>CM054180.1:46959933-48261600 GCA_028829895.1 Sinotaia quadrata | reverse complement strand
AGTAAACGTAAACTATGAAAATTTTCCATTAAGAGTAAAGAGTGTAGACTTGGCTAATATGTCAATGTGATTATTCGTGCTTCACTCAGATTGCATTTCTCATTCTGGATATTAGATTTTAGAATGCAGTAAATAGTGTATTTTGGATTTGGGTAAGTTGCATTATGCTGTGTGGTAAGCACTTATTTTTGCAATGCCTACCTGAATGAGATCAAACCATATTTTCTTTCTATAATTCTCTCTCTCATCTCTTTCTGAATTTCTCTTGATCATGTTCTCTCTCTTCCCCTACCCACTATCACATTCTATCTTTTCCCTATTGTCAATCTATCACTTCTTCCATTCCCTTCTATCATTCATTTATTTCTCCCTCAACTCCCTGATCTCTCTGCCAACTTTTTCATTCTCCCTTCCATCTACCTTTTTTTTTTTTTTTTTTTTTTTTGGGGGGGGCGGCAGCTGTATTATAGTTTTTACTTGATAAAAATAAACAAATAGATATAAAACATACTATAAAATAATTTTACTTTTAACAACATATTCTGAAAGCTGGCATGTAAATGCAATAAACAAATGCTTAAAAATATAAACACAACAAAACAACTTTATTTTATGGGTAGGAAGGTAGGACTGATAAGTGTACTGACATTTTACAGTTTACAGATGGTATATAAGCCATGAATGTCTTTGCACAGAATTAAATTATATTTAAGCATAGCTGGAAACTATCCTTGTAATTTGAAGATTGTTGCTTAAGATGATGATGGTGGTGGTTTCTCTTGGGCATTTTGATGGTGAAATGACCTCACATAATCTCATTATTGCATGACTGGTTTTGATGGCAGGGCAAAAGAATCACTGATTCAACTACTCCAAGTGACACCCAGATAGGAGTGTTGCAATAAATGTAGTTTGTATAAGGGTGAAAGTTCAAGTTTCTTCTAGCTGACTCTGCCAATCTATCACTGACCTGAAGATACAAAGCCAGGCTGATAAAACGATTTTTGGCAAGATCAATTCATGCCAACATTTCCAATAAAAGGATCGAATGACCAGTAGAGATCAGTCTCTGGTAACTGACAGGCCCATCAAAATATTGCAGGCAATACATGTTTTCATCTCTGCTAGTGTTGTCTGCTCAAAATTGGCAGCTGAAATACAACATACAATGATCAATGTCTACCAACAGAGCTCCAAGGCATAACAAAGAAAAATATCTATTGTCTTTGCAGTCATTACATAACAAATCCATCAGGAAACAGTTCCTGTACCAGCTGCATTAAAATCATTGATAATGAATGGTGTATAAAGATGTGCAGTCTATTTTGTTGTCGGGTATGAATCAGCTGATCAACATCATCTAGATCAATTTCAATGAAGGAGTCAGACTTGCAACTATCACTGTCCAGATTAAAAACAATATCACTCTTGGTCTCACTATCATCTGCATCCAAATCATGATCTGCCTGCATTTCAAACCCATAAAATGAACCTTCTTCAATGGATTGAAGAAAAATCCATGGAACAGAATAGTTAACATCACTTTATTCAGAATCACTAGAAAATGTGCTGCCATTTTGTGATTTGCACAAATGGCACAAACGAGTGATTTGGGTAGAAGCATTTTTTAAAAATATTTTTTAATAAGCAACAAATGATGACCTGAGACCTGACTTGAAAATGAACTAATTTCTCATTGGCTTCAAAGTCAGCCTCAATTTGTTTTTATGTCTAAAGCTGTCTGTTATGGAAAATGGGCACACTCAAATGTGTTTGCATCTGTGAGTGAGCAATATACTCAATTGCACTTATGTCAGGGTATGATTTAATGTACTAGGGCATATTTTTCTAAAATATGCTAGAATTACAGATCAATGGAATTTGTACAAGAAAAGAGAGAAAATGCTATTCTGGTGTGAAATAGGTTGTAGAATACTTACAAAAGAATTATAATAATAATAAAATTTTTAAATGTTACCAATCAATATTTTATAAGCAATTGGCAAATTAGTATACCAGAGGATAACAGCATATACTGGAATTTCTCAGAAATCAAAACTGTGGTTGACAGACAATTACTAAACATATAATTATTAGTTTCCAATATATAAAGATTTAAAATGTAAATTTATTGCTAATCTTAAATATTCTTCTGCACACCAAGTTACATATTTTTTTAAATCTCAAAACTGCAATAAGGTTCAATTATTTTGTTATAATTAAAGAGTATGAATTTTCATAAATCAGTAAATACAAGAATTAGAGAAAGCTATGAGGGTTTTGATTTGTATAGGCTTACTGGCTGACCTAACATATTTTGTAGATTAGTTGTTTTTTTTTAAATATATGATAAAGTTACTTTTAATTCCAAACAATCTTCTAATAACAGCTAGCTACAAATTTTAAACAAAAACAGGCTTAATGTATTTTAAAATAATGTTTTTAATATTTTTACACTTTGATGCAAAATTAAAATTAAAAACTGTTAATTTGTAAAACATTTATTTAAAGATCTTACCTTTTTTGTGTATTTCACTGTAAGATATTTTGATTGTGGTGGTATCACGTGTATGTTCAATACAGCAGATGATGTATTTAGAATGGTAAGTTTCTTCACATGTTTCTTGTTGATTTCAAACCCATCAAAATGGATGGAATGAGGATTGGCATGAATGATGGAATTGTGTCCTAGTTTAGTGTAAACTTCTGAAATGTTAAAATAAAATAATACAATCATTTTACTCTCTAAATGTCAAAAATTACATTCCGTAAATGGCATAAAAATTCTCTTGATACAAATATAAATTTTAATAACAGCAAACTCTGTTGTTTTCTCTATTGAATATGGACATAAGGAGAGGTAAGAGATGTTAAACTCCAAAATTCAAATAACTTTAAATAAACAATATTTTTAATAACTGCAGTGTTTCTAAAGATCTTAATATAGATGTACATATAGGTTGGTTGACCAAACAATTTCTTAAATTTGATTAAAAAAACAAGTGTTTAAATAATAATATTAGAAAAGTATCATAATTTCAATACTACTTAATCAAACAAATGGTTTACTATTTAGCTGAGGATAATGTTGTACACACACACACACACACACACACACACACACACACACACACACACACACACACACACACACACACACACACACACACACACAACACACACACATCCTCAGAAATTATTTTGATCTATATGATTGTATGTAGGCAAAGTACCTGGAAAAATAACTTATTAAAAGGCAAATAATAAAATAAATAAAAGAATCAGACCTATAATGTACAAAACAATAATAACATTGTTTGTTAAAAGGTTTTTCATTATATATATAAAACTAAATTTAAAAAACCCATGAAATTCTGAAAAATTACTAATCACATTCACTGTTCATTTAAAAACAAATATATATTTGTTTCAGAGAGAGAGAGTTTGTACGCATTTCTTAAAATTACTTCGATTTATATTTAAGTGTTAATATTAGTTTTATGTATAGTTATTAATTTCATACTTGTCTCTAACAAATGGTTGGGTACAGGAATCTGCTTTTTCGTTTCCAAAAGAGTCATTGTATTAATTAGAGGTGCTTCTTTGGACCGGTCTCTTTCTTCCATATCGTCTATGCATAGAATTACAGTAAGTGTATTGTGTATAACTTGCTGTCTTCTTTCTATCACAGTTGCTTACTGTGGTAACAAGCTTAAAATGCTGCCACACTGTTTTTGTTATTCTTGTCACCGTTCTCTACTGTAATAAATCTATGGTGATTTTTTTTTGTTTATTCGGAAATATAACAAATTAAGCATAATATTTGAAGATTATTAAATTATTTTTTAGTGGAAGAAAGAAAAGAAAAATGCAGTTTCTTGTTCTGCTTAGAAACAGATTCCGGAAATGTCTCCATAGTAACAGGTCCGGTCCGACTACTGTGCGATCAAGTGCGAACAGCTAAGAACGAGGGACGTTCAAATAACTAAGTATACAAAGATGTTTGTTTTAGAATCTGTGTGTGTGTTTCGATAGCGGTTTTACATAACATCTGGAGCTTATGTTGATCATTTCGACATCATACGTTATCTGATCTGGAATGCCCCAGTGCGACCAACGGCCTTACACTTATGTTGTGGTGGAGGGCGGGAGAAGAATGTCCCACCAGTTTAGCACACACCCTCAAACGCCCTCCGTCGGTGGATGATGATCATTGTGATGAATTTGGGGAGCGTTTTCGAGTATTTCTAAATAATCATTTTGCAGAGGAGGTTCTCCATTTATAGGAATATTGTGTGAAAAGTTAACTCTAAAATCTGCGCATTCAGAGTTCCTTTCCTTGAGATTAAGACTAAAACCCTGATGATTGTAATCAATGAGCTCTACTCCTGACATAAGGACAAATTCGCTGTCGCAAAACATGAGCCATATTGAAAAGACCGAAGTATTGTAGCGTCTATGTTAATTGCGTTTGGCATCGACCAAATATTTATACCCAATATAATTCATTAAAAAATAAAACAAGCAGGTAAAAGATACGCGGGCTTATCACTTAAGATAATAATTATCAATGAAATGTAAGCGTGTAAAGCGGTAGCCTTACGTTCAAACCTCTTCGGTAGAACTAACACTACCGCCCTCAATGCAGTTTAAAACAGTTTAACTACAATGTAAAGAAACTGGCTAAATCGATTCGGTTTTTCAAATTCAGGCAAATATGAAATTACAATGTACAAATAATTTATCCAAATCTTTCATAATATAGATTTATTAAATAGAGCTTGTAAAATTTTCAAGAAACATAAGGCAGACGTTTACATTTCATTGATAATTATTATCTGAAGTACAAGCCTGAAAATATTTTCCCTTCTTGTTTGTCTGTATTGTCTTGTAAATTCAACTGAATTATAGTTTCATAAAATTGGGTAAAGTATGTCGAAAACGGTCGATGCCAAACGCGCAGTTACCACAGACGCTACATTGCTTCGGTCTATTCAATATGGCGGACATTTTGACGACAGCAAATGTGGTTTGTCTTGAATGTAGAAGGGGGGGGGAGGAGGCGCTTCCGGCACACATTGTGTCTTTCCCATATATAGAGCTCAGTGCTAGGAGAAAAAAATAGTTTTAAAGAGATCTACAACGTCGCGGCAAAATACAAACGAAGAACAAAAACAACCAAAAGCAGCAGCACACCCCTCTAACTACCCTCCCTGAATACAAGAGAGAGGAAGGCTCCACATGAATCGTCCAAAAACCGAGAACATCTAAGAAGATGAAAAGTTTTCATGCAATTCTTGTGGCGCAAAAGGTTAACGGTACAACAACGAACTAGTCATTTTCGCCTTTTGCCCTCAAGAGAGTGCAAACTACGATAACTCTAGATGCACTGCTAGGTAAAATTAACACAAATTTCATTGCAGTTAAAACCGTACAGATTATTTTTTTAAAACTACACTTCGCCTTTGCATAGTAAACACTAACCTTCTTAACATGCTAATCTTATAGGTACATTCATGCTTCTGTGAACAATACGTTTTAGAAAACGTCAAAATTATATAAGTAGACTTAAATTTCTTCAAAGCATTTTTTTAATTACCATTGTAAGCGATATTTATATGGTTAGATTGTCGCTGCTTTTGATCAATATATCATTTTATGGCATCTGTTGGAATCACTAAGACAGGACTGATAACCTTTGCAGTTGGATTATTGTTTGGAATTACGTTAACATACCTGTTTACATTTTCGTTGATACGAAGACCACGCATGAACCTATTGGCAGGGTATTCCAGTTATTTTCCAGGCAATCCCCATAGCCATGAAGAAATGGATGGAATTAGTGGACCAAGTGAATTACTCACTTGGAGAGATAAGAATACTGCAATTCATTCAGGTAATTCACTTACCTTAGCTAATTTTATAGCATTTTAAAATGCTGAACTGTATTCAATATTTGAATATATATGTATATTAAAATTGTAGGTTCGTAATTCCAGTGACTGGTAGTAATCTAATTTCTAATGTTTAAAAACAATAATTAGAAATAGGGAAAAAGAAATCCCCAATGGCCACTGACTCTCATTTTGATATGCTTACAGTACACTAGAACAGATGTAAATTTATTAGTATTAAACCAAATTCAGATGTTAGTAAAGAAAGGTGCTAAAGTTGAAATTATATGAACACCAGCACAAGAAATGAAAAAGTTATTAAACTAATGTAAATCAATAATGTTTTGTTGTTGTTGCAAATGATATCTACACCAGAAGAAATAATGGTACCTATTTAAGAAAAAAAAATTACAAGGAAGGTATGAACTATAGAACAAATTACCTAAAGGTTGTAGACTTTAGTATAAAAATATGTACAGTTGAAACCAATCTATTGTATCAAGATATGATCAGTCATTAATAACTGGAAAAAAATAAATGGATAAATTTGTATACCACATTATTAGAAATGGAAAACAGGAATTTAACAAGTTTTTGATAACCAAATTTTCATCTAATTAATATTCAAGATATTAAAGATGTTCTTAACCCAGTAGCACAAAAATTTACTAAGCCAAGCTAAAATAATTATTAGTAATAAAACCAATGAAATATGAATATATGTTAACTAGAGAATGACAGATGGAAAATTAAAATGAATGCATTCCTAGGAACAGAAATGAATTTGGCTTGATTATAAGTCACATTGTGAGTGAAAATTTGAGCATCATTTATGAAATTACTTGACTGTATCTAAGTTGCTGTTCGAGATGGGTGCCCATTGCACCACTCAGCATTATGCATTCCAGGCAGACACACAGCAAAAAAAGTGTGTCGCCAGGTCAATCGGTGGAATGAAATTAACTCATATGGCTGTACTAACAGTCATAGTGTACTTGATTACTTATTTCTCGTTCCCAATAATGTCACAATGCAAAGCTGACCATGTGAAAAAACCTCCCATGTGCTCAAAGCCCTCTCACGACTTTGCAACATTTGTGCTGCATTTTGCAACTTCAGATGGTTGAGAGTTTCTTGGCTTTGTCTTATCTTTGCAGTCGCTCACAATTTAAATATGATCATTGCTCTTGGCAACTTTCTTCATTCATAATTGCCTTAAAATGTACTTATATTGTATGGGAAAATTTACAAGCACTATTTACCAATTACTTATTTTCATATTTCCCATTCCCATGAACATGACAATGCAACAAAAAGCTGGCCATATGAAAAAAAACCTCCATGTGTTTGATTATAATAATATAAATCAAATTGAAAGTGAAAATTCGAATAAATGCCCTTGACCATTTTTATTTTTTTTTTATGAGTGTGAATGTGACAATGCAACACAAAGCTGGCCATGTGAAAAACCACCCACATGCTCAAAGGTCAAGGACGTTTTAGTGTCACTCCAAAAATTCCCATGTGTTCGAAGGAATGCGTTTTGAACAGATGGTCAGTGCTGGAAAACTATATATACAATAATAAAATTATACAGACAGAAATAAATAATTGTAATTAAAAGAAAATAAATGAAGTAGTCAAATGCAATATTGTGTTTTAAAATACTTAATAATCAGATTTATTGTTGCAATAGAAATATGTATACCAATGTCATTTCAGATGTAAATGTTGATCCATTTTCTTCAGCTGTTCTTTACTTTTACACATATTCTCAAGAGGAATGTAGTATGACATAGGTATATTTTCTAAACACAAGCTTGGACTTTTTCATAAGATTGGATCAAAGGTTACATCTAATATACAGCTCTTGGGAATTTTCCATTTTTCCATTTGACTTGAGTAAAACCATAAACAGAAAGACACTAGTAAAAGTAGTAACTAGTATTGTCTTGAGTAAAAGAAAATTTAAAATGCTTTTATTTTCACCATAAATTTTTAATATATGAAAATGAGTTACAAAATTGCATCATCATCCATGATAGACAGATACTAATGATGTAATACATGTATTCTCTTTATTTGTATTTTATTTTGTTAGTTACAGTTCTGTGATTTACTTCTGTGCATTTTGTTTTACATTCAGAAATTGGTAATTATTTTATGGGCAATAAGTGTTAACTTATTATCATGGTTTAGTATATTGTTTATAAATATGTTATAGTGTAAAGTCAACAAATGGGAGAGCCATTATGTCTTTAGGCTAAAGCTAAGACTGTACATAGTGCTAAGTTAAACACAGAAGTGTCAGCTTCTCATTGTTTCTGTCCCACTATACAGAGGGATTATAGTTGTTTCCTCCCCTCTGAACAATGGCAGATTTCCACATTAGTTGTAGAATGTTTATTAGACTGTTGGTGAGGGCAATTAATAATAATAATAATAATAATGCTAGATTATTTTGTTACTTATTTGCTTCTCTGAAAAGTGGAAATTTATCTTTTAAGACCACACTACTACACGCCAAGAAGGAAAAAAAATTGTTTATCAACCTACAGCCTTCAAATTCGGAATATAAGCTGCGCTTTGTATAAGAAAGCAAGTATAGTTGTCAGATTTAAAATAGTTTGTTTATTTTTTATTTTATTTTTTAATGTTTGAAAATATGTACTATTTTAGCATTCATAAAATATTTAATGCATGAATTTATCTAATGTTCAAGCATCCAGAAGTTATGCATGCCTGTTTAAAAAATTTTTAGAAAATAAAGTTGTTTGTTTTTGTACCCATTAAAATATTTTTGTTGCTTTTTTTGGGGGGTACAGGTAGGATTTTAAAAAATTAATTTAAAAAAAACAAACCTGAAGCATATAGGCTTTTATCCATGTGTAACTGTTTGTATGAGGAACTAATATACCAAATTTCATGGGTATAGAATAATTACAACTATTCCAAAGAAGCCTTGGCATGTCACTCAACAGATAAAAAAAAAGGTCGTTTTGAGAAAAAAAACATTTAAAGTAAAATAAAGACCACAGAACTTGAAAACTGTGTTTAAAGTTGTTTATTTTTTTTACTAAATATATTTTATCCATACCACATTGGAATGCTGTTAGTCATTTAGATCTCTTAGCAACACAGAATTAAATATTCTGCCTTCTGCATCCTCACTTTATTATTTTCTATACGACCACATTACTGCAAGGGAAATGGAAAAAATCTACATTCTAAAATTTGGAATATATTTCTCTATGTTATGGGAAAGCAATATTAGTTGTTAGTTTTAGAATATCTGGTAGAGATTTTCTTTTATAAATTATTTAAATATATTAATTAAACACCTATATTTTCCTAAATTTAGGAATGTCCACTAGTCCAGAGCCAAAACTGTGAAAATCATACTTTAAAATGTTATTAAAAAGACATTATTCTTCAATAAGCATGCTTTATTAATTAAAAATTGGATATTGTTATTATTTTTTATAGTGTTTTATGCATGTGTATTTATTATTATTGTTATGCCTTTTATTATTATTATTATTGTTATGCCTTTTATTATCACACCAAGTAAATATTTTTATTACAAGACTTTTCTTAATCATTACAATGTATGTGCTAAAATATGTAGTAGAAATTACATGTATTAAAATTAAAAATTAATGCAAATGTTCATGATTCCATTAATGACAATCAGAACAGGTTTGACTCAGGATCATTCCTCTATTGTCGATGACTTTTTATTTGAAAACAAGGCAAACACTTTTTGTAAAGAGTAGATTTTTTTTAACCTTATAAAAAGTTAAATATTACATTATTACTATATTAGAATAATTGCAACAGGTTCCAGACATTTGTAATCCTTTGGATTACTGGGAAAACAACAATGAAAGTTACAAGAGCCTCAGCCAACATCACTCCCATACCCTTGTCAGGGCAGGAAGAGGAAAAGAAGCAAGAACTTTAAACCATGTGATAGAAGTAAGCCATGCTCTTCAGAGATATTTTACTAGGCCAACAAAAATAGAAACAATAAGTGAGACTCAGACAACTACCAGAGGGGTGGAATCTAACACTATTGCCATCAAGAATTATAAAATCACAAAGACTTAAGTATTTTTTTGACTTCAACTTTTGAATAGTGTCCACTATATATTAGAGTGAGAGTTTTTGTATATATATTTATTTCTTTTGCCAGGGCTGTGGTTATGTTTGACCATGACAGCTGGTGTGTATTTCACATGGATCTGGTCAGTAATCTGGCATAGTGCAGGTGTCAGACTTTGACTTTTTAGAAACTCAAGCCATCCGCAGCTCGATCTATTGTCACTTGTTGAGGCAATATGTGGAATGCCAATAGAGTGCTGATTCTAAAACATACAAAAGTCTTTCTGAAATTTCTGGACACAAAAATAGTGACTGGCACACCAGATGCATGTCATACATTCATAGAAAATAGGAAGGGACATAATAGGTGAATGAAAGAAGAAAATAGAAAAGAATGAATAAAAATAACAAAACATAAATGAACATATACAAATGCACACAAGCATAATTGTACTACTATACATAGTTCAATCATAAGTTCAACCTGACCGACTTTTGGGGGCAAAAATCCTTTTTATCAGTGTTCTGGGAGAGCTTTCTGGATGATGTCTTTCTGATAATGGCAGGATTGACTGGTCATTGGGGCTGATTTTGAGTACAGAGACAGACTGTGTTGGTCAGCCACAGGCTAAATATCTGGTGAATTATTACAACTTGACCCGCTAGGTTGGCCAAGAAAGTATAATATTGCCAGGGCCCTTGCGCAAGAGAGGAACTAACAGGTGTGAAAAATCAAGATCTAAAGTCAGCCTGCTCTCATGTCTAACAGTGTTTTGAACCCTGAAATGAATAAAATATTTGGCTGCTACCCCTCATATTGTCACAGCTGGCCATATTTGCCTTACACATATGCTTCTAGATCTTTCAAAGAGGGAGAGAAGTAATCTGCCAGTGTATCAGAACAGTTTAATTATTGGGGGGTCACTGACCCCAACACATTGAATCAGTCACTGTATACAGGAATGGGAGGGGAAAAAACGTGACATACATTACATAATTTTCTCTAGTATTTTTCCAGCATTGGGTGCTGAATATCAAATGAAATATTTTGGGGGGGCGTGGAATGTGGGAAATTATGTTTCTTTCACTCTTATCTTATTTGTAAATAATACTATATATGCATCATGTGTTCTGAAAGTTTAATGAATTCCATGGGTACAACTACAAGTTAGCTTACTTTAGAAAAGTGAATTACTATTTTTTCATTTGACAGTAAAATGTCTTATGTTTAACAAGATGTATGCTATGTTAGCTAGTATTTTGTTTACAATAAGTCTTCTTTTTCTGGCATAATGCATTTTTTAAAATAGAAATTTGTGTTTACACGTCTACAAGAGCAATATTTTGTGCAGAGACTTCTAAGATGGCTTGAGAAACTTTGGCCAGGAGAAATTTTGTTTCACTTGCTGCCAACAGTTCTCTTTTTTCATTTTATGTTCAGCTCCCCATTACAATACTTACTCTAGTGCACCTAGAACTAGTAAAAGAAAAAAAGATAGTATCTATTTAACTCCTTGATCAGACTGCTCACTTCGTACACATTTAGAAAAGGAAAAAAAATGACATCTACACATGTGAGCAGCCACTTCAGTTACCTAGTTATCACAAAGCAGACTGCGATACTTCCAAAGACATACACCTGGTACTCATAGATAACATCACACCCTTGGCTCTATATAAGATTTTGAAGACACATTGCAGTACTTAAAACCTAAATCAAGAGCAAATAATGTATTTTAAAAAGAAACAGTCAGATATAAGTTGAGTCTGTAGAAAGAAGCTATACAGAGATCCATATCATGGAAGTATAATCAAGCAGTGCATTAATTAAAGAGATATACATATATTATTTTTTCCCCAGAAATTATCAATTTAGATTGACTTCTGTTATAGTTTAGTAATATGATCCAAAGATTTTTTTTTTTTACAACTGATATGCGTCATCTAACCTCATACTCTCTCTTGCACTCCTGTGTTTGCAACACAAGTAATGATATATTTTATCTATTGATTCCAAATAAATTGAAGGAAATTTATTACTTTGTTTTCAGAAAATCAACAAGTTTTATTTGTTTTTTCATTTTTTATTGATCCAGTAGCAGATACTATACATGGATGATTATAACTCTAATTTTCATTTGAAGATAAAATTATGCCAACCTGTAATAATTGTTGATTAATATAACTTTACTTTATAAAATACATAACATAATTTAAACTTTTATTAGCATAATCATTATGTTTTATAATGAATGGCAAAAGTAGTTGATGCCATGACATAACACCATAAAAAATAAATGCTTGCTGAACAAATTAACTTTTTCACTCATTATCTTAATGACTATGGAATAATTAGTCTCTCTAGAATTATTATTGAAATGCATAACTTTAACACTGCATTTGATGCTTTATTTGAAAGCACCCAGCTTACTTTGGTTATCATGTGTTTAAACAGAATTTTAATTACTTATTCTTACAACAAGAATATATAACAGTATTACCTTACACTTCACATGTCTGTTCTGAGAGTTGATATACATCATTATTTTTATATTTTTTAAAATAAAAATATTTCTATGTCACAAAATTGACTGGCAATATAAATGTTTGTTTCAGATGAATATAGTACAGTTGCAGTAAAATTAGCATTTCAAGTACGCGTCTTGTGTTGGGTAATGACCAGCCCAGGAAACATTGAGAAAAGGGCTCAACATGTTTATGCTACATGGGGCAAACGATGCAATAAGATTCTCTTTATGAGTTCTAAACTTGATTCTTCTACCACACTCCCAGTTATTGAACTTCCCGTATCAGAAGGACGAAACTATCTCTGGGCGAAAACGAAAGAAGCATTTCGATATGTTCATGACAAGTATTTAGACAATTTTGATTGGTTTGCAAAATTTGATGATGATACCTTCCTTATAGTTGAAAATTTACGCTTATTCCTTAAAGATAAAAACTGTGAAGAACCCTTATATTATGGACGTCGATTTAAGCCATTCTTAAAGCAAGGTTACATGAGTGGTGGTGCTGGCTATGTCCTCAGTAAAGAAGCATTACGGCGGTTTGTACAAACCGCTCTGAAGAATCCAAATCACTGTCGAAATGACTCAGGTGGTGCAGAAGATTTGGAAATGGGGAAATGTTTAGAAACTGTTGGTGTTATAGCTTCAGATACTCGTGATGAACTAGGTCGGGAAAGATTTCATCCATTTATTCCAGAGCATCATCTTATACCTGGAATTTTGCCAAAGGATATGTGGTACTGGAACTATAATTTTTATTCAGCAAAACAGGTAGAGTAATAAAATTATTCTTATCATTTTAGAATTTTATGACACTTATCATTATAAATGATGCAAAATAGAAAAATGATTACAATACTTATCTCTGAAATTGTGGAAAGTCAAACTGTGATTAATATTGACATTCATTTTAAAATAAGTAGAAAATGCTTACATTTTTATGTAAAGGTACATTTGGCAGACATATTTCTGATTCATCTGTCAGAAGTTAATGAAGTGAGTAATAATAAAATTTTGTTTACTGTTAGTCTGTATAATTAATGAATACTAACTTTACTTTCCTTTCCATTGAAGTGATAAATCATTGTCTTTCAGAATCATTTTTAAGTTGGAGAAATATAAACAAAAAATTAACTTTGCTACAGGATTTACCTTTGTTTAAAATGCAGCCCAACCATTTTGTCTACAAACACAATTATGAAATGTAATGATGATATCAGATCATTTAGCATTGGCTGTTTTCAGTACATCATAGCATAATAAAAATTGCCCAATTACATAAAAAAGATGCTTTGCCATGGTTTAAAATTTGATCTGCAAATTAGTATAGCATTTATTGATGCTTTCATTAGTTCTTTAAGACAACATACTTGGGACAGTAAAAACAAAAAGTACCTCTATCATGTCCTTTCAGATATTGTAATTATCTATCTTTCAGATATTCATAAATACTTTAAATTTGCCCACAGTGAATTATAATCTGTTACTGAGTTGATATTAAAGCCCAATACTTGGACAATCAATTGACTAATATATGTCTATATATATATATCTTTCATTTTTTTTGTTGATATTATTACTTTTGTCCACAATGACATCTAATCTGTTACTGCAGGGGTGGGCAAACTCCGGCCCATGGGCCAAATCTGGTCCACGAAGGTTTTTTATCTGGCCTGCCAAGCTATTCACAGTTAACATTGCCATCCATCTCATTAACTTTTCATTGAAACTGAGTTTTTTTTTTTTTTTACATAAAATGCACCTTTTAAAATTATTTTGGTCGTCTAGCAAGCCTGCTAAGTGTTCCAACAGTTTTATCTGGCCCTTGCTCTTAAAAGTTTACCCGCCTCTGTGTTACTGAGTTGATATTAAACAAATTGTTAAAGCCCAATAATTTGGACAACAAAATGACTAACATATGTCTATATATCTTTATTTTATATTGATACTGTTACTGTCTTAACATTGTTTCCATTAGTTAAAACATTCATTTGTTGAGTAAATAGTGTGAATATGAAAAGATTAGACAATTCTAATCTTATGTCATTTCTTCATATATATTCTTAAGTTGCTGTTATTTTTTCTTTCAGGGCCCTGAGTGTTGCAGTGACTATGCAATTACTTTTCACTATATATCTCCAAATATGATGTATGTGCTAGAATACCTTATCTACCACCTAAGACCCTACGGTATCAACACTGTGATACAGTGTGTCGATACCAGTGTGAAGATCACAAACAATTCAGAACCTTTACCTAGAATGAGTTCATTAACTCCATAAATTTTCATCACAAGAACCAACCCTAGAACATTTATTTTAAAAAAGGAACTTTAAATTTTATGGTTAAATTGTAAAAATGTTTGTCAAATGGAAATAACAGTGATACCCACCTGAACTTATGTTAGTTTACATTCATTTAAATTACAGCTTGAAGATTTCATTGTAGTTTTTTAAAAAAAATATTAATACATCATTTTATTCATCAATATTCATGTGTTATACATTTACATGTAGACTCTGATTTTCTAGAACTCTCTGTAGAAGCAACAAGTTCTCTTCTTGTAATAAAAGCAACTCATAGATTGTAATATTTCTAAATTGTAATATTTATATAAATAATTTATGTAATAATGATTCATTCTATCCATATAACTATAACTTGAAAAAATTAGAAAAAGAGTACTAAAAATAATACCCACCCATGATTTAACTAATTTAAAAGTAGTTTATGTTTAATTTCAGTAGAAGGTAATGTTTAAATATTGATGTTGATTTATGGACAATAAATTATGATACATGAATGCATACATTTTCTTTCATGAAACACCATGAGAATTTTTATGGATAAGTTAAATGTAAATAATTGTTTGCTAAAAGTAATATTTGTGGAAATGCCCAACAACAACAAACAAAATAATGTATTTTCCAACATACAGTATTCTATTATAGAATATAAATGATGACAGACCAGTGTATATCTTTCAGCTGTTAGTGCTGTTCAGAAAGAAAGAAGAGGATAATTTAAAGATTACAGGATAGATCAGCTGACTTTCCTAATTTCCCAACCTATGAACCATCACTTACAGTCTCTCAGACCACTTTAAAAAAACACAAGATAAAGAAGTATACTGAGGATGTTGAGACATTCCTTGCAAAATTCAAGGATCTACTATTCTAATTTAATTTTAAAAAATTCTCACTAAATGTAGCTGTTAACAATTCACTCAGCACTGAATTACTTTCATTACCAACAAAGAACAAATGAAAGTAATACCAAGAAAGGTTACTAGAAATACAAAGGAGAATAATAATTATAATCTATTCTAATCAATATGTTAATATAATATGTAACCAGAATTTGTCCATTTCTAATCTAATCCATCATTCAGATCTGGATTGTAATAGTCATCTTAATGTATTTTTCAATCAAATTATTTGTTCATTGGTACTAAATAAATACACACACACAAACACACACACACAGTATAATTATCTATACTGTAGCTGCTGAATTTCATTATGAAGAATTAAGCCTTTTACTTAAATCAATATAAACCAAATAAAAAACTCAAAGTGACAAGTTTTCTCTTTTTTATTACTAAAACTTTAACAATAAAAATTTAAAATATGCATCCTGATCCATTGTACAAAAGAAGTATAAATGATAAATAATTTTAAAAAGATAGTCTAAATTGTCCTTTTGTATTACTTCTGAATCTGGAGTAAATGTGTCTGTGAAAATAATTTTCTCATTTAATATTGTACACAGTTATCACTGATTCTTTCTACTTTTTATTTTTATTAAATTCAGTATTTTCTTTAGCAGATTCCAATATAAATTCCAATAATTACCTTTGGAAGAAATAGTAATGAATACAAATTTTAGTATAGTATTGCATATATAAACTCATTTATTGAATGCTTACATTAACAATAACACTGTTAAAAACAGTGTTTCCAATTTTATATATGGATGTTGATCATCACTCAGAAAAAAATGAACAATTTTAACACTATAAATAATGTTTATTAAAATGCATTATAGAAAAAATTGTTTTGAAATTGCAAGAAGACAACAAAAGAACCCAACACCTATTAATGCAAGGATATTTTTATTGGTTTAATGTTTCAAATTAACTGCTGAAGAACACCATTCTTTTAAAATTATATCATAGATTATTAGAATGAGGTTAATCAATTAACACTTTACTGTAAATTTGTGTTAAAATAAACAAAATATATTCTATTTACTGTAAATATGTGTTAAAATAAACAAAATATATTCTATTTACTGTAAATTTGTGTTAAAATAAACAAAATATATTCTATTTCTGTTTGCCTTCATTTGATGTTTTAAAGAAGAATACAGTTGAATTAAAGATATTATTTACTTTTTAAATGTTATATTTTGTGCAAAAGTCATCTGCAGCCTATTGTAATGGTTTGTGCAAAGAAACTGAAAAAATTACACACATTACCAGATAAATATTAAGACTGATAAATTAAATACAAATAAGATAATTTAATAAAGGAAACAAAAAGCAGAGTCTGCCAAGCTGGAAATAATATCTAGGAATCGAAAGCTTGTCTAGCTCTTACTCTTTTAATAATCAAATGTCAAAATAGGTACATGCAAACTGACATAAAACATATTTATATGTATATAATACAAATATCAAATATTACTATGTTAACTGCAAGATCCTTTTACTTTCAGTGACACTAACAAGCTTCAGTCTCTTCCATCAGTAAATAGATCTGTAAAATGTAAATAAAAAACAACAGGTAATTAAAAAAGGTAAAAATAAAGAAAAGGAGATCAGAATTTCATAAATAATTATTCCTATGTTTTTCGATTAAAAAAACAATTCCTTTACTCATATAAAATGTAAGTAATAAATTCAATGTGTTTCTAGAGTGCAAAAGGACTATTTATCATTTATATCAGGTGATAACTTTTCAGTCCTCAACAGGCAAATAAATTTTTACAGAAATAGGTAAAGGTAATGCTCTGATGGCAGTGAGGATGACACAATATCTGAAGAAGACTTAATTGTGTGTGGAGAAGTGACATAAAACTGTGACAATTACAAACTGCAGCATCTATGAAGATAACCCAACACCCAAGGAAGAATTTTATTAACTGGTGCTTCTGAAAGAGAATCAGATTTGAAAGTTACTACTAATACATTAATGTTCTGTCATTTCTATGTAAAATACCACATTGTGAACAAATACATTTGTCAATTGCAAGCACCAGAGTATATACCTAGATTGTCTTTCAATGAAACATTTATGTGTATCAGAATAAATGTATAAACATGACTATTTTTTTTTTATTTTGCCATATTGTTTTTATCTTGAATGGATGGGGCTAGGTAGATTTTATGGTATCTGGAAAATTTCCCAATTTAAGAAAGGTGGTTAAATACAAATTAATGATCTTTCAAAAAGCAGGTACACATTTTTCATACAGAAATGCATGCACACTCTGTCAAACACACAATATACCTAATTTATTTGGGTAATCATATAAGTATGTAAGGGTCATTTGGATGATTGTGTGGGTTCTCAAACTGATTCACATACCGCTTAATCTACAATGTATAATTTCATTCGAATCAATCAAGCAAGTAGTTGGAGTTTCTTAGGGTGACTGAATTCATTAGGATTTATTTGAGTGAAAAGTTATGCCATAGTTACTTACCTATTTATTGGACTTTAGCAATCAATTCATCACATATTGCAGCGAGCTCTTTATTTTCTTTAACCTGTAACATATAATATTCTGACCTGTAACTCTTTTAAAATGATAGAAACATTTGTTTTTCATTCAAACATTGTTAAATCTGAAGAATGGTAGATAAGGAAGTGAGGTAGGGGAGAAATAATTTTACATTCATTGTCAAGAAAAGTCCCAACAAACTAAAATTTCTAATGCCAGAATAATGAAGAAGTAATCACTTAAAAATAATCAATCAGAGGAAATCTAAACCAACACATAATAAGTTATACCTTCTGCTCTAGGGTATTTTCCATACTTTGAACTTGCAATTCTGCTTTCTTTAAAGCTGCTTCAAGTTTAGCCATTTCTGAAGCATTGCTCTTCTGAGTTCTTTCAATTTCTTCAGTTGCTCTGGTGACAAACATGAATATATATTGCTTGAAGCAGAAATTGGATTCCAGTAACTTATTAAGGAGTACTACAAATAATTGTCAGCTGATGGAATAATCTGATTCATAAACATTTTTAACCTGTCTCAATGAAGCCATCTTCATCTGTACTTTAGGAACTGTTCATGTTTACCTAAAAACAAAGTTTTCAAATCCATTTTATGATTTATGATCATATCATCAATTGAATATTGTAGCCAAGAAATATAATTATACTGATTATTTTGCTCACATATTCCCTTTAAAAAAGTTTCTATTGAAAGTATTTATTAATAAAGAATTCCATTAATGCAAAGAAAATAATTATAGTACCTTTAGCTTTAATATAATAGTGTAATAATTTAAAATAGAGGATCTTAGTAGAATGAAAATTTACAACATAACATTAATATATTAAATTATAAAATTCATAATATATATTTGAAATAATTACTACAATAATTCATAAATTAATTATAAATATTCAATCATAAACATGAATAATGTACATCATTTAACCCTTTAAGGTGCACACATTTTTCCTTTTTCTCACTCTGAAGGGGCAAGATTTTTCAGGGTTTCAGTGAGATTTAGGGTTATGTTAGTAAAAACATCATATCTTAGGTATTAGTGCATATATTTCAATGAAATAAAATGCAAAATGAAAGCAACTTTATTAATCAACAACAAAAAATCATCCAACTAAAATAAACATTACATTTTAAAGTCCTTCATAAATATACAAATAGAAAACAAATACTGAAATAGGGAGCTGATAATTATCAAGTTTGAGCATTTGTTTTATATGCATATAGTTGGGTTTGATTCCAATTCTGAAATTTTGGAGATTGTTTGAACTGTCCCTCAGTAGTAAAGGGCATAGACCAAAAACTAAAATGAAAGATGAAGAAATGATTAATTACTTTTATTAATATTATTATATGTAAATAATCTGGTTGTATAACTTTCACTGGAAACAATACAGTGAGTCATAAACTTAGACCACAATTGGTTCTGGCAAAGGCTGGAAGTCAATTTGGGTGTTTGTTGGAATACCTGTATTTTATATAATTTTTCTATGCCCACATCTTACAAAATCTCTTCCAGTTATACAGTACATATATGCAGTCAAGTCGCAGTCTTAAAGTTGATCAATGAGTTGTAAGTCACATAGGCCATAAGTCAATGACTAGCAGTAAGTGAAAATAAAATGTGAGCAAAAAATATTTGTTTAATTTTGAAAGCAGTCTCATGAGGCAATGATTAATCACTTTTATTAATATTATTATATGTAAATACTCTGGTTGTACAGCTTTCACTGGAAGCAATAAATAAAAATAAAATATGAGCAAAAAATATTTCTTTATAATTTTGAAACAATTTCTTCACACTTTGGAAATGGATAAGATACTTTGTCTTCATATGTGACAAGATCAGTTTTGCTTAGAAAGATTTTACATAACCTAAGGTGGGTGATGAGAGTTGGACGGAACAATATACATCTGCACTACTTCTCATGTCTCACTGCAGGCACATGTAAATGCCTTGGTGATGGGAACCACCATCTTATATACATAAATATTTCACATACTTGCAAAGACAAATATGCCAGAATTAAAATAAACATACTATGTATTAATATATATTTCTCATGATCTATGCAATGCTAAATGTAGCACATATAGATAGATATATATATTAAAAAAAAGTGAAAAGTTTCCATCATATATGAGATACAATTAAAAATGTGTTTTGCGAGAATAGATAAATTGATATTGTTTTAAAATATTTTATAATTTATGCTTTCTCTCTAATATACATACATATAATATATATATATAAATCTATTTTAATACATTTGGTAACATTTATTATATGTTTAAAAATACAGACTATTACAATTTTAATTACAATTTATAAAAAATTACAACAAAATAAAGACCAATTTTAACTAAGTAGCACAAGATAAATTAACATTGATCAGCATATATCCATAGTACTCTCAGTTTCTGTAATTTAAACTTATATTACATTAAAATTTAAACACCTGAACAACTATTTTCTTACAGTTGGGTTAGTTGCTTTCCAAATCTGAACATTTCCTTTTTTCTATTTTCTAAACCTCTCTTCTCTGATCTGGACCTTTAAAATTCTTAGCTTGAATGTGAACATTTCCTTTTTTAAATTTTCTAAATCTCTCTTCTCTGCTGAACCTTTTAAATTCTTACCTTATACATATTTATACAGAATTAATTAAACAAGTTTTATTTCTTTTTCAACTGACAAAACTGTTAAAAGTTTAGTTATGTTTTTCCACTTGGGCAACACCAGGTATATCTTTTACTGTTTATATATAAATATATGTAGTACTTCACAAATATAGTTTAATACAGTTCAAAATAGATATACCCTAGTTAAAAAAGTACATGTAAAATAAAAGCATGAGATAAACTTTTCATTCTTATTTATATCATATGGTTTCATTTAAATAATTAAAAAATAAATGTTTTATGATTAGTAAAATATGTATAAAATTAATTAAATAAAATGCTAAATGTTAACTACCTACCTTTGAAGCTTTTCTTCTGCTTGTCCCTTTAGAACTTGCAGTTTTTGCTCTGTCTTTTTCAACTTGTTTTGTAGATCCTGCACACACTTTTTTAACAGCTCTTCATTCTGTACATAAAGCATATGCAATGATGTTAATTAAAATTTAGCAATGAAGGAAATTTTATAACAGCCCTTCATTCTGTACATAAAGATTATGCAATGATGTTAATTAAAATTTAGCAACGAAGAAAATTTTATAACAGATTTACTGAAAAGAACATTCTTATAGTAATAGTCTTTAAATTTTTTTCAATTATTTAATCTTGCATTTATTCAAATGTATAGATTAAATGGTGTAGATGTGTTGTAATTGTGGATGCTTTTGCACTAATAAAAATATCAATGGATATTCAAGCTAACAAGCTTGAAGCATCTCTTCTGCTATAAACATGGCTGTAAATGTGTTAAGATGATTCCTGTGATGTTATGAGTTCTTCTGGACTCAGTATGGCCATACAGAGCAGAATTCGGCTGTCTCTGGCTAGGGATTTCTCCATTATACTTCTGGGTCTCTGACCAGAATCCTGTAATAGTTTATAAATCATAATTCTAGAAAACACTAAGGAGTACTATTATTAAGCCAATTTTTACCTGGATCAGAAACTGTCAGGGTTAGATGATTAGCTATTTCCAATGAAGGTAGATTCAAGATGCAACATACTGTACTCCTCAGAAGAAACAATATATCTCATTAGTGAGCACCAGATCCCAGAAAAATACTCATATATGGCCTGACTTTCCCATCACTCCTAGAGCATTCCAGTCCTCTTGTTAAGTGCCATGATGTGATATCATCAGACAAGACCACAGCATATGATTTCAATTTCCCTCATGAGGACTGTTGAAATTCTGCTGAACTCTCTCTGTATTGAAACTGTGACAAATGATTGCTTGTGTGACCAAGCACAGAATGGTGGTACCCCACTTTGCTTGAATGATCTGATGTGCTGCATATGATCCACCTACAAGTTGGTTAGTTATTGAATACATGTTGTTGTAATGTACACGTAGCGTAAAAATTTCTTAGAGGCAACAAACTGTCTAGCTAATGTGTTTCTGCAGAACATTCTACAGTAACTGAGTTTACTGCTGCTAGATGCTAATTCTTGTTTTTCACTCTACAATGGTAGCAGGGCTGAACATACTGAAATAGTGTTGCTGTAGTAATGTAATTAGGTGTGGTGTATGTAGACATGATACAGAAATTCTGTCCAGTCAATATTTAGATTTAATAGCTGATGTGGAGTTTAACTGATGTATTACATATTTAGTGCAGAAATTTCTCTGCTAGAAAATTGTCTAGATAAGGTAATTTTGCAGAATAGTATTCATAGAATAAATGAGTTTACTGCTAGAAAATACTTCTTAGCTTCTTACACTGTGAGGAGGCGGGGTGAAAGTTGAAATAGTGTTACTGTGATAATGAAATTAAGTGTGGCCTATGTAGTCATTATAGAGAAATTCTGTCTAG
This sequence comes from Sinotaia quadrata, assembly GCA_028829895.1. Lineage (NCBI taxonomy): Eukaryota > Metazoa > Mollusca > Gastropoda > Architaenioglossa > Viviparidae > Sinotaia > Sinotaia quadrata. Next base: position 48,238,838 of record CM054180.1, on the reverse strand, counting down.
TCAGTTTAATAGTTAATTTAATAGCTAATGTGGAGATTAGTTTGATGTTTTATCGGTTTGTAAGTGTAAAAGTTGTATAAAGTCATGATTTGTGGACAATTATCATGCAGATGTTTAAAAAATCCTGATTTGTGTACTGGGCAGTTAGAAAGTAGATGTGTTCAGTCCTGAGCTGTATATCAGGCTGATTTAAGATGTTCTTTGCTCATATTGCTAAAATCTAAATATAAGTAATCGTGAAAGTACTGCTAAATAAAGCCTTCATGTTGTCTTGTTTGTTCAACTTCTGATGCTGGTACAATTTATAAATTTACGATAAGATCTATATACTTAATTAATGATTTGATTGCTATATTGTATCATCCACAAAAATATACCAGGGGGCATTTGATTGACATTTCATTACTTATGGCCCTCTTGTCAGACTTTACTGAGCACTGTAATATTCAAGTGATATTATTCTATTTGTAAGCTCAGGTGAATAATATCTGAAACTGTTGCATTTGATGATGTGTACTTGATTCATATTTTATAATTTCTTTTCTTATTTTTTTCCTTATTAAATTTATTATTATTACTAAGCTGCTTGTTTGTCTGAGAATCTGTAGATTGCGAATTGTGACTGTTGTTGTTGAATGAGTGTTGCACTCTTTGAATTTGATCATCTTTCTATGTCATAGTCTGCAACACATGATGAAGCAGGGGCCTGGAAAGGGGGTGGAGATTAAAATGAGCTGTGAGATAAAAGTTGTGTAAACACCACTGAATGGGAAGATTTCCCCCTTGTGTTAGGGTCATGTATGCGGAGGAGTAAGCCTGGGTGTATATTTTTGATAACTCTTCATACCTATATATATTTATATTCAGCAGTTATCCCACTGTCATTCTTACTGTTTACACTTATATCAAAGATAATGAACATAGAATTTTAAAAATACTGTTTAACATTATTTTGCAACTCTGGTATTAAAAAATATGTATAATTTAGGTGATGAAAAAAATTATTAAAATACAAACATTCAAATGTAACAACTGATTTTTCTCATCTAAATCAAAGTCAATGTAAAATTTAAAACTAATTTGAAATAATTCTTTTTTTCTTTATCTTGGATCAATGGAATCAATTTGTGATCTAATGTCATACAATTCTTACTGATTTAAATGTAAAATATATATTTACTAAAAAGACAAACATTCTGTCTTTTATTTATTTCATGCTTTTATATATTGTATTCGTATAAAGCAACACAATTATACCTCTCTTTATCAATCTCTCTTAAAATGTTTTCTAAATAGATAATAGGTAACTAAAAGTCTGACAATATTGTTGAAACATAATTCATTGCATCACTGTCATTCATTATTCTTGAATTAGAGTTTTACTAATTGATATATAATTCATTGTTTTCTATGAATAAAAAAGAAAAGAATTCTCTGCTTTTCACTTCAAAACCTGCAAAGACAGTCTATAAGGTGCTTATTATATTTAGTCATTGCATGAAGCAAGAATCCAGCTGAAAACTGAAGTCATAAAAAATCACTAACAGCAATTAATTTATTTCTCTACCCTGACAATTTAAAAGAAATAGCCAATGAGACTGATAGTAATTTATTTAGTACCTGCTTGAAGCCTTCTACAGCACTTTTTGTCTTTTCATAGCGTCGATGAAGATCAGAAAAGGCTGTTTCAACTGACTGCAAGTCTTCTAATGCCTGTGAAAAAAACAGAATGCAACAATTACCATCTTTAACTAATATTTGTTATGGCTTTATGTACAAATTTTTCTACTTCTTTTAAAAATAGATGTTTAATGCTGTTGAGTGAATAGTTTTAAATTGTGGGGGAATAATATCTTTTCTGTTTTAAAACACCCTTCCAACTAAAGGGCTCATTTAATCAATTTGGGTGTAGACAAATTTAATCACATTGTGTACAAAGAATATACAAGTTGCAATTTGACTGGTTAAAATGACTGCTTAAAACACTTAAACATATGAGTCCTTTTCATGCACTTTACAATTTTATTAGTTGATATTAACTGTAGACGACAAATGCAATTTCAATTGTGAATTAAATATTTTATCTATAAATTTATTCGAGGTTTAAAGTCAAAGCTTGATGGGATAAGTAAAATATGGTGCAAAACATTTGTACTGTTACTGTTGGCTGACAGATGATGTTCATACAGGTGTCCATAGCAATGAGTCCACACTAAAAAAACTGTCACTTTTGACAATTGCAAACTATTTATTTTAATTGACTGTTCACATATTTTATGTGTCCAAATAATTTTTTTTTGATGAATTATACTTCAATTCTAAGAAAAAGATCAGCTTCTTGAAATAATGGCATGCTTAAACATGTGTATTAGAATTATAATTGTTGTTCTCCAATCTGCCAAAATTATGCAAATACATATGAAATTTTAAAAATGTATTTTTTAAAAGTAAAATTTGCCTGAGTTTTAAAACAAAATTCATCAAATACAAAGGAATGATCTTGCATCAATATAACTTCTGATCATCATTTATGGCATTAGCAAACTTTGCTTAAATTTTTTTCAGTTTTAACCATTTCTATTTAAAAGCTTTGAAAAAAAAAATCTGCATTCTAGAATGTTTTAGGGTCTAAAATTTTCTCAGGTATTCTAGAAAATTCTATAAGGTTCTGAAACATTCTGTAAAAAGCTGAAAAGTAATCTAGAAATGTTTCAAAGCTAAGAAAAGAGAAAACTCTCAATATTTTAAGTGAATAGTATTTTCAAGAATATTCTTAAAATATTCTTGTTTTCCAAGAATATTTTCATGTCACATCACTACCCAAGAACTTGAAAAAAAAGGGAAAGCAGATTTTTTTCACATTATTTTGCAACAGTTTCACTTTAAGTTAATTTTATTACCGTGAATGTTTGTTTCTTTCACAAATATCTCAATTGCAATGATAAGGAAAGGCAACAGGCTAATCAGTAAGAAAATCATCAGTGTCACCATTATGGATACAAAATTATTATCTCTCAATTTAGTAATAATAAAAACTTAACAGAGCACTTATTTTTATAAGAAGTTCAAAGTTCTTTATAATATTTACTCACATGGATGTGATAAAAGTCTATTAACAGCTTAAGACATATAAGAATTATTTACAAATACTTTAAAAGAGGAAATCCCAGATTGTTCCTGGTACCAAAACCCTCAAGGGAATGGATACCATTCAAAGATTTAAGTTCTCTCAACAAATGTGCTACTTCTCAATGCTTCAAGATGCTGTTTACTACATGTAATGCCATTCACAATGCAATCCTTGCATTCATGAAATAGGGAAGAGTTTAAGTTTAAGGATTTCCCTTGGACTAACAAGAAAATATCCATTTACAATATTTGAACTAATAGTTATTAATGCACAAAATTCTCTCAGTCTGTCTACTGAATTTGAAGACTTGAAGAAATTTCTGAGAAACTTTAGTTTTCATAAATCAAACAAAATGGATTTTATTCCGTTCAGACATGTTTTTTAACAAAAGAACTGTTTATGATCTTCAGAACCAAAAGGCATTTGATCCATTTCTTCATATATACTATCTAGATACTGGCAGCAGTGTGTTATTCCCTAAAGAATGGGAACAGATGATCCTGGTCAAAAATATTATGATTCTGTGATTCCAATATGGTGGTTTATATCTAAAGAGGGATCAGATCTCCCGTATCTGTGCTGAGTGGTTACAATGGTTTTTCTATGGTGTTTATAAATAAAAAAGAATAAAAGCACACATTTGGATCACCTGAACAGAAAGCTCCCTTAACCTAATAGGGCTAAAAAATTGTGCCAAACAGCTAGATTTCAAAATATGTCTCCTTAACCAAAATAAATAATATCAGGAGCATAATGTTAATATAATTTAACAGAGAATTCACATAGCAATCAGGTCAATTCTTATCATATACCTTTCTTCTCTCAAAACTATCATTATCCATGATGACAAATAGTATCTATAGAACTGTAATTATGCAATAGTGAGCTATGACTTTCATTTGAATATTCTTTAGAGAGTATTTGGGATCTAGTCATCTACTGTTCTTCTGTAAACTATATATTTATTTGTTTCTTTTATTTATTTTTTCCTTCCTTTTTTCTTTCTTTTCTTTTCTTTAATAAAATTCTAATCAAATTCTTGCACATATTAGCTTAAGAGTTGAGAACATGTGGGGGCAGAAGTAATTAAAGATGGATCAAAACCTATTGCTAAAGCAATCAGTTCCCATCGGTTGGAAACTTATGTGGCAGAAGAACGGTTAATTATGATGTTATGTACTTAGAACAGAGCTCTGAAAGTGTCAATCAAGTCCACTAGGTGGAACTGGAGAAGAGTCATCTAATTAGGGTTAACAAGTATGTGTGACCTGCCCAGTTGTATTAATAAGGTTATTAATTAGAAAAGATGAATATTAATAATAACAGAGGGCACCATCATGCTAACTTATAACAATTTCATTCATTTCAAAAATTAATTAAAATGACACACCCTGAAAATAAAATAACATCTCTTTTAAATGATCATAAATATTTTGACAAAACACACTATATCTTAGAGTTGCAAACCTTCAGACAAAAATCATGCTATGATTCTGCATCATATATTTCAAAAGGATGTCAATCAAGAACTGTTTTAATTTATATTGCATGGATGAATAAAACATATCCATGCATCTGTGAAGCAAAAGTAAATGATGATAGTTAAAAACATTACATACTCCTAAATTAAAGTAGAACACCTTCAAATTAAACAGTTTCAAAAAAGAAATTTTTGAAGCATTCATCTTCACTATTATAGAGGCTACATGTAGGCTGATGGCAAAACGTTATCAAAAACTGGTGACAGAAAAGATGTTAAATCATCTAAAGTGTATGGTACAGCTTTCAGTTAACAATAAATGCATATAATTCACTAAATTCATTCATTCTATGAGGAGCAACTTTGTTTTTTGGTGAGTCACTAATTTTAGAAAGATCACCTGGAAAAATAATCAATTTCATAAATAATTTTTAAAATTACATTATTGTAATGGAAATACACTCACAATTGGTTAACAATTATAGAGCACACAATAACTTCCCTTTTAACTTTGTAAACCTGTGAACATTCACACAATGAATGTCTGTATAAAAATTTCAAAATGTGATCCAATAACCATTAAACGCCTTGAGAGATCCCGATTCACAATGCAATCCAATAATAAACAGACTAGCAATTTTTAAGTTTCAGTGCTATTATAGGGGTGATATAGCGGAGTGAAAATCAACAAAGAGATTATGGTGATTTAGGTGAGATGCTGAGTGAAAAAAAATCCTAGACTTCTGATGTGAGTAATAGACTAGAGATTGTGCAATAGTTCTTCATTTAGTTCATCATGACTTTTTACAATTTCTAATTTAAAAAGAGATGGGAAAATGCCAATAAAAAGAAAAGAAATGTCTGTCATAGCAAAGGCACAGTTCTTGAAGATCATTTGTTACCAATCCACAGATTTTAGCTGAAATGTTGAAACTGTGTTATGGCTTTAAGGAGATGGCACATCAACAGAAGGATGCTGTTAATTTAATCTCTAACAGTTTTCATCTTCTTATAGGGGAAAAAAATGGGAACTGATCTGCCAGATCATCTGCAGAGATCTTGGTAGGAAGCTGTGGGGTTTATTTCTTCCCATTAATTGATCTGTTATGCAGAATAACTGCTGCAAGCTGGTGCACTTAATGGTGCTTTTTTTTTTTACTTGCTGTTGTCAATGGTGGATTTTGCTGAAAGAACAAATATCAGTAAATTTGTTTTGGTTGCTTCTTAAATTTGTTTTGGTTGCTTCATAAATTTGTTTATGGATGGTCAAACTTCATGATATTCACTGCTTTCAGTTTTATATATATTCTCTCTTGAAATTTGCAGTACCTGGAAGCACATTTTCACAGTACAACTCAAGGAAAGGTTGTTGGGACATGCTTATCAAGCAGATAAATCAGGCAAATGTGTAGGTGCTCAGTAGTATAAGTTTGCTAACTTGTTACTTGAGATCTAATGTCACCGTTAGCTGAGGTTTGTTAATTAAGCTAATGTTACATTTTGAATTTAAACAAGTTGGGAGACAAGGACAGACAAATGAAGGTCAAATACCATTTCTAAATGAGCTCATGAGTGACAAAACTAGTGGAAATCAGAATACCATTATCTGACCCACACACTATCAAGTCAAATGTGTGGTCATCAATGTGAGGTGGGCTGCTGACAGAAATGTTCTGAAAATGTGAAGAGATTCTGAGTTTCCAAATAGGGAACATTGGGGTAGTAAAAATGAAAGATATAACTCTAGAATCAATCAAGTGCCACTGGAGGCATTAATAATTTGAAAGGAGTATGCAAGCTATCATCCTCCAGTTAGTCATAAAAATAAACTGATTCTGTTTTAAAGCAATAAAACAGTCAGTTTACTTTTATGACTAAATGGAGGAGGATGGAGGCATAAAATATTGACATACTTCACAAAATAGTATGGTGAAAATGAAGGTTGATGTGAGTGAAAAAAGAGGATGACATTCCTGGTGATGATAGTAAAACTCTCCTCCATACAGGAAAAAGAAATGACTATCTTGTACCCATCAGGTATCAAATCTGTATATTTTCCTTCATCTCTGTTATACTGAGCCTGATTTCAGTAAGAAACATGTCTATTGTTTTCACAATAACGAAACTGAAGAGATTTTTTTTTCCAAAAGATGGTACAATGAAAAATGCAATTCTTAAAGCTCTGGGTGATTTAGAATTATAGGTAGATAGTAAAAGATGTACCTGTATGAAATTCTTGGTAGTAATAAAACTTGGATTCTGGCCATTTAGAGATGGATGATGGATAAGAGAGATAACACAAGTGTAGAAATATAAGACACTGGAATGGTAGAAGGAAGAAAGCATGGCAGGCTGTGTGGCTGGAAAGTGGTGGGCTTATGGAGCAAGCAAATTTGCTAAGGAAAAAATCCAAGAGTTCTTGCTTCTAAAATAAGTATGTTTAATAAAATACAAATATGACAAGGAAAACATGACAATCATAATAAATACAACAGCTTAAGTTGTAGAAACAAAAACCATTAAAATGCATAAAATTTCCAAACAGTTGTTTATGCATCTGCAGGGTGAATCAACTGGCAATAGAAAACAAAATCAATTAGCCAATGTAGGTGTAATGGAGCTGATTATATGTACAAGTCTGAAAGTTTATTTTTTTAAAATATCAATATACTTTTGCTTCATTATTTTGAATGCAGAGTTTACAATTGGGTTTTGTTCAATAAATAGTATTTAATCACAGAATGCATAGGAAAAATTTTTTTGCAGCATGTGATTCAGGTTCCAAAGTAAAACCTCTTTACCAAGTATTGGCTCAATATTAAAAATATTATTCTTGAATAGTTATATTTTCAACAAAGTAAAACCCCTTTACCAAGTATTGGCTGAATATTAAAAATATTATTCTTGAGTAGTTATACTTTCAACAAAGTAAAACAGTGCTATAATAATCTTCATAATTACTATCACAGTTAATAAGTATTCACATTAATTTTCAATTTAACTTTATTCAACCAAAGGAGATTAATTTAAAAGTTTCTTTTTAAAAATATCTTAAAAATATCTTATATCTTATACAGGAAATAGTAGAATTGTTCTTAAAAAACACCTTAATGATATTAAAGAGAAAAAGTGTGCACATCACTGTGATGAAAATCTTGAAAACTGAAAAAGTGGTCTGAAGTGGATCCGGGCTCACCCAAACCATTGCCTATATTTCCACTAGTTAACCCTCCAGGAGCTTTATTGCCACAAGTCAAGACTAGAGAAAGAATAAGGAAATTTCTTACCATTATTCTTAATATTAAACCTTACTTACAATTATATGTATCTATGAAATATCTAGAATGTTCTCACAGCATTTATCTTTACAACTTCAAAGATAAACAATTTATATCCGTACAGTTACATAAATTCATTTCTCTACAATTAATAGAAGTTTTCTTTTTTAAAACATCGATTAATATTGATGTAATACATTTAAAATATTACAGTATATGTTGGAGTATTACCCTTGATTTTTCACTACTTATTACAAAAGCATTAAATATTCATTATTCATTGTCTGAAAAGGAAAAAAATATACCATAGGGGAAATGGTAAATTTTTGCAAATAAACATAATTTGTATATTTTGTATATATATTGTAGATTTTGCTTAATTAAGATTTTTGTTACTGATGCAAACTGTTAATTGTCCCCTGTTAAAGGTTTTAATGCACCAAACATACAAATTTCATTTTAAAAAAATACCAAACAATACTTTTTAAAAAAGAATATTCAATTTCCTTCAAGTTGATATGTGTATTTTGTATACATTCCCCCCCCCCCCCCCATGCAGCTAGAACTGCACATATGCTAGTTACATTGAGACCACCCAAAAATTCTGAAAATGGAAGAAATGAGAGTTAAGGATATTTTCTTCATGTATACCTGATCTCTCTCTTTTATAACATCTTGAACAGATTGCTGAGTTGCATTGTTTGCTTTTTCCTTCTCAGCTGAAACAAAAATAAAAATAAAACAAAGAATATATTATTTTCAAGTGCAAATTGATGAGAGCAATTAACACTAATGATAAAAATATAAGCAAGCAAACACATCTATACATATGGCATTTTTTTTGTTTTAAATCCCCCAAAATAACTTTTATGTGAAGACTTTTAAGTCAAAGGTATGATTTATATAATTAATGAATGATTTCATGTTTCAAAGTAAAATTACAAATTATTTTCTACAGTTTGATAACATTTTTATTTGCTAATTTTAGATGAAGGGGGACCTTACCCTTAGCCTCTATACATCCTCTTGATTGTGTGCACAATAAATCCTAAGAAACAGATTTGAGTTTCATCAGCTTTGAATTCTGAAGCACAAAAGCAGACACCATACATGCAGTAGCCACTATAAGAGTATAAACTCTTTTTGGCAAAATTTTAAGTTTTGTTTTTAATTGCTTCAAGATGCAGTATATGTTACTGATGTATTCTATATTCTTATTAGGAGATGAGTAGATTAAATTGTGATAATGAAACTGCTACCTATTTTTTCCCTCCTCGTTTAATAAATATGTTTTGTTGTTAACATCAATCCATTCTTGATTAATTTAGTATGTGGGAGAGACAAAGGTGCATGTATGTGTGTGACATAACAGGTGACAAGTGGTCAGTCTTCAGTGGACAATAGCGGAGCATACGAGAATACAAAGAAAGAAAGAAAGCAATCTAGGTGTGAGTGGAGTTAATCTGAAGGTGATTTATGTTAAGCATTTACTATGTTTAATCATCTTTCCATATATTATAATTTGCCCAAATAAACAATAATAGGTTGGGTTGAAAGGACACATACATAAGAAGAGTTTCTATCAGGATCAACTTATTTGACAGCTGTGATTTAACCATTAGAAATTAAATACAGCCCTCATCAGTGATTCAGTTATGAAAAATTATTTGAGAGAATGAGCCATGTTTTAAATGAAGTGTACAAGATTTATTATTTTCATTTGGTGTGGAATTATATCTTTGTTGTAAAACTTATGACATACATAACTTGAAACTGATTTAAGAAATTGTTTTATTATTTATCCTTCTTCATTCTATCTTACTGAATGCTTGTCATCATGTTTTGGGTTGGAGGCATTATAAAAGTAAAAGTTTATAAAGGCTCATAAACATAACAGAAAGATAACCCAAAATGTGGTATGGCTAATTTGCAATCCCAAGGGTATTACCAAGTTAACACCAGACATTGTCATAAGCCCTGTATGTGGAACTTTAAAGTAATGGACATCATCATGGGAGTGGAGTATACTGATAAACAATTTTTTTTTTAAAATGCAACAAAATATTGTGAAGTTTTCTCATCTGTCATTCATATGTAGGAGACTCAAGACAGTAGCTAGTCAAACACCTTGTCACAGATTTTAAGAGAAGCACTGAATCTGCAATGATGTTTGGCCTACAACATTCCACATCATGAAATGATAGAAATAATGACCCGAGGAAAATAATTCCTTCTTGTTAATGTTATCTTAAAAGATGGAGAAATTGGTTTTGAGAAAAGATTATTAGCAGTACCAGTGCCAGGAGACTATCACTGGTCATAATCTTTTAATCATGGCTTTTGTACTTGGACTGTACAATCTATTAAAGCTTAATTATATAGTTGCTTAATTATATAGTTTTCAATTACGCACTTGGGAATTGATATAGTCAGGTTTTAGTTACAATGGTCTTGACCCACCAATATAAACAAGCCCATAAGACCTGTTAATTTTCAATTTAAAATTAAATTTTAATTACATGCATTGTAACAACATCCATTACTACTTATGATCATAGCAGATGTATGCCAGTTGTGAATGGTGGTGAGGCATAGGAATATGTTATTTCTGTCACTTTTATTAATGAAGATGAACGTTTACAAATTCTGACTAACATACCATAACCAAATCATGTTATGAGCATCAGAAAGAATGGAACTTGTTCGTAACCTGAGACTGACTGTATTTATTTATAGTTTCTTGTCAAAAAATGTTCCTAAATTTACTGGTATTTAAAAAGGTATTGTTTAATCTAAATTAATTATATTTTATTCTTAATTATTTTTAAAAGAGCATTTTCTTTTATAGGATGGAACATCTGAGCTTTAAGTTGACAGATGAAAAACTCTAGGTATGAAATATTCATATCACTAATTATATTGGGCTGAGATAATGCTTCCCCACTGATAAGAGATAGGAAGATAAGTTTATTTGGTTTCTCACTAGCAACAGCCAAGCCTCCATCTTGCTCATGTCTTTGTAACACTGTTCACAGCATCTTGTTTATCTTGCAGCACTAATGAGGTTTGGACACATACCTTTTTCATTTTAAACTTTCAAGTGAAAGTTTGGCTGTCTTAGAAGACATATCTTTTATCTATATTTGGGTAGAATATGGATATAATTTAGCAAAAATTACACTCTTTTAAACAGTCTTCATCATTATTTTATATATTGTTTGCCTTCTTAGTAAAAACAAGCTTAGTAAGTGAATGAAAGATGTATCTCTCTATGTTTAGAAGTAAAGTAGAATGTGAATTTACAGAAAATATGGTTGCTGTTAATGGAATTTTGCTCTAATTTAGATTTGCTTCAACTGTTGTGGTTAATTATTATTTGTTGGAATATACCAATAAACTTAATTCTCTCAATTCCAGTTGAATTGAATCATCAATTACTTTTGTGAACAGTACTTTTATAGAAAAGTCAATTTGACAGAATTTCTTTCTTCTAAGCAAGAGATTTAGTTGTAAATGTAGCATCAGAAGCTCCCCCACCCCACCCCTTCTCCTTTGAGGTCAGCATTATGAGACATAACTTTGGTGTACTTCACTTTCACTGTAGTGATATGAAGTAGGACTGTCCTTGACTTGTCCTTAGAATTCCTGGAAGCATTTGTGGGATGTAAACATAGCAAGCTGACCAGCTCATGTGCATTACTTACTGATTTCATGGGTATTTACTTTCATTACATGATGATCTACATAATGAAACTATGGGCTAGAAAAATCTGGAACTTTTACCTGAGACTTAGATGTCAATAGGCAAAGTGTGCTATTTCATAGAGGACTGAATGCTCAAGCTGTTAATTGCCCTGAACAGCTAATTTTACTGTTTAGTGAGGTAAGGTGAAATATTTTACATATTTTCCACTGTCAAACTTTTTATTATTTACTCAGTTTTGAATGAGCATTCATTTTTGTTAAACTTTTATGAAAAATTATTGTTAACCATTTCTACTTTCTCACATACTATTTTAATGTATGATGTTTTACTGAAGTATGTTCCCTAATTTATCCATTACTGCATCTTATTTAGATTTTATATGAGATGATATTTTCTACAGTTTTTCTTGAATTAGTTTATCTACTCTGAGCAAATTCCAAACTGCTGACTGCAAAATTGAGAAAAGAAACTTCGGAATGCTACACTGTCACGGAAAAACAGGGGGAGGTAATCAGAAAATTAATTTTTATCCCCCGATTATCTCCACTTGGCCATCGGGCGACGCAACAGACGTTAGTTTTAACAAGTGTCGTCTGCTAGCAAAATGACGTCTTTAATTACGTGCACAGTCAGCGCGTTTGTTTACATTTTCTGTCAAGTCGTCTGCTTATTGTGTTGGCGTACACTGTCATCAAGTTTGTAATTTCATGTTTCCACTAATTTTATAAAAATACAATTGATAAATTATTTGAGTTAGATGTTCAAAAATTGTGATTATAATATCTTGAAAATGTGTTTGTTGTTTATTATCAATTATTATTACAAATTTAATTAGGGACTATATTACTAGACGTATTGCACCTCAGAAGTAATGCACCTTTTTAGCGTGGGTAAAGCAAGGATACACGCGGGAGTTTGATCTTGGAGAGAGTGAGAAATAATTTTGCATAAGAGGACTGACGGAGCTATTTTTCTTTAGTGTGCGTCTGTCTGGGCTACAGAGAGGTGTAAGGCCATCGTACCTACACTGAGCCCGGACAATCTTTCCATCACCGTTATGACCGGGGAGGAAAGGGACTGAATATTCTCCTCGTAGGATATAGAATTAGACGTGTGTTTTGGTCACACTCAATTCTTCGTGGCAGCCTATAAAGCTAGTCCTAATTATTATTCTACGTTTGGATCCGAACCTTGGGCAATAGCTGGCCATCAGGGGAATGAGCTGAAGGGACCAGGATTGCGCCGAGAGAAGAATATTCGACGCCACTCACGTATCGGAGCTGCTGCTGCTGTAGACAGCCCTCCGTTGACTGACTTTGGATCTTGGACCGTCGCAGAAGACAGGTGTCCGTTGATTGATTTTTGGATCTTGGACCGTCGCAGAAGACAGGTGTCCGTTGATTGATTGATTTTGGATCTTGGACCGTCGCAGAAGACAGGTGTCCGTTGATTGATTGATTTTGGATCTTGGACCGTCGCAGAAGACGGGTGTCCGTCGATTGATTTTGGATCTTGGTTACTGTCGTGGAAGACAGCCGTCCGTGTTTTTCGCCATAGAACCGGGTACCCCAGCGTTAGGCAACGTGGGGCGAGTATTTGCAAGTCGCAAGTTTGTACGTACGTACTGCACTCTCCGTGTATCGAGTTTTCATCGACAAGCATGCTATTTTTCTGAGGACAGAAACTGTAACGTTTTGTGTTTGCCGGCAGATGTGACTATTTCGTTTTTTTGTGCTGTGTGTTCCTGCGTCGACGATTCAACGTATAATACTAGTAAGTAGGAAAATTTTATTAGGAGGTGCATTACTAGGTAGGTAGGTTAGAGAGAGAATATAAACGTTTTTCATCACTGAATTATTTTTCATGAACATTTACTTTGACTTTTATTTAATGGATAATGTTTGCAGTTTTAAGTGAAGATTAACATTCTTTGACGTTGGGTTTTCCACCCACTAATTTTAAACTAGTAAATCATAAGGTTAAATATTTTTTCTGCGGTCATTACCGCTGGTTGTGCTGTAGTAGTATTTTTGTGCCACTCGATTTTGGCGGAAGTAGGGAAAACGGTCATCACCGTTTATTGTTGATTATTGCAGTTTATTCATCATATTTTTTTTTAATTATTTTTTTTCATTTTCCATCGCTCATGTTTCCCCGTCCCATGGATGCCGTGTGTGGATGTTATCGAATGAACGACTAACACCGTGTGAGAGTTAAGCCCGTTTTTTTTCCATTTTAAAATCTTTTTTTTAAAAAATTAAATTCTTTGTTAACTCTTCCTCAATAGTTGAGCTTTTCTCGGGTTTTGAAAGTGTATGTTGGTGCGGTTGTTTGTTTGTTCGTTCCGTACGTCCCTCACACGACATTCACACACCTGCTCACACACACTCACGCCGGCTTTTCACATTTTACCCCACATCTCAGAATAAAGCTAATCCTAACCCCCACAAGACTATTCGTGGTGTCTGAGTGTGAGAACGATCATCAACATCCGATCGTTCGGTGTGATCCCGGCAAGTCGCAGCTACTGGGTCTGACCCCCCCTACCCACCGAGGAGGAGATAGGGGCCAGCAACGCCCACGACGCCCCGCGACATTTTTGGTGACCCTTTGACGTGATTTAGGGTAAGAATTGTGTGTATGAGATCATTTCTTTTTTCTGCTTTCCTATCTTCATTTTCATCATCATCATTGGATAGGTATTGTGTGTATTGAATTTTTGCATTGTGGATTTTTGTGTGCAAAATATTTTTGAAATTGATTGTGCACGTTTAGGATTACGAGTTTCCCTGTACAAACGTTAAGAAATCTTAGACTTTTTCTGGACCGTGTTTTGTTGTTGTGGTCGTTAGGACTGAGACGTTAAGATGGGCGGGCTATGCAAGACTAGAAGTAAAAATAAGAAAAAAGGAAAGAAACTTGGGAATACAGTCGAAGTTAAGGTTAAAGGACAGGTCTTGACAGAATTCGAGTTATTTGGGATGACGGCAGAGGACGCAGGATCTCTTACTGCAGAAGAGATTCGGGCGTTAGAGAGAGCAAGATGTGGAGAGAAATTTCGAGACCTGGGAAAGGAAAAGGGGTTAGTGGGGGAAGGACTGAAGCGATTTGTAGAGGAAGGAGTATATCTGTGGTATAAGTGCAAGGAAGAAAGAAGAGAGGACAGAATTAAGATTGAAATGGAAGTTTTAGCCGAGGGGGTGAGGTTTGGCCTTAAGGGGGCAGAGTTGAGGGAGTTTATGGTAGTAGAGGCGATGTACAGAGAGGGAGAGCTAGTAATAGAAAGAATAGAGGCAAGGCTGAGAAAGACAGAAGGATTGAAAGCAAAAACTAAAGACGAACAATTGAGGAATCAGGAACTTTTGACTTCTGAAGACTTAGAGATCATAGGTCTTCCAGGTGGTGACACAGACTGTCTAACCGCCGATGAACAAAGGATATTCAAAAAAGCTGCAAGATTTAGGAGGAGTGCGCCAGATGATGATTTCTGTTTGGCGGAGTTGGGGGTAGCAATAATTGTTAACCGCCAGATCGCTATGTCTGTGCCAGAGGTTCAGGAACCAGAGGGTGATTGTTTTTGTAAGTACTTCAAAAGTTGCGAACCCGTAATTGACCAGGTTATGGTGTCGGATGGGGAGGAGACTACTGTCGTGACGACGGGGGAAGCTACTCGGCTGAGTGCTGTGGATATGGACTCTCTCGGAGCACCGCTCGAAGAGTCGGGTGTTTTACAGGAATTGGGTGACGAAATTAAATTCCTGGGGGGACAAGATGATGTGACTAGTGAGTGTGTTGGTGAAGAAAATAGTCCGCTACATTTAAAGCCTTCTCCAACAAAGATTCCTATAGTAGCAGTAGAGATGCCTGATTATGAAATGCCCCAGTTAGATATCCAGTTTGGATTTGATTTTGATTCTGGTGGAAGTGATAATGATAGCGCCGAAGTTTCTTATCCAAGTCTTTCACCATGTTCTGTGATAATTGATCACTTGAGTGAGACAGCTAAGCCTTCTGTAGATCTCTCGGGACAGTCGTCCGTTCTGTTTTCCCCATCGGGGCAAGAGCAGTGTCTATCTTCGACTATGGAAAATTCTCTAGTAGGAACACCGGTATTTTCTGATTTGATATGTACAACACCTATCGCGCTACAAGTACAGTCCGAAGTTTCAGAGTTCGTTTCGTTGTCAGTATCGCCTTCTGAACATAAGTCTAGTGCACTGATTGAACCGCTAAGTACTACACAGAGCCATTCGTTTGTTCAGACAAGCAAGCCAGATAGATTCGGTTGTCATGACTACCCCACCTCTAATAGCTACATTATTGCTACTTTCGCTTCGTGTGAGTTTCGCAAGGCAGCTCTGGTGTCAAATGACGTATTAGATGCAGAGCAGATTTTTTCGCATAATGCTGCTACCTCTGAACCAGCAGCTTCGTGTCGTGATCAGTTAGAAGTTAGGGCCCCAGTTGTTTTTGCCAAAACATTTCAGAATAAATTTTGGTCGGTTAATCAACCGCGGTATTCAAAAAGAAAAGGTCGATGTACAGGAAAAGTTTCTGATGACGTCACTGGGACAGTGACAACGGCTGCAGACGAGGCAGCGAGATTGACAAACAGTTTTATTTTTATTTTTCTTCCCCCAAGTACGAGCCTCGTGACGGCTCTGGGAAACTCTAATGACGTATATGATGGCGGTACTACATTTTTGAGATCGCCTGACAAAAGGGACGTAAGTGTCGTGGCAGTTTGCATACCCACGTACACTACTACAGTTGTGATTGACACAGGTCAGAATACCGGGATATTTATGACCGCCATGATTTTGATGTTTAAGTTTAGGCGTAAGGTTGGTTACTTTTCGTGTTGTGGCACACATGCTATTCCAGATGAGTGGGATAATTTCGAATTTGAGATACGTTCACTTTGCATTTAAGTATTTGGGATTAAATTTTCGTTGAAATGAGAAACATAATATCTTCAGTCTGACCCGTTTAGTGATTGTAAACGTCGTTGAAAATATGGTGGTGTGCGTATTATGGCTTATGCGTACATCCTTCTGCATTTTGATCACATTTTCATTTTTGACTTTCTTTCCATATATTTTAAAAATTGACACATTACACATACAACGTCACAGGACGCAGCACATTTTCAGGATCTGTAGGTCTTTATTTAGATCTCGCGCGTGAAGGAAACGGAAGGAAAAATTTATTGAGAATGAACAAGGTTCTATTTTTCTAACTTGTTGTATTATAGTTGCATTCTCCCTAGTGGTTTAAACTGTTGAATTGAGTAGTCATCAATTTGTTACTGTGATCTTTCTTCATCAGTCTTGGTCTGATGGGTCTATGTATTGTACCACTGTTTTGGGAAGAAAAGAGAAAGATAAAGAAATAATCTGCAATCATATTTTTCTAACACAAATACTTTTTCTTGTTGGTTGTTCATATATTGTGAGCCTTTGCATTTTGATAGGCTAATATTGTTCGTATTCTGAGTTGATGTTACATTTTTCATGAAGTTATTCTCTAAGGTTTTTTTTTAAAGGGGCGTTCCCATAGGATGACAATCACTCGTCTTGACAGGCAGTTTTCTAGTACTAGTGTTGATAGTGTGTTCGTTCATAGAGCGGATTTTGGATTACGTCAGTTGTTCGAGATCGAAATTTTTGTAAAGGTATTTCTGAAACAGTTTAGAGAGAATTTGGAAGTTTGAGTTTTTCAAACTCATTTAGAGAGCACATGATCACCAGTTGGTTTTATTGAAGTAAGTCCAGTGTATCTGTCGGGGTGGTGCCTCTACTTCCGACAGTTAGGCCCCGTGATTAACAGATTTAGTTGAATTTCTATATTAGTTGTTTTTTTTTCTTCACTTGGATAGTCATGATAATTTTTATTCACAACAACAGTTTAAATTCTTTATCTCTCATTAGGTGTAAATTTTTAAAATGTTAGTACAGCCAGTACTTGACGTTGACATTTTATTTTGCGTAGCTTCTCAGACGATAATTTTTCAAGGGAAATATTTTTCTCCATAAAAATAAATTTTGCTGATTTTTAAATTGACCTTCACCTTTTAAAAGTTAAAGGTCAATTTTTTTTAGGAGGGAGGTGTCACGGAAAAACAGGGGGAGGTAATCAGAAAATTAATTTTTATCCCCCGATTATCTCCACTTGGCCATCGGGCGACGCAACAGACGTTAGTTTTAACAAGTGTCGTCTGCTAGCAAAATGACGTCTTTAATTACGTGCACAGTCAGCGCGTTTGTTTACATTTTCTGTCAAGTCGTCTGCTTATTGTGTTGGCGTACACTGTCATCAAGTTTGTAATTTCATGTTTCCACTAATTTTATAAAAATACAATTGATAAATTATTTGAGTTAGATGTTCAAAAATTGTGATTATAATATCTTGAAAATGTGTTTGTTGTTTATTATCAATTATTATTACAAATTTAATTAGGGACTATATTACTAGACGTATTGCACCTCAGAAGTAATGCACCTTTTTAGCGTGGGTAAAGCAAGGATACACGCGGGAGTTTGATCTTGGAGAGAGTGAGAAATAATTTTGCATAAGAGGACTGACGGAGCTATTTTTCTTTAGTGTGCGTCTGTCTGGGCTACAGAGAGGTGTAAGGCCATCGTACCTACACTGAGCCCGGACAATCTTTCCATCACCGTTATGACCGGGGAGGAAAGGGACTGAATATTCTCCTCGTAGGATATAGAATTAGACGTGTGTTTTGGTCACACTCAATTCTTCGTGGCAGCCTATAAAGCTAGTCCTAATTATTATTCTACGTTTGGATCCGAACCTTGGGCAATAGCTGGCCATCAGGGGAATGAGCTGAAGGGACCAGGATTGCGCCGAGAGAAGAATATTCGACGCCACTCACGTATCGGAGCTGCTGCTGCTGTAGACAGCCCTCCGTTGACTGACTTTGGATCTTGGACCGTCGCAGAAGACAGGTGTCCGTTGATTGATTTTTGGATCTTGGACCGTCGCAGAAGACAGGTGTCCGTTGATTGATTGATTTTGGATCTTGGACCGTCGCAGAAGACAGGTGTCCGTTGATTGATTGATTTTGGATCTTGGACCGTCGCAGAAGACGGGTGTCCGTCGATTGATTTTGGATCTTGGTTACTGTCGTGGAAGACAGCCGTCCGTGTTTTTCGCCATAGAACCGGGTACCCCAGCGTTAGGCAACGTGGGGCGAGTATTTGCAAGTCGCAAGTTTGTACGTACGTACTGCACTCTCCGTGTATCGAGTTTTCATCGACAAGCATGCTATTTTTCTGAGGACAGAAACTGTAACGTTTTGTGTTTGCCGGCAGATGTGACTATTTCGTTTTTTTGTGCTGTGTGTTCCTGCGTCGACGATTCAACGTATAATACTAGTAAGTAGGAAAATTTTATTAGGAGGTGCATTACTAGGTAGGTAGGTTAGAGAGAGAATATAAACGTTTTTCATCACTGAATTATTTTTCATGAACATTTACTTTGACTTTTATTTAATGGATAATGTTTGCAGTTTTAAGTGAAGATTAACATTCTTTGACGTTGGGTTTTCCACCCACTAATTTTAAACTAGTAAATCATAAGGTTAAATATTTTTTCTGCGGTCATTACCGCTGGTTGTGCTGTAGTAGTATTTTTGTGCCACTCGATTTTGGCGGAAGTAGGGAAAACGGTCATCACCGTTTATTGTTGATTATTGCAGTTTATTCATCATATTTTTTTTTAATTATTTTTTTTCATTTTCCATCGCTCATGTTTCCCCGTCCCATGGATGCCGTGTGTGGATGTTATCGAATGAACGACTAACACCGTGTGAGAGTTAAGCCCGTTTTTTTTCCATTTTAAAATCTTTTTTTTAAAAAATTAAATTCTTTGTTAACTCTTCCTCAAGAGTTGAGCTTTTCTCGGGTTTTGAAAGTGTATGTTGGTGCGGTTGTTTGTTTGTTCGTTCCGTACGTCCCTCACACGACATTCACACACCTGCTCACACACACTCACGCCGGCTTTTCACATTTTACCCCACATCTCAGAATAAAGCTAATCCTAACCCCCACAAGACTATTCGTGGTGTCTGAGTGTGAGAACGATCATCAACATCCGATCGTTCGGTGTGATCCCGGCAAGTCGCAGCTACTGGGTCTGACCCCCCCTACCCACCGAGGAGGAGATAGGGGCCAGCAACGCCCACGACGCCCCGCGACATACACCACTACTAAATCTCAAGCTTATTAAAAAAATTAAAAAATAGAAAGAAAGAAAGAAATTTGGAAAGAAAGAAAGAAAAAAGAAATTCAGAATGAAAGAAATTCGGAAAGAAAGAAAGAAAATTTTCACTTTAAATTTGGGAATATTAAGTGGTGATTTTTCACAAATACTACTATCTAAAAATGCTTATAACAGATCAAATTTTTTAAAAATATGATTTTGATATTTTTCCCTCTTCATCAGGCTATGTCTGATTTGGAAATAAGAAAATGCACAAATATACTCCACAAGTTTCAACATTACTGGTTTCAATAATATCTTAGAATCATAAATAAAATTATTCAGTTGATAGTTCTGATTATAACTTTAAAAAAAGACACCACACAACTCAAGATCTGCTACTGCTTTTTAAAACAGTTTTTAAAAATTAACAAGAAGATTCCAATGTACATAAAGTATATTCAAAATTATGCTGCATAGGCAAAAATGCAATAATAAGAAAATTAAAAGTTGGAGTGTAAAAGAATAGTGTTAATGTTACGTTTAAAAAAGTATTCAAGTTTACTTACACTGCAATTGAGCGATTGTCTTTTCAAATTCTGCAACAACTCCTCTGGAAAATTAGAAAGCAAATGAACATTACAGAAGATATTACTCAAAGATATAATGATATTAATATATTATATTTTTCTTAAAGTTTAAAATACAATCTCATGTTCTGAAGTATAGTTCAACTCTGACAACACAAAATAAAGAAAAAAGTTTCTTAGTCAAGTATGTTAAAGGTTCTGAAATGGTGCTAAAATAGTATGACACAATGCCACCCTAGTTCTAGGTTATGGTTAGTATTATTATTATTAATCATCCGTAACTAATTACAGATGATGAGAACTTTAATTTATGTTATTAATAATTCTCCAGAAGACACTACTCATCACATATCCACTAAGTAAGAGAGACGAGTGGTGTCTTCTGGAGAATTATTAATAACATAAATTAAGATTCTCATTACTTGTAATTGATTATGGACGATTAATAAATAATAATCATAACCTATAACTAGGGTGCCATGGTTCACAGATGCATATGAGCGTAACTTCAAACCCTATATCAGTTAGTTTTGCACTTGGTCTAGTATTAGGTAACTCTATGTCTGGTCTGCCCCCTTGGGTGTTTTTCTAGAGCTTTCACAAGAGGGAGTCTGTAGCTATAAGATATATATAGTGTTGTCTGGTTTGTTTCTTGTAGTTTGAATGAGGCCCTTAGTATGGCTATCATCTCAGCTGTGAAGGAAGTGTTATCTGTGATTCTAAGGCTAGTGTCATGATCACTGGGTGTATAAATCCCTTTTCCTGTTTTTACTGTTGCAGGATCATGAGCGTCATCCTTACATACTTTAATCCAGTATGAGAAATCATCCACTAGGTATTGTAGAAACATTTTTAATGGGTTTGGAAAAGTCGATTTTGTTAAATTTTTCTGGTGTTCTCTCTGCGGTGGTTTAAATTGCTACAGTGGTACTTCTATCAGTTCATTAGGGAGTGGTCCAATTATTAGTTTCTTCTCTGTGTTTTTTTCTATTTCATATGTGATGTTTATAATGGTTTTTGTTTGAGCAGTGATTATTTTAGCTGGGTGATCACTGGGCATTGTCTGTATTTTTAAGAAGGACCTGATTGATCTTTCAATAAGTATATGAATGTGTTTTTGTCCACCCTCAGTTATAACACTGATGTTGGATGTTGACTGGGGCAAACTGAAGACGACTTTTAAGGCTGCCTGAGTAGAGAAGAGCGTATTCAATAGGGAAGTTTTTAAGTTTAAGAAGAGTGGGGGTATGTACAGAAGCCTGTCATCACAAAGGCATGGTAAAGGCTAAGAATTGTTTTAACTTTTGCTCTCAGAGTGGTTTCAGAGATAGATTTCATGAAGTTTATCTCTCTGTTGGCTAATGTTATACACTGGTTTATATGTTCATGTCAGTGGACATGTCATGGCAGTTGTCTTGGAATATTACTCCAAGGAATCTAATACTGAGGTTTTATAATCTATTTCTAATCCATCTATTTTCATTTTAAGGTAATTTCTTTTGATTTTTGAATTAGTCTGAAAGATTATGGCTTGCATTTTTTTGCTGAAAGTTTAAAACCATTATTTGTGAACCAGGCAGCTAAATAATTGAATTTTGTATCTGGGGTATGCCTTTGATTTTAGGTCTTTTGGCTAGTTTTTAATAACTAATGTTGTCCCACAGTGATGTGTCATCTGCAAATAGCCCCAGGGTGTTTTTGTGATCCCCAATGGCTTGTGTTAGTTCAGCTATCATTATCATCAGTAAAGCAGTGGTCTGATGACATTCCCCTGTGAGACACCATTTCCTAGTGATTGATAGTCAGCTATTTTTCCTTCAAGCAGACTGCCATTTGTCTATTTCCAAAATTTATTTTATTGTACAAAACATATTTATTACCTGTTATATTTGATTTTATTAATTTCTGTAATAGGCCCTTATGCCACACATATCATATACCTTCTCAATGTCTTGGAACACTGCACATAGTTCCTTTGTTGTTTTTTTAGCTTGAAGTTTGTCACATAATGGCTTATATAGCCCACACCCACTCCTCTAAAAATGGACTACACACAAACCTACCTTCCAAAGAGGAGACCATGTGAATCAAGATTCTAAGTGTGGTGCCATGTGATTCACTACCGTTGGTCATCTACTGTCACCAACCAAGTTAAACAGAACACTCAAACCCAAAACGAAAAATCTGTTTTTCATTCATAAACCATAATAGGACTAGGGCTGTAACACATGTTCATTTTATATCCACTATAACTGAAAGCTATTTTTTGTTGTTCCTATTATTAAATTTGTTGTCATCTTTATCCCATATTCTCTGAATGACCGTTAATTGGGATCAGCTGTAGCAAGCCATATATTGAGTGGATAATTGTAAATTATTAAGAGGGAGAGATAGCACCACTGATCCTAAGAATCATTAACTAATTTGCTTGTAGCTATATTAAACTGATAATTATCCCATAAATTAAAGCAACAGGATTTAACAGTAGTGATAGGAATTACAAATTAGGCTGTGGGTCTGTTATTAGTATTAAAACAATACATAAATTAATAACCAGATAATTAATACTGCAACAGGGTTACTTATAAACTCCACAGGTAACAAAACTGTATGCAAAACTTACTGAAATCTCATTAGAAAATCTTGCGGTTGTTGAGGGATTACAAAGAAATAGAAAAGAAATAAGATTTTTCTACAAGACAAATACAAAAAATTAAAATAATGTATTTGTAACTAGTACATCCTGAAAATAAAATTGAAAGTATTTAAAAATGTGCAACCTCATGTCATCGTTTGTTTGTTGAAGTTTTCTACTGGACTCTTCCAATGCAGCAAGTCGAGAATCACGATCTGATACTTTATGACTCCATTCACGTTCTTTGGCTAGCATCTGAGCCTGAAAGCTGAGCTCCAGCTCTTGTCTCATTTTGTTCCAGTCAGACTGTGAAAATTTTAGGACCTGACAAGAATAATAGAAACAAATACAATTTATATTTTTTAAATGTGCCTGGTACAAACCAGGGAACAGTAATTATTTGTGGGACCTGAAGTATTTTTTAAAAAATCAAAATATAAATGATATAAACAAAAGCATACAAGCAAACAAAAAACTCTGACAAAACAGTGATTATTAATATGTACCTTTTAAATTATATCTAAAAATTAAATGTTCTAATTCTACGACATCTTTATACTTTTATAAGAAATTTGGATGAATATCATCAACAGCACTAGAAGGACAATAAATATATATATTTTAACAAAACACTTTTGGTATCAGCGTTAACTGAATTGTTTAAAGTAATTAATTTAGTGCTGGTTTGCAAGATTAGTATAATAAAAGCATTTATATTTCTTCTATCGGTAATGTTGTAAATTTAATTTACAGCAATATATGTATGGAAAAATAACTCTTTAAAGTTTGATCTGTTTTACTATCTTTTCTTTCATAACTGCTTCAAAAAGAAAAAGAAAAAACCCTCATTTATTCCTGAAGACTTTTATAAACACTGTGCTCAGCAAACAAATCTTTGTGCTGAGCAACAGCAATCAATATTTTAGAGAAGAGAATATTACTATGTATTTAACCATTTGTTGTGAATAAAAATTGATTATTAGATCAGATACGCATACAGAGAGAAAGAGAGACAAACATGCATAGAGAAAGATGGCTATAATGCTTAATCATTACTTATGAAAATAATTTTCATAAATTCTCTTGTATGAATTTAAAAAAAAACAGTTTTGTCTTTCTCAATTGATCTGAACAATTTACAGATGCATATAGAATTTCATTTTGTAAATCTCAAAAGTATTTATCAGTGTAAACATTACAGCAGGCAGCTTTCATTACCAAAACCAAATAAGAAGGTGATTAGGTGAAATGCATGGTTCTTATAATGTCACACAGCCGTATGAGTTTGCTTGCTAGCAAAGTAACCATCTCTATAATCATGTGTTTTTTATTTAATGTTATTTAAAATTAATCATGTTATCAGTCCCAAGCATGTTTAAATTCTGATGGTATTATTATGAGTCTGTACAAGAATTTTGTGTACAATGCGTGTTTAGTTTCCCACGAACACATGAGCATTGTTTTAAAAATATATACAGCAATCACTTAATTAAATTACTTACCTGAACTAACTTCACCACTGATTCATTTGTATGACTGTCTGATGTTACCATTTCACCCTTAAAAAGGAAAAATAAATAGCTCATTTTCAATTCACAGTAATTATTATTCTGTTTTTCTACAATTAAAGTGATGTAATTACAAAACCAAACAAATGTAATGCATGTATTATGAGTTTGCTTTTTTCTTGTTTTATATTTTGAAGAAACACATCAAACAGTGAGACATTACTGTGGACAAGCTTGTTATTTGTGTGAATCAAGTGCCAGTAATGACAGTCACAAAAGTGAGGATGTAATGAACACATTTGTTGTAGATGTTTACTGATCCATGCTTGGAGAACAAATTTTCTAGAAATCAGTGGCCCAAGCATTATTCAAAGATTGTTTTCTTGTTTTATGAAAAAGTTATAAATTTGTTGGTTATTAGGATAAACTGCTGTATAAATCAAATTCTTTAAAAGTTAGAAAACATTACCAAGCAAAATTATGAAGATGGAAATTTTACTGTCTTTGTTCACAAATCTTTTCAAAAGTTTCTATACAAATTATTTATAGCAATATTTTACATAATTAGATAATATATAGAAATTTTATAAGCATTACAATAGTCTATTCATAAATGTGTAAATATCAAAAGTATATTCATGTTATTAATAATAGCATTAGAAGACTTTAATTACACTAGTTTAATTATACATATAGTGAGTACAAATTATACATTACTGAGTATAAGTTAGTGGCAAGGGAGATAAGATTAAAGGAAAGGTAATATATTTCTTTAAAACTAACTTAGGCAGGAAACAAAAATGAACACATCCAAAGTGATACAAAAACAAGGTTAGCTGAATTTTCTCTCCTTGATTATGATTACAATCTACCAATTCCATCTCAACATCATTTTGACAAGCTTTGTCTGCCTTAGGCAAACAAGAGTTGATAAAGAAAATGATAGTGTTCAGGCACACTTTACATGTTTTGATACATTAAAATAATGTAGCTGCTAATGCATAAAGAGCCCAAATTATTGTATGCCCTCATTACCCAAGATGTTTAATTTAAATTTTTCTTCTTTGTTAGCTATCCAACCAGGCCACAGCCATCATCCCTTGACCAGAACAAATTATAGCCACTTGGAATGGTGACAACCAGCCCTAAACAGAGCCAGTATGCTTTGCTTTGCAAAGACATCAAACTTTCACACATATAATTGCATTGCTGCATCTTACAAATATTATGCTCACAAGTATAAAGTAATTAAAATTAGTGAACTTTAAAAATCATGCTATGGTTGAAAACACTGTCAATATAGCAAAAATAAATAAATATGGAGAGAATCAGTATTACAAAATGTGCTTCACATTAAATGTATAAATCAGATAATGATTAATGAACAAAAGTTGGTCTAATGAATGAATCTGTCCTGCCTCACACCAGTCAAAAAAAATTTAATTGGTTGATTCAAGAACTTCTCAACTCATTGAGCTACTCTGTAACTATTGGGAAAAGGGTGAAGGTGGGGGTGGGTGGGTGAACCCACAATAAAACTATCAAGATTTGAATTTTAAGAAGTCAGGGAAAAAAATGTATAATTAGACACACAAAAAAACTTTGTAGAAAGCATACATGGATGATGATAGAGAAAATATGTATTGACCATACTATTTGACACTATATTCCAATGAAGAGGGGATGGACGTGCATTGCAGTATAAGAAGTTAGAAAAACCTTACTTTTCTCTGAGAGTTAGTCAGTTCTGTAGTGCCAGCAACTGGATTTTCTTGATCCTCTTGCCCCAATACAGCAGAGAGTTTTGTAGCACAATATAATTCTTGTTTGTCTTCTTTTCCTTTATGGGCTTTTGAATGTTCACCTGGTTCACTGTAATTAAATACTTTTATTACCAAATGTTGCTACAGGACTCTTAATTCTCTCTGGTACTGATTACAGTTAAAATGAGTTATTGAGTTAAGTAAATACAAGTTAAATCCTAAACTAGAAACAATTAGAACAAAATTACTTTACATACATGAAGATCTATAGTTAGTGCAAATAATATCAAAAGTAAATAAAACAAAAGAAACTGAAACAACAGAAGGAAACATTGAATGTGCTAGCATTTACATCACATTCATTAAAAATAGCAGAAACAGCTGCTACGGGGATGAAATAATGGGCAAATCACAAGTGAAATCTAATACGTAAAGTTACCATTTAACTATAATTTTAGTAAATGAAAAGTATAAGATCCATTTTGGTTTGTGATGGGTTGAACCCATGAGGCAAAATATGCTCCTTGATTTTTAAAAAATTTTACCTCTAACTGTTTTTATTTATCCATAATCGATAATATTGTATTGCATATAATTTATCATTGACCTGATGAGTGATTTATTGTGCAGTTGGCTGTGTAGTTGACTGTAGTGTCTGTCATGCTTTGTGCATGGCCAGAGAAATGTGGGTCAAGCAGGAGACTGGTAGCCCATGTGTGGAGTACAGAGGATGAGGGGAGTGATGTGCAGAGGTGGGTGAAGTTAACCAGATGCACCATAACCATATATGAGCATTTGAATTCCACCCAGGATGCATGGAAACAGTGGTCAAGCTTAAGCAGGTATTTGCCATCTAAGAACCGTTCATATCACACTGTGCCAAGACATCGAGAATGATTGACTTGTGAATGCTATAATAAGGGTTTGGGCAAAATAAAGGGATTGGTAAGCATATATTTATGTTGACTTCACAATAATAACGGAAATGTATATTAATTATAATGCTGGAGATTTATTTCTTATTGATGATTATTTGTATGTGTGATGCTAATGTGTATTTCTTTTCAGAGAGGTATTGTGTGGCATTAGCGGCAGTTTATTTGTACATGTAGGATGATGAAATTGTAATGAGTATATGTTGTGATGTGCCATGTTCTTCAACTTCTTGTTCATTGTAAAAATATTTGACTTGAGTTGAACTAAATTATAAAGTAATGTAATCATTAAATATAAATGATTGATTATGAGACGCTAATTATTGAAGTCTATAATGACAAACTATGAGTGTATAAATTTTGAAATGATTATTGCCATGTTTTATGAATGAAAGTTATCATTGACTGTAAGTTAGCATGTATACTAAATTTTTTAGGATAACATAGCCAACTGTAAGAGACCTTTACACCCTGCTGTTGCCATTTACCTTAATGTTTAACATAGCAATTAGTATTCCTTTTTTATGATGAACATTAAGATATATTTATTCTTAAAACCTAATTTTGTCTACATTATAAATCTGAAGATGAAACTGAAATAAAATAAAAAATATCAACTTCAAAAGCCCTCAAGGATAGAGCTGTTTGTGTCTGTAAAGCAGGACCATGTTTAATTATGCACTGTTGCTAGTGATATACTCTACATTGTTTTACTTTTCTGACTTCAGTTTTTTAAATGTAAATGATAAAATCAAATTTTCTCATAAGAGTATATGCTATATGCCTACTTGATTTATTTTCTAAAAGAAATGCATATTAAAATCAGTTTTTGATCTAAGTTACTAACCATGTAAATACTAGACACTAGAAGAATAATGTTATCTATAAACATCAAATACTAATCAATAACCCCATAAATCATACAACACAATACAATTAGGATGTTTTGCTACCAAACTAACATAAACTCAAATAGAAATAAAGATTAAACTGATAACAATAATCAACAATTAAAGAGGAAAAATCTCAGCATCAGCTCACATTTACAATGGCATCAGAACAGCTCTTGAATAACTGACAGTTCTCAATTGTTATAATAATTTTAGTAATAGTTTTAAAATGGACAATAAGTTTGGTACAACAAATGAAACAGAATTACATTCAGAAAGTTCTGTTAATAAAACCTTTTAAAGACAAAAAAAAAATGTCTTGGGCCTCTATTCCAGCACTGAACCATTCATCATCATCCTATCTACCAACGTGTGTGCGTGTGTGTGTGTGTGTGTGTGTGTGCACGAGTGTGCACTTGCTTTAATCTTTGTTTGCTTTAATCTTTGTTTGGTTTAATCAAATGCAACTTGATCTGTAGTGACAAGAGAAATGGCTCTCTATCCTTCTCCTTCTTATACTCGTGTGACCATTATTGAGTTGATCCATTTGTATACTCTGATGTACGAAACCCTGTTCTCCTACCATGCTGCAAACTGATGAATTTCAGTCCCTGGTTTACATTCAGCTATAAAAAAATGATAATTGCTTAAGCTCTTTTTAGTACATATGGAAAATGGAGTGGCCATGTTTAGGGCATGTCAACAATACAATATGAGCTGACTGATCAAGGCCAAACCTCCACCACAGTGGAGAAACCACATCTATACAAGCACATACACCTGCAATAAGCAGTACAGCCAACCAAAAAAGAAATTAGAACTATAAATGATTATTGACTCATCCTCATGAAAAGAATTGTGTAATAACTATAAAATAGAGGTTTTCATTAATAAATTAGAACCACTAAACCATAATGCAATATAGAATTTTATATATTTCCTGCATGTCTGCATCATTACATACTTTGTTCAACAGACCAAAATCAAATTAAATTGTTGATTAAATGTTTGACTTGTTTTTGCATGAGCAATTTATAAAAATTGATCATTTTTTAGTAAGTTATTTATCTCCGTACGGAACAAAACAATTTTAATATTCAAAGTTGTCATACATTAGATTCAACATTTCTTTCTCTGCTTTTATATTTTTAAAGGTGGAATAAGAAAATAAGAAGGTGCAATTAGTTAGGAATATATTTTAGTTATTCACAGATGCAATAAAACCCTCCACATTGATTCAGTTCTTAACCTAGATTGATGCTATGACTCTGCTGGAACCATGTTTGAAGCCTGGTCTAGCTGTTAAATCCAGAGTAATTTGAATCAACAAAAGAATCTTTCTTCTTGGCTTTTGAAAAATTCTTCAATATTCTCACTCCAACCACTCAAACCTTCTACCACTTCTATTGATATTTGAAAAATTCTAGAAGTGGGGTTTATTTATGAGTGGCCTCATGTTTTTGACTCTCTGTAGCAATATATGAGAATATTAAGATCTGTAAACAGTCAAGTTACTGTTCTGCTGTTTCTTACCACTACTTTGAGTAAGTGAAACCATGTCTCTAAGACAAGAGAATTTCTTTTTTTATTTGCACATTGATTTGTTAAGCTTTTCTGTTAAAACAATACATCTTCCACATAAATTTAGATCAA
Source organism: Sinotaia quadrata (assembly GCA_028829895.1). Taxonomy (NCBI): domain Eukaryota; kingdom Metazoa; phylum Mollusca; class Gastropoda; order Architaenioglossa; family Viviparidae; genus Sinotaia; species Sinotaia quadrata. The sequence goes on along the minus strand of CM054180.1, from coordinate 48,209,047 downwards.
TATGATATATCAAATCCTCACTGAAAAAACAAGGACAAGCATGGATCACACAAATAAGTGTCACCACAATGTGGGCCACTAAACCATCTATGAAAATTAAACTTGTACAAAAACTGCATGACATATATATAATTAGCCTAGTGCAGTGCTGACAACTGTAGAGATTCTAGTCTCCAGAATTATATGTAAATTTTAGCTTAAGAATGGACAGTGATGTCCTATAACATCTGAATGGCTTTTGAGTCAGTATATAAATAAATACTTTTGCTTGATCTTTTATGGACAATGTTTTATTAGTTTGATTGTACATCTAGCTGGAGACTTATTTTCCAGAAGAATAATAAATTTATTAAATTGCAAGCCACTTTCTGTTACATAAGTTAAAATCTTGATACTGGATCTCATAAAATAATCTTCATACAGATATATATAAAATTGTTTAAATTGCAAACCACTTAGTGTTACATAAGTGTCATGCATCCCAGAAAAGTACATATGGTATTTAATTTCTACACTTAGCTGATGAAAAGTGGTTAGAAAAAAGGGTAGGCAAAAGGCAGCTCTTATATAATAAGTGTTGGTTAGTCTGAGCACTCTCAGCCATAGTCAAAAAACCCCACCATTTATTTAGCAATAACATTGCATTGACAGACTGTTCACCAGACCCTGATAAATATTAGATTACATGGCACTGGGCAGTAGGAACAGTTCGGAAACACCCCCATAAGATTGGAACACCCCAGTGTTACTATGTGGGCAGAATTAATGACATCCAGATGGCAAAAAGAATAAATAGGCAAGGCAAAATAAGATTGAGTACTGTTTGGCAGAGCTTTTCAGAGCAGGGAAAGTCCATAGAACTACGTAACAGTTAAATGAATAGATAGTCAAAATACTTCAACTAGAGAAAATAAAAGGAGAGGAAACAGATTCCATTTTCTTCGCTGTGTGTAAAGCAAAAAACTGAAGGGGTTTTGGGGGGTTGGATTGAAGCTGAAAGAAGTATGATACATGACTGGGCAAAGGTCTCAAGGGAGATAACTCTGCAATAAAAGACATCACCAGAAATCAATGGTCTTCATGTCAAAGTTCAACTCTGAGAATTTGGGGCTTAGCAAGATAAAGAGTGTGTATCTACTTGAATTGTGACTTGAACTTTAGGAATACAACTATTATGAAGTTGGACTCAGTTAATAATGGACTTATTTTGTTGTGACCACTGACCACTATTAGAACTCATATACTGAAACTCTATTTATTGAACTGTTTTGGGAAGTTTTAGAAAAGTTAAATAAGACACAGAAACATTTTAGATCCTTTTAGTGGCAATATTTGATTAGCTATTCCTGTGTGATTTAAGTAGGTTGTGTCCCTACATACCAAATTCACTTTTTTAAAATTTAATTTTGTTGTTGTTTTATAAAGTTTCTTATTTTTCATTTTAGCCATCATGTTGTCAAATTTTCATCATTTCATATTTATGTACATGTACTGTCATTCTGTAATGTTTGTTTTTTATATTTGTCATTGACTTGTTAATTGTTCGGTGGTAACACTGCGGGGGACTCGTATAGAACCATTACACAATGTGTGAAACCAACATAGTCTCTTTGTGTCCGTCACCTATTCATTTTCATCATCAGGCAGCTTTCTTAACCGGGCATAGAAAGCAATGGGCACAAGGCACGACAATAAGTTATAAATCTAGATGCTGGATATCATAAGATAATCCTCCTTTTCACCTTTTAGAAAATAAATAAAGATGATAATAAAATGTCACTTTTATAGTGATTTAAAACTATAGTAACTATTTTTAGTGAGATATAACACTTACTTTATATCATCTATGTGGGCAAATACACATTTAAAAAATGGCTTCCACCTTAATTTGGAGTTTACTGATTATCAAGATAATATCACCTTTAATGATTAAAAAAAATTAACCCAATCAGGTGTTAATGCCTGTCACCAGCCATCTTTTTTGACTGTCAGTAAATCCAATCTGCAAGACTAACCAAAAATCAACAGGAAACTAAATAATGCCAAGACTCTTAGAATTCAACACAAATATCAATATTTTCTCATTTCCCCCTGAACTAATTATATGAAAAATGTATTTTAAAAAATTGGAATCAAATGCTTTAGGAAACATTAATTAAAATCTTACCTCATTTGCTTTGACTCAAAAGTTCCAGACCTTGATGATTTCATGTCATTGTCATCTGCAATCACACAATTTCAAATATAATTATTTATTACTTAAAAAGTGTTATTGCAAAAAATTAAATCAAAACAAATTATGAATAATTATTAGGACATCCTGCCCACACACATACATACACTAGTGTCTTATTAATTCATGCTCTCTGTAATTTGATCCACAGCTTGATTTTTCCACTCTTGCTACAGTGAACAGTTTGATTAGATGGAGTGAGTTTACTATAAAGTAATTCATTTATACATAAATTCTTTGCTAATAAAATGCATATTTACTTACACTCATAAAATGTTTAAGAATAAAAATAAATAAATATACATACAATGATACATGCACACTATTTTTATTTTTTATTTATTTTGGGGTGGTGGTGGTATAATATCGTGTATTTTTCATTTAAAATTATGTAATCCAAACTCATCAGAAATACATACACCCTCTTGGATTAACTAGTTTGCACTCTATTTACAAAATTCAAATTAATGTATGGACAATTAAAAGGATCAGCTTATATTTGGTAGTGATTTCCTATTTAAGGATATGTCTCAAACCTATCTGGGGTTTACAGTAATAAACCAAAACCCTCAATCTTAATAAAGATCTCAAAGGGAAATAACCTTGGCAATACTTGAAACTCACCTTACTTTACCATTAAAAGACAAAAGAAATGCAAATGTAAAGTGACAAAGAGAGAAGACAATGAGTGATAAAACATATAAGTATATAGGAGTACAAAACTGTTTTAGTTAACAATTCTTTTTCTCCTCACAATATACCATAAAATTAGGAAAAAAGGCTTTGAAGCAGTTCAACTCATAATAAAAACCATGAATCCCTTATATAAAAATTCATAATATGCTCTAACTTTCAAGTTTTACTTACAGTTTTTTTTATAAATACATGTATTACATTAAGCTACCATCATTACAGTTTAGTGTTTATCTTTTACATTTATCAATACATTTTTTGTGTACGTTTTTTTTTTGTCTTTATAAGTAAGACATTTTTTCTGGTGTACAGGTTTTCATTTCATGGGGTTTAGCATTTGTTTTACAAGCAGTCACAAGTAGTTAATGCAATAACAAGAAAATACAAACATATGTTTATTTATAGCTTATTTCCAAATTAAATGTCAATATATATATATATATTAGTTTTTCATTTCTTTTTAAGCAGCCACATGCCTCTAGAGTATTTGTGTTGTACTTTTTGCATGTATGTTCTTGAATGTGCAAAGCTAATTATTAACTAGTTCTGTCATCAAAGTGTTGGTGATACACAATTTTCCAAAAATCCTGTTTTTTCTGTAAGAAATATATTTTTATTCCTTATTATCATATTTTAGTTGTTTTTTAAAAAAATGTATGATTGGTTTTCTATTCATTGAACCAGGATATTTTGAATGAAAAAATTTTTGAATGAAAAAATCATTTTTGAGTAACTTCTATTACTATTATAAAATGATTAGGACTCGTTTTGTGGGTGATATAACAGTTCAAGCATGATAATCCATTTTCACTCTCACTTCATGAAAACCCACTGTCTGTATGGTGTCAGATCAAAGCAAATTGACTGGTCAATATGAAGCTGCTTTGATCTAAATAAGCACCATTGAGAAAGCTGCTCTATAAATAGTGGCCATCTAAATGCTAAAAACTGTCATCTACAGTAGTTTGAAATTGGTGCAATTTACTTCTCTGAGCATTTGATATTTGATAAAAAGCTGCTGTTAGGCAAAGAATAATTTATTGAATATTTATTCTCTGCAACTTGCTAGAATTCAATAAAATAAAATTAAATATTATTGAAAGGCTGTTAACTAGATTATCAGCCATTTGGGATTTTTAAAATCTGCCAGTAAAAGAGTGAAGCATTAACTAAACCTATTGCGTGCAGATTTTTTCTACAAATATTTACCTAATTATTTCAAACTAATTAAATTAAATTTACATAAAAAATTTACCCTTCTTGATGATTAATTATTGATGATATACAATCATTGCAAAGCAAAATAATTAAATGGAAGAGTGAGCAAGATAGTCAAAAAGCTTTAGAGGCCTTTTGTTCAACAACATTTTTTAATTTTTTAGAAAAGTCACACGCATGCACGCACACACAAACACAACAAACACATCTTATTTTTCAAGTATTGACAATAAGATTAATCAAATTCCGTTTTTTTATTTTAATGTACTTTTGTTCATATTTATGTCACTTTAAAAAAGGAAATTTCATGAGCTCGTTCAAAACATCTCTGATATTAAGAGGAGAATATTTCTGTAGGTTTTCTTTTAGGAAAGAAGGGTTGAAAACATTAAGGTGACAAATATATGGAATGCTGAAAAATTAGGGTAAATACTGTACCTTTATCATCACACATATTTAATCCATAAAACGCAATGTTCTTAACTTCTTGTGCTGGGGTAGATCCTTGGACCTGGAAACAATCAGGAGGATGCAACTTAGAGATAGTGTCTAAGGTGCTAACCTACTGTTGTGTAAGGCATACAAATTGTAGGGAGAATGATTCAGGGTTGCAAATAGCTTTTATTATAGTGGAACAAGTCATTTTTCTTAACCAGATTTTATATTGATATGCTTTGTATAAGCATAACCACAGATTTAGCAATGTTCATAAGAGAACAGATGCTATTCTAAGTTTTGATAGTGCAGATTTCATTATTTTCATCAGAAATGAATGCAGGGCTTAAAATTAAAGACTAGGTAGGGGCAAAAAAAATTAACGTGGTAATAAAGTTGATAAAATTTGAGTTAACAGATGTATACAGATTCAGTATAGTTCTATTAAATTGCAGTTTTTCATTGACTTAAAGAAATATTGAGTCAATCACAATGCTCTGAAGTCAGTGGTAGTAAAATTTTAAAGGCAAGGGAAAGGTAGAAAAACACTTTCCACAGTTAATCAACAATAATGAGATGACCATCCCTTTATGTTCAAACTGCCAATGTTACTGGCTTAAAGAGTCTACATGCAGTGTTTAAAACTTTAAAAAAACCATTATATTCTTATAGTAATTAACTTAGCAGAAAATATTTATAATATTAAATTAAGAAATATTCTTGATATTTCAAAAATGTGTTCCAGAAGACTTGAGATTGAAAGGGGAAATTTAAGTAGAGGCATTATAACATCCCAAAGTTAGAAGATTAATCCCACATTATTATTGGCCCTGTTTCAGTACTAGGGTAAAATTTCACAAACAAGCAAGAAATACATGAAGTACACATTACTTACAGATTAAACAGATTATACATAATCATAATAATTCTTAATGCAGAGTATCTCTTTTACAATACTAATGTAAACATCAGTATATTCTACACTCTTCCATATCAATTCAACTTTATTAACCATAAATAAAACAGTGAATCATAGCTGACCAGCACTGCTCTTACAGGTCATTCAAATATTAGCCAATACACTTAATCCCTTTCAAATCAAATCCAAGAGACGTACACTATTACAAGTATTAGCACATGCCTGACTTATTATATCATCACCCCTATACTTGGATCCTACATGCTATCGTTCAATATAAAACACAAAAACTTTTCACTAGAAAGTTTATGATATAAAAAGTTTTAACTGACTAGTCAAGATTCCTGCAACTTATAAAATAAGAAAATAATTAAAAATTAAAAATTAGCCAGAAAAATATGTCTATACAACTGATAATAAATTAGCATGAAAGGCAATAAAAATGCAGTGTATTATAAGTAATTACTGAGTGTCAACTGTGACATCAAGCAAACAATTTGAGAACAAATAAATATTTCACATGCTTTGAATTTCTGACTTCATCTTAAGAAAGTTTATAATTGTTTCTTTATTAGAAACAGCAGGCAGATTGAATGATTTGCTGTCTCCTCCCCTGGTGAATCCTCCCAGTTATCAACTGTGAATTTAACTGATTGTACTTGACAGTTTTTGTTTTTTAATTCAATTAAATATGAGTCTTTCTTTCTAAACTTTGGGAATGTATGGATTCACTCTTTCAATGTCAATAAAATGTAAAAGAGATACTTTATTTTTCACTACCATCAATGTAAGAATAAAAGAAAAATGAATGATTTTATTTCATAATTCTTGCTTGCATTACAATAAATGCTGTGAGAAAGTATCTAAGTTTATGTATTCTTATATTTATTTTTAAAGTTTGTAGGTTACTACACTAACTACTTTTACAGACTTTAGGTTATAAAACTGTGTTTACATTATCAAGTGATATATTGTGTACAATTAGCAGCTTATAAAATAAATTTTAAAAATAAAGAAATGTTTCTAGGCCTACACAATAAAGCAAAGGACACTTTTCATGGATAAATATTTACATACTTCTCTATTTTTTACTACAGATCCATAAAAAAGAAAATGAACCTGTGTACTAGGTGACATGAACAAGCTCCATGACGTCCAAAATTAAAAGTTCATATTGAAGACAGCAACATGGCAAATTACAAGCAAATGAGCAGCACAAAATGATAACTGAACAAAATGCCAAGATAAGTGCTGGAAAGGACACAAAAATGAAAACTGAACACAATGCCAAGATGGTTGCTGGAAAGGAGGCTGATGTCCACGAAACAGGTCAAGTACTACAATAAAAGGGCCTGCAAAAGAACAATCTAGTAGGAATAAAGTCTTGCTACTTCTCTCCACTCATACTAATAAACTGGAAGTCATCTGGCAAGGCCTATTCTTATTGACTGAAAAATTATTGGTCACCAACTATGCCATTAAAATAAGGGGTAAAATCAAGCACTATCACATTAATTTGCTCAAGTGTTATTACAAGCGCAACCCGACTGATGGGACAACTGCCCCACCCCATCTTGTCGGAGTAGCAGTCACAGTAGAATACACTGTAGGAAAAAATTACAACAAAGATTTGCTTAGTTGCCGTATCACTGCCGAAGGAAACAGATGCACACAGTCTTGCGTACACAAACCCCCCATCTCAGTTACTAAGGCCAAATGCCATAGAATTCATACCGTTGATCCAATGAACTCAATGTCCTCATAAAGTCATGTGACAGTCACCAGATGTTAACCGCTCATTAAACTCAACCGATATTTTGTAATTATTTGACTTAATAGTTAAAGCTAAATGCTTTGCTTGTCTATGCTATGAATTCATGTACATGCACTATTTTCTAAAGAATAATTTAACTTGTTACATATGTGAGAGGAATGTACATAAGAAATGGATGCCATTATCTTGATATTTCCTATATATTCGAGTTTGTTGTGATCATTACTATTTTGCATTTTGAAGTACATTTTAATTCTATTGTAACCCTGTATTGTCATGTAATTATTATGAATACTTACTTTATCTCTTCTATTTGAAATTAATGAACCTGATGTATTTTTATACATTGCTAGCCCTGTACGAGTAGCTATTTTTATCGTTGGAGTTAGTTGGATTTTAATATTCTTGGAACCCCAATTTTATTTTATTCTTCTTAGTCCCGGGGGTGGGGTGGAGAGAGGGATCATATAATGGCTTATGTAGCCCAAACCCATCCCTCCTCTAAAAATAGACTACATGCAAACCTACCTTCTTAAAGGCTGACCCTTATCCCCAGGCTGGAAACATACCTGAATGTTCCAGACACTCACTCTAAAACTAACCAATCAGAGCACTGCTCAATCATACTAGAAACTCACCTGTAAGTCATCAGTCGAATGCAGCTCATCATTGAGGCAACACATATTTTGGCTCCTGGCCTTAATAAGTTAGAATCATATTACTAACCCTTATCGTTGATTATCAATGCAAGAGGAAATCACCTTCTGTATTTATTACTATCGAAGGTATGTGGTTTTGTTTGCCTAACTAATATTATATTCATGCTTATCTCTTGACATTAACTATATTTTATATTGTTATATTTCACTTATGATATTAAAATGTATGATGACCATGTAAGTAAGAATGTTCTTTCAAAGAACACATGAGGATGAATTCTTAGCTTATGCGTATTTTGCTAGCAGATTGGCACCTTATCTGAGTTGTTGATTCGACAAGCGCTGATCCGCGAAACAACACCAGGATGGAACCACTTTATCTTGGATGTTGACTCTTTTGATGAGTAGTGAACTGTGGGAAGCAGCACCAGAACAGAATGATCTATGGACCAAAGATTGGTTCAATGGATCATGTGTGCATTGGCTAACGACATTCACTGAGACCCTAGATGACACATCAGGTGAACCTCAAGTTATGTATTTATAAAGTCAACAACTGCACAACTTCAGTCCAGATACAATCAAATTCACTCAAATTTTAATCAAATTACTTTTAGAGTTCACTCAAAAACATTCAGTGTTCTTTAATAAACTCAATTATAGTTCGCTCATGTGAACAAACCAAATAACTACTATATTGCCATAGGACTCAAATGAATTTTCTTTTACGACACCACAAGGACACTGATTATGAATGATATCCATTTATAAACTCTAATTACAATCATTGAATTATTCGCTACATATATCCATGCTGTCTTAGTTATTTCTTGTTGAATATATTTATTGCTGATACACAAGACTACTTGTGTTAGGGTGACTTACTTGCATCTTATATGTTGTAGCCTGTCACCTCTATTTACTTACTATCCTGGCTATATGTATCAGTATGAGGGGCTCGAGCTATCATCAAGAACTATCACTCTTCTTATTCTACATTATCTATCATTTATCTTTCTAACATGTGGCCAGGAGTGTTTTGGGGATCAGGCTAAGGTTATGGGCAGCCCGTGGTGGTGGAGAATTAACATCTTGCCCATCTCCCAGCAAAACATCACAAAAGATGAACATTTAATTTCCATTCCTTTTAATGCATTAGTTCATGCTGTTCTATAAGAAATCATATCAAATAATTTATTCTAAAAATAATATCAGCTAAATCAAAATCATATTTTTTAATGTCAAAATATCACAAATGTATGTAATTAGCAGGTTTATTTTTATTTCTTTCATAAATTGCATATAGTGTTATATGAACTTGTACTATGAACAGTATAAAATGCACAAACTAGAGTCATTTCAAGAGCATGCATGTCCTGAATTTATACATTACAATTATGTAAAATAAATCTACCAATCTCTTTCACATATAAAATTATACTATCAGAACTTGTCAGTTCACTGTCATATTTTGTTCAATAAAATTATGTTATTTAATATAAATAATTATTGGTTTTAATAGAATGAACAGGACAAAATTGTAAAAAAGTAAGTGACTACATAACTAATATTTAAGCAATTTAATGAAAAAGTTGTTCAATGATAAAACATAACCAGGCTGGTTGATTTTTGCATTTTACTTGGCTGAATGAATGAAAAACAAACATGAGTTTATATCCCTGAAAATCTTTCACATTAAAAAAAAAGTTGGGGTTTCTGTTTTAGCAAAAACCAATCCTTAACTAAACTTTTGGTCACTAAAAGCAACAAAAGACAAAAAAGTGTGTGCATTTCTAATTACCTTTGGTCTTAAGAGATAACTCATCTGGAAATTAGCATATTTCTGATACCAAAGATGGTTTCACTTTCTTGATTAGCTGCATCCTGACCTTATGTTTCTTAGATGCTGACTGTCTCATATGTCATCTTTAACAAGAGATTGTTTTCCAGATGAGTCCTCTAAAAAGACAGCATAAGAAGAATTTAAAATAATGGACTCACCCTCACCAGTGATAAGAACTTTTGGAAACTGATGCAAGAGTGTCAATAGGTTCAGAAGAGAATACTGAATTTTTTTAAGTGTTTTTCTTCCACCATTATAATCGTGGCATCTGAAACAGAAATGTAGCAGATATTTGAGATCATTTTTTTTATAAAACTGATTTAAAATTGTTAATCAATCAAAGGACTTGTACTTTATATTTTCTGATAATCTCAAACTCCACTTTTCATCAGACAATGCAAAAAACATACTTTTTCAAACTAGCATCATACAAGATTGCAATGAGCTTTATCCTTGACTAAGAAAGTCCAAGAAGATGTGAAATAAATAAATGCAATACTAACTAAAATTATATAAAATATAAGAAAAAAAAGAAAGGCTAAGCTAAGAGATTTTCATGTACATTAAATGCTGCAAATGAAATGAACACTCATTTGAACATAACCATTTTGAATATAATGATGTGTTTTCCATTCCAAATGGGCCAAAGGCTTATTAGATATGTCAGTTATCAATTCTATCATAAAAGTTAAGTTCATTTTGAAAGCTTTCACATTTCCTGAATGAAAGATCTAGCTGTAAATATATTGCTTCTGATTCTGAACTTGAGAATATATCTTTAATAAATGTAAGATATGGACATTTACTGGGATCTTTTATTTGACAGACTTTCTTTTCTCTCAGATGAGCTGACATAACTGACTTAGCTATAGCTTTCTTAAAAAGGCTTGTTCATTTCCTCATAACCCCATCTTTCTCTTGCCTTATATAATGCCATGCCTCCACTATCTCTATTTTGACTGTTTTGAAAATTAATATCTATATTTATTAACATGTCAAAAACTTTTTTAAAGTAATTTTATTCCCTGAAAATCTTTGGTGAAATTTGGAAACCTATCAAATATAAAATGGGTTGCAGATTCTGCTATCAGCATGCTGACCTTTGTGCCAGATGTACAGATAGGAACCTAAGTCAGAAATCCTGTCATCAACATGAAATTTTTAAATGCCATCATGAACTGGCACCTGGAATTTATGGCACCCTGTGTATGTGCAAGAATAACATTAACCAACATATGGAATTTCTATGAGTACAGATTCATGTGTGAATTTATCTAGTTGCAGCTATGTGATTTTTACTTTTTATATTTTTATTATTAAGTAAAGAACTATTTCATTATATATTTCTCCCTTTGTCCTTCACTACAGAAGCACTTTTAGCCTACACAAATCAAGATATTGCATCAGTATGTTATTTAACAAATGATTAAAATATACTAAAATATACTATTTACTACTTCCTTACTTTCAGTTTTAGCCTTGTAAAGCACACAGTATTCTCTCAAATGCTTTTGAATAATACCTGAAACTAGCCCTTAATATGTGGGAATGGGGATGTTTGGTCATTATAACCACTAGCCAAATTTTGTTAGAGGAATTAATTTAATTTGAAATTATCATTTATCAACATAGTGATGTAAAGATTACATTGTTTGTACAGTAATATCCTATTCATGCACTTTAAGACTGATAAGCTGAAGTCACTATGACTAAGTATGAGAGAAGTCTATAACCATTAATTAATCTAATCCAGTCTTAAGCATACCTGCATATATAGTAAGTTTACTATTCATATTTCAACTGATTATAGCATTAGCCATTCAAGATGTAATGAAACAGTAATAATGATAAAAATTCAACCAGACTCACAGATTCTTTTTTTTCCTTCATTTAAACATAAAATGAGGTACATGTATTAAATTAACAAAGCATTTACAAATATCATGGGAATTAATTTTGACAGAAAGTATGATATTATTATCATCACATATGGTATTATTATCATGGTGAATGCTGTGTAGTAAATACATCTCTCATATAATTTTAGCCTAAGTAACAGTCCTTATTAAGTAGAAACTGTGTACTACTGAATGTTAATAAAACTGTACTGCAACACAATACCAAAAAACAAACAAATGAACATCGCTAGAAACAGTATTTGCCAAGCATGTACTGTTGTGAATATAAGAAGTATTTAAATAAAAATGTTTGATGATTGAAATTTTACAGTGCAGGAGTTACATTCTGCTATCACCTTGTAAATGAAAATTGTGTATAGTCAAAATTTAAATGAAGATTAGTAAAGTGTCCCGATGATGGACTATTACTAGTATTAGACAATAGTGCTGTCATGTACATGTTGTAATGATTATTTTTTCCCATGTTAACACGATATGGGATAATCAGAGTAAATTCAATCAAGATTCAATGGCCAAGTTTATTTGACAACAGAACGAATCAAACGTGTGTGGCACTTGTTCAGCTCCATAAGCTGATCAAAGGCTTTTCTACTACTGCTTGCTTTTTTGCTTAGATGTGATCTGCTGCTGTCTCCTTAATGTTCAAACATTTCTTGGTAAGATCTCAAATTGTTTGTAATACTTTCACTTTGTGTGATTTTGAGGACTTCATTCTAAAGAGGGATCCTATTCATAAATTAAATCATTCAAGTTTCTGCTTCAAGTAGAAGCTACATGTTGTTGACTTGCGTTTAGGGGCCATTTTGTACGACAAAAACATGTATGAATCATTGATTAAATGTACGAGAAATACACTCAATGTACCGAGATGGTGATATTATAACATGCGCGCAAGCAATGAAAGTTGAAACCGATTGAGGGAACAGAAGATTTATGTCTTTCATCTCACCTCTCTCTACCTCCGACCGCGTATAGTTGAATTCACTTAGTTAAATGCACATAAATGTGAGTAGTGTAATACTACTAATAAAAGTAATAGTCTAATACATAACAATTAACAGTAAATTGTGTATGTGTGCTATAGAATCAATTTGTCTTATTTATAAATATTTCTTTAAATATATGGGAACGTTTGTGTGTGTATATATATATAGTAGTATTTAAATGGGGGAGATACAAAGCATAAAATTTACAGACCTGTTGCAATCACCCGGCTTGGACTTGCATTACAAATTATTCACTTGAGTGAATTAACGTTTTACAATCAGTGAAGCTGCAATAGATTAGCGTGATATGCACAACAGTTAAAGCACACTTTATAAAACATTTTTACGTAGATAACAATTAAGAATAAAACTACATATCGTCTTTTTGAATCACTTATTTTGAGGAGTTGAATATTCGCTCAATCAGTGGAATTTTTTTTGCTGAACTATATATACACATATAAAATAACCATTAAAACTTATCTCCCTTTTCTCCTCTTCCTACCTAGAAATGTATAAACATGTTTTCCTGACAAACCAAGACTAAAAGATTGACTAGACTCATTAGAGGCATTATGGGAATGCATAAATAAAAGTAACCTATTGCTGTGAGCGGAAAGTTGACTCTCGTTACTGAAACGAATACCAATCTGTACATTTAGTCGATATTGTGGTTTACGAAGACAGTTTGATTAATATAATGTTCATGATTTAAATGAGTAGGCCTAATATTTTTATTTTCAAATTATTGTAATTATTAAATGTACTTTTCTGATGAAGTCTCTCTAAACCAAGCTTTGTATTGTGAGGGTATTAAAAAAAAAAATTCTATGTATTTATTTTATTTTATACATATTATTGTATGTATAATTTTTTTAAACACTTATTGAACCTTGATTTTACATTGTTTGGGAGAGGAGAGTGGGTTTTTTGTTGTTGTTGAAAGTTTGCCAATAAGGCTGTTTATACTTTATTATTAATTTGAATCAACACAAAATCATCATAAACATCTAGACAACCTACAAATAATATTTAAAATAAATCATTGCTTTGAAAATCTCATTACACTTACTTAGATACCTCTTGATTAACATAATAAATACATGTAACAGTCTAACACTAACAGTTCTTGTATATATAATTTTAATTACCTAAGTATAGCTATAGGGTTAATAAATTAAAAGCCACTCTGTACTACTGTATTTATTTTTTCTTAAAAAAAATAAAGAGCATAATGTTTTAGATACACAACACACAAACTAACCCATAAAACATAAAAATATACCAACTGTTCAATTTATTGTATAAGTTCTAAGATTATAAATAGTTAACTAGTCAAGGGATAACCGATAAGGAAGGGTTATTTAATATGAAGGGAAAAAACTTGCAATAGACTTTTGACATGCGCATGCATAACAAATTAAATATTAATGATTACAAGTACAAAAAAATGGATTTAGTTTTTGCAGGGAGGGATTGGAAGAAAATATGTAATTGATGGGGGGAAAAAACGTTTGTGAAACATTTATTTATAAGAAAAAATATGAGAATATGGTGTTTATCACTGCATATCCCCAGATAAGCTTGTGTGTGTATGTGTAGAAATCATCATTCATACATATAATCTTTCCATAGAATTTGCATATTCTCAAGATGAAAGAATTGTATAACTGACATTTTATAGTTTACAGTTGAATAATCTGTGTTAATAACATTTTATTCACACTTTTTATCTTAAATTATTAAAATAATTATATTTTGAAATGTATCTGTTTGGTGGGTTAGGGAGAGGTATATGCCAAACTATTACTAAATAGAAGTTTAATTAACAAAGCAGCCCTTTCCCCTAGTGGCATTTGATCCATTTTGCCCCCCTTCATTTTTTCTTTCATTCATTTTTACCTTTTTTCTTGCCAATTTGTTAAGTCTAAAAAGTGTATATGCTAGACAAGCAACATGCTTTAATGCTTTATCAATAAAGGCCTTTACTGTTCTCTGAATTCTCTGTACCCCTTCTCTAAAATATGTATCAGCAAAAACTGAAGTAATAAACATCCAGAATTAAATAGAATGAATTCTCCCAAATTCTATGACAATCTTATTACATACACTTTTAGAGTAAACATTTTTCAAACCTTAGCTTAAATAAATATTACTTATGACAGTTTTTATTGATGAGAAAATTCAGTTTCCTCTGATGTTTATTTAATACTTTATTCTAAGCAGCATGAAAGGTTCAAACAACAATTAAAATAAATTTAGCTTACTTTTTCTTACCCACATTATTCATATGCAACTTAATATAAGTCCAGCTTTTATTAATAAATACAAATCTGATATATACTGTGGCTTTTGGACATGCTGTTTTACCATATAGCAAAAAAAAAAAAAACCCACACACATGTATTCACACACACACACACACATCTTTAGTTGGCATACATGTATTTATATCATTTGCCCTCATAATTTCATGCAGGAGTGGGTAAATATTTCCAAATGAGATTAAGACTGCCTGATTTACCAGCATTACAAAGTCCAGAATTTGTAAACAGTTGTTCTATTGTGGCAGATGATCATTGTGATCATTTGAATGCTGTTTGAAAGATGACTTGTTGAAAAAAAGGGTTTATTAATACTTGGTTATGACAATAAGAATGGTTAAGATATTTGTTACTAGTCAGTGGTTAAGACTATTAAACCAGAGGCCAGATTTAATTTGATAAAGAAAAGAGGGAGCTGGTCTTAGGTGGGGAGTTGTGGTTACCTTTTGATCAGACCAAGATGGTTATTTCCTAAATTGCCCTTTTGAAGTCAGAGCTCTGAATATGATTTCTGATTTTTAATTATGTCTGGTTGCATTAAATATAGATCCACTATGGCTCGAGTAAATTACCACTTGGTGAATTAGAGAAATGTAGTGTCAGACCAATGTATTGCCAACCATAACCACTACTGAAAGGTGGAGATTTTGAAATGAAATAGTGAATTTGGAGGACAAAAATAACACTAATTACACTGTAACAGTTTTAAAGTCCCCTGAAGAAATTTACTGAAAAAATACAAATAATTTTGAATAGTTCACTTCTCTTTATAACAAATTACACAAAAATATACACAGAAAAGTTTGCTTAGATGTTTATTGAGAGATGTAGCAGTGACAACCTTGAACTTCTTAAGTTGATCACTTGTAAAACTGCTTTCAGTGTAGGCATGGTTGCGTGATGCTGGTTGACCTTAGTCACAAGGATTGCTGACATGTTTTAGCAGAACTGCCAAACATTACAACTATTTAATAGCGACATTTTGACAAAAATTAGCAAATCTGAGGATAATCTTATCCTAGTTAACGCTCAAAACAAAACAAAAAATTGACATCTTGAAGTCTGAAAGTTTAGTCATCTCATTATTCATATGCTATAATTTCTTTTTAGAGATTCCTGTATTTATCTCTACTAATGGCATGCATAGTGAGTTGACTGTGAATGTATATTTGTTGGACTTTGGTAATCTGAGAAATATATAATGAAATTTTTTAGATTAAATAGAAAGAATATTTATAGCAAGAAAAATGTTACAGTACTATACAAACATTGTATTTCTGAAAGATTGTATGTTTACTTTTTTTTCATTAGAATATTGATATTGTGAAGAGCGAATATGTCTGAGAAGGAAGGAAAATGGATTGTCAGAAGAATATATATATATAAACTTCATTTCTAATAGGCATTTGTTGACTTACTTAAGTCTACTTACCTATTTGTCACCTTGCTCACAAATCAGAGTGCAGTTGTCTTTAACTGTAAGACAAGGTTTTTAACAGACGGGAGAAGCTGTTGACTTCTGAAATTTAGCTGTTTGTATGTTCACTAGTTAAGTGCAATTGTCCCTGACTATGAGATAAAACTTTTTATACAGGCCGGAAGCTGCCATCGTCATAAGTTCATCATTATCATATAAAGAATACATGGTCATCACAACAGAACAAGAGATGAAATGACAAGCAGAGGTTAGTGTAGGGGGGAAAACCTAGGACTCCTGGTCCTTAGGCCAATAGTTAGAGTGGATAGTATAGATTAGGTTGTAAATGGAATTAGGTTTTAGCTGAAGCATAGATTTGTAGAAAAATAAGAATATCGTGTAGAAGTTAGAAAGATATACAAACAGAAGGAACAATTATAGAAAGCATTGTTATTGCATTGCCTCTTCATATATGCACTATAAAAGGTATGCATTTTATTTACTGTGCCATGGACTTGGACATGGATATTTGCTGTTTGACTTGTACCACCATTTAATTGTTTGCTGTCCTGGTCCCAACAGTCCAGAGAGTGTTTTATAAAAAATAAAATGATCACTATTACAAAGAGCCTGTGTGCCTCATTTGGTGTGCTGCATTCAGAAGACAAGAAGATAAAACCAGACAAGACACACTTCTCACATTTTGTCAGCATACACTCCTAACTCCTCCGCCCCCCCCCCCCCCCCCCCCCGCTTTCCCCCAATATCAAGTGCAGCAAGAATAGTTCAAAAATAAGCAACAGAATGATTTGGAACAAGCAAAATAAGGAATACTTGAATGAGTTTACTCAAATTATTGCCCACATGACAAATTTGCTATATAAGACAAGAAACGAACATCAGAGACTGATGACATATAACACTATGTCAGGTGAGTGGACCTGAGATGAACAACTAATACTGAGAATAAGACTGTAACCCTAAAAAGAATGAATTTTATATTGTAAAAAGGGAATAACAGACTAACAAAGCAATCCATACAGAGCAGTGAGAACAAGAGATTACACCAAACCATTAAACTAAGTCCTACTATCACATAGAGTTGGACAGAGAGTACAATGACAACCCACTGACCCCATTACATCATCCTGCATGAAATGAACAGTTATCCAGAGTCCCCAACAACAAAAATCAAAGAAGGAAGACATTTAATGTTATTTCTGACACTGGTAACAACAGATAAACAATTACTGTATTTTAACTTTCATAGGATATTTCAAAAGTAATATGAAAATCTTGAGTCATATAATGACTTAAAAGGGATACCTGTCATAAAAGACTCCCAAGACTTGTCAGTAGCTAAAAAGTACCAGTGTCTCATAAGCACGAATGTGTTAGGAGATCTACCATCCTGGGAAACCAAGATACGAGTAGGAAAAGAAAGACCAACTCACACATGAAATGACAGGTTTGCAAAATGGTAGGTCAGAAAAGAGTTCAAATCCCACCATGATCTATACAAACTTTGTCTGTGGACTCGATTTGAAGAGAATGAGATATTATTAGTTGAAACTTTAAAGATATCTGAATTAGTTATGAGAACAGCTATTTTACCAAACTCCTGTGAGACTAGGATTGTCAGGTGGGATACTGCTAAATGTAGTTCAAAAGAATTGTTAAAATATATCTAGATTTACTTCCCTACACCCTCAGGCTATATTTTAACTGTGCAAGTTTGACGTGTCTTCCTATTCAGCAAGAAATTTTGGACCAAAGCATGAATACACTTATCTCACAAGCTAACTGAAGTTTGTAATTCAGAAATGCTGGGAGAAAGGCCAATTTTGTGTTTGTCATATTTAAAAACTAGAAACTAACAAGACTTTATATTGTAGCTATATATTATATGCATGATTGCATCTTCATGTATTTATATATTTATGCTTAAATACTTTTAAGAATGTCTAAGTGTGAGTAAAACATGTCTGTTACTCCTTTAATCTCATCTGTAAACTTTGTCTTAATGGATGATGTTTGTGTTAGCTATGTGTAATTATGGTAGGCACCTCCTTTACTACCTCTCCAGACCAGCACATTAGTGTTGAGCAGGTGAGTTGGGACCGTGGCTTGGCCTGTTTTTCCCCCCAATTTGACATGGACAAAGCATCATTTTCTTTCCTGATGCTGTAAATTTACCTCCCCTATGCCATATAATTGTTAATTTATCAGCCCCTTCAAGCAACACGATCAAAATTCAACTTTTAAACTACAATAGAGGAGTCAAAACTCAACTGAAAACATTGTGCATAGAGAGTATTTATAGATGAGTTTAACAATTAATTTAACAGCTTTACAGAATTTTGATCAAGACCTTTTATCTATTCTTTTTTAACTTTTTTTTTTTTTTTTTTTTAGTTAGGCACAATTGACTTTTCCTTTATTTTGTTAGTGATTAGTCAATGCTATAACCAAAGCAATAAATCTCAGTGTTAAATGTTCCTAGCATAGGTTAGGTGTTTGTGAACATATGTTTATGTCATTTAGCTTTACCTGTACATTAGAAGGTGGTATGTGTGTGGACTGGGAGAATGGGTTGACTTCAGAAGTGAAGGGGGAATAATTAAAGAAAAGATCAACTATCCTCATCTTTCCCTCATTTACATTCCACATATACACATGCCACATTGAAAACAAGCTATAACTATCAGAGTCATGCTAGAAAACAGTTTAGGGCTTGATTAATCAATTAAACTATGGAAACTTGCCTTACCTTCGACTAAGACCTTTGATAAGACAAAGAAAAACAATAACTACAGAAGGAAAAAACTGAGTAATTTGACACCTGAGAGGATCTTGAAAACTTCCAAACCTTGGCTTGACAACCAGCATTTGTACCAGTCAAAATAGTATTACCTATTAAGGGTTCATCACTTTGCTAGGCGAGTTGGCTTTTTTAAATGTGAGTGGATTCTGGATTTTTAATTGCCTTATCTTGCATACATACCAGCAAGAAAAATTAAAAAGTTGTTAGAAATTTGTAATATCAGTGCACCAAAATTTTTTTAAAATAAAAAAGGAAAGTAAGAGAAAAAAACAACTATTTCATTGTATTTGATTTTATAAGCAATCAGTCTTGAACTTTTAACAGTGGTAAAAAATGTTTTCTTGGCCTTGTGATGACAAAGTAGACTTTTTAATGTCATATATTTCTGGTTGATGATTTCTTTTCTTTGCATTTGATACCTTATTAATATTTTCTTTATTAAATTTTTGTTATTTGTTCTTTCATCTTTGTTTATGTGTTATTATTGTATATTGTTTTGTTGTATAATGCAATAGTAATATAAATATAGTGTCCTAATCATTCTTCCTATTATTTGTTTGATCTATGAGTGATCTAAGACTTTAATGATGAGCAGCATTATAAATATATTACCAATCTAACAGGTATTGCTAATTAATAATTCCAGTTGTCCATACCACATCAGCACTTTGTAAATATGTTATATACTTTCATATATTTAACGCATAAAATTAAAATATTATTATAAGGTCAACTCAACATAGATTTAAAGACTGTCTGTAGCATGATGAAGATACATGTAATTACTGTGATTGTGCCTAAGAAATGTAAGTAGCGTGTGTGTGTACTTCAAGTGCTCTATGGTTTAAATGTGCAACGCAGGATCTAGTTTAGTAGTTAAATGATGTTAGGACAATAACAATATGGTTATTTCCCCTCAAATAGATGGTAATACTGCAGCACTCACACATCTTAAACCAGTGACAAATCTGTTTACGTCTGTTCGGAATTTTCACCAAATAATAAATTATAAGTTTTTGATGATTTTGTGGTAAAAATATTTTATTTTATAGGCAAGAAAAAATATTTAACAAGTTTCATCATGCATTGCACTTACTTCATCATTTATACTATTACTTTTCAGTTCTTTTTCCTCTAAAATGAAAAAAAGCAAACACTTCAAAGCCACATTTCTGTTCTAAAAATACAATGCACAGGAAAATGCTATTCATATTAAAATAATCAAGATGTTCAATTTCAAATATATGTACAGGTGCACACACATACACATATAAAAACAAAATCTAACAAATGAATAAAATGCACAACTCAAAGCAGTCGACATTCTAAATTAGATATATCAAAATCTCAGATTATAAAAATTATATGTGCACATCTTCTATAATTAAATTTTAAATAAACCATTAATATATTCAAAAATTATTTTCCTTTTCTGGATCATGTAGAAGTTATATTTCAGCTACAGCATTCAGCCTGACAGACCTAAAGACTGTTCTGAATATGATAAAACATTAGCTAACAAACTTTAGCAAATGAACAGAAACTTAGATGTGCTGGCATTTTTTCATCTCTTTAGGTAATTCTAAACTTACTTATATATGCCTTCTCTCTGCTATTTCATTGAGTTACAGGTTTTACATTTATTAATTTCTATGTCCACCTAAACAAACTATCTCAGAAGGCAAATAAATGCTGTCCATTTTATAATTATATTTCAATCAAGTCTGTTTTCTGATGGCTATTCTTGGTCACTCTCCCCATCACTGGAGAATGTGTGTGATGTATGTGTATGCTGATTGGAGTTAGATCCTGACTGTGAACTGGCTAGCTGTCGATATCTGTCTAGCCACTCATCTACCATCTGTTTTACAGCCAGAGGTTGCCGCCCCCGTCGTTGCAATGCTACCAATAGCCCCCCTTTGGTTACATAACAGTCCATCCATTCACGAAGCAATAGCTCTTCACGTCCAATCTGGCAACATCAAAATACCAAGAAATGAAATAAACAGCTTCAACTTTTAATAAAAATCAGTCTCTGTATTTACATATATAGCTCATTCTCTGGGCAAGTGTACCATGAAGGGTGGGTCCATTTGAAATGCATTTTCTTAAAAATAAAGCACTGAAATATCATGTGTTTATATCCTATATTCAGAATTAATATGTGAGATACATAAGATAATTTTATGAGTGTTTATTTATTTTGTAATTATTTTTGTTTCTCATTATGATCACATGGTTGCAACAGTGCAGGTGGGAAAAGTTTTGGAATCATCAACGTTTCAAAACAGCTAAGATTTATGATAATCTTAATATATTTTGATTAAATTATTTAACACTGTAAATAGCTTACATATTTATGGTATATATCCATGTGGGGCTTATTGCCTTTAAAGTTTCACATAGCTGTGTGTATGTTTTAAACCTAAGCAAGTAAAGGTGGAAATATTGAAGAATAGAAATATCGTGATTAGGTTTATTATTAAAAAAAATTATATTTAAATTTACACTTTGTGTAAATAAACTCAATTATTATACTCAATAATTATCTTTGCAGCATAATAACTTATTTTTGTTGATAAAAGTAGATCTTCTTTTAATACGGTTGATAATTTTGTAAATATGGTTTCCACGTTGCGAAGCCAGAGTTTTATATCCTATTTTAAATAAAAATGTATCCAGATTAAGTTAATAATTTAGGCTAATAAAGGAAACATATTGGTTGTAATGAGATAATTATACTGCCTATTTTAAAATAATTTTTCTGGTTAAAAAAAACAACAACCTTTATTCTGGTAAAGTCTTACTTTCTAAGTTTTCAACGAAAACATGCCTTTTATGAATTTCAAACTCCTATAACACCAAAATTTTAATAATTTTTATCTTTTCTTATTTTTTATGTGAGCATTAGGCTCTGTTGTACAGTTTAATATGTAAATAATTAGATTTAATCCACTTTATTTTTTGCACTTTCAAAATGTAACAAAATGGTATACTTCCCCAGCGAATGAGCTACACACACACAAAGGTCACTTAAATGTTACTTAACTGGGGAAAGTCATGTGATATATATATATATATATATATATATATACACACACACACTTTGTGACAGAGCACTGTTGCCTGCACATATTTATAAAGTAATTTATCATATTTATGCTGGTAATATTTAATGTAGCAAGAACTGAACACAGACATCATGCACTGCACCTTAAGAAATATGTAAGGAAGTCAGAATTCTCCAGAATCTTTGCAGAGGTTTTCATGGTCAAAGTTTCTTTCAAGTGAGCAAAATGCTAACAGCTCACCCAATGATTTGATACTGGCCAATAACAAATCTAACCAATAAGAGTCAGGCAACTTTAATATATATTTTCTGCAGTATACAGTTAGAGTAACAATGAACATCATCCATAGTTTCTTTACATTCACACAGCCCTGTCTGAGTCCTCTCTAGTCCTGTCTAATCCAATAGATAATTAATACCTCAGTGTAACCTCAGACTTCAGTGACAAAAACAATACAGTCAGTCAAACTGGCAATTCTTGGCTCCAAGGTATTTACCATGATGTCAACTTTGCACAAATTTCATAGTGACTGTTACTGATGAAAACTCTGGACTATCAATGGACGATCTCCCGCTTCAGTGAATATGACTACTCTGTATGTGAACACAATTACCTCCCCTTTATTGCACTGTTCTCTTTGTGAAACAAAACTAATATTTAATAAATGAAATTAAAATATAAACAAAACCCAAGTCTACTTACTATACAGCATCCTAGATTCAAGTGTCTGTGTAACGGTGCAAGGACTGATAATTCTAAATACTTAGTGTATTCTTCAAGTGGCACTACGATGTAGTTAATATTTATGACTGTTACTGTTAACAAATGTAATTAGAGTATAAACAATTCATGTTATTTCTTGAGTTCATGTATGAAGGATATCTAGCAAGAAAGATGGGACCCAAAATATATCACATGGGACTGAAGAAACAGTAACATTGTTACCGCTTATCAAACAGACAGTGTTTCCATTTTTTGGTGGGGTTTTTTGTTTGTTTGTTTTTTATCAGAGAATAAGTTGAGTGTATGTTTTTGCTGAGCAAAATTAGGATTAAATTTCTTGTCTTGAGCTTATACAGTTTGTATGTAAAATACATTTTTTTGTTTAAATTTAAATGTTTTGAGTTTCAATTGTGATGCCCAGGTGAACTATTGATTTGCATAAAGACTAAATATGTATCACAGTATTGTAAGTTGGAGAACTAATATTAACTTTCTTTTAAATTTTATTTATGATAACAAGTGAATTAGAAAAATAATATGCAAAATTTTTTAGGTTGAAATTGTCATAAAGTTAGAAATATATAAAGTACATATATATATCTGTTCAACCTATTTTTTACAGTGATCAATGAAAGAAATTATACATTTTACTTATTCACTATGCATTTATATCTACTATCATTTATTTGAAAAATGTCAATACCATCACCACTCCCCTCCCAAAAATTATAAAACTACCCCCAAAAACTTTGAATGTGTAGCTTAAAAAAAAAGTAAGAAAATGCCACAAAATAAAATGGTATATTTTTTTTTAAGCGTTACAATTCTGAAATGTTGACAAGGTGCAAAGATTTTAAATGCACGTAATTCATTCTGATTCTAATTAACACTTAAAATAAAAAAAATTAATACACAGTTTGAGAGTAACCATCTCTTCACTGAAAAATAAATAATGAATTTCTCTGAGAAAATTGTTTCAGTATGGAATCTTTTCAATAATTCTTTAATTATTATACAAGATCTATAGAAACAAATACTTTTTCAGCTACACAAAGTTCAATAAGGTAAACTCAATTAGAAGTTAACAAACTGAAATGTAAAATATTATATTTTTATATTATTCATTTAATCTACAACATTATTTAGCATTTTAGGAAAATGTAGATATACAATCTCTTGCCAGGAGAGGTTTGATAAATTCAGATTTACCTCAGAGCCAGTAAGAAAGTGCAATTCCAGTACTTTGCCTTCACAGTCTACTAAAGGAAGGTAGGCCACTTGGTTATCTTCACTACTCTCCAGGTTAGCTCCTGCACCCACTCCTTCATCAAGGTCCATCTCCATGGATACCAGTGCTGAAAAATGTCCACGTGTATAGCCCAAGGCCAGGGGTGCTTTTGAGCAGAAACTGCATTCCCACATCAAAGGCAGGTACACACCTGCAAAAATAATTTCAATCAAGGATCAAATCACAAAATTTATATTAAAAGAAAAACAGACTGGTGAAAGGATTTGGAATTTGAAACTGTTGCTTTATCTAGGGATACAATTGATACATAAAGATAATAAAGAGTAATTATAAAATATATTGCACATTAATTTAAGTTAGATACAGATGCTTACATGATAAAGAAACCCACTTACAAAAAATTAAGTTAACTTTATATAAGCTTATTGTCATCATATGTTTTCCACTCCTAACAGAAATATGCTAAAGAAAACCACTTATACAAATTCTTAGTTAAGTAACTTCATATATGAATATTTTCATCATTGTAATATTCACTACTGCCATCGGCTATAGTTATATGTTCAATTTATCTGGCACCAAATAACTTTCCATAGAAATGAAAGAGTTCCTGGAACAATAATTTCAATATAATTAAATGCCAATTGTATTTAGGGAAAGACATATTTAGTTCATGCAGTTCTACAATGAATTCACTATCTAAGTGATAAAATACAGGTTTCTATGTTTTCTGGTCAATCCAAAACTTAAATATTAATTAATGTCTGAAATATCATACCTATTCCTCATCCCCCTACCCCACCTCAGACCAACTTTATCTAAACAGTTGATATTAAATTAATGCTGATCAGTACATGACCACAGAATTCTTTGAATTTCTATATGGCCACTGAACATTTGCTTAGACTGATTTAGTTTGTTTACTGTTTTTTCATAGTTATCTGTTCCCAATCTGATAGTCCTTTTAAAAATTTTCTACGTTTTCTCTGCAGAACTAATTAAAATATTAATTTTATTTTTGACTTCCTACTTCATTATTCCTCTAATTTATTCAGAGCAAGAGAAATTTTGAATTGTCAATATTACTGTCTCCTAAAGCCTTATTTATTAATCATGTAACAGTTGACAACTTTGCATAATTGAACATAAATATGCTGTCTCAATTTTCATACCACATTTTTTCCTCAGCAAAATTATATACCAGCAACTAATTTAAAATGCCAACACTATATAAAAGTAACAGCCCCTACTCCCTTCAAAGCTACAATTATAATATCCATAGCTGAATTAGTAGTACTGCTTACAGCAGTGAATGCAATCTTGAAATTTATTTTATACTTCCCATATTTACTGACTTAATTTTCGAGTTGCTGTTTCTTTCTTTGTACATCCAATCTAAATTAATTTCTCTGATTTTCTGTGTTGTTTATATGATCTTTTTTTTAAAAAAACAAACAAAATACAACTAATTTGAGCTTTTCTAAACTACTCTCAAAAACAAAGTTATTTGTAAAGTAAAAATAAGCTATGCTTAAACTATTTATGTAAAATGTCTACAATCTTCTTAAAAGACCAAGTGAAATGGAATATAGGTCAATCACAGATAAGAATAAATCCATATGAATGTTTTCATCAAAAATTCCAGAATGTCAGCAACAAAAGTGGGCAGAGCTGCATTTTAGCAAGAACATATGAGGGTAAGTACTAGATCGGTGTGTTTTTTAAATAATCTAGTTATTATCCTGTATGCGTAAACATGTGTGATAATAATAAATATTTCAAAGCCCAATCAGCTGAGCTACCATACAACATTAGCTTGCATGAAAACCACAACAACTCTCTCTACATTGGCTTATTCTTGCATTTGAACACAAAGAGTAATTGATTATGTTTTTTGTAGATTTAACCAGTTTAAAATCAGTCTTACACTTAAAAAGTTATAGTTCTGTCATTTGATCATTTACATTAATTTGTAATTTTACATAAAATCAGTTTATTACAGTGACAGCTTTCATAAATGAGCAGTATGAGTGATGTTAATTGAATAAGTTTTAAACCCATTCAGTCAGTGAATCTTGTTAAGTTACTGAAAATTTTACTATGATTTCTGTTGGTTTTAAGTAAGAAACAGAATTAGACAAGCCATTGGGCCCTATGAAGAGCTATTGGCCATTGTGAAAAATGCAAAATAAAATGGTATGGGCATGTCACATGATAAACAGGGCTTGCCAAGACAATCATGCAAGGTACTGTACAAGGTGGGTGAAGGAGAGAAGACAGAAGAAAGATGGGAGGATAACATCTCAGAGTGGACAGGTTTGAAACTCAGTGATACGGTAAGATTAGCACAGAACAGAATGGAATGGAGGAAGTTGGTTGTCAGGTCATCAATGGTGCCCCAACAGTCAGCAAGACTAGACAGACAGACAAACAGATGAAATTGAAGCTGGAGAGTGGTGTGGTGTGCATATACTGATTTTAAAGAGGACCCAGGCAGTGAAAACACAGAATTGCAACACTAAGAGCAACACCCATTCACATGCTTGAGGTGACTATTTTCTTTATTACAGTATTATTCTTATTAGCTTAATTAAATCTGCAAAGAGAAACTGAAAATACAAAATTTACCCCCAGGTAGAAAATTGTACACTCACACATGTATAATTTAATATTAAACTAATCATCCTAAAACCACTCACTATTGATCAACAAAAAAACCAGTGGTGATTAAATCCATGACAGCTGAGGCATTCCAACAGTAGCTTAATATTATTGCACAAAAGAGTATCTGCCTATTTTTGGGAGGGTGACAATCAATTTAAAATGATTTATAAGGCATAATTCAGTCATTTACATTTATTTATAAGTTCATAATTATTAACTCATTTCAGTTCATTATTGTGACAACTGCTGTAAATGCATGGGGCAAAGGGATGGTAACACATTTTAAATCCACAAAACAAATTGTGTCATTTGGTAGGTAAATAGTAATAATCACAGTAGCTATTAAAATTTTATTTGTATTTGTTGGTGTACAGTTTTTAATTTCAGACATATAATTAGCTTATTACTAATTTAACTAAATTATTTTAAATTCGGATGCCAATTGATTGTGATCCTGAAGGGAATGAAAACACAGTCTTGGAACAATTAGGTGTGGAAGATCCCACTCCATGTTAGAGGTGAGTACTATATTTTCTCAATTACAATATTAGTTTATGGTACTGAATTTAAATATATTTACAGAAACTAATTCATAAAAACTGTACACAGACAAACAAACTATATAAAATTTAATAGAAATCATCCTAAGCCCAATCAGTATTGATTTACAATAAAATACTGGTTAAGACAGTACTAGATCCATATAATTCTATTTTACTATTCTTATACATAGTTCTATACTATACAGTGATACATATGTAAAATTTAATTTATTTGTAAAAGCATTTTAAATGCAAAATGAAAATTCAAAAAGTTCCTCAGGTATACAATACCAAATAATTAAATAGTTGATTTTTTTTATAAATTTCGTTATTAAGACAATATTGCTATAGATGTCAACTATATAAACTGTTCCTAAACCAGTAGGCTTAAATATTTCCTTGTTCATTTGTCAGTTATTAACTGTATTGTCCTGATGATAAATATTTAGCCATCAAGCCAACTCTTTAACTGTTTTGTATTGTATATCTATGAAGGATGTTAAGTTTTCAAGATGCATTCATTCAGATTTTAGCACTTGAGTCCTGCAGTTTACACTCATAAATGAATGTTATTTTTTTTAAATTCAGAATTAGAATACAGTTTAAATAAAATTTTACAGTATCAAAACTCTATACAATGTTTATTGTAAAAATAATAAACTTAAAGAATGACCAAGAAACATACAAACCAAGACAAGTTGTATAAATGATAATTTATTAATTTATTAAAACAAATTAAAAATTTTATCAGTATGGTAATGTTTTATTTATATAATTATAATATATAAAGGCAGAAGCAAGAGAGAAAAGAAAGAAAAATGAAAAGTCATTCAATTTAAAATATTTTTTTTTTTTTTAGTTGTCAGTTTTGAAAAGTTGATCTGATCAGGTTTTCTCAATCCCAGAATATACATACAAAATTCTTACATTTCTTTTTGTTATTTGTTTAAAACAGGACACAAAGATCACAACCATTGATGCAATCAAACTTCATCATTTTGACATTTGTCCATATAATGCACAAAATAAAATTTCAAAGTGTCTGTCCACACTCAAACATCAAAAGACACACCAAAAATGACATCTATGCCAGTAAAGGCACAAATGTACATTTCTAATAATGTGTTGAAAGCTGATAACAGTATTTCTATGGAAGAAAACAGCAGTGATGATGTTCTTTCCTGATTTCTGAAGATGATGAAAGTTTTGATGACAGTAATTCATTGGCATTTGAAGAGACTTTGCTATAAAATCAGATGTTAGAAAATATTTTTTGTGTATTTGAAACCTGCCTCCTGCAGCTTTTTGGACATTGTCTGGTTTGCAGTTCTCCAAATCCAGAGTTAAAGCAATAGAACAACAATACCATGCTAAGTGTTCAGGGGCCATGTAAACATGGTTGTAAGTGAAAGTGGTGAAGTCAACCTATTCATAGCCAAATGCTATGGGGAAACCTGTATTACTGACTGGCTTTACTTGTGATGCATTACAATGAAAACACTAACAGATGGCAGGCTAAAATTTCAGAAGGCAGAGATTGTCAGCCTCTCCTGAGACAAGGCTATTAATTTAGTCTGGTTGCAGTACATAAATATTAAAATATATAATTCAAACAATACAAGATGTACTGTAATAAAAGCTAAAAGGCACATACATATTAAGTTTAACCAATAAGTTACAGGTAAAACTGGACTGGATGTTTTTCATTTGGAGCCCAGTGTGGGGCAAATAGAAATAATTAAAATAAATTATCTAAACTTGTAGATTTGACCCTGACCTCCAGCAGTGAGTAAAATCCCAGAGAATATCAATGAAAAGCCAGAAGCTTGGGGCTGGGAAAGTCTCCAGTAGGTGATGACACAGACTGAAGAATGAATTTGAATCACTTTTCTTTGACAGATCCTATGCTGCTGCAAGCAAAGATTAGTCTGATTCACCAAAAATTATAAAAATATGTGTGTGAGCCATATAAGCTCTGAAAAAAAGAATGCATGATTCTCTGAAACGGAATTCAGGAATTGTCAATACATTGTTTCTTTTAAATGTGTTTTAGCAGGAACTAAAGGTCCAATATTTGCTTAAGTATAGTGTGTAAGAGTATAATAATTTTTAAATTTTTTGTGTGTATGATATGACTATTGTAATACAGTTAATATTAGACAGAACATATTTTAATCTATAATTCTTTTACAGTTAGTTAACTTTGTCCCTCAGAGGTCTGCCTCTGGTACTGGTACATGTTCACAGTCGATGATTAACTGTTGCAAAATATTTAATAATGCATTGTTGATTGCAGGGTTTCATTTCTTTTGTACTAATTCTTCTTCTTGGTCGTTCTCATTTTCCTCAGTTGGTTTCTGGACTCTGATTTGGTCATACACATGATCCAATCCCCAGGTTTAAAGTTCCCTTTTGGTTGGAACAGTGTGAGAGAAATCATAAAGTCTCATCACTCGCTGTGTGGTGTGAAGGAAACATCAGATAAACAATGTAAAAGATAAGTGCCACCCTGAACATTAGAGTCCAGGAACGTGTTCTATTTATACTAGTACCTCAAATTAGATGAATGATAAACCTTTTGGGAGAATTTGCAGATAGAAAAACAGACTTTTAGGGTAGGCTTGATCTCTGAGATAGCTAGATTAATGATTTTAAATTGTAATTGAAGTGTATTTTTGATTGACTTTGTTATCTATTTTCTGTTATAAATTCTTTCATTAATTTTTTTCACTTATTTTTGTGTCATTCCTTACCATCTTCACCTTGTGTAAAATTCATCTTGTAATGTATGTACTGTCTCTGCTTTTGATCTATATTTGGTGAGAGATACTTATTTGGGGGGTCGTCCTAAATGGTGATAAATCCATCTGGCAAATTGCAGATAAGCCACATCTGTATTTTCTGGAAAAGAAAAAAATAAGTAAATTTAATGTAAATAATGAATTTTATAAACAATTTTTTCCTTCTACATGTTATTCCAAGGAAAGTATGTTACTAAAAATAAAGTTAAAGAATAAATCAATATTATGTAAAAACAAACAAACAAACAAAAACTTCGCAATTTATATATAAAAATGTAAAACGTGTAATCAAATATCTGGCTGCATCTTGATATATGATTAATTCTTTTGACCTCAAATTTAAGACAAGGGGACATATTTGGTTTTTCCTGTTTATATTTTTTTATAAATAAATCTTAAAACATATTGTTCAACAAGGTACATTGCTCAACTCCTAATTCTGTTTTTTCAATAATTATTATGATATATATTTTTATTGTAATTGGTTGCAAATTTGGCTACCAAACTGAGACTCTGCAACTATTGGCATTAAATTTTGATGTGTCTTGCTATATATATATATATACACACATAATTATACAGTTTTTAATATATAGTTTATGGTTATCTGTTATTTATTTGCTTTATAACTCACTAGACTGTCATAAATGTGTTATTAGATTGACAGAACTTCTGTACAAAAAAATCCACTTCTCTAATGTTTTCCAAAGCACAGTGAATATTAAAACGTTTATTAAAATAAACACCAACTTGTTCCTAAAGCTGATTAATTTATTTTAATATATAAACATGCATACATCTCAAAAAGCTCAACTATCTGAAAACTACTATTTATTGCTATTGTTTGCTGAAAACTGGAAATTGAAGTAATCTGAGAGTTTATTTTGGGGAATATTCTTTCATTAAACAATATTTATCATTATGTACTTTCTGTATATAAAAAATATTGATTGATATCCTGTTATTACTATTAGATGCAAACCAGGTATATTCATTTTAACTGCACACGATCTATGTTTTGAGAGTGCAATAGTCTCTTAATTCCCTCCTGTATGATAATGATTGATGTTCATTAAATTTTTTTGTTGTTTACAATCAAAGATGAATTGTGTGCCTGCGTGCGTGTGTGTATGTGTGTATTTGTTGAGTTCTAATACCATGTAGAATAGCATTGCAGTTTCTATTTATAAATCTCTTCAGTTTCTATATTTGTTATATACATTAGTAATGCTAGTATTGTTAATGTTATCATGTTGAAATATAATATATATACCCCTTTCCCTAATTCAGCTACTGCACAAAAAAGGATCTGAATAATATTAATATGCAAATGATTATATGAATAACCTTTTAGGATTCAATTTTAATTTATTTATGGTATGGCAAATGTAAATTTAAAAAAATATATTACCAAATAAGTGATACAAAAATCAACTGAATAACATGTTTCATATATTAAATATATATTTATCAAACCCTTATCTGTTATCATCAGCTTTTAATCAGAATTTGTATGAATGTATTTTATTACATCAGCAGTTGTCTGTATGTTAACTGCATCATAATATTTTACTTTATAAACTGGAGTATTACTATTAACACTAAATGTATATGACACATTTTCTTGAATAGATTATCTTATTACTCTAGCCACTATCAGGACAAAACTAGTCTTTATTTTCTGCTATTAACTTTAGTTAGTAAATCCATTAGAAGGTATTTGATAATTATTATTATGCATCTGCGAAAACTATTAGTGTACAAATGAATAGTTGAAGTAACTTGATCATAATTTACAGTTTACTTTACAGTTTATGATTTCATAATACTGCATATTATAAATGATAAAGTTATAGAACTTTGTTGCACTAATTATGCCATTAGTAAGATGGCAAAAACTGGGATTATTCCCCTATAATTCTAGCCATTTAAAAAAATTTTTTTTGGGGGGTAACAATACCAGAGTGTTAAATCAGGTATATACAATAAACTAATAATTGTAATATTAATAAGAACAAATGCATATATTAAGCTTAATAAGACTATTCAACTATTAAATTAATATAACACTGGTCATTAATTATTAATCCTAAAACTGTAAAAGCTTTTGATTTACAATATTAAATAAATAAAATACTACACAAAACAAAATACACTCAACACTTATACAGACATTCATGCATATACATGCAAACATAATATATATGAAAACGAAAGTACTCTACTAGTAAGTAAAGTAATTAAAAATTATATATATTTATAATATGAATAATATTAATAATCACTAATTTAAAAACATGACTATGCTATTCTTTATATTGCTCATCATTAATAAGTAAAGTAATTTTAAATTATATACAGAATGATAATCACTTATTTAAAACATAACAATACTGCTATTCTCTAAATGCTAGTACAGTTCATTAATACTATCAATAATACTAATAATCTTGGTAGTAAATGTAATATATATATACTTGTCGCTAAATTGGATGTTTAATTGTTCCATAACATAAAGCAGTGTGATCTACTGAAGAGTAGATTAGACCTTTGGGCTGCTGTCAGCCCTAAAGTCAACATAATATATACAATGACAAAACTTTACTTTAAAAAATAGCTTTTGTCATTCATATAAAAATCACACACAACTCATTTTAATAATAATTAGAAATATATCTATGAACTTAAAGATGACTACAATTGTACAAATGTATGGTATGTAGTACACTGACTATATTAAAAAAATAACTTACCAGACATGGTCTTCATCAGTCATTGTTTCCTCAGTATCTCCAACATCATTAGAAATGGTATGCAAACTAACAGTTGAGTTGAGCTTTCATTGTAATCAACATTGGACCAAACTCACATGAAGTATCAGAGAAAATTACATTGGCGGCCATTTGACCCCTTGCCTGAGGCCACTTCTGCTTGCTTTTACCACAAGGGCTTGTGGAATTGTAACTGGGCAGATCTCATTCAATTCATAAACTATGTTTGACCTAAATTCCATTTCACTTAGTCTTTAAATTATCTAAGATCGCAGTAGCTTTGTTAATAGTTGTTAAAAATGAAATAACTTTACCAGGAATATCATTATGAATAACATAAAGAATGTGTACATATTTGATCATTATCATATTTTCTTTACTGGAGTGTAAGTGACAAGGCACTGTTTTAATTGTCCATATACGATGATTAACACTGCACATGATTTTGAGAAATCTAAATCTAAGTACAGTTTAACTTCTTGACTAGAAATGCTAGTCATCCTATTTAACGTTAAAATTGTGTCATAAATTTTGCTAGGAATACTGTTGTAATGAAACTATGCTTGCTTCTATAATCACAAGAACATACAGTGATTTAACTTTAAACTCTGTTTCCATGAGATCAAATGATAGTAAAATCCACTTCTTTAAAGGGTTATTATTGTTTCCAAACAAATTTTTAAAACAAAAATGATCATTTCAATAAAATCTAGTTATTCTGTTATGAATGAATGATAAATGCACTTTGTGAATTAAAATATATTTTCCTTTCGGACTTTGCTCAGCACAAGGTTTTAGTTGTTTTCAGAAACGTAATGTTGTGATGTCAATGGGGTGATGGCGATAATGAATCATCAGATATATGTTGAAACTATTATAAAACTGATTAACTCTTTATCAGCTTCAATCTAATGAAACTGAAAGTGATTTAAAAGGATATATTCAGAAGGTTAAACAACTTGTTTTTTAAGTCAATTTCAATGGAAGCAGGTGATGTCAATAGATTTATCTAGTCCAGCAACAATCACAATAAACCTTTTGGATTAAACTATAATATCTGAATGCTCAGCAAATACATTTATTACTTAGAATGTAGACCTAGATACTTTAACTAACTTTCACTACATAAACAATTAATTTTTTTAAAAAACAATGTTAGGATTTTTAGCATGGTCATGTTCCTATGATGTGTGTGTTATCAATGTGATATATGTAATCAATGAAATTTTGTGGTAAGGTACACATGAATATTAATAATAATAAAATTACAACTTGATAAAATATATAAATAAAGGAAATCAATATGCAAAAATTATAATTTTTAAAGTAAATAATAATTAAAATAATAAAATTTACAATAGTATAAAATTAATAAATAAATTAAGTATTAGACACAACTTTAAATAACAAAAATTATTGCAAGGTAATTAAATCTGTATATAAATTAAGGATTATAAACAGAAAGTTATCTTTTTTTCATTCATTTAAAAAAAATAACTGATTGATTTCAGTCCTAACATGCTATCAACAAATAGAATTTAAGCTTAAGTTTCTTGTCTTAATATCTCTTAAGATAATAAATTCATTTGACTATTTTGTCTGGCTTTAACGTTCATTAGAAATATAAGATTAATATGCAAAACTAATATCTGTAGTGTTTATATTTTAGTAAAATCCCCCTGTTTAAGAATGCAAATCAGAAATATAGAAATAGTCTGTCATACAGAGAAAGTGTTGAGTACTGCTGATTTCTGCTATTTAAAAAAATCTTCAAACTTTCCATTCTGTAGACTAGATAATTTTAATACAAAAGTGATAAGGGATACAAAATACAAGTATATTTGACATATTCTGGATATACTGGCTGAACATTTATGTACTAGTAAACTACGAGAAAAAATTATAACTTGAATCTACACTTGAGCTAAGTATAGTTGTAGGTTGTAACTATTATTAATATTTATTATTAATCTGTGCAAATACAACTTACTTAGAACTTCTATCAATAACATATATAATATTACTGCTTTACTAATTAGAAATTGATCTCATGTATTTTTTGTTGTTTGTTTTATCATCTGGCTTATTATTTGCTTTATGATAATTTTTTAAATGCATAATAAAATATATGTTTGGAATTTTAGTTTGTCCTTACTCTAATGGCACTAGTGTTTTAATATAATTTTAAATATATTGAATAAATGGACAATCTTAGTACTGTAAATATAAAAATAAAAATTTTATATAAAATTTTTTTTATATAAAATATAAAATATAAAAAAAATTACTGTATAGCATACAATCTTTCATTAATTAAATAAACATCTTACTAATGAATTTATTGTGGGCATGCTTTGGAAATTAATGGTACATGCTTAAACGCTTTTAATATTTTAACTATGAATACAGATTAGGTTCTCAGTGATTATTAAACATCTTAATGATGAATTTATGAGGTGAGCTATCATTATTAAACAAAGATTCCAAAAATGAAAATTTACTGATTAATTAATTTGAAGTGTTTCAGTTGTGTGACTAATACAGATTGTGATTATTAATATTATTGTTAGAATGGTACAGATTGGCTCAGTGTAAAATGAGCAGTCATTCCTTGATTGGCTTGATTAAAGGCATATGAAACAAGTCAATGTATTTATGATATAAAATTTTGTTTTATATATTATGTTTATCTTAAATGAACTTGTAATACCTGAAAAAATTAAAACAGAAATGAAATTAAAAAAATAAAAATGTTACTGACTAAGCACATAAATGAAGTGATAAAAAAATAATGAATAATACCAATAAAGATGAGAAAAATAAATGTGATACCTAATCATATTGTACTCATTGTGTGTAAAGTTGTGGAATTTGATAGTGTCTATCTCAAATGGGTTTCTGGTGAATAATTATTCAATGCACAAATAATTTAGTATTCATTGAAAGCAATTATAAATTGCCCTACAATTATAAATTAAATGTGAAAGTATTGTAATAAATTATTATTCCTTCTCATTTAGCATTATTAATATTATAACGAGTACTGATATTTGATGGATCTGTTTCTAATTACAGTAATGTTACAGAATGAGTGGGAAAAAAAAATAATATGTAAAAAGAATCCTGTTAAAATGTGTTAACTACATTATTAAATTATAATATAATTTTATAAAAATCTGTATCTATGTATATGTGTTATATAGTAAATGTATTGGAGAAACCTGCATCTTTATTTAAACTAATATACAAAATATAATGTTGTTGTATTAATGTTGTTTATACCTGTACTTCCATCACAATGTTGCTGGATGAGCTTTGAGTCAAATAAAACTGATAGTTTTAATGAAGCATTAAATTATTCTGACATATAGATCTACAAAAATTACTGGCCAAAATATACATATATATCTATACATAGCGTCCTGATCACCTTACAGCAGTCATTATACAAAAAAATGTGTTTATTTTTTTAATTTTAAATAACATACATTTGAAAGGCTTTGGTCACTAGGCAGTAGGCTTTGAGCTTGACTTCAAAGAAGTACTTATTTATTTGTTGGTGGTTTCTTTCAATTGTGGATGCACTATAAATCTAATTTTTTCAGCAAAGTAACTGTGAAAATAAATGTACTGAAAGATGAAAACCACTTTAACGAAATGACACATAAACAATGAATGCAAGGATTCACTCTGGATAACTTATCAATCATTTAACGACATGCACACAAGGTAAGAGGTCTAAAGTTAGAATTTCTTCAAAATCACTTGATTTGCATATTTTTGATATTTTAACAGCTGGGTTTATTTGATTGTTTTTAATTGGTTGCAGGGTTTAATATAAAATGGATTGATAAGGGTTTTAAGAAAACAATACTTACACTTTAACTTTGTATAAAGTAATTTAAACTCTGTTTTCTTCTGCATCTCTGAAATCAACATCTGGTGGTTGTACTAGTCTTCTGTACACCAGCAGGTTTACATTTGACCTGAGCATGCATGTAGACTGATTTAGTTTGAAACCAAATATTCTGTTTGCTTCCAAAAATATATAAAAAATCCTAAAGATCTGCTAAATTTTTAAGTGATAATCCAGAACACTGAATCAACTAAAATTATTGGTCCATTCAAAGCTATTTCCATAACGATATTTTTTTTCCTGTTTAATTTCAGGGGTGACAATTTAATTAGAGGTGACATTTGGAGTGTCTTTGGATATGAAATTGTTATAATAATGCTTGAATATCTTGTACTAAAAGTTTAAAATGAGTATTAACTATTATTGAATTCAATTTAATCTATTTTTCCATACTAATGATACCCCATTAATGCTATCCTTAAAAAGTGCACTTAGTTTACCATCAACTAATCATCTCCTGTCTAGGTACATTGGAGACAAACTTGTTACTCAATCTGCCTGGTGTATAATCACTCACAATGACTTGTGGTTATATATACCTAAGATGTGGGATGCAGGATTGGGGGGGAGTGTACATAGCACATGAAAATCAGTATCTAATGTTGCATTCATCCAGCATTTGTCTCATGGAGACCCATTCAGGATCTTGAAATGTAAAATTCTCACAACTTTAAGACAGCTATCCTGAGATCCTGAACTTACTTTTAAAAAGAAATTTAGTTTTATGCTATCAAATCAGTGGTGGAACCTGATGATTTCACTACTAACCAACCCCTCTTTATTAGCCCCAACTGCAACTGTTTGAGTAAAAGCTAGATCTGTGCAAAGGCTCATAGACTGTAGATTATATTATGGACTTTGTGCTCGACAGCCTGTATATATGGTGCAGACCCTCTGCTGGGCTGCAGGAAACCCCAAAGGTCAAATGATACTAATTTACAGATGGAGCTGATGGAAAAGACTAAAATGAATAATCTCTATCCCTACCAAGTACTTTAAATGCCAACAAATTTATTCATAAAATCAGCTGTATCAGGAAAACATTTTGAAATATCCTGGCAAAGTTTATATAGCCAGCAACTTTTATAAATTTTATTATTTTAGTGTTAAAAGTGGAATAAACACAATAGCTCTCATTCATGCAAGACAATTTGGGTTAATCGCTCTCTGAGCTATAGTTTCAAGACTGTTTATATGTTTCATGTATTTACAATATCTTATAAATTTAATCTTTACAGCTTGTTTAAATATAGCAATTCTCAACTGTCAGGTCTGAGAAATACTAAGAAAAAGACTATTTTGTAATATCTTAGAAAAAAATTAATTTTCTATATACTTTCTTCAAGATACTCTCATTGATCCCACCTTAGAGAACTTTACAAAAATCAGAATGGGGTTATACACCTTTCTTTGCTTCAAATAAAATTTTATAAAATCAGAATGGGTTTATACACCTTTCTTTGCCTCAAATAAAATTTTATAAAATCAGAATGGGGTTATACACCTTTCTTTGCTTCAAATAAAACTTTATAAAATCAGAATGGGGTTATACACCTTTCTTTGCTTCAAATAATACAAAGTCTAGAGAGGTTGCTATCCTCTTTAATAATAATTTTGAATTTAAGATAATTCATGTGATGAAAGGAGGGATTTTATTCTAATTATTCAAATGATGGGCAGATTTATTTATTAATAAATGTATATGAAAAGAACAGAGATATGTCTGATGTTCTAAACTCAAAATTTTAATTATTATTATGGTGGGTGGTTGAAATTTGGTGACTGGTAAAAACTTTGATTTTTTATTATTTACAAAACTTACAGAACCTATATAAAAACAAAATTATAGAAATATTAAATGTAGATTTGTTAGAAATATACCCTAATTTAACTCCAAAGAGGCTAAGGAATGAGAAGGAGAAATATCAATAAATGAGGCAACTATAAATAGCCCTATCAAATATGAAGAATGGAAAACGTCTATAGGCAGATGGTTTTACCATAAAATTTTTCTGTTTTCTGGAAACTGGAACATTTTACTTTTAGATACTTCAGTGGTGTCCATCGAAAAGGTGGAAAGGGAGAAATGATAATTTGTTTACCTAAAGATAAGCTATGAGAATACACAAAGAATTGGAGACCAATCACTCTGCTGAATGTTTATAAATAGGATCCATCCGAGTATCAGGATACAGAATATATTAAGCAAAATAGAATAAAAAGACCAAATTGGATTTAAAGCAAATAAATAAATGGTGATAATCTGAGATTAATATATATTATTTATTAAACTAAACTGAAACACACTGATCATGGACTGTTATTGAAAATTGATTTCAAAAAGCTTTACCTTTAAATTGAGATTTTGTGTTTAATGCCATTAGATTTGGTGATATTGACTGACTACAAGAATTCTGAAACAATGTTAAATCAGTAATAATCAATGGACAAAAAAAAACAAAATGGTTTAATACTGAGATTGAGAAAGGTTGTAGACAAGCTGATCCAATATCTCCATATTCATTTTAAAGTATCAATGAATATGATTGTCAAATCATGACAATACAAACTAGAGAAGCAAAAGGAATACAAATCAAAGGACATGAATATAAATTATCCCTCTTTGCAGATAACACTATTATTTGTATGATGGTGAAAAAGAAAGCTTTTATAAGGGTACTTAAGTACTTAGAAATTTTGAAAAGATATTAAGTTTAAAACTTTAAAACCTGGGCATCATAGTTAGGAAGTAAAAGAAACTTAAAGCAACCTTTTCTTCAAGGGTTAAATATAGACTGGAACTCGAATTTTTTAAGACATTAGGAATCTGGTTTACAAATGATTTTGAAGATTGGTTGGAGATTAAATATAAAAATAAATTATCTGAAATAAAACAGTTATTTAGAATATAGGTGAAAAGAACTATCCTTGGCTAAGTTGCAATTTTAAAATTACTAATTCTGTCCAAACTATTGCATCTTTGGCTACTACTACCAAATCTACCAGCTGAAATGGTTGAAGAAATTTTTAAAATATGTTTTCAGTTCATTTATACAAGCACACACTTAGACATTATGTATATACACACACATGCATGCACGCACAACACACACAAATAAGAAACAAAAGACAATGCAATGCAAAGAATAGAAAAGGGTGGTCTGGGACTTCCCAACATGAAAGACTATACTACCTATATTGAACTTGATCAAAAGTTTAAGTTGTGATTCACATACCTGGAAAACACACTCTTATGTACTCATTAAGCCCAACAGACTTCAAAAATGTATGGTACAGAAATACCAATTGCTGAATTAAAGCAAAATAAATTTTGGACCAATGTAATGTTTTCTTATTCTTTCTTTAACTCTTTCCTTGCGGCCACTATTTATAGAGCAGCTTTCTCAATGACGCTCATTTAGATATAAACAACTGCATGCTGATCAGTCAATTTGCTTTGATCTTACACCCTATAGATGGTGGATTTACCTATATGTCTTAATCAATTTATAATAGTACTAAAAGTTACTCAAAAATTATTTTATCATTCAAAAATTTATTTTAAAAATACCCTGGTTCAGTGCATTTGTGGTTCAAAAAACTAATGATATGTATTTTTTAAAAATCAACTGATGATTATTATTTATATAAGGAATAAAAACATATTTTAAAAAATATAAACTAAAATAAAGGATATTTGGAAAATTGTGTACTCACCCAAATTAAAATGCAGAATCCATATTTTGATGACTGAACTAATTAATAATTACCTTTGCATATTCAAGCATATACGTTCAAATACTACACAAGCACTCTAGAAGGGCATGGCTGTTATTTTTAAAAACAAGAAAAGTGTATACTTACAATTATTCTGAGCCTAAGCTATAAATAAAGAGATGTTTGTATTTTTGTTTTTGCATTGACCACTTGCATTGCTTTAAATATAATTATTATAATCTTGTAAATGTTAGTAAAACAAACAAACAAATGCTTGCAAAACAAACAAAACAAAACACCTCTACTTTCAGGGTGGGTACAGGAACTATATATGTTAGTATTACTAACACTTAACCGTTTATTGATGGCATGGGGCATAACATTCCATGCATAAATTTATGTTACACTGAGCACAACCAAAAATGTTATCCTTGTGGACCTGTTGCTTGAGATGATAACAGCAGTGGTTTCTCTTTTTCTGTTGACATGACCTTGTACATTTTCCTCATCGACATGACCTTGCACATTTTCTTCATCACAGGAGAGTGCTCTCACAACTTCAGGATGATGTTGTTTTCTGGTATCGAGTCCAGCAATGAATTGTATGGCAAGTTTACAATGAAAATCAAGATGAGAAAAACAATGCATCATGGATTGCAGTTGAGTCTGACTATAAAGTATGAAAATGTTTGTGATAGCAGAATTTAATAGGGGGTAAAAGTACACTCCATTCTTTTCTGGTCATGAATGTCCACACCATTCATGTGAGCACTGTAGTCAAAGGGGGCTTGCAGGTGTAAAACAGATTGATGAGCAGCACTGGGTCCAAAATGCATCTGTAAAAGTTTGTTGTGTGGAGGTTGGGTCACTGAAGGTTGATAGGACGGCCACTTGTTTTTTAATCCTATCACACCACTGTGATCAGATTACTATTTCCTTTCCCTAGAATTTTGCTTTCACCTTGTTGTATATTTGGTACCCATTTCAGCTCTTGTGGAAAACCTTTTCTCTGCCATCTTACAATTCCACAGGCATACATCCCTCTCTCTGGTTTTGATGGCAGTATACTGTATATACACAAGATGCCAAGTAAAACTAATTGGTGATTTGCCTATAACCAAATAATGCCCAGATATGAATGTAGCAGCAAATGTAGTTGCCAGAGTTTCCATCACTCCTTTCAATTTGTGTAAGTGGTCACTTTTGGGTCACTTTTGGCTGGTTCTGCCTATCATTGACATGAAGATATGAAATCAAGTTGATAAAACAATTTCTGGCAAAGATCGATTTTATGCCAACATTGCCGATAAAAGGATCTGCTGATCAGTACAGATCAGTGTTTGGTAAATGAGACAGACCCATCAAAATATTAAATGCAATATATGCTTTCACTTCTGCTAATATTGTCTGCTCAAAGTTGGCAAATGTACAGCCACCTTGCCAAAATATTGTGTACCTGTTGGTGTTATGGACGATGTCTACCAATAGCACTTCAGTAAATAAAGAAATATAATCCAATGCTGTTACATTCATTACATCAAATCCATCAGGAACCACTGTACTTGCTGCACAAAATGATCCGTCTTCACTAGATTGTAGAAAAATCAATGGGACTGAACAGTTAACATCACCTGATTCAGAACTGCTATGAAATGTCACTTCCATTTTGTGATCAGCATATAGCACAAATCAGACCAGTGTGGATAAAACTGTTTATAAAAAAAATTCTTTTAATAAACAGCACATGCTGATGGCTAGAACTGGTTTGAAAATGAACAAAGTTCTGATCAGCTTCAAAATCAGCCTCAGTTTGGTGTTATGTAATAAAAAGTATGGTGTTGAAAACAGAATTGCTCTAGCCACTTATGTCTATAAAAGAGGGTGGAAAAAGGTCTGTATGAAACAAGGGTGGAAAAATGAAATGTCTATGCCAGAATGATGTGGGGAAAATGCACTTAGATCAGGGAATGATTTAATAAAAACTAACAATTATAAAAACTGAAAAAATTATGGCACAACTACTACTTTATAATATTAATTTAAAAATCAGAGGAAAGTGCATCTTTTTAATAAATGGGCTGACAAAAATATATGGTATATCAGACAACATAGCTAATAAAAATAATAATTTTCTTACTTATAACCATTTTCTAAACAGACTTCTCTACTTTTTCTGGAGTCTTAAAGACCAAGTGAAATGGAATCTGGGTCAAACATAGTTTGTGAACAAGATTTGCCCAATTACTAAGATACACAGTCTCCAAGCCCTTGGGGTAAAAACAAGCAGAAATGATGTCAGGAAGGGGGTCAAATGGCCGCCAATGTAATTTTTCTGGTACTTCGTGTACATTTGGTCAATTTTGTACTGATGACAGCGAAATTTCAACTATTAGTAGTTCACATACAATTTCTAATGATGTTGGAGATACCGAGGAAACAATGATTAAGACTATGTCTGGTAAGTTATTTTTTAAAATTTAGTGTACTATATACCGTATGTTTGTACAATTGTAGTCGTCATTAAATTCAGAGACATTAACTATTATTAAAATAAGTTATGTATAATTTTTATATGAATGATGAAAGTTTTTTTTTAAAGTACAGTTTTGTATATATAAATATATTACATTTACTACCAATAT
This sequence comes from Sinotaia quadrata, assembly GCA_028829895.1. Classification (NCBI taxonomy): domain Eukaryota; kingdom Metazoa; phylum Mollusca; class Gastropoda; order Architaenioglossa; family Viviparidae; genus Sinotaia; species Sinotaia quadrata. The sequence continues at coordinate 48,165,707 of CM054180.1, read as the reverse complement.
TTATTATTATTAGTGATAGTATTACTGATCTAGACTAACATTTAGAGCAGGGGACACCAACATTTTTGATACTGAGAGCTACTTCATGGATACTGAGTCATACGAAGGGCTACCATCTTCTGAAATATAACAGATTTACTTAGTTTGCAGCTGAGTTGTGCTAGTTTTAGAAAGGCCTGCGGGCGACTCATATGGTCTTTGTGGGCGACAGAGGTGGCCGCGGGCACCGTGTTGGTGACCCCTGATTTAGAGAATAGCAGTATAGTTATGTTTTAAATAAGTGATTATTATTCTGTATATAATTTAAAATTACTTTACTTACTCATGATGAACATATAGAGAATAGCAGTACTCACATTTTTAAATGAGTGATTATTATTCATATTGTAAATATATATAATTTTTAATTACTTTACTTACTAGTAGAGTACTTATTAGTTTATTGTGTACATCTGATCTAACAATCTAACAAAAAATGGCTAGAATTAAAGGGGAAAAAATTAGTTATTGTCACCTTACTAAAAGTGGTATAATTAGTGCAACAAAATTCTATAACTTTTCTAATATGCAGTGTTAGGAAACTATAAACTGTAAAGTAAAATATTTAATTATGACCAAGTTACTTCAACTATTCATTTGCACACAAGTAGTATCAAATGCCTTCTAATGGATTTACCAACTAAACAGAAAAAAATAAAGGCAGTTTTTGTCCTGGCTAGAATAAAAAGATTACTAATCAAGAAAATCTGCCAAATACATTTATGTTATGAATAGTGTAAACTTCTAGGAAATGCTTACTACACATTACCGTATGAGCTTTTGGATGAAAGATGTTTCATCTTTGTAATCCCTTTTAATTTGTGATCTTTGGGAAATGTAAAAAATTAATATTTTTAGTTTGTTCCGTTGTTTATGCACTATATGCACTGCAATGTTTAACCATATTTTATTTTTCAAACTATGTGTTTATTGCAAGGCAATATGTTGGATAGCGCACACTAATTGTAGATCTATATCGTGACCTCACATTATGTTGCTATGGTGAGAAGTCAGTCTTACAAATGAACGAGAGCTCTGATAATTTTCAATACCAAAATAAATGCATTTAAACAAATCTTTGCAAGTTTAAATTTTGCAGTCTTGATTCTAAGAAAGGGAATTATTCATTTCACACAGATTTATTCATGTTTGTGGCTGACCTAGATTCCATTTCACTTAGTTTAAAAAAACTGATTTAAATACCAATTAAATCAGACAATGAACAATGAAAAATGCATATTTTCTGTAATTCATTATATTTATAAACTGAAAAATTAAATAAAAATAATATATTAAATAAGAAATACTGTAAAAGATGGAATAATATATTTAACAAAAATATAAACTGGAAAGTTTTTCTTTTTACAAAGCAATTCTGACTTAAAATTTTTGATGGTTAAATATTAGAGTTATTGATAAAAATTTTTTGACAAACACATTGGCAATATAGAAAAAGATACAAACAAATATTTTCTTAGGCACTGTCAAATCATTCAGTCCTCTGGAAATATTTGATGCTAATTTATGTTAAAACTGATTGTAAAGTGTGAATACTTAAACAAAAACAAAAAAAACTGCTCCCTAAGAGAGATAATAATCATAGTGGGGCTTGGTAAAAATACAAGAAGAGATATTAGATCTAATCTTGATGACTGCCAAATAGTATATTTATTGATTTAAAAGTTTTAAAAATGTAATTCCTAACTTAAAAGCTTTCACATTTGAAATTTTTAACAGATGCTAGAAAGAAGAATAAAAGTGTTGATTAATAATGAAACATATTTCCGTACTCAAGGCCTGGAAACATTATTTACCATTAATAGAATCATAACACATATATAAATTCATGTTTAATATGTACACACATTTTTCTCCTTCAATTGAAAGCTGTTATGTCTATTACTTAAAAATATGCACGCACGCACACACACACACACACACACACACACACACACACACACAACTTTGAAGTTCAATAAACAGAATGAGTGGAGAAAAGTTCCTTTTTTTTTTAAAAATGAAAATGCATTACAAAGTAATATATGAACATAAACGCATATATAAAATCAACATGTAACAGGCTTATTTTATTTTTTATTATTCTATCAATCTATGACAATAAAAAGAAGTTAAGAAAACAAAAAAATTGCGAATGTTATCTGTTTGATATTGGGTAATATAGTACAATCTTTCTGTATTTAAATCATTATAAAATATTTCTGATATCATAAATACTACATACAAATATTAATTATCTACTGGTAAAACTAATTCACACACACACACACACACAGATAAAAGAATGAAATAATAATCAAATATATCAAATTATATTTAATAATATTTATTAATTAAAATCAAAACTGACAATAAATTAAATACGTGTTTAATTATATGGTCAATGTGCTGCCTAGAACATCCAAAACACTAAACAAAAATCATGATCATTTTTGAAAGGCTTTTAAAGCATGTGTTTTTTATCTGTGAAAATAGTACTCTTTTCTGGGTAAATTTTAAAAAAAAGTGTGTACATACTTTTTCTTTACGTAATTCTTTCTGCAAATACATTTATTTTTTTATATTCTCATTTTGCATAGGATCATTATCTTTTTTTTTTTTTAATTACACGTCTGTCAACTTTTAGACTTGTCAATATAGAAGGTTTAATTATTTTTTTAAGCTGCAAATTTTTGTGGCACCATTCCACAACACCTCAAAAGTTTTTAAAGAATCAAGCAAGTTCATGTGTATTCATGTTAACAGCTTTAACAGTTACCTCACTCATCTGATACAGTGATAGGCTATTGTGAAAAAAGATAGTTGCTATTTCAACAACTACTCAAGTTCATCAATTTTGTCACTTTGTATCTTTCACCTCTGTAACACACACATACACACACACACACACAAAGACACATATACAGATACACAAAAACACACACACACACACACACACACACACACACACTGTGCAAAATATCTAACACCTCCCCACTCAATATATTCTCACATTCAAGCTTCTTTCTGCTGCATTAGTGCACTACAATACAACACAACAAATTGTCACCTAGCAGATATTATAACAAGTAAACAGGTTGAAAGAGAATTAGTGAGCATCTCACATACACATAATTATGCGGTTGACACGTCTTGACAAAGATTGAGAGTTCAGAGGTGTGCACAATGCATCTAATTATATGTTCTTTTGCTTTCAGATAAGCATCTTGGATATCACTTAAAAAATAAACAGAAAAAAGTGATAAATAAAAAGAGTGAATGCTAATAACCATACAATGTTGTCCAAATAAGCATAAAAAACAAACAAATAATACCTTGAAATTTTGCCAGACCCAAAGTCTCTCCTCGAAAGCTTTTGACATATTTCACACCGTATACAATTATAGGTCTGCGAAGAATGTGAGCAAGAGCAAATATATGGGTCTGTTCCAGAGATGATCCTGAATAAGAGAAAAGCCCAAAATAAAGATATAGTGATAGATTTTAAAATATATAAAAATATATACTAGAGTTTGTAAATGAGGTTAAGAGAAATATATTTTAGTTTGAAACATATTAGTTTTGTTTCATTTTTGTTTAAAATTTATTTTCTGTTTTAAAATCTGTTTTCACCTAAGAAAAATAAATTAAAAAGGCGAGATCAAAATCCTTAAGTTCTTAAAAACTATTTGTGCTTGCAAAAATATATTTTAAGCATTAACCCAGAATATGCAGAAAACTAAAAACTTAGTAACAAAGTTAAAATATAAATTAAGGTCAATACATACAGTAATATAAGTTATATTTTAAATATATATCAGACAGACATTAAAAATCCAAGTATCCTGGAAAATATAAATCAGATAATTTTATACATAAATATACATTTCCAAATGTCAGCATCAAAGTATATTTATATAAAACTATTCTTGGATTTTAATAAAGGTGAAACTTATTATCAATCACTTCAAAGTAATACTTTCTTAAGGATCATTGTTTATTATAATTTTGATACATAAACACATACAACATCTAACATATGTGACATTAAAATACTTTATTTTATTTTTAAAAAAACAAACAAACAAAATATTCTGACAGCGTTTCTAAATCTTGTCTACAATTAACTTCATTCTTCAAAGTTTCAACCAATTGTAAAATATTACCTTTATTTAATATCAATTATCTAACGGTGATTTTTATTCTCAAGAATGCATTACAAAACTCAGTGATGCTGCAGAATACATTGAATAAATTTACAACAGTTAATTAAAAATGTTGAAAAGAATAGGGAATTTTTGATAATTTTAGAGATTTTGTGGTCTTTAAAAACTATAGTATTCAAATAAAACCCCAAACAGTTCTAACAAAGATCATATCACACTTTAAAAAAAGTTTAAAAAATAATTTAAATATAATACCTTATAAAATAATACCATAATCTAGTTTGAGTATTTTCCTTTTTTTCCCCTTCCATTTAAGTTGGCTTTCTGATCAGTATAGAATTAAGGATAAATTTCAGTGACGTCCTTTAAATCAAAATATTTGTTTGACTTCATCTCAACAGTTCCAGATTAAAATGTTTTTCTTTTTAGATCCACTTACTGGTAGGGGAAAGTACCACCATGATGAGAAACAGTCCATGTCATAAAATTTGTACAAGTGACTTTCCATGTATGCAAGTGTTCTGCTTTCTCCAAACAATGTGCACATGAAATTTGTGTGTATGAATCTTAAGAAATACTAGTAGGAAATGGTAGAGATTCTGGGATTACTTAATTTATATCTATGCATGATTTATATACTTATATATAAAAAGTATGTAAGGTAAAGCAAATGATAGGTGATAAATAAGATACACAATCTCCAAGCCCTTGGGGTAAAAGCAAGCGGAAGTGACAACAAGAGGGAATCTAATAGCTGCCAATGTAATTTTCTCTGGCACACCATATGATTTTGATCCAATTTGTGCTGAAATTTCATCTGATAGTAGTTCGCATACCATTTTTTAATGATGTTGGAGATACTGAGGAAACAAGGACTGACGATGATTGTGTCTGATAAGTTATTTTTCTGATAATATAAAGTAACCGTACTGAGGAAACAAGGACTGACGATGATTGTGTCTGATAAGTTATTTTTCTGATAATATAAAGTAACCGTACTACATGCCATACGTTTGAGGTCACCAAGCTCAGACATATTTCTAATTATTACTGAAATGAGTTAATGTATGATTTTTATATGAATGGCAAAATTATATAATTCTGATGCATAATAACGATCAAATTCTAATGGATTTACCAACTAAAGTTTGTTACTCTGGCTAGAATAATATTATCTATTCAAGAAAATTTGTTATATATATTTATGTTATGAAGAGTGTTAAAAGTAATGCTAATAATAATGATAAAATTCTAATGGATTTATCAACTAAAGTTGGTTACTCTGGTTAGAGTAATAAGGTTATCTATTAAAGACAGTTTGTCACACATTTATATTATGAATAGTGTTAAAAGTAATGCTACAGTACGTAAAGTAAAATATTATGATGCAATTAAAACACAAGCAATCCTGATGTAATAAAATGAATTTATACAAATTCAGATTAAAAGATGATGATAGAGGTTTGATGAATATAAATTGAATATATGAAGCATCTTATTCAGTAGATTTTTAAAAAATTAAATCAGATATTGCAAAGTAATTAAACAACAGTTGATTAACTGATAGTTAAATAACTATGAATATATGTAGCAAAGCATACTGATCAAAATTTAGTTAAGTACATATGACAGCTGGGTTGCAGAGTTTGTTTGAAAGTCAATTTTGCAAACCAATTACAATAAAAAATATATATTTCATTATAATTAAGATAAGAAAGAATTAGCAGTTGAGCAATGTACCATGTTTAACATTTTGTTTTAACATTTTCCCTTACAAAATAAAAACAGGAAGAACAAACATATCCTCTTGTCTTAAAATTAAGGTAAAAAAAAATCATTCATATCTGTCAAGGTGCAACGAGATATATGATTACAAATTTTAAATTTTTATATATAAATTGCTAGTTCCCAAGAATTAAGATAGTTTAAATCACTGTGACTTCCACATTTATGCTACTTATACATTTATTCTGAGTAGCTGGTGGCAATATGGATACATTTTTAGAAAGTTTTGGGAATCTATACTAATGGTTAAATATGAAGAGAAAAATTGTGGAAATAAAATTCTAGTTGGACAAAGTCAATACTGTTTACCCAGCACCCATGCTCAAGAAATATTTAGCAATATATGTAGTTTTACCAGCCCCAAATCATTTGTGATAGTTTCTGCCAAATTTTACTCCTATAATAAAAGCAACAAATTAAAAATTAAAATATTAAAAATAAATCTCAGTGCAAAATTCTACAAATTTACCTGGCTGACTGGCCAAGCTTAACAAAACTGCCCAGTCTCTCTGCCACTGATATTCATCCAGACTGAAATGTAATGATTCGGCTTGTTTTGATTCATACTCTTTCCATCTTGGATAGAAGCTGTGATTAACAGAGAAAACTTTATTACAAAAATGCAACCTTCTGATAAAGCTAAATTTTAATATAAAAAACATTTTGTAACAAATTTTATCTACACATAATCCCCACAAAATCTATCTATCTATCTATTCTTTATATTTATTTCTGTATTTCTATAATATTATTATAATTGTATAAATAATACAATGCAAAGTGTCCAAAATTATATTTAATAGTGGTAATTTTAGGCATTGGCAACCTAAGTATTTGCCTAGGGCCTCAAGGGACAAATTGACACAAATGACTAATAAAAATTCAAGTAGGAAAGGGAAGAACTTTAATTGTAGAATTTGTAAAAAAAAAAAAGAAAAAAAAACAACATATTATTATATATAAATTGTCTAAATATATAATTCAGTATAATACACTGGTAAAACTTAAGTATACCGCATAATGATCACTGCTTTAGCAATGCAGAATTCCAGGTAAAGTGATAAAGTTGAACACCAAATTTTAATTTTCTTTAGCAAGTTGAACAAAAATAGAATGGATCACCTTATGGTGTATTTCACAAGTAAATATTTATAATACAAATTACTACAGATGTGTACCCTTATAATTTCTTTATAGTTACTTTGGCTTAACAGGCTGCCATCAAAATGATTCAGTGTGATAAAGGAATTGAAGGAAACCCTACAAAATTTGGATTTGGCAACCATAGAAAACAATGGTAATAAACCAAACAGCAATGAAAGTATAAACACAAGAGAAACTGGAATGTGTTTGTATGCTCTTTACATATATTCAAGAAATTTTAAAACTTACTATTAGTGGAAATATGGACAAGCAATGTTAAAAATATCAACACAACCACTTATGATTTGATGATTTGAGTCATGCTAAAATGTTACTGGTGAATATATTTTGTAAGGAAAAACAAGATTTAAAAGCAAGACAAATTCACATACGTCATGGCACCCTCACTAAGGCTGTCAGCTAGAGCACAACGTAGTGTATTGTCAACATCAAAGACGCCCCAGGTAGCCTGAAGTACTGAATCAAGAAGGCAGTCACCAGCTGTACGATTCCACAAAGCATATAATCTACTCCCTAGCTGCTCTGTTAACTCCACACTCCAGTTAATGATGGACTCCTCCACCTCTAGTTCTGTTAAAGAAGCATAAATGATTATGCTGCTTCAATAATTTAAATCTATTTTCAAATCAATTAATGAAAGTTAAAAAATTAAATTTAAATTTAAGAAACACATATAGTTGTTATATAATTCTTTCACAATATTAAGTAGTCTGGTTATGTTTGATCTCTAAATATTAAAATAAAAGCATTTTTAATTAAAGCAATCTCCCACACACCTAAACATAATAAAATTACATCTGAGAGTCACATATCAATACTGAATATGTCAAATTTAGACAACTACTTAATTTGTTATCAATTTCTTTGTAGACAATAATATAATAAACCATAAAACAGGTGCCATCAATACAAATGTGCACTTACACACAAGGAACAGTTAGGTGGTATCTTTCAAATGATTGAAACATAGATAATATTACTATAAGCAGTTACAGAACTGAATATAGATTAAATCATGTGACTTGTGGAATTAAGAATTCTAAAGGTAAAAGATACTAACAACTAAACAAGTAACATATACTCAATTAGAACTTTGTACTTGTGGCGGAGTAAATCTGCCTATCCATATTTCTAAACTTAATTGTTATATAAATTGTTAAATTGTCGAAGTGACCCGACCTTGGGCACTCCTTATGATGGTATTTTTGGAAGTGTCTGCGTTGGAGTAAACACTCGATTAAGAATATGCTAGAAATTGCTGATATAATGCAAACCAGTTCCAACTGGATGAGTAGTTTTTATTATCCAATTGTTAAGATTTATGAGTACGAGACCAGCTAATGGGCTGAGATCAAAAGGTTTACCTGCTGTAGAAAATTCTATTGTCTAATTACAGTGTACTTGAATTTGGTGTGGCAAGAAGTCCATCATGAAAGGCAGCCAATAGCTTAATAGTGAGTTTACTGAGTGACTGGTTGAAAGAGAATGGACTTATAAATATTTCATGCATTTATGGTATTGATGTGTTATATTGCAATTTACATAGAGATGTATTACTATTAGGTGAGTAGACTATTATTTCTACAATTTAATGTTTGAACTAAGATGCTCGTATATAGTATGCTTAACACTTGACATTGTTCCTAGTGGACCTGTTCAAAAATTGATATGCTGTATGTGTGTGTGTGTGTGTTGGGCTAATAAATACTGTTGAAGGAAACTGTAAGTTGAGACTTGAATGTAAAAAAGAAAGGAGTTAAAGATGTATAAACTGTTTGTTCCCTGATTATATTTTATAGGGAATAAGCAGCCTTTCTTTCTGTGTATAATTTGAACCTCCTGGTTTATGAATATAAACTATTACGACTGACCATGATAGTGGCGGGGAGCAGCATGCAAGTGTAAGAATACACTACACTCCATTGATTTAGGGTGACAAAGTATGCTTACTACATCAAACAATTTCTGTGGTGGAAGGAAATTATTGGAAATTGCTGCATTTGCTGTCTTTCTTGAGGGAGCCAAATACGGTGAAGGCACCCAAGTTAACCTCAAGAGAATAGCAGTGAATCAGTGTCCTACAAACGTGTGAGAGAATCACTGACATAATAATGGCGGACAATAAACTTGTGTCTTTGTTGCAAAAGATTATTGAGAGAGTGCCTAAATCAGATTATATAAAAACTATTAATGTATTATCGCTTATCTCTAATAACTCCATTTCTGTTCTCTAAGAATTATCCTGTAATTTGAATAATATATTTTGGATATAAGATTAGGTAGTCCCACTCATTTTTTTCTACTTGATATTGTACAAATGTTTTATGCTCAAAATGTGTGTTCTGATGAAATAAGGTTGTACAGAAAAAATTATGATGATAGCTATAATACTTTTTGAGATATCACAAATTTAGTGTCGTTATTTGTGGTCAACTTTTTTTAGACATAATGAATGTGTGATTTTACAAGTTTATTACAAGCAAGATATAAACCTCACTGAAAAACAATCTAATAATTCTAATAAACATAGTGACATACAACAAGAAAAACCAGATATAATGCAAAATTTACTTTTCAGTTTATTATAAATTACAAAAGAAAACGTGCTTTTGTTTCATAAAATTGCTCGCAAAACGCAACAAAAAGGAACATTCATGGCATCATAACATATGCAACTGATGCACAAAGTACACCCAAAATGCATATTATTAAATCATGTACCATATAGTTAATGCCTATTTTTTTCTAAAGGCATTGCAAAGAAAATGTGGAAATTATTGGATGCTGAAAATGACCATTTCAGCAAATTTTAACCAAAAAAAAGCATTAACGAAGTTTATTACAGAAAACGTAAACAAGCAAACGGTCATATCTCTGAAACTATACATCATACAGAGTTGGTTCACATATCAAAATGATCAGCAAACTATACTCTACCTATATCTATAAAGATAATTTCTGTTTAATCGCATATTAAGTTACATTTATCATTTGACTGTACAATTTATATTTACAAATAAAATTAAAACGGATAAACAGTCACATCTCTGAAAGTATACATCACACAGAGTTGGTTCACATATCAAAATGATCAGTAAACTATACTTGATCAATATGTATAAAGATAATTTCTGTTTAATCACATATTAAGTTACATTTTTCATTTTATCATGCAATTTTTATTTACAAATAAAATTAAAACAGATAAACAGTCACATCTCTGAAAGTATACATCATACAGTTTTGGTTCACCTATTAAAATGATCAGCATGAAGTTATCTATTTATCTAAAGACAGAAAATTTATTTATAACCTTTTATCTGAATTAGTACTTTTTACACAATAGAAACTTTCATATTTAAAAAAAAATCTTTAAAACTGTATACATGGTATTCTTTACGCATAATTCATAGATATAAAAACATGTTTGACATACTGCTCATCAGCTTCATAGAACATACCATAAAATATTTAATCGACATTTTAATAATGTGATATAAAATCTTCATGTTAACTTATTCTTAATTTATGTACCAACAAAAAAATTAAAAGATCGTGAAACCAAAACAAAGGCATAAGCCATACAATTTTTTTTAATTAAAAGGATAACATTATGTTCAAATTCAAAACAAACAGGATAAAATTATTTAAAATATATGTATATAAAAACATTCACTAAATAAATATCTTATTAGCATTATTGTAAATCCACTGCTTGAAAAGAACATTTCAGACCCAAGTGTTTCGGTTGTTTACTATTTTTGCATCAAGAGTTATCTTTTCTTTTTTAAATTATCGTCGTAAGAAAACGATTTTTCTAAATAATAAGATAACCATCTTGACTAAAATTAACTAACTAAATAAAATAATATATTTAAATACGATCTGCGACTTCAAAATATATATTGCAAGGAAATAGCAATCAAACTTTCGCGATAGAGTGACGCACCGACTAACCTATTTTCAAACTACGGAATTGGTAGTGATGGTGAGGACAAAATGAATAATTCTGCTTTAAAAATAGAGATATGTTTACAAATAAACTAATCACAGAGTAAAGTAATCATTATTAAATGCTTACAAAAGATTTTACCGATAAGAGGTTTTAATTGTTCACATAAAATGTGAGAAAAATCAGCGGTAGCGTCAACGCGTGTTTCGCACGTGGAAGCCATGACTGAAACAGGATGCGTACTACGGGGTTTTCAATTAAGTGTATCTGGCAGGGGTCACTAATCAAGGGCTACAGCATATCATTAGAGAGATATTGAAATTCCGCACAAAATGATATAGGTCAAACTATTTTGTGATAAATATTTCTTCCGAAAATTTTATCGTGAACTTTTTAGTTTGAAAATTTATTTGGTTATTCGCATAAAACAAATTCGAAATTTATATGATTGTAAAGAGTTATATGTCCTCTATTTAAAGGACCAATCAGTTTTAGGGTTACAAAACGCTGCCAGTTTCGAAATCTTTTTAAAAATTGGTACCCGAAAACGTGAATTTTACTTTTTCGGCCGTGAGGCGACTTTTGACCCATTTTTCTTGCAACCCTAAGGTACTTTCGTCAAAGTTTATGGATACTATAATAAAATTCAGAAAAAAAACAACAAAACAGTTCGAAAGACAAAACATCGATCTTTATTTTCATATAAAAATGGTTAGTTGAGGTTTAATGTGAAGAAAACCGCTTTGAGGTAAAGTTTAGCAAATTTGTGTGCGTTTGCGAGTTTTTGCCTGTAAAGCGGTGGCCGTGGGACTACCTAATAAGATTGTGTAGTACAAAAATTATTCGAATGTGATTTTGTGGAAATATCGATGTCAAGTAATCTTTTTCACTGTATCTATTAATAGTATTATATGTATATTTGATTGTTGATTTAATAAATTTACTGACCTTCTTGCACATACTGATAATCTTATGTTGGAGAAGAAAGTGGGTGGATGGGGGCTTGTTAAATATAAATTAAAGATGGACTTGTCTTCTCCTTTAGTAATAAGTTTTCCACCTACGGAAATACTGTATGATGGTAAATGTTTTCTTTAATGTTGTGGAAGAGAGAAAACGTTTACAGCACCCACATATCCACCAAGTGAGAGAGACGAGTGGTGTCTGCTGGAGAATTATTAATAACATAAATTAGGATTCTCATCACTTGTAATTAGTTGTGGAATGATTAATTAATTATTAATAATAATAACCTTTAACTAGGTGGCACTGTTATGTTTTTATTAAGTATGTGATTCTGTTTTGAGTGCTTGTCTATTTTGAAAAAGTATATTATAGATTATTTATTATATTAAATGAATATACTGTGGTGAAAGTGGAGTTTCTCTGCTTCCATGATATTGATAGTGGCAAAGTGTTTTGATATTAGTTTTTAGAATTAACTCAATTGTGTGAATAAATGCAAAACATAAAAAGCTACTTGCTAATCATACAATATTAAATTTATTATTATATTTATCACTTTTCATAATTAAAAAATAAAAAATTCTTTATTACAAAGAGATATATGGGTCTATTGTTATATGCATAAATTATTTCACATTATCAGTTTATCTTCCCTATCCTGAGATTTCATTGCAATAAACTGTAACAATAAATTTATTTTCAAAAATAAATGCTTACCATTTTGTGCACCTTTATCCATTACTTCTTCAAAGAGTAAATCTTGAATATGACGCGGGAAGTCTTCAATGTCTGAAATAAATATATATCTTTATCTTTATCATTGTATCATAACACTAATGTATAATTATTATTAAAAATGCAAAAAGGTAATCACAGAGAATTTCTAAATTTACATTTGCTATTACTACTTACTAGGTTTTCAAAATCTGTTATAAACATTTTTCATTTTCCACCACTGAAATACATATAAAAACTAGAAAATGTTAAAATGCCAAGGCTGTATGTATGTCAAATTCATAGTGTGTTTATCACATTCATAACATCGCATGATTGACCAAGAGTAGACCAATGATATACTCTTTGACCATTTAAAAAAATAATCTTCCAAAATGTAAGTATCACTATCAAATTCGTCGAGGGCTGCCTCAATCTCTGTTGGACGTCTTTCTCTTTTAAGTAGTCAACTGTTTGTATGTATTTTTTCTTTCCTTTCTGTTGTCTTGGTCTGCATGTTGACTATTTTGAAGTTTTTCTTTTTGGGCTTATTATAAATTATAAACATTATATTTAATTTAAATAGATACTTTGTTTATTACTTAATATTATAATTATATCTGCAGCATAATAACTTACTTACTTAGCCTAGTTTATGTTTAGATGAGAAAAAAAGAGTTTCTTTTATGATGGCTTATAATTTTGCTTATATGATTTCCATATTGTGAATTTATAAATTATAGTTTAAACATTGTTTTAAATTAAAATATATTATTATACTTTATTTTATGTATATATATTATTATACTTTATTTTATGTATATATATATTCCAATAAAATATGTCTCAATCTTACTAAGTTTTCAACAGAAACATATGCTTTGTCAAGTTACATTAAATATACAAATCTGTTTATAATAGTTGTAAAGTTTTGTGATAAACAACTAAATTTGCTTAGAAATGATGCATACCACCTAATTTTATTGAAAAAATGAACCTAACAAATATTAAAAGCAAAGCCAACAGCAAAATATATCTTGATGTTTTAATTACTAGCAAAGATACATGTACAATACTTAAACAAACAAAATCAGTAAGGAAAGAATAGTAACTAGTTACCTGCTGGCAAAGCAAAGGTGATGCATTCATTAAAAAAGAAACATGGAAAATCCCCCTTTCTTTGGCGCAGAGAAGAGGCAATTTCACGCCTAATGTCAGATGCCAGGTCTGGTGAAGCATGGCAGGGCAAGCGTTTGACAATTTTGGCAGCAGCGTCAGTGGCAGCCAACAGTACTGCCAACATATCTTCTCTTCGAAACCGCAAAGCCAAGTGAACTAATGAGTGGCCCACCTCAAACGCACTGGGACGTCCCAGTAGCAAAACCTCATCTGCTGTTAACTGTCTAGAAGGGTTGCCACCAGCTGCCACAAATGCCTCAATTGCATTAGGATCTCCATCTATAACCCCTTGGCAAGCATTTAACCACAACCAGTCTTTATCTCGAAGTCTTTTTCTCAGCATTTTCAATGTGTTTTCATCAATTCCGGAGCTTCCTGCTCCAATGGGAAAATCAGCTTCAGTGATGCCAATTTTACTATTCTCCAAACTATCTGGGTTTTGAATGAAACCAGGAGATGTACTACTATGTCGGTTGAAAGTTTCTTGCACTTCTTCACTAATCAAACCTACTGAGGATGTAACTGTGTTAACAGAAGTGGTGGAAGTACTAGAACAATGAATGTTTGAATCAGACAATGTTCTACAACGAGGGGTACCACAAATGGTGCACTTACTGGTACGAGGCCAGTTTTCATAAGTACAAACTTTGCATGACCATTTATACACCTGCATAGTTGGTGAAAATGATAAGGCACTCTTTCTTAATGTGTCCAGTGACTTGTTGATATCATTATTTATATCTTTTGATGCAACAAGTGAAGTAGAACAATTACGCTGGGGTGTACTGAAGCCACTTTCACTACCAATACCACCACTGATCACTGCAGGTGTTTCTGAATTTGTAATAATTATAGAAGCAGAAGTGACCTGAGTTTGTGAATATTTGTTAAAAGCTTTGCGACGAGGAATAAGACACTGTGTGCAACGTGAGGCATATGGCCAATTGATGAAAGTACACATATGGCATGTCCATTTGTTTCTGCTACTCCTATCAGATGAGCTTGTTTCACCTATATAATCCTCGCTGCTGTTAGGATTCACTAAAGGAACCATCTTGTAAATATCCTTCTCCTCATTTAGAGAATTTGTGATTACGTGTTGTGGACGTGGTGCATGGCATAAGATGCATTGCTTTGAAGCTGGCCAGTTTTCATAGGTGCAATACTCGCATGCCCATTTCTTAGCATCTCCAACTGTGCTATTGCACCCAATTGTATCACAACTGCCACTCATCATGGGGAAAAGCCTAAAAGAAATAAAAATTAAAATATAAATTTCTGAAATTAAGGACAAAGAACTATTTAATAATTATTTTTTGCTAAGGTATTTATATAAAGGTAAATAAATATTGGCTTTACATTTTATATTTGTTATAAAACCAATTCTTATCAATATATACTAACAAATTTTAGACGATAATTGATTTTTAATACAGTACTATCACTAGCAGAATGTTATGATAATAAGTTATGGATCAGAGTGAATGAGTGTAAAGAGGGGGCATGTCCCCCTATAGATCCCTCATTGTCAGCAACCTTTAATCCAGTGTAGTGTAATGTGGTTTAACCTACAGTCTAAGATTACAGAATTTTTAAAGTTGTCACTCTTAAAAGTTAGAAACCAGAAGAAGTGACAGTGACCAAGACACTCTCAGTCTCAGGAGCTAATAAAAGCAAAATGAGGGAAATGCTGATGTATCAGGCAAGTGCATATGACAAATTAGAAACTCTTATAGTTATACCCCAAAACACACCTAAATTGTCAATCATACCTGGGAAATTTCTTCATATGAATTTAGTGCTTATATGACCAAGCCTGCACTTTAAAAATGCAAATTTCTATTTGAGTCTTGAGTGCATTAAAATTTGACATGTATTTTGAGGTGCATTTAATTTCACCTAAGTTAAATTATATTGCATGAATGTGTGATGTCAATGAGTAAAAGTGTACAAACTTAGTTCCATTTCATTTTCATGTTTCTGGAATACAACTTGTGATTTCATGGTTACTTTTTAATGAAGCATTACAGTTAGTAGTTTAAATTATAGTGAAGCTTAACTGTTCATGGTTAAAATTATAATGAAACTTTAAAATTTATAATGAAACAGTTGAAGTCATAATTCAAAGTTAAACTTTTTAGTTCTAAAATTAAATACTTAGGGTAAGGTTAAGGTTTACTGCTGATAAGTTTCTGAGTTTAATTACCTTGGCTGATGAAATTAAATATATATAGTCTCTCCCAGTTTTGACTAGTGATGTTAAATCTATACGGCAAATCAAGTTAGGTAAATTGCCATACAGTTCAAAGTGCTTTCAAACTAATGTATAATGATCTATTTAGTTGACTATAGATGTTTTCCTGTAAACTTATTTAGAAATGATAGACTGATTTACAGTTAATTAGCATATGGAATGTCTGGAGTGAAGACATTGTAAACATTCATAATTGTAAGAAAGATTCAGTTTGTAGCTAGCACTGGAAGATAGAAACTACAGAGAAACTGCTTGTGTATAACTGCATCTAAAACTGAGGGAAATATTAATCTGGTGTTGTTATTGTAACTTCTTGATGTTTATTTCTTATTCTATTTCTTTTTTTAGTACATGTATAACTATAAGGATAAATTATGATGGATGACCTGTGAACTTTCTTGAACACTTCGGATGGACATATGCTGAGTTATTTCCAAGTTATAACTATATAATGGCAATGATGCGGTTTACACTAAACCAATTAAATCTTTCAATAATTAGTTCATGTGAACATATTAAACTTATAACTATAATAGGCCTGTATGCAGAATCTTCCCTAGGTGAAAGTCTCTAGGAAGTTGGCCAATTTAAATAAACTTAGAGGGTTATAGATGAGGGTTATAGATGTCAACTATTTTTTAAAATAATTATTATCTTGTCTTAAAAGCAGAGGTATTTAGTTCATATAAGTAAGAAAATATTTAAATCTCTATGACTGATAGACAGAAGAGACAGATTCAATATTACAAATAAATATAATATAAAGAATGATAAGTTGCAATAAAGTCAGAATCAGAAGCAACCAACTTTGATAATGAACTATAACAAGAAAGTATGACATATAAATAGGAGACTGATAAGTAATATGCAGAAATAACAAACTTATATTATTAAAATATTAGTACTAAACTAAAGTATGATAACTTTAAAATCAAGTTATAAAAATCAGTTTTAAGACTGAACTTGGATTAAACATTTCAAATAAATAAACACAATTACATATACATCTAAAATAAGTAAATCTAAATGCAACAATATAAAACTAAATTACAAAAGTGATTATAGCAAAATTAAACTACACCTCTGAAATAAAAATGCAAAACACAACGATAAAATTATACTACGACAGTCAATTTAAAGACTGAATTGCACTTTAAAAAACACATTAACTCAGCTATAAAAGTCAACTTTAAGTTTAGCTAACAATATATTTACAATAAGAAAATATGACAAGTGGTATCTCAGTTTTCTATCAGGAAAGACAAAACTGAACTACACATTCATGGATAAAAAAACTGACACACCTTTTAACAGTTTAAGTTGTTCTGTCAGAAGAAACCAGAGAAAGATTATGTGTTAATATTAAAATATGTTTATTAATTCACAAATGTTATTTGTTGAGATTATTGTACCCTCATGTTTATAGTATATGCATCAGAACTATTACTCAACTATAGCAAACTCTGAAAAAGTCATTGTTACTCTTACAATTATATCACATTAAGATAAAATGTGCTCACAATTTTCCTTTGGTTCTGAATTGCAAATTTGCATACTATTAGCGGTATTAGGAACCCTTGTATTGGCATAGAGTTATGTTAATTTTTTTATGAGGGTACAATAATCACAACAAATAACATTTGTGAATTAATAAATATATTTTAATATTAACACATAATCTTTCTCTTTTAAAGCTGTTTACTAAAAGGAGCTTAATTATTTGTCTTTTAAAATGATTATTTTCTAACTGTACTGAGATTGTCAATGTGCAAAGATCTTGTGTATATTTATAGAGATATGAAACAGAAATAAAAATAACTGCTTACATATCAGCCTTTCAAAGATGTTTATAAGCGCCACAATATAGGCCTGAATGTATTAAAGATTCATACAAATCATAGATTAAAAGGATAATTAAAATCATAAATAATTTTCAATTTCTTAAATAATTATTTTCTAGGGAAAATTATTTAATAATTATAAACTTCAAATGGTGGTCGAATTCAGTGCAATAAAGGTGGAAAATAATTGAAAACCAACCCTCTTCGTAAAACCAGTGAGAAGAGGAAGGCTCCACAGGAATCCACCAAAAAACGTGAACATCTAAAGAAGATGAAAAGTTTTAAGCAATTCCTGTGGAGCAAAAGTAGTTAACGATACAACAAGAGAATGCTTGAAAACTACAGTACTGGTAGTGGTACAGTATTACAGTAAAGTATTAGTAATAATATATTAAACAGACCATCGATTTTTTTAATAAGCAAGAAAGTTCCAATAATTATTTAATTTTCGAGGAAAAAGCAAATCAGATTGGTTAGGTAAGGCTCGCGTGCGCATACACACACACACACACACACATACACATACACAAACCCAGATTTCACTCATATAACACACACAAACATACATTCAACTTTAAATACAAAATAAAGTAAAATAATGCAAATCCACGAAATGTTTGCAGTAAATAAAACCAAATTAAACTGTTTTATTCTTATTAATGAACAGATCTCAAAATGCGTATATGCTCATTTAAAATGTATCAATGGTTCCGTTAAAGTAAATATACCTATGCAGATATGGCCTACTCCCTGGTGAGGAACACGATGCCTACAATTTGATGTACTGATGACGAGTTCACTTTAGTGGGTAAACAAATGAATCTGCCATGATGGTTTTTCTTTTCTTCTCTTCTTTTTTTTTTTTTTTTTGTGGAGGGGGGGGTGGAGTGACGTCATATGTAACCTGACAAAAATGTGCGGACAAGCATAAACAAGTGCGATTAGCACGTACAGATTGACGTGCGATCTAAAATTAATTAAATGTTTCTATTTGTAGTGTTATATAAATACCAAATATGAGAATAATCGAAAATTAAAATTTTCAAATAATTTCGGATTTAAAAAATAATTAAATATCTTGGGAACTCTGATATGTGGTATGCACTGGGTTGTAGTTTGTATACTAATCACTACAAAACGAATGCAAATAGAAGTGAACATTTCAGTCAAACGGATAATATAAACCTATATTTACCTTTTTTTTTTAAATTATCGCAGTTTTAACGCTTTTTCCTCCCAAAATTTAAAACTGATAGACTAACCATTTTCTTAGTTTGGGTCGTTGTACGAAGAGATGGTGGCAGTCAAAAATAATAATTCAGAATGTGTGACGCACATTGCTACTGAGATGACAATTTTCAACCGATTTTATAATATTTACAATACAACAATAGCATCACAAACATAACTGAAGTCATGGATAAAAATTTGCTTCAACTGCTGCTGTATTTTAAGTCTTTAATTATGATATTACACACTCAACCTATTTATTATAATCATTTAGTGCAAAGTGGAGAGGAGGAATCGCTAATAGTAGTTATGAAACATTGAAATTAACTTGCTTGCTGTAACATTAGTTCACCGTTTCCAACCTAATGCTTATGCTTCATTCAACTCCGCAGTCTTCTGATTTTATGTTTCCATAGCTGACAATGTGGAGAGCGAAAAGACTGTAAAAGTGTAGCAAGTGGGATTTATTTATAGCATAATTAAAAATTCAACTTTGATAATCATACTTTGGTTTCTTAATACAGTTACATTTTAATTGAACCTGGCATTACATTTTTTTTAAAACTAAAAAACCATTAGAATTATGTTTGGTTTTGCATTGTATATGCACACTGACAAATCTTTTCATAATTATTTTATAATTGTAATTTATTTCCAGATGAATATCACATTAGTGGGAAAAGCATGCCCTCATCAAGATCAGTGTTTGCTGGAATTATTGAAATATTTTTAGTCTATAATATACGTCTTCAAAGTGTGGTTCATACAGATCAAATTATTTGTTAAAATTAATATTTGTAACTTCTAAGGCAGTTTTTTTTTAAATTATTGAATTTACCCCCTGATAACTAAGGTCCTGTTAGAGACTTTTATATTTAAATCTATTAAAATGGATGTAGTAGTATACTTCTGTGTTTACTTGCCACAATGTTTTTAGTTTAATGGAATTATTTTGTTTATATTTTCCTCCAGTTGAGTTTTTTAGATGAGTGTATTGTTGTGTGAAGAAAGCTGGTATAATATTATGTTGTTCTTCACAGTAATCTTGGAAAGATTCAGGCCATTGTTGGGAGTTCGTCAATTGCAGCCTATGCCTCTGACTGTTAGACTAACTACTTAAGCTCAACTATAAATGTAAAGAAGTATTGTTAGAGATTGGCATGTTTTTAATTGAAAAAGGAAGAGGACAATGTGTTGTTAACAAACTGACCAACAGAAGTAATTGTGTTGGTAAGGAAAGTTTTCTTAACCATCTTTTGACTTTGAGTAAAAAAAAAAAAGTGAGGATGCTCAATTAACAAATGTACTTAACTTGGGTTGTCTAACTTATTTGAAATCTCAAATGTATTCATTTTTTTTACATTGAGATATATTTAAGAACAGGATAGGGCCCATAAGACCTTGCTGAAAGGGTGAGTTTGTTGCATGTACGAGTCATTAGAAAAAAAATTGTATGGCCATACAATTTTTTTCTAATGAAATATGAAATAATCTTGACAAAAATATCACATTTTAAAAAAGTGGGGTTTGTTGATATCATAAAATATATTTTAAGATAAGAGCATACCATAAAGGTAAGATGTTCATAGGTCATATTGTTTAATTCAAGATTACAGGCAAGTTGGGCTTCATGAATTAAAGTAATTAATGATTTTAAAGATACAATTAGTAGTCAATTTTGTATCTGTTGGTTTAAACTATGAGTATAGTCATACACATGAAATGACTGTCCTTAGTTCATCATTCTTTAAACATTGATTTCTTTTTTAATAGTCTTTTCTCAGAACTTTTAAAAAATGATTTAATTATTTTTGTGTAGATGTACTACTTTCAACTTTTATTTCATACATTACATACAAAAAAACACCTCATTCACACTTATTTTTCACTGCTCTCTTTGAATTGCATTATAGAATCATTGTTCAAATTGATCTCTTTCATAATGTTATTTGCGTTTCATGAGTATGCCTATGAATGAAATGACTGTCAATTTGTTCATCATTCTTTAGCATTGATTTCTTACTAAATACTCATCACTCTTTTCTCGGAACTTTGTCACTGCTCTCCTTGAAATGGATTATTTTTTTTAATCTCTCACTTTCATAGTGTTATTTACATTTCAGGAGTATAGAGATATGAATGAAATGACTGTCTTTTGTTCATCATTCTTAATCTGTATCAATGATTTCTTATCATTTCATATCACTCTTTTCTCAGAACTTTTCAAACAAAATTTTGTAATTAGTTCAGTGTAGCTGAGCTACATACAAGGTTCATTTAATAAATTATTCACAAACACACAGATTTTTATTTTTCACTTCATTTTGAATTGTCCTACAGGATTATATTTCTAATCGATCTCTTTTAATGTGTTATTTGCATTTCACGAGTATAGAGATATGAGTCTGAATGAAATAATTCTTTATTCTTAATCATCGGTTTTCAAAGAACTTTAAAATTTTATTTTGAGTTATCTGAGTGTATTTATGCTATAGTTATGCTATCTCCTATTGATCATACTGTGACACCAATGATAGTTAATGGATATTATTATAATTAATTATCCAGAACTAATTATAAGTGATAAGAATCTTTATTTTATTAATGATCCTCCAACTGACACCACTAGTCTCTCACTTGGCAGATATGCAATGCTATAAACGTTTCTCTCTTCCACATCACAAAACAACATTTATGGTCACACAATCTTTCCGTACGTGGAAAACATCTTACTAAAGAGAAGACAAATATGACTTTAATAAATATTTAGCAAGCCTCCATCCATCCACTTTCTTCTCCAACTTAAGATTATCAATATGCATAAGAAGGTCAATAAATTTATTAAATCAACAATCAAATATACATATGACAGTACAATGAAATAGATCACTTGACATCGATATTCCACAAACCCACGTTCGGATAATTTTATATTTACACAGTTTATATCCTTAAAAATACAATTCAACAGTAGAGTCAATATAAATTGCAGGGTAGTCTTTTCAGAGAACAGAAATGGAGCTATTAGAGATAATAATTTTACATATCTTGGATTATGCGATGCTTCAACAGTCAAAACCAACTTTAGTGCCCACTTTGCCAATCAGTTCCTTCAAGCAGAACATAATTAAGTAATTTCTGTTAACTTCACTGTACTATAATTTTCCCAATGTACTCAGCATACTTTGTCATAATACATCAAATGTGTATAGCACACTCCTTTATGCTTACCACAACCGACAATTTCTGCGTTTTCCTGGACGTAGAGGTTTAACCAGTAGATTCAAGTATCACATGAATGGCATGCTTCATCTCTGAAAAAACATAATCAGGGGACAAGTGCTACTTTTTCCAGGTTATCACTTTATAATTACATTCTATCTTACATTCTAGTCTCAACTTACCTGCAATGGTATTTATTACATGTACACAGCATAATAAATATAGCATATCAAAACAATGTCAAGTCTAGCAAACTACATGTGAGCAGCCTAGTTCAAACACTTGTAGAAATAAAAGTCAGCTCACATAATACATCTCTACATACAACACAAGTATAACATATCAAAGGCGAAATGAATGAAATATTTCTAAGTCCATTCTCTCTCAACCAGTCAGCTAACTCATAATCAAGCCGCCTTTCAAAACGACTTCTTTGCCACTTCAAATTGATTAGAGTTAGATTTCTCTACAGCAAGTAAACTTTTTAATCTCAGCCCATTGGCTGGTCTCATTCTCACAAACCATAACCATTGGATAATAAGAACTACTCACTAGTTTGCATTACATCAGCAAATCTAGAATATTCTTGCCTCAACTCAGACACTTTCAAAAATACCATCATAAGGAGTGTCCAAGGTTAGGTTACTTTGACAATTTAGCAATTTATATAACAATTACATTTTAAAATAGGGATAGGCGAATTTACTCCACCACACACACATACGACAAACCATGATTATAATTCTGTTGAATTATATGCTCACTCTCACACACACATATGTATAACATTCGTTTAACTGCTAATAGGTCTATTGGATAATTTTTTAAATCAATCTCTTTCTTAGTGTTATTTGCATTCCACGAGTATTGAGATTTGAAAATGAATGAAATGACTGTCTTTTGTTCATCATTCTTTATCATCGATTTATTACTAAATATTCATCACTTTCACAAAGCTTTTATAAAAAGTTTTTAAAAATTATTTTTGTGTATCTGTACTACATACGACAATGTTCGTTTAATCAATTACATGCACACAATCTCACACAAGTTTATTTCTCATTGCTCTC
This sequence comes from Sinotaia quadrata, assembly GCA_028829895.1. NCBI lineage: Eukaryota > Metazoa > Mollusca > Gastropoda > Architaenioglossa > Viviparidae > Sinotaia > Sinotaia quadrata. The sequence goes on along the minus strand of CM054180.1, from coordinate 48,142,128 downwards.
TTTGAAATGTCCTAAATCTCTCACTTTCATAGTGTTATTTGCATTTCAGAAATAACGAGATATGAATGTAAATGAAATGACTGTCTTTTGCTCATCATTCTTTAAACGTTAATTTCTTACTAAATACTCATCAGTCTTTTCTCCAGAACTTTCTGGAAAATGATTTTAATTATTTCTGTACAGATGTACTACATACAAGTTTTGTTCCATAAATTGCACTCAGACACAAACACATGTATAAACATTGGCACATATATGCATTTATTTTTCACTGCTCCTTTGAATTATCTTATAGAATCAATTTTTAATCTATCATTCATCACGTTATTCAGCATCACTTTATGAGACAAATAAATGCTCATTTTTGATTCACTGTAAAATTTAAAACTCTTCAGTGATAACAGAAGTACATATTCTAAATGATAAAAATGCATAAGTTATTTTCAGACAATGTATTATAATTACAAACTGTTTACAAACATGGCTCTTCATTATTTAAATATGCTCATAATAAGTTAATAATAATTAATAAATAATAATATTAATAATACATATAAAAATATTTAATAATAATTGAAGACATCATAACATTCAAAGAAGTGGCTTAAAATTTATTCTTTCTGTTTAAAATAGTGGCTTAAAATTTATTTTTTCTGTTTAAAATAATAAAGTACTAAGGTGTTTTAGCCCATTTTTTTCCAAGAGACATTGACCTAAAAGCCAATGATATATTAGGTCTCAAACATCATCTAACATGCAAATTTAATACATACATTTAATACTAAAGATTAAAAAAAGCATGTTATACTCTGGAACTGTATATCACACAGACATGTGATTCAACTATTAAAAGAAAGATACATTTGTATACAGTATATCTAAAACAATTATTTCATGCTGACATAATGCCACCCTAGTTAGTGGTTATTATTATTATTATTATTAATCATCCATAACTGATTACAAGTGATAAGAATAATAATTCTCCAAAAGACACCACTCGTCTTTCTCACTTGGCAAATATGTGGGTGCTGTACACATTTTCTCTCTTCCACAACATTAAAGACAAACATTCACTGTCACACAGTATTTCCATAGGTGGAAAGCTTCTTACCATAGAAGAAGATAAATCCATCTTTAATTTGTATTTAATGAGCCCCCATCCGCCCACTATCTCTCCAACATACAGTTATGAATATTAAATTTATTATATCAATAATCAAATATACATTTAGTAAAATACAATGAAATGATTATTTGACATCAATATTTCCATGAACCACGTTCAAATGTTTCAATGCTATTACAGTATTATATCCTAACACATAATTCAACAGATAAGTATCAATATAAATCACAGGGTAATTCTTATCAGAGAACAGAAATGGAGTTAAAGAGATTATAATGATAATAGTTTGTACATGACCTTGTCTAGATGATGCCACAATAGTCTTTTGTGCGCTTCGTAACAAAGTCACAATTTTATTGTTCACAATAGAATTGTCAGTTTCATGTGTCCTCTAGCATGCTGTAGAATGTCTGTCAGCTGCTGTTCTATCGAGACTAATCTGGGTGCTTCTTCACTGTAATAGAACAATGTAGCAATTTCCAGTAACTTCCTTGTACCAGAAATTCTGTGATATAATCAGCATACATTGCCACCATACATCAACAGAGAGCAGTGTATCCTTACACTTACACTTTTGGGGGAGGAAATCAAATCTACCATGGTTTATAAATCAGTAAACACGAGATTCTGGTAAAAACAAAAAGACTGCTTCTTTCCTGTAAAATATAATCAAGGAAAAATGCTAAGTTTCATGAAAGGGGTGGTTTGTTTAATGGTGAGTTAACTGACTGATTGAAAGAGAATGGACAGAAATATTTTGTGCATTTTTTGCTACTGATACATTATACTTGTGTTTTACGTAGAGGTGTATTATGTGAGTAGACTATTATTTCTACAAATTGTGAACTATCATGCTTGTAATGTTTGTAGTATGCTAAACACTTTGTGTATCGGGCTAATAAATACTCTTGCAGGAAACTGTAATTTGAGACTTGAATACAAAAAAGAATGGAGTTAGAGATGAATAAAATGGAAACTTAGCATTTATTCCCAGATTATAATTTACTCTGATACACTATCTGTTCAATTTTTTTTGCATACTATTATTATATAACAATTTTCACAAAATTATATAAATATTTGGAAGTGGTCAAACCTGTAATATTGCAGTTTTTCTTTATTTTTCGTGTGTATACTTATTTTATATATAATTAAACACATCTACAATTTATAAAGCAAAATTATTTTTATAGTTTGTTGTAAAAAAAAAAAAAATTTATAACTCAATGCATATAGAATTTAGACATTTAACTGTATTATTGGTTTATGAATATACATGTATTATTATAATTAAGGTGATAAAGAAAATTAACATATGTATGTATAGAAAGTTATGAAAGTTTGTAAAACTAACTATATATGCATTCAGAACTGTACGTCCATTAACAATACAAAGATATTTACTGTGTATATGATTGCTAGTGATTTATCAAATCCAGATATAGTCCACAATCTGCCACTGACAGTAACCAAATCAGTATCTAAAATAAACTTAAAAGTTAATATCATCATAATCAACACTCCCTTAAATGTTTTAATGCTCAAATTATTTACTGAAGAATATATTTTCCATATTAGTACAACAAACCCTGAATACCTTAAGAAAAATACACTGCAACATGTTGCTCATGTCTGGTAAAAACCTTTAGATATAACTTTTAAATAATCTAAATGTGGCAAGCTTCTAACAAGAAATGCAGGATATTAAGAAAAAACAAAGAGAATGTGTAAAGGATAATTTAAAACTGTTAATCAATCATTCACTTTATTTAATCATTGCCAAATGTAATTTTGATACAACACTTGGTTTTATTTTTACCAAAGCAGGCTTCATATAATAAAATTGGTTTGAAATAGAGTAGGGTTGTTGCAAAGAAATAATTAGAAACTATATATAACAAACTATATATATAGAAAACTTCTGAGGATCAGAAGATAAATCAATCTTGCAATCATAAAGCTGCTTAAAAAATAATTTGCAATTACTAAATAAATTCATAAACAAATAAAGAGCTATATTTACTGAAAGCAATACGAATTGATATAAGTGTTACAAGCATCAAGATTAATCGATTTCGAAGTTTGTTGCAGCACTAAATTTTCTAACATATAAAACATAGCCATTGCTAGAATTTGAAGCAAGCACTTTTTTGATTAACAAACAGAAACTCTTTGCACTAAACCTTAGCTGAAGCTATATGATATTTTAAATACTAGTTTCATAGAGGAATGAATACTCTTTTCAGCACAACTTTCAAAGAGAAAACTATTCATTCAAATGCATTTATGGCAACAATTTCAAATGAGTCAAGTTTTTAATTGATTACCAAAGCTTGTTTTAAAGTTCTGTTAATAAAAGTGGTATCAGAAAAAAACAAGGTTACACCTTTATTTGTTGTTCTTGTGTGGTCAAGCACAAAAAAGAAATCCAAACCAAAGCAAATGTTGACCATGTCAACATAAAGGCTGAGGCCCCAGTTTCAGCAAAAACATATCCTACGCTTAAAAATGTAATTATTTTTCTTTCAAGCATGGTTCAAGTGACATTAAATAAAATACAAAAGAATGTTAGGTAAAAACATTATCTTTAATTTTAGCAAAGTTGAATCAACACAAATAATTGTATTAAAGTATCAAACTTCACTACATAAAATTACCAAATTTTGCATTAAAGACTATTCCTGCAAAATAGTGATGCTAAGACTATCTAATTTATGGAATAGTATAGAAATAATATTTTTAAGTGAGATGATAGCATGGACTACGATGATGCAGATGCTAAGTTTGTTTTTAAATGGGGCTTAACAATGGAGACAGCCAATGGAAGAACCTGGACAGGTGTTGACTAGAGCTTATAGAGAATTTTCTATTGATAAAAATATGAACTGTGATTAATAAAAAATATTTGTACCTGTATTGTGCATGTTCATTGCTGGAAATAAATACCACAGAACTGAATTATCTTTTATTTATTGTGCACATTGTCATTATATTTAATATCATGTCACTATTGTTTATTTAATTCATATATACTGTGGCATGGGGTTGAAGAAAGATGTTTGAAAAAGAATTAATCATATTGAAACCCTAATATGGTCAACTACATATCCACTCACACTTCTGTTGTGTCAGGTGTTACAAAGTATTTGACAATTAAAGGATATTTTAAATATTAACAATCACAAAAAGTGGCTGAGACCCCCAATCCCAACCTGACATAAAAACGATGACAACAGTTAAAAGGAAAATGCAAATACTTGTAAACTTAGAAATGGATAAAAACTTTACAGAAATGAACCAATGGTGGCAGGAAGAGTTATAAATCAATATATGCTTAGTGTATGTATACTGTATAATAGTGAGGGTTTTGGTCTATATATTCCTTTAGATATGCTGGGCTGCCATTAAGTTGGCCATGATGGCTGGTGTTTTTTTTTTGCATGGGCCTGATATGGCACAGACATTGGGTTTTGCATCTATATGCATCTGTCAAAAAACTCAGCTTGCCTCCACATATTCTGTTTTGTCGTTTGTTGAAGCATAAAGACAGGACAGGTACTGGTGTGCCAAAAAGGTAATGATTCTTTCCAGCAGATATCTGGGAGAGCTTTCTGGAGATGTGTCTGACAATGACAGGAGTTTGGGGCCGACTTGAGTAGGCACAAAGACAGACCGTGCCAGTCATGTGGTCAGTCAGGCTAAATATATGGCAAATTACTATAACTGGACTGCCTACTAGGTTAGCCTAAATTGACCAGTGATTGCTAGGGTCTTCATGCAAGAAAGGATCTAACAGTTATTTGCGAAAATGCAAACAGTTGGGCCTGCTTTTACGTCTCACAGTGTTCTGAGGCTTTGCAAATCAAGGCAATGTTAGAAGGCTATTCCTCGTTCCATTGCAAACATGTCAGTAAAGTTTTAGCAATAAAGTTTTCAGACATATTTTCAATGCTTTAATACTGGTTCAGATAAGTATAGTTTGCTGATAATTTTGATATGTGCACCAACACTTTATGATGTTTAGTTTCAGAGATATGACATTTTGCATGTTTATGTTTTTTGTATTAAACTTTGTTAAATTAAAATGTGTGTGTGTGTGTGTGTGTGTGTGTGTGTGTGTGTGTGTGTGTGTGTAATTCAACAGAATAATCCATCATCAAACCAACATCCTATGAATGATTGAGAGAAGATAGTATAGCACTTCACTCACAAAATTAAAGAACAATGAAAAAAATAGTAATGAAAAAGAATGAGCAATATGTAAGAAAGTCAATGACCAACAAAGGATACAGTCAAATGCTCATGAAAAGTAAAGAACACTGTGAAAGAGAGCAATGTGAAAAACATGATAAGATATTTTAAGAAATTCAATGATCAAAGAAGCAGTGAAAAATTTAACATAATTTTATATATACAATTTTACAGAATAGTTAATGTTGAATCCAACCTTGATTTAGAGCAGAAAATATAGCATCAGAATGAGCCAGAACTTATCTTCCTAATATGCTTGCAAGCATTGACTATACATTAAGAAGTATTAACACAACTCCAAAGAGTCATGATTTTTGGTTTTGCTAAATTTTCAGATTGAAAATTAGCCAATGCTTGCTATAACTTCAAGAAATGTATGCACACTTGATGCTTCCATAAATTATAAAGTTCAGATTCACTCATGATATTAAGGAACTATGAAAAAGGGAGTGAGGAAAAAAAGTGTATTAAAGAGTCAGCTTCACTCAGGAAAGTAAAGAACACTTATGAAAGAGAATATGAGAAAATAATTTGTGAGAAATTCAATGATTAACAAAATAAAAATATTTAAGAAGCATATATAAGATAAAGAATAATTACTCACCAAACCAACATTTTCCTCTTAATGATTTAGATAGACAAAAGCATTCTAAAGTCAGAACATTTTGTCAGACTGAAAACGAGCTAGCGTTGGCAATAGATAGTTTCAAGAAGCATATACATACTTTCATAAAAGTTCAGCTGCTTCACTCGCAGAAAGCATTAAACACATGAAAGAAATCGATGAACATTGCCATCTCAATGGTTTAGAGCAGACAGTATAGCATCTCAACGAGTCAGAACTCATTATTTTCCTACATGCTCAGAAGGAAAAGAGTAAGTGTCGATTATAGATAGTTCAAGAAGCTTTCAAAACTTACAACGAGTTAACCTTTATGCATGAGAAGAAAAGAAAGTAATAAAAAATAAATGTGTAAGGAATTCATAATATCATGAAAAAAATAGTGAAATATTCAACTCATCAATCCAGCACTGTTATCTGAATGATTCAAAGTAGATAATATAGCATCCCAAAGAGTTAGGATTTGTCTTGCTAAATGTTCAGACTGAAAATGAAAATGAGTCTGCTTCAAGAACCATGTGCATGCTTCCCATAAATTATAATTTCAGCTTTACTCATGAAATTAAAGGCAATGAGAAAACAGTGATGAGTAGAAAGTCACTGACGTCAAATACTGGCGAAAGGCAAAAAAACCACTATGAAAAGAGTGATAAGAGAGCAATGAAGAAATAGTGATAGGAAGTTTCTTGGAAAGTTAATGATCCTACAAGAAATATGAAAGAGATTTAATTCAATAGAATAATTATTTATCATACCAAAATGTCATGAATAATTGAGAGCAGATAGTGTAGCACATGATTTAACTGGGGTTCCCTAAGATTGATTAAAAATAAAATAAAAATTGTAATACATATAATAATAATTTTTAGTCAGGGGTTCCCTGAGATCTCTAAATTAGTTCAAGGGTCCCTTCAAGGTAAATAGATTAAAAAGCAAGCTTTAATAAGCATATGCATGCTTCCAAATATTCTAATCTCAATTTCACTTGATGAGCATTTTGTAAAAAAAAAAATCAATGATCAACAAATGACAGTGAAATATTCACAAAAAAAGCAAAGAATGCTATGAAGTGAGCAAAGCAAATCCAACATTATCATCTGAATGATTTAGAGCAGGAAGAATAGCATCCCAATGAATCAGAACATTATCTCCTTACACATTAAGACTGAAAAGAGCAAGTTCGACTATAGTTTAAAGAAGCATTATACACACTTTTATACCTGACGAGTTCAGCTTCACTCATGAAAACAAAGAAAACTTGGGAAAGAAAGTGAATGAGAAATCAAGCTTCAATATGTTATTTGGAGTTGAGCTTCACTCATGGAATAAAAGAACCTTAAAAATGCAATGAGAAAACAAAAACAAAGGCCTAGCTTATCACTGACTTTGTCTTGTTACATAAGGCTCAGACTGAAAATTAGAATGAGTCTGCTATAGCTTCAAGAAGTGTATATATGTTTCCATAAATTATAATCAGTTCAGCTTCACTCATGAAATTTGAAATTAACACTGAAAAAAGGAAATGAAAAAACAGATATGAGTAGATGTAAAAAAATCAATGATCAAAAAAAAAAATCAAATACTGGCAAAAAGCAAAGAACACTATGAAAAGAGCAATGATAATAAAGTGACGAAGAAACAGATAATAAGTTTGTAAGAAAGGGAATTATCCGAAAAGAAGTTTGAAAGAGAGCAAAAAAATAATCACAAACATATATGCAATTCAAAAGAATAATCACTCATCAAACCAGTGTCAGAACAGATAGCAGAGTATAGAGATTCTCAATTGGGGTGTCCAGAGAGATCTGATTAAAAAGAAACATCATAGACATCATGATTTTTAAAATGAAGGTTTTTCCCTGAGTGGTTGGATGGCCCCAACTCCAACATCCATGGTTGGACACTGAAGTTGTCTAATATGATGTGACTGGTGGATAGGAAATGTTTGGTAGGATATAAAGATAAATGGTATTCCCTATTGACCAAGTGTGATTGCTTGGTGGGAGTTGAATGTTTGCGTGTATTTTTGTGTTGTTTTTAACCAGGATTTCATTTTTATGCCAAGTTTGTGCTCCTGTTTCTGGAGAAGCTTTTGATTTGGATGGATGTCATTTGGCATGAGTGTCACCTAAAAATGCATCATGTTTGGGCTGTGATCTTGTATGAAGGTTTGGAGGTGTGTGTGTGTGTGTGTGTGTGTGTGTGTGTGTGTGTGTGTGTGTGTGTGTGTGTGTGTGTGTGTGTGTGTGTGTGTGTTTTACATACTATTTACATTCCAGGAAATTATTGTATTTTGATGTTGGAAGGTTGCTTGTGAGTTGCCTCTGTGAGGGCAGTACCTGGAAGATGTAATTTCTTTTCTGGATATAAATGGGCTATGATCTTGGGGATGATTTATATCTTATTTGGAACTGCCTGGGTAGTATAATTCATCTGTGAGTGGTGTAGGGAGGAGCGTGTACAATGTTTGTAATGGGAAGGATGTGAAGTTGGTATAATTAAAAACTTATTTTATATTGTACACATAAGTTATATAAACCTGTTTTTAAAATTAAAAAAAAGGTTTCATTGGAATGTGGAGTTGGATGTCCTAGATGAATGAAAGAAAAAAATTAAAATGGCATTTAACTACAAAACATAAAAATGTAATTGATAAACACTTGAAGTACTGGAAAGACAAAGTGAATGAGGTTTGATACCATTCAACTTTTGCAGTTTGTTATTCAGAAAAAAGCATCATTAGCCTCTTTTGAAATTGCATGAAACATAGTATGATGTCAAAACCTCAAAACACTGGAGAACCTGTGAAGCCTATTGCTATTGCAATGGTAATGACAGTTTTTGGATAGGAAGTAGGAAGAATTGTAAATGATACCAATCTACAATAACAGTATCAAACAGTAAACTGACTTGTTTCCAAAGACGTAGTGATACAAGTTGTCACCAACTAGACATAAGCTGGGAATTTTTTATTTCAAGTGGGTGAATTTGCAATTATTGCAGATAATGCACAACTATAGTTCTGTACAGTAAACATAATGAAAAGAAGAATTTTTGTTCTGCAAACCATTATCAACCAATACAAGAGGTGTCTGGAGCATCATCCTTGATTGCTGGTTTTGTTGAAGGGTGAAGGAATTGAATGTGAGCATTATAATTATTCAGTTTTTTGCTTAAAGAATATTTAGCAATGAAAAGAAATGCAATCAGAACTACATTCAGTTGTCAAATATATGTTATCAAAACTGTAAATTTTATCAAAATTGAAACAGTGGACTGAAAATTGTTTAAAAATTATGAAAAAATGGAATCTGAACATCAAGATTTATTTTTTCATTCAAAAGTTCACTGGCTTTCTCAAGGATAAGTTTCAATCAGAATTTTCAAATGAAGAAATAAAAATACTTGTTAAAAGTGTACTGCAAAATGGGCAGCCTCATTTAGAAAATTCACATGGAATAGCTAATAAAAGATATCTGGAACCAGGACACGTCTTTTTCATTTGTGCCAAATAAAATAACGGCTGATGCTAAAAGCAGTATAAAACCAAACAAATTATACAATTATCCATTAATGAAAACAAATATATATCTGTAAGGTTTTCACAATATAATAAGTGGATATGAGAAGTATTGTGACATACAACTTAGGGTCCCTACCACCTACCAATTGCATGCTTACAGTAAGTTCTAATAAGAAAACAAAGCTCTTCTTAACTATTAAGAACCTTATGTAATACTTCTTTTGGAGTGTCATTCCTAGCAATATTAAAAATATGACAGAATGGATCCAGTGGCGTCACATTTCTGCAATGTAAACAACTTGCTAAAAATATTTTATCACAGTAAGCAAAGCAAGGAGCTTAAAGTTACTAGAGTGAATTTTATAACTGATTCCTACAATAGTAAGTCTATCAAATATTCTCGGTGCAAAATAAAGTTGAGATTCTAATTCAACACAAATGAGAATAGGTTATGATCAATCATTGCCTGAACAAATTAAACTATTTTGGAGATGTGGAGGTGGAACAAGAAAAGTCTCAAGGAGTACCTGTCTAAGTTAGAAAGAAGCGACACATTAACAGTTAGATAGGATAGATCCATGCAGCACTGGTACATTATTGAAAGTATTAATGGCAGTCTGAATGTTCAGTCTATTTTATCTTTATAAACAAATCAGGAACCATCTTTCATACTTTTCATACATCATAACTAGAGAACATCTCCAACCAACATATATTCAAAATGTCAGTGGTGCCACTAGAAAAACTAATAAAATAACTGTTCTTGCTGAACATCCTGTAGGTCTGCAATTTTCTCTGGTTGTGATACATATTACAAGGGTCCTCAAGAGATAAGGAAGGTGCATACATAAAATGGCATCAGTTGTACTCATGCTTTTGTAGAACTAAGATAGACATGGCAAGTACATTTCCTTAGCGATGTTATTTATATGTAAAATATGCATACTGTTGTTGCTGTTTGATTTGGATTTATGTAAACCTATCTCCAAATAATATCATCTTACATCATGTCATGAAGGAGGGTTACCAGACTGTAGTACTATATTAAGGGTAAGGAATTAGTTGGCTCTAGGAATTACTTTGCTTAATTGTCTAACAAACATGTTTTTCTCTCAAAATATATGTAATTAGAAACTAGTGTGATAGACACATAAACTCTAGAAATACAATAACACAATATACTTTTTATGCTTCGAAAAGAAATTGTTTTACTGTTTCAAAAATATATATAAAAATAAAAATTTAAGAAATATTTAAATGTTATCTGCCAGGCACCATCTCAGTAGATGAGCACATGTACAATTTGGCACTCGGACAATTGAATTAGATGTCAGCATGCGCAAGAAAGGACATTCATGTGTGCCAAAGTGCCTTATTCAGTTTCAATGAAATTATCTAGACATTCAGAAATTAATAAACTACAAATGGAATCTATTAAGTATTATACAGTATACACATATATATATATTTTCTTTCTTTTCTATTTTTTTTTTTTTTTTGCAGCAAAAATATTAATGGAAAGTGCACTGAATCTTATGAAAAGTCTGATATATGGCATTAATGGCCATTTAGTATTCTTTAAATATCTACTCTATAAGAGAAAAGGTCTTGCTTTTCGATCAGAGACAATACATAATATTAAATTTAATGTAGTGTCTATATTGAAATTTGAATACCTTTGTATGTTTCAGTTATTCAGTCAAGGAGATTACTCTATAACTTAATATAAAAAATACATATAGTGCCATATAATAAATATGTCCATCTTAAAGAATCAGGATAATTGGTATATTCGATATATTTTCCAGATACTGGATCAACCAGGACAAAAATATATATATATAATCTTAAACATCACACAAACATGTTTGATAAATTCAAATAATTTCTGGTGCCTTTTAGCAGTGCTGTCATCAGGACCACTGAATGATATTCAATATGAACAAATATTTGATAAATCCAAAGTTTGATATCTATATATATGTAAACTTAAATAAACATATAAACTGTTAAATATACAGCAATTTTGCTTCTAAAGATTGTTTTTTTTAAAATCCAAGTTCAAAAGTATTGTTTTATAGACATAAATAAGTTAAGTATAGATTGAAAAGTTCATTACTTTTATGAGTTCAAACTGTAATTGTTATTTACTGCAGTTTAATTAAACATACACACAACATTATATAGAGGAAATTTATTTTTAGAAAAATGTATATACATACATACTATATAAGAACTTTCTGTAAATGTACATGTCTGAAATAAATGTATAAATGGTGACAAACACCAGCATATTGCATATACTAGCCTTACCTTGATATACTTACAACATTTTTTCAATTCATAACAATATTCTAAATCTGATAGTGCAATGCAAGGCATATAATGTTTAAAATTTTCAAACAAATACAATTAGTTATTTAAAAATATACACAAATAAATATACTTTAATTGTTTGTGATGTTTTTCCCTTTTAAAGAAAAGGTAATTTGTTAAATATATGTGATGCTATCTGGGAAAACTCGGCTATAGTTGTTAAAATTGATTTTGTGCTACAGCCATTTGTAGTCGGTTACTCCCCTTTGATAGTCCATGCAGATATGTATTTTAAAAAATGTATAGTGAAAAAACTATCTGACATAAATTAAATTTTAAAAAAAATAAACATAAGATTCTGAACTTTAATAAATTATAAAAAACCCACTTTTGAAATTTTTTCACTTCAGACAGCATCACATATTTTTCGAGGCTTAAATGTCTTACTTGTTAACTATATTGCAATACTTAATTTATTATATTTTCAAAGAAAAGTAATAAAAACAATTTTGGTTCTGACATGGTTGTTTTCCTCAAAACAAAACACCTTCTATAAGTTACTTCACTTTTCTGTGATTATATCTGTCACAATGAGCCAATCTGACCCCTGATAAGTGTAGTGGGCTGATATATTCTGATGTAGTAAAAATAATTTTTTTTCTTAGAAGTGGGAAGAACATAATGTATCTGTTAAAATACAAACAGGGTGATCTTATTGCTAATTAATTCATAACATACAATTATGTCTTATTCATTCATATTTGTAATATGACAACAATGTGTATTTATTGGCTTGTTACAGTCCTTATGAATGTACTTGCCTTAGTTGCTTCACATTATAATTAATGATAATAAGGTACCAGGGATTGTGAATTTTGAAAGTTAAATGTTTTTTTTTCATTTTTATGTCTTGCTATTTCTCTTATTCATGTGACATATACATATGAGTAGTAACAAATTAATAAATCCATTTAGCTTAAATCTGATTATTTTTGTAGCGTAGCCAGCAATTATATGACATCAGTTAAACAAATCTTTATTACTATAATAGCATTTTATTTAGTAGAGAAAAATAAATATCAGTCTGGAGCACAAGTTTAGTATTATGTACATGACAATAATTTCAGTTATTTAGTTAACCATTCATTTGCTTTCCTTGTAAATGCACAATAATGTTAATATTGAATGTTAATAGAAATACAATCTCTTGACGGTAATAACACTAATAACTTATTCAAATTACTACTAAAAATACAACAACAGTGAGGTAACAAACATAATCTGAAAGAAAATCAGATAAGCACAATTCTTCTTTGAACCAGTACGTTTGCACATTTTCTAAATATTTTTAGAAATGCATTTAGAAACAAACTTTGATTTTTTTTTAATAATAGAATCAATATAAACATTATATGTTTTAATACTACCTTTCAGTTGTAACACAGATAATTAGCGTGCTTTTCAATATCTGAGAAAGTCATTTTAACGACACACAGCAGATGACACAGATCGTCCTTCAGTCACATAGCACACGATGGTATGATGTCAATATGTAGCCAAGACAATCAGTTGCTAATATCTTGACAAAAAAACTCATTTAAAGTAATACTTTTACTTTGTGTTCACTTTTTAAAAAATTGGAAAGTGATAAATGAAATACTTTTGTCTTGGAAATACAGTGTGCAAGCATTTGAAAATATTACCTTTCCTTTAAAAGTATGATGCTATAAGCAAGAGAGCCAAATTTTTCACTAAAGATTTTTATAAAATGTCCTAGAAAATATTTATCAAATACACAAATTACTAAAGGCATATTAAACATACTGGTGTAGCAGAATCTCTGTAAATAAAACCTGCATTATCATGTTAGAAAATAAATATGTATGAAGCACTGCTTGACAAAATGTGTCATCCACCAAATACTTTATTTTTAATTGCATGATTTACATAAAAAATGAATATATGGGATATAAAGTGTTTATAATACAAGAGCAAAGTAAAATTTTGTGTAACATTCACTGCAAATGGCTTTGTCTTCTTGTTGCATTAAAAGCCGGTGTTGTGTATTATACTTTGAGATTAAACAATTTCACCAAATATGCACAGCATGCAAGCATTCAGAAAACTGCAAATACTCCAATTTAGTTTTAGGATAATATATGCTCTGTCATCCTTCTTAATTTTTTTGGAAGAGATTTTAAAATTCTCAATGTTTCTTTAATTGCTATCAAGACAAATGACCCCAGAGCAATATCATTTAAAAATATTTTTACATTTTAAGTTTTGTTTTCTATTCTGCTACATTAAATTTGCTAAGCATTAACTGATATCAAACACATTTTTTCCAGTATGAAAAATTAATCATCATGTCCTCAATCTGCATGGTAAGACTGGCCATCATACAGGATGTTATTTATTTATTGTTTAATGTGCTAATACTATGTGATGAAGTATGTCTTGATTATATTGCACAATGAAGTTTTATATTCATCAATCTTTTATGTAACCGCTCTCCCTCTAAAACACTGCAATTATAATATAATTATCTGACTTAGAAAAATGTTTATACTGTTAAACTAAGTAGATTTATATCACTGAAAAATGCTTTCTACATCACTATCCAAAACAAATATCAATTTAGATTTGTTTCTTAAAATAAAGGGATTTCATCCTTCTCATTCTATGCATACACACCTGAAAGATTGAGCAGCTTCGAGCAGCTTTTTGATTTAATCTTCCCTCAAACAATAAATCATGTCTGTCATTATCATCTTGTAAAGGAAGAAAGAGATTTGTTTACAAAGCTTTTGCACAAAGTCCAGTCTCTGATGTCACCCCAGCCCCCATTGGGCTTAGGATCTCGCAGCTTGAAACGAGAATCTCCATCAACTGTGAAAGTATTGGGATAAAGATACTGTTTATTTTTTGAAAGTTCATCCTCTGCCTTTCGAACTTTTTGTGCTGGGTCACAGTTTTTTGACTTTGTGTGCATTCCACTGCAATAAAAGCACAAAACCTGTATTGATATAAATTATAATGCCTGCTCGTACAGATTTTATTTGTATTTTTAAGGTGAATGAGACAATAATTTTTAACTTAATATTTAAAAAATGTGTTTCATTCAGTTAAGGGATAAGGAAAATCATATTTATTTGGTGCAACAAGTAAAAATAAATCAATACCAAGAAGGAAAATATTTATTCCCCAAGGGGGATAAAACTCGCTGCTATGTGCCGGACCCACTAGAAACAGAGCACCCAAGTCAGGGACAACAAAGCATATTGTTTTCTCCCAGGAAGAAAGGGTATTATTTTAGTCAACCCAGTTATCTATTCACAGGCATTTTCAGTTTGCTTAGTCTTGCCAATTAGGGTGAGTATGAATTGGTTTAATTACATATGTTAAACTGTAACATTTCTTGTTATTGTAGTTAGCAGTGATTTGTTTTAATTATCTTTAACCCTCTATAACTATTTCCTGTTGTTTAGATAACAGCTTAGTAATACAATTATTTGTGGGGCAAAAACTTATGTTTGCTTATTAATTTAACATTTCAATCCCAGTTAGTTATCACGTCTGAAGGTAAGAAAGTTAAACTGCGAAAATGTTTTAGGCATGATATTTATAAAGGAACCGACTTTTGCAAACAGGCACTGTGACAATAAGTGCTGGGACAAATGATACTCATTGAAAGACACAGTAATCCAACCTCCAAACTCTAGAGACCTTGAGATTGATGCCAGCCTTTAAATGAGCTGCAAGTGAGTTCTGCTGCAGAAGACAGACATTAGAGCTAGTCACTCAACGATAGTCTTATGACATGCATGTCTGTGGTAGCAATTATGACCAATGTCAAGGGTAAATAATTTAATATGTAAATATAAACAGTAAAAATACAAAAAGAGGATGACTAATTCTTTGACAATAGAGGTGGAAATTAATTAAAAAATGTGATTTTCACTTTGTCTTGACAAATTTTCTTTGAACCTGTCCATGCTGAATGCTAATAAGGCTTTTGACTGAGAACTGGAAGAGGTAAAGTACTAATGATGGATTCAATTAATTTTGTGAATTAACATTTTTATATGTTTAGTAATTAGAAATGTACTATATTAAATTTTGTTGAACTTTTGCAAATTAAAACTTGTAGCTACTTTAGGAGAAGCAGCAGAAATGTCTTCTTTATTGGATTATATATATAGTATTGTGAGAATAGTCCTGTTTATTATTACAGTGGTGTATTCCTGTCCAGGAGCATAATTCAGAACATGACAGAATGGAATCCAGCTAATGAGTATCCTTACCTCTTCAGATCCATACTGCATAGATCTAACTACTTCTTAATAAATAGTGAAGTGAGATTGTGCATTTGCATGTGGGCCACTACATCTCTTGGAGCACAAAAAGACTATTAAGTTACATTAGAAATGTAAATTACTAAAATATTTAGCATGCGATTTAAGTAAAAATTATGAATAAGTTTAGATAAAATAAACATTTTTGATGATTATTGTTTTGTAAATTCAACACCTTTTTCACTTAAACAGATGAAAGTAATCTGTTAAGTATGGGAAGGGGGGAAACATACAATTAGCCGGAGAGAGAAAGGGCTGAGAAGCGAAGAGAGAAAGGGCTGAGAGAGGCAGCGGTAGGAAGGGTTGAGAGAGAAGTGAAATGAGAGAGGGCATTTCAGTTAGAAAAACTGAAGATTGAGGAAAAACAGCAGACAAAAATGTAGTCCTTATGATAGTTTCCTTGACCATCGCGTGGTGTTTTGGTAAACCAACTATTAAACAATGCATATGCATTCATTAAGAAAACACTCCCAACAGTTCAGCAACTTGTGTTACATTGATTCAGTACAAAAAAATAAAATGACTCTAAGAGAAATGGGCAATAATACCTGGGTTTGAGGACAGGATTTATAAACAGTTTTATTGCATAAATGTTTGACAACTAAAAAACATTAACTCTACAAGGAATGGAGATCCACTTTTGGAGGTGATAATTTCTGAACAATTTATTTCACAATGTTGTTATTAAATCATCAGTATGAAGACATTTTTGTAAATCTCTACTAAATGCAGCAGTTTTATTAAAAAATTGATTGGACAATGCAGACCAACAAGCATAATTATTTAAAATAAATTACCTTATGTGTTACCTTATATTTTTCCTTCAAAATTATTTTTCTTTTATGACCTGGTTGTCTTACCATTCTCCAATATGAAAAATGCGTGTTGCTTTCATCTTCAGGAGGCGTATCTTGTTAGGAATGCACTTCATGCTGAGATGCTGCAGTGTCCAGTCCCAATTATAGTCATCAAATTCACAAAAGTCCTGAAGAATCAGAAAATAACAAATTCATAACTGCACAGAGTTATAATATTTAGAATAAGTAAAGTGACATTTGAAATTTGGGAAAATAAACTAACCCACTAAATAAATCACTTCACTTACAAACAAATCCTAGAGCTGAAATTTTTAAAACTATGTCCCTCTGATTCATTTTACTGGGTGCTTTACTTATCTGCAATATATGCCACGAAAACCAGATACATGCCATCAAAACCAATCAAGCAAAGCATTAAAGTCTGAATGCCCTGCAACAGTGACACTGCATATTTGTGCAAGTTCGAAATTTACCTTGGCCATGAAGATCTCCAGTCAATGGCTAATGGACTTGGTCATTATGTTGTTATACAATTGTAAGCAGAACTAGGCTTCATGCACATTGTTTCCCCACCTCCACCCTGATAATTTTTTTAACACCTCCCAAACTTATGGAACATTTGGTCAAGAGAGGGTTGTTTTGCTCTGGAACTATTAACAGCAGAGAACAGATTTTCCATAAGAGCTGAAATGCGTGCCAAATCTACAAGGTGAAAGCAAAATTCTGAGGAAAGAAAACAGTAATCTGACCACAGTGGTGTGGCATGATAAAAACAAGTGGCTGTCCTGTCAACCTTCAGTGGGCAACCTCCATGCAATTAGCTTACCAATGCATTGGACCCAATGGAACTTGTCAACCTATTTTCCAGCTTCAAGACCTCTTTGACTACAATGTTCAAGTGAATGAGGTAGACATTCATGATCAGAAGAGAATGATGGATAACTGCAGATGGAATTGTAAGACTTTGAAATACATTTTCTGGTTTTGGTAAATTCTGCGTTAAAAAACGCAATCATACTTTATGATCAGACTTTATCTGCAGTCCAATGATGTTTCTTTTGTCTTGATTTCCATCGTGAACTTGCCACATACTCACTGCTGGATTCAGTGTCAGAAAATGATGACATCCTGAAGTTGAGAGCCATGGCCTGTGATGATGAGAATGAGCGAGGTCATGTCAACATCAAGATGTCCAAAAGAAAGCACTGCCATTATCATCTGCAGTAACAAGTCCGCAAAGATACAATGTAGCATAAATCTATGCAAGGACTGTCAATACTCCATGCCACCAATATACTGTACACTAACATATATTATTAATCCCACCTATAAAGGTATTTGTTTTTCAAGGTGTTTGTTTCTTTTAGTAACATTTTCACAAGATTATAATGTTTATATTTATAACAGCATAAGTAGTTAATACAACAACAAGAATACAATCATCTGTGTAATAATAATTTAGGCCCAAAATGTGGGTAAACAGCCCCACCTCCACCCCCAAAGCGTCAGTATTGTATTTTGATGTATGTTAGTTCTTGAATGTGCAAAGGTAATTAATTATTAAGTGTTTCAGTAATCAAAATTTGGATGCTTGAGGTGGAATGGGGTGAAGTCATAATTTTCCAAATATATTTCATGTAATTTATATTTTTAAAAATATCATTTTTAATTAATTTTTATTATGATTTCAGATTTTAAAAAAATAGATTTTAAAAAATAATTTTTAACTATTATAAATTGATTAGGATTTGTGTAGGTGTTATTACAGTTCAATATCCGTATTTGTTAACTAGTTCAATATCCGTATTTGTTAACTTCATTAAACTACACTGTAACGTGTCTGCTCTAAGCAAACTGACTGATCAATAAACAGCACCTTTCTAAATGAAAATATGCAGAAAAAATCTGAACTGCTCTATAGAGAACTCTGTAAATTGAAGAATTACTCTCTGGACATCTCATTGCTTTATTAATTTTCCACTAGGTGGTGCTGTGGCATATTAGTCTGCATTCCCATGATTCTTTACTAAATAAGCCTTGTTGAATATTAATTTATATATGTAGAATATATTTCACTATTTCAAGATATCAAATTAAAAACTTATTAATTTCCTTGTTATACTATTATAAAACTTGATTCTTTCTTAAGTCTCTGTGGACCTTTCATAGGACTGTTGCTATAAGAATAAATCTTACAGGCATATTCTCTTATGTTCATTTTTAAACTTATTAATATTCCCTACTGGACTTAATATTTCATATTTCCTGGAATTTTTGTGGCAGAATATCATTTATTAATTAAGAGAATGTCCTTTCGAGAATCAGAGTAATTGTTTAAAGAATAAGAGATGGATGACTGACCTTCACCTTATCATTTGCAAGGTATTATTGTTCTTAATGTTTGATCTTTGTAACCTTCTGAACTTTACAGGAAAACTAGACCTAATTATTTCTGATTGGTGAGATTGAATACAGACACCCAGTCATAAAATTGCTTCTAAAAGATTTCAGCAGATTTAATTTTATCTCAGGAGTCAACCCCAAAATTAGTCTTATGCATTTTTACAGTATTATATGAAACGACATTCTTTGGAACCTGTTCTCAAATCTTATTTAGAATAAAACAGAGAACTGGATTTTCTAGTATTTAAGTGTGATGTTACTGGACAGGTCAGTCTTCTTATTTTTCCTGTATTAAGAATTATATTTGAATGAATAAAAGTGTGAGAGAATGTAATGTTCAACTTTTCTCTTCATCTAAATCATTTGTCTGCAACACCTGAATTATTCCAGTGACGGAATAATTGTGACTGTGTACTGAAACTTGAGACTGAAGACCGCACAATTCATACATGTGGTTCGGCCATAGTGTGCGTCATTAACGAACTAATTAGCGGCTTTCCTGCATCTGTATTTGCTATGCACCTGGCAGCTTCAGCGACGAGCCCACATCAACGAACACATAAACAATCAGGTGAATGTGTGTCCAGCTCCCAAATCAGTGTTGTAACATTTTTCTATGATTTCTATTTCTTAATATTTGTTAACCTAAACACTGAAGATTTAGCTCATTAGGACTTTGATACAAAAACTTGTGAAAAGACACTGAACAATTTAGAATCTTATGAATTGAATGACAGAGATGTAAAATCTTGATTTTTGTCCAAAGACATTAAACTAATATCATGTTTAATTTATTAAAATGTACAAATATAAAACAATACATTTACAACTGTATTTGTATTAAAGCTCATTCAATTTCCTTTAAAATGACATATAACAAATATATATACACTTCAGAACCTAGGCAGAAACATTCTAAATAAGCCCAGTGTGAAACAAGGAGCAAAATCACCACAATCTCATGTCAAAAGAGAGTTAAACCCTCTCAAACAAAATAAAAAAAATATCCTTCACATTTTCAGATTTCTTATTATGCAATATAACTATTCATAACTGCTTTGTTTCTAGTCTGGGATTCAAAGTGATATTTACTATTTACATTTTAGATTTACATATTGGGATATTCAAACTTTTACCCATTTTATTAATTTGTACTTGAAATACAGTTACAATTACAACAAAAGAGAATACTTGTAGCTTTCATTTGATTTGAATTAGTACCCATTACTGACTAAACTATTACAACATATATTTACCACATTTACTTTTAAATTTATATTTCCCCCCCTCCCTTGTCTCTCTGTCAAATTTATTATTCTTTCTTCCCTCTATCTTTTCATTGTTTGGCATGCTGTTTTATGGTTCTTAAATGAAAAAAATACTATAAAATAATTGCACTTTAAGCAACATAAACTGAAAAATGACATTTATGTGAGCAAAGTTGCAGCAAAAAATTAGTATGCTAATATGCTTAAAGACCAAGTGCACAGGAATCCACATCAGCATATATATATTTATGAAGCCTGGTGTAATTTCAACTTGTCAAAGCAGCATACCAAAGTTTTAGTACCAAAACACATCTGTAAATGTTTTTATTTTAGTGTTAAAAGTAAAATAAAAGTTTTCCCTTGGCCTGCAGCAGAAAGAAGCAGTAGCCTTGTGTATAATTTGCTAGTTATCCTCTGATGATAGTTTGAATTTTGCCTGAGAGGGTTGTGTATTCCCTTGCTAAGCTATCTTTGCAATGGTTTTATATTTCAAGAAATCTTGTACTGGAAATTATTTTTGAGTCCAATACTACTTACTTTTGCACACTTCTTGATTTCCTGCCAAAGAGTTTTAGTAAAGGCCATACCCATGTTGTGTTTGGATGATATCCAATAAGCCCTCTCCATCTTAAAATTAAAGAAAAAAACCAATGTTAAATAGCAAATGCATTATAGATAAATTTTGTATACTTTTATTTACGAATAACTGTTATAAAAATATAGTAAGATATTTATTTCTGAATGATTATGAAAACTAAATACATAGACTCATTATGAAAGTACACCAATTATTAGGGATGACATTTATTAATATTTTTATTTTTCACTTTTAATTTCTGAATCTTCAGAAAAAAAATAAACATTGCTTTTATTGTTAATGATTTAAAGGGTTCCACTGTAGAATCTGTAGTCTTAAGCAGGTCTGTTCCATTAAAATAACATTGGGTTTCAGCTGTCCATATGCTGTTTATTGGAGCAGGTCTCCACATCTTTTATTGTTTGTCACCAAAATTATGATGTATGTTATTTTGGAGGCAGCTAATCATGATTTCTATTCATATTACGGGCCATTTTGGCTGCTGTGTGGAAAGCTGATAAGCTAAATTATAGAACATTCCAACCTTATATTTTCATGGTTAAAAATATTAAAATATTTTACATATAGCATAAAGAATGGTGCACCTAGTGTAGGTAGATACATGCACTTTCCTCTTTTACAGGTTTTAATGTTTGAATGCATGTACATAAATACAAACACTGATATTGCTTCTAGAAAGTTCAATTTAAATAGTGATGCTTCATACATTTACTTTTGAAGTACAAGCTAATATTCTCTAGTAATACAAATTAAGAAAGTGAAGGATTGTTCAAGCTTTGAAGAGATGGACTTTGGAGATGATTAAATGATACAATATGATATGTCTAATATCTACAGATTGTGATATTCATTCCCCTTATTTATTTGTGTTCATTAGTTTTGATGACCATTTTTCTGAAATACAGAAAAACAGCATGTAAAGTTTTAAAAATTCAAAAGCAATCAACATTTTAATTGTGACAGTTGACAAATTAACCTGCTGGATAGATAACTGATCACCCCACCAAAAAAAAAATAAAAAAATAAAAACTATAATGTTGATTTTGAATTCAACAGCAGTGAAAATAGTGGTGATTGTTTCAAGATATGTTTTCAATGTGAACAATGCAAATCTGTAAACATGATTTTATTTAATGGTTGGGACTACCTACTGATAGATATGAAACGTTCTGCATTACTAAGTCACAATAACAGTTACAGGAAATAACATAGAATGCTATAATGCTAAAAACAGCTTAAAAAACATATACCTTTCCTCCATTAATCTTGTAATTCTGAATCTTTTCATAGTTACCTAATACCAACATAGAACAATCTGGACAGTCCCTGTAAGAAAAAACAAAACCATATATAATTTTTGTTTAAATTATATACATATATATGATATAATATGTAGATAATGTCTGTGCAAAAACAAAACTCAAAACCTAACATTAATTATCCTATATGTACTGCCATTAATTAGACTTAAAATATCTACTAACAACTAGAGAGACAGATTCTTGTAGCTCAAAATACAGTACTATAAATTAATTATTGGACTCTACAGGTTTGGTATCAAGAGTCAATATTTCTGTATACATTTATTATTATTATTATACATATAAGTTATTTTTTACTTTAAAAAGAACACAATATTACAAGCACATAGAGTCTTGAATCAATTGCAAAACATCTCACTCCCATCTAAAATACTTGGTAGGGAGTATAAAATTAATATTTTAAAATAAAAATACCCATTTATTGGGGAAAATAAATAACATTTAGCAACCATTAATTCAGATAAATTGTTCATTTAACTATAGGCTAATATATGCAAGCCACTTTCCTTAATTTTCTTAAGATGACAATTACTTCTAGCTTTTGCCTGAGATTACACTTGTAAATGTTACTGCTGTGCCAAGTTACAGATGAAAAAACAGTAAATAGAAGAGCTTGGGATAGAAGAGCTGAAAGGGTGATGATGGAGAGAAGTACACATCTTGTGTGTTCATGGTGTGGATTTCATCAGGCACAGTTGTTGGAGTTGTCTAGTTTGTGGTGTTATTTGTTCGTGAGGATAAGAACATAACTGTTAAAATACTTAGATCAACAACTTGGTGGTTGAGGTATCTATCATAGCAATAATGTTCAAGTGGTGAGTTGTGAAGTGCTTTGTTATATTTCTGGGTTGAAAATTCTTTTTTTCTTCAACAGTTGAAGAGCTTTAAATTCTGTAGTAAAGTTCTATGTGCTAATGCTCTAGGTATTAAGACCATGGCACAAGTGAGTGAGTTGGAGTGGAACAAAGAGAATGGGGGAGAGATAGTTTTCTCTGATCATTGTGTACTCCAAAGTTAGTCTTTAATTGCAAAATAGTATGATGAAATGAAGGTCATAAGGTTAATTGTGCTGATAGGTAGTGATCAAGGGAAGGGACAAGCAGCCCGTTTATCATAATAAATCTAATTCTAAATAAGTTAACTTTTCGCATACTGATGGGCACAAATGTGAGCCAGATGTAAGTGCAACAATCAAAAGACAAAAATTAAATCTCCATATAGTATCACTTAAAGAAATAATTTTCCTTATGATGGGCTGTATCATCTGACAAACGAAGAGTAAGTAGGAATTACTTCCCTTCAAGACAAGATCAGAGGTGTCAGCAGAACAGAGAAGTAAAAAAGTAAAAGTAAAGGTTATTTTGCACATCAATTCTTAGCAAAATTCTAAGTCTTGTTGCAGGTCTCATGTAATAACCAGATGGGTCATGTGTTTGACAAATGTGTCAGTCACATATCTTCAGTCAACAACTCTAGCAAAGACATCTTGACATCTTACTATAGCAGCTCTGGAATCTTCGCCAGCAGAGGTGCACTACAAGTCAATGGTATCTTTATTTGGAGAGTACAGACTTTTGTAGACTTGGCTCTCATCAACCATTGCTTGTTTAAGAATGTGAAATCTTATTTGACTATAACATATGTTACATCATTATTTACCTTGGCTTTGTTATGTCTACTATATCAACTGGAGACAGTGTTTGGTCGTGTTTTTGTCTCTGATTAGTCACCAGTTTATTAATTAGACTCTTAATTCATTCTATCAATTGTCAAGGAATGAATGAATGACTGGGAGCAAGCCATACCGTCTATCATACCATCTGGTGTGCAACAGGATTCATATCTAAGCTCTGGGATTTGAGAGGAATGGATAATAAATATAAAATAATATCTAAAGTTGCATTCACCCATCAATAAGGCTCACTTTACAACCCCCCCAAAACCAACCCTTAAAAATAAAAAAATGAAATATAAGTAAAAATAATAAATAACTTAAGCAAATGTGCTTAAAAACACCTAAAATTTATATACTGATTATAATTGTATTTGTTCCTTTGTGAAATAAACTGGTAGTTTAATAAACAATGCTAGATTATTAGAGGGCAATGATGGGTGTATTTCTGGTTGATCTAGAATTTTATTAAGACAGATCTCACGTGTTTATCAAGTAAAAATTACAATAGAAAGTTATATGACAGTAATTATTTTGAAGTATATTTTCATGGTAATTATTTTTATTCCACCAACAGTTAATTAATTTTAGCTTTGTCAGAGTTTATAAATGAAAAGATAGTACAGAATTCAAAATTACATCCAACTCATTTTCACAATGTAAACAAACATTGTAGTTAAAAAGTTCATCTAAATGATTCTGATTCATTATGTAAGGCCTTGAATGATATACTTTAAACCTCTCTCTCTTTTTATTGATTTAGATTGTCAAAATCAAATATAACACCTGCATATTATGTAGTAATTTTTATAACAGTTTAAAATTTTACACACATACAACAATTGTGACTGATACAGATTTGGATTACAACTCTTGATGTCAATGCAAGAATTAATATTTTAGTTTTAAATTAAATCTGATGAAAAATCATTTCTATTTTAATTTAGATTGTTATTTTTTAAAGTGAATATATACTCAAACGAGTGATCTACATCACTCAGCAATACACCTTTAAATAAAATAAAAATGTGCAAATTTTAATATCAAACACCTATTAATCAGTGTTATCATTTTAAATGTTTACATCTTTTTACAACCCATGATATTTGTAGAAAATAGTTTCTGAATGTGGGATATGTAAAAATGAGCATATGCGCTAAAAACCAGCTCCTTGTTTCATCACTGAACTGGATAGAAGAAAATTATCTCAAATCAAGCATATTATTAAAAGCAATGCAGAAAGCATGTTACTTAGTTTTTTAATATTTTAAGTGTGCACTTTTTGGACTGAATTAATATATACAAATAATTGATGCTTATCATAAAAAAAGGCCAATTTAATTTTCTAAATGGGGGTTTCCATCACAGCACTATTCGCACCTTCTGAAAATGCCCTCAAATGACTGGCAAACTGATTCATATTATACTATATAGCACAAGTCTCAACAAATGGGTGATTTTACATATATTTTCATATCCAGATGGATAATGCCCATCATTCTTTATATTCTCAAGTATGCCATAAGGTTCTTAAAAATTTTGGGAACATCTGTTTTAAATCATTTTAATTTTTTTTCGATATATAGATAAATTAAAAATCAAAAATTAATTTCTACTGCAAAAAGAAGTGTGATTTCATGTTTCAACTGATCTGTCCATTTTTTAATTAAATAAAAGTAAGTCTCACTATAGTAATTTCTTTAAAGCATTCTACCATGATTGTGCATTTGAATTGAATTGATTGAATTGTTTATGCTAGCAAGAGCAGTATACAATACTGTTAGTGAACCAAGTTATACAAATGATTTTTACTGGACTGAAAAAACTGCCATATTGTGACTTTTAAAATGCAAGTATCTGCTTCTTTAAAAAACAAAAAATAAATAAAGAATATCTGCAATCAATGTATTATACTCTATAACCTACTTATAGAGAATGTTTAGATATATGTTAAATTAAGAAAAAATACTTATGTATTACTTATTCCTAACAGTCTCCATCATTTGTAGTGAGAAAAGGATATCTTCAGACAGGTAGTAATCATCTTCTAATAAAAGAACTTGACCCTCATATCCATCCAGCACTTGTACATGTTCAAAAACAAACTGCAGCTGCAACAGTCCAAAATATGCATAAATCAAAACTCTTGGTTAGTCAACTGTGAGTTAACAAATAATAAATTATTGCCTGAATATCATTCTTCAAATTTTAAGAGATGATAATAATATTAATAATGTACTTACATTAACAAGTGTAAATAATTCAACATTAACAATGTTATATATAAGACAATTCTGAAGAAAAATGTGTAAGTTACATTATGCGTGACTGAAATGGTGGCAGTATCAACAACTGAAACCCTAAAACCTTTTTTTAAAGTTCATTATTACATATTTTAAACTTGTTTGTTAAAGTTACTGTTTTAAATTTTAAAAAATATATATATAATGTGGGTATATGTGCAATACAAAATTACTTGTTTATATAGCCAAAAAGTCCTAAGCAGCAAAACTATAGACAAGTAAGCAATGCAATATCATGAACAAGCAACAACTGCATATTTATGAGACATATGCAACACACAGGTGCTCATAAAAATAATTTTCTGTTAAATTTTTATTATGATTAACCTTAAATTAAATACAATATCCAGTTAATATCCAGTGATTACAAGTACACCAGCAGCTCAGCATCACAACTCGAGAACTGACATATTTGTGAAATTTTCATATCTAAAATTTAATTAAAATTTTAATGTTTCTAAAATCCAACCATCAAATTCGTAATTGAAATTGAGCAATTCACTAAGTCCCACTAAGCTATAATTATGAGGACTGAAATTGTTAGTCATATACTGCTAACAATATAACAAAACCACATCATGACATCACGTGCTATGTGCAATTCAGACTTCTGGGCATTTGTAGTCTTGCATGTATTCCCCTCAGGTCATGTCACTTTGCATTTCTTTGCTGTTAGTCAGCTTTGGGGGTTAAGAACTCTAATTTAAAGTAAGTGTTAAGTATGAGAAAACTTTACTGCATATTAAGCAAGGGCAGCTGTGATGGTCAAACCATGGGCAAATTATGCTCGTGTTCTATTATTTCTTTTTCTATATTTGATAGTCAGTTACGGCGGTAAGGTCATGTGGCCGATTATGCAATCTGCCATACCTACATAGGCTACATGCAGTAAGGGATTGAGGTCAAGATCACTGACCAAGCATGGACAGTGGAAACGTACAGAAGGGGGAAGGGTGATATACCCATGCATAGAAAGATGCACCACTCCTATGCTGTATGGAAGGTTTGAATTTCGCATAGATGAAAAGAAGATTTTGGATGTTTCCGCGAGTGGTAAATATATTGACTTCTAAGAAATTATTGTTATATTTTATTGATTAAAATGTGGTGTAGAATGTTCATGTATTTTTACTACTGATTGTTGTATGAAACTAACACATATCTCTTCCAGAGAAGGTTGTGTGGCACTATTAATAATAATAATTCATGCTGTATGTATGGAAATGTATTGTAAAACCATTCGTAGTGAGTGAAGCTAAATGGGAGATTGTGATAATCATTTAATGAGTATTTAATGTAAACCATTCATTGATTATGTTTGTATCTATTGAGATTCATGTAAAGGTGGACATGGAAGTATTATTGTTTCATTTGTAAATATTTCTCCATGATGAGATTTTGTAAAGTATAAGTTAGCGTGTAGCTAACATTTAATGATGTAAAATTGTAAGTCGTCTATTGCTGTCACCACAAAGCTTTAATGTTGTATTTTTTAGTGGCTACAGAGAGATACATTTTTTATTTCAGCTGGCCTTCTTTTGTCTTATGTCTTGACTTGTTGCTGAGTTGACCTTAGTGTTCACTCTGAAACACACCTTATTCCTGTCATGAGCTACGGTCATCAACGTGATGTCATCGACAAGGGCAAGAAGTACAAAAAAATTATTTGAAATATATTTTGAAAAATATACTGAATTGCATAATATATATTGTGCAAAAATAAGAAGAAGAAAAAATTTAAATATTCAACATATTCATCTGAACACATAACACTATTGCAATTGTAGTTTCCTGTAATGTGGAAATTTTAATAAATTGTAAAACATTACAATGTACAGTTATCTAGTAAAATACATTTTCATTTAGATATTCTTCTTGAGAACTTGCAGGATTTATATTGCCATGGATTTCCATTTGAAGTCTCAATTTTTTCTGTTCCCTGTCTATTGTGCATGAAGTACTGAATGTATCTTCAGTGTTTATCAAATTAGCTTTGCAGCTCATCTTTGAAAATGGTTCCATTTCTCTAATTTTAGAATATTTCAATTTGGGAGAGGGTACATGCATATTTTCTCTTGCTTATTTTTAAGTGAACTAAAGTACTGCATGAAGCAATGAAACAAAAGCATTCAAAGAAAAGCATCAATGTGAAGTAACTCTCTCTTACTTACAAAATATTTCTTTCTGACCCCACTGTTTTTGCTGAGATAGCAGTGTGGAAAAAAATACCCATTAGTTGTTTGGACAATAGTTTTGGACAGTCCTGCCCTGGTTATGTAATCAACTCTACTATCATGGCAGTGAGAGGTGAATTGTATATAAACTTAAGATATTTACGGGTAGTTGCATTTTTCATGAGACATCTTGACAATCAACCATACACCTGTATAAACTCAAAAACGTTTTGTGAAAAGTAGAATGCATACCATTTTTGAGCCAAGTATTTATATTTATAACAGGGCCAAATCACTTGAATCTCATGACACAGTCTTGTCTTTTGGAAGGTATTTGTATCAGTCAACAATGGAAAAATCAGATACGTATCTGGAGCAGTTGAATTTTTTTTAACTTTGAAAATCTGAAGTTGGAATTTTCATACTCATAAATTCGTTAATTGTATATTTTGTACTTAGAAATTCATTAATTATATTTTCATATGTAGAAGATTCATAACTGTATTCTTTGGATTCATACATAGGAAATGCATTGTTTGTATTTGGCTGAAGCACTCCAAAGATATGAATGTGTAAGCTGAGGGAGTGAGAGGTTTAATTAACAAACATCCCTCATATGTAAACATGTTTCAAATGAAAGCACTCCCCATAAGAGATATCTGACTTATATAGCCATAATCATCCACTGTACAAGAAGCTGAAATACAGAAACTGCATATATTGCCTCTTCTTGTACTCCAACCAAGATTAGTACTTCTATTTGTACCCAAAACAGTACTCCTCTTGTTATTCTTATCAAAGCTATCATTCCTATACTCCTCTTACTTTTACTCCTACTGCGGTTCATTCTCAACTTCCAATTCTTTCTGATAATGCAGTTCTTGTTCACTATATTCATTGAATGAGTCATATTTTTAAAATCTTTAAATTCCATAGTGGAGTTTCAATTATCTGCATAATTTAAAATGTTGCGATATAATTAAGTTTGAACAAATATTATAAGATTTAAGATATGTTTTATAGTGTATTATTATATCTTACATCATAAACTGACTTTAACTTCATCATCTAAATCATTTGGTTACAATGCAGCAAAAACGTGTATAGAAATTTAAAATAAAAAAATCTTTCCTGGATTTATTTTACTCTTCGTCAATAGAGTACAATCATATTTATGCACAAAAAAAAGAACCCAAACGAATATGACTAGTCTGATAAAAAGATTTACCTATTTAAATAAATACTTTAGGTCAAAAAGGTATATTCACTTATCATTTATTAATATATATTATATATATATATATATATATAGAGAGAGAGAGAGAGAGAGAAAAATTATTATAAATTATTATCATTGCCTTGATTAAGGTTATTAAAACTAATAATATGCTCACATTTAGTTCTGTAAATTCATAATAGTAGTTTTAGAATTCAGATTATATTATTTATATTTAATAATTATTTGATATTTAGCAGGTCATCTATTTATCTGATTGACATTATTATTAGTGATGATATTAAACATCTGACTGATATACATGTAAAAAAAAAATTACCTTCCACATCCAATGATGTTTAGCTTGGCAATATTTTGCTTCACGGTAATGACCATATTTGTCAGGATGCTCAGCATTGATACATCTATTCTGCAAAGCTCTGACAAAAAATACATAATCAAAAGATTTAACATGAAAATTTCACAATATTCACTATATAACCAAGCCATAATTTAGGTAGCTTGAGCAGGCGTTACAATAACAGTTTCAATTTTAAATTTAAATAACATTAAACTTTGAAGGGTGGCAGAAGTGGACTGAGGGACTTGCTTTCTTAGTAGACACTGAGATTCTTATGCTCTGAATTTTAAAAAAAACAAGCAATAAAGATATAAATATAATAATCTAAACAGAAGATATAAGTTGGAAGTTTATCTTTTTCTTTTAATGTGTGTTGAAACAAATTTTAGATAATTAAATGAGGATGATACTAAAAATTTGGGCAAATTTTTCTTTACTGCTTTTATTTTAATTAAAGTAGTATTATTTGTGGGTATTTTTGTTCATGGATTTAAAGACAGATTGTCACATGATAAATGAACTGTAATGAGCATGGATTCATCTTTCTGAGATCATAGAAAACAGATTTTTGCAAACTTGGTGAATTTGCCTATACTCCTCAGAGCGCTTCCTTATTCGTATAGCAGCAATGTGAGATGAGCTAAAATTAAGTCAATTTACAAGCAGCGAAGGAATAAATATAAAAGTCAATGTTATAGCAGCAATGTGAGATGAGCCCAAATTAACTCGATTTACAAGCAACTAAGGAATAAATATAAAAGTCACTGGTATTGACAGACCTTAAAGAGTTTGTCAGAAGTGCACTGAGGGACTTGCTTTCTTAGACACTGAGATTCTTATGCTCTGAACTACAGGATAATTAATTATTTTTCTAGAAATCTAATGAGCTATTTTAATTTATTTTTATAGTGTATCTCATGCGAAACTTGACTTAATGGTCAGAAGTAAGCGAGATGTTAAGTTGGGTATGATCAAGAACTCTACATCTATATAAAGCTCAACCATTATTTTGGTGTAGAAATGTGATAATAGTCCTCAATTCTGTACTGATTATAAATTCTGAATTACATAAATGAACCATATACAGAAATATTTCCCAGTCTTGAACCCATATATGCTAAGGTCACTTTTGTTAAGCATTTTTCCAAGGTTAATTTCAGTAAGGAAATTGAAGGAAAGGATAAAGACAAACTTAAATCAGTCTTTCTGACATCTGATGGTAAATCATCATTCCATTTGGTCTTCAAAATGCACCTAGGGTATTCATATGCATTATGCAGAAATCTATTTTTAAAAAAAATATCTTTACCAGGCAAAGAGATATATAATGTTGTGGATGGATGAGGTGTAACAAAGAAGGAACATATCTTTATTGAACAAAATGTTCAAAAGAAAGAGACAAACTTGACAACAAAACCAAATAAACGTAACCTAGGTTTGCAGATGCTAGACTCTTTAGGGCTATGTGAGTGGGCTGAAAATTAAGGGATTTCAGAATGCAACATCCAGCTATAAAACCTCTGTATATTCTTTCCCAGTGCTTTTGTAATTATATCACAAGTTTGTACCAAATTTTAGTACTACTGTGCCATCATTATCTGATTTAACACAAACAGGAAAATATAAAGTAATCTATAATGACTGACATGCAAAAATGCATGAAAAACTCTGAAAGCAAAACACATTTGACATGATCAAGAAAATATTGGGTATACTGAAAGATTTTTCTTTATGCTGATGCCAGCAATACCCCCTAAAAATACGATAGTTGTTTATTACAGGAGCACAAAGGTTTCATTTCTAGTAGTATACATAAGCTAAAAGCTGAGTGCAGCTGAATAAAATTATTCTTTTTCAGAAAAAAAATGTTTTGAAATTACCCAATTTCAATGGCACTTAATTTAGTATAGAACAGCATTTCATGTGCAAAACATATTATCATAATTGAAATATTTCTTTCTATTAATCCTGAACTCTATCATGTAGCAAAGATTTTCATTTTTTAATAAGTAATAATTACAAAAATTGTTTTACAAAATAAAAGTTATACTTACTGATCTTTCTTTATATCTCGAGGGCAATCATTTGGATCTGCTCCTGGGAATTTATCATGATATATCTGCTGTGAGTGGGGAAAGAATATCTGTAAAACCTGCAATACAGAAAGTCTTACTAATAACCTTTCAGCTTAATGTACATAAATTTGCATTTCAAATTTTTATTTAATTATGTAATAATTCCATAGTTAAGCTAAATAAACATGTAAATAAGCAAAACAGAATCTTTTACATTAGATATCCAAATAAATATGAATGACTTTATCCAAACATAAAATGATAAATCAATGGATGTATTATCCACAAAAATCTAAAAAAAAATAATAAAATGTATAATTAAGGACAGTGTGTGTGTGTATGTGTTTGTGTGTACTGATTCTGACACTTTGAATGATATCTATAAATTCTCAACCAGTGCTGAGAAGTGCTTCCATTATAATTCCCCCCACCTCCCAAATTATGTACAAGTCATAAATTCATTTTCTAACATGTTAAAGATGAAAACAAAGACTACAAAATGTACACATATAACATGTTTCTCAGGATACAATTTACTATTCTAAAAATTGGTAATATATATGTACATGATGTTAATGGTAAACTTCGCTTTTTTCCTAAGTTATTAATTCTGAAAAAGTTAAATTTGTCATAAATCCTGAAGAAACTAGAAATTTGTTGAAGTAGTAATTTTCAGCTTCAAATAATTTCCTCAATGCCTTTGAAAAAAATAGGCATTAACTACATAGCCAATGATTTAATAAAATTCATTATGGATATACGTTGTTCATCATTTGCAAAGGCATGATTATTCCAGTTTGTTAATTTAAAATGTTATACTGCTGACCAGTGTGGTTTATATTTTACTTGCACTTAACTTGACAAATTGCACATTCGTTACATCTAAAAAAATGTTGATCACAAATTATGACACTATATTAACATTTAATAACAATGTCTCAAAAAGTATTATTATAGCAATGATCATAATTTTTTCTACACAACCTTATTTTACCAGAACACATATTTTGAGCATACAAGATTTGTACAATATCAAGTAGAAAAAAAATGAGTGGGATTAACCACTATTTATCATCCTGAATCTCATTAAAACTTAAATATCTGAGCATATTATAAAGTTATTCTACCATGCTTCATATATCATAGCCTATAACCAAATTACAACAATGGGAGTGCATATTCTACCAAAATGAATGAAATAGAATAAGTTTATGAGATTATTGATATTAATAATAAATTCTGAAAAGAAGCATCCATTCAAATAGAACTTGATGTTTTTGTTGTTGTTTTTTTAAGAAAAAGATTATTTCAGAAAAAATAATTCTAAAATTGTATATTAAAAGTTAGGCCCACATTTTCCAAGGATTTTGTTTAAAATATGGTAAACTTGTAACAAGCTCTAGATTAAAATTTTAAAAGTTGTAATTTTTAAAGATTTAAAAATAAACTTAATACTTACTGGACAGAAGGTTATACTGAGCACAAGTTCATTGAGCTGATGGGAAAAAACATCATGTGAGACAATTAACAGAATATGCTCGATGCCATGGACCTTGCCTAAAGAGTCAAACAAAATCTTGAGGTGCTCTGGGCGATCATGAACTTGAATGACTAATACAATGCTTTCGGCACCCAATTTTAAGCCAAACTTGTTTAAGTTGAAAATATGTTGCTCCTTATTTAATCTTTCGATCTCTTTCTTCATTTGGTCCACATCACTGACATTAAGTGAAGAATTAGGTCCTCCTGATGAAAACTATTAAAAACAAATATTTGCACTAATTAACCAAGTATGTTCTATGTATAGAAAAAAACCCAGTGATTTTCAAACTTTTTGTAAATGATAACTCTAAATAACATTAAAAATACCCAAAATAATACTTTAAACTATTAAGCTATGGGGGAGAGGGTACTTGCTAACAGTTTAAGAACCCCCAAAATTAAATAACTTGAAAAATCAGTACTTTTTAAAAATTATTTTTTAACTGATTTTTTATTATAGGACTTTTACTGGTTACAGGTAATCCAGTACATATGTGTGATATAACAAAAGACCAGTGTGACTGCATAAGTGCATGTGAACATACAAAAATCACTTAACATTTCATTTTAGCTTTGTTGAGATATAGCTTTGTTGAGATATAAAGTTCAATTTTCTTTAATCTATTAAATCAAAATGCATGAATGCATGTCCAGCATACAAATAAAATAGTAGGCAGAAGTTAATAAATAGGCAGTAAATAAATTCTTTCTGTGCTTTTTAGGCCTAGAAAAATCCATTAAACTTTAAAGAGTTGATGTGAAACCTACAGTTAAGGTCAACATCGATATCAAACCCAAGTGACACCTGGGAAATTCTCTATGAACCTGACAAAGTGACATGGATATACCAGAGATCAACACTATACTACAATATTTATCAGATTGATAAATTAAAAAATAAATATAGAAATATGCTGAAATGCATGAATAATGACGAGATGATTCTTTTCTGATGTAGACAGAAGTTTAAAAAATTACCTCTTTTTAAATAGTTGGTGTAGTAAACTAGTATGATGTTATTTTTTTTAAGCTATAAATTCAGCTCTCAACTCTTAATTTTTATTAAGATTTAACAGAAAAGTTATATTAAGATTAACTTGAAATAAAGATTATATATGCTTCTCTTCAACTGTTTTATTAAATAACTTTTGAATAATGATAAACTTTTTTTCTAATTTAAACAATTAGTTTAGTGATCTATGAAAATAAATACCAGCAAACAAATATATGTGTGGATTTGATAAAGAACTTGCACCTTTTACAGGATGTGCATGACGTTTACTTACAAATGTTACCAACCATCCTATCTTATTTATTGTATATCAACATTACAATAATTAGTCCTTTTACAAATTCTCATTTAATTTTATTTTTTAACAATGTGAATACATGAAGTAATATAACAAGCAATCAGGCAATTTCACTATAAATTAACCAGAAAAATATGACAGACTATTTTAACTAGTTTGTCTTTATAAAATAAGAAAACAATTATTAAATTTTTGAGCAGTTGATTTTTTTTTCTTAAACTATGCAATTTATTCAAGAAAATTACCCACTGGACTGACCTTAGTCTGATTAGAGTCTGCAGCAATGACAATCCTTGGATGAAAAGGTTTCATCAGACTGACATTCTCTAAGTAGCCTCTATCCTTTTCATCCACATGAACACCATCCAATGATTGATACATGGGATGATGATGTCCATTTTCAAAGACATGATACTCCTTATTATAGTCTACCTCACTCTCAGGTGTGCTGGGTAAAATGTGGAGATTAAGAAGTACAAAAAGCACAATAACAAGCAGCAAAGCCCAACGCAGTGTACGTCTTGGCCGTAGTCGCATTGTAATTGTCATCATGATTTATAACAAAACACATACCTATACATTAATACAGATATGTATCTCTAGAGATGGAGGGATACATAAAACAAGATATTTTATTCATCCATTAATTCAGCAAAAGTGAAACTTAGTTTCCAACATCACAAAACTATACATACAATGCAAAGAATTATCATTTTTGATCTTTCATTTCTAAATGTTAAAATCATATCTGGCAATTTCTTTTTTACTTCAGGTGATTATGAAACAGTACTGGAATGTGTGCAAATGTAGCCCATTACTTCCAGAAATAGTTTGTTCAAATGTCAATATGCAATTCATCATCTGCAACAGAAGTTTTATGAAAAGATTTACATAAAGCATCAAGAATAAATATTTCTTTTTATTTTCTGCAAAATTACATGTCAACCATGACTATTCAATTGTTTACTGTAGAAAGAGTTACAAATTGTAGAAAATTTATCTTTACAAATGCATAGGATTAGGAAAGCAAGTCAGTTTGGGGGATGAAAGTAAAATACTATAAATGTGCTAATTCAGTTGAGGAAAAAGTAGGAGTGTTACTTTCAAATTTAAAATGATCTTTCTGAAAATAATTTACCTGAATATTGATCAATTATTTAATAAATGCAAATATAAATTTAACACTTTTAATAGGCTGGATTTCAAAGCATTTAAATTTCATCTGTTGGACTCAGTTAAACCAAAGTTATACATGTTTTAAGTCAAAGAAATATCAATACAAATACTGTTTAAAAGAAAGACAACAATAATTAGCATATATACGTTTCAATGCATTTTTGAGTGTTCATTTTTGCAAAGCTATCATAAATAATGAAATTTCTGACTTGCAAAGTAAAAGTGAGATAATCAGCTGACACCAACTGATCAAGACAATAAATATTTTTAATAATAATCAAGGTTTGACATCAATAAATATTACTTACAGCAATGCCTATTTTCTAAAAAAAAAAAAATGCTTTCTAATCATAGGGCATGTTTTCTATTTCCAAAAGTTTACTTTTTAGTCAATTTTATTGTTATAATTGGTATAAATGAATTTGGTTTTTGCTAGATACCTATTTGGTTGAATGGGCATTCAGTTCAGTTTTGATTTCCTTTGTAAATTTCATTATCAAGTCAATGCTAGGTCAATCATTTATGATGAGTTATTGTACTGCTATTACAATATTTAGTTTTATATAATCAGCAAACATTAACTAGAAATGGTTTTTCCTACAGGCTAACATTCCATGTAATTTCATGCTGACACTTATTTCTGTCAACACTGAAGTCTGAAGCCATCCTAGATTTTTGATAATATTTATATTTGTACTATTTAAAACAAACAATGAATTAATTATTACTGCCTAAGACAATGAAATAACAATTAATTACACTGCTGTGTAAAGATATATATATATATATATTTTATAAATTAATGATAGCAGTGTAAAAATATACATTTTCATAAATTAATATCTCTACTCTTTATAAATATATATTACAAAATGAAATCAATACTATCTGCAATCAAACTGTTATCAACATAAGCACAAATTAAAGGAAATTCAAAAAGATTAATCCAAGTGCCATTTAATGCACCATTTATATTCTTATTCTTGATAAAACAACTATCCTAAAATCACTGCTTATAGTTATATAACTTTTTATAAGCAGTGTTTGTATGATGGTTGTTTTATCAAGAGTTACAAGGAATAGAAATTAATCATATTTCATAGTTAATAAGTTATAATGTCAAGTGAAATAGCCTACTGTCACCTAAACCGAGTGGTAGCCATCAGTACAATCCTTCAGTGGCCATAAGCAACTGCTAAAAAAGAAAGGAATCAGTAGACACAGCACCAGAATAGGTGATTAGAGCTGACAATCATCAACTTTAACTAAATTTATTACATTATAAATATGGTGTGCTTAGTGTTTACTTTAAGTCACTCTATTCTACTAAAAGGGTTTTTAATATTTCTTACTTGGAACTATAAAAATATACCATATAGATTAAAAGTAATTGAACAAGAACTGAAAGAAGCATGTATTGTCAACAAATTAATCATCAGATAAATATATTATTTATTACAAATTTAATAAAATTTCAAACTAACAACCAAATTGGTTAATTGTAAACAACACTCCTATATGAATATTTGCATACTAATATAATAACAAATATATATCTTGATTTGAAATTTTTAAACAGAATTATTCTTAAAACAATAAAATGAAGTCTTTATAACACCATGGTTTCTCAGTATTATAAATGAATATTTATATACAAAATAATGTCTAAATTAAATATTTTAGAGGCTTTAATTTGGAACCTTAGATACACTATATAATACTGGTTTAAATAAAAGCATGCTTTCAGTGTTTATAATTATATAAAACAAAATCATTTAGAATTGCACATTTCTTAAGTCTGTTTCAGTGTTTGTCTTCTTTATGGTCATAATTCACGAATATATATTTTCAGTCAAATTTCTAAAAGGTACACATGATTGCAGGGGAAAAAAGTTGAATGTTAATTCCTAAACTGGCTACTTTAAAAAAAAAAAAAAAAAAAAAAAAGATGCAACTTAGCTACAATACAAATCCGAGGTAAACAACTATTCAGATATGCATTTCTTTATAACTTTTCTTTTAATGATTTCAGCTGAAGATGGTACTGTATATTTTAAATTATGGATGTTGATTATATATATATGCCTTAACTATTAATTGATAAACTGTGGTAAGACAAATATTTAGTCAGTAGCTTGTTGGTGGTGGCAATACTTAGGTTGTTACATGTCCAAGAATTTTCCATCAATTTAATAATAATATTATCAATTATGGGTTATGTAAGCCTACAGGGTATTAAATGCTAGACTCCACAGCAGTCCTGGCATGAAGGGAATTTCCCAATGTAAAATTAATTATAATATTTAATAAATACACCTCAAAGTCACTAACTTACTTAGGGGAAAAATCTCTTCCTATTATTCCTATGCCTAATGTGTGGTACAGGCCCCCCACCCCACCCCTCTATCTAATTAGGCAATAGTACTAGGAAGATTATAAGCTAATACTAAGCTATCAACATAACAGACGAACAAGTCATGTGAACTTCATAACACGAAGCAGGGTTACAAAAACAGAGCATAATAAAATAGCTTATAATTCATATATAAAAGTTTCATTAAATACAGAAAAGGCAAAAATAGTATGACAAAGGAAATAACTCTAAATTAAATAAATGTCCAAGTACCGTATCCCAACAATATGCATGATTTCACTCCCAGTGAATTTTTCCAGCCAGGTACAGAACTCCCACCTTACAAAGTCCCAGTGAAAATTATAAGTATAAGGCACCTAATTACCCAACAATGCTGAAATTTGCTAGAGTGAATTTCTGGATACTGTCTTCTGATGATCACTCAGATCAGTGTTATTCCCATGGTTGGACTCACTTGAGATTCTGAACCCAGTGAGTGACTGACTGGGAAAGTCCAAAGGTTTTATTACAATCAAGGTGGAAAAAGCACTGACATGATGTTATATTTTGTTTGGCTTGGGAGCCATATGAGTGTGGTGTGGGTGCCTTTTTGGGCAGTTTGTGTATGCAGTGTCTGATTGTGGTTCTATGGTACGTTTTGTTGGTGTCGAAAGGATTGTTAAGTGTGTGGAGGGCTAAAAGAGAGTGTGAGTTAAGTATGTTTTGTAGTGTAAGTGTTGTGATTGGTGCTTCTTAAGAATATTATTTGTATTGTGACAGTTTCTGCTATCATGATATAGAGTGCTTGTGATGTAGCTTGTAGGTGAATGTGCATGATGGAGTGTGTGCTGCAACTCCATTGTCTGTTGCAAAGTGATATTTCATTATTTGTAGTGTTGTGTTTGTTTTCTTGTGCTATTTGTTTTACTTAGAAGTTAGAGGGGTGTTGTGTATATCCCTCGAAAATCCCACTTGCAAGCTCGGGATTTATGAGTGGAAAAATGTCATTTGTAACTCAGAAAATAACACGTATGCAATCATAAACCAAAATATTTTCACACAAAAAAAAAAATCGTGATTTTCTAACTTTTTAAGATTTAGGATTTCACATTAAATGTGAGTTGGATTTGCCAAGAAAAATTACAATAACAATAATAATGTACTTATACATCTTCAATGCATGCCATGCTTGGGCAGGAGGCATATTTGGCGCATAGATATCCACTCTTTTTGGTGTATTGTCAACTGTGAATCTGTACTGAAATAGCAATTCGGATTCTGAATTTGGGTTGTCAGAGTCAAGGTCATGGAGTTGGTTGTTTTTCTAGTAGAGTCAGAGTTGGTAAAAAATGTTCTGACTCCAACTGCAAATTTTATTAGATTTGAGGCTAAGGCAGATCCATGTTTGAACATAAAAAGGAAAAATTTTTTTTGGAAAATTGAAATAACATCTTAGAAGTTCTTTTTATTAAATAAATATTAATTTAATTACATTTTAAGCAAAAGAAGTAAAAAGTACTTTGTGAAATACAATCCTTCATCAACAGTAACCAGGAAGATGAAAAATTTGAAAAATATCTAGACATTCAGGTTTGATCGAAACACAGTGCCTAAATCTTGAAACTTTTGGAGAAAGGAAAACTCCATCATATCTAAGAAAATTCAAACAAAGTTTGTTTTTTACCAAGCACTGAAATTTGATCATATTCTGGATTGAGTGCTAAAAATACTATATTTACTACCCCAAAATTATTCAAGATGCTGATTTGACTGTCAAAGCGTTACCACTGACTCAAGTCACTGTGAAATGTGTTTTCTGCCCTCAGAATCGTCAAATCAGATTTGAGAGAAACAAAGAAGCCGGGCATATTAGTAGTGATCTTTTTTTTTTTTTAAATTCAATTTAGATAAACATTAGGCCCTAACCTCTACCCAGTAAGAGAGTATTACGCCAGGATACCTCTTGATGTACTGCAAGTGTAATATAATTGATTAAAACTGCCTTTTAATCAAGCAAACAAAACATTCACCTTTTCTGGGTAAACGCTAATCTTATAGGTACACTCAGAGCTTTGTTTTAACATGTTCATTTAGTGAATCAGTGCATTTAAGTTTAAACATCCTGACTTGATCTTTATAATTCCTATTTGAAAGTGTACATTAATATTAGTTTTATTACTACCAAAATATAGGCCTACATGTTTATAATTTTTATTTGAAAGTATGCATATGAATATTAATACTGAAATACACTAAACAATTTATACAAGTGATGGTTATTAACTGCACTACGTGGTCATGTACAATCTCTGTTATGAATTATGAAATTAACGTTTTCAGTAAGAAATTCCTAAAATTCTATTACGTACATCAACAGTAGGCCTATTATTGCAAAATTAAAAGAAAAAAGTATATACACACACCTTAATTATGTAGAAACAATTGCTGGATAACATAACAATTATTATTCCTCAGCTTTTGTGTGTTCTTGAACTAGCTCTTAGGAGTTTTCCCAAACTATAATAATAACTGGTCTCCATTTTGTGATGCTTGTGAAAACGAGGTTTATGCAAAAATCATGCGATCAAGTGCGACTTCGTACGAACGCATGCGATCAGAAAAGCAAGATGCTATCAAAAATTAATCATCAATTTACAGAAATGATCTCTTTATCTGTATAACTTAAATAGTATATTAAATCCATTTGAAATTGTAATATTTTGAAAAAATAATTACGTACTTGAAAAAATGTATACTTGTTTTCATTAAATTTCTCTAGAACAGTATTCTGGAACCTTTTTGTAACTAACTTAGATAACCCAAGTCACCAAGATTTCTGTATAAACAAGAATTTGAATTTATATAATATATAAGAGAGAGAACAAAAGATAAGTTTGCACAAAATTACCCAATCTACAATCAATTCTTGTCATAAAAGACCTCATGTTATGAATAAATGCGTATTTAGCCCCCTTTGTCTTAGGGATTTATCTACAAATTTACTAATGTACCAGAATGTAGATTTAATCTACATAGTCGGTGGTACATATTTTGTTAAACATTCAGAATTGTTTGAGACAGACATTTTATTTATGGAAGATATAACTTAGAGCCTTTTCTTATGTTTAAATTTAATGCTAAAGATTCTATTTTGTATTTCATCTAACAAACTGCATGTGGATAATCGAGCGTACACATTATAATGAATAAATAATAAACAGATTTACCTCTATAAATGATTTTGAGTTATGGTTCTTTCTTTAATTTACCAAGTACTTGACTGATGAAATATTCACTATAAATATATATACACTTAAAATTTTGTTTATAAAATCTCTCACTGCATAAGATGCAGTTAAAAAAAAAAAGAGCCATTGCATGAAAAATATGGATTATATTAGAGTTTTGCTTTTTATCTATGCATCCCTCTCCCATTTAGCATGGACAACTGAGAATATTATATACAATTATACATGGTATCAGCCATTAAGGGCAGGTTTGGCACCCCCAATTAGTATTTTGGGGTCATTTGCATATTTTGATGTTAAAAGGTATTTTTACAACCCACAATATTATAACGTTTTGAGTGAATTTTAAAAAAAATGTATTATGCCTTTGAAAGTGCATTTTTTCAGCCAACAGCAACCGTACTTATCGCAGCCACTCATGTCATAACTGTATTAAAATGGCAGCTTTTGACCTAGATGATTTGGCTGCCTGGAACAAGATATACCGCTGTTCTGAGAGTTGAAGATGGTGATAGAGTGGAGGGTGGTTGACAGGAAAGTGGTAGGATGATGATGTTGCTGATTAGTACGTTGCAATCGCATATTTAGTATGATTGGTTGGTGAAGGCTTGCTGATTAGTACGTTGCATTCACATATTTAGTACGTTTGAAGGTTTGCACTGTTGTAGATGGTGTTTAGAATAAGTGGTAAACATTTCTCAAAAATAAGGTGGTACTCATCCTTCAGAATGAAGTGATACACAACTACGAAATGAAGTGATGCTTATGTTTCAAATGAAGTGATACACATCCCACACAATGCAGTGGTACACTTCTATCCAAATGGTTAAGTACACATATAGTGGAGTGGTATAGATGCATCTACACACAGTGGTATAAATCGATCTATCCAACTGGTGGTATACATCTAACCAAATGAGGTGGTAGTACACATTTTTCAAAATGAAGTGGTACACATCTCTGAAAATGAATGGTACTCAGTAGGTGCAGCAAGCATGCAGGTGAGTGCCCCATATTCCCACAACTTTAACCCAACCTTATTTTACCAGTCAGCCCAAACTCTATTAATCATTATGCATAAGATTCAACCATTTTTATTAAACAAAAAAGAAAAGGACATAAATGTATTAATATGAAAAAGTTTTCAGTACCTTTCAGTTCAATCAACATAAACAATCCACAAGATAAAAACGTATAATACATTTCCAGCATATGTATACAGGTATAGAGCTGTACTATATTGCATCATAAAATCATATCCAATTAAGACAACCATTAGATTGTAACAACACAGCAAAACATACCAATAATATTAGAATGCCTCCAAAGAATATGCTTAAACTGTTTTAAGTCCATTGAAGAAATTAAAAGTATTGTTTCAATATTTATTAAAATTTCAGTAAAAACAAAGTATATTTTCATTTGGGGTTTTTAAAAGCAAATGTGTTGGTGTTGTCTTCTCACGAGAGGAGCTTGGGGTGGGGCACTCTCTCCGTTCAGCCAGAGCATCGGGTGGCTGGAGACAGGAGGAGGTTGTGAGAGTGAGGTTTTTTGGTGGTTTTTTATTTCGTTTTTCACACCTGCCACTGTGTTTCATTGGTGAGATGGCCATGGAGATTCTTTTTTTCCCATTTTTAAAACGAGATAAAGACAGACAACTTTGAATTCGAGTGGCAAAGATACTAGAGGTAGACGACCACTGGATAACACCAAGAAAGGCTAGCTCGTGATGATGCGTAGTCTGATCGAGTGGTCAGTGGTGAATTTGTCAGTCCAAGTCCGCTGCACTCTCCGCGTTTTTTTATTATGCGTACATCATCCGACAAGGGCAATTACTCTGAATGTAAAAAGGCAAATCTGTTACACTTTCCGATTATTAGTCTGCGAACGACCGAAATATTAAAACGATTTAAGATTGTCCATGTGCGGTCGACCACAAAATTAAACCTGTTTAAAACAAACCTCAAATTTTCCCAGACTATTTTGACATTTTAC
The DNA here is from genome assembly GCA_028829895.1 of Sinotaia quadrata. Classification (NCBI taxonomy): domain Eukaryota; kingdom Metazoa; phylum Mollusca; class Gastropoda; order Architaenioglossa; family Viviparidae; genus Sinotaia; species Sinotaia quadrata. The sequence continues at coordinate 48,098,098 of CM054180.1, read as the reverse complement.
TGATTTTCCAGACCTTTCCCAGGCCTGGAAAAGCTAAAATCAAATTCCAAACTTTTCCCAGAATTCCAGACCTGAGGGAACCCGGTTTAGGAAACAAATTATTTTTTTAAAAACCCACAGATCATAGCAAAAATGAATTAATCTAGGTTATATTATTACGAAATGTAAAATATGTTGCTTAACTTGAAAAGAATGCCATCAATATATCAGTTGTTCGCCCTGAGAAACGTATGAAATGATAAAGTTAGACACATGAAGCTTACAAAAGCATAATTTGGTAACTATGTGCGATGACAATTACTTATCGTAAGTTGATACATCATCGGTCTAACATTAAATGTGGACTACATAATGTGTTCAGTGAACAAAAAAAAAAACCGACTTCCATGACCTGAAAGGTCACCTACATAATTTCCCCCTAATAACCACAATTCCTAGCACTTTGGACAGGTTCCGGTTTTGGTTTTGTCGTAGTGTATTCACAGAAGTTGATATTTTAAAAAAAAAATCACTGAGAAATCTTGCCACTGTGGAAAATAGTATGTAATATCTATTTGTATTCTTTTCTTCTTTCTACGTAGTTCGTATACAAAAATACAAGAGTGCGTAACTACACTATTTCAATATGCCGATTTAAGTTCACGTTGCCAACTGCGAGCAACAAAGTTCAAAGTGCAAACAGTCACCAATAACAAACACTGAATATGCTTTAGAAATTCAGTTCTTTTTTGCCTTAGTCAGTGACTATTGTGAAACTTCAGCAATAATTATACAAGTGATACCAATGCAACATGAAAATTCAAAACGCTTGATAAATGTTATAGGCATAGGTTTATAGGCATAGGTACAAAAACTTCTAATAGTAATACATTCGCGTCAACGATGCAAGCACCTCTGCAGGGAAAAAAACATTAGCAGCATACCTCTCCGTTTTCCCTCCCTGAATACCTTACAAGTGAAGAGAGGAAGGCCCCATAGGAACATTCCAAAAATGAGTACTTATAAAGTTATAACGCGGATGAAAAGTTTACTGTAAATTTGTGTAATTACTGTGGGGCAAAGAAGTTAACAAAAGAAGAAATGGGTAAGCCTCGGCTCATGGTGCAACTGACTAGATGGCACTTTGAATTTTCAAGTTGCATTGATTGCTTTGTCTTTTTTTTTTTATAAAAAAAAAACCTCTTAGCAGTCGTGCTGTTTATATTGTTAAAGAAATGGTAATTTCTTTTGATCTCTTGTAAGTAATTAAACGTGATAAAGTCCTTGGAACACGAAACTAAGATTCTTAATGCAGCCATTTAGATGGGCCTATAGTGTACAATATATCAATATTTGTAAGAATCGGAATGACTGTCTGTGACACCTCTGATTATTATATTTATTAATTAAAAACAAAACTAATTACAAATCAAGAATCTTAATTTAATTATAGTTATTAATAATTTTCTTGCAACACCAGCATATCTCACTTGTCGTTGTCGGATTACAAGGGTGTTGTAAAACTCTACTCTTAACACAATAATATTAATAAAATAGAAGTTTTACTGTCACATAATGTTTCTAAAGGTGGAAACTTCTTACTAAAAGAGTAATATACTAATAAAAATCCGTCTTTTAGTTTTATTTATATTTAATTTAACAAGTCCTCATCAACCCACTATTAGTATTACTCCAGCACAAAACTTTAATTATGTGCAAGAAGGTTAATAAATATAACAATAAATTTATTAAATCAACAATTAAATATATAACAACCTATGAATATAATCGAAAGAGCATTTACATAACAAGAATGTTTGATTATGTTAGACAATCTCGCTAATCTGAAATAAAATAAATTAGTTTTACATATCAATTTATCAGATTACATTCTAATTTCTATACAAAATTATTAATTAGAGAGTGATGTAAAAGCATTTCGGCAAAAATCAAAGATTTAAGAAAACTATCAGTGTAGCTTATGAATTCCTTTGAATCTCATAGGATATACACTTTTTTCTTCAAGCCTTCTGGCTGATATTTCACACAGAAAAATTACAGATTTTGAAATCTGGGCCCCTGTTACACACTGTCTGGAATCAGACTAATGTGTCATTGTTGTGGAAAAAGTGTCTGGTTTGGAGTGACTTCCCTTATTTATAGGTCTCTCTCCCTCTTTGACCTCAGGGTCAATCTGTGCCCACACTTTCATTCACAGGAAGGATTAATATTCAGATTTCCTTCCGTCCAAGTGTTGCATACATTACGGCTACCTTAGTACCTCCCTCCCCATTTCATTCAACAGCCTTCTACGTTCTTCCGTAACATAATGTTGAGGTGCTTCGCGCACGCTTTCGTGCTGGCATTCTTCCTATGCTTGTTTACCCTTTTAATTGACTGGCCGGACTTCCACTGACTAGTGTTCAAACAGCTTGCTTTTCAGACCTAGAAAAACATCCTGCCCTGCCTCATTACAGATTCAATGCGCATGTCACCCACACAAGCCCTAAATTTAAATCTTGTTTTCCACTTATCTTTTAATCTTAATTTTTATTCTTTCCTATATTTAATTTTTAATATTTTTTATAGATGGGATCCGGACGAGATTTAGAAAAAATCTTGACATCCGGTAGAGTACAGTAATCACTGTAGTCTGAAGCAGATCCAATGTTAATGAAACAAAAGGACGTGCTTCTATCTGCAAAAAGGGCATTGCTAAGTTTCAGGCATATTTCATCTCTAAACTCCTTTCTCCCTTACACACATTCTCAGCTTATAAATCCTGCAACAATATTCATTAGCTCAATAAACGCAGCATAAAAAATATAGCATTGATCAAAATTCACAAATCATATTAGTGAACATAGAAATAATGGCTCAGTTACAAAAAGCATTCTCCAGTTCAAATCGTAGATCAATAGCAAACTTATAAAATATTTCTAAGTCCATTCTTTTCTTATCAGTCATTTAATTTACCATAAGCTAATGATCACCTTTATGACCAGATTCAAGTTATGTCAAAATCAAATTCAAAGTGATTAGAATATAGAACTTTTTCAACAAAATAACTTTTGGTCCATCCCCATTGGATGAATTTGTTTTGAACAGGTGTGCTTAGTTTGGATTGCATCAGCAAGTTCTAGCATATTCTCCACCTGAGTTGTTTACAAACAGTGCCCAAGGTTCAGTCATGTTAACATTGGCAACAAAAATATAAATTTAGAAATAAGGATGGGCAAATTTACTCCACCACACTGTCATATTTGACCCAGTATTAGTTTATGCATTTCAATATAGAGGGATTTCGAATAAAGAGGTTTTGAAATAAATATTGGTTTATTTGACAGTCATAGATGAGAATGCTTTTCTGCAGATTCAGAATGAATAAATATGGTTACTTACTATACTGTTTATTTTAAGTGTACTTTATAAAAGATATTAGACAGTTTGTTAATTGTAATATTAAATAGAGTTTTCCTGAAAAAGTGCTCACTTGGCCTATTTCTTTACATGTGGATAGTTTTACTCCCATGCCACACCTCTTTGTATCACATTAGTTCTAACACAGCATTTTTATGGACAGGTTTATAAAGCACAACCCAAAACTGCCAACCCTGTATTCAGTTAAATTGTAACTTGAACATTGTAAGTTCACTTTTAATTGTATTGACAAAAGCATTTATAAGTGTTGTCAGTTGCTGTATATTTTATTTGCCACACCTCTTAGTCTCTTAATCTTATGAATAGGCCTACTAAAAGCATTTATGTGACCCACTACAATGAAGTGTGTCATAAGTCACTTTTGGATATTTTGAATATTGATATCAGCAGTGACTAGAAGTAAATTGCTTTTCAGTGATTTAAATTGTTAGAAAATTGGATCATTAACCAATGATCAATGGATATTTATTTTTAGAAAACAATGAAAATGGTTACTATGTCACAGGCTCTTCCCTTAGCAGTCACAGTCAATAATGAAAGACCATGTTTGACACAAACAGACAATGTAACTTATGACTCCGATTTTTTGCTGTACCTCAGATTTTTATTTGCTTTGGATGTTTTAAAATACATGCTGACAAAATTATGCATTTTGATAAAAAAGCAAATAAATCAATTAGAAGTAGAAGCATAATACAAATAATCATATTTGCAACACTAAATCATTGGCAGAAATGAATGAATAACTTGCAGAATTATTATTTATTTTAGTTTTCAAGGTATTTTTATTTTTTAACATAAATGTGTCTACTACAATCTCATCTTCATCATTGTGATAGTACTGACTGGCATTGGTATCCATCAACAAAGACATAGTTGATAGATATCATATGACTAGTCTCACCAAATAGTGAATCTGCCAAAAAACCCTGTCCTGGTTAGAGTTATTTACACTCTCCACCATATTTTTCAAAAATTCTTGGGCAATTATAATAAGGTCATCCAGTGAAATGCACACATATCTAACATCAGAAGCTCTGTCCTTTGAGCAAAGGGGAAAGTAGGGCATGTTGATCCCTGTTAATTTGTTAATTGTTATGAAGGAAAAAAGATGCAAAGTTGTGATTTTCAAAATGCTTTTATTGTAATATTTAGAGGTTGAACAAAGCCCCTATATTACAAATTCTTACAGAATAGGTGTTTGTGGCATAATGGTCTACCTCATGATTTTATTAGAAAACACAATATTTAAAACTATAATAATACTTCATCCAACCCTTGGGTTTTCCATTTCAAAACTATAATAATATTTCATTCAGCCTTTGAGTTTCCTTCAATTAGATCAAGGTGCAGCCCTTGGTCGCTGGTCTTGCATTATTACCTGGCTGTTGGTAGGAATTCCACAGTCTATCAATTGAGGCTTGAGTTTCAGCCCTTGTGGGGAAGCCAAGGTCCCTTTGTTGGTAGAAGTTAGTACCAGCAAAGTCAGTTGACTGGAACCAAAGGTAGGGGTACCAGATGGGCAATATTCCAGTTGACATTTGACAGTCTCTTACATATATATTAATCAAGTTGCCAGATATTTTATGTTGTCTTATAACTAATTATATATTATTATTAAATTTAAGAGTCAGAATTAATTTTATATTCTAGCCATAGGTTCGACGTTTTTGGATGTCTGTTTATTGTGTGTCCTTTTACCCCCATAAAAGGAAGGTGGTGTGAATGTGAACTGAAACGTCAGGTTAAACATGAAGGAGAAATTAATTAAAAGAGGGCCTTAAGTGCCCTGTCTTTCTCCCCATACACATTTCAAATTAAACTTTCCAAATCAACTGAAATCTCAAAATCAACCTTTTCACCTCAGATCTATTGTGGCTGCTAATGGAAAATACGATTAGGGTACAGAACAACTCATTTTATGGTGGTGGATCACATTTAATAGTATTAAAACCTGTTTGCCTTAGCTTACAATAAGTGTTTGCATTATTACTGAATCTAGTATCCTGCACATCTTGCGAATGATACAATATTGGTTCACTTGTGTGCAATGAGAAGTTTATTTATCACAGCCCTTAAATGGCACCTACCTGTATCCTTAATACTAAAGACACTGAACATATATCTTAGCACCTTTACTGCCTCTTAAATGGATTATAATTCAAACATTTTATGTGTTCAGTGTTAAGTAAGAGATATACTACACTATTACTGACATAAAGTGACAAATATTGTAGCCATAAAATCTCTTTAATTTTTTTTTTATTTAACCAAATCCCTATGTGCTCTAGATTGTAGCTTACAGTCACAGTTAAATACTCAGCTACATCAAACTGAATGGATTAACATACGCAAGATGTAATGAACTGTACAGAATTGTAGGTGCTGCTGCCTGCAAAATTCAGTTAAGAACCAATTTTGTATTTACCACAACTCTAGCTGGGACCAAACTGTCTAACATTTGCTCTCACAAGGTCCCATCTCCTGTGATTTAAATAGATCTTATATATAGAGGATCTGAAATAAAATACAAGTATTCCATGCATAATTTATTTATTATTATTCACATCAGTCAGAAGATACAAGTGTAGATGCATACAATGCAATTCACACAAACACACATCACTAAACATTAATTGTGAGCAAGTAATTACGCACTATTACAATCTACTCCAGGACATACAAAGAAAAACACAAGACTTGCCAAAAAAATCTGCGTGGAACATAATCCCAAATACTACACTCAATCCTCTAAGTGATAGAAAAGCACCCACCACACTAACACCCAACCATTACCCAAACACCTCCAGAGAAAACCAAAGTATGATAAACATTACACCCACCCACCTGCACAAAATAACACTAAAAACACTAGAGAAAGAAGGAATGTTACCCCTTCCCACCCTTAAACTCAAAATAAACATACCAAAAAAATTCAATGACTCCCCATCTCAAACAGACACAACATATAATATTATCTCCATCAAACATAACACGGAAATAAACAAACTGGTTCTCTCACCCCTCACTGATGAATCAACAGACAGAGAACACCCCCTCCCCCTACACAATACATTTAAAGCAAAACAGGAAAATAACAAACCAATACAAACAGGAACTAATTCTACCCCTTACTCCACCACACAAGATCAAAAATCAGCAAACCAGTTCCCCTCCATAGACAAAATGGTGGACAGAGAAACCCCATCCCCACCCAGCACCCTCCTAAACATAATAACAACAGACAACAAATGGAACACAAAACAAACAAGAAAAATACAAAAAGGAACCGACCATCCTCTCCCCCCAACCACACAGGAACTAGTGAAAATCAATCCGAATGACAAAGATTCTACATCCCCAACAAACAACCCACTCAACTTAACAAAAATTGACAATGCAAACATTACAAAACGGAAGGAAACTACTGACACATTTCCCTTAATAAGACAAAATAAAGGAACAAATATTCAAAACCCTCCACCACCCTCAGAAAGACTGAATGACAGAGAACAACTACCCCTGCCCAACCATACTATAGAAACATCAACACAAACAGATAAAGTAGAGAATGAATTGATCACCAACTATTTAAACACACATGAGATCCAAATCACACACTCAACAACATACACAAGAGAAATACAAAACAGTGAAAATCACATAAACAACAAAAAAAAAAGCCAATTTGTATTGAGGCATGCCAAGCTCCCAACTGATATTACAAACAGTATTGCCCATTGGATTGTCAGTAATGGTCAACCAATATCCATAGTTAATGATTCTGGTCTTCAACAGGTGTTACGTGTCGCACTTCAGAATGATGAATACAAGTTGCCCATCAGACAAAATATAAACAACAATATTGATAGAATGTTTCCAGAGAAAAGCCTTGGACTGAAAGTGAAGGTCAGTTGAGCCAGTGCAATTGCAATTGGACCTCTCTCGGAAATGAGTCCTATTGAGATGTAACAGCACATTGGATTGACAGCGATTTTGTCACTACACTCCATTACATTGGACTCTTTGGAGTAATGGAATGTCATTTAGCAGAAAACGTTGCTGAAATTTACATAAACCTGGTGGTAGAATGGCAATTTACTGACAAGTTGCAAGCCATTGTTACCAATAGTGCTCGTAATTTGGTTGCTGCAGTAACGAAGACACCATTTCATCACATAATATGTATTGCACACTGTTTGCAGCTAAGTATATTACATGGACTTATGATTGCAGACGCTGAAACTCTGTTCTCAAAATGCAGAAAACTAGTAGGCCACTTCAAACACACATGAATTTCAAGTTTGGCATGAGCAAGCAGGGAACCAAGAACCTCTTAGAAAGTTGCAGCAGGATGTTCTTATTCGTTGGAACAGTACTTACTTAATGCTAGTCAGACTACTAGAAGCAAAGAATAACATCATTAGCTACCTCAAATATCATCCTCGTAATTATTCTGGACCCAAGTTGACCAAATATGATTGGAAGAAGATGAGAAATATGTTTCAGTTTTGAAGATATTTGCCCAGGCAACAGAGTTCCTTGGTGTAGAAAAATATGTTACCTGCAGCTGTGTGCTATCACTGTTGGTGACTATAGTGAAGAGTTTGAATGCTAATGACAATGACACTGGTTGCATAGCACGCTTTAAGCTGCAACACTTAATGACTTTCAAAGCAGAGCTGAGAATATGAAATCACTCGACATTTTGAAAGCTTCATCGGCACTCGATCCACGGTTTAAAAGTCTGAAGAGCATAAATATAGAGTCAAGGAGGATGTGTGGAAATTTATTCATTGTGCAGTTGAACATTATTTTAATAAGCAGACTGATGCAGATGAGCAAAGTGATGAGGAAAACAAAGTGCAGAGCTGGAGCCACCACAAAAGAAACCACGAATGATGACTTAATGATTCAGAATTTGAGTCTGGAGATGACATGACTGTGGGTTCCATTGTTGAGAGTGAATTGCAGAAGTACAGAGAAGAACCAAAAATTTCAGAGTCACAAGATCCTCTGCTCTGGTGGAAAGTTAATACCTGTCATTTTCCAAAATTGGCATCTTTTGTTCCTACAGTATTATGCATACCAGCCATGTGAGAGACTGTTCAGCTCATCCAGTTATATTGTGAATAAACTGTGTGCATGTTTAATTCCTGACAGAGTGCGAAGAAGTTAGTCTGCTTAAAAAACTGGTCGAAATCTATGGAGTGACTGAGAGTACTGAACAATAACAATAACAGTAAGATTAAATTTGAGTGTCATTTTATTATCAATTTAGTTGTTTATCTATTAATTAATCATTAATTATTTTAAGATTAATCAGCAAAGAAATCATTAATCGTTAACACCCCTAGTTATCATATTTGAACAGTAATATCACCCACAAAACGAGTCTTAATCAATTTATAATAGTTATAAAAGTTACTCAAAAATGATTTTATCATTCAAAAGTCTATTTAAAAAGTATCCTGGTTCAATGAAATAGTTAGAAAACCAATGATACATTTTTTGTTTAACTCTAAAAACTGATAATAAGGAATAAATTTTTTTTTTTTTTTAAAACTAAAAACTAAATAAAAGATATTCAGAAAAGTATGTACTCACCCCCAAAATAGTGAAAAGTCACACTTTGATGATTAAACTAATTAATAATTAACTTGATTGAGGCACTGGTACAGTTGACCTAGATTCCTCTTCACTTGGTCTTTAACTCTCCTTGACAGCCACTATTTATAGAGCAGCTTTCTCAATGACGCTCATTCAGATCAAATCAGTTTACTATTGACCAGTCAATTGACTTAGGTCTGACACCCTACAGATGGTGGGGTTTTATGAAGTGAGTGCAAAAAATTAGTTATCATATTTGAACAGTAATATCACCCACAAAATGAGTCTTAATCAATTTCTAATAGTAAAAAAAGTTACTAAAAAATTTTATTGTTCAAAAATCTATTTAAAAATATCCTGGTTCAATGAAATAGTGACACATTTGTTGTTTAACTCTAAAAACTGATAATAAGGAATATTTTTTTTTAAACTAAAAAAACTATATTCAGAAAACTATGTACTCACCCCAAAATTGGTGAAAAATCACACTTTGATGATTGAACTAATTAATAATTAACTTTGCACATTCAAGAACATGCAAATGCAACACAAACAATCTAAAGGGGTGTGGCTGTTTAAAAAAATAAAAATCAAAAACATGCTTACACTTAATTTGGATCTAAGCTATAAATAAATAAACAGATGTTTGTATTTTCTTTGTTATTGCATTGACTAATTACATTGCTGTAAATGTAATTATTATAATCTTGTGACTGTTTGTAAAACAAACACCTTTACTCTTGGGGTGGGTACATGGGATTGATATTTACAGTAAGATTATCAGAGGACAGAATGGAATGGAGGAAGCTGGTTGTCAGGTCTTCAATGGTGCCCCAACAGTTGGCAGGACTAAGAATAGATAATAGTTCATTGGAGCATGACCTTGTATAAATTTATGGTAAACTGAGCACAACCCAAAAGCATATCCTTGCTGACTTGTTGCTTGAGATGATAACAGCAGTAGTTTCTCTTGGACATCTTCATGTTGACATGACCTTGCACATTTTCATCATCACAGGACAGTGCTCTCATAATTTCAGGATGTTGCTTTTGGTACTGAATCCAGCAATGAGTTGAGCAGCAAGTTCATGACAAAAATCAAGATGAGAAAAACGTTTGCATCAGTGGACTGCAGTTGAAATCTGGTCATAAAGTATGAAAGTGTTTGTGATGGCAGAATTTACTAGAACCCCAAAAATCTATTTCCAGGCCTTCTAGGAATTCAACCCACAGTCATACTTCATTCTCTTTTGGTCATGAATGTCCATCCCATTCATGAGAGCATTTTAATGAAAGAGATCTTGTGGCTGGAGAATAGATAATGAACACCATCAAGTCCATTGTGTTGGTAAGTTTGTTGCATGGAGGTTGGGTCACTGAAGGTAGACAGGATAGCCACTTGTTTTCTATCCTGCCACACTGCCATCAGATTATGTTTCCCTTCCTCAGAATTTTTCTTTCGCCTCATAGATTTGGCACTCATTTCAGCTCTTGTGGAAAACCTTTCCTCTGTCATCTTATATTTCCACAGGCACACAGCCCTCTCTTAAGCAAATTTCCATAAGTTTGGGAGATGTAAAGAAAATTGTCGAAAAAATAACTCTGTGCTGACAATTTTATGACAACATAATGAAAAAGTCCATTAGGCATTGGCTCAGGGTTTTCATGGCCAAGGTAAATTTCAAACCTGCACAAATATGCAGTGTCACTGTCGCAGGGCATCCACACTTTGATACCAAATTTGACTTTTGATGGCATGTACTGTAGAAATGCAAGATGCCCAGTAAAACAAATCATTGATTCATCTATTGCCAAATGATGCCTATACAATATATTAATGTAGCAGCATATGTAGTTTCCAGAGTATCCATCACTCCTTTCACTTTGTATAAGTGGTGAAATTTCATATCTCTTGTTGGCTCTGCCCATTTGTCACTGAGGTGAAGGTATGAAGTCAGGCTGATCAAACAATTGCTGGCAGATATCAATTTAATGACAACATTGCTGATAAAAGGACCTGCAGACCAGTAGAAATCAGTCTGGTAACTGAGACAGGCCTATCAAAATATTGCATGCACTATATGCTTTTATCTCTGCTAGTGTTGTCAGCTAAAAGTTTGCACATATTAGTACCTTGTCAAACTACAGCATATCTGTTGGTGTTAAGGACAATGTCTACCAATTGCACTTCCCGAAATAAAAAAAGGAAAGTAATCCAAAATCATTGAGACTAAGTGGTGTATGAAGATAGGCAATCCATTCATTTTCAGTTTGAATCAGCGGGTCTGGATCTACTTCTTATCGGCTACTACCACTGTCCTGATATTAAAAACGATATAACTTTTTCTCACTATCATCTGCATTCAAATCCTGATCTGCCTGCACATGAAATCCATAAAATGGTCCTTGGAACTGAACAGTTAACATCACTTGACCTAGAACTGCTATGACATGGCTGCCATTTTCTGTTTAGCACATGGCACAAATGAGGCCAGCATGGGTAAAAACATTTTTCATATTTTTTTTAATAAGGAATGCTAGTTGACATCATAAACTGATTTGAAAATGAATAAAGTTCTATTTAAAAATGAATGAAGTTCTGATTGGTTTCAAAAACAGCCTCAATTTGGCATTTTTTAAAAACCTATCTGCTAAAAATAAGCTCAAGTGAGCTTATGTCATAAAGAAAGTCCTGTGGTAATTGACGCTTATGTAATCTGCAGACCAATGCAGAAATTTGCTCTTCTGTCAGGAAATGGGTTAAAAGTAGAAATTTTTTTCATGACTTAAAAGAAAATACTGTATTTTTGCCATATACATTATAAAATTTATTTTCTGAATTTTAACAGATTTTGATATACTTACAATTCTGATTTTTAGTAGTAACTATTTGATATACTTGCCTATTATTAGACATTGCATTTGAAAGTATAAATGAAGTGTAATTGTTATTGCTGTGACCAAGTCATTTTGATATGTCATCATTCATTAACAGTGTCTTTTTATGATTGTAGAGCACAATGGCTTGTTACACAATATTCTTGTCACTTTTTGTTCCTTTTGAATGATGCTACTAAATAACATAAAAATTAACACTATTACTTTGGGATTTTTAAATGAAGCTGTGTTCTGAAATAGTTAAAGGTTCCAATAAAGAGCTGTTTGGTTTGTGATGATAAGTAAGTGAGATATTTGAGATACATTGTGGAAGCATTTAATTTCTTAATCTACTCTTGCTTTTTAACATGAGGAGTTCATTATTCAAACAAGAGAAAGGTTTTGTAAATTTAATTACAGTATATAATTAGTTGGGATTAGAATAATATAAAATGAGTTCTGATATTATTATGATGAAGGCAATCATCTCCCTCAGACTGCTAACTCTTGTTTGTAAATGGAAATGATACAATATAAAGAGTTGCATGACATCTGTTTCTTAATGTATTACAAACAGCATTAAAACTATATTGAAAAAAGTGAACACTTTGAAACAACCTGCATCCCTGACTGCTTTCTCCCAGATTATATTAAACTTTGGACTATTTATTTATTTATTTATTTATTTAATATTTTCAGATCTTCAGAATGGGTGATATAGATGAAGTAATACTTTCCAAAGAAGAGAAAACATTCCAGTTTGAAAATGGTCTTCCAAGCTTACCAGTTCCAGATCTACAAAACACACTTAAAAAATATCTGGATTCAGGTGATAATTAGTTTAGCACTTGGGGCATTTCCTAACGTAATTGAAATCTGAAAAGTTTTGGATGATTATATGCATTTACATTTCTAATCTTAATGTCTCTAAAATGACTTTTGAAATAGTCGAAATTTGTTTTTATTTTCTAAATGCTTGTTGTAACAGCACTTTTTAATTCAAGTATAGTTTCTGGAGACTCTACATGTTCTGTAGAGCTTTTTGAATTATTAATATCTGCAAGGATTTGCATTAGAAACTAAAATTTAGGCACTCTAAGTAGGTAGAACCAACAAATACAATTTTTTAAAAATGAAATAATTTTTTTTCTCTCAATTGATCTACCATATGAATTTAGAATCATTGCATAATGTAATGGCTGTTTATCATATATATATAAATGCTATCATCATTTAAATACATATGGTACTCCTAAACAACCAGACCAAGTAATCTTAAAATATTGAACTTTGTGCTTAACATTAGTTAAATTTTTCTTAAAACTGTCATGAACATTTTTAAGGAAATATATTCTTTGTGAAAACTGCCTAAAATGCAATTTTTAAGAATGTTGCTAAGAACGTAATTATTGATAATAATTTTGGGTAGAGTTGATATTCTCATCTACCATATTATTATGTTTATGTGAAAAATAAACTGATCATTGTTTGCAAAAACAAGAAATTGAAAAATTAATATAACTAAATTTTTGAAATTTATGAAAATATTTTATTTTACTTCTAATTTCTTAAAATATATTAGTTTGTGTGTGTGTGTGTGTGTGTGTGTGTGTCTGTGTTTGTGCGTGCATGCGTGCGTGTGTGTGCATTTATTATTATTTATTTAATTATTTTTAAAAGTGAACTAAAAAAATGGTTTCTTATATATGTCGTTTAATCAGTATTAAATAAGTATCAGTTTTAAATAAGTATTAATAAAGTAAATCAGTATTAGTAGTAAAGTATATATATATAAGTATTAAATAAGTATCAGTATTAAATAAGTTTTAATAAAGTAAATCAGTATTAGTATTAAAGTATATATATTTATAAGTATCAGTATTAAATAAGTATTAATAAGTAAATCAATAAATTAAATCAGTATTAAATAAGTATTAATAAGTAAATCAATAAATTAAATCAGTATTAAATAAGTATTAATAAGTAAATCAATAAATTAAGTCATTATTAAAAAATATATTTAAAAATTTCATGCTTTAACTAGTACATTGTGATTTTTAACATAAAGAGAAAATAAAAATTTTACTGTTATAATTAATTATACAAAAATATGTTGAAACAAGTTTGTTACATAGCCATATATCTAAAGCTTGTATCAGCATTTAAAAATGCTTTAATTTTGTATTTTTTGGTCACGGTGGTGTGACTACTGGTCTAGTAGTAGCATGACTCCTTGTGTTGGTGACCTAGTTAATAATAAGGTTTTGCATCTATTTGTAGTAGCAGTAGTGTAGTTCCGCTATCTATACGCCCACAAGGATTGCGTTAGAACTTTTCATCTTGACTATGTTTTCGGTTCTTGGTGGATTTTCTGTGGGGCCTTTCTCCTTTCTCTGGTATTCAAGGAGGGATTTGCATCTATTTGATTTGTGCTGTTATTTATTATGTACTGTCTTTATGCTAGTTCAGGAAGCCAAAATGTTTTCCAAAAAAATAGAGATTAAAATTAACATATATAATATGCATTGTTGTACTTACTGTACACTCACCCACACAAACATGTCATATATATCATATGTGTCATACATTTCTTACAGTAAGACCACATGTGACAAAAGAAGAGCTACAGCAAACAGAACTTCTCTGCCAAACATTTCAAAATGGAGAGGGAAAATTCTTGCATCAGAAGCTTTTGGAAAAAGCTCAAACAACAAAGAACTGGGTAATTTGAAATATATATTTTACATTTTTTATCTTCAGTTTCATTCCTTCTGCTTTACTTTTAACCTCTTCCCTTTTTGTCACTTACATTTAACAGTCACTTCCTTCTGTTTCTTGCAAACATTGTTGATACTGTAGTAGTTATACATTGAATCAAAAATAAAAAGCAGAAAATCTGACACCCTACAGATGGTGGGTTTTTATGAAATGAGAACAAAAATGGGTTAATATATTTGAATTGTTAAATCACAAAATGAGCCCTAATCAATTTGTAATAGTAATAAAAGTTACTCAAAAATTATTTAACCATTCAAAAAACTATTTTAAAAAATATCCTGGTTCAATAAATAGTTAGAAAACCAATGACACATTTCTTTTAAATCTAAAAACTGATAAAAAGGAATATTTTTTTTTAAAGCAAAAACTATTTGGAAAATTTTGTACTCACCCCCCAAAAATGGTGAAGATTTGTTGCTTTGATAATGGAACTAATTAATAATTAACTTTACACATTCAAGAACCCACACAAACGCAAATACAACACAAACAATCTAGAAGGGCATGGCTGTATACAAAAGAAAATAAAAAACAGAAACATATAATCACACTTAATCTAGATCCAAGATATAAATAAATAAACATATGTTTGTATTTTCTTTTTGTTGCATTTGACTACTTACACTTGCTGTAAATGTAATTACATGTATTATAATCTTTTGACTTTTGTAAAACAAACAAATATTTGCATTTTCGGGGTGGCTACGTGGGATTGATATCTATTAATGTACTAACACTTTACAGTTTACTGGTAGTACGGGGCATGACATTCCTGCATAAATTAATGTTACACGGAGCACAACCAAAAATCGTATTCTTGTGAACTTGTTGCTTGAGATGATAATGGCAGTGGTTTCTTTTGGGCATCTTGATGCTGACATGACTTTGCACCTTTTCATCATCGCAGGACAGCACTCTCACAACTTCAGGATGTCGTTGTTTTCTGGCACTGAATCCAGCAATGAGTTGAGTGGAAGTTCATGACGAAAGTACATTGACTGGTCAGTAGGAAGCTGCTTTGATCTTAATGAGCATCATTGAGAAAGCTGCTCAATAAATAATGGCCATCAGGGAAAGAGATAAACAAATCTCTTATTAAGTGAAGTGATTGCTAAATCATCAAAGCCCTTTACAGAAGGCCTTTTTGTTAAAAGTGTCTTGTTAAAGCAAGTGAAAGTTTATGTTCTGACTAAAAGAACCTGTTTGAAGGCATAAGCTTGTCTGGTAACACTGTTGCAAGCAGAATTACTGAGCTGAAGTTTGCTGTGAAGCAACAATTGATTCTAAAGTTGCATGAATTTGAATCATTTTCAATAGCACATGATAAGAGTACAGATATTTCTGATACAGCACTTTGTGCAGTGTTTATCAGAGGTGTGGGTGTCAGATTAAACATAACTGAAGAGTTGCTTGGTAACAATGAAGAATATCACAACAGGATATGACATACTTCAAGGACTAGACAAGTGCAAAGAAAATGCTGCACTACCAAGGAGCAAACTAGTATCTGTGGCTTTGGATGGTGCACGAGCAATATGTTCTGCAAACATTGGTGTTGTTGGGTTATTGAAGCCTAAATTGAATAGCCTCACTACACCACAAAATAATTTCACATACTTTCATTGTGTTGGCGTGGCATGAAGCATTTGATTTGGCACAATCAACACTGCATGCTTTTGCTGGAAACTGTAGTGCAAATGCCATTGGCAGAAGATTGTACAGAATTCGATGTTTTTCAAGCATTTTTTCCTGAAAATATAGTGCAACAGTCAAGTAAACAAATATATTTACTGCTGCATTACTAGCAGGTCCGGAAAATACTGAAAAATCTCTTTCAGTGTCATGATACTGATCTCTAAGTGAGATATAATAAATTTGTAGGGTCTATCATTTTGATGGGGAGAGATCGAAAACCTATTATTGATTATTATTATACTATTATTATTTACGTTCAAATTTTTTTTCCTAAAGTCATATCAGCCATGCAGTTTAATGTACATTTTCCTTCATCCATGCAATGTAATAGTGTACATTTTCCTTCATTTTCTGGTATTGAACCACATTTCAGTGAGAAACATCTACATTGTTGTCACTAAAATTAAGTTGCATACTTCTGTTTTTCCAGTGATCAAATGTGCATCAATTGATAAATGCAATTTTTAATGGTGTGTTGATTTAGAGTTATATGTAGATAGCATAAGATGCACTTTATCAAAGTCTTGGTGTTGCCCAAATGTGGGTTTAGGCCATTAGAAGATGATCATGGCTAGTGGAGATAACTAAAATTAATTTTTTTTTAAAGTTTTCTCTTTTCAGCTCTATTATGGTTGAATTTGCATATAGTGTTCAAAGTAAAGCAAATAAACCAAAGTAACCCAAGAAGTTTGAGCCTGTAAGCATAGTGTTGATGCAGGGCCAGCTGTATGTTATTTATAGCACATAGCATATCACATTTGTAGGATGCATGTGTATGTGTGCATGCACATATGTGAATGTATTTCAGTGACAAATTTGTTTACAGTCCAAGCTGAATGGTATCAGATAGGGAGTTCAAAATTTACATGGATTATTTGACATATTACTACTATTACTAAAATATACAATCGCATGTTTTTTGTTTTTTTAATTCCTACCACAATTTACACTTAGATGAATCTACTAACTCATAATATACTGCACCTGATCAAAGGAGATAGCATTACTCTGTATTGAATGGGTGGGATTATTATTTTGTAAGTATAATTTTTAGATCATTACTTTTCTATTTTTGTTGCATATGGACCTATAAAAACCATATAGTGTGGAACAGATTAACATCTCCACTGCTCAGAATGTATAATGTATATCCTCCCAAATTAATATGGGTTGGTTCACTAGATAAAGCTCACATTCATAGGTAGACAGTTTTACCAAATAAACTTAATACATTCTCTCCCCTCCCCCCCCCCCCCCAGTTACTCTCCTTTTATTATTTTATTCTGGCTTTAATTAGGCTACAGAGGATGTGAAACACTAATAAGTCTCTAGGAATGGAATCAGAAGTACATGTAACAACAAATCATAACAGTGAATGAGTTAAAGCTAAATATAATTCAGAATGGACTGGTAGTTTTCTAAATTGTATGCATATAAACTGTTTAATTAACATTATATTTTGAATCAGCCTTTTTTTTTGTTTTTTTGTTTTTTTACAGGAATAAAAGCTGAATCATGTTGTATCTATAGATCACAAGTGAAATGCAGGAATTATTTTTCAGATGAAACAACACTTATACGCTGGAAGTAAAATACGTATACACCAAATATAATTCCTGTTTTCAGAATTTGTGAATTGAATATTTAAAAAATTGCTTTTGCCTTTAACACTTTATTTTCATGTAATTGAAAAAGATTCTATATGTGATCATCTTTAAAAATACACCTATGTGACTAATACCTTGATTCTAATTAGTCTTGTAATGCTGACAGTCTTGATAAGATTATATTTTATTCTTTGTACAGTTAGAAAAATGGTGGGAGCAATGTGGATATCATGAAATGCGGATTTCTACATGTCTAATGAATATGGCAGGCCCAGGACCCTATGTGTTTGACATCTGGAAGCCAGAGATAGGAACACAAATTCCTCGTGCTGCTATGATGCTTTACTTCACTATTCAATTTTGGCAGTACATTCGCAGGTAAGTGAATTATTAGAGATAATTTTAGCGTTAGATTCATTATTTCAAGATAACTTGGCTGAGAATAAAAATATTAAGAAATATGTAATTATCTGAAAATAAAAATACCAAGAAATGTATAATTTATCAGCCACTAAACTAAATTTATAAATTACAAGACAGAATATTTTTAAGTCTGCTGTTACAACCATTTAGATTCACTTTTATATTTACATTTATATTTACAGGATTTCTTTGGGCATAAGAATATTGTAAAAAATTCTAGAAAGTGAAAGACAATTTGTGGTTATAATTGCTATTCATTATATTTTACTATTAAATTTTTTTTAAAGAAATTACAAATGTCTAAAAAAAAGTCCTTTAAAAAATGATTTATTTATTTAAGATATTTTGCTACATTTTATTTTAGTAAATAAAATTTTCTAGGAAATGTATTTTTATAAATATAAATTTTATATAATAAAAGGAAATATCTTTTATAATGTTTCAAATGTACTGAAATATTGTGTAAAAGATATAAATAATTAAGTCCTAATGGAGATTATTTCTGAATTCTGACAAGTGTTTATCTTCAGGAGAGATATTTGTTAAGTCTGACAATGGGAAAGAAACATTGAGGATCATTTTTTAACATTATTTTTTAATTCTTGGATTGTGAAACAGGTTAAAAAAAAGACAGAAAAGTGAGATCCAGGTTTCTTTGTGGATGTCTTTATGCTGCAATACACTGCCACCAATGACTAGGTCATTAAAAGCGCAAAAGTCCATGAAAAACTCACCATTTTAATTCATTTCTCCAAGGGCCTGGGTTCCCATAATCAATTCTTTTCCAAGGTTATCTTTTCCTATCTTGGCATTCATGTCACCTATCAGTATCTTGATGTCTCTCTTGGGTAACACATTGACAACTGTCTGGAGAGAATTGTAAAAATTTTCTTTTGCTTTTTCATCAACATCATTAGTAGGTGAGTAGCATTGGATGAATGTAACCTTTCTTCCCTTGAAGTTGAATCTTGCTGTCATGATTCTAGGGGAGACTAGTGCCATTCCATAAGGGTTCTGGCTGCTACTGGGGACATCATGATGGCAACTCTTCTGTGTGGTCGTGATTCTCATCTGCATGTCCTGAGAAGAGGATTTTTTCTCTCCGCTGGCAAGTGATGTCATGCCAGACCATCTGCTCTCACAAATTTCTAGTACTTGGATGTTGTATCTTTTCATCTCACTTGCCACTTGAGCTGCTTTTCCAGTTTCGTACATGGTTCATACGTTCCAAGTTCCAATCTTTGTTGTTGCTTTCATCGTCAGGAGAATCATTGGCTGGTTGGCTTCCATGAGGCTTTCAATCTGCTTCATCTGTCCTCCTGTAGAGGCATCTCCCAGATTCAAGCACTGGTTGGATTCTTCTGTTGCTTTGGTTTCTGTAGCATGTGGGTTTTTATGGGGTGGGGTTGCTGGCCCCACACACATCCCTCCTCCTTTCTCACCCAGGCTTGGGATCGGCCATGGCAGAGTTAGGTTAAAACATAGATTATAATAACTTAATAAATATAATTGAAGTTAAACTATAAACATTAACAAAATTTTTCTTTCTTTTTAATTTAGAGAACAAATTAGACCCCAAACAGATAGCAAAGGAAGACCTTTATGTATGCACCAGTTTCAGCGCCTGTTTAGTACATGCAAAATTCCAGGAGTAAAGCAAGATCATCTAGTAAACTATTTCAAGATTGGTGAGTATCAATATTTCTGTATAAGTTTTAATATTGATAATAATGATACCTCAAATATGTTACTGTGTCTGACATATTTTTTAATTTTTAACAAGCAGCTTAAATAGCTATAAAACATTATTCTAATAATTAAACAAAAGCCATATTTTGACAAAAAGCTCTTTCTTATATAATTCATCAGAATATAAAATATAAAATATGAGTCTTATTTTGGTTGTATACCATATGATTGTTTCTACTGACTGTCGGCGTATATTTGAAAATCAAGACAAACAGCAAAGATTAGTCACTGTCTCCTTTAAAAAAATATATTTTGATAGCAGATGAATTGGGAAGAAATACTGATAATTATTGCCTACTTTTTCATTTATGAACTTTACACTACTCTGTTGCTGTTGAAGGTGTTAAAAATAATTGCATGTATGCCATTGTTCCAAGTGACACAAATTTCCTCCACAAATGAGCATTAACTGTTACTGTGTTTATAAATAGGTTTCATCAGTTGCATGTATAAATTACTCTGAAATCAAAGAGATTTGAATTAATTGTATTGGCATTCCATTGTATAATAAGAAGATCGAAATGCAGCCATAATACTAAATTTTTAATGATCTGTATTTTTTTTTTTACAGTGAAATTATATTGCTCTACTTTCATCACATATGATAAAATTATAGAGGCCATGCAATATGTTTCCTTTCTCATTCACAGTCTGGATAATTTTAAATTAAGTTTTAATTTTTGCAATAGTCCAGAATACTTATATTTGATCAAGTTGTTATATGACTGGAAGAAAAATACATGTTATCTAAGTTGTGTAACTCTCAATCACCATAACCATTTAAAAATAAAATGACAGTTTGAGATTATGGTTGAAGTTTAATATTTGAATTTGCATGTAGATTTTGATAAAAGGACAATTTATAGTTTAATTTCAATTGCTTAGCAAGTATTTTCTTTAAAAATTTTCTTAATGTCTGTAATTGGTCTGCATTGCATCTTGAAGTCAATCATAATCCAATAAAATTTATTGTGTTATATCAACAGATTCCTCTTAAGTAAAATATTTCTTACATTGCACAAAATTCATTCATATTGTTTTTCAGTTAACTGAAATCAGTGATGGTTGTATTAAACTTTATTATGAAATATAACATGTTTTTAGAATGTTCAGGCATTTCTCGTCAGTTACTGAGTGACTTTTGTAAAAGTAGATGAGATCTGAATGCAAACAAGCAACAAACAAAAATGTACTGATTATTGATGTATACATTTTTGTTTTATAATTATATGTTTCATACTAGATTTTCTTTTAAAAGTGTTCAGAATAATTAAATAAATAAGAAAATAATAATAATCATTGGCAACAGATTGGAGTCTCCTGAAGACATTTACACACAAATTACTTATACAGCATTGAATCCCTGTTGACACAACCATAAAAATAAATGCATTCCAACACATGTCTCTGAAATCCCTGTTTGGAAATTACCAAGACCGCATGTAGACAAGCACATGCACAAATTTAAAAACAAATCATTTCAAAGCATCTTTGATGAACACTGTTAAGATTGGCAAATCTATTTACACTAACTCATATCATCCCAACTAACAACAGTTAATGAGTAGGAAATTACTTACAAGACAACAATAGCTACCAGTTTTCCTCTAAATTTACTTTTTTACAGCTGAACTAACATCAGTTATACTCACACTAACATTTATAACCACACTATCCAAAGACTTTAATATATAAAATATGTTTCTGATAGCAATAGATTCCTAAGCAGCCTTTAAAGCAGTAGAACTTATTTCAGGATGCACACACAACATTGTTTATTTAATACTTGGAAGACATCAAATGACTAAAAGATGATTGTAGAACAATCAAGCTATTGTGGATATCATCCAGTGTAGGATACCCAGAGATTAAATTGCAGATTCCCTTTCAGAAATCTAGCAGTCACCCAAATCAACTTTTTTAAACATCATTCCCTCACAAGAAAAAAAATTCAAAACAATTCTACTACAGACAAATCTGTACAGCACTAGGATAAAGAAATTTTACCATCAGTTGAGTGAAGACTAGGTTTGACAATGACATACCCACTCATTCTATTATAATAATTATAATTATATACAATTCTATTACAGACAAATCTATACAGCACTATGATGAAGAAATGTCACCATCAGTTGAGTGAAGACTAGGCTTGACAATGACATGCCCATTCATTCTATTATAATAATTATAATTATGTACAGTTCAAATAGGCAAGGCTTGTTTATTGATACATGGTATTTAATTTTTTACTAAACAATCATTAAATGCAATAGATATTTTGATCCCAATTTCAACTAACAGTTTTTTAAAAAGTAGTTATTCAGATTTATTCAGATTAGTAAATGGTATTATCTGAGAATTTACTTTTAGGTTTTATATATATATATATGTTACATTTATGATACAGGATTTTTTTTAATGTTTTCATGACTATTAAGGTTTTCTTAAAATTTTAATTACAGATTATTTACAATATTATTTTGTTTCTTGAGTACAATCTGTAAAACATTCAGGTTTGAAGAAAATATTAATGCAGTATTTATTCATATAAACAAATATAAATTGAAGTAAATATGATTATAGTGTATTGTCTGTATGAATTGTTATCCCCAGATACTGAGGGTCCGGCTCCATGCAATGTGGTAGTGATTTGCAAAGGTCATGTGTTCAGCTTTTCATGTGTGGACACTGAGGAACGTATCTTAACTGTTCCAGAGTTGCAGGCACAACTACAAATAATTTATGACCGGGCATCCTCATTTCCTCAAGCCCCAGGAGTCAGCTGTTTTACATCAATGGAGCGAACACCATGGGCACAGGTTTGTAATTGCTTATAAATTTATAAAAATCAGAAACAAAAGTAGATGATTTAACAAAGAAAAGGGTTGTTAGATCATTCTCTGGATGAGTGTACTATTTTGTGACAGCAAAAATAAAGTGGATTAAATCAAATTATTTCACATGTAAAATTCTATAACAGGGCTTAATGCTCACGTAAAAGCATTAAAAAAACAACTAAACAATTACAAATATGTTATAGGAATTTGAAATATATGAAAAGCATCATGTTTTTCCAGTAACAAAGAATAGCAACCATTATAAAAGAAGTTCTTTTTTTCTCAGCTAAACATAAAACAGGCTGGGTTATTATGTTGCAAACATAATATTAAGTAATAAACAAACTGTCTGTTTAAATATAACCTTGTTAAAAACATAATAAATCTAATCATGATATTTACATTCTTAAGGAGTAAAAAAACCTATTTGCTCAGGTTTTAAACAAATATATATATGGATTTTTAAAAAAATGTTGCTATTACTTTCTTGACAACCTGATCTTGATGGAAATTATTTTTTTATTTGCTACTCACACTTATCACACCAAGATAAAATTAAATGAGTTAACTTTCTGCAATATGGTGCCTGTGTAATATGTATTAAGTAGTTTGAAGATGGTATGCATTTCACAGTCTAGAATTCAGTGTGCTGAAGGTTAATGTATTGTATTGCATATTGATATTAAATTTGTTTATACCATCTTAATTTGTTTGCAACAAAAACATAATGTCATATTATTGTAACAAATTTCATATTTGTGAACTTAGTGCTAGTGCTGTCAATGGGTGCCCAGGTACCCAGGTAGCCGTTGCCATGTTAATACCCGGGTAGTAAAATTGTGAACGGGTACCCGTGATAATGGGACCAATATGTCTATACACCAGCTAGGGCACTGCACAGCTGAGGATGAGGTACAAAATGGGTAATGCAAAGAAAACTGACAGAAGGAGAGCAAGCCATTCACACTTTAGATGAGAGAACTGATACTGGTGGCTCGATACACTACCCCCTCAGGTCACGCTTACATCACGCCACGTAGATTTCAGCCTGCTAAATCGTGCCGGTGTTGGAAAATAATTCCTCCCCCCAAACAGTCTCCCTACGGTGGATTCATTTTAAAATAAAATCTCCGAGAGAGAAAATGGATTCTCAGATTAAAATAAAATCACCCATGGATGTAAAATAAATCCACCCCAAAATAAATTCACCTAGAGAGATAAAGATTCAGACATTAATCAATTAAATTTATGTTGTAGCTTCAGTTTTATAGGCCAAGCTATTCAGTAATTATTTGTTCTAGGCTGCTTCCGTCGAGTTATTTATAAAAATCTTAACAGTTTGAGAATTGTTTTGAGTGCAGTTAAACTTGCTTCTAAGCCTCCCCCCATCAGCAAAGAGCCAGAGCGCAGCGCTCGATAGTGGCTGCATCAACCAGTTTTGCGATGTCTTACTGCATAGCCCTGTTGCCTTATGCAGTGCATTGTTAATATAATTAAGGGGGGTTATATTTTAATTAGGAGCTTTTATTTTAAAACAAAATATCCATTTGTTTTAAAATATAACCTCCCTAGGACACTTCATTTTGGGGGGAGACTTTATTTGATGACACTGGCCATGGGTAGGCTCACGCACTGAGCAGCCGCTGTACCTAGATCTAATTATGAACAACATAGATTACCATAGCTCTCCCCTTCCTTTTGCTTGTATTAACACGTTTAGCATGTTAATAAGACTTCAGCAAACAAACTTGTCAGTATTTTAACTTCAATAAATTAAATAATAATGTTGTAATATTTTTAATATGGGTAAGAATTCGTCTGGTGGTGTCATGCCAAGCAATTGGATAGTGACGTGGCAAAATGCAAATTGTGCGATGAAAATCCGGGCAGCTTTTTTAGAAAAAATTGACAGCCCTGCTTAGTGCACATACTGGTGGCCCTTAAATAAATTATGAGAGATGTATAAAATTATAATTTTGCAAAAGAAAACAGTGTTAAGAGATGCTTGCTATGAATTAAAATCAGATAAGATTTATTTCACTAATGAAAAATCAGCTTACAACTGCTGTGTTCATTATCTCATGCACATACCCTACTGATGCGCACACATGCAAAGATAATGCTTGTGTACACATATTGCTATTAGAGGTTAAAGGATGTAACTCTACTATATTACCTTCCAAGTTTGATAGGGTTAGCTCCCATGATCAAGAAATTCCTCATTATTTAGAAGACATCTACATTGTATGCCCTCTGGTGAATGAATTGACATAGTTTACACATTTTAGTCATTAAAGGGATTAAACTATATACAATTTTACTACTTATATTCCTTGAATCTAATAATTTATAGTGTAGTTATTCTGGCAAATAGAAAAAAACATGAGTTTTTGTTTTTTAAAGCCATAAAACTGATATAATTAAAATATAATATTCTTTTATTTTTATTTTTTTTTGTTGTGCTTATAAGTTTTTCTGAGTACTGGTTACTGAAATAATGTTGAATTAATTGATTATGTTTTGTCAAAAATTATAATGTGCAACAGTAATCAAATTTTATTTTTAACTTAAACAATTATGTATTTGTGTTTGCATGCGTGTGTGTGCGCGCACACACATTAATGTAGCACTATCTATTTTAGTGTTAATTCTTAAAGTTTACATTGTTTATTCATTTGATTCAGGTGAGAAACCAGCTTGTGGCACTCCATCCAGACAACTTTTATGGATTAGAGAAAATTCAGAAGTCCATTCTTGTTGTTGGTCTTGATGATGACTGCCCCACTGACATTGATGATGTAATTTAATATTGTTTGTTTTCTTAGATTCTTCAGCATGTTGTGCACACATAGATACAGCTAATATATTTCATTTTGTTTTATTAGTGTTAATAAATGTCATTTGTCAAATGTCTACTGAAAAATCAGAAAATGCTATTGGTAGATCTTCAAACTATGCATATTGGATTACCCTCTGCAAGAAAAACATGGATTATATGACTTAGTTTTTGTTTGGGTATATTTTTACAAGGGTATTGAGGTAGGCCTCACTCTTAAAAAAAAGGCCCAATTACTTCACCACCACCAGTTTTTTTCTTTCTATTTGGTGCTTGCAACCAAACAGTCAAATTGCTTTGGATACTTACATTGTTTGGTGTCTCTATAAATTATAAATAAAATAAGAAACAGATTATACTATAATTAAACATTTTTATGCAAGAAATTAAAACCTGATGCAGAACAACCTTTATTATTATTGTTGATGAAAAATGTTTTGGCCTGCTTGTTTTGTGAACTTGCAAGTTATTTTGTGGAGCATTGATTTCAAGTGGCAAATTACAACATTTTCCCTGCCATAATATAATCAGTTGAAGTTTCTCATCTGTACAGTGAGCACAATACATCTGTACAGTGAACACAATACAATAAAACACAAGTATAACATATCAATAACAAAATGCACAAAATATTTCTAAGCTCATTTCCTTGAGAACTTTATGTAGCCATTCCTTACAATCATTTTCTTTCTCTATATTTTCTATTTTAAACATGCTGTTGTATTTTTTCTTGTGATTCTTGTTTTGTTATCCTATGTAGTGAGAACTTAAGAACAGAAGTGAAAACTAATAATGCACAGTATACTTACTGAATGATAAAGACAATGCCACATATTCTAACATGCTGGTAAAAATAATATTGGTCTAACTGAATTGTGCAAGCAAGTATGAACAATTGCTAACAAATGTGATTAAGAACTGTGGAAAAAATCCTCTTTCTCTTACTGCAAGGGAACTAAAGTAATTTTTAGATCTCTAGTGGGGAATGGATAAATAAAGGAGAGTTGACAAGTTTGCAATAGCCCCCTCATCCCATGCACTTGATTATTGACAGAAATAAATGCTTTAGTGAGTGATTCTCTAAAATGTTTTGTAAATTTTTAACTACAATAAGCCCTTCCCAGCAAACATATTATGTACAGAATCTTTAGTTTCTGCTGTAGTTTAATGTATGACTTCATGAATTTTGATTATGAAAAATTATTTGACATATACAAAATCCATACCCTTAAATTATTTCATATTTTGTTAATTTCATCTTATTATTTTTTTAATTTAATTGACAAGTTTTACACATTTTACATATTAATTTTCTTTTCTCTGTCTTATAATAGTTTTCTATTTCATGTCTCTTGATACATTTGCAGAATTAATCATTTAAGTTTTTTAAACTGTTTTCAGCTCTCTTGGAAAGCAGTTTTTGGTGATGCAAGCAATAAATGGTTTGACAAGTCTCTCAATTTTGTTTGCTACAAAAATGGCATGTTTATATCGAACTGTGATGTGAGTATTGCATTAATATTTTTTATTATGTTGATGAATATTAAAGGAAAGAATTGCAATACTGATTCTTTTTAACATATAGCTGCTGAATTAATAAAGGATCATACTGAGCATCTTAAATACATTTCATTATTTTATTTTTTAAACTGCAAATAATGAATTATATTATTGTATCATAAATTATATTTCAGTTAATTAAATCATTAATTATTGATTTTAACAATAATAAATAATGCAGTGTACCTTAAATTTAACAGCTAACTGCAATAAACAATGCAGTGCACTGTAAATATAACAACTAACTGAAATAATTCATTTTATGTGTTTATTTTAACCCTTTTGGTAAATAACATCCATATACAGTTCACAAAATTTCCTTTCTAAAGTATATATAATTTTATTAGTATTACATTAGAAGTTATTTTTTTATTGTTTTAAAACATCAAATTTTATTCATCTTGAGGGCATCATAATTAGGAAAATATATTTGATTGTTTTGAGTTTACAGTATAAAATGAACATGTCTGAAATTTAGTGCTGCCTTAATTTCACTTTTGCAGAAGAAAGTGCACCTTTTTTCCCACTTCAGGCTAGAACGACTACTGTACTCTACATGATCACATTGGTGTGTGCATCCAGAGTTATCATCAAACTTATCAGTAAAGTATTGCTGTAAGTTGATTCCTGTGAATTCTGTTTGAGAGACAATACAGCAAAAATTGTGGTTTGAGTTTGGTCTCGAGAATTCACAAAGATTATTTTGATCATTCCTTGTGGTTTGTTGAATAGCATACATGAAAATTCGGGAATATTCCTCCTGTTGTGCTGATAGCATAAGGTAAATTCAGGCCGGTTCTCCTGTGTGCTTGGAGAATGTATCGAAGATTCTGGAACAGTTGTCTAAAGTGCCTAGAAGGGTTATGTGTGGGACCGTCATCTAAATAAGAAAGGCAGTGACTTGCTGCAACCCGCATGATTGTGAACATATTCTAGTGAAGTTGCCTATGAATTTGATTTTTATATGTATGTATTAATATATATATATATGATCATTTGACTGCTGATGTCACTGCTAGGATAAATTGACCAATTGTCTAGCATTAATCAAACATTGTTGTGAAGCGGTGTAAATGTCAATGATCTTTTGATTGTATTTGTTATATGTATATTTGATTGTTGATTTCATAAATTTATTGACCTTCCTACATATTGATAAACCCTACATATTGATAAACATATGTTGGAGAGATAGTGGGTGGATGGGGGCTCACTAAATATAGATTGAAAGTGGATTTATCTTCTCATTTGGTAAGAAGTTTTCCATCTATGGAAATATTGTGTGACAGTGAATATTTGTCCTTAATGTTGTGGAAGAGAGAAAATATTTACAGCACCCGCATATCATCCAAGTGAGAAAGACGAGTGGTGTCTTCTGGAGAATTATTAATAACATAAATTAAGATTCTCATCACTTGTAATTAGTTTTGGATGATTAAATAATAATAATAATTATATCCATAAAATACTAGGGTGGCTTTGTCCCACAATGTTGTGTACTTAGCAATTTTTATCTTAAAATACATTGTTTAAAATTCAAGGTTCATAATTCTTTATGGTTGTATTCAAGTGGAACTAATGCTATATACGTTCCTTTGCCAGAATATTCTTGGGTTTGGGTACACTTAAAAACATTTCACAAAGTACAAAATTTCAAAAGTTTAGATTTACATTAAAATTGATTATTTTTTTTGTGTGTGTGATATTGAAGTTTCAGAAAAAGTAAAATTATCTAAATAACTATATTGTATTTGAAAGGACCATTATAAAAATAATGAAGTCAAGAAAACTGACAATGATTTTTGCCTTTTTCACTTTGTCAATTTGGGTTAAGTTAGTATAAGTACAAAATATATTCTTAGATTCACAACACCATTTTAAATACATAGTAATAATGAATTTAGATTCCAAAATGAATTCAAAGTGTGCATTTTTGATCATATGTAATGTTCTGTATACATATCTGTTTTTTAAAAAAATCTAACACAAGAATTAATGTATCTGTATACAGTGTTGTTGATTGATGTTCAATTAAAACAATAATAATAATTTTGCAGTTTTGTTTTATGCAATGAAGTCTGTGTATTGAAATAACATTTGATTTTGAATGTGAGAAAGTTTTACTTTTTTCTAATTGTAATTGTAAAATATTTCTTCTTACCATTTTTAATGATTTTTTTCTTTTAAAGCGCATTTTCACTTATGTGTTCCATATACCTTTAATGCAGATTTTATTCTAGCTTAAATACTTGTTGATTGCAGCATTCTCCATTGGATGGCATGATGTTAGTGTTCTGCACACATTATGTCCACCAAAAGATTCTTCAGTGCCATGGACTATGGAAGGTGTGTATTATTGAATTGCCAAAATTTCGGTAGATTTGCCTATTACTAATATTACAGTTATTGTACCTGTATAATCGCTGTTAATTTGTCTATTTTATATGTTGCTATTATGATTGACATGATTATTTATATTAAATAAAAGTATAACTTGGATCTGTAGAAGAAGAATAACTGTTGGGTGTTTAACTTGGTTAACCTGTTCAGTGAACAGATAAAAATATTGCTTTGTTTGTACATGTAGTTGTATTTTGTGACAAATACAAATCCAAGTTCAAAGGTTAATTCTTTGTATAATTTAATGTTTGAAAAGAAAATATTAATGATCATGGATGCAAAGCCTTCTTTTGTCTCAGTATTCTTTCTAATATTTGGTTGACTAATGATTCCATTACATTTATTTTATTGCAATTCTTTTGGGTTTTTTTGTTTTCTTTTTTTGTGCATTTTCAGGGTGATCAAAGAATACGAAAACTTGTGGAACCAGAATATCTGCACTTTCATTTAGACACCAATCTGATGAAAAAATTAGATGATGTAAAGAGGTTCTTCATCACTTTGGTGAGTTACACACACACACACGCATGCACATGCATATGGTTTTTTATTTTTTTAACCAAATATTTGAAATCTTACTCACCCCCACCCCACAAAATAATAAATAAATAATAGATTTATCAATAAATGCAGACTTGATCATAGGCAAGGAAAATGCCACAAAGCCCTACATTTGGTTGGTACATGTATCTTTCACCATTCACTGGATGGACTTAAGGGGCACTCCCACTGCCTTGGTCCCACAAACATTGCTAGCAAACTAAATTTTTTTGCTATAGAAATGTATATAATAATTTGAGGTGTTTAGAGCAATACGGATGAATTTATCTTAGTCATGAAAATACATTTTCTTTGTAATCAGAAACGCTCAGTTATATTCTGCATTTTATGGCTCTTTATTTGACACTTTGTTTATGTCCCCTGCAAATGCTTTGGTTTTGAGTAACATAGGTGAATTTATTCTCAAACTAATAACCCTATCACTCTCAGGTGCTCATTTGGATGCATAAATATAGTTGTTTCACCTGTTTAAATGGCTGCACCCATGAGCACAACTTGAGGATTTTACTTGATTTTACTATTATTTTTTTCCTGAGATTTAAGTTTTTTTATAGTGAGCAAACATTTTCTTCAATCTTTGTATTCAAAGATTGCTTTCCTTGTCTGGATTCATGAGAACCTGCTTTCTATTTTATTTAAAATGCTTGATATAAAATGTGAGCAAAATGATGATGATATAAGATGTGATGGTGAAGTAAAGTTGAAAATATAATAACAATTGCAATCAATTTGAGAATAATGCTTTTAGTTCAAGAAACCCGAGTTCATACAAATCTGAGCCAAATGTTGGGATTTTAGTTTTTGATCTCCATCACTGAGAATACAAAGATTAGAGTTGGGATTAACAATTTTATAAAGGTAAAGGCAATATCAATCCTGACTTAAATGTACATATAGATCATAATTTTTTTTTATATATTTATACTTAAATATTATAATGTTTTTCACCTTTCTGTTTTGCTTGTGTATTGATATACTTTTGCAAAAATTGGCCAAACATATTTTCTGATGTTGTCAAAAATAATAAGTTTATTTACTTACAATGAATATATTATCCAGAGATTTATAAATCTTGTCTTTTTTAGAAAAGGTAATGTATTTGAAGTCACAGGAAAATAATTTAAAGTTAAAAAATAATACATATTTGATATGTGATATTTACATTTTCATTCCCTGTTTTATTTCTTTTAATGATAAATACCAGCACTGATTTTTATGAATTCTTAGCAGAAAGACTGGATGTTAAGAGAGCATAAACTTTTTTTGTGTGCTGTCAGAATCATGATTGACAGTCATCTTGTAGAGAAGGAAGCACCACAGTGTCTGAATGACAGGAAAGTGACAACTGAGTGAATGTTTTATTAAAGGAAAAATTGATCCTTTAGAAATATATAAACATGATTGTTTCATAAAAGGAGATAAATCAGGATGAAAAGATAGAGAATGTTGGGGAGCACCCTGTAAAAGAAATTATAGTAACATCAACCACAGCCAAATATTTTATAAAGGAAAATAGGCAGGGTGGATGTGCAAAGGAAGAGGGTGAAAATGGTGAACAGATGAATAAAATAGCTTTGCCACTGAATATTGAAATACTATTGAAATGAAAGCTCTAGACTTAAGTAAAGTGAGAGAAATAGTGAGTGTGCTGAACCTGTAATTGAATCAATCTCACAACCTCTTGTTACGAAAGGAAGCCTGGATTGGTAGACTGGAATCCAGAGTACCAGAATAGTTTGCCAGTCTGGTTATTTTAACTAAAACACCTGTTATGTTTATCTGACTTTTATAAGACACTAGTAGTGAAGGACTGGGTGCCATCCTCATTCCAAGACAGAAATGTATAGGTAACCCTCTGATAAATTTTTTTATTTGCATGGAAGTCTGTTTTTCATAACATGCATGTGCAGAGGGAAGATGTGGCTAATAATTAGTGTACACATTTATACTCTGCAGGCTATAGTAAGAACTGATAAATGAAGCAAATGGTTTTTAATTAAAGCTACTTTATACGGTTAAGGATAAAGGAGGGTGGGGATATGGGGGAGAGGGAAGGACTTAACATTTAACAGTGCATTATTTGAGCATGGCACATGAGTGTGCATGAGCATGTATTTGTGTGTGTATGCGAGTAAGAGAGAATGTCATTGCTAGTTGTACAATATAGCAGATAGAGCAGTTGTGTAAGTGATTCATTGAAAAATGTATTAAAACTGTTGATCAATGAGCTTTTGGTTATTTTACAAGAGTTTTCATTAATTATTTCTAAATATAATTTTTCAATACTAATTTTTCAGTTTTATTATCAATCTTCATATATAGAGTACTGTTATTTTGGGAGTGTATATAAGTAATTATTTGTTTCTTAGCAATAAAATTTAAATTGTAACTGCATCAGACATTGGGCACATCAAATCAACCAAATATATGCCAAAATTTGCTCTTGTTATACAAAAATGCTCAATTCTGATAATTATCTCTTGGACTAAAAGTAAGAAGTTACCCAAACTTCTTTAAGTATTGTAAGTTTAGAAATGAAATAAACTTTCAAATCAAAATTGATATACATATTGTAATTTAATTACATTAACTGAGTAAATTTCTTATTTTTTACTTAAAATATTTTTCATTCACAGAGTTCACAGATTGAAGTGAAAATTTCTCATTTCACTGATTATGCCAAAAAATACCTCAAGCCATGCAAGGTTCATCCTGACACTCATGTGCAGCTAGCTCTCCAGTTGGCATATTATCGTATGTATAGAAAGTAAGCAAAATTTAGTTGGCATAGTTTTTAAATTAATTAAATTAATTAAATTTGCATTCAGTTTTTGATTTCTTTAATTATATTTGGACCTTTGATCATATAACAATAGATATAAAATAATAAATGAATGAAACAAAAAAATTAACCTATTCATTGGTGGATGATATAGTAAGTGAACTCTGTAGTATAAAACTATTTACTTTAATAGAAAATTTGGATGATTGTTATAGTAATATAGTTCATGAAAAAAAATTAAGTTGAGAAATAATATAATTTTTTGTACTTGTTTTTCGTTACACACATGATCCCAAGATGAAACAGGAATATTTAACCTAGATCCTTCTTTAATAACTACACAACTGTCACCTATTGATAAAACATAATTTATATCATTATCAAACTAGGTATACCTTTAGAATTTATCAAAATAGTTAAGAATTCATTACCAATATGCAAACCTCAAACCTTTGTCAAGATTGTTGCTTAGTGCAAACATGGCCTTGAAGAGTACTTATTTTGTATTTAAACTGTCAAAAACAAAAGCTGATCTAAAGTACATAACTCTCATGAAAAATGTATTAGAATAAAATACATACATGGTTGTCGCACTTTTAATATATTTGTAAATAATCTGGACTGCATTCATGCATTCAAATTCGTAATGGTATATGTAGGGATAGCAATTTTTTTTCAAATTGAGGGATATATTTGTAAATTTTAAATAAATATATAATTTAAGATCATATTTAGAAAATAATTGCAAATTATATTGTTGTGATTTGAAGTCTAAGAAAAATAAATTCATTCTAAAGTGAGCATATTATTATTTTAAAGACATGAATAAATTTTAAAGTGGGTAATAATTTCCTTCACTGTCACCATTTTTTTCACTCTCTATAGGTTGCTTAAAACGTAAGAAAAAAATACATAATTTAATACTAGATTTATGAAATAATAAAGATTTTGTGATTATTGTAATACTATATTTTATTAAACAATAAAGGTAATAAATTGGGATTTAATTAATCTGGAAAGACACTTCTCATTCTCTGTGATGTACTGCAGGACAGAAGCCAACATGCTACCTATTGGTATTGTTTTGGATAGCATTGCTCAGCTGATGCAGCCTTGTTTGTGCCACGTGCAAATCACAAAATGGCAGCATTTCATTGTGATTCTATGTCAAGAAATATTAACTATTCTGTTAATCGATTTTTCTTTAATCCAGTGACAAATGATCACTTTATGGATTTGAGATGCAGGCAGATCATGATTTGAATGCAGGGATCATCACTGCAGCTCTGCATTGCACTAAACTCGCTCAGTCAATCAACAAAACAGGCTTAAGATACAAATATTCATATAATATGTTGAATATCATTTGATTTTAGGTTAACACCCATCTGTGTTATAATAACTTTGTCCATTCACATTTAATCTTTATTTTTTCATTCTACCAAAGAAAGATTAACTGTCATGAAGAGTATTTGCACATATAATTTTGAACTTAGTTTGATTCTAGGTTTGCACCCACATATGAGACTGCTTCTACACGCCGGTTTTATCATGCACGTACGGAAACAGTTCGCTCTTGCACAGTAGAGGCCTGTAGTTGGTGTCAAGCAATGGTAGACTCCACGAAGTCTGTAAGTAAAGAGTTAATGATTTTATCTTAAATATTTATCCAAACATACCTGATGTCAATACTTCACTAAAAATTGTTCTTTCTTGCTTGGCATTCTATCTGGGACTTAGTCATAATATTTATATACTGAAAGATTACCATAACATGATAGATATACATCAGAATTATAATATGAATTAGACAAGTTCTTTTAAACTGATTTATTTATTTTATTACTTATTTTAAAAAGCCAAATTGTATTTTTTTTTTAAATCTTGCACTAATAATCCCTGTATATTTGTGTGTTACTGTTATACTTCTGTCTTGGATTAGGGTGGAAAACAAATTAGAATATTCCTCCATAAAATAATACAGCTTTTGCATTAATTAATCTATATGAATTAACTCTGTTTCTCCAGACAAAGCTCATCTGCTTAATAATTATAGAAATATGCTGACATAAGAAATCATCTTGCTCTGTGGTTAGTAATAAAAAAACTCTCCCACTCAATCTCTGTTCAGTCTTTATTCAGTTTGCCACATAGCTAGCATTCAAAATCTCACTTTGTAGAACAAATTTTGGCTAACAAAAACATCAATTTTCTATAAGAGGAGAAGGATTGTTGTCTTTTAAAGACAATCAGCCTCCTGCACAGCCATTGATTGAAGCTTCCCTACTCAACAGATCTAAACTAACAACAGAGATTGTTGTCTTCAGCCCCTGCACAGTCATTGATTGAAGCTTCCCTACTCAACAGATCTAAACTAACAACAAAGATTGTTGTCTTCAGCCCCTGCACAGCCATTGATTGAAGCTTCCCTACTCAACAGATCTAAACTAACAACAAAGATTGTTGTCTTCAGCCTCCTGCACAGCCATTGATTGAAGCTTCCCTACTCAACAGATCTAAACTAACAACAAAGATTGTTGCCATCTAAACTAAACTCCATATTACTAGTGGCTCACCTTGATCCTGGACACATGGCCATTGAGCCCTTCTTGGGACTACTTTGCCCTCGGCAGTGACCTCAGTGAAGAAGTTCATACGCCCAATCAGGTACACAAAACCTAACCTGCAAAGCAGCAAGGGACTCGTGGAGGGTGGGGTCGTCTATATCCCGTGAAAATATGAACATCTGTCCTCTGCCCACTTTTATAAGAAAGTTAAAAGATGGACAAACTATAAACTGCTTTATATTATATTTAGCTGGCAAGAGTACAGGATGTTGGAAACACTACATAAGTTGTCTGGTTGGCAAATTTGTGCCTATGAATGCTAAATTCTGTTAATGTTAGATTTTGCTTCAAGAAGTTTTCTGTTTGTTGCTAATCTGAAATAGCTACAGCAAAGATCCATTATCTTTAGTAATCTTGAACAAAGGATTCAATTTTTTTTTTTATCTTCAACAGGCCTTTGCTCAGAAGGGTTATTGAAGGTTTGTGTATTCCCTATTTGTCCTGACCATATAATGTGCTATCTGTGTATTGATATAAACTCTAGGACAGTCTATATACATATGCCTATATATAATACATAGTATTGCTAGCAACATTTCTTACACACTGATATTTTCTGACCATTTATTATGGGATTGTAGTCCTACCAACCACCATTTTTTTTATAGTTTATTTCACTCATTCATAATGAATATTTGTTTGTAGCACTTTATGATCCCTAGCATATCAATACATAATCTATAAGTAGTAACTTACTATTGCATTAATGTTTAGGGATTTAAAAATGTTAGTGTCTTGTAAGATAAAAGCATTTTAATAGATTGTTTTATTAAATTATGAATGTTGAATATTATATGTTTCTATAATATTATTTTGTAAAAAAAAAAAAATGTTGAAAAGATCTAAAACAAAAACTATGTTTGTCATTACAAAATTAAATGTATGTAGTAAAGATACTTGTGTAAATATAGACACAAAATATTTTTCACTTTTCAGTATTCAAACATATTTATCTATATTACAATTAAAAGTAATCTTCATCAGTTATAATTTTATAATATTTATATGATTAAAGCATATATTAAGAATAATTCGCAGCATAATTCATTTCTTAAATAAATTAAAGTAATAGTTGTAAAACACCACCACACACACATGCACATACAAACTCTCTCTCTCTCTCTCTCTCTGGAATAACAGGGAATAACAGTTTTTAAAAAGTCACTTGTAGCTTGTTTTATTATATCTGCACAGTCTGTTAAGATAGTTTTTTATACCATAACTTGAAAATGAGCTATTGATTGAAGAAGAAAATAAACATTTGTTCATTGTATTCATATTAGCACAAGTTGGCCCACTAATGATACATAAAATGGAAGTAAGAAATGCATGTTATGTATGCTTTTCATGCTAAGTATCCATGCATAAAAAAAGTTACATACCATACTTTTCATAAATTTGTTCTGTTTAAAAAGGGATTTTAATAAAATATTCTGTTTAAATATAAGAATTCATGCAATATATCTTCTAAAAAGTAGATTCATCATGACAAACAATTAATTCTGTTAATGGAACAAATATTGTTTAATTTTATGGTTTAAATCAGTTTTGACATTTTATTCAGTTAATAGCTGATAATAAATTGCAGATACTCTAGAATTTTTGTCTTATTTGTCCTAGAGTTTTTTCAAATCAGGTTTTAAAAGACTGGGTTTTTTTTAGATATGGCAGAACCACGTGTCCTATTTATGTAACTGATTTGATAGAAATGTGCATGTACATTCATGCCTGTGAGTTATGTATTCAGATAAAGAAATGATAAAATATTACATGAAAGAAATTGTAAAATTTCATTGCTGTTTTCATAACATTTTATAATTTGAAGATAAAGTAAAATTGGTTGGTGTTTTTTTCATTTGTTTGTTGAATAAAGATCTTGGAAAAGAAAAAACTGTTTCTATCTGCAATGGCCAAACACAATCAGTTGATGCAAGAGGCAACAGATTTCCGTGGTAATTATTTATATTGGTGATTTATGTGCCGTGATACTTTGTTAAAGTAAATGAAGAGAGATTCCTAGGTAAACAGTTAGATAGATGGATAAAAGATAGAGAGATAGTAGAGAGATATAGGAAGTTAGGCATCTAGATAGGGAAATAGATTAATAGTTAATTTATAGAAGATGGATAGATTGATAGCTATTTTGCAAACTGAGCAGGGAACAACTGAGCCCAAAATATCTCAGTATAAACTACATATTTACTAACAAATAATCTACCAAATGCACTTTAGATGTGATTTACCAAAAGTCTGCCCTTCAAAAAATGAGTTTACCAAATGATCGATTTACCAAAAGTCCTAGGGTGAAATGTTCTTTATAAAAAATTCCAAGTGCAAAATGTCTGGCAATCACCTGCAAAGTAAACTAACCTAAGAGCTTAAGTGCTCATATTAAACTAAACTATGAATAAGTAAAAAGTAAATAGTAGAAAGGTCACCGCACCCCCAACACCTCTCCCTTCATAAACATTGAGGCCAGAGTTCTTTGGTCATTAAACAATCACTCAGGCTATACCACATAATGATTCAGCCAGCCCATTGACTAGGCCTGCATTTATATCAATAAGGAGATACCACTGCATGAAATGAAATATATTCTTATTGAGTTGACTTTCTTAAGCAAATATTCTTTATTTATGGGGGTTGGGAGCCTAAAATCCATGCTAGTTACATCATTTTAAACTCAACATATCATATATCAATGGATTCGACTTGGTGACAGGAAGCTTTTAGACTTAACTGAAAGTCGAATCCATTGATATATGATATGTTGAGTTTAAAATGATGTAACTAGCATGTTTATAGGAGAAGGAACTGCTGACTGTAAATAAAATACAAAGAGATGGGAAAAATCATAATTATTTAGCTGCCATTTATGTATTTATGCCCAAACAGAGTAGAGTTTAGAATTTCCTGAAGATACTTTTGTCAAGCCAGTGAATTAACTTATTACTTATCACTAATTGTGTCACACAAAAGTCCATATATTAGTATTATATTTTACTTGACATAGGTTTATTTCTGTTCAGGATGTGACAGACATTTATACGGTCTTTACATGATTGCTCGTGAAGAGGGATTGCCAATACCACTCATCTTTCAAGATCCTGCTTTTGTAAAAAGGTAGGATTCATAAATTCAGGTTCTGTACAGGGTCATGAAATCCTGTAAAAGTCATTGGAAAATATGTTTTAGAAAGTCATGGAATTTTAAAATAGTTGGGGTGGGGTGGGGAGAGAGATAATCAGAAAGTGCAGTTTGCATTGCTTATCAAAGTTTTACCTCTGTTAACTTACAACAGCTCTGGTAGGAAGTAAGTGTTAAGAAAAAGGCATCCTACCAGAGCTGTTGTAAGTTGAGCTCTGATTGGTTAAACAAATCAGCTTTGTATTGCCATTTTTATATGCTCTATGACTGAGTTTTTTGAGTGATTTTATTTTCCCCCAACAACCTGGAAATGCCTGGAAAGTCCATTTTAGCAAACGTGGCTCTCACTAGATGACTACAAAAACTGGATATCAGAACTCTCAGAACCATGGCTACTTGGACAGTGTGTGTAAAAATCATATGGGTTAAGCTTCATTGAAAAGTAACATGAAAGGAGCAAAACATGTGAACCTGCTAAAGGCTAGGAAATACAAAGAAGAGGAAGATTTTCATGGAAGAGCTGAATGACCTAAAAAAAAAAAATGAAGAGGAGAATAGAAGAGAGCATTAAATCAGTGAACAAGGATGCTGATGAATATACAGAGAAGGCTGCAAACAGAAGATTTCAATCTTTAATTATAAGTTTAATAATACTCTGCGAAAATCAGCCAAAAGCAAAGAGGACAAACTACTAAAAGTGGATGAAGAATTAATAGCTAAGCTTGATGAAATAATTAATTCATAGAAACATTGACTGCTCATTGTTTGTGCTGTTGCACTAATTAATAATATAGAACATTGTTTACATTTTTGACAGTCTGCCTTCAACTTTGTTTTAATATATCACTCAACTATTTTGTTAATCCAAATGGCTACTAAAATGTAGAGAACTGTTTCTTTTGGTAAGTACTTGTTTTATATTTTCGTGTCTGAATGTTTTGGAAAACGTATGGAATGTCAAGCTCACGAGCCTGTATGCACCCTGTAAATTATCAAATGAATTGTATAATGGACCATAAATAAAAAAAGACACTTATTAATTTTCTAGTTTTCTGGTAAATAACCGAAATAATTCAAGGCTATAAAGTATATTTTAGAAATAAAACATGCAGAACACTAATATTTATTTATAAAGAAAAACCTTACAAAATATTGTTGAGAAATGAGCTATGGCCAATGTTATGAATTCACTATTTTGTTGCCATTTCTTTCTTTAATTAATAATCTTAATACTGACAGATTGTGAATAAGTTATAGGAATTGTTTGTTATTCATTCATACAAGTTTTGCTGAGCTTCTTTATCAGATATTTATATTTCACCCTCATCAATGGCCTCTCTGTAGACAAAACTAAAGAATATGTGAAAGACTATGTAGAAATAAAAAAGAAACGACAAACATGAAACAGAAGAACTAGAAATCAAAAAGAAAGAAATAGAAATAAAAGAGAAGGAAATAGAAATAAAAGATAAACGTGAACAGAAAAATTACAGATCGAAAAAGGAGAAAATGATAAAATGATGAAGATTGAACAAGAACTGGCATTTGCCAAGATGGATGCAAAAGAAAGGAGCTCGATTTGGAGATTTACCCTGGAATGCAAATGTATGTTGGTTAAATCCAGGGAAAAGCCTTCAGAAATGTTTTGGTTTAAGAAAAAGGATTCCATTTTTTTTTTTAAAGTCAATTTGAAAGACTGTGAGGATGTAAATCAAGTGGAGAACCCTGAATTTCTAAGAGAGCTTGCTTTTATGACTGATTTGACTCAGTACATCAGTGAACTGAATATGAAACTTGAGGATAAAGATCAAAACAAACTGTGTCAGAGCTGGTTGGGCATGTCAATGGGTTTTGAAATAAATTGAAGTTTACCAATCAGGTTTACCTAGAAATGATTTGGCACATTTCCCATGTTGTTAATAGTTGTCAGAAGAAGAAGAAGAAGGGACTTTACTGACTTTTGTGAGAATATTTAAGTAGTGAGTGAAAAATTTGGATCAAGGTTTGTAGAATTTGATGACATGAAAAATAAAATGCTCTACAATGATCTTGTGACTATAAATATCATGGAGCATCCATCAGAGTTTCAACTTGAACTATGCGATCTTCAAGCTGACCCTTCTTTCAAGTCAGAACAAAAAAAGGAAAGAATTTTTTCAAGCTTCTTACTGGTGACAGGTTCCGACAGCTAAGAGATTTTGGTATGCAGATAACTCTCTGTTTGGAAGAATGTATGTGTGTGAAAATGCATTTTTGAACATGAAGTTCATAAAAAAAAAACAACAAACAATAAAGGAGCTTGCTAAGTGATGCCTCTTTGTTGCATTTGTTGAGACTTTCTACAATGAATACACAGGTTGACATCCCTCTTTTGGTGATGGAGTCAGAATGCCCACAGATCTTTTCCTGAGTCTAATTGTAATTTGTGAATGAGCATACTTTTCTTTTATTCCAATGTAGCATTAGTATTCGTAACAATGCTATTATTAAAAAAAAAAACTTACAAACATTCATTTCAAAATGTTACATTTTCTTCAAATCTAATCATTGACTTGTTCAGCTGTAAAGTTTGTGTGTTTACAACTTACTTAGATTTTATATATTTTAGCGGAGGAGGGGGAAACTTCATACTGTCAACAAGCTGCATTGGCTATACTACAGTATTTGGGGGAGTGTCACCTATGTGCCCTCATGGATATGGCATCTTTTATTGCATTGGAGAGAACAAGTAAGTGTCAAGATAATTTTTTTTTTACAGATAGGGAGAAGAGGTGGAGGTATCTCTTTCACCCCATAAATATTTAGTTTGTTAATGATCTGCTTGATAATGCAGGGCATATTAAAATAACACAGATCATCGATATGT
The DNA here is from genome assembly GCA_028829895.1 of Sinotaia quadrata. Lineage (NCBI taxonomy): Eukaryota > Metazoa > Mollusca > Gastropoda > Architaenioglossa > Viviparidae > Sinotaia > Sinotaia quadrata. Next base: position 48,056,320 of record CM054180.1, on the reverse strand, counting down.
ATGTGATATTCTTTGAATTTATTAAACTTATGTTACCATGAATGTGAATTTTGGTACAGTGTATTAACAAATGTAACATATTACTTATGTAGTGACTAGGCAAAGAATAAGAGACAACAGTGTCTTATATCTTCATTTAAACATAAAGTCTTTTTCTTGGAATTTAAGGAAACATTAAAAGTTCAAGTATATATTATGTGTTTGTGTGTCTGTGTATGTAAAATAACTCATCCAATATTCAACAGTTAATGCACCCAGTATGAGTTATTTCTTGTAATAGTTAGTTAGGACAAGTTCTAGTTCCACTTATTGTCTGTTAAACCCTTTTCCAGGATCACATTCTTCATCACTGCCTGGACTGCTGATGAGGATACAAGTGCTAAAGATTTCTCAGAGGAATTACTTCAGTCACTTCAGGATATGAAACAGCTCTTGAAGCAGGAAAGGTCTCCTCCTGCACCACATCTGTGATTGATCTGTATCGTACTTTTCCTACAAAATTTTATAACTGATCAAAATGATTCAGAAAGCCATTAAATAGATGTGAGTCTACAACTGCCTAGTTCAAGAAACACTTATAGTTGTTTTATACATCATATAAAACTATTACCAGTGTTGTGACTGAGATAAAATGTATGGATTGAAGATTTTTTCCAAGGTGATGTAACATTTTTAATCCTATATCAACTTATATTTATTCATAAAAAAATCATAACAGAAAACAAAGATAATTTCTACATATTGAAGCAACACTGTAAATTGCATAGTGATATATTTATTGTGCAAAAATTGAAAAGAAAAGAGAAAAAAATTCAGTAGAAAATTAGACTTTATCAAAATAAATTATTTTGTAACACTGTAATGGTAATATAGGGCAGCACTGATGTGCAGTGTTTAACCATTCAGTAATCTTTGATTTTCTTCTTTGTTTTTAAAGAAATGAATTTGAACTGATTATATTTGTGTCTTTTCATCTTTTAGCTACTTCTAGTTTTATGGTTGTTATAATTTATGGTTTGTTCTTCATTCTTAAATAAATAAATCTATTTGATTTTGCGTATGATTGATCTTTGTAATAATAATAGCCTTTCAGTTGTCATTGTTTTCTTTACTACTGTGCCAAACTAATTTAATGTGCTCAATTAACTATTTATCACGTTTTAAACCAAGACAAGAAAGTCAAATTTAATTTTAGCTTTAAGCTAATAGTTAAATAAATGAAATGTTTATATGGATTTAAATAGAACATATGTAAACAAGTTATGAATAGTTTGTTTCAAGTTTATGCTTGAAGTTTTACTTGATATATGCAGAATTAAACTGAGCTTATTTTTTCAGGTTTAAACAGAGTTGCAATAATCAAGCTGAGAAAATACTATTGAATACACAAGGGCTTTTGTAAAATTAGGAGTGAGAAATTTAAATTAATGCTGATTCATCTCAGCTCCCAATATGCAGCTGTATAAGTAGTGACACCATGTGGTTATAGAAAGAGTCTAGGTGACTGGCTTAATGTAATGGAGTGTCACTTATGTAAAAATGAGAGTTAGCAATAGATCAGGAACTGATAATCATATCAGAGAAGAAATTAAATATAGTCCAGCATAGTACATAATAAAATAAATATAATATTATTAAAATAAAAACCAGAAAAATAAATTTAAAGGCATTATCACATTTAAAAGTTAAATTGAATGAAAAGCACATCAACCATAATTAGCTTTTAATATTTATTTTAAACAGTTAGCATGCAGGCTCAGAATCTGTCATTAAAAATATCAGGTTTAAGAGTTTCTAGTTTCTGGATGAGCTGTGTTTAATCTGTTTTTTCTATCATTAGAGGCACCATAAATCTATTTCATTCACACCATTTTAACATCTTAGAGGTAATGTTCAGATAAGTTGAAATGATGAGAAACTGGTTTGCTGGTTTGTCTCTTCTGTTTAATGTCAATGATGGTGTTCTTTGAAACATGTATTGATTCAGAGTTACTTATCTAATATGTAGCAACAATAGAATTTTATTCATTTTGAGCAATTCTGCCATCCTGCAATAAATCCATCTATTTTTATTATGTTTATATCATGTCTGTCAACCAGTACGGGTTACCCACAATTGGTATGGGAATTTTTCAGTTTCATCAGTGTACAGTTGTGCAATGTTCTGTACAGGTTTTAAAAATTTTTTCAACATTTCTTTTATCCTGAGAATTTTTACTTGATTTTTAATTAGAGTTGCCAGAAACAACCAATCAAATCATACTCAAAAGTGGCACTTTTCGTTTGTTTGGCTGGTATACATATACAAGAAATTCGTTTTATTGTTTAGCAACTATTTTGGATTAGACCACTTGCTATTTTGCTCTAAACTTTCACGTTTTCTCAGCATTGACAGAATGCTTGTGTAGTAAATATATGCATTATTACAAGTGATTTTAGATTATTATTTATACTTTTAAAAGTTTACCTCAGTGTTTATACTTAATTATGGCTTTTACTGAACAGCACTGAAGTAAACAGTCATATCTTAATTGTGTTTATGATCTCTAGTGCTTTTCATTTTTATTACTCAAAAATTGATGGTTGTGTTATTTGTTTAAAACTGTAGCAAAGGAATTAACTCCACACAGTTAACTAATTAATGCCTATTGTAATAAGATTTTACAGGCAGATAAATTAAATTTTATTCACAAAAATGTTTTAATAGCAACCAGTACACTCTCAACTGAAACTCAGCTATTATTATAAATGTGGCGTAATATTGCTTAGGTAATTCTTAAACAAATATGCAGATTATTAGATAAGGATTTTACTGTTTGAATAATGTGAAATCCAAAGATATGTTTTTTTAGTTAATGAAAGAATTCTGAAAGAGCAGACAAGTTAGTTTAGAGAAGTCTGAGAACCTCTACTACATACTATGACTTAACCTCCACATAACAAAAACCAGCTGTATACTATAGACAGGTCAAATATAGAATGAACCATATTCATTATTAGGTAAAAATGTTAAGCCATATTAAATATATTTTTGCAGTACTAGAAGCAATCAATCACTATCTAAACATAGATTTAGGTAGTGAAATAACTATAAGGTGATTAGATTAGATATAGCTATAGACTACATTTGAAATACCTAATTAAGAATGTAATTTGATAAAATATCACAATAATACAAATTTATAGAATTTCTTAATACAGAATATATTCCAAAACATAAATAGCATTAAATCCTTTCAAAAAAGAATACAAATCAGTGGCAGTCATGTTTGATCAATTATTAAAATTCATAAATCAGTAAATACTATTAATATTTAAGGATCAAATAATTAGAAACAGTTAATCAATAGAAATATAAATCAACAGCTTGTGCAAACATTAATAATACACCTGCATTTGGTAGGTAATTGTTTTGTTTGTCATGGATAGAAAAATGGGTTTGGACTCAGTCATTAAAAAAAAAAATGCAGTGAACTTTATTAAAATCTACTCTGTCCACTCTCCAACTCCCAACCCAATTTAATGCATAATGACCAAAAGAAAAAAAAGAATTTAATGAAAAATTACAGTTATTAGAGTAATGAATGTGTGTGTGTTTTAATCATGCATTTTACAGATTTTAAAAACTTTTTATCATGATATATCGCTTCTTTACCATAGCTGAGTTGTCCACTGTGTGATATTTTTCAATTTATTCTTTGTTTTTAAATTTCTTCTTATTACTATAACCAATTTTAACATTAGCAGCCATCTGTCTCTGTTCAGATAAGTTTTTGAAACATCAACTGTAGTAATTTCTGGTTTGAGAGCCCATAAATCATTTTTAATTTTCAAGGTGCTTTTGTTTCTTTCTTAAAACTTTATCAGTCATTCTGTGCATATATGTAATTTTGTTTATGGCATGTTCACAGTAGTGGTAAACACCTGGAATTTACAGAAATACATGCAGCACATTAATGAGCTGACCATATAACTTTGTGTACGTCATGTTTGTATGTGTTACTTTAGTGCAAATCCTGGGAATGAACTGACCATATAACTTTGCGTACATGTCATGTTTGTATGTGTTTAGTGTAAATCCTGGGAATGGGGGCTGATCATATAAGTTTGCATACATGTCATGTTTATATGTGTTTACTAAAATGTATATCCTGGGAATGGGGGCTGATCATGTAAGTTTGTGTACATGTCATGTTTATATGTTTACTAAGGTGTATATCCTGGGAATGAGATGATCATATAAGTTTGATTATGTCATATATGTGTTTACTATAGTGTAAATCCTGGGAATGGGGGCTGATCATGTAAGTTTGTGTACATGTCATGTTTATACGTGTTTACTAAAGTGTATATCCTGGGAATGAGATGATCATATAAGTTTGATTATGTCATATATGTGTTTACTATAGTGTAAATCCTGGGAATGGGGGCTGATCATGTAAGTTTGTGTACATGTCATGTTTATATGGGTTTACTAAAGTGTAAATCCTGGGAATGGGGGCTGATCATATAAGTTTGATTATGTCATATATGTGTTTACTATAGTGTAAATCCTGGGAACTGCTGGGGTATCTGCACAAGTTAACAAGGTCAAATCTGGAGATTTAAACAAATTTACAAGTATGTCAATTTTTTTTTTATATCACAATTAACTTATTTTTAAAAGCATCCTGCACGTACTGAAACTGATTTTAAACAGATATACATATATAATAAATTTCTTTAAATTTTGTTTTATTTTACACAATTAGATATTCTTGTTGAAATATAATTTAAAATCTTTTTAATTTGAATTAAAATAACAGCAAATACAATGCATGCTTTTGTTTATTGTTACAGTAGTTTAAGAAAGTTCTTTCCTGATATTTTACCAGTTACAAGATAAACATAGCTTGTATTATTGTTTATGTTTGTTATATATAATTTGATTTTGATTTTGATTTCAATTAAATGTATAAACTAATCAGTCAAAAAGTACAAATGTAGCTGAACTAATAAATTTACTAACTGATAATACTATTGTTATCAAAGTAAAATTAATATTTTATATATATTTGTATTATACCAGTATTATTATCTTTTAATTGTCCCATATTATTATCATATAATGCTTCTCTTTATTGTTTTTGTTTCCTCATGCACATGACATGTATTATTTCCAAGTTTCATATGTACACATACAAAACTCTATGCATACATTCAAAATACACACTCTACCAAATTAAGACCAGTCATTATTTCTTAGATGTTATTTTATTAAGTCAACTGAAGAATGCACAATCTAATTTTCAACTTTTATAATCATTTTAATAAAAAATAAAATTTTCTCTAATTTTTGAGTCAGCTGTGTCAATTTTATTTCTGGGCTATTTTGACATGTTTCTTCCTTATTTATTGTTTCTGCAATAATGATTGTAAACAAGCATACTGTTTCTTTTTAAATATTGCATTCAAGCAACAAAAATTTAAAAGTCTCAAATTTAAGAATATTACACTATTATTAAATATCACAAAGGTCAATACTACTAATAAACCTAACATGTCTAAGACTGGAAAAATAACATCCCACATATATTTCAATGACTATAATAAACTTAACAAAACCAGCAATAACAAAAAATGACAGTTCAATCTGTGGTTTTAATATTAACTCTTTACTTGATGGTCACTATATATAGAGCAGTTTTCTCAATAGCACTCATTTAGATCAAATTAGCTGGGTACCTACCAGTCAATTTGCTTAGATCTGACACCCTACAGACAGTAGGTTTCAATGAAATGAGAGCAAAAATGGGTTATCATTTTTGAACTGTTATATCATCCACAAAACAATTTATAATCAATTTGTAATAACAATTATTATTATTCAAAAATCTATTTAAAAAATATTCTGGTTCAGTGAATTTGTTGGGAACCAATAGCAATTTCTTTTAAAATCTAAAAACTGATAATAAAGAAGACAAATATATTTTTAAAAGTAAAAATTAAATAAAAGGTAATTTGAAAATTGTGTACTCATCCTATTTAAAATGAAGCATCCAAACTTTGATCACTGAACTAATTAATAATTACCTTTGCACACTCAAGAACAAATATATACATGTAAATACATCACAAAGAGGGGCATGGCTGTTTTAAAAAAAAAGAAAGAAAAACATTTACTGACATTTAATTTGGGCCGAACTTATAAATAAACAGATGTCTGTAAATTTTTAATGTTTAACTACTTACACTGTTGTAAATATAGTTATGATAATCTTGTGGATGTTAGTAACACAAACAAACAAATGCTTACAAAACAAAACAAAAATGTCCTTACTTTCAGGGTGGGATTGGTATTTGTTAGTGTACTAACATTTTGCAGTTTATTGATGGTATGGAGCAGGACATTCCTTGCACATATTTATGTTAAACTGAGTACAACTAAAAATTATATCCTTGTGAACATGTTGCAAGAGATGATAACAGCAGGAGTTTCTCATGGATATCTTGCTGTTGACATGACCTCGCACATCTTCATCATCGCAGGACAGTGCTTTCACAACTTCAAGATGTCTTTATTTTCTGGCACTAAATCCAGCAATGAGTTATGTGGCAAGTTCACAACAAAAATCAGTGTTTGAAATCTGGTTCTGCTCATAGCTTATTGACATCATATATCACCAAGACCATTAGGCATTGGCTGGGGTCTTCACAGCCAAGGGTACATGTCGAACTTGCACAGATATGCAGTTTCATTGTCACAGAGCTATCACAATTTCATACCATGCTTGACTGGTTTTGATAGCATGCACACTCTAGGCACCCAGTATAATATAATCATTGATTCGTTTGTAGCCAAATGACGCTCAAGTATAAATGTAGCAGCAAATGTAGTTGCCTGAGTATCCATTACTCCTTTCATTTTACATAAGTGGTGAAAGTTCAAGTCTCCTCTCTCTGACTGGCTCTGCCCATCTGCCCCTGATTGAAGATTTAAAGTCAAGACCAATAAAATGATTTCTGGCCAAGTTCAATTTTATACCAACATTGGTGATAAAATGATCTGCTGACCAGTAGAAATCAGTCTTGGTAACTGAGACAGGCCCAGAAAAATAGTGCATGCAATATATGCTTTGATCTCTGCTAGTGTTGTATGCTCAAAGTTGGCATATGTACAGACATCTTGCTGAAATACAGCATACCTGTTTATATGTCTACCAATAGTGCTTCAGGAATAGCAAAGAAAAATAATCCAATGCCGTTACAGTCTTTTATATCAAATCCATCGGGAAATACAGCTCCTATACCAGCTGCATTAAAATCAATGACAATAAACGGAGTATGATGTATAGTCCATTCATTGTCAGTATGAACCACTGGGTCTGGATCTATTTCATGCTGGAGTCAAATTGGCTATTGGTGTCCTCACTCACTCACTACCATCTGCATTCAATACATGATCTATCTGCATTTCAAACCCCTAAAATGATCCTCCTTCACTGGATTGAAGAAAAATTGATGGAATTGAACAGTTAACCTCACTTGACTCAGAACTGCTATGAAATCTTGCTGCCATTTTGTGATTAGCACATGGTGCAAATGAGTCCAGAGTGGGTAACAGCATTTTAAAAACTTTTGTTTATTATATAAACAATGCTAGTTGATGTCAGACTGATTTGAAAATGAATTAAGTACTGATTGGATTCAAGATCAGCCTCAATTTGGCATTAGGTAAAAACTGTCTGCTTTTGAAAATAGATACTCTCCTACACTTATGTCTGTACCAAAGGGGCAAAAAATGCACCTATATCTGTATGAAAGAGGGAACAGAAAAACATGCTTTTGTCTATACCAGAGCGACATGAAAGAATGTGCTTACATCAGGAAATGATTTTAACATTTTTAAATGTTAGATTGCTTGAATATGAATCAAGTTTGCTTAGAGAACAAACTATTATGCAACTGTTCTAATCCCACCTGAGTGACCAGGCACTTTCATAAAAATAGTTGCTTGAAATTTTTAACCCAAAAGTGGACTTCAAACCCAGAACTTATGACATTTATCCTCCTTTTATTTAAAAAAAAAAAAATGACAACACTTCAATGTGTAAGTCATTTTATTATAATTATCAGATTACCTGCCAATAATTAAATTAAGCCAGTTTATAACTAGACAAAACCACACAATAATAATTAATAACCTGTAATCCATGACGTCACAACAATACAGGCAAAGAACATGAGTAGTGCTGAAGAAATAAACTGTGCTAGAGACAGAACTATAAAATTTAATATATATATTGGAAGTGGAAAATCCATAAAATCAGAAAAAGTACCCGGTGCGATTCCAAATCCTGAGAGGAAAAACAGAGCCGATTCTAGGACTCAAAGCAGTAGAGGAAATTGTGAGAGAAAACATTGCAGTTATTGGCCAAAAAGTGGGAATTCTGGAAAAGTTTCATGATGTTTTTGATGGAGAGTTGGGTAATACTGAAGGTGAGCTTCACTTAGAAACAAACCCATCAGTCCCACCAGTCAAACTACTATGTAGGCAGTGGCCCATTGCAATCAGAGAAAAAGTCAAAGCAGAGCTTGATAGATTGTTAACGCTCAGGGTGATCGCAAAAGTCGATAGTCCAGCCGACTGGATCAGCAGTGTTGTGGTGACAATCTAACTGAATGGTTCTGTCCATCTTTGTATCAATCCAAAGCCACTCAACAAAGCGTTGAAGTATAATGACTATCCTATGAAGACGATTGATGACATCTCGAAGAGTTGAAAGGAGCAAAGTTTTTACACACCTCGATTGAGGAATGACTTTTGGCATATCAGTTTAGATGAAGAAAGCAGCATGTTGACAACTTTCAAAACACCGTTTGGGAAGTTTCGGTGGAAAAGAATGCTGTTTGGGGTGTCAGTTGTACCTAAGAGTTCCAGAGGAGGGTAGATGCAGCACTACAAGGTCTGTGTGGTGTTTTTGAAGTTTGTGATGTGATAATATGGGGCAAGGGTGAGACTGATGAAGAAGCAGCTACAGACATGATACAAAGTTGAGGAAATTGCTGCAGAGCTGTCGAGAGAAAGGCATCAAGCTGAACAGTGTCAAGGTAGAACTCAAACAGAAAGAGGTTTCATATCTGGGTCACATCATTACCAGCAAAGGAGTTAAAGCAGACCCCAAAAAGATGCTATCAAGAAGTTCAAACAACCTGAGGACAAAGCAGTGGTACAGCATCTGTTGGGGATGGTTGGCTACTTACAGAAATTTGCTCCAAGGTTGTCTGAGAAAGCAACACCACTCAGATAGCTAGTGAAGTAAAATTTCCGATGGGATGCTCATGTCCATGATAAGTCCTTGGATGATATCAAGAAAATGCTTTCAGAACAACCTGTGTTACGTTTTTCGATGCCAAAGAAAACTCTGCAGGCCGATGAGTTTGGGCATGGCACATGTTTGTTGGCAGGTGGACAACCAGTACATTTTGCATCCAGAGCACTACTAATACAAACAGAGAGAAATTATGCCCTAACAGAGAGATGCTGGCAATAGTGTTCGCACTTGAACGATTTTAACGTTATGTTTATGGTCGACATGTTGAAGTCAAGCTGGATCACAAGCCATTGATTCTGATAGGCCAAAAGAGTCTGTTGAGTGACCGAAGTGGCTGCAGAGAATACTTTTGCGTACACAGAAATGTGACTACACAGTTGTATTCAAGAAGGGTGCAGACATGTATTTGACAGATACATTGAGCTGATCAGGCCAAAACCAGTACCGGTAGCACTGAAAGGGAGGAAATTTTCCTGAACCAGGTGGAAAGAGAAGTTGAAGATATTGCGATGTCTTTATATATTTGTTTCTGTGGCAACGCTACAAGAATTACAAGTTGCGACACAGCAAGATTCTGAATTACAGATGCTACAGAAAATTATCAGTCAGGATGGCCAGAAGAGAGGAAGAAAGTTGCAGACAAATTGCAGTTATATTTTCCATTTAGAGAAGAGTTGTCCCTACAGAATGGAATAGTTTTCAAAGGAGAAAGGATTTTTTGTCCCAAAAGACTTGTGAGGGAGAATAATGGAACTGCTTCATAAGAGCCACACATGTTTGCAAGGATGCTTAGAAGGGCAAGAGAAACAGTTTACTGCACAGGGTTAGCAAAAGACCTAGAAAAGCATCTTGAAAGATGTGAGCCATGTTTGTCCTATCAGAAATGTCAAACAAAAGAACCATGTATAAGTCATCCTATTCCAGACTTACCATGGCAGCACATAGCTGTTGACCTTATGGAGTGCAAAGGAAATGACTATGTAGTTGTTTATTTTTCAGATATTTTTAAGTTGACAGGCTTAAAAATAAAACAGGAGAAGAGGTGATTTACAAGATGAAAGCACTTTTTGCACGTCATAGCATGCCTGAAAGAGTAGTATCTGATAATGGTCCACCATTTAGTGGGAAAGAGTTCCAAAGACTTTTCGAAAAATGGGGCTTTGAACACATTACGAGCTCGCCAGGTTATCCACAGTCAAAAGGAAAGGTAGAGAACGCTGTAAGGACTATAAAAGACATGATGAAGTGTATTGAAGAAGAGAATTCAAATGCATATCTAGCATTACTTGAGCTTCATAACATTCCATCCGAAAAGATGAAAACCTCACCGTCTCAAAGGTTATTCGGGCGAAGAACCAGAACATTATTGCCATCAGCAAAGACTTTGCTAAGACCGCAGATATGCATTGAGGTTAAAGAGAAGCTAATCAGCAGGAAATATGCTCAACAAAGCTATTACCACAGAGGAACAGTAAAGTTAGACTCTAATCGGAGCAGACATGATTCAAAGCACCAGGATCAAACAAGTGGATAAGAGCAACAGTGGAAGACCAAATCGACCTTAGATCTTACAGAATCAGAACAGAAAATGGAAAACTGTTCAGAAGAAACAGATGACAGCTAAAGAAGTCTGCAGAACAAAAGTTAGCCAGCCTGTGGTCTTGCAACCTAGAGTGACCACACCGAATCAGTTATCAAGACAGGATAACAAACAAACAGAAATGTTAGAAGCAGAACAGACTGTTCAGTAGTACCAGAAGAAGCTGAAATTTAAAAAAAAACACAACAGAAACCAAGTACAGAAACGTGACAGCAAGTACCACAAGATACATTTGTAGCAAACTCTTGTAGTCAGACCCCAAATCGGATGGTAATCAGATAGAATAATTCTGACATGGCTACAGGAACACAGAACTCAAAACAGCACAAGTAGTTGTGAAACACCTACACACACAAGCAGTGTAGACTGATTAAACAACCGGCGTGCCTGAAATATTACCACCAGGAAAGGAAGAAGTATTTTTTTAAAAATGTATATATATTTTTAAAAAGAAAGAAAGAAAACACAATTGCGAGAAAGGGAGATGCGACGATATTGACTTTACGTGAGTAATGTACTCAGTAACAGGATGTTTAGGAGAATAAATTGGTCTTGCGCACAGTACGCAGCTCGCAATGGCTAACTCGCGTCAGCTTCTTGTCTGAATGTGAAACTCGTTACACACACCAAATATAGTTTAAAAAAAAAAAAAAAAGCGGTACTTTCATAAAGTGATAAAGTACAGTAAGCGGTACTGTCATAAAGTGATGCCATTGTTTTACTAAATACTCTTTTTTTTTTTTTTTGTCTTTCCAAAATTAACACTCGAACATTTCCAATCAAGTAGAGAAAAATAAATAGTCCAAAGAAATAAGAGTTTTGAACATTTCTTTTTTTATACCCATGGACTCTTGTATCTGGTTGTATGAGAAGGGGAAGTTATTTTGTCCAAAACGTATTAGCTTTAGAATATAATTCATCCATTCATTCCCCGTTTTCTTGGATGATTCTTTTTCTTTTCTCTTTCTTGTGGTTGACGGTTGAACAGGGACTAAGAGGATATATAAAAAAAAAAAGTACCGCTCTCATATATTAGTCATGTATTCCACACACACACACACACACGCGCGCACGTTAACCCAGACCATGTGATGATCAAACCAAATATAGCAATATAATCACGTGATATCTGTAGCCATCTTCTCTCTGTACATGAACTTCCTTCTGATGATTTCTTGCCGGCGATATAGCAGTCATGATATTACTAGAGATCAAAAACGTTATTGTTCAGGAGACTTTGTTGCAAAAATTTCATAATGTTCTTGAAGGGTAAGATTGATCTTTTCTATATTTTGTATATTTACTGTAGTTATTGATATTCTTCATAACTAAGAATAATATTAATACGCGAGAGGTGTGTCTTCACTTCCTGTTCTCAAATTTGAGTCCACAATGTACTGTTGTTAGCAATTTTATTTTAGTGCCTCGTTTGTTATTAAATTAGAATAACATTTATTCACGTTAGATTGATACATATCAAGGATCGTAAACTAATTTTTTGTGCGATCAGTACAAATTTTTATATAATAATAAACATTATGCTAACAGTAACACTGTAACAGTAAAACTATGTTGGCCTAACCATATCTTTTTAATAATATTAATATTAACGCTTCGAAATTATATTATTTAAGATCTCTTAGTCAGTTACAGATAGAAGCTCAGGGACAGTGTTTTTGAAGCAAAATCTCCGTTGATTGGGCAGCCAATGAATAGACCAAGTGGCCTCATAGATTTCCATTTATTTATTTAACTTCGGCAAACCTGCCTTTAATAATTAATTATAAAGTTTCATTTTAGCCCCCCCCCCCAATTTAAAAACCTGTAAAATTAGGAATTAAAACAATTTTCAAAGTTTTGTGCATTAGATTTTAAAAGTTAACCTTGGATTTGAAACAATACTAGCGGATTGACTGCATATAATTCATTTTAAGCACTTCCACTTTCCTAGCCAGGGTCGGTTTAATTTTGAATGTGTTTATGGATTTTAAAAAAAAAACCAAACTGAACTTAGATATGAGTAATTTCTTTCTTTTTTTAAAAATTCTAATAAGTTTTAATAATTCTATTTCTAGTTATATTTATAAGTATAAATATCTGTTGTTGACTTACAACTTTTTTCTTTGATCTTGAACAAACATCTGTTGAACTGAGGGCTTATCACTTGCCCTATTCTCTAAAGTATTACTCTGGGTGGAATTAAATCTGTTTTGATTTTCTCTCCCACAAAATGTCCGATCAAATCTCCTTTCTTAAATTCTTGTGTGTTTCTGTTGAAAATCTAATAATTCTGCATAGTGTGAGCTCATATGCATCTGCATTTGCACATACTTATTTAATGTCTTGGAACTACATTCTGTCAACTACTTCCTCACTTTTATTATAGTTTATAATTATACTCATCATGAAACAAATGACTGTAAACTTTTAGCACCTGAATTAAAGTTTTTCAGTATAAATACTAAGTGTGATGCATCTTATTCTTAATTCTTAGGATAGAATTTATTAGATGCATAAATTTGAATGCTGTTATTTATTATTATTGTTTTTTTAAAATGCATTATTTTGAAATATTTGTTTTCAGAGGAAAACCAGATAGTGTTGACATAACTGTTGCAGGTGAGTTGTTCAAATTAACTTTTTTGTTGTGTTTATTATTATGACTGTTTTTGTTCTTTAATCCTATCACAACTGTGGACAAAAATTTAATTCCTGCTATTAGTTTGTGAGTTTAATTCATTATTCAAAATAATGAAAGTCTATCTGCAATCAGTATTAAGTATACTGACCTTAGATGAAAGATTGCAGCTATAGTGGATGGCTCAGGCCACCACACCAGTGGATCTGAAATGCTTTAGTAAGTAAAAATTAATTTCCAAATAATAACTGGAGCAGTTTTTAAAATAATATATTTATATTTCAGAAACAATAATTTTCCCACCTAGATTGAATTAATTGATTGAATTATAGTTAATTCCTTTTTGTGGAAAATTATAATACCCAAGAACAGAGTTATCTGTTAACTTTATCATCCCCAAAGTGTAATTGCTAATTTGAAAACTAATAGTATATTTTGTACAACTGTTTTAAAGTATTATCATTAATAATAGTATTATCGTGTAATATTTCATTAATGAATATATGGTAATACATTTTAATACTAACATAGCTTTTATTTTGTTTAAATGCAATAAATAGGTTTAGTTCTTATATAACTCTATAAGTAAAATGTACAGTTAGATTTAATAATATGAAATAACATTTTTTTAAAATTAATTAAAATAACTAGGCTATATAAGAATGTATATTTCCACAGTATCATTTTATTTATATTTGATTTATTTTATTAGCATTTAAAAAAATTCGTAGAGTATTGTTGATTAAATGTTTGGAAATTATATAAGGCAATCCATTATTTTTTACAGATAAACTACATAACTTGCAAGCAATTGTTTGAGAATTTATGTTGTAGATTTAATTCATATTACACTGTGGGTTTTTTTGCAAATGACATTTTTTGAAGCTGTCTGCTGTGATTCTCTTTATTAATCATTACAACTCTGCATATAGCTAAGCTATACTAATTGTTCTTCACATCTTCACATATGTAGTTATTTCATATCCAAATGAGGGTGCTTGTAGCTCAATTTGAATTTTAATCAGAATTCTCTCTCACACACACATGCATGCACATGTATATATAATATAGTTTCCACTAAAAATATTTTTCTGAATATTTTGCCTAGGAAGTCAGACATTTTCCTATTTTTGTTAGACATTCTATTATGTGCATATGTGTGTTTTCTAAGCATGAAGTTAATTACTGATGCAGCATCAAGAAACTTCCTTCCTTCTTTCTTGCACGGTCAACAATTAAGAATATAAAACCCACATTGGTTGACCATGACCTTTTGTACTTAATTTAGGCTATAAGGATATTTAAAAGTCTTGGCCTTGTTCTTGGCATTTGTGAACATAGCCAGATACTGAGATAGTGAGATACTGTTAATGTTATCCTTACTTGCATACTGCTTGTTACTTTGTCCAATGTCTTTTTTAAAACTCAAAATTGTTACAAACTCATGAACAATGTGGAATAATTACTTGAAATCTTATAGCCAAATAATCAAGCTGCCAACAATCCATATTGGATGATTTAATGCTTTGGAGCAGTTGTATGCTCTTTTCAGTAATATTATTGTGCTTTGAGATTTTTTGAGCTGGAAATCTTCCTCCTGAAACATTCATACATAAGTATATATGGAGTTTATCTCTGGGCTCCGTTCTGGTGAAAGGCTAATGCTCCATCCCAGATCTGTGCTGTTATTTTGATTACCAGTCTACTGCATCCTAGATCTAGCTATCAATCATACAATTTAAATCAGTAGTCCTGGCTGGGAAGACATCCTCTGCAGCAGAGATAACATACTTCAGAATCATCATCCCCATTGGAGATAATAAATAGGCTGCATTTTATATATGGAGAATGCAAATTTATTGACTCACATCAGTTTGTGCTCGGTACAGTGAACTGATATATGCAAGCAAATTATAGTATTATTTTACATGGACTTAACATGTTTGTCTGTGTGTCATCCATAATATTGTGTTATGTAATTTACCATCATAATTTATCTTTAAATAGTGAATTTCCACTTATGAAGGTTTGCAAACATTTGTGTATTTTGAATATCTTGTAATATTGATACAGTAAATTTTTTTAACTGACATTCTGCCTAGTAATTAGTATCATTTTTGCTTTAGTTTAACAGCATATATTTATTTAGCCCATTCAATTCACCATCTTACTTCTTAGCAGTATATTTTTGCCAATCACCAGCATTTCGCTGCATCTGTATATCTTGTAATGGTATTTAGATAAGTATAACTTTGAATAATGAACCTAGCTATAAATCAGTATCTTATTGTATCTGTTTATTTTATTTTTCTATATTTCATTATTAAAATTGCTGTTCTAGAGGTACACACCCCAATTTCTCTGCATTCCAAATACATGAGAGTTTACTAGAATTTATTTAACTCAAAAACTCTGATTATTTTTACAATTTAATGTTAGTAGACAGTAGTCAAAATACAATTAGTAGACAATAGTCAAAATATAATCTTTTTCTCCCTGGATAATTTTAAATGATAAGATATTAAACATGCTCATGCCATAACTATATATTCATTATTAGAGGTAGCACTTACACACAAAAAAGTGCATATATATATATATATATATATATATATATATATATATATTTTTTTTTTAAATACAGTAGAGTTGTATCTTAATGTGCATTTAACATATGTGAATTCAACCACATACACACAGCTAAAACCAAAGAAAACCTGCGTTTCTTCTTGCCTTCCACAGTTTCATAAATACAAGAATCATGCTTCTAGAAGCAGATAATTTTTAAAGTAAAATTCATAATAATTAAACAAAAATGTTAATAGATTTAAAAAAATTGTGGCACAGTTAGCAAAGGCTTACGCGAGTCGCTTGCAATAAGGCTGGTATAAATACAGTTAAAAAGGGATGGGGGCTAACAGTAGTGGGTCATGTTAAACAAGCCAGTCCCAGAACAATAGGAAACTTAGAATATGAAACTTTTGGGCAGGTTATATAAAAGTTCTGTTTAGTGCAAATAAGATAATATTTAGTATTTGTGCACAATTTGCTTGATATAAATCATAACTGTACTCGTTTGCATAGTTTTTAAATAAATTATATGTATTAATGTGCTCTTGTTGTGTTTTTGTGTTTATTAATGGTCAAGTGTATATTTTGTATCAGATAATGTTACATTAGTTATGATGTTACATATTTTCTTTTTAAGTGAAGCATTTCCTCTTTACAGATTTTGATGGTGTTTTATATCACATTTCTAATCCTGATGGGAACAAAAACAAGATAATGGTAAGAAGTCAATGTAATTTGTGACAGTGGTGGGACACATTCTCTTTTAAAATGAATAGTGAGTGATATAATTTATTTCTCTACTTGGTGTATTGTTTGTACTGTTTATTTTTGTTGAAGATGGCATATCACAGAATGGTGGTTACATCACAGGGTTGGTGTGTATTTTGTACAAACATAAGGCAAACACTATGGGATGAATTAACATTAGGATGAGAATAAATGTAAAGATGTATGAACAGTTTAATGAAATATATAAAGAAAATATGACAGATTTGTCTTCTTGTTTAGTAAGAAGTTTTCCGCCCATGGAATATTTTGTGACAGTAAATGTTATCTTTAATGTTGCGGAAGAGAGAAAACGTTTACAGCTCTCGCATATCTGCCAAGTGAGAGAGATGAGGGTGTCTGCTGGAGAATTAATAACATAAATTAAGATTCTCATCACTTGTAATCAATTATGGACAATTAATTAATAAATAATAATTATAATCTTTAACTAAGTGGCATTGGCATCACAAGTACATCCTATGAAATCTTAGTGACTTTCTTAACTTGATATATAGCCACCTGCCTTTTTGAAGGATTTCACTTGTTTCTTAAGAGGAAAATAGAATTTCATCCATTATTTTAAATCTTTTTTTCACAGTCATGAGTCATACAACTAGTTCAGTTAATCATAATTAGTGTAGACTTTTTTTTCAAGCTATTTCTTTGCTGAGTGTGTTTCAGAAAGTGATTTACAACATAGTTCTGGTCACATGACTTTTACACATAATACTTCCTGTAATAAAACCTGTTAAAATTATTTCCTGGGCACTTCAAATCTCACATGCATATTTGTTCTGTTAGATCTAATGCCTAGATATAATAATTATGAGTGATATGCCTGACTTAGTGACTAGCTCCCCAGACAACATTTATGCTGTTAACTTTTGTTTTACTACCTCTCTTTTTTCTTGCCACAGCAGTGTTTAAGTAAAATTTATAAGTGGCATTTCCAATTATTAAACATACATTACTTCAGCAATATTACATTTTATGTTTAATATACAGGTAAAATTTAATCTCACATAAATCTAGATTATGACAGTGATGGGTAATTTATCTAATTATTTGTGACAAATGCATGTTTGAAACTTTGGTTGGTTTTAGCTTCCAAAATTATTTTATTATTTTTTTCTTTTCATAAAATTAATATATATATATATATATATGATGCTGCATTGCAAAACCCAGCTAAAGACACTAAAATTAATTTTGCACTAATTTGTAGTCACAAATCCCCTTTGATAGTCTGGGGGTGGTGGTTATGTACTTTAAAAAAATATATTGAAAAAACTATCTGACAAATTAAAAACTAAAATGCTTTTTTTAAAAAAAATAAACATGAGATTCTGAACATTGATATTATATATGATAAATTACAAAAAAAAAAACACTTTTGAATTTTTTTCACTTCATATTGTTTCTTATATAGGTTTTGCTTTTTGATTATATCTTGTTGATTTCTTTTTCTCTTCCCCACCCAACCTGTCTGTTTCTAACCATATTAAGAAATGTAAAATATAATAATTATTACTTGCATATGTTTGTGTTTACTGGTGAATGTTAGTTATTATGATTGACATTTTATACAGCCACTGAACTGATTCCTTAGTTGAACAAAATTGAAAATGTATTAGTCTAATATTACTTTGAATAATTTGTTCTATAAATTTAGTACAATGTACTATATGCCTATGTTTGCTGAAAAACAAAATATATAGTTTCGATTAGCAAAATTTTATTAATCATTTAGGATTATAATCATTATTGAATGAAATCAGTGTACTGCTTTTAAAACTCAGAATCAGCTTGGTTCATTTTTCAGTTAGTTGAAGTTTGTGTAAATAGTGCTTCAGTTTGTTGAATAGAATAAGTAAAATATATTAGTTTATAAACATACAAAGGGAGATAATTTTAAACTTGTTTCTCACCAGTGACTAGTCATTCTTTCATCATTATGTAGTGTGTATCATCATTTACCCTGTTTGAAATCACAAATATTGGAAGTGGATTTAAACAGAACTCAATCAGTGTACTAGGTTGCAAACTGGATTCTAGTAACCCTTTTAGTTTTTATGCAACCTTTGTATAATGGATGCTGGGTTGGTAGCTGCCCCTTATTTTAAAAATTAGTTAAAAAGAGGGAAATAAGTTTTTCAGGTCTTTATGATCACTGTTTTTCCCCAGAAGGGTTTTAAAATAGATATATTTAAACAATGATGGAAACAGTTAGTTGAAAGAAATATATATAATTTCACTTAGTATACTAGCATCTGAATACTGAAACAGCATTATTAGGTCTTAGATTTACAGGATTAGAGATGAAGCTAATTATTAATCAGTACTGAATGGATAACACTAATATTAATGATAATTCAAACGCTCATTATTTTTAGTTGTTGGGTTCACATATTTGCACTTCCCTCCCCTCCCCTGGTCTTGATGGCAAGGTCTTTCAGTTAGTCATTGAATTACAATTAAAGTTAATTTAAAGATACTTAATACACTCTTAGGCAGGGGAAAAGATTTTAATTTAAATACAGAAGTGTAAATTATTATTATTATTACCAATGTCAAATGCAGTAATTTAATTTAGTATCACAGTTTTATAACTTGTTTCTTACTTTAAGCAGAACAGTGCATTTTATTTGCATACTATTTTTTTAAAAAAGGTTTTGGTGCGAGAAGTGAATGCAATCTTTGATTACTTTACAAACAAGTATGATATATTCCACTCCCCCCACCCCACCCCCACACATGATGTTTATAGGTATGAGCTACTTCTGTTATTCATGTGAGATTTGTTCATCACCATTTGTTCATTCATTTGTTAAACACCACATAGAGTGATATTATTTTATCATATCATAAGATTCTGCCCCCACTTATACAGTATTTTGCTGTTGGAAAACTTTTTCCCCCAGCCAAACAGTAAGGAAATGATAACCAATGTGATTTTACAGATTGAAGAAATTAGTTTATTAAAGAAAAATGTACAAAGTTATATGCATAAAATAAAACACTTTTTAATGTGTATGCTAGATGGTTATTTTGATCAAAAGCTGAATTATCATCTTTAATTTTTGATTGTAAAGATTTTTAACATCTCAGGACATTGTCACTTTCTCTAGTCTTAAAGATGCAATCTTTATGTTTTTCCAGCGTATTCACTTGTTAGATATTAAAAAATAAAGAGATAAGTAAAACAAAAAATATGGTGCTACCTACCTTATTTAGACACTAAGCAATACAGAGACAACGATGGAAGAGGAAGATACTTTGCTAGTGTAGTAGTAGGTTTAAATGTAGGCTTGGGTGAGGAAAAGTACATATGTGCTCTAGTAAACATCAGGATGGCAAATTTTAAGGTTTATTTTTATGTTGAACTCATTTATTTTGCCATTGTTGGCAAACTGGTTTACAGAGGAAAAATATTTATATATTAATTCCAGGTTTATCAAAAGTGTAAATGGCAAGAGAATATTTATAGGATTAGGTTTAATAAAAGGTTTATTTCTCTCTTCCCTCCCCCCCCCCCTCTTTATCTGAAAGTATTAAACTGAAATATTTGGTTTTCTGGTTTGGTTTTATTATTATTAGGTCAGCATTTCTTTGAAGTTCTACAAAGACCTTCAGGAGCATGGTGCAGATGAGGTAAATATTAATTAATTCATTTTTGTTAATAACAGAGCTTATGTTTTAACTGAGTGCAAGATCTTGTATTTTAATTTTAGTTAGCAGAATAACAACTTCATATGAGAATTTACATTTGACTTGCATACTATGTGAAAGTGAAATGCTAATTGTGTACTAATCACTGAACATGTTTGAAACAGCTGCCTCAGGCTTAATATGCTATTTTACGTGTATGAGTATTTGTGAATTGTCTGGGTTTTGTCAAATTGGTTCATTTGTCTATTCTTTCTTCCTTGATTTTAGAACTTTTTACTGAGTTTTTAAATTTCTTGAACTGCATCCTCCATTTTTGGAATTTAAAATCTTAGTCATTGCCTTTTTGAACTTAGCAGAGATGTGCTCTGCATGCCTTAATTTATTCTTTGTGTCTAACTCAACTCTTTTCAAAACTTATGCATTATTTTTCTCCTGCCTGTCTACAAACCCAAACATGGAGAAAATCTGAAGACTAAAATATTCAGATGTAGAATTCCAGTTTTCTACCTTTCACCACTATCTTCCCATTATAGTTTTACTACTTCATTTATAACAATTAACAGTAGATTTGACCAATCTATTCAATATACCTCTGCAGACAAGTTTTTAAATTATCGATAATTTTCTATTGCTTTGTGGTGCAGAAAATTTATCTGAAATCAGCAGTATTATTCAAGCTAGAAACCTCAACATACTTTTCTTCACTAAAACATGGCTTAAAGAAAATGATAATGTTCCTATTTGCCATAATCTGAGACTGATTTGTTATACTTTAAAATCATTTCCATGGCTATCAAGAGGAAATGGTGTATATGGTCATCAATCCCTTCCTCAGAATTTTGCTTTCACTTTGTAGATTTGGCACCCATTTCAGCTCTTGTGGAAAACCCTTTCTCTGCTGTCTCACAGTTCCAAAGACAATACTCTCTCTTGAGCAAATCTTCCATAAATTTGAGAGGTGTAAAATATAGTCAAAAAAGAAAGAACTTTGTGTATGATGTCTGGTTCTACTGACAGCATAATGACCACATTGCTTAGGTATTTGTTAGGGATTGTCATGGCCAAGGTAAATGTTGAACTTGCATTAATGTGAAGTGTCATGTCACAGAGCATCCAAACCTCGATACCACAGTTGATTGGTTTTGATGGTATGTACTGTAGAGAAGCAAGGCACCCAGTAAAATTTTTCTATAGCTTAGTGGTGCATAACAGCAAATCCATCACTCCTTTCATTTTGTATAAATAGTTAAAGTTTGGATCTCCTCACTAATGTGAAAGTATAAGTCAGGCTGATAAAAATAATTCTGGCAATGATCGATTTTATACCAACATTGGCAATAGAAGAATGCTGACCAATAGAGATTAGTCTATGCAATATATGCTTTCATCTCTGCTAGTGTTGTCTGCTCAAAGTTGGTATATATACATCCACCTTGCCAAAAGTACTACCACCTGTTGGTTTTGTGGGTGATCTCTGCCAAAAGTAGTTCAGGAAAAGAAAAAAAATCAGTTGCAGTCATTATATCAAATCCATGAGGAAACACAGCTCATGTACCAGTTGCATTAAAATAATTGACAATAGTATATGAAGATGTGTAGTCCACTCATTGTCAGTGTGAATCATTGTAGATCAGTTCCTGTTGGAGTCAGACTCACTACTGTTTCCATCCACACATTAAAAACATTGTCGCTTTTGGTCTCACTATCATCTGCCTCAGATCATGATCTCTCTGCATGTCAAACCTATAAAATGATCCTTCTTCACTGGCTTGAAGAAAAATCGATGGGACTGAAAAGTTAACATTGCTTGACTCAGAATCACTATGAAATATCCCTGCCATTTTGTGATTTGCACATGGCACAAATGAGGCTGTGAGGGTAGAAGCATTTATAAATATTTTTTTAATAAGCAACACATGTTGATGTCAAGTGCTGATTTGAAAATGAAATAATTTCTGATTGGTTTCAAAATCAGCCTCAAATTTGCATTATAATATATATGTAGTAAAACTGTCCCTTTTTTAAAAACTAGGTACGCTGAAACACACTTGTGACTGTGAGAGAACAAGGCATGTAAATGCACTTTCATCAATGAGCAGGGGGTAAAGCTCTTGCCCTGCATTTGTGCATTCCAGCCCTGATTAGGGCCTATTAAACTTTTGAACTTTATTTGCTAGAATGCATTACACTTCATAATTTGATATTTAAAAAATGTTTATGTAGTATACAGAGAATGCTCTTATAATTTATTTGCTCTTGCACCTGGAAGAGAATCATAAAATGAACAAAGTATGGCTTTATGAATATAAATCAGAATAATTATAATTATTATTTCTCATTTAACAAATTTAATGTGTTTAATTTAATCTGTTTTATTCTCTACCATTTATAACCTGTAATTTTCTCTCTCCAGCTAATCAAGAGAGAATATGGATCTTTTTTGGCATCTCCAGAGCCTGGTACATATTATTTTTTTTCATCACATTGACTAATACTTTTACTATTGAAAACTATAACTTTGAAAATACTCTTCTCAAATATAAAGGTAAGTCAGGTAAGACAGCACCATCAAAGTAAAGCAAATCTAAGTAAAATAACTTCATCAAATGTACACCGATGTGGAAAACACACAGAGCATTAATTATTTTCAGTACTGGTCTGCATTTAGTGGAAATATTTTTGTCACAATTCATGAATAAATGAACGCATTGTGGAACCAAGACCATCAGTTTAAGAAAATGGCTGCTTTATTTGTCAAAATCAAAATATCTTTTATCCACCAAATCATATTAAATTGCCATCACAACATAAAATGAGTTAATGACCATATTTTAGAAAAAAATCCAAGAACAACAAACTTCATGCACCTATATAAAAATATTGAAATGACAACCATGGTGATGGCACCTAGGCAGTGACTAAAGCTTAGAAATAATTTATTGCGAAAAATAATTGCAGTGCAGGTAATTTATTTACTGTCATCACTAATAGTAGATTCATTATAAGAATAGAAGGTTGGATAACGTAATATTTAAACCAAGCAACGAATAAATTTATATCAAGATATTTGTTTCATTTTAGATTTGAAAACATTGCATTCATATTCTCTAACTCAGGGGTCGGGAACCTTTTTGTCTGAGAGAGCCATGGACACCACATATTTTGAAAAAGTAATTCTGTGAGAGCCATACATTATGTTTAAAACTAAAAATTCAAGTAAATGTGTGCATTTTGTGTAATTTCAACACTAAAAGTACAATAATTATGTCTCTGAATTCTTTTTAATAACATTGTTATGCTGTTGCTAATCAATAATGAGTATTTCTTACTATTAATGCGACTTTTGGTGCTGCATGGCTTTGCTGATGGCTTTGTAGTCTGGTTGATACGTGGTGAGGTTAAGCTTCATGCAGGCGTTGAGACTTCCATCCGTTAAACGTGATTGCAGGTTGGTCTTAATGTTCTTTAGATGTGAGAAAGACTGCTCGCATGCATATGTAGAGCCAAACATTGTCAGTACAGCAATACTCACATGCTGCAGTGTGTGGTATGTGACGGGAAGCGCGTTCCAAGTTTTGACAATCAGCTGGTCTGCGTGTTGAAGTTTTTTCATTTCTGCCCACTTGTGTTGGCTTGCCAACTCTGCTTGCTGTCGTGCAAGTCTTTCCAAATCTTCATTCAGTGACTTGAACTTATTCACCCACATGTCTGAGGCCTTCAGGTCAGCAGCTTGGAGCTCAAAATCTGACGGAGACACCGGGGATGCAACTCAGGTCAGTGCTGTCCACTGCACACTCGTGTGAATGGGTGATGAACTTAAAAAGACGGGTGTGCTCACGAAATTCTCCAAAGCGCACTTTAAATGACTGCAGGAGATTAGACGTGAAGCCTGCTAGCTGCTGAAGATTAAGATATTGAGCAGGGTCACTTGATGTGCACGTATCTTTGAACTCTCCCAGTTTTTCAAAGTGTAGTAAACGACCTGTTTCAATGTCGGCGATGAAGAGTTCTAGCTTAATGCAAACGCCGCTTGTTGCAAGGATAAGATTGTATTTCCAACACCTTACATTTTCACATTGAGCTGATTTAAATGTTCAGTCATGATAATAGAACTTCAGGAGCCACTCAATGTCAGCTAACTCGGGATGCTCGACATTCTTCATTTCAAGAAAAGTCCGGATTTCGCTCAGACAAGTCACAAATCGGCTGAGCACCTTCCCCCTTGACAACCAATGCACGTTGCTGTGCAGAAGCAGACCAGGATAATTATTCCCAACCTCGTCAAGCAGTGTTTTAAACTGACGATCATTTAATGCTCGGGCAACAATAAAGTTGACTACCCGAACCACCAGCGACATCACCTCACCAAGCTGCTCGCCACACATCTGAGCACAAAGCGCCTCCTGATGTAGGATGCAATGAAAGCTTATGATGCGTCTGTTTTCATGCTCACAAAGAAGAGCAACAAATCCTCTGTTTTTCCCCACCGAACATTTGTCTGCGAGCCAGATGCAGCCATCAATAGAGCCACATCTGGCTCACGAGCCATAGGTTCCTGACCCCTGCTCTAACTCAACGATGCACCTGATATTCTTCTCTGAAGCAGTGTCAATGGCTGCTAACTTTGGCTGAAGTAAAGTTAGTTTCTGCCTGGAAGTAGTCAGGGATGGGATGGGAGTTAAGGGGGGAATCATGCAAATCACCAGCAGATTTAATCAGCATGGTAGCATTAGTAATTTACTAGAAATACCCGGCACTTCACTTCTAGAAGTAGACAGATGGGGGTTGACCAAAGATAGAGCAGGCAAATCTATCACCAGCAGCATTCAGAGTTTGTTTTCGTATGGAAGTAGGCAGTTGGGAGGTACTTTACTGCTATTGATAATTTTTGTTTCTTGAGCGACATTGTTAATTGCTTAGAGAAACTAATTTTGTCTGATAGTAACGAGCATGAGGCCACATAAAAATCATTGGGTGGTCATTTTGAAGTGCCTGGATTTGATATGTAATCCATAGCACTGCTGTTTTAACCAATCAAAGAATGATTCTCACTTTTGTACTTCGTGACTTACATCACCCAAGCACTTGTAGTGGGTCAAGGTTTCTCAGACCACATGGATATAAGGTGTTAAGAAATGTGCAGGAAACATTTTTTGAATAGGGGAGGCACTTTAATTCTCTATATAACCTTCTCTGATTTAGCTTTAAAAAATGGTGGTTATCATAAAGCAACGAGGACTATTATTTGGAATACTTTGCAAAGAAAATGCTTTTTTGAACACTGGTAGGTTGGAAAAACAATTTTATTTGCACAAAGACAATATTGACCTTTGGTATGTGTTGCAAGTTGTTTTGATAAAAAATTAGTATTTTTCAATAATTGATTCTCTTGAAGATTTCTAGGGTCTCAGTGGATACCTATTGACACACCCTTACTTAGATAATTATAAACAGGTACCATTAGCGATCATTTCTAATAGCTACAATCCAGACAGCCTTTGCATCTTTTGTTAGTCATCTATATCAGCACTGAGGTAATGCAGTGGAGGTTCCCAGGGTTGGGGTGTGACAGGTAGCAGCTCAGAACACTAACAGTTCTTTATGTCATCATAAATAGTCAATTTTTTTGTGTTTACAGTCATTAACTTTTTATAATCACTTGTAATTTTTATTTTTAAATAAATAATTTCTAACTTATGGGTACATTGCTTGCATGTAATTATGTAAAGCATTGGATAGACCTACTAACATAGCCAAATATTATTGTATGACACAATTTTTCTGCAAATGGCAGAAACACCAGATTTATTAAGCTCCAAGCAGCACACAACCTTTGAGTATTGAGAACTTTTTAGTTCTTGCAAAATTGAGACTCGCCTAATTGCATCTACTAAATTTGATCATTCTTTTGCTTTGTTCAAGGCATGTGACAGTACCGGGTAGATATTTAAATGTTATAACAACATTTCAAAAGTCATAACAAGCCAGAATATGTAATTAAATTATGTAACATTTTGACAGTATACATCTTTAAAAAACAAAAGTTTTTAATTCAACCTAATTATGAAAATTTATTTTGTACATTTAATGATTAACTCAAATTCTCATCTTAATGGATATCTATGTTCCAGCAAATTAAATTGTAAGTACAAAAGTTCACTGGTACCTGCCTTAAAAATGTGATGGGTATCATTTTAAAAAGTTTTGACATCCCTAAAGACTAATGAGACAACAAGAAAAACAAAAGAGCACTATTTTAATCATATTAATATGCCCTCTCAGACTGTATAGTTAGGCTAGAATGTTTCTTTCTCTTTTATCCTTTTTATTAATCCTTGATTAAATATATCATTTTAATATGCTGTGTTGTCGTTACAGGGTACAATGTGTCAGTGGTGTTTGATCTTGAAAATGTGCCATCTAACTGGGAAGAGATGGTGCAAAAAACATCACTTCTAAAGCGAAACTGCTTTGCCTCAGTTTTTGAAAAGTACTTCAAATTACAGGGAGATGGCATGGAAGGAAACAAGAGGGCCGTGGTCCATTATCGGGATGATGAAACAATGTAGACATTTGTTGTTTTTATTTCATTAATCTTTTGCTGGTTGGATTTAATTAAATTTTTTTATGAGTATTTATTGGCTGATATTGCTAATTATGCTTAATTTCTTCGTTAAAAAAATGTACAGGTCTTGGAATACAAAGAGTATGTCCACCATCGGGAGTTGGAAATCTCTGATTTTATTTTCATTTTGCCATAGATAAATTTACGTCATCTAGAAAAGGTTTCTTTTGTCTTAATAGGTTTACATTGATAGTACTAGAATTTTATCTTTTAGAATATATTGCAAAAGAGTAAGAAACTGCTAGGTCAGTTTGTATCAAAGTTAAGAGAATTAACTTTGTTTACTACAGTTGATGAGTTTTTCATCCTATAATTCAAGTTGATGTTCATTTTCATTGTTATCTGAATTTGATATCCCTTCATATTTTACATTAAAGTGATCATTATCATTATTTTTAATGCATAATGTACAGTAATACATACACTTTTTAAATATGAAATACCTTTCACTTTCATATGTCTGTCACTTTAGTCCTAGTTTAAGCTTGTTCAAGCCATTCTTATTTTATTTTGCCCAACTCGTTATAAATTTATCTTTTTTGATTATTGTATTAACTGTTTATGATTTTATTAAAATACATTTTTAAAAAATTAAAACAAACTGAGCATCTGGCAAATAAAGGTGATAAACCATTTTCTAGATAATAGAATGATGGAATCACAGAAATTTTGAATCATCTTGAATCACCCCTTGCAAAAATGGAAAAAACAACTTGTTTTCAATTCTGTATATTGTCTTTTAATTTCACCCAGCTTCCTTTGCAAAATAAGCACTTATTTTGGTATAGCTAATCAACTGCTGATGTGGTAACTGGAACATACCTCTGGCAGTCAGAAGTAAGCGTATTGATGAACTGACATGCCTGTGACAATGTAAAGGTTGAATTACATGTTCCATTTGTGTATTATATTAAAAAGTTTTTCTCTTTTGAATTGGAAATGCAGTTTTCAGAGCTATTAGGTTTTTGTTGACTTTATTGTTTAGTATTCTTGCTTTCTCTCTTCAGCATGTTGTTTACTTATAAATGAGTCATGTAGCTTATTTGCACATCCTTTGCTTATTCTTACTGGAATCTTAATTACATGACAGAGTGGCAGCTCATGATTGGAGATAAACTATTTATAATTTGTAAGAACTGTGTTTATTTGCAGATCTTTTTTAGCAGTTGTAAATTGATAAGCAGCCACTGAATTGTTTTGTCTCCAGACATTGAAATTCTCAGAAAATAATGCTCATTATTTTCATTGCAATACAACTTGACTGAGAATCTGAAAGCAGATCATTTTTCCCCCTGCTCATGACTTTTTACAAGCTAACTACGTTAGAAAGTCCAGGCTGAAAAATCACTTACTAAACGTGTAAATGTATTACTGATCTCAGGTTTGTCCAGGATGTTTACTAATATTAATTTTTAAATAAAAAAAATAATCTGTGGTAAATTTATAAATCACAATTTTAAAATGCAAACACTTTAGTAATTCTTTATCAGATCTTTTTTTGAGATCAGAATGAATCTTGTGACAAGGTTGGTGTTTATGATAGTTGTAAATGTTTTTTTTTCTAATGTTCATAACTGTAAAATGTATCTTTCAGTAAATCTTGACAATAGTATTTTTAATAATATTATTGAAAACTATGATTAAATTTCCAAACAGGTTTTACTCTATAGTGATTAGATACAATTTTTCATAAATATTAATTTATGAAATACTAACTTTTCAACACAGCACTCAATCAGTTTATATCTTCTTTTTTTAATTTTAGGTATGTAGAAGCAAAGAAAGACAGAGTTACTGTCATCTTCAGCACAACATTCAAAGATGATGATGACATTATTATTGGCAAAGTTTTTATGCAGGTAAAAGACTGTGCATGCGCGCGCGAGAGTTGGAGTGAGTGAGTGCATGCATGTAGTTGTGTGTGCTTGTGAAATCAGTGAGCTTGTTTAGCCTGATTATATTGGAAAAAAGATTCAATATTTAATCTCCCATTCTACACAGTGCTTAAAGGGTTAGTATTGCTTCCAAAGAACTAAAGATCATTAAATTTTAACACCTAAAATAAAATTTTGAGTTAACACTTGAATAAATAGCTTTATTTAAGTGTTTTCTTTGGAAATACTTAAATAGTTAAAATTACAGAAAACATATTGTTTATACTTAATTTTCATTTGTATTATTATTTTTTTTTAACTTCATTTCCTAGGAGTTTAAGGAAGGTCGTCGAAAGTACCAACAGGCACCACAAGTATTGTTTAGTCATAAAGAACCACCTCAAGAGCTTGCTGAAACTGATGCCAGAACTGGTGACAATATTGGATATATCACTTTTGGTTTGTGTTTTTTACCTTAAGGAATTAAAGTATATAGGCATGAAGTAATGTTTTACATTTACTGATCATTAAACATATTATGCACTTGTAATCAGAAATATAATTTTTTACCTTAAGGACTTAAAGTATATAGGCATGAAGTAATGTTTTACATTTACTGATCATTAAACATATTATGCACTTGTAATCAGAAATATAATTTCCTAAAATTCAGTCAGTTATCTAAAATATTTTTTCTAAACTTTTACCACATATATGACAGTTCTCGTTTAGATAAACTGAGTTTCTTTTGAATGACTTTAAGTTTTGAATATGTGACACCAATGCCACTTATTTAATAGATATGATTATAATTAATTATCCAGAACTAATTACAAGTGATGAGAATCTTAGTTTATTTTATTAATGATCCTCCAACAGACACCAGTTATCTCTCACTTGGCAGATATGCAGGCACTGAAACGTTTCTCTCTTCCACAACATTAAAGATAAACATTCATGGTCACACAATCTTTCCATAGGCAGAAAACTTCTTAACTAAAGGAGAAGACAAATCCATCTCTAATCTATATTTAGCAAGCCCCCATTCACCCACCTTCTTCTCCAATGTGTAAGAAGTTCAGTAAATTTAACAATAAATTTATTAAATCAACAATCAAATATACATATGACAAATACAGTGAAATAGATTACTTGACATTAATATTTCCACGAAACCATGTTCACATAATTCATATGTTTCACAGTCTTATACTAAAATATAATTCAGTAATTCTGTCTTATCAGAAAACACAAATGGAGTTATTAGAGATAAGTGATAATAGTTTTACATAACCTTGTTTAACTGCTCTCTCAATAGTCTTCTGCACAATTTTGCAACAAAGACACAAGTTATTATCAGCACTTATTACATCCGCTCCACATGCCTCACTTGCATGTTGAAAAAAAACTCTCAAGTAGCAGAATAGTTCTTTTAACTCTCAACCTGGGTGCTTCAGCTCCTTCAAAAAGAACCATAAATGCAGCAATGTCCAACAACTTCTGTACACTAGAAATTGTTTAGGTAATCATCACATCTTGCTGCCACACATCATTAGAGTATAATGTGTTCTTACACTTGCACACCACTTCCCATCTCTACCATGATCAGTTGTAAACAGTAAACCAGGAGGTTCAAATGAAAATGAAACTAGAAAAGGCTACTTGTTTCTGCAAAATATAATCAGAGAACAAACGCTAAGCTTCCAGTTTATCGCTTTATAACTCCATTCTTTCTTACATTCCAGTCTCAACTTACATTGAAACGGTAACCCAATACATGCACACCACATAATAAATGCCCAAGGTTGCATTACTTTGACAATTTAACAATTTAAATTTTAAAATAAGGAGAGGCAAATTTTCTCTGCCACAGAATAGAAATATTTTAATTGCTGCTATCTGTAAAATTAAATGTTACAAATAAATTTTATAAAAAATCATTTTCAGAAGAATAAAACTCAACAGTTAATGAAGAAAAATGTGTACTTTGTTAGAATGTTTTTAAACATTTTTAAAATACATTTTCCATTTTAGGGATGTTTATATAGCAGGAAGTGTCAAAAAATTTCCCCAACAACCCCCCAAAATGAACTAGTTGAATTTACTTTTAACTGGTACTCTAAGGTAGAAACATTCATTGGGTAGTAAGATGATTACAGTTGCAAAAAACCATTATAAAAGCTAAGGCATTTCATAATCTTATTGTTAGATGGGACAAATACAGAATTAACATTTATTTTTGAAGCAGACACTAAATGCATTATCACTGAATTTTGCTACATAATCTATAAAAAAAATTACTGCATACTTTTGCTAATGGAGGAGAAGGAAGGGAATGTTGCTTTGGTATTTCTCATATTTACTTTGGATTTACTTAAGCATTGAGAATCGTTCAAGCATTATATTTGTGAAATTTACTAACAGTTTCATGAACACATAAAAATTACTCAATTTTATATATGGGTGTAGAAAATAGAACAATTTATTTTCATACAAAAATACGATGTTAACAATTTTCTGTATCCTAAGTTTAGTGTTCTTTAATTTATTAACTTCTTCATTTTAACCAGAAATGTTTGCTAACATTTTTTGTATTACCTTCATCACTTTAGAATTATTAACATTATTTTTAGTGGGGTTGTATTTATTATTCATATATTTTCAGTTTTATTTCCTCGCCACACAAGTCCTAGTGCACGAGATAATACCATCAATCTGATTCATTTGCTGCGAAATTACCTGCACTATCATATTAAATGCTCAAAGGTTAGTAAATTACCTACCGGTACATTATCATATCAGATGCTTAGAGATTAGTGAATTGTTTATTGTACATCATTATATACTCTTTGATATCACTGAATTACTTAAGTGGCAGCCATTGTTCCTAAGTATGGGAATTATCTAAATGGTTATTGAATAATTTGCACTATTATTGCTCAAAGTTAATAAATAAGTTAATAATTATATTCAGATATCTAGGGTAAGTGAATTATACAAGCTATTTGATTTATTCTTAGAGATAAATATGGAACTACCCTTTTGAACATTTAAACAAAAAAAAAATTTTTTAAATATAGAATATTCTTTTAGATTTATATTTTTCTGTCTAATCTCACAAATTATTATCAACTTGATAATCTCTGAGTTCAATCCTAGAATATTAGATTATTAATACATTGTCTATATATTCCTATCTTTTACGCTTACTTAGTTTCATTCATATACATTAAAAGATTCTTGGTTAAAAAATAAAATAAAATACAAGCTGTAAAGCCTTCATGATGTAAATTGCTATGATTTATGTTTTCTTTATATATATATATTTTTTTAATATAATATACACACACTGTAATATTAACACTAGAATTTGTGCTTTACTATTAGTGGTGCCAATGGTTGCCCTAGTACCCATTGTCGTGCAAAGTATATCTGTAGGTGAGTCATGCCTGCATACAGTAGACCTAGCAATGCTGAACAAATGATGTCCCTTAGAAGAGTATACCAAAGAGGATCAACATTGCCTTCTATTTCTAGGATAGTAAGGATGTGAAACCCATTAAAATCTGTCACAGAATGAAGATACAATACAGAAACATTTATCACTGCAACAGGTGTACAAGTGGGACAGGAAGTGTAGAAATGGGATGTCGTGTGTGGTAGACATTACTTGCTTGGGCGGCCTTACACTGTTGACATGCTACAAATAGTTGCACACATTGAAATAGTGCTAAGAGAAAATTGTCACATTATCATACCTGCCTACCTTCCGCTTTTAGCGGAAGAATCTCCCGCTGTTACCTCGAATCTCCCGCTCTTCCGCTTCCAAAAGAAATCTTCCGCTTTCATTTTCATTTTCAATTTTTTTTTTCACGATCGGTTATGACAAGACGAAAAACTTACCGTGCGTTCAATAGAGCTAACGGCGGCGTAACTCTAACTGCTTCTCTGTCGTCTGCTATGAGCTCTTCAGCATACGAGTCCTTTTCTAACACTTCCGGAATCTTATTCGTCGGTCGTTATTAATTTTAGTTGACAAAAACAGAATTTCGCTCGTGAAATAAACATTTTCTTTAAATATTTTTTATGTTGAGGAGTCAGAGCTTAGCGGGATAAGCAAATTCGGTTCATAACGTTTTTACTGCCCGTTCGACCGATAGACGAAGTTCGCTTTTTCAAAATGGCGGCCACGTAGCGATAGTATATGCGTGACAATTACGAAATATTTACTTTAATAAATAACATTCAACTTACATGTAAGACAGTCTATGCAATTTTCTTCAGAAATTATCCGTCCAAAACGAGCTACTTTGACGAATTATATTGCAATGCTAGGAAAAAGATTGGCGTTTTCAATAACGGTAGGCCTATGTTTGAAACCGCATTGAGGTTCAAATAATCATTTTTTCTGGAATCCGTTGTAATTATTCTTATATAATATGTAAGGCTTCAGAATTTATTTTGTTTAAAAAGTGACACAAGTTTTAAAACAAAAAAATCATCGGCGATAAAGAAATGATCCTGAGTCAAATTTGTTTGAAAGTAATTTACGGAATTGTGAACATTTTGATTTAGTCGAATTTTTTATTTTAATCATTTCTGCTAAAAAAATAATAAAAAATTAGAAATATATATAGGCCTATATATATACATGTATTTGTAAATTAGCCGTTGATATTTTGTGATTACGCAGTACACACATTATTATAATAGAATTTTAGAAGACATGATAATAAATACACATACATTGAAGACAAAAGAAATGCATAAAACATTAAAAATAATAATATTAATCATATCCAATTCTTAATTAACAAAGCATGCTTATTGAAGAATAATGTTTTTTAATAACATTTAAATGTTACAGGAAGACTTCCACTGTTTTTTCTCTAGTCTAATGGACATGTAAATTTAGAAAAATACAGGTGTTTTATATATTTAATTTTAAATAATTTATAAATTAAAATCTGAACCAGATATTCTAAAACTAATAACTGGTATTGCTTTCTCATAACAAAGACAACATATATTCTAAATTTTATTAATGTGGATTGATAAATATATTTTAAAAAAAATTTCTTTGCAATATTCTGGTTCTATGTAGTATTAGAAAATAAAAAGACTGTACACTGAGGATATAAAGGATAGTAATATATAGTATTAGTATATTTAATTCTGAGAGAGCTAAATGACTAAGAGCAGTCCAATGTAGTATGGATAGGGTATATTTATTTTAAAAAAATAAACCACTTGAACACTTTTAAAGTTCTGTAGTCTTTATTTTACTTTAAATGTGTTTTTCTCAAAATGACTTTTTTCCTCTGTTGAACTAAATGCTAAGACCCCTTTTGAATAGTTGTAATTATTCCATGTCCCTGAAATTTGGTATACTAGTTTCTCATACATAAAATTAAAAGGTTGTGCATGGATGAAAGCCTATATGCTTTAGGTTTAAGTAAATTTTATTTTTTTAAATTCTACATGTTCTCCCAAAATATATATTTTTGATGGTTACAATAAAAAAAAATCATAACTTTTTTCTTAAAATTTTTCAATAGGCACGTGTTCCTTTTTGTGGCTTGTACATTAGATAATAAAAAGTTAAATATATATTTTAAAAAAAATCCATTTATGAAATATTTAATGAATTTCTGTAAAAGTGAAAATCATGATGCAGTACTTCAATGGCCCATTATTCTGAAATGTGAAGATCCTTCTTCAAATGAAGTCTAAAGAAATATCTTGGCCAGTGTATTTCTAAATAAAACTGCCTAACACTTGGTGTGCTTGACAAAAATTCATCTAAAATAAACAGTGGAATGGAGACTAGACAAAATGTAGACAAATTGTTGTGCTTTGCATTAATCATTACATTATTGGTAAGTTTATTTACAAATATTAACATTATTTTTTTTATTTTGCATTTATTTTATATTATTGGTATTTCTATTAAAAAGCCAGACTCCGCATAAAATCTTCTGGTTTCCATTCAAAATCTTCTGGTTTTGGACCAGTGATCTTCTGGTTTCCTAAGGTGGGGGGTAGGCAGGTCTGCATTATGGTGGATGAA
Source organism: Sinotaia quadrata (assembly GCA_028829895.1). Classification (NCBI taxonomy): domain Eukaryota; kingdom Metazoa; phylum Mollusca; class Gastropoda; order Architaenioglossa; family Viviparidae; genus Sinotaia; species Sinotaia quadrata. The sequence continues at coordinate 48,021,191 of CM054180.1, read as the reverse complement.
GAGATCTCTGAATTAGATATTAATCCTGATATATCACACCATATCATTCATGATGTGCTGTAGTTCCGCAGGATATATGCAAGATAGGTCCAAAACAATTCAAACTGAAAGAATGATGAGTGAACATGTGAAGAATTTTTGCATTTACAAAACTGAGGGTGGCGCCTTCCTAAAGTGTATAGGGCAGGGGTGCACAAACGTTTTAGGCCAGAGGGCCAAATTTCCAATTGATAGTGCGTGGAGGGCCGCCACATGGATGGCTCAGTAGAAAAACAACACAAATAGTGAAATAATGTGCTTTACATTCGTAATAATGGTAACATCCAAAAGTCCTCTGGGGGCCGCATAGAGCCCTGTCTCGGGCCGTGGTTTGTGCACCCCTGGTATAGGGACTGGAGAAGAAAGCTGGGTCCACTATTTCCAGACCAACATGATACTAATGCTATTTGGGATAGCTGAGGCCTTGTTTTGGCGTAATGATTTTGTTTTTCCCAGGGAAACCACAGTCACCAGCTCATATAATGTGATCTCCTCAAGAATCATTTTAAACTAACAATCCAATGAAACCTAAGGGACTATTTATTACTGGTATTGCTTTCATGGTAATGCTCAGTTACGTGCTGCCCATGAGACAACTCCAACATTCAATGAGCTGCCATTTGAATGTCTTATCTACCATGCTTGCCAGACATCACACCTTCTGACTATCACTTGTTTGGGCTTTGGAACACTTAAAGAAGCACTTGGTAGAAAACATTTCTGCCTCCAATGAAAAATTCCAAGAGTCAGCACAAGTGGTTACACACAGCCTAAAGACATGTACTGAGCATAACGAGGACAATATTGAAAAGTGATACAATTGTCATAGACATAACTTTAATTTTAAAAAAAAGATTTTTTTGAATGTTTCAAGATTATTTCTTGACTCACTCTCTTGACAGGTCTGTTTATCTTTGTTTTGAAATCACCTGTAGTTATATAAAGACCTAAATAACCATTTGTAATGTTTTTTTTGCCATCTGTTAAGTAAGTTTATCATTCATCAGTAGGTTCACTAATTTCATATGCCACTGTTTTGCACTAATGGAAGCTATTGAGTGATCATATCAATTCTTGTAGCTGTTTTGTATTTTGTATTTTGTATTTTCAGAATGACTTGAATTTCACCTTTGTAGTTCTTATAATTACTATATTAACAAAATAATTTGTACAGGCATACATTCACCAGCGAATGAGAGCTAAGACATCAGACTTCTTGAAAGTGTTAAACAGAGCTAGACCAGAAGTAAAGGATAAAGAAAAGAAAACCATCACGTATGTAAATTATAGTTGATTTCTGCTGATGTGCCTTGAATATTTAATGTGTAACTTTTCCCCCTTGTTGAAAGAGTATGTTGCTATAATTACAGGGGAGACATTTTTCTTCAACATAATAAAGAATTAATACGTGCAAACTTATTTTCCAGATCAGGGATTCCACTAGGGCAGGAGTGGGGAAATGGGGTTAAATTACCCCAAATGAGATAAAAATTAAAATTATTATGTTAAGATATTTTTATCTCTTATAATTTTAATAAAATCCTGAGAAGGTGGACCAATATGCCATACCGGTAAACCCACCCAGACTTGTTAAAAGAAAATTCAATCTTGGAAAAAGTGCTTTACTAGTCTGTGGACTTCTCCCCCTCAAAAATCACATACACAATTCTCACATGCCCATTATGAAATTGACTCCAATCACACACCTCCCTTCAAAATGACTAACTCATTGACTGAAAAAAGAAGTTAACTTAATGGTTAATCTTATAAAGTAATTATCATAAAGGCATTACTAAGATTGCTTTAAAAAACTTCAAACATGATAATAAATAAATATCTATTTTACCATTCTGCATATTAATGTCATATAAAAGTAAAAGGTTTAGAATGATAATATAAATGAAAGATTTAAGACATTTAAACAAATAATCCAAAAATCAGTATTTTGGTTTATGGAATTCACCTTATTTATTTATGTCTCATAATACTCACACTTATCATTGCAAACAAATGTTTCTATTACTTTAGCTATTTATCATTAAGTTTGTGAGAAAAGGAGAGAGGGGTGAAATGATTTTGATATTTTTTTATTGCAGAGGCAAAACTTTCAACCGACAAAACTGAAGCCAGCATTCAATTTTGCCCATTGATGAGTTTTGCAGAGTACTTTCATTTGTCATCAAGGATAGTTACATACTTGAGAAAAAGCAATACATATTTATGTACATACTTTGTGCTTAAAAGCTGAAACCAATATCAATTTTGTACCACACTTAAATTAGTGACTGTCTAAATTGTATAATTTTGCTTCATTAAATTATTAATACATATATATATACTATTTGTACCAGATGTTAAAGTTCTATTAAAACATCAAACTTTTGAATGACAAATTTATGCTAACAACTTCATTAAATCAGTATTAAAAAAAAACTGATTTTATTTAATTTTGTTTGAAACTATGTCTGAGCACATTCTGACATTTTTATGGAACATTAGGTAACTCTCCACTTCTTATAATAATTGAAGTTTTGAGAGAATTGTTTTTCTGTAAGTACTTTTTCTTAAATTTTGTTATGCTAGAGACAAAAAATAAAAAAATGGATTTGCTTGTTGTTTTTGTTGTCTTTTGATTGGTTTAATGACAGATAATGGCATATTTATCTTAGACTGCATGATGCTGTCTTTCTTGTGCACCAAATTTTCAATTTACAAATAAAGTTTAAAAAAAATTTAGTTCAAAAGCAAACTTTCTGAAAACACTAATTAAATGTAACAGACAAATTCTAGATGACCTGTCATAATATATAAATTACTGTCACTAATGAAAGTAATGTCACAAATGCCAGATTAAACAACTGCTTATCAGGACAAGTCAAGTCTTGACATAAATTACTACAAGTATTCAGGCTATTCACATCGTAGAAACTAGGTCAACAATGCAAATACCGTAAATCAATAATTGGGTATTCTGATGATATAGCAAATTGACCAGTCAAAATCTAAGTAGATAATGTAATTTAAGTGAATGAAAAAATGTGATCCTGTGAGATTTGTTATGGTACCAATATATTAAAATGAGTTAGATCAGGGGCGGGCACACTTTTGAGACCGCAGGCCAGATAGATGACCAAATATCACAAGTCCAGCAAGTTCAGAATATAAAATGAGAACAAAAGTAATTTTTAAAAAAATAAATATTTAAATATTTCCTGACTTACTCCCCTTACACCGTGACACAAAGTTATAGAATTTTGTTGCACTAATTATACCGCTGCTTGTAAGGTGGCAAACACTCCCCCCCCCCCCAGAATTCTAGCCATTGTTTTGTTGTTTGTAACTATTCTTGATTGTTATTTTAGATCATGTATACACAATATACTAATAATTGTAATAGTAATAATAAGAAATGCATATATTTAAGTTTTATAAAGACTAAAAAACTATTAAATTAATATAACATTGTCCATTAATTGTTAAATTTAAAAGCTCTTGATTTACAATACTAAATAAATAAATCAGTTCATAAAGAAAAAAAATAAATACACATAACACTTATTCAGAAATTCATGCACACACATGCAAATATTTTTAGAAAAATAAAAAAGATAACTACTAGTAGGTAAAGTAATTAAAATTTATATAATGAATAATTAATAATCACTAACTTACAAACAAGTCTATACTGCGATTTTATATATTGTTCATTGTTTAAAAAAAAACAGTACACTGGAAACCCGCAATAAAGCAAATTCAGATATAACATGGTCATGGCATGGCTCCTAAAATATATAAATCTTATTAATGCAGTCTATTGCAAAACCCTGCATTAATGTGACCCCACTATTAACACGATCTGATTTTATGGACCCTAATTATCGTGTTATAGCGAGGTTTCACTGTAATTTTAAATTATATGCAGAATGATAATCACTTATTTAAAACATAATTGTACTGCTATTGTCTAAATGTTAATACAGATCATTAATACTATCACTAATATATATATAATTTAATAACAAGACTGTACTTAAAAAGCTTTTGTCATTCATATAAAAATCATACATAACTCATTTCAATAACAGAAATACGTCTATAAGCTTACCGATGACTACAAACGTATGGCATGCCGAGAGTTACTTTATATTATCAGAAAATAATTTACTAGGCATGGTCATCATCAATCATTGTTTCCTCAGTATCTCCCAACATCATTAGAAATGGTATAAGAACTACCATCAGATGAACTTTTGCTGTTATCAACACGAATGGGATCAAAGTCGTACGGTGTACCAGAGAAAATTACATTGGCGGCCCTTTGAACCCCTGCCTGACGTCACTTCTGTTTGCTTTTACCCGAAGGGCTTGTGGATTGTGTATCTTAGTAACGGAACAAATCTCATTCACAAACTATGTTTGACCTAGATTCCATTTCACTTGGCCTTTAAGTAAAAAGAAGAATGCAAATACTCATATTTAGAGATAGATTTAATTCGTAGATTAAAAATATTAAACACACAACATAAGGCAGCGGAAAGATTGTATGTTCATGATATGAGTGCATACTGAGTGTTCAGTTTTGATAAGTGTCAACACTGTTAAACAGAGTTCTGGTCCTAGTTTTAACTTGCCGGCCTGGCTATTGGTTGACACCACCAAGACTGACATGTTCCTGACCTAAGTTTGGTTGAACTCAGTGCTTGCATTGGGACTTTTGTGCCTGTGAACAGCTAGTGGCAGTCGAGGCCTGTCCTTTCTACTGATGAGTCGTGATGACATGTAGATGTATAAAGTGCTTGGTGCACAGTGTGCCATTCTAGACAAACAATAACTCACTGTCCGAGTTTCAGTGGGAACTAAAAATGATAATTGGCGAACAAGACAATCGTCATTCATACAGGTATAGAAGGGATGTATGACAGTTGAATGAAAGAAAGAATGTCACATCAATACATAATAGATATAGTTTATAATAAATATATATATATACATACACACACATGAGTATACAGAGTTCGGTAATAAATTCAACCTGTCTGACCTTTTTGGCAAAAACCTTTTAACCAGTTCGCATCTGGAAGTTTTCTCAACGGTCCTTCTTTGAAAATGGCAGAAATAGTTCTTTCTGGCCTATTTTGGCGCGCAGTTCGGCTGGTGGGGTTAAATATCTGGCGAATTATTATAATATTACCTACGAGGTTGGACAGATTGCATAAGATAGTCTTTAGATATTGAGGCTAACTACAGATTGTTTGTGGACAGATTGCATAAGATAGTCTTTAGATATTGAGGCTAACTACAGATTGTTTGTGGACAGATTGCATAAGATAGTCTTTAGATATTGAGGCTAACTACAGATTGTTTGTGGACAGATTGCATAAGATAGTCTTTAGATATTGAGGCTAACTACAGATTGCTTGTGGACGTGGATGTAGGATCAAATTTTATGGTATAGGCCCACCCGTGTGAATTTAGCAGGATTTTGCGTCCCGAATCTAAAAGAGAAATTAATGGTCGGAAGATTATCCCCTTGTACCGTCACATCTGAGCTAATTGCATGAATATAGATCTCTCCTGGTATACGACAATGTTGTAATGATTTATATGATATGACTTTACATTCACTTTGATTACTTTCTAATCTCAACCCACAAACAAAACCCCTTTCAAAATATTATTTTATTTTATTTTATTTTATTACTTTAACATAAATAATTCGTAATGTTATGCTATTATTTTTAGTATTCACAATAACACATGAACAGCAAACCTTTTGCACTGCGTTGAGAGAAGTGAAAATAGATGTATTGTTTTGCGTGCTTCACAGAACAGAACATAACTAGCTATTGATTTGACAGAGAGCTTCTTCTTCGCCTGCAATACCACAGGGCAGAAAACTTAACTAGCTATCGATATAACTGAGGCCTGCAATGCCACAAAACTGAAATCACAGCTAAATTATTGATCTGACAGAGATACGCTCCTTTGCCTGCAATACCACAAAACAGAGAACACAGACTAGAGATACGCTCCTTTTGCCTGAAATACCACAAAACAGAGAACACAGACTAGAGATACGCTCCTTTTGCCTGAAATACCACAAAACAGAGAACACAGAGATACGCTCCTTTTGCCCGCAATACCACAAAAGAGAGAACACAGCTTAATGATACGCTCCTTTTGCCCGCAATACCACAAAACCGAGAACACAGCTTAATACGCTCCTTTTTCCCGCAATACCACAAAACAGAGATACGCTCCTTTTGCCTGCAATACCACGTACACAAAGGGCAGAGCACTAGTTTCTGCACGATAAGACTCGTTTTCTCAAGAAAGTTTTCATAGCCAGTTTTATGTATTGTGCAAAGATGATGCATTTCTGCACAGGGTCTTAATAACATGTTTGTTTCAGTGACATGAATTTCATAGCAGGTTTCTACATATGTACTGCACAAGCTGTTAATCAACTTTGAATGCTGTTACTGTATTAAATTGTGGTGTATAGTATACGTGACTTTGCAAAGGTCTTGTGGTGTACAGTATACGAAATTATGCAAATGTCTTGAGATTTACAGTAAACGCGACTGTGCTACTATTGAACTGTGGTGTACAATAAACGTGACTATGCTACTGCTGAACTAGTGTATAGTAAACGTGACAAGAACTGTCTTTTACATCGCAGCATATAATACTCAAGATTTTGGAAAATGATTCAATCAACAAAGATTATATATATATTTTTTTGTGTGAAATATCTAACTAAATTCTTTGCACACACATACATACGCGCGCGCGCAGACACACACACACACACACACACGAAAAGACAATATATTCGAGATAGTTAAACATAGAACTAGTCTAATCGAAATATTTAAACGGGTGGTGGTGGTGAGTGGAGTCGATATTTATTTTTAATACTATTATTATTTGCGATTAAAAAATAATATTTCTGTTCCACTTTGTAGGCACTTAACGATGCAAATAAATTTTAGTCACTGTTGGCTCAGCCGGGCAATCAATATTCTGTTCAAAGCCACTCGTCGGGTACAGAAAGTTTGCGGAGTGTTGCCTAGGTTTGAGGCTATGAATAACTCTGAAACAAACGCTACCCTTGACATCGGCATCACACTAACTACAAAGTGGAGTGTCTCTATCACCGGCACACAGAGAATATGTTTGTGTGCGTAATTATCTTGGCATATACCTGGAAAGAGTGAATTATGAAGAAACCGAGTGTACATATAGAAATTATTATTCAAACATTAGTGGATTGTGCCTCACAACGAAACATTGCGTAGAAATTAGTATTCTTTAGAAGTGGATTGTGCCTCACAGCAAAACAGTTAGCCTACATATCGAAATTACTCTGTAAATGTTTCTTGGTACTGTGAACATCACAAAGGAAACTTTTTAAAAATTATGATAGAAATGACTGTTTCTTGTTCTAAGGGTACTGTGTACCACATGGAGACTATCTTGAGAAAGTAAATTACACAAGCTGTGTAGGCTGGCTACCTTCCTCATATTTAAATGTGAATTGGATCGCCATGAAGCACTGTACTGTCGACTCGGTTATCACGCTGATGACGTACTAGTGCATGTCTTCACGTCGTTTAACAGTCAACGTGAACAAAGATATCAGTGTTTGCATGATTTTTCTGAACTTTGTTGAAAGTTGGTTTTTCATGAAACATCAATCACTACAATATAGGCTCTGGTTCATTTTCTAAAGGAATGCTTTTATAATAAAAGCTGATCACTTTTCGCGGGCTGTCGTGATTGTAAATTGCAGTATTGCTCTGTCTGTGTTTTCCGGGCTGCAAGTCTGACGTAAAGACATAGATACCGGATGTAACATAAAGAAAGAGAAAGAATAAAACAAGTTAACAACACTTGCTAAAGCAAATTAAATGAAATCATCAGTAAACCAAGTTTAAAAAAATAATTAATGTATAACATTGGTCTTTAGTTGGTTCAGTAAGCATCTTGTAAATTATTTATTTAAAAAATATGACAAGTCTGAGAAAAGTCCACACTTCATAATAAGTCTGATAATTTATAACGGGAGGGAGAGACGAAATAAGTGCAGGTGAATAAAGTATTTATAATGACACTGTAGTTGAAAAAGAATTACATACATCATTTACAGATGAAAAGATGAACTAAGAAATTGATCGAAACTGTTCATAAGAAAATCATATTTATTATGGCAATTTCTCATAACACTGTTCTTGCCTTGATCTTGCTGCTGTTTATGGTATGTAATATTGAGGTATGTATAAACCATTTTATATTTTTAATAATCCATATATGTGTGTGCTATATATATATCTCATCGAAAATTATATGTCTACAAAAATAATACTGCTTTAGTTAAACCCAGGCTATAATGTATCACACCGGATGCATTGAACATATAATACATCAAACATGGCTGTGCCTGGTGCTTACCTTAAATAAAAAAAAAAATAGCAATCACACTTTTGCCCACGGTCGAAGATATTTATTTAGCTCGGGGACGTGTATGTGCTATCAGCGTTTACATTTAGTGTGTATATTTTGTACAACTAAACTTTTTTATTAAAACATGTAGGTTATTAAATATACTTTATCCATAGTATCATTGGGCTGTATTTTTTTTTTTAGAACGTACAGAAAAATTAAATGTTGTTTGTTTTGTAAATTTATCCTCACGCATTTGGCATTTTGTATAGTTTATTTACTGTTTACAATTCGCTATTTGGGATATGTTTATACAATTTTGATTATTTAGCCGGCTAAACGATTCTCTTAATCTCTCACCAATTAATTAGTTATATTTAAACTCGCTGTTGATTTATTAAGTGAGAGGTACGTAAGTGCCGTAGCGTGCGCGTGAACAAAATCTGACGTAACATTCACTTTATTATACTCCCCCCTTTTCCAAAATTCGACATTATAGATTATAGAACAAAATCTGACGTAACAATTCACTTTATTTTACTCTCCCCTTTTCCAAAATTCGATGGTGGTGTTATGCTAAAGTAATATTTCATTATATCCTATTTTATATGTCCTATTTTATAGTTATACATATATTAGTCTGCCTGTATACTCACGAAATCATTTAAATAAATTAGCTATATTTATTTTATCTATTAATCTAGCAATAACTTTATGAGAATTATATTTCTTTCGGCAAATTCGACTTAATTTAAATTAATGATTACATTAATTCTTCTATAAATTAGAAATATTTTAATAGTGGTTTGATGGCTGCATTTCCAAAATATAATGGGCACAACTCAACTGGTGTGTGTGTGTGTGTGTGTGTGTGTGTGTGTGTGTGTGTGTGTGTGTGTGTGTGTGTGTGTGTGTGTGTGTGTGTGTGTGTGTGTTTGAGTAGATTGGAGATGAGATGTCTGCATGAGCAGTGTTCTGAGTCCTGCCCTGTACATTGTCTACACGAACTGAAATAAAGATAATGTAATAACAACCAAGTGTGTTGCCATTTCTGTTGGTGTGGCTGTCATTCATCATCATTGTCCATCTTATAACCCGACCCACCACTCTTGGACCATCACATTATTTAATAGGGGTATCTGATAAGTTTATTTAATGGAAAGGATAAATAATTTTTTGCAGGAACATTATCTAGTGAACAGTGAAATGAACTCTACCAGACACTGAGAATTATACATTGCTTGTTTACGTATTACAATTGAGCTCTATTCTTGGAACAAGGAGAGCAAGTTAGAATATTATTGATTTCTGATTTTTTAATGTTTGTTCGCATCCATATTTTATATTTCGATCAACACTATATATATATATATTATAGTGTGTGTGATAAATTTATATTGTTAAAATTTATAAATATTTAACAATTTATATATTTTTTTCTATTATCACTGTTTCCTGGATATATATTTGGAAAGAAGAGGTTCATTCATCGAGGTGAGGTGGGGGGTGTTACTTAATAATTAAGAAGCTGGATACAAAAGAGAACCGTTGAATGTGGATGCTTACGATGATCTATATGTCAGGCCAAAGTTAACTGGAAGTACATATTTGTAATATGACGATTAGCATTGGGGGAGGGGGTTGGGGAGACTGCCCTATCGCAGACCTGGTCCACATTTAGAGGTATATTATTATTTTATGGGAGATAATATAATTCTCAGTTTTAAAAGGCACTACTTGAGAAATACCTGTCACAAGGATTTAAAAGGAAGATGAAATAATTTAAGACTGCAAGGGAATTATGTTAGGACTAGACCGGAAGAAATATGCTAGGACTAGGAATGAAGGTGAAACATGTTAGCAGGTCAAAGGAAGCATATTAGGACTTGAAAGGGAGATGACACAGGTTAGGCCTAGAATGGAAGATGAAACATGTTAGGAATAGAATGGGAAATGACACAGGTTAGGCCTAGAAAGGAAGTTGAAACATGTTAGGAACAGACAGGGAAATGACACAGATTAGGCCTAGAAAGGAAGACGAAACATGTTAGGAACAGAAAGGGAAATGAAGTATGTTAGGCATAGAAAGAATGATGAAACATGTTAGGACTACAGAAGATGATGAAGCATATTAGGACCTTTCTAGGTCATAATAGCATCAATACTATTATAATATATATATAATGGAAATTAGATTTTCTCTTTAAATAATATTCGAATTAAGATTTTATATTTCAGTAATCTATAGGAATAAAATTTCTTTCCTAAAGCATATTTTGTCTAAAGTCTGCAATAGTTTTGTTTGCTAAGCATTGAATACATTCAGTAAATTTCATCCCACCATTTTTGTATTACCAATACTATAATATACAATTGTAAGTTCATTGGGTTTTTTCTTGTTATTCTATCACTGACTGGCATGGGTGTTCTTTTTTCATTCTACCCACTGATTGGCATGGTTACTTGTGACTGAAAGCTGAACCATGATCTACTGTTTGTCTCTTGTCTGCAGGTTCACGTCTAATCACGGTATATGCCACTTTCTACCCCCAGATTTCTCAAGGGGTGACCGTCAATCAGTCTTGCATTCACTCACTAAATAGGCCCTATATCATAAATTGTAATACATCTTAAGACTAATTACATTAATGGTGATACAGTGATGAGCATATCAATTACAGGAGAAAAGTAGTTTAACATTTTTGTGTGAAAATCCTATAAATTTTGCAACGTATGCTTAACAAGAAATACAAGTCTGTGATTAATACCAATTTCAGAATGGGGAACAATTTTTATTCCCTTAGATGGCTTAGAAGATCGATGTACCTCTATATTTAGTGCCACTTTCATTCAGTGTTAAATGTAAGTAGTAGAATGTAAAATTGATAGAGCTTTCACCTGTAAGTAGTAGAATGTAAAATTGATAGAGCTTTCACCTGTAAGTAGTAGAATGTAAAATTGATAGAGCTTTCACCTGTAAGTAGTAGAATGTAAAATTGACAGAGCTTTCACCTGTAAGTAGTAGAATGTAAAATTGATAGAGCTTTCACCTGTAAGTAGTAGAATGTAAAATTGACAGAGCTTTCACCTGTAAGTAGTAGAATGTAAAATTGATAGAGCTTTCACCTGTAAGTAGTAGAATGTAAAATTGACAGAGCTTTCACCTGTAAGTAGTAGAATGTAAAATTGATAGAGCTTTCACCTGTAAGTAGTAGAATGTAAAATTGATAGAGCTTTCAACTGTAGTTCTAAAGTACTTTGGTATACTCATATAACTGCTCATATGCGCACGTGTATGTGTGTGTGTGTGTGTGAATGTATTAATATATTTTTCTTTTTCTGTCAATGCCACAGAATGCTCCAAACGCTGCTGATCCTGCAACTAACAAAAATGCAGAGCCAGTTACCTTAGAGAAAGTGTTGCTTGGACCTCTGCGACTGTGGCACATCATTTTCATCGTTGGAACTATTCTCATTATAGCACGTAAGTTCAATGCACAACTACATAAACTGTTTTTAGGTCAGTTTTGTGAAGGAGTTTTGTGTGGTGTTTTTAGTGCAAACAGTTTTCTAGAATACATAACAATAGGATGTGCTTTTTAATTTCTTTCCCTTTAATACATTTTTGTAATGACTAAATAATAATAATAATTCTTTTCTACATTACATTTCTAGTCTTATATAACTGTTAAAAGTTTTAAAATATGAATTCCCTAATGTATTTCTGCTAAGAACATCTTAGACTGCCCTTTTCATGTTTCGCTGTAAACGTATCTGATCTTTTTTCTTCTTCTCTTTATTAAAAGCAAATCCCAAACCGAAACAATGATCATTTGCAGTCAAAATCTCACATGAGTGTTGCATAAGTAAGTCTCAATATAGTACCAGAAACAATGATCATTTGCAGTCAAAATCTCACACGAGTGTTGCATAAGTAAGTCTCAATATAGTACCAGAAACAATGATCATTTGCAGTCAAAATCTCACACGAGTGTTGCATAAGTAAGTCTCAATATAGTACCAGAAACAATGATCATTTGCAGTCAAAATCTCACACGAGTGTTGCATAAGTAAGTCTCAATATAGTACCAGAAACAATGATCATTTGCAGTCAAAATCTCACACGAGTGTTGCATAAGTAAGTCTCAATATAGTACCAGAAACATTGATCATTTGCAGTCAAAATCTCACACGAGTGTTGCATAAGTAAGTCTCAATATAGTACCAGAAACAATGATCATTTGCAGTCAAAATCTCACACGAGTGTTGCATAAGTAAGTCTCAATATAGTACCAGAAACAATGATCATTTGCAGTCAAAATCTCACATGAGTGTTGCATAAGTAAGTCTCAAGATAGTACCAGAAACGTACGTTACAAATCTATATCAAATGACATAAAGACCAAGAAGTTTTCGTAATACAATCAATTTGCCTAAAGTCGTCAACTGTATTTAGGCCTATACTTGTAAGAGAACGTCTGTGGTGCCATGTGATTTTAAATCCCTTTCTTTTTCTGTCTTAAAACAAACACAAATGGAAAAAAACAGTACTTCGATTATGGTAGCCGCAGAATAATAATCAATTTTAATAATTCAAAATTTCTTATGAAGCTATAAGTAAGTGGAATAAAATAAATCAGGTACAATTATACCTCACAGTGTAAACTCGAGATTTGGGACAAAGGTATACAGTTTTATGAGACGATTTAGAGTATTTTCAAAAACAAAATGATGCAGTTTTTTTCCAAACAATCACTTAATGTTGATGTATTGAAGTTTTTGCACAATTTGTTGTTTGCTTGTCGAATTGTCTAATGCAGACTGCTCGGTTGGTCAGTTGATAACAGCGGGCAGACAGCTCGGTTGGTCAGTTGATAACAGCGGGCAGACAACTCGGTTGGTCAGTTGATAACAGCGGGCAGACAGCTCGGTTGGTCAGTTGATAACAGCGGGCAGACAGCTCGGTTGGTCAGTTGATAACAGCGGGCAGACAGCTCGGTTGGTCAGTTGATAACAGCGGGCAGACAGCTCGGTTGGTCAGTTGATAACAGCGGGCAGACAACTCGGTTGGTCAGTTGATCACAGCGGGCAGACAGCTCGGTTGGTCAGTTGATAACAGCGGGCAGACAACTCACGAGCCAAACAACATTTACTGATGATTTGTGAAATTAATAATTCGTTTACTTTACAACAATTATACTTATTTGGCTCAGATTTCTTTCCTGTTACCTTTAGTTGTTATAGTATGCTGCTTTTTGGAATGTCGCGTTCCAAGAACGCGACAGGAAATGGAAGAGAACTACAAACAGCGTTGTCTCAATGAAAAATATCTCAGCCAACTACAAAAAGCGCCTGCTGTCATCATGGAAAGAAAAGAAATATCTTAAAGTGCAGATGAGTACGTATGCATGTATTGTACTTTTATTTGTTTTCTTCTCTTTTCTTTTCATTATTTTGTCTTTTTCATTATTTGCTTCTCTTGATGTTCATTATCTTTTCTATCTTAATTTTTTTTTAACCCTCTTGTTCATCTATTCCACATTTTAATTTTTGCATTTGTAGTCTGTTCTCACCCTTTCGTTTTTTCCACACCCTTTAATTTCCCCCCCCACACCCTTTCTCAGGAAAAGGCAAATTTACTCCACCAGAGAAAGGGTGGGGTGGGGGGAAATTAAAGGGTGTGGAAAAATTTTAAAATTAAATTGTTATATAAATTGTAAAATTGTCCGAGTAACCTGACTTTGGGCATTCCTTATGATGGTAGTTTTGAAAGTATCTTGAGTTCAAGTAAATGCTCAATGCAAGAATATTCTGGATTTGCTGATGTAATGCAAACTAGTGAGTAGGTTTTTTTTAACCAATGGTTATGATTTATGAGAACAAGACCAACCAATGGCCTGAGATTAAAAAAGTTTACTTACTGTTGAAAATTCTGTCTAATCACTTTTGAATTTGGAGTGGAAAGAAGAAGTCTGGTTTTGAAAGGCAGCATTAGCTTGATGGTGAGTTAGATGACTGGTTGAGAGCGAATGGACTTAGAAATATTTCATGCACATTTGCTGTTGATATGTTTTACTCGTGTTTTATGTAGAGATGTACTATGTGAGTTGACTTTTATTTCTATAAATGTTTGAACTAAGCTGCTTGCATTTAGTTCGTTGACACTTGACATTATTTTGATGCTGAATTTATTTTGCCATGTGTTTGTTTAGGGCTAATAAATAATGTTGCAGGAAATTGTAAGTTGAGGCTGGAATCTAAGATAGAATGGAGTTATAAGTGATAAACTGGAAGCTTAGAGTTTGCTCCTTAATTATATTTTGCAGTGAGCAAGTAGTCTTTCAAGTTGCTTATTTTCACGTGCTATGAGGAACTTCATGGTTTATTGTTGTAAACCACTATGACTCAATGATGTCACGATCTTAATTAGCCGGCAGTCATGCATATTAAATGTCTCACCCTTATTACATAGTAAATTACTCACAAGTTTCTTCTTTAGCTAAAGATCACACAAAAACATGAAATGAATCATTTATACTCTCGAATTGCTCGGATTCTTGTAATGTCTTATCAAGAAATTAATTTAAGAATGTTACCTTCATAGCCACAGATTTCAGTTATTTATTTAAGTTTAACATTAATTAGATTTCTTGTGTCAAAAGCTTATAGCTTCAGCATGGATGTGATTAACAACATCAGTGCTGGGTTAAACCCTGTGGAGTCTCCTGGGCTGTTGAAATCTCGGGGCCTCATCGCAAATTATCTCCTAATTGTTTTATTTTATGTGCTGTTAAAGACATCAGCAGTGATTTCAAAAGATTGATGGCCATTTGAAGTTCTATTGTTTCCTTTTGTAGAGATTTGCTAACTCCGTTGATCCGGTCGAAGATTACAGCCCAGAAACCTACCATAATGACATTTTTCTTCTTTGACAGATCATTTAGAAGACATTTGGCCTCGTGAATTGTCTGGCTTCTGATTCACATCTTCATTAATGACCTGCAAAGTCTTCTGAAAGCTGCTGTAGCCCTGGAGTACCGCCTTGTCGCATTGGCCCTTGCACACCACCTTGTGTCAATCACTCTTTTTAAAAGAGTGCAGAGCCTTGCTGACGTTCGCCATCTTTGTCCTCAAGATATTCGAGCATAACCGCCCAACGGTGGGTTGATGCCGAGAAAAAGTTGTACATTGCTTGCACAAGCCCGAAGAATGAGATTGCTCCAACTCAACTTTCTACAGTACACACTCCAACCAAACTGAACGAGTGTGCTGCGCATAGAATATAGTGTCTTGCTGATTTTTCTTGGAAATATGCGCTTGAAGACCATTGTAGCACCCTGACATGTTTGCTGCATTGTCATAAGACTGTCCTCTCAGGTTTTTTTTTATGACAATGCCACATTTGTTTAAGTAGGTCAAAACAGTGGTGGCAAGCGCTTCTCCAGTGTGGCTTGCTATGGAGATGAATGTGAGAAAACGTTCTACCACTTCACCATCTGATACTCCAACATATCTAAGCACTACAGTCAGTTGGTCAACGTGAGATAAGTCTGGTGTTGAATCAACATATCTAAGCACTACAGTCAGTTGGTCAACGTGAGATAAGTCTGGTGTCGAAACAACGCTCAGAGAAAAGTACTTGGCTTCCTGGATTTCCTTTATAATACTTTCAGAACTTTATTTCGATTACGTCTTCGCAAATTGTGGAAGAAAAATAGGAGGGTTTTCCTCGAACTTGATTACCATATTTAGCTAAATGAAAACTTTTAAAAAAGGTCATACTCAGTGATTAACTTTAAAATTCCAATGTAATTATCATTATGGTGAGAACCAAGGAGTTCTGTATCACCGCGAAAAACTCATCCACATGATGAGAGGAATTTGATCGCTGACACTACTCTTTGCAGAACTTTGATCCAGTATTTTTGTTGTTGTTGTTTTTCTGCACTCTTTTGGTACCTCTTCTTTTCGGGCACCGACATTCTGCATCTACAAAAGAGCGCCGACAAACAATATTTATGCTTTGTTCAAGAAAATGAAAGAATTCTTAAGTCTCAACCAAAAATGATTAAAACTGCCTAACAAGATAGATTCGCTCTGTTATTCTCTGAAATTAGACGGTGAAGTTAATCGATCTTCATTATAACTCAGAAAAACTAATTTACTAATACAGACGTCGGGTATATATATACTCATCGGTGTTTTAAGCTTCTACTGAATCTACTCGAATCAAGAGTCGGCAGGAACTCGCGACACGCTCACAGAAAGCTTCTACTCGCGAATATTCTACTAGATTAACTAAGAATTTGGAGTCGGCGGGAACTCGCGATACACTAACTCACAGAAAGCTTCGTTTCTGGAGGTTTGTCGTGCGCGCCCTCTACGGAGATAACATTGAACTAAGTAGTCTAAGTAGTGTGCGCCCTCTACTGAGATAACATTGAACTATGTAGTCTAAGTAGTGTGCGCCCTCTAGTGGGATAACATTGAACTAAGTAGTGTGCGCGCTCTAGTGGGATAACATTGAACTAAGTAGTCTAAGTAGTGCGCGCCCTCTACTGGGATAACATTGAACTAAGTAGTGTGCGCCCTCTAGTGGGATAACATTGAACTAAGTAGTGTGCGCGCTCTAGTGGGATAACATTGAACTAAGTAGTGTGCGCCCTCTAGTGGGATAACATTGAACTAAGTAGTGTGCGCGCTCTAGTGGGATAACATTGAACTAAGTAGTCTAAGTAGTGCGCGCCCTCTAGTGGGATAACATTGAACTAAGTAGTCTAAGTAGTGCGCGCCCTCTAGTGGGATAACATTGAACTAAGTAGTCTAAGTAGTGTGCAGGTAGGCCGCTAGATGGAGATGACTATCACTACTGTACATAACACATTTATACGTATGACCGACAATTTTTACAAACTGACAGCTGACAGAAGACGAGCTTTAAAGGGACGAACTCATAATGTGAACCTGATGTCTATGGTTTATGTGCTTTAAGTTGTTCCTGGGTACATTATATTAATACAGTTTTTTTTCTATAGAGCCTTTAATGTAAAGTTTTATTCCTTGAGTTGATTTACTTTTTCTATCTTTTGGAATCAATTTAAGAAAGCTTGATTGTAATTTTCTTTCAAGATTAAGCCAATTATATTGATCCGTTGTCGCGGGGCCTAAAAGGCGTGGGCCGCATAGGCTGGGGCCTTATCTGCCTATCTGGTAATCCGGCACTGAACATTTATTAATTATAAGATTACATATCGATCCTATAATACTTTGGGTTCGAAGACTTATCGTAGACTCCCACTATCATTACCCAATGTCAGATAGATGGATATTAAGAAGTTAGATAGAACATACGTTCTTAGGCTACAGCAATATTTTTTATGGCCAAATTTTAAATTTAGTAGATCTATTTTATCATCTGGAAAAAATAATACTAATATTAACTTATTATAAAAAAATACAGTATAATTAATATAATGGTTTCCCGCATCTTCGTTGATATGCAGTGATATCAGATTTATTTTTAACAGATATTATTTTAGTCACGTGATTGCCTTCTAATAATATGCCCGAGCAACGCATAAGCCATCCGTGATTGTCTTTTTCGATACCACACAGCATCGATTGATCCGCTGCACAAAAGAAATTCGATGCTGCCGGAAAAATCTGTCTACTTTGTCTTTAATCACTTACTTCTTTTAACCATATTTTTATAAGTTTAAACCGAATTTTTCATCTTGCCTTAGCAGCAGACTTTTACAATTGAGAATCATGTTTTAGTGAGAGATGAATTGCTTTTGCTGTGTGCCAAATTCAACGATGTGACCGACTCTGCACTGTGTGACAAACAGCAGACGACGTATGGAAAGTGTAGGAGGGTGTCTGCTGCGACAGGAAGCGCCCTACTGGTGGTGATGACGTCGCCCGTGACATATAGATCGCAGCATAGACAAAGGAGTGATTTGAACTGACTTTTGTCCGCCGTGCTGCTTGCTGTGTCAAATATTCACAGATCTGAATTCCACTTTGGCTGGGAAAGCGCGGGCCTGAGCTGAAATAATAAGTTTGTCAGGTGAGTTTGAATTGCGGAGTCTGCTTGACCACATTTAGGAAAAAAGAACTAGAATGATGCTCTTTCCTTTGACTTAAAATTAGGAAGTTAGTATTTATTTTACACATTTAAAAAAAATACTGTACACATATTTTGAGAGCCTGTCAAACTTGATAAAAGGACAAGCCATACAGGCTATATTAAAAGAGCATGCGAAACGTGACAACAGAACTAGTCATAGAGATCATAACAACAGAACTAGTCATAAATATTGAGAGATCATATAAAAAAGAAACAACAGAACTAGTCGTACGTATTTGGTATGCATGCAAAACGGGACAAAAATGTTAGTTATATACTGGGCAAGCCTATAAACCCGTTTTAACGTCTACATTTATAACACTGGGATAATAATGTAAAATTTGACAACATATACAGTCAAACGTACTGAGAGAGTCTACATAGCGTGAGAACAGAGACAGTCGTAGACTTTGAGAAAGCCATAAATTGTAAATACACAGAAGCGATGTATATTTGAAAAAAAAATCTTTAAACGTAAAACGATAGCTAATCATATATACTGGAAAAGTCTGTTAAACGTAACGTCAGTCTCGTACAGACTGTAAAAAGTTCTGTTCTCACGTTCTATAGGTTCTCTCAGTATATATGATGAGCTCTATTCTTGTTATATGGGCTCTCCCAAGTATAGCTGTTCTCAGTTTCTATGGGATCTCCCATATGTATAATTAGTTCTGTTCTCACATTCTATGGACTCTCCCAGTGCATATGACTAGTTGTGTTCTCACGTTCTATAGGCTCTCCCAATACGTATGACTAGTTCTGTTCTCACGTTCTATAGGCTCTCTCAATACGTATGACTATGTGTGTTTTTGTGTTCTACAGGCTCTCTTAGTAAGTACGACTAGTTCTGTTCTCATGTTCAATATGATCTGTTTTCATGTTCTTTAGGCTCTCCCATTATACATAACTAGGTCTCTTCTTATCTGAATTTACATCCTAGCAAAAATGGCTATAATTATCTGCTTTTACATTTGGTTCTCTTAATTGCATGATTCTCGCATTTTAAAATCTCACCCATTATGAATGATGATAACACTTTTTCGCGATTTACGAACAATGAATGATTGTTGTTACATTTCACAGATGATCCTAACAAGAATCATTAGATATCTCGCTCCGTTTGAAATCTCTCCAAGTATGTTTAATTAGACGTGACTAAGCATACTTACTGGGAGAGCCTACTGAACATGAAAAGGGCTAGTTATACATACTGGAAGAGTCTATAGAACGTGAGAATAGAACCTATCGAACATGAGAAGAATTTGTAATACGTACTGGAGAGCCCATACAGCGTGAGAACAGAACTAATTATACGTACTGGGAGATCCCATAGAACGTGAGAACAGAGATAAGCGTACGTATTCGGAGAGCCCATAGAATGCAAACATATTGTCACTATATTGGGAGAGTTTATAGAACATGAGAACAGAACTAGTTATACGTACTGGGAGAATCTATAGAACGTGAGAAGGAGCTAGTCATATGTACTGGGAGATCCTATTGAAGGTGAGGGCAGAGCTAGCCATACACACTGGGACAGCCCATAAAACGAAGAAAGAGCTAGTCGAACGTACTGGGAGAGTCCAAAGAACGTGAGAACAGACAAATCATACATACTGGAAGAGCCTATAGAACGTGAGAACAGAGCCTATAGATCGTGGAGAATAGAGCCGAGAGAATGTGAGAAAGAGCTAGCCGTATGTACTGTGAGAGCCCTTTGAAAGTGAGAACATACTATGAAAGTGTATAAATAATATGGTTGAGCATGTGTGAATTTGGGAGAATCTTTTGCAGGTACAAAGAAACTGATGCCGAATGAATAGTGAGGTACTCAGGCAAATATTCCATGTTACTCAGTGTGGCGCCAATGCCACACTAATTATTGGTTATTATTATTATTATTAATTAATAATCCTCAATTAATTACAAGTGATGAGAATCTTATGTTATTAATAATTCTCCAGAAGACAACACTCGTCTTTCTCACTTAGCGGATATGCGGGCGCTGTAAATGTTTTCTCTCTTCCACAACATTAAAGACAAACATTTAGCACATAATATTTCCGTAGTGGAAAACGTCTTACCAAAGGAGAAGATAAATCCGTCTTTTAATCTATATATAGTGAGCTCCCATCCACCCACTTTTTCTCCAGCATAGGGTATTAACATGTATATGAAGGTCAATAAGTTTAACAATAAATTTATTAAATCAACAATCAAATATATATATATATAACAAATACAATGGAAAAGATTACTTGTCAATATTTC
The DNA here is from genome assembly GCA_028829895.1 of Sinotaia quadrata. Classification (NCBI taxonomy): domain Eukaryota; kingdom Metazoa; phylum Mollusca; class Gastropoda; order Architaenioglossa; family Viviparidae; genus Sinotaia; species Sinotaia quadrata. The sequence continues at coordinate 48,000,307 of CM054180.1, read as the reverse complement.
CACAAAACCACTTTCAAATAATTTCAATACCTATACAGTCTTATATCCTAACACACAATTCAGCAGATAAGTGTCAATATAAATCACAGGATAGTTCTTATCAGAGAACAGTAATGGAGAAATGATATTAAGCAATACTAGTTTGTACATAACCTTGTCTAGACAATTGCCGTTTCACACGCTTTTGTAACAAGTCACAAGTTCACTATCACAATTGTATTGTCAGTTTGTACATAACCTTGTCTAGACAATTGTATTGTCAGTTTGTACATAACCTTGTCTAGACAATTGTATTGTCAGTTTGTACATAACCTTGTCTAGACAATTGTATTGTCAGTTTGTACATAACCTTGTCTAGACAATTGTATTGTCAGTTTGTACATAGCCTTGTCTAGACAATTGTATTGTCAGTTTGTACATAGCCTTGTCTAGACAATTGCCATAAGTCTTTCACACGCTTTTGTAACAAGTCACAAGTTCATTATCACCATTGTATTGTCAGTTCCAGCGTTTTTATTGCACGTTGTAGAACACCGATGAGCTGTTATTCTCTCAAGGCTAATCTGGCGCTACTTCGCCATTAGTTTCCTCAAGCAGAACAATGTAGCAATTTCCAGTAACTTCCTTGTACCAGAAATTCCAAGATGTAGGGAAGCATACTTTGTTACAATAAATCAACAGAGCGCAGTGTATTCTTACACTTACACACTGCAGTTAGATACTTCTTGTGTCTACCATGATCATTGCAGTTTATAAATCAGTAAATCGAGAGATTCTTGTACCATGATCATTGCAGTTTATAAATCAGTAAATCGAGAGATTCTTGTGAAAACACAAAAAGGTTGCTTCTTCCCTATAAAATATAATCAGGGAACAAATGCTAATTTTCCAGTTTATTCATCTCTAACTCCATTCTTTTTTTTTTACATTCAAGTTCTACTTACAGTTTCCTGCAAAGTATTTATTATTCTGATACACGCACACAGCATAAACAGAAATTACTAGAAATTCCCAATAATCAGTAGAACAATTACTGTCCCATCAGCCCCCATCCAACCCCCCACCCCCTCAGAGAGAGACTTGGGAGACTTCCAGTAAGAGAGGCGGAGCCAACTATTTGTTCCTTCCCGAAAATTTTACTTGAAATTTGAAAAATATGGACTTGATCAAGTTTTTTTTTGTCGGCAGGGTGCACGGCAAGCTGATTTTCTGTGGAGCAGACACACAAACACACACACACACACACACACACACACACACACACACACACACACACACACACACACACAGAGTGTAGAAATGAACTGCAAAAGGAAAGGGGTGAGGAATTTTAGATATTTTGCGGGGGAGGGGGGGGCGCTGCATTGGAAGTTAAGCTACTGCAAATAATATTAGTAATTAATATTTGATTGTTAAAGTAAATACATTATATTGTGGTTCTTTACACTTTGTAGTGGTGAATGAAAGATATATATTCCAGGATGGTTGCAGGTTGCAATGCTTTGAAATTTGAATGTTTGATTATTAACTATTTCAGTGGGGAGGATTAGGCCTACTTAGAGCCTAATAAGTGGTAGTGGTTTGTGAAATCAGTAATGTTTGGTGGAGTGTCAAGTCAGACCAAGTATAAATAAGCTTTGCGTCATGTGGTTATATATGTATATGTAGAATAGTAACAATGTTTTTAAGTATTGCAATATAAATGTATAGTCAGAAGAGCGTAAAAAAACTGATTTAGAACCGGTGGTTAAAGTATTGTTTAAAGTAAGACAAAATAATAGTAATACACTGAACATTAATTTCTACTAATGAATGTGTGGCGGAGTAAATTTGCCCATCCCTACTTCTAAACTAAATTGTTATATAATTGTTAAATGTGAAAGTAACCCGACCTTGAGCACAGCTTCTTACGATATTTTTGTAAGCCCCAAGAGTTGGAGTAAACAACTCAGGTGGAGAATATGCTAGAAATTGCTGATGCAATCCAAACCAGTTTCATCTGGATGAGTAGATTTTCTGACTAATAGTCTCACACTTGTTCATAATTAATTCATCCAACGAGGATGGACTGGAAGTTATCTTGTTGAAGAAAGTCTATATTCTAATCACTTTGATTTTTGATGAAACTGCAGTCCGGTCATAAAAGCGATCATATGTAAGTTAACTGACTGATAAAGAAAGAATAGAAATATTTCGTATTTGTTTGCTATTGATCTATTATTTGAACTGGAGAATGTAATTGAACCATTATTTCTAAGTTTGCTAATTTGATTACATTGTATATTATACTTGTGAATTTTGATGTTGTAGATTTATAACTTGAGAATGTGTGCAAGGGAGAAAGGAGTTTAGAGATGAAATATGCCTGAATTTTAGTGCAGCCTTAAGTTGACTTTTGCAGAAAAGGAGCATGCATATTTTGTTTGGTGCATTTGATTGGCTTAAGACCACAGTGTCTACAGTACTCTGTCTATTGTACTCTGTCTACTGTACTCTGCTGGATCACATTGGTGCATGCACCCAAATTTATCATTTTGAACTTATCAGTAAACATATCGTTGTTAGTTGATTCCTTTAAATTCAGTTTGAGAACCAATATGACGAATATTGGGGCTTGAGTTTGGTCTAAAAAATTCACGAAGACTTTTTTAACATTTCTCATGGTGTGCTTGAGTAGCGCACATGAAGATTCTAGAACACACCACGCGATTTGCTTTGTTAGCATATGTGAAGTTCTGGATGGTTCTCCACTGTGAACTTTGTGAGCACATCAAAGACTCTGGAACAATCATTTAACATACCTAGAAGAGGTATGTGGGACTGTCATCTAAGTAAGAAAGACAGTGATTTGTTGCAAACTGTGTGATTGTGAACATATGCCAGCAACAGCTGCCATCTTTGAAAAGGTTATGCACATTGACTATAATTACTTCTCTAAAATCCCACTTTCATGTCCATGAACTTGACTATATATATATATATATATGTGTGTGTGTGTGTGTGTGTGTGTGTGTGTGTGTGTGTGTGTGTGCGTGTGTTAATGTGACTGCTGATGTCTATGGTAGGATAAACTGAATTATTGTGTAGCGTTAATCGAACATTGTTTTGAAGTGATGTAAATGTCAATGCCTTTTGATTATATTAATATGTTATATATTTGATTGTTGATTTAATAAATTTATTATTGACCTTCTTACACATATTGATACCATATGTTGGAGAGATAGTGTGTGGATCCCCACATATATAGATTAAAAAGAGAGATTTATCTTCTCCTATGGTAAGAAGTTTTACACCTACGAAAATAATGCGTGACAGTAAATATTTGTCTTTAATGTTGTGGAAGAGAGAAAGTCTTTACAGCGCCCGCATTTCTCAAATTTGTTGAAGAACTGAATGTCATGAATATTTATTCACATTAGCCGGACATAAATAACCCGACGTTTAATTCGACTGCTCTGGTATGTTTTCATTTCGTCTTAAGAAACCATTGAATGTAACGTTACAATGTGATTTGATAAGTTCTCAGATATGTTCCAACCTATGTCATGTCGTCTAACATCAGACTTGCTTTTGCAATGGGTTTTATCTCTTTACACGTTTATCCCTACTTTGTGGCAGACATAAAGTTATTTTTTATATAAGTGTGTTTATTTATATTAAGTTTCGTATATAACATAACATTTCCTATTGCGTGCAGAAATGCGACTGTCGGCTTTGACAAGTTTACTTCCCTTTTGTTTCCTGTCTTTACTGATAACACTCAACGCGCGTTTTATCGAGGGGAGCGAAGAGGATGGCTGCCGCTTAATAACTGGACGTGTGCCTATTGTAAAGCAAATGACGCTTCCTTACAACAGTCGAACATATTCTGTATCATGCACTGCTCAAGTCAACTTAAATAAATGTGAAGGTACGTGTGAGACCAGTGTTTCACCAAGCGTTAAGCAGCCTGGAGGATTTCAAAGGGTAAGCTTAAAATTATCGTTTATTTTGTGTTGGACAAATTATCACATATTATGTCTAATTATTTACTTCTATTTATAGCTATTAGTTTCATGATATAGGGGGAAAGTCAATTTCTTTTCTTTTTCCCAGATTGCCTATCTCTTCCCTGCTTGCTTGTTGCTTTTCTTTCCAGTTTGGAATTTCTTGTGGTATTTTTCAGTCTCTCAAATCTTAATTGGGAATGGGGGAGCAGTAAAACTATTGTGCTTCAGATTCATGTGTCACATCTCTGATCACACATGTTTTTCTGGTTTGAATTCGGTTTGTGAGTCTGTTTTAATTATTTCTTTAGTCTGAATTTGTATGCTCTGTTCCATGGTGGTAGACTGCACTTTGCTTGATCATTTTTGACCCATTGTGTTGGCTTTATCCTTTGTTTTGGTTTTGACAACTTGGCTGTCAGCGTTGTTTGACGGTTTTCGGTTTGTATTATTTTTGTTTTCATTATTGGTGGTATTTTCAATTGTATTGTATGTTGATGGATTAAGTTCCCGCAGTTCTACTTGACTGGGGTTTTTTTGGTTAGTAGTGGTTACTCTTATTTTTTCTTGTAGCAGAGGATTTCTAGACCCTATTTTGCTTATCTATTCGCCCAGTCCTTCATTCTATTTTCTTTATAGTTGTGGACTAATTTAGTTCAAAAAATGGCTCGGTGGACATGGATACAGTGATTTCTATTATCCTCTTCATCCTCAGTTTCTGAAGTGTAGAGCCTGAGTTGAGAGGATGGGTGGGTGACCACACAATGTGAACTACGTGTTGACGGGGGTTAAATACCCTTTTGTCTTCCTGATATTTGTGTTCACTCCTTGTGTTCCTTAGACTTTCTGGTCCAGAAGAGGGCTTAGGTGTGATTATCCGTGTAAATCTCTTCTGCTCATATTTGGCTGCTTTCTGGAACTCAGTGGTGGATACCCGTCCTATCTTAAGTCCGAGGTGCTGCTAATTGTGAAGATGAAGTTTACGTCTTACTAATTTATTCTTAAAATTAGCCTCATTTGGGGCTTTTCTCATCCTTTATTATGATTATGGCACCTTGTTATATCTTACTTTCTGATTTTTTATAAAACCAGTAATGTACTCAGAAATGTAAAAAGAACTGTATGTCTGCCATGAAATGACCTCAAGTGTTATTCACATTACTTGGTATATTTCTTTCTTTTAACGTAAATTTATTTTTTTATATTTTTTAATACTACTACAATTTAAAAAAATCATGTGATTATCCACTTTTGTTTATAACTAATCACACCAGTATAAGTACCTTTACTAGATGAAGCATATTACCCTCGCGAAGTCTGTTGTGCATCTTTGTAATGGTAGCTTCAGAATCAGTGTAGCAAAAATATAATAGAAAATAATTTAATTACAAAATTTCAGTAGAAGAAAAGTTCTTATCCAAACATAAAAATGATGTTATACGATTTTTCGATCAGCTATACATTCTCCATCTTGAAGCGCTTCGTAATGGTAAACGTACGCGATTATAGTTACGTTAAAACACACGGCCGGTTTGAACACACGGCCGGTTAAAACACACGGCCGGTTTGAACACACGGCCGGTTAAAACACACGGCCGGTTTGAACACACGGCCGGTTAAAACACACGGCCGGTTTGAACACACGGCCGGTTAAAACACACGGCCGCTATTGAACACATGGCCGGTTTAAACACACGGCCGCTATTGAACACACGGCCGGTTGCAATGATTATAAAAGGGCGGAAGTTCGTAGCACCAATAACTTCACTTCAAGTGAGTTAAAATTTCGAAACAAAATTCAGAAGAAGAGCTAAAGAAATTATTGAAATTTTAGAATACAGTCTCGAAAGTTTACAACAACAAAAAGTAGGCTAGTAAAGTACAGGAATGCAAAATATCGTTTTAGTCGGATTGAATGTCGCTGGGCAGGTGCTAGTTTTTTTTTCTCTCTCTCTAGAAATCACAATGCTGTGCTTGCATATATTCAATAAATTTCAGGTCATCAGTGGTGCCCCAACGGTCGGCAAGACAAAGGGATAGAGAGACAGACAAATAGAATAAAGCTACTTGACCTATAGAATAGATCTTAATTCAAAGTTCAGTTTTTAATTCATTTCTTTGCTCGATCTAGCACGAGTAGTAGAATTATTAGTTCAGTTTTGTGGTTGTGTGTGTTGTCTTTTTCGTGTGTTGTCTTTTTCGTTTTTCTTTCAATTTATGAAAAAGTTTGTGAGCATTTTGATGAAAGTAAGACATTTATTTGTTTCTTGCTTATAAGGATCCTTCAATTTCTCTTGCGTTAAAACATACCTAGTCTCTTGCTTTATGCCACTGTCAAAATATATGTTCCAAATGCCAAAGAAATTATTTCTGTACACTTCATATTCTTTTCCGGGTGTCGACAAATTATTTAAAGCACATAGCTGTATGTGCTGGAAAGATTTAATTATGAAATAGAATGGCAGATCACACAATACTGCAAGCAGCAGTCTCTCACCCAAGTGGAATCACTCATTATAAGCAAATTCAAAATTCTGCCGAATTCTTTAAAATTGTAATTAACTTACAATTTGAAATTTTAAAATTAAACTGTTATTATGCATTTTTAAAATTCAAACTATATGGGTGTGGAGCAAACAGTTTAAATTGAGTTTTATTTGTCTATCAAGCAAGTAAACTACTAATATAATGAGTGTCTCATTGTGTATTAGACATAATACATATTTCTTAGAAATAAATATGACACTTATAAAATTTTAAATTGGTAATTTGTGTTCATTACTAGACTAACACATTACCAAAGGTATATATAAGGGCCCTATGTAGGTACAGTGCCTTATATATGTACAGGGCCGTATGATTGTATGTATATATGTACAGGGCGTATGACTGTATGCATGTACATGGCCGTATGATTGCATGTATATATGTACAGGGCGTATGACTGTATGCATGTACATGGCCGTATGATTGTGTATGTACATGGCCGTATGATTGTATGTATGTATAGGGCCGTATGATTGTATGTACGTGCAGGGCTGTATGATTGTATGTATATATGTACAGGGCCGTATGATTGTATGTATGTATAGGGCCATATATATGTATGTATGTATGTATGTACAGAGCCGTATGATTGTATGTATGTATAGGGCCATATATATGTATGTACAAGGGCCGTATGATTGTATGTATGTACAGGGCCGTATGATTGTATGTACGTGCAGGGCTATATTGATTGTATGTATGTACAGGGCCATTTGATTGTGTGTATGTACATGGCCATTTGATTGTGTGTATGTACATGGCCGTATGATTGTATGTATGTACATGGCCGTATGATTGTACGTATGTACATGGCCGTGTGATTGTATATACGTGCAGGGCTATATGATTGTATGTATGTACAGGGCGGTATGATTGGTTGTATGTACAAGGCCGTATGATTGTACGTATGTACATGGCCGTGTGATTGTATGTACAGGGCCATATGATTGTATGTACAGGACCGCATTTACATATATGCATTGTTTGCAGTCGCGTAGGAACAACAGTTTTATGATTTTTTTCAAGTTTAGATCTTTATTGCAATAATAGTCCATCAACAATATAAAGTATTCTTGTTCAACGTTCTTTTTCCTATTTTTTCACGTTTTCAGATTTTGTTCATCTAAAACAATGCTTAAAGGGTTAAATAAGTTGTAAGGACAGCTCTATCTATCTATAGACGTAATGTATGAATGATTATGTGGCAGAGTAAATTTGCCTCTCCCTATTTCTAACTTATTAATTATACCTTTGTTGCTAATGTCAACGTAACACAACCTTGGGCACTGCATAGAGCACTGTCGCGGGCCGCGGTTTGTGCACCCCTGGTGTAGTACATGTACTTACTTACACTTGTTTAATTGTGATAATATAAGAATTGATAATGAACATTACAATGGTTGTTCATCGTGTATTTTGTTTTTAAACACTGATAACGACTGTATTACATTTGTCTTAGAATTGTCGTTGCTGTAAGGAAGGGTGGCTAAAGATGCGGACAGTTACTCTCACACACTGCTATCATGATGGGGTTCTTCTGCAAGGACTTCAAGCCACTACGCAAGTCAGTGATGTGGAGAGCTGCAGTTGTCTTTCTTGTACTAATTAACTGTTAAGCTGCCTGTATAATAACTGTTGATCTCTCGAACTAAAGCTTGCTGTCCTTCTTTCAGACAAAGGAAGGATTAAACACAAAATAATTTTTAAATGTAAAGCTGCTACAACATTAGAACTAATCATTCACTTACGTTTAACAGGATTAGACGCAAATAATAATAAAGTGTAAATAAAGTTCTGCAATGTTAATACTAGTAATTCACTGACATTTGTAAAGATTAAATGAAAATGTTACATTTCTGCAAGTGTTAATACTAACTTTTCACTGATATTCACAGATGCTAGACTCAATACTGAACTGTTTCACATGTGCACTACAAATAAAATAAAATGAGTGCTTATTTCAATTTTTAGTTTCTTGATAATAAAATATGTATCTGTTATTCTGTTGTGCAAATTTCTTTATGGGATGGGTAGGCGTTGGTTTTTGAAAAAATGTAATAATTACATTGATGCGTGGGCGTACCTAACGTATTTGGTACCTAGGTGGATTTTTTTACACCTGGGGTAGAGCCTTCATTATGTATGTGTGACAGAGTAAATTTGCCTATCCCAATTTTTAAACTTATATTGTTATATGTCATAGTGACCCAACCTTGGGCATTGCTTCTTATGACATTTTTGAAAGTGCCAAGAATTGGAGTAAACAACTCAGTTGGAGAATGTGCTAGACTTGCTGATGTAATCTAAACCAGTTTTAGGTGGTTGAGTACTTTTTATTATCCAATGGTTAAGATTTACAAGAACTAGACCAACCAATGGGCTGAGATCAAAGTTTACCTTTTGAAAAGAATTGTATATTCTAATTACTTTGAATTTGGAGTGGCAAAAGTCCAGTCATGAAGGGTGGCTAAGAGTTTAATGGTAATTTAACTGACTGATTAAGAGAGAATGGACTTATAGAAATATTTCATGCATTTGCTACTGATATGTTATACTTGTGTTTTACATGGAGATGATTTATGTGAGTAGACTATCACTTCTATGATGCGTGTATGTAGTATGCTAAACACTTGACATTGTTTCTCGTGAACATGTTCTTAAAGTTAATATACTGTATTTATTATGCTGTGTGCTTGTATCAGGCTAATAAGTACTGTTGCAGGAAACTGTAATTAAATGTAATAAAGAATGGAGTTATGGATGAATAAACTGGAAAACTTAGTGTTTGTTCCCTGATTATATTTTACAGGGACGAAGCAGCCTTTTTGTTTTACCATGATCTCCTGATTTATAAACTACTGTGACCATGGTAGAAGTGTCTACCCCCAGTGTACTTGTAAGGATATATTGCACTCTGTTGGCTGTTACATTCCAGCATTTGTTTAAAGGCCATATCTCAGCATGAGGATTTAAAGATTGTTAATTTAACATTACACCTATGCTGATGACAGACTGGTTGCCAGACTCACCCTTCAGTCTCCTCAAATTAATCCTATCGGTTTAGATATTAATTATAGTGGCAGATGAATCTGTGTAGTACTGTGTGAATTGGGCACGTTATCCTAATAACAACTAATTATGCATACAAATCATTCATACTGACTCCACCCCCAGCCCAATTCCCTTTGGTCTTCCGATCGCTAATAATTAGTCAACTCCCGTTATTTGGATAACAAAAATATAAAAAAATAATATTTAATAAAACAGTGAATCCATAAATCAATACATACAAATATGAAGTTCATTCTGCCTACCTATTCTGTCTTTGAATGTTTATATGGATTGTAACACAAATTACTGATCTCATAGTTTTGTCAGATGACCATTTATCTATATCATTAGTTGGTGGGAGGGTCTTTCAGCAACACACACATCAACAATCCGTCATTGAACATTTTGGCCAACCTTGGACTTCACAAAACTTGTCTTGCAAGAATAATGCATCTCGGCATTAGGTTCTTAGCTCAAAAGTCATAGAACTCAGCATCAACTGAAATGCCACACTGGAATTCCAAACTGGAAAATCCAAAACACACTCTGAAACAATAGTAATTATTTCCAGGAGTGATGAACCTATATTTTGCCAATCTGTATGTAGTGGCAGACAATTGGTTTCCTATTACAAATGACCTCACTTCGTATTTTTACAATAAAATTTTAAAATGGTTTAAACCACACACATATATGCTACATTTAGAATAAAAATATGTCACGCACATGAGAGTTGTGATTATTATATTTAAACAAAATGTTTCAAACTCGCAAAGCATTTTACAATTATCAAGTTAATATTTACTTCAGTGAAGATAAAATAACATTCCACTATATTCTTATACATCTCAATAAATTATTACAATTACAGAACACGTATTAACTGGTCACACTATTCTCTGGCCATAAATCAGGAGAAAAATAGCAACAAATTCATATAAATCACAATAAAATATACAAGATCACACTACAACATTCTTAATAAAATACAGTTAATAAGAAATTGATGTGTTATCTTGTCTGAATACTCAGCGGGCTTATCTTGATTTATGGGAATAGATGCGGCCTCTGTGAGTTTAGGCAAGCTTTCATCGTGAACAAATTCCTAATTCGAGTATCTCGATATTTATGGCGGGAAGAATCCATCAGTCAAGGTTATCGAATGTCGAGTTTGAACAATACCCCCCCCCCTCCCTACAATCATTCAAGCATAGTAAGTAGTCTGTTTATAGTGACTGACATCCCCTTTTAACATGCATGGGACCTTCTAATTGTCAGCAATCCACTACGGCATGATGAGTGCAATTACATCACCTGGCAGCGATCATCAGGGTAAAGAAATGTATAATACAAAAGATGAAAACATCAAAACTTAATAAATGATTGAAGATAAAACTTTTGTTAGTAAGACAGGCATAATTTGCCCTTGACTCCATGACAGTGGCAAAGTATGCTGGAATTTCTGGTACAAGGAAGTTACTGGAAATTGCTACATTGTTGTTCTGCTAGAGGGACTATTACAGCAAAAGAGAACCCAGATTAGTCTGGAGAGAATAGTGGCTCATCAGTGCTCTACAGTATGCAAGAGAAACAAATGAAGAACTGACATTCTATGAAGAACAATAAAATTGTGACTTTGTCATGAAAGCAGGGGAAGGCTATTGCGGCACCATCTTGACAAGATTATGTGTAAACTATTATCACTATAATCTCTATTAACTCCATTTCTTTTCTCTTATAAGAACTATCCAGTGATTTATATTGACACTTATCTGTTGAATTATGTGTTAGGATATAACACTGTAAAAAGATTGAAACTATTTGAACGTGGTTAATTGAAATATTGATGTCAAAGAATCATTTTTTGTTATAGCAAATACATGATTTAATAAATTTATTGACCTTCTTTTACATATTGATAACCTTATGTTGGAGAGATAGTGGTGAATGGTGTCTCATATAGATTAAGGACGGATTTATCTTCTCCTTTGGTAAGAAGTTTTCCACCTGTGGAAAAATTGTGTGACAGTGAATGTTTGTCTTTAATGTTGTGGAAGAGAGAAAACGTTTACAGCACCCACATATCTGCCAAGTGAGAGAGACGAATGGTGTCTTCTGCAGAATTATCAATAACATAAATTAAGATTCTCATCATTTGTCTTGTGAGACATGAAAACGTTTTGCATCGAATATGTTGTGATGACGGGAAGGATATTTGACAGAACTCACATAAGTAAAGTACAAATGATTTACTCAATCCTTGTTTGGTTGTACACTTAGTCACTAGGAGAGAACTAATATTTTATCATTTCTGGTTGTACACTTAGTCACTAGGAGAGAACTAATATTTTACCATTTCTGGTTGTACACTTAGTCACTAGGAGAGAACTAATATTTTACCATTTCTGGTTGTACATTTAGTCACTAGGAGAGAACTAATATTTTACCATTTCTGGTTGTACACTTAGTCACTAGGAGAGAACTAATATTTTACCATTTCTGGTTGTACATTTAGTCATTAGGAGAGAACTAATATTTTACCATTTCTGGTTGTACACTTAGTCACTAGGAGAGAACTAATATTTTACCATTTCTGGTTGTACATTTAGTCATTAGGAGAGAACTAATATTTTACCATTTCTGGTTGTACACTTAGTCACTAGGAGAGAACTAATTTTTAAATATCTCTTTGAAAAGAAAGGAATTCAGGAACAAGTTTTAATTCTATGTAGTCATATTTTTTTGTAAGTTTGATGAAATTCTTGTACTTAATGGACGTTTTTATAAGTTTAAATGAATTCATGTATCTTGTCGATGGTTGGTTGTGCAGAGAACAGAGAAAGTTGATCAAACTGTTTACTTATATTTGTCATAATCTCGTTGTTGAATTTCGTTAATGACATCTTCGTTCCGCCTGTCAAAAGTCTGCTGGCAGCTGGTAAAGGAGGATGTTACAAAACAAAATGAAACTATGAGAAAAAAAATTAAAATATAACAAACAAGCATATTTACCAAGAAAGCTACTCTAAGATGAATTTACAAGTATGCACTTTAAACAATGACAGAAGCTGCCGGGCTTTTCATGCTAACTGTATATCGAGAGACCTCTTAAAAAATTATAGCCATAGTCTCTTTCTATTTTAGCTCTAAAGACACCACATTCTAAGGATATGGACCCTGATAAGCACAGATCATTGACCGGACGACGACTTTGTTATCAGAATGCCTTTAAAAAGTCTTTTGTTTAAATGTTAAATTCTTTTTAAATGATTATCTAAACCACAGCCAAGACTTTCAGATTCTAAGAATTCCCCTAAATCAGTGGTTCCCAACCACTTGATGATCCTAATGAACTGACAAACTTAAATTTGGCTCAAGGATCAAACATATAGACTAATGTGCAGGAGAACATTAATAACTGCATAGCAATTTATATAAAGAAACATAGACTGCAATTTAATAATAGAGATAGTGGTTGAAACTCATTTACTTTCTTCAGTCCTAACTATACACATAACACTAATGGTCTCAGAATGCTTGTTTTTCTTAGGTCAGTAAACCAAAACACTTAAAAGGATTTCACACTTTACAATCTGACTGATACAAATAAGGTTCAAAGAAATAAAGATACACTGTATTGATGAGAAATATTGAGTAGTGGCGAGATTAAAAACAGACAAGTAAATTAAATACGCATGCAAAGTTGGTGACATGGTTGTCGCAGATCAAGATGTTGTATAGTGGTTCAATACTTGTTTTTTTCCACCAGTTCACAGTGAAGATAAACAAAATTTATTGGATGCACACTGGTGTAGGAATCACTTCAATGTAGCTAGAGTTTCCAGTAGACGAAGATGAATTCGACTTCCAATCGAGTTGAAGTATACAAAGCAGCGCTGCCCGACCTCGAGTATCGATTAAGAACCAAGGAAGTAGACAGAGAGAGACTTCACTGAATTTCTGATTTCTGGATCCTACATCCTGCAACTTAAGTCCCACGAAGCTAGATCGTAATACAAGTGAACAGATGCTAAATGTTTGTTCATCCAAATTCCAATCTCACTCATCTTCCTGTCACACAATTCAGATTTACATTTGTTATCATAAAACATCTGCTTGCACATGTATATTACTTAGAAAACGTTACTGAATACATGAATAAATATAAGAAAATTTACACTCTTAAACAGAAGAAAAATTATTATCTCCATTCACATTCCACGTATTGCATATTTACCTACATACTGGATTCACGAAGATAATACAGATCTGCCGAACTGGCCAGGACAAACAGCTTTTACACAAGCTATCAAATTTATATTTAACTATTCGACAAACTTCAGTTCCAATACTAACGAAATGTATATTAAACTCCCCTTTTCTTCTGGGCTAAAATTTTATTAAGTTAATGTTCATAATGTCTTCCCTAGAAACGGACACATTAGCAACACCCTAATTATATGACTGGAGAAAATGGTTACCTGCCTTGCTTGCATAAACAATAATCCCCTAAACCAATGGTTCCCAACCTGTGGTCTGCAGCTAAATTATCCAGTATGTATGTAACTAATAAATTGTATGTATAATTTATTTTTTAAATACTATTACCTGACAATTTCCTTGTCATCTAACAATTTGTATTATTGCATACAGTTCTATTCATCTATTGAATAAAACTAAAAGCAGTTAAGTGTTTTGGGCATTGTTATATTAAGCCTGACTTTAAGCTTTCGGTCATTCCTTCTTTGTCTGTGTTTGTATATATATGTGTGTGTGTGTGTGTGTGTGTGTGTGTGTGTGTGTGTGTGTGTGTGTGTGTGTGAGAGAGAGAGAGAGAGAGAGAGAGAGAGAGAGAGAGAGAGAGAGAGAGGACACAAAAACACAATTAGGAGAAAATGTCAATGAGAGGAAGCTACAATTCCTGAAACAGCTAAGTGCTTTTGTCCCAAATGGCTGGAACAATTCTAATGAACTTTTAATATTAAGTAGCTGCTCAGTGGACTTTTATTTAATCAGTTAAAAGAGTGAACAAAGACTAAGCCATACCATTTTATTTTCACCCTTTAGTGATCGTATATAACTAACATATTCTTGCCATTAACTCATTATCTTTATTTAATTTCTGATAAGCTGGCGCATTGCCGCACGAGCTGGAATAATAATTTATATAATACTTTATTTTTTTATTTTCCATATCGATTTGTTAGGTATTTTATTAAGGGTAGGTTTGTAATGCCATGTGTGTTATCCTGATAGTGTCCTATAATGTTTGTAATTAGTATAGACCTAATTATTAGTGGTTAATCTGGGGACTCTAAGAAAATGGGCCATTAGTTTCATACTGTAATTGTTTGAGTATAAGCGATGAATATAGATATGAGGGTAATATCCAGGTAATTGAGAAAAGATTTCTATCATGCCATGACATAATTAAACTCAACTACAAGAGTCTTAGTGTAGTGCATGAAAACTGCAAAGTGGAGGAGGCGCGGTAAATGCCCCAACAAAGTGGAGTGTGTACATGTGAGTTAATATAGCTACCAACCCACTAAACTGAAAAAGACAACAACAAAATCACATATACAAAAAAACACCAGTCAAAGAAATTTGCAGTCAACAATAACAAAAACAACCATTAAAGAAAACTAACAACAAACAGTGCTGCCCAAATGTAAATTAGCTCATTCACACAAAACAAAAGCTAACAACAAACAGTGCTGCCCAGATATAAATAAGCTCATTCACACAAAACAAAAGCTAACAACTAACAGTGCTGCCCAGATTTAAATTAGCTCATTCACACAAAACAAAAGCTAACAACAAACAGTGCTGCCCAGATATAAATTAGCTCATTCACACAAAACAAAAGCTAACAACAAACAGTGCTGCCCAGATATAAATTAGCTCATTCACACAAAACAAAAGCTAACAACTAACAGGTTTAAATTAACTCATTCACACACTGGAGAAAATAGAGGGAATCTGCTAAAAGGAACTCGCATACACAGTAACAACTGACTCTTTCATCCTGTTTAATTTATATCACATTCACATGGCAATTTTAGCACCAACAGAATGAGCACATATAATAATATATATATAATCAAGCAGATGGCAGAAAAATAAAAAGTATTAATATACACTCTATTAATCTAGATGCCAAATTATAAATTAATTAATATAAATTAATGCCATAATTAACATAAATGTTCTCAACAGTGAATGTCAGTTTTTAATAAATCTAATAATTCTGTCTAACTAAGATGATGTTTAGCTAGAGTACTAGATAAACACATTTCCTACTTGTACGTTGTTACAGAGTACCTGCACCATCAGTGATAGTCACAGCGCTCTTGGAGCAAAAATGTCATCAATCTGTGAAATGTTGTCCCTGTGGCAAGATAAAAAAAAACAAAAACAGCAATGTGTGAGCTTCTCGTTCGTGACAAAGTCACAGCACTTCTGAAGGTAGAGAAACATGTGGACCTAGTAATCACCGTACACATTTGTGCTCTAAAGTCGGAGAGCAGTTTATGTTTTCTGTCTCTTTTTTCAGAAAAATTCATTTGTTGGAAAATAAGTGTCACATAGAACTTCTGACGTCATGTCCAGATGTGAATCGCTGGAGGAAAAAACCATGCGTTAGGCATGAGAATAAAACCAGGTACTATTTAGAATTCTAGGTTATTGTTCTATAATGTAATCATTCATTCAATTAAAACAATGAGGTTAACACTAGTCATACGATAATATATATATATAATATAGTTTTCCATCTCTATCTGTGTATAACACATTCCTTCGAGCACATGGGAATTTTTTCACATGGCCAGATTTACCCTCTAGCAAGTGGGGGTTTTGGGGAGCGACGCTAAAGCATCCTTCGAGCACATGTCCAGCTTTATGTTGCATTGTCGGTACAAAGTACGCATTAAAAAAATGACGGTCAAGGTCATTTGCTAGAATTTTCACTTTCATTGTGACTTTTTTCCCACAATGCCAGTTTTATGTTGCATTTGTTTATTTAGGCAACTGGTCTATTACACTATCTAACTAACAAATTATCTATCAACTTGTCTCACCACCTATCTATCTTATTACCGTCTTCATAAGGTGATGTTAAAACTCCTTTCACTTTACTGTTCAGAAATGTACACCTAAATGTAACATGCTCTCTCTCTCTCTCTCTCTCTCTCTCACACACACACACACACACACATACACACACACACACACACACACACACACACTCACTCACGAAGTAACATATAGAGACATTCAGACTCTTAAAAAGAAATACGTGCTTTATACTGAGATGTTACAATATCCGGCTGAAAATATAGATTTAGAGGTCAGTAAGAAATATTTGCTGAAATCATGTGTTGTATCATACTATGATAATTAACTGTTCGTGTGCAGTGACATATTTCTGACATTATCACAAGAAAGTTCGCCTTTACTAAGTCCTAGATACTGACGTGCCACACTCCTGCAGTGTGGACGCTGTCTTCACGACCGGATGTTGTACACGGTGGGAGAGAAACAGCTGTCACTACTGATATGTAATTTATCTATAATGCATTTTAGATGGCATTTTTCTACCTGTATATTCATATTCACTTTTGCTAACGTTTACATAGACAATTCTGTTGAAATTTAGCTTTCTACCCCATAAAAATAAGTGAACATAAATTACTAAATAAAACGAGGTTGACCGACAGGTAACAAAATTATAAACAAACAAAAATGTTACTAAAATACATTTACTATGAGTAACGATACTCTTACAGACAAAAATATTCTCTAGTTCGTTCAGTAAATACTGTCAAATAACTCTGTATTTATTTCGCAGATTTAAATAACACTCACACAGTATCAGTCTCCTGTTCACTAACACACTGTCAGACTACTCTGGATTCATTTATTAAACCTAAATCAAACACAAACACACAATGCCTGCTCTATCAGTCTCTCAAACACAGTGACATATTGTTCAAAAGCTCTGGATTTCCTGAATCTAAATAATTTTTTTTTAAAGTATAGTGTGTTTAATTGATCAAATGCTTCAATTTATACTGCTATAATATGCTCTCTCTCTCTCTCTCTCTCTATCACACACACACACACAGAAAGAAATATATTAAAACATACAGACTCTGTACAGTGTGTTCCTTTGATTAATGCTTCCTTTATTCTGCTATAATACAAGAAATGTGTGTGGCAACTTCACACCTTTCTATAAATTTTGTAATTGACATTTTCTGTTGTGGTAATGGTCAACAGCGATCAGGGGAGTGAGAAATAAGAAAATACGTAATTGGAAAATAGTGCTTGAAAATTTCTTCCCCCCCCCCCCCCCCATACAATATAAGTACATGTTCACATAACCTGGAAGGAAGGAAGTTTTCACATGTTCAGGAAGAAAAGAAGGAAGGAAGGAGGTTTTCACATGTTCAGGAAGAAAAGAAGGAAGGAAGGAGGTTTTCACATGTCCAGGAAGAAAAGAAGGAAGGAAAGAAAGGAGGGAGGAGTGGATGGAAAGAAGTGGGGGGGGGGAGGAAGATTGTCAAGGTCATTTGTTAAATGATGCTCGAAGTTTCAGTTGCAATGACTTATAATCAAGCCTTCCAATAAACAAATTCATTTATATTCCTAGCAATGCATTCATTTTAATTTTCTCAATGCAATCAAGTCTTCCAATAAACAAATCCATTTATGTTCCTAGCAATGCATTCATTTTAATTTTCTCAATGCTCACTTATACTATAATACTATGTTGAAAATCTAGTTAAAATCTAACACTAACACACTAAGTCTAGATACAAAGCTAAATTATATGAGAATCCATTTGAAGATAATCAGCTGAGGTCAGTTTATTTTTTCTCACGTCTTTATACAGAAAAAAGTACTTCAAATGTAGTCAAAATATCATTTTGTCTAGATTTAAGAAAAAAATTCAGAGTTGTCTCACAGTATGTTATTAAACCTATATAAGTAATATACAAACATTATTTAACTTTAGGAAATCCAGAACTTTTGAACAATATGTCACTGTGTTTTGAGAGACAGACAGGCATTTTGTGTTTGTGTTTGATTTAGGTATAATAAATTAATCCAAAGTAGTCTGACAGTGTGTTAGTGAACTAGAGATTGATAGTCTGATACTATATGGTCTTTAAACTTCCATACATCAATGTATGATGTTATATAAATATGTATCAGTGTACCAGTCGTGAATGGATATAAAGTGAATGTATAATCTTATGTAAATGTGTACCAACTGTGAAATGAATATAAAGTGAATGTATAATATTATTTAATGTATCAGTGTATGGGTATAAAGTGAGTTTGTGTAAATGTGTATCACTGTACCAGCCGTGTATGGATGTAGAGTGATAATAATATGTAAATTGTACCATACTACCAGCCGTATATGGGTGTAGAGTGATAATAATATTAAATGTGTATCACTATAACAGCCGTGTATGGGTGTAGAGTGATAATAACATGTAAATGAGTATCACTATAACAACCGTATATGGGTGTAGAGTGATAATAATATGTAAATGTGTATCACTTTACTAGCCGTGTATGGGTGTAGAGTGATAATTATAATAATATGTAAAGGTGTATCAGCGTACCAGATGTGTATATAGAATGAATGCTTGTGTTTGCCATTGGATCACTTTTAGCTTAACTTTCTTTCCTGCACACATACAAATTGTTGATTCTAAAATTTATTTCTTGCTTTTAATTTTGTAGCGTAGAATTAACATATCTGCGTAAGCCAAAGAATTTTTCTTGGAGAAAAATCTAAAAATTCCAAACAAAATTGAGGTCAACAAAATGAACGGGGAAAGGAAATCACATTTCGTGCAATCACTGGTTTGATGGCAAAATACACGTGACTAAGTTATATCCAATTATTTATGAAAGATAAGCCTTCTCCTTTCAGTTGCAAATATTCACCGAAGCAGACATTACGTGCCATTATCAAGCTACGGCTATCTCAGACTGCATATATCTTTAATCTAAAGCAGTCAAAATGAGAAAAGTTGCAAGAGTGTTGTGCACAGCCGTGCTGCTAATGACACTGGCCCCTTCCCACGAGCAGTTGACTCCACCCCTACCTCCAATTCTCACTGCGGGGCCAACTCTGACTACGACGACAACTCACAGTGTAGGAGATTTCGATCCAAGTAAGGCGATATATATCAATTATAATATTACTAGAACGGAAAAATAAATTCTTTTACTTTTAATCAGTCTAGTTTCATAAAGTTTATAGACCCTAGCAATGTGGTCAGTCTAGTTTCATAGAGTGTATAGACCCTATCAATGTGGTCAGTCTAGTTTCATAAAGTGTATAGACCCTATCAATGAGGTCAATCTAGTTTCATAAAGTGTATAGACCCCAGCAATGTAGTCAATCTAGTTTCAAGTAGCAAGTAGTGTGTAACTTAAGCAAATTCATCAAATCTCATCAGTTATCATGTGTATCAATACCAACACTAAAAAGTATAACATACTTAGAACTTCCATCAGAGTTTGATGACAACTGTAATTAATTATATTGACTAATCTACATTTTCCTTAAACGTTCCTATATTTCAAGGGTGACTGATTTCCACCTGTCACCATCCAGCATTGATTGATTTCGTAGATGGCTCATTCTCTGGGCAAGTTTACCATTTTGTGACATGAAGGGCAAAAATAAAGTGGATTAAATCTAATTATTTTAAAGTCTTCAACAGGGTCTAATGCTCACATAAAAACATACTAAAAAAATAAAAAGTATAAAAATGTTGATGTTACAGGAGTTGAAATAGGCCTACGTAAACAGCATGCTTCTGTTGAAAACGTAGAAAGTAAGGTTGAGATGTATTTTATCAGAAAAATATTTTAAAATAAGCAATATACTTATCTCATTACAATGAATATATTTTCTTTATAACTAAATTATTAACTTAATCTGGATAAATTTTATTTAAAATAGGGTATAAAACTATAACTTCTTTATTGCTGTGGAAGAGAGAAAATGTTTACTGCGCCAGCATATCCGCCAAGTGAGAGAAACGAGTATGTCTGAAGGAGAATTATTAATAACATAAATTAAGATTCACATCACTTGTAATTAGTTATGGAGAGTTAGTTAATTAATAATAATAATAACCATTAACTAGGTGGCATTGGCGTCACAATACTGTTACTGCGTTTACTCTTATTTTTGTTATTGTTCTGTTGATGTGGTTTCAAATTTATTTGTACCTAATAATCACTTCTAATCTGCTAATCCACGCACCTAATAATCACTTCTAATCTGCTAATCCATGCACCTAATAATCACTTTTAATCTGCTAATCCATGCACCTAATAATCACTTCTAATTTGCTAATCCATGCAGAGTGGGAATGACTAATCAGTTGCTATGTCCGTGTGTAACCCTATACTAGTGTTTTAACCCTTTGTTGTGTAGGAATTATAACCAATATTAACTGTAATATTAACATACGATATTATCAGTAATCTCCAGATTACAACTAGCTTAAGCCTTACAATGTCCATTTTAAATATAACTAAACACCGTGACTCCTACCCCCCCCCCTCCCCTTAAGATACGACACGATAACGTTATACACAGAAAATGACCGTAAAATTTTAGAAATGATTTAATACATTTTTAATAAAGAAAATAGCAATCAGTAAATTGAACAATATGGAATTACGGGGAAAATGCAATGACAAGGTATCAGTGACAATTGAAACAATCAGTAATTTCTAAAAAAAAACAAAAAACAAAAAAACACGTTTGTGTGTTTATCAGTATGAAATCACCAAGTAAATCAGTGAAGTATAAAATAGTACATGGAGTTAAATAGTTGGTAGATGAAATCTTAATTGCATTTCCTGTTCAGATTTCAAGTCAGTAAGTTCTTTCTTGCCCTAGTTCAATAATTATAATTTGAACTATAAACTTAATTAACTTACAGCTGAAAATAGAAAGAAATGTAAAATAACGCAAGACGGCTTCATTCGTTCTCCTTTGCATTCAGTGGTTCTGACTCTTAGCTGACTTCATTACTCAAGGCCTATGGTGACAAACCTGTCAGGATAGCGTTAACATAGACCAAACCTACTGCATCTAACACAACCTTTCTCAACATTTCACCCTGGAAGAACCCTTGAAATAATTTTCATCCCTCAGGTAACCCTATTTTTCAATCATAATCTCTTGGGGGGAAACCCCTAACGACCTCTCGCGGAACCTAACAGCTAGACCTAGAGAGTAGTTCAAAGAAACGTTTAGTAAATCTAACCAAGTGATGCATTCAACCAAAGCAGAAATAAAATTTGTGCTACAGCCTCAAAATAGAACTCTTATTCAACATTATAATTACTCGTAATCTAAATGAAACAAAAAATTAAGCCGTGTGGTGAATTGCTCTAAATAGTACAAAACTCAAACTCTCCCCCACAAGAGAATTTACGACATGCAGACTAACTCACTGACGGAACAGTAACTCTCACACAAGAGAATTTACGACATGCAGACTAACTCACTGACCGAACAGTAACTCTCACACAAGAGAATATTACGACATGCAGACTAACTCACTGACGGAACAGTAACTTACACAAGAGAATTTACGACATGCAGACTAACTCACTGACCGAACAGTAATTCTCACACAAGAGAATATTACGACATGCAGACTAACTCACTGACGGAACAGTAACTCACACAAGAGAATTTACGACATGCAAACTAACTCACTGACCGAACAGTAACTTAGTCCTGCAGAATTTTTCTACTTCACTTTAGTGTAAATTCGGGGAGAATAGACGAATATAATTGTTTTTTTTACCAGCTATTATTTCAAACACAGCATATACTTTCCCGAAGATACACACTTGGCACAGAAATAATCACAGTATTCGTAGTTCAGATAAAATATAAGTCCGACAAAAGTCACTAGTACTGCATCTGAGTTGATTGAATACGCTTCTGGTGAATCCGCCGACTGCACCAGTGTGTGGTATATGTAGTTAAGTCCCCTGAAAGTTCTGGTTTGGATTAGAGCTGAAATCGCTATCAACGCTACAAGTTCACAGTTCTTTATTTGCTGACAAGTTCCGGTCTAGAATTGCTAGCCATAATTCTGGTTGTCAGTGATGGCTTCCGAATGAAGTATCAATTGCTTCCTTAATGGTACCTGGATCGTTTGCCCGTCCCTTCAGGAAAAAAAGTTTTTGCTAATGCACCCATGCACCCCCTTTTGTGGACTCAATCAAAGGATGCATGGGCAATCAGATACACAGCGATACAATGGGCAATAACACTTGCGCATGTCATAATTCAACTAAAACATTGACTGAAATAACTTCAAGGCAATCACATATACAATAATACTGCATTCAAAACAAGAATAATATAGAAATAAGGTGATGGTGGTTACGATAGTAAGTTTAACGTCACCACTGGATCTTTCGTGGATCATTTCACCATAAGACGTTCTCTGATCTGTAGTGCTCCAGTGGGACCGGCTCCCCTCGCGAGTATTCGGGGAGGGCTGGCGGTGGTGTTGGTGTTGGTGTTCTGGCTTGGTGCTTGCACAGTGTTGGCGACTGTTGTTGATTTATAAAAAAAAATTTTTGAAAGGGAAAATTCGCTCTACGTATATGATTATTAATGTGTAGATATTAATTCCGGCAATATTTTTGTTCTGTAAATGTTGACAGAACGATTGACAGAAATTAATGAGGGACGAAAACAAATAAAAAGGAATAGGGAATTTATTATTCTTATTTTAACATAGATAGCCAGCTATGGTTAAATAAAAATATTCATAGTATCTGGATTTCAATAAATAAACAAATATTAAAAAGGTAAATATAAGCTAATCATACTTGCGCATCAGCACTCAATGGAAAAAAGATATTAATTCAAGTTGTGTTTGTAAATAAAGTCAGTGTGCGTTTTGGCACTGCAGTTCAATGGAGAAAAGATATTAATTCAAGTTGTGTTTGTAAATAAAGTCAGTGTGCGTTTTGGCACTGCAATTCAATGGAGAAAAGATATTAATTCAAGTTGTGTTTGTAAATAAAGTCAGTGTGCGTTTTGGCACTGCAATTCAATGGAGAAAAGATATAATTCAAGATGTGTTTGTAAATAAAGTCAGTGTTAGTTTTGGCACTGCAGTTCAATGGAGAAAAGATATTAATTCAAGTTGTGTTTGTAAATAAAGTCAGTGTTAGTTTTGGCACTGCAGTTCAATGGAGAAAAGATATTAATTCAAGTTGTGTTTGTAAATAAAGTCAGTGTTAGTTTTGGCACTGCAATTCAGCCAATTCGTAATAGTGGGAGAGAACGACCTTCCCCTTCAAAAGCAATTGTCGAGATGTGCATTTCGATCTTGTTATTTTCATCGTCGAAAAGAGACTTTCGCAAAGTCACTTTTTATAGTTGACCTATTTATATAAAACAACCAATCAGTTACTTTTTAAATTCCTTAACACATTTCTAAACTACAGAGTATCTTGGATTTTTTAAAATCACTTTATAAATAAGGTTTTTTTTAAATATTTTAGTACACTGACCCATTCCATTGTCACTAGCGAAAACATACTGACAGCGAACAGGTTAATGGAGCCGAAATAAGATTTTGTTTTATACTCTGCATTTTTCAAAGCTGGAAACTTTTTCAGTCAACCGGATTTTAAAACTTCTCATCTGTTGCGTAAGATTTTCGAACAGTTTAATTTTGAAGGTCCAAAATGTCCAGTTTCACTTCTTCTCTTTCTTGAATCATATTCGCAAACGATGTAGCCATTTTTGTTACTTCTACTTGGCAAATAAAAGCATTCACAATTTTGGCAACTACAGGCTCAATGATGGTGCACTGTTGAAATCTGTTCAAATTGTTCCAGAAGTTTTTGAATGTGGATAACAAGTGGTTATGGGTCAAAATAGTTTATATATACTTGGAAAATGTATAAGGGGAATCGTCTTCATATAATGACAACTACAAAATCAATTTTACTTTAAGTGATTTTACAGAACTTATCATTTAAGATACGTGATTTTCTTTTTCCTGGAGCTCGTGATTTCAAATATTCAGTTTTTCAGAGACATCGACAAGAAAAGCCAAGTATATTAACCAGCTTGTTTCCCAGTTGCACAGAAATCTTATTCATAGACCAGAAAATACTTGATCTCTTCAATAAGGCTTATAAAGCATGCAAGATCTTTATCTTTGCTTATCTTACTTCTGTGTGCAAGATAGAACAGATTGTTTAACTTCCATATCTTCCAACAGGGTCTTAAAAAGTCTGTGTTGCAAAGGTTTAACTCGAATCAGCTTGTGATTCCAACGCCACTTAGTTGATGAATAAAATTATTATTAATTAATTAATCATTCATAACTAATTACAATTGAATAGAATCTTAATTTAAGTTATGAATAATTCTCCAGCAAAAACCACTCGTATCTCTCATTTGGCGGATATGCCGGTGCTGTAAACTTTTTCTCTCTTCCACAACATTAAAGACAAACATTTACCGTCACACTACATTCCATAGGTGGAAAATGTCTTTCTAAAGGAGAAGACAAATCCGTCTTTAATCTACATTTAGCAAGTCCCTATCTACCCACTTTCTTTTCCAACATAAGATTATCATTATGTGTACGAAGGTCAATAAATTTTACAATAAATTTATTAAATCAACAATATAATATACATACGACAAATAAAATGAAAAAGATTACTTGACATCATATTCCCATGAAACCATATTTATATAATTTCTGTACAACACCCTCTTAAATCTTAAAATACAATTCATCAATAGTATCAATACAAATCACAGGATAGTTCTGATCACAGAACATAAATGGAGTTATTAGAGATAGTCATAATAGTTTGTACATAATCTGAATTCAGCAATTCTTTTGCATGCTTTTGCAACAATGTCACAAGTATATTGTCCACATCAATGCATATCTCTCTCTGCACACATTGAAAAAAAAAAACTGATGCCCTATTATTCTCTCGAAGCCAACTTGGGTACCCTCTTTTGATGTGTCAGTTCCTTCAAGCAGAATAACAATTGTAGTGATTTCTAGTGACTTTATATATCAGAAATTGCCCAATATAATCAGCATATTTTGCCAGAATACATCAAAAGATTGTAGTGTATTCCTTTACACTTAAACACACAGCTTTCTACCTCTACCATGGTTGGTCGTAACAGTTTACAATCAATTAGGGATAGACAAATTTACTCTGATACAGAGCTAATTACTTTAATACTGACATCCATGACCTGTTGAAAAGAAAGAATTTTGACGCACAAACTTCTTGATGGATAATGCAATGATAAGACATCTTCACCATAACTGCCAACTTTTCTGTATCCAATATATCTGTCGATCTTATTCAAACTGCAGTGAAAAACAGTCAAGCCATTCTTGAGATGAGTCTGTATGTCGCTTGAAATTGTATGCAACCTCCTCATAACTATGTTGTCTGATAAGTACAAGTCTTGTATTTCTGACAGAATCTAACGCTTGTTGGAAAATCCTTCAAACATGGATTCAGCACTAGTAAAAAATGCTTCTTTAAGCAATTCACCATCTTGAAGTGTTTTTTTTCTTCTTTACGAGCAGATGAGCACTCTTTAAGAAAAAAGCAATGTTAGCACTTTTATGCTTTACTACTTGTCTTGTAATAATTTATTGTTAGCCAATATCTAGCCAATAATACAAGGAAGATACAAACCAAAATGCCACTCAGTAATTATATTAGATAAACACGTCACGTGACCACCACAACATGAAGTGAAATCACACGAAATACTACAATGTATTATTTAATAAAATGCAAGAAAACAATAATTGGTAAAACAAAACACGAAAAAATACAAGATCAGTTACAAGTGTTAATTTCCTTGTCTAAGCAATAAACAAATCTATTCGCTTGGCTCGGCGTCCCTAGCAACATTTACAGTTCAGATACTGGCTACGATATAATAGAGGTATTATGCACCTAATATTAGCCGCATTAAAAGTTCGCACACAAATAGACAAGCATTTCAAAATGCAAGTTTAGAAAAATACGAATATTAACGAAATATTACATGGTATTAACTACGAAATTAATTAGCTGGTGGAATTTGCATCTTTATATCATCCATGGCCAACTAAAAACAAAGTGTAAAAGAACAATTAAAACATTGAAACAAAAACCTGACAAAATGCTACAGAATTAGTGTTGCATTGACACACAGTTTTTATAGTTTTAAAACAAAACAACAATTCTGGTTCTGTTTTGAAACCCCAAGTCGATCCATTCAGAATGAGATAAACTTCATGAGTTAAAATGTATTTTCCTTTATAGACACTGCCGAGTGCCCTATCTTTACAACACCAGTACTGGCCTCAGTGGACATTCAATATTACGAGCTAGTGCACTATCTTTACAACACCAGAACTGGCCTCAGTGGACATTCAATATTACGAGCTAGTGTCCTATCTTTACAACACCAGAACTGGCCTCAGTGGACATTCAATACTACGAGCCAGTGTCCTATCTTTACAACACCAGTACTGGCCTCAGTGGACATTCAATATTACGAGCTAGTGTCCTATCTTTACAACACCAGTACTGGCCTCAATGGACATTCAATATTACGAGCTAGTGTCCTATCTTTACAACACAAGTACTGGTGGCTTCAGTGGACATTCAATATTACGAGCTAGTGTTTAAAGAAAGAGGGAGGAGATTGGTAGATATTGGTTTACCAGTAATAACTTTAAGTTATTATTTTTAAAGCTAACTCCATATCACTTTTAGCCTTGTGAATAAGAAACTAGGAGAGCGATTGTGATGATGTACAAAGATATATCCTCTCATTCGTCAGTGAGTGCAGTATAACAGAGAACGATTCACAAATCCTCTTAAATCGACTGGAATTCTCAGCAAGATATCTAGCAATTCAATCTAGGTAGTCCCACAAGGCGATGTTAGTTTACCAACCAAATCTCATGTACACACTAAAAATAGCTATTATTATGTAAAATGCTGCATTCCTCCCGTCCACATGAACCTGATCAAGTGAAATTTGCTCCAACATAAGAACATTTTCTTGTTGTATCATAATTTATTTTGTAACAAAGATAATAACTCCAAAGCACATTACACATCAGTTCCAGAATCTTCGATGCACTCACAAAGCACACGTAGAGAATAGTCCAGAACTCCGCATGGCGCTATCAAAGCACATCACGCGGAGTGTTCTAGAATCTTCATGTGCGCTACTCAAACACGCCATGAGGAATGTTCAGAAAAAGTCTTTGAGAATTCTCGAGACCAAACTCAACTTCAATTTCTGTCGTATTGGCTCTTGAATGGAATTCACAGGAATTAACTTACAACAACACGGTTACTGATAAGTTCGATAATGACGCTGGATACACACCAACGTGATCCAGTAGACTAGAGTATGATAGTCACTGCAGTCTAAAGCGGATACAAGGTTACAAACAAAAAAGACGCACTACTTTCTTCAAAAGTCAAATTAAGGCAGCACTAAATTTCAGGCATATTTCATCTCTAAACCCCTTTTCTATTACATACATTTTCAACTTACAAATTCTGCAATGATATTCATTAGCTCAATACACATTCAGCATAATAAATATCTATCTATCCCTTAGTCTTGTTGACCATTGGGACACCACTGATGACCTGACAACCAGTTTCCTCCATTCCATTCTGTTTTCTGCTAATCTTACCGTATTGCACATGAAACCCAAAGAAGAATTGTCACAAAGAAAAACACCTATAAAGAAAAACACTTGCACATGAAACTCAAAGAAGAATTGGCACAAAGAAAAACACCTTTAAAGAAAAACACTTTTGCACATGAAACCCAGAGAAAAATTGTCACAAAGAAAAACACCTTTGCACAAGAAATCCAAGAAGAATTATCACAAAATTAACTTTAAGGAACAACATTTTTAAACACGGAAATCCAAAGAAGAATTTTCCCAAAATTAACTTCCAGTAGAATCTGATTACTATCTCTCAGAGATTCTCAATTTGCTTCCATTACTGATATAGATAGAAAAGAGGTTTGAGTGTATATAACCATGTGTTTACTTAATTTTTTGACAAATATTAAATACAACATTCAAATATATATATATGTTCTTTGTTCAGTAAACAATGATTACTGTTTTATTTCAAATCTACTCTTTCTTGTTTTCTAGGCTGTCAAGATAAAATGGAGAACTGCGAACTGTTTGGGTCCGAATCTTGTTCCGGCCAGTATGAGGACTGGGCTAGAGATCAGTGCGCTCTGACTTGCAGATACTGTGTTGGTATGTCAAACAGATATTCATTTCACTTTTTAATTTTGTTTCTTGATGGTATTTCAGATATTTGTGTACTTTCTATATTCAATGATGATACCATAAGCAGATATTCATTTGTCCCTAAGTTGTCAGAGAGATTTCACTAATGTAATCCATCATAAGTAAACTATGCAAAAATCGAAACATTTTAAAACATTATTATGAATACATCATGCAATAATATAATATAAACAATATACATCACATCAATAAACACATACCTTTGAATTCTTGACTGACTTCCTTAATTTACAAAATATGCTAAGAAAATTCCTGTCTGTTTTTTTACATTTAACATCAATACAGTTATTTAGTCTAGAGGTATTTCCAAATAGATTATTATCATATCCTTGATGGCGTCTTTATAGATATGTCATATAATATCTGGGCTGAGCTATACTAATGTGATTAGCCTAGATATGACTAGACTCAACACACTATTCTGTTTGTAGATATTGATGTGTAATATACATTATTTTTTTCTTTTATAGCTCTCAGAAGTGTTTTGCAACAAATGGTTGAGGACAGTCCTGCTGATATGCCAAATAACTGCATGAAAAATAATAATGGCTTTATGGATTTACATGCAAATGTGAAACATGTAAAATGATTTACAAACACATGCATTAGAAAAATACAATAGGTTTAAATACTACTGTGGAATGGTTTACAATGGTTTACATTAATGGTCTACATCTGTAGTATGTACTCTTTCAAGTGGAAAGGATTCATACAGCATTAATGTGAGCCAGTAAGCCAGTTCAAATTACAGCTTGCCTTACTTAGATACACTTATGTATCCATCAGAATGCAATTTTTACATCTGATCTGCTTGTTTTGATAATTTGCAAAAAGCCCTTTGAAGAACATTGTACTAATTAAGACTGTCCACTTGAACAGAAATCCAACAGTCCTAGTGATATGTACATACTACTGACACATGCTATGATAATAAAAAGAGTGTGAAATTAGCCACTGAGAAGACTGGTTTACATTTTATATTTTAAGGCTGTTGGTTTAGATATTTAATATTAATACTATTAACAGTCCCATGGCCCAGTCTACTCCTTCAATCACTATATTAATACCTTTTGCAATAACTTAATAGAACAATTATTCAGCTTAATATAATGACAAACAAACTAGTTAACATTGTCTATAGGATCTGCAAATATCTCCTCTTAATTAACAACCTGTACCATTTGGCAACATTTATTGTTGTTAAGACTGGTATCAGAATGATGATTTGTTAAGTTGGTAGAATGAATTAATATATGGTATTTGGTCCATAGACTAATTTACTAGGTGTTAGGGATTATGGGGGTCATCTGACAGAAATGGCAATGCATGAAACTGGTTATTTTTTCTTTTGTTTGATGCCAGTCATTTCTGTCAATCTTACAGCAATGACTTGAAATCTCCTATCTTGTAAGCTTGACCTCAACAATCAGCTATAATCCTTCTTGCTAACTTGACCTCTCTGATTAGTAATCTCTCCAAGTTTTACTTCTCCAAATCAATAACCTCATACCTTTCTAGCTTGACCTCCTTAACTAGCAATCTCCTACCCTTCTGTTTGACCTCCCTAATTAGCAACCTCCTAGCCTGCCAGTTTGACCTCCCCACCTAGCAATTTCCTATCCTGCTAGTTTGACCTCCCCAATTAGAAATATTCTACCTTGACCTCCCCAACCAGCAGTCTCTTAACCTGCTAACTTTATCCTCCACCCCAGTCAGCAGTATCCTACCTTGCTAGCTTAACTCCCCAGTGAATTGCTGACTGGCCTGCCCATCTAAGTGCATCTCATCATTGTTGGGTCTTGCTGCATCTTGAAATGATATAGAGTGCAGCAGAACCCAATGGGTCTTGCTGCATCTTGAAATGACATGGAATGCAGCAGAACATAATGGGTCTTACTGCATCTTGAAATGACATGGAGTGCAGCAGAACATAATGGGTCTTGCTGCATTTTGAAATGACATGGAGTGCAGCAGAACATAATGGGTCTTGCTGCATTTTGAAATGACATGGAGTGCAGCAGAACCTAATGGGTCTTGCTGCATCATGAAATGATATGGAGTGCAGCAGAACCTAATGGGTCTTGCTGCATTTTGAAATGACATGGAGTGCAGTAGAACTTGATGCACCTTACTGCATCTTAAAATGATAGGAGACTGATAGGAGACTGCTCTAGATGTTGCCATTTTGTTTAGCAATACTATTAGACTGGTGGTGGTGTGAGATGACAGGCATTGCATTATTTTTATTTGTTCAACATTAAATGTTATCAGTGGGATAATGTACTGAGCATGCCTTCTTATCCTTGTAATTTAATCACGTGACATCAAATAATGTTCTCTTTTTACAGGTCCTCCAACAACACCACCTCCCTGTGTGGACTTTCTGGAAAACTGTGCTAGCTACCCAGATTCCTCATGTACAGATCCCATGTATGTTAGTTGGGCAAAAGCAAACTGCCGTCGCAGGTGCCGCCTTTGTCCACGTATGTAATTAAATCCCTGTTGATGCCTTCCATTTAAATGCAAAGATCTTTCTATGTAAATCCCTGTTTTTGCCTTACATTTAAATGGAAACATCTTCATTTCTAAATCCCTGTTTATGTTTACAAACAACTTTTGCTGCCCGTCGAGACCCCTTTTTAAGCTAGCAATTTTGTCTTTTCTGAGTTGTCCTGTCAACTGGTCGAAACTAGATTCATGTCACTTTCGTAGTGTCTTTTTTAATGTTACATTCTTTCTTTCTGCAACAGACATACCATGTAGGTTTTGTATTCACTTGACAAAGAGATACTCTTCCTATTTGTCTTTATATATTTTATTACAACAGACAGCACTTTGAACATTGAATCATTGATGAAGGATATTCAGTTTTTCATGGTTTGAATGTATTATTTATAGTGTCTTTTAAAGCTGTATTCTTTTATGACCAAAATGGTTTTAAAACATATTAAACAAATAGGTTTTTTCCTTATTAAAAATAGGTATCAATCCATCTGTCCTGAAATACATTACTTAAGCTTTCCTCTTTTTGTATGACGCCATTTCATTGGGTCAGAGTGAAATGTAAAGGACGATTGAAAGTGATGATGGATAAATAAATAACACAAGATAATCAGCACAGATTCTTTTCAGTAGTGATCGTTTATTATATTATGTTATAAACACTGTCTTTGATGGAACCAGGGCAAAAACAAGTAGAGAAAAAAATGAGAATCCGAAATACACAAAGCCTGCACCATAAACAATAAAATTTCACACAAGTCCAATTTTTTTCAATAAAAGAAACACAATAATCTTACTTCATACACAATTAAAGTACAACTAATCTACCAGTTCCTATCACTTCTCTCTCCTATGACTGCAACTTACTAACTTGTATCCCATCTTACCTTTCTACAAAGCTAGTCTCTAGCAGTCTAGCTATGCCCAAGTCCTATACCTAACTACACTAACTAGCAACACATTCCTTATCACCCTAAAGTTCCATTCTTATCCTTTCTCCTATGTCTCCTGTTGTCTCTCTCTCTCATGTGTGTGTCATGTATTTAAAACCATATCTTGGAGATGGAAGGAGTGGGGAGGGAGAAAAGAATGGTCAGTGTGTGTGTGTGTGTTTGTTTCTCACTGTTGTGGTCTTAAGGCATGTCTTGGGTTCTGCTTATCTTAGGTTGTAAAATGACCATGTGGGGCTGCAAGATAGTGTCCAGTGTGTCAGACCAGCCAGCAATCAGATATATAAATCTTGACTTAAACAATGCAACTGTTGCAAGAACAGACAAAAAGTAATTAAATCACAAGCTTCACTATTTCTTATGTGTAGAACAAACTCAATTTCTTAAGGATAGTGATAAAGTGTTTGCTAGCCTGATTTTACTGTATATTGAGTACCTTATGCAAGTGGATCAGACTCACAGGCCAGGGGTTGCACATGCCTTGATTTATAAGAAGAATAACAAGAAAATAGTGTAAGCTTAGCAAGTCTTTACTTTGCATTTGGGGATACTCAAATCTAGTATGCCCACCTACTGGGTATTCTTGGCAAATCTCATTTACAGTACAAACTAGTATTGGTACACAGATCTATACCAATATGATATGTTGTCTGTAGGCAATGTATCTACACTGGTAAGACAGGAAAATAATAATGTATATCTATATACAATTAGTGGATAATTTTACGGAGATGTTGCCACTATACAATAAACTGTAAGCAAGTTTGTCCTTAGTTAATACAAGATAGAGAAATACTACATATAAATGTACTGGAAAGTAAATTAACATAAGAATAATCAAAAGCATAAGTGCTTTTGTTTAAAAAATATGTGCTGTATTGGTAGACATGATACACGGAGGCCACTCTTTCACCACATCAGCTTATGCTCTACACATCTTAGTCAGTCATTTTCTGCAGAGTGAAGTACATGTACTACTTTATCATCAACCTTGACACTTTACCTACCTGGCTACTACACTCTGTTCTTATCATCAACATTTTAAACCCTAGCAGTGTACCTCATGGAAAATGATCATCTTAACTAATCAATAAATCTTTCACCCTAATGATCCTGGTTCTTGGCAGAGTTCAAAAGGTTATGACTTCTGTTGTTATGAATAACATTTCACACAAAAAAGTGGTGATATTTTTTTAATTGGTCACAGTCTTGTTTACTACAAAAATACTCTTGATTTAGATAAGATCTTTATTTACATGAAGTTAAGAATTATCTAATCCAGTAGATTTTTTCAACTATTGGAATTTTAAAAAGAAATGTAAATTTTATCTTTTTATAAATGGTTACATTAAAGGACCACAGCAATAGTAAAGGAAACATGAAGGTTTAAAAGAATATAAGAAGAAATTAAATAACTATTACAGATTTTATCTAAAGAATTATGACATTTGCTTTAGTCTGCATTTCACAGGAGGTACTTATTTAACCTGTTTCTAATATGCATCACTTGAATAATTAGTAATAATAGTCATTTCATTGATAAATTGTGGATATTGACATTCTATAACTAACGGAAGAGGTATTCATTGTTTATCTTATATTAATGTGTTACAGAAGAAGTGCTGCAACTACTTGATTCCCAGACAACAACTGTTCCTCCAGAAAGTAAGAAATCCTATTATTTTCATTTACTTAGATAATAAATTTGTTATGGTTCTTTAATTAACCCTTTAAATGTCGCTAATATTTGGTGGTCCTTTTTCTTCAGTGGCTATATTGCAGTGGTGCACAAACTTTTTGAGTCAAGGGCCACAATCTGACTTGTTGAAATCATCGGGGGCCACAAAAAAAGTGAAGATCGAAATCGTCCCATACAAGATAGACATCACATATAAGAACACACAAATAACAATTAAAACTATAATTATGACAAAGAAGTTGCATACTAAGACTCATTCTAAAAATGTTATGATACTTCAACTTTCACAAAGTCCGTGAAAATGTTCTGTTGGTGATTCAGTGAACGCCTCAAGATTCAATTTGAGCTGTTCGTTCATCACCGACAACGTTGTGGAAATCTTGATGCTTCGTCTCATAATGATGCTTTATATTAGAAACTTTCGCCACTGCTACTGTTGAATGACACAGCAGACAAATAATGTTCATCTGTTGTTGAACAAAACAGTATTGTAGAGTCCAATCATCATTAAACTGCCAGGTTTCATTTCAACTTTTCTTTTGTGATTAGCTGCCATTTTGTCACAAAAATTTAATCAAAACAAACAACGGAAAATATGGTGGGTACTTCCGGTAAACTGGGTAATTGGTGATGTGCACCACTGCAAAATTAATGGCAATACTGCCAGGCAAATTTTATAGCCATTTGATCGAGTAGTGCACCAAATATTTGACTTTCCCATTGGACATTGCGGGCTACTCAGCGACTCTTCGCAGGCCAGATTTGGCCTGCAGGCCGGAGTTTGTGCACCACTGCTAATTAGGAATGGTGGGGTGGGAGTGCTGTCAACTGTGGTGCTTGCTTCAGGCAAAATCATTAGATATTTGTTAAATATAACTTTATTTAAACAAGAAAAATGCAGTGTTAAGTAATAGTCAAATGCATTATCAGTATCAGAACACAATATAAGCTCTACAATTCTGCTCATAAAAAAAAGAAATACAGTACAAATATCAATATTTCAGCAAATATAAGATAATAACATTAGGAAATAATCAGTGAAAATTTATAGAACTTTTCTTAGTAATTAGTAATAACAAATTATAGACAAAGTATCAGGAGATAGAATTATATATTATCAGAGATCAAGAGGGACAGTCTAGAGGCAAAGTGATAATTATGTTAGTATTGGAAATCAACAATGACAAATTTCTCTGAGTCCTAAAAGTGGTCTATCTTTTCCAAACATCTAGTTTTTAATATGAATTGTTATGCTTTGTACAAATTTATTGTCAGTGAAATTTTTTCCCTATTGCAGCTGTAAGATTGTCCACTACAATATGAAATGCATTACAATTTAATTTACCTGCCTTCATTTATAAACAATACATATATTAATAATGATATTCTTAAAAAATACATTATTGCTTTATGCATATGTTATTTTTTACTTTGTCATTCATAGTAAATTGACACAAAATAAATTAATACAAATGAATCATATTCATATATACGTATACCTATTATATCAATAATATATGACTGATTCATTATAGTCAATCCTTAATGACAGAAAATAGCAGAACATTTAAGAGGATCCTTTATCCAAACTATTAAAATCTGCTATAAGAAAAATATATAAATATATAAATTAAAGAACATAGTAAGATTAGTGTGGCTACCCTAGATTAGAGAGATTATTGTTAAATTCTTAAGTTGTAACCTGATTTCTTTAAAATTATGAAATAATTCTTATTTGTCTTAATTGTGTGGGTTTTATAATAAATAAACTGATAATTCTACAAAACTGAGCCATTATAGACTTAATATTTATTATTATCATGCATACTAAAAATTCTACTAGATGATAAAAGAAAACAGAATCAGTGTAGCATTGGTTCATTGGTCATTTAGTTAGTACAGATTATTCAAGATCGTCTTTACATTATGTGATAGTCAGTCCCATTTAGTGCACATAACCAAAACTGTAATATTTGAAATTTTAAAAATTAAAAAAACAATTTTGCTACTCACATATTTTATATATTTATGTGAGGCCCCACAGTAATTTGAATGCATGTATGTCAGTACACTTCACATGTTAAATTTGTGTAATATTTATCTATCTATCTATCTGTCTGTCTGTCTGTCCATCCATCTATCTATCTGTCTATCTGCCTGCATGCCTACCTACCTATCTATCTATCCATCCATTCATCCATCCATCCATCCATCCATCTATCTATCTATCTATCTATCTATCTATCTATCTTATTATTTCTGTTTGTGAGGGCTTAAGTAAAAAAGTACTGGACAGATTTGGTCTGACTTTTCCTGTTGTATACCTTAGTGCCCTAGAATCAAAACAGGCTAAATAACATAATGCTAACCTATGAAGAAGCTCACAGTAACCCTAAAACTATAAAAAAAATTCCCTTAAAATTAAAGCACATGTAGCACACAGGTCTTTCACCAGTAAACCCTAAAACTACAAAAATGTTCCCTTAAAAAATAAAGATCACAAGTGCAGGTCTTGACTAATACATCACTATGACCTCCATGCACAGCAGACAGTTCCTGTTTCACTCAGATTGCATTTCTTATTCTGGGTATTAAATATTAGGCTGCAGTAAATATTCTGTTATGGATTTGGGTGGGTTGCATTTTTGCAATGCCTCCCTGAAAGAGATCAAACCACATTTTCTTTCTATAATTCTCTCTCTCTCTCTTTTTTTATCTCTTTCTCTTTCTGTCCTCTTAATTGTGTTCTCTCTTTCTCTCCAGTTATCACATTCTCTATTTTCCCTTATTCTCACTCTATCACTTCTTCCATTCCCTTCTTTCATTTATTTATTTCTCTCCAATTCCCTCTCTGTCAAATTTTTCATTCTTCCTTCCCTCTATCTTTTATTTTTGGCCTGTATTATGTTCTTACCTGGTGATAAAAAACAAACAAAACATACTTTAAAATAATTTTAGTTTAAGGAACATAATCTGAAATTGACACTTAATGTGAACAAAGTGTCAAACAAGAACTAGCATACGTATATATTCTGACAACTATTGTTTTAATTCAGTTAGAATTAGATTTATAGCTTGTAGTATACAGTGCACTAATTAATTTTACATAATATAAATGATTCACAGCCAAATACACATAATGAGGTCTGATTTCAAAATGAGGCATATAGGGAGCAGCTTACATGGTTCTGGCTAACAGGCATAAAGTAGAAAGAAGGCAAGTGGATGTATGTGTATATATATATATATATATATATATATATATATTCATACAAAATCAGTCAGTTAAAAAAAAAAAATATTGCAAATTATAGTTTTGAGGATGTAATTGTAAGAGGAAAAAAATTCAGATGTCATCACTTCTCAGGCATGAGAATTATGATGCAGAATGAAGAAGATAAAACATGATTTCAAGGATGGTTCACAGAAAAACAAACTACTCAGCTGAATGCAATAAATGGAGAGTTGTTGTTAGTACTGTATGTTAAAACAACAACTGATATATTGGCAATATGCTGATAAATTTTATTATTTTTTATTTCTAATTTAAGATATAAATGGAGAGTTGTTGTTAGTACTGTATGTTAAAACAACAACTGATATATTGGCAATATGCTGATAAATTTTATTATTTTTTATTTCTAATTTAAGATACATCAATAGATAAAACATGAAATTTAATAATTGATTTGTTATCAGTTAATTTCAATTCAAGCTCCTATAGAATCAGAGACCTTTAAATGTGCTATAATTGTTGAAAAGACATATAAAGCATACATTTTTATTCTTAAAGTCAGCTTACATTATTTGCATAATTTTTGTGTGTGCATGTGTGTCCCTGCTTCAGATTCAATAAAACATCCAACAAAAATTATAGATATTTTCTATGGTTTTTGCTTGCATGAGTGTCAGTTTTCAGAATTAGTTGCACAGTAAAATTATTTTATGTAAATATTTTTTTAAATGCTGGGGTTGCTACAGTAAAATTATTTTATGTAAATATTTTTTTAAATGCTGGGAAAGAATCACAATACAGCATGCCAAAAATGTGTCTTTTAATATCTAAGTATCATGGAAATCTGAAGTGTTAGCATGCCTTTTTTAATTTTAAAGTCAGATTGAAATTTGGTTTTGAATTTGATGCATGCTTTATCTAATTTTCATCTGAGTCACCAATGGCTGGCTTTTATTGTGGTCCAGTACCATAGCATGTTTTTTTGTGTTTTTTTTTAAACCGTAGGCATAAGCAGCTGACTTACCAGCCTTTATGCCCATGGGAGCTGACATGTATGATTTGAGAGAGAAACAAACAGAAAAAAAGAGAGGTAGAGAAAAAAAGATTTAGCAAAAGAAAAAAATGAGTGAGAAAGGGAGTGGAAAAAGAGAAAACAAAAAGAGATAAGTAGAGAAACTGGTCCCCACTGAATGCATCACTACATGTACTTATAGTCCACCATCCTGCACCCTCTGAGAATGGCTTTCCGTGAAGAGTCACTTTTGCAGAAGTCAAAGTGATGTATAAGCCATGGTCTGCACACATGCAATCTACTTTTACTGGTGAGCTCTCTCACAATCTTGACTATTTTTGTAGTTTATGGCTACTGGCAAGCCCCCTTTATAATACATCATGATATTATATAGCTTATCTTCATTCTAGGACGTTTAGGTAGGTAGGCATACAACAGTACAACAGTGAGTCCATCAGAAATGTAATTTTTTAGTTAACCCAACTGAAACCCACAGATACAACAATTTTACTATATGTATAGATGTAGATGTATCCTATCCTTAACTGTTTTGATTTAAGTAGTCTTTTATAATCATTATTAATTTATTCAGACATTAGATCAAAACTGCTTCAGGAGATAACATATCAACAATACTATCTACAGGATGCGTGGACAAGGTAGACTGCCGTCTTTATACCCAATCAGCTTGCAGTGGCAGCTTTGAACCATGGGCAAGAGAAAACTGTCCCAATTTTTGTGGATTTTGCATAGGTAAGATTAATTTAACATTTGTTGAATGTAAGTGCATGTATTTGTATTTATGTTTTACTATTTATGGCAAATCATAATTAATGTACATTATACTTATTCGTGCTTAAACTGTAAAAAGGTATATTTATTTGCATCAGTTTGTACTGAACTTGTGTGGAATATTTTAAAATATATCTTTAGCCAGAAAAAGTGGGTAAACACAAATAATTTGTGTTTTTTTTTTTTTTACCTTTTTCTGACCTAAGAAAGTTCCTTTTACTCCAGTTTGGTATTTTAATTGTTGGGGTTTCCTGGTGCTATTACTCATTAGTGAAATGTATAAAATTAGTCTCATTCTGTTTCCAAAGATAAAGCTTTTTGAAAGATTAGAGATTTTCATTTCATTCAGAATCTTGAAGTTGACTTTTAGTTATTGTTCAAACGAAAAGAAACCAGCTTTAATAATGTTAGTTATACATCAGTTTTAATGATAGTTTTAAATTATTTGCTTTTAAATGTCATTTGCTCCTATAATTTTAAGATATCTATTTAGAAATGGAATTGATAAATTAATTTAATCTAATTAATCCTAGTGGGTTTAGTACTGTGATGGGACGGTGCGTGTAGTAACACAGTGGGTCACCACAGGATGCAAGACAATGATGATGATGGACAGCATACACGCTTGATGACAACCACAGCAAGATGACAACATGCAAAACCATATTTACATGAGAGACCTTTTATTTCCTGGTGACAGTCACATAGCAGCCTGCCAAACCCATTCTCTCCTCTATTATACTACATAGTTCTCTGTTCCTCTGCTCGCATACAACGAACACTCCACACACTCTTAACATACTAATCATATATCATGAATGTGGGCTACTAAAAAAAGCCCTAGAATTTTATAGCCTCAGCTCACTTACAAATGGAGCTACTTGCATGTTCTGTGCTTTCTGTCTTTCATTTAGATATAAATTACTTCTAAACTACTAAGAGCTATGTTATGATTTTGCTATTTATAAAAACTACAGTAATTTTTACCCTTTAAATACAACTCTTTTCTAACATATAATTTAAACATAAAGTACAAAATAAAATAAACAAACATATTGGTGTGCTATGACAAAGCATGAATAAATCATAAAATCACAAAGAAAATAATATAAACTAGCACATCAAATACGTAAATACAAACTATAAACTATTTCTATCTAAATATATAAACATCAACTTCAGTTAATAACTACCTAAAATGGTATACAAGAATAAAAGCATGTCATCTAACACAGTATAATATATTTAACATGAATTTCCTGCGTAGTTTAAACAAGCAGCCAGCATTACTGACCTGTGACAGGCCTAAATGTGAAACAAAACAAAACGCTGTACATGGCATGTTAGCTTTTTACAATACAATAGCATGTTCAAACCTGGGGTCAGGAAGTAGTAAGCTTCTGGTTAGGCCAAATAAAAATTATTCATGAAATAACTTTGGGTCATTTTGGTTAAACAGTTTTTATTGGGGTAATACTATTAATAAAAATGAATAAACACTTAGAATGATTAATATGCAACATTACTGCAAACTATAAAGCCTGATGATGAAAATAAAAATGTATTTGTTAAACTGATGCATTTATGTCTTTAAAAGTGGATAAAATTAAAATCTATTTTCTAAATATGCAGTTATGTTTCTGAGCAGTGGATATATATTTTAAAGCATGATCACATAAGCTTTACAAAATCTGTTTACAGCTATTGACCCCTTTACATCTTAGTGTGGGAATTCTGCTTATGAACAGACTATTTGGTACCATTTCAGGCAGAGAGGTTCTAATCAGCAGTTTAGAACTATAAATGATTTCAGCTGTGAATATTGAAGTGTTATCCTCCATTTTTAGACTGCTGCTGTAATACACTGATATATTCTGTCCATTAAGTTAATATCCTTATTTGCTGCTGTAATACACTGATATATTCTGTCCATTAGGTTAATACCCTTATTTGCTGCTGTAATATACTCTGTAATATCCATTAGTGACTGTCTATAAATGAAACATTAGGTTAATATCCTTATTTGCTGCTGTAATACACTAATATATATTCTGTCCATTAGGTTAATGCCCTTATTTGCTGCTGTAATATACTCTGCAATATCCATTAGTGACTGTCTATAAATGAAACACCTAGGAATGTTAGTTTTATATTCAATCTCAGTTTCATCTACTTTTAATTTTGGATAATTACATCTAGCATTTGTTTTTTTTCTGGAAGAGGAATAGCCTGGGTCTTAATTGCTGCTATGTTAAAACCATTGTTAACAAATCATTTTGTTAATCTGTTAAGTTTTGATTGGATCTGGGAGATGCCTGTAGTAACCATTTTCTTTGCTATTTGTTGGTAGTAAATGTTTTTTCCAGAAATTGTCCAATACAGTCATTATCTACTTTATTTAAGTTGGAAACCATTATTAATAAGAAAATATGTTAAGGTGCAAAGGTTTTCTTCCTATGGAATCTTTATCTCCAGTCAGAAGAGACAGCCTCAGTTTAAAAAGCCAATGATTTTAATTTTGTACAGGACTACCAACGACACCCTTGCCTTGTGTTGATGCAATACCAGACTGTGCTCTGTACCAAAATGGTACATGCACAGATTCATCATTCGCGCTATGGGTGGAGCAAAACTGCCGAAAATATTGTGGACTATGCAGTGGTAAATATACATAAATATATATTTAATCTCTCACAACTTCTACCCATAAACATACATATCACTGAATATATATATATACACCATTACCTACTTTATGGCACTTCTCTCTATTTCCACTTCTACGTACAATCAGTGTTCAATACATTAGAAACTATTATTTCTAATGAAATAAAATTACTATAAAGATTACATTTATTTATAGTCTCTCCTCTTTCACACAATCAAAACAAATCATTTTGTGCATAAATACAACATTTGTAACATTGTCACCAACAACCTGTAAAAGGGATCTACGTGGTTCAAATTACAAAGATTTTAGATGGCAAGATACCCTACCTTCTAAAAGAGAAAAGTTAGTAACAAACATTATTTAGACAAAACACTTGATAGTAAAAGAGTCAGTCGGTTTTTACAGTTTATTCTTGTAAAATAAAAAAAAAGATATTAATAGTCTTTTATTGAGTGATGCAAAGGGAAATCTTTGGGCTTTGCTGAAAGTAGATCCAGAGAAGATCTTCTCAACTTAGTGATGCAGTCTCTACTCAGCTGTAGGTGATAGATAGCTCTGCTGGGGATCCATGTCCAGTGACTAGATAGAAGTAAAGACCAATCTGTAAGTGATAGACAGGTCTGCTGGGGATCCATGTCCAGTGACTAGATAGAAGTAAAGACCAATCTGTAAGTGATAGACAGGTCTGCTGGGGATCCATGTCCAGTGACTAGATAGAAGTAAAGACCAATCTGTAAGTGATAGACAGGTCTGCTGGGGATCCATGTCCAGTGACTAGATAGAAGTAAAGACCAATCTGTAAGTGATAGGCAGGTCTGATGGGGATCCATGTCCAGTGACTAGATAGAAGTAGAGACCACAACTTTGCTGAAGATCAGATCCTCAGTCCAGAGGCAATCTCACTGCTGCCAGGACTTTAACATTGGCACCAT
Organism: Sinotaia quadrata; assembly: GCA_028829895.1. Lineage (NCBI taxonomy): Eukaryota > Metazoa > Mollusca > Gastropoda > Architaenioglossa > Viviparidae > Sinotaia > Sinotaia quadrata. The sequence goes on along the minus strand of CM054180.1, from coordinate 47,957,491 downwards.
ATGCTTAAACCAAAGTGTACTTGCATTGGTTCATAGTAAGCTGTAGTCAAGTGCCAAGAAGAACTAAAGTGGGCAAGAGCAGGTAGGAAACACAAGTAATTGAAGGGGTAATAGAATCTTTAGAACCACTAGAAACTAGTCTCTATAAATAATGAATCAATGTAAGTCCTATGTCTTCACTTGAGGATGGAGAATCCTAAATTGTTCTTGACTCTCAGGAAAAGAATTAGAGTGAGAAGAATGTCAAACATCTTTCAATCTATCAATCATTCAAGTCTAAAGATAAATGACTAACCTGTCGGTTCTTTCCAAATTCTCCAGGAATTCATGCATAGCTCATAAATAATTCCAAGGCTTAGAATTTATATTCTTACAGAAGCTGCCTTTTATGATTATTTCTTAATTTTGTAATTCTTAAATGTGGGAGTTATAACAGAATCAATAGTTCACCTTCAAAGGTTATCAGGGGGTTGAATATTATTATTGCTGGGATTCAAAAGTGTGAGTCTGAAGTTTGACTTCACTATTTGTCAATAACAATTATATGTAATTAACTAATTTTTGTCTGGCCTCTCATTTCTATTTAAACCAAAGCTAGCTGTCAGTAATTTGTGTCAAATTATGATTGGTCCAGAAACCATTAAACTAATTTTAAAAATAAAAATCTAGCACATGTTGATGTTACAATTTATGTTCAGAAAAGGTTTTAGGATCTTTTGGGAAAGCATTAGTTTTCATCTAAAGGTCAATTAAACTTATTAGAAAGCTTTATTTCATTTAAATGTCAGTTATACATATTTTAATTTTTGTTAATTATAGCAGTTAAAGAAAGAAGTGTGAAAGTAACATATTTAAATAAAGAATTATGGGAAGTGGAGAGGCATGTTGCACTATCCACTATCAAGTGAGAACAATCAAATTTCATTTAGCAAACAAAATACAGAAATAATACAATCAACAATAAAATAATAGTGGTGGAAATCTAACTTTCTTTCTCTTTCATAAATGAACATTGAGAAACTGTTTGTTCTGTTAATGTGCTGTATAAATTGCATAAAACAATTATTGTAAGTACAATTTCAATTGTTTTAAAGTGCAAATGCCATATTGAATAATTAACAATCATACCCTAAGGTAGCGTTTTTCAACCAGTATGCCATGGACAGTTTGCAGGTTTCGTGAAAGTTTAGGGGAAGATAAAAAAGAACATAAATTTTAAAAGTAAAAATCTTTTGAAATCCATGATCAGCATTATTTTTTACAATAACACAGTGATTAGAATTTTAGCTATTGAACTTTTAAACACAGTCTTAATACTTGTTATTTTTTTAAAAGACTGATGATTTGTTTTGAAAATTTTAGCACCATGTTCAGTGTGGTTGTTGAAAAAGATTGAAAATCACTGCCCTAAGGTCTGCAAATACAAAGATACAATTAAAATCAGAATTAGTAGTGAGATTAAAAATTAAAAAATAATTAGTAGCATGACATATGATAATTGGCAGACAGATGATATAGTTTGTGACAAGATCTTCCTGGCTCCTCTTAAGGATGCATGGACTTTAGAGAAGGCAATGTTTATAAATGTTCACAAATGCCTGCATCATAGCATATTACTGTGTCATTTCCAATTTTCCTTTTTAAATTAGTGTATTATGACTTGATTTATCCAGTAAATGTATACTGTTTTATCTTTTTTTAATATGATTTTATTTTTCCAGTAAATGTAAATTGTTTTTTCATTTGACTTGATTTATCCAATAAATGTAAACTGTTTTTTCTTTTTTAAATTATAATTTGATTAATCCAGTAATTTTTTTCTTTTGACTTGATTTATCCAATAAATGTAAATTGTTTTTTCTCTTTATTATGACTTGATTTATCCAGTAAAAGGTAAACTTTTTTCTTTTGTTAATGACTTCATTTATCCAGTAAATTGCAAACTGTTTACTTTTGATAATGACTTGATTTATCCAATAAATTGCAAACTGTTTACTTTTGATAATGAATTGATTTATCCAGTAAAGTGCAAACTGTTTACTTTTGATAATGACTTGATTTATCCAATAAATTGCAAACTGTTTACTTTTGATAATGAATTGATTTATCCAGTAAAGTGCAAACTGTTTAACAGGTGGCCCGCCAATTACAAGCAAACCAACTGTCGTGACTCCACCTCCAATTCACACTCCACCACCTTTAGCAACTCTTGCTCCTCCTCCTCCACCAGGAAAAAAGTGATTCGGAATTTTATATCAACAGAAAAAATTCAGTGTTGCTAAAACTAAACACTGATTTAATTGAGAATGTAATGAAAGTTCACATTCATTTCTAAATTTAAAAATCTTACTGAAAACTTATATAAATAAAGATGTTCAAAACTTTGTAATGAAAATAAAATTAATTAATATTTAAATTGATAAATGATCACCAATTTATTATCAGAATAAAAAGCATAATATTTTTTCTCTTTTATGTTAATCTTTTTCTGTTTATAAATCCTTCACCTTTCCGTAAAGAACCTAAAATTTTATTGCATTAAAATTTATTTGGTTTCTGTGTATGTAAGTATACATAGGATGGGAGTGGTCAGAGTGCATGTATAAACACATAATTTAATTACTTGACTGGAAATGGCCTGCAATTCTATTGTGAATAAAATTTTGTTGAACAGCAATGTCTACAAGTCACATTTCACCCTTCTTGCCTGAGATGAAATTATGATGCTCTGTAATAGGAATATATTATATATAATATAATGTTCAAATGATTTAATTTATAAACAGAAACAAGAAATCATGCAGTTAAGAAAACTTAAAATAGTTGATCAAATTCTTTGACCATAAAGATTGAAAAAGTTCTTATTAAATTTTACCCATAATTTTCATTTGACTTGATAAAAATGAAAATTTTTCTTTGAATCTATTTGCAATTATGTAAAGGATTTTGATACAACTCACATAGATAAAGCACAAACTAGTAATTCATTCTTACTGTTTTATAATGAACTATTAATTTTATATATTTTTATTTATTACAAACATCATAATAAATATGCTTAACAATGCTGCAAATTAAAACTCATTCTTTATGAGCAGTTTTGTCTCTATTGTCTTAATGCGTAACAGCAGAACTGTCAGAATATGTTTTGAGAATAGTAATTTTGTCAAGTATATAATTCTGAATACCATGGAACAGAAATGTAATGAGTTCTGAACATAATGTATCCTCACTTCTCTATCTCTCCTTATTGAATAAGTAAGAAATGGGAACTAATAATAATTTTTAAAAGGGAAAATAAGAGCTGAGATGGGCAAACTACTTTAATCCTAGTGTGACTACAAACTGTTACATATGAGAGTTATACAATTGACAATTAATGAAGATCACTGTACTAATTGTAATCTTTAGTAACTTGAAGTTGAGAAATGAACAGTGTTGTCCGGTTGTGGCTGTGGCATTTGTTCCCTAAGCAATAAAATTGGTATTTGTTATATAAAAAATGTTTTTAAATTAAAACCCTAGCCAATCCCATTTTTATTGCATTGTGGACTATTTTATATGTCTGATAGAACATCTATTGATCAGTGTGTATGTGTGTGTGAGAAGGAGGTTCTGGAGGAAGAGAAAAATTGATAAAACTACAAAACATTTTCAATTTGTATTTATTGAAATTCTATATATTACAAATTACTGTCCACCTCATTCTAGCTGAGGGTAGGTAGCAATTTGATAAGTTCTTTGGCAGTTCTGAGAAAGGGTAATGCTATACTAGAGGCAGGCCTCTTAAAAATAAGTTATAACATTCAACTTTGGGAAATATCTCTAAATTGTGTATTTTAGTTATAATTCTGCCTCTTCTACAGACATCTATAATGATATCACCTGACATAGCAGATGTACAGCTCTTATATTTCTACATAACACTATAATTGATATATTTATTAAACGCAAGCTAGCATTTGTGTCTTTGACTAAGACAACAGTACACAGTACATGTACATATGATTCTGCTTTACAAATTGGTAACATACAAAATAACTGAATATTTCACAGCAAGTTGGCACAGTAGTAGTATCTTGTGAAATTACATGTAGTTTGGAAAGATTTCTGAAGTTGCTTGTTTCTGAGCACCAGAATAAGAAACTTCCTGGAACTTTATTTTCTTTCTGGTTGTGATGCTTTTAGTTGTGTTCTGTTATTTTTCTTCCATGGCCAGGCCCCAGGTTGACCTCAACACAACCTAAATCATATCTTTTTTCAAAACATGTTTGCTATTGTTTTGAAAGTGTGAAAGTGGAATTTTGTTTTGTCCTGTCTTGTTGCATTTGTCCATCTAGTATTGTCTACACAATATTCACCCCCATTTCCACTCATATTCTCACAAGCAAACACATCAGCAAAAACGTTCCCTTACATGCAAAATAAAATTGATTATCCAGTCAAACATCATTGGTGTATTGGTGTCTCCGTATTGTCCAACATCGCTGCTGACAGACGTTGTCCTCCACCTTTCCTCTTGCCAGTGATTGAAAAGAGGGTTGTGACACATAATAAGGTTATGGTGTGTCAGTCAAATTGTTCAGTACAATTTTTTAAATTGACAACTTGGTAAATTTGTAAACCAGATTGCATATTTCTTTTAATTTGAATAACACAAAAGTAATTAAAGAAGTAAAGCTGTACTCTTAAGAAATAATGTGGTTTAATCAATTAATAAAACTATAATAACAAAATGTAAGTATATAAACTTAGTGATAACATACAGCATATATTTATTACTCCATACATACATATATTATTGTCATTATTTTTTAATAATATGAGTTTTTGCAATTTTGTAAAAAAAGAAAAATCTCTTTTCAATTAACATTTCTTAAAAACTTTTAAGTTACTACAATAAAATTGCATAATTACAAACTATATGCATGTAGCTGCAACCATTACATAAGAAAAAGTATTTGTATTTGTAAGTAAAATATGAAGCAAATACAGAAGTCACTGTCTATCAAACATCTGCTTTTACTGAACAGTAATCTTTGGTCTGGACCAACACACTTCAAAAATATATCCCCAAATGCATTTTTCTGCTTTATTAAACTTAATTTAAAAATAAGATTTGGCCATATCAAGTATGTTTTTAGTCACTATTAATCTCATGTCAAGCAGATGTATGATTATCTGTTCTCTAATGGGTGTTCAAAACTGCAAATATCTTTACTGTGCTCAGCTACAATTTCAATGCCACTGACAGATATAAAGAATATGTGCATAGTAGCATGATCAGTTTTGAACCAATCAAAAAGCAGTATCTTAACCAGCTTGTAACTGGACCTCATTTCATGCATTAGATACATTCATTTTATGTAATTTGTTAGCACTTCTCTTAATTTTCCAACTGTATTTTGCAAAAGTTCTACAACAAATTGAAATCTAAACAAAATTATTTGAAATTTGTTGACAAGAAAAAATTACAGTCTTAAAAACAAAGTGTACATCAACAGAAATATATGTCTAGTCAATAAACAGTTTTGATATTTGATTTACAAAATTTTTATTTTGAAAGTGGAAACACTGTACAAGTAAATTAGAAAGCAATCCTGATAAATTTCAAGAGAAAAGCAGATTTGTTAACCCAAACCATGAAGATGGTGAATACTTGAAATGTGCTGAAAAAATCGACAGTAGTATAATACTATAAATATATTTTCAAATCCATTTTAAAGACAGATCAGTTGCTTGATTCACATTACATTATGTTAAAATTATGGCATCACAAAAAAACAAAATAAAGCTGATGATACAATTGATGCTCTATAGAGGTCAGTGGGAGGGAAGGTTGCTAAGCAATTTGGAATTCTCTCAATAAATTATCAACAAGGATTAAAAAGTAAAGAAACAATGGTTACTTATGACTGCAACAGTAAGCATCAGAAGAAAACAAAAAGTACCCCATTATTCTGATACTGATTAAACTCTTTTGAAATGTTTAAGCAAACACAAATGAATATTAACTGCAACCATTGGCCTATAATTCTGGCACAAAGTCTGTTGATACATCTAGTCACAAAGAATTCAAATGTTTAGCAGATTGTCTGGACTGATATAAGCATGGCATGAAATTGTATCTAAGTGCACTGCTGGTGAAACTGGATCAGTTATGGACAAAGTGAAATGGTATACTTTTCAAGGCATTTACAAAATGGATGAAAGTAGATTTTTCTTTTCTATGACTCAAGATTGCCTTGAAATACAACTCATGTCAAGGTGAAAAGAATTCCCAAGAGGATAACAGTTGGATAGTTCCAATAAAATAAATCTGATAATTAGAAAATTTCAGAAATATTGAATCCTTACTAGTACGGGTATTAAAGGCTGCAATGGTGTCAGAAATTTATTTTTTAATTCTCCAAAAAGATTACAAAGTTTAGAAGAGAAACTTGTAAAATCATCCTAAAAATTGATAACTGCTTTGGCCCACCCAAAAGGACAATTTAAAAACCATTATCCTCTGTTTTTTATTTCCAAATACTTCATATTGTTTGCAGCCAATCAAGACACTATTCAAAACCTGAAAGGAAACTTATCAAAACTTATCAAAATAAGCTGTCAAACATATGTACTATTGAGTTGGAAACAAGCTGACTACAAATTCATCTCTGTGCTCAAAGCAATTCTATAGCTGCACAATGCCTGGCATCCAGTATCACCTGAAACAAATAACCAATTGCTTGAGACATGCTGATTTCACACTGCTAGAGATTACATGTACTGACTCTATTTCAGATATGCTGGCTTCAAACTGCTGGTGACATATACTGACTATTTTAGACATGCTGGCTTCATGTTATTAGTGACTAGATGTACTAATTCTATTCTGGCAGAGACAGCAGATGAAACAAACAATAAAGCTGCATTGCTGCAAGATCTACATATACTAATTATTTAGACATGCTGGCTTCATGTTACTAGTGACTAGATGTACTAATTCTATTCTGGCAACAACAGCAGATGAAACAAACAATAAAGCTGCATTGCTGCAAGATCTACAGCAAGCAGTCCAGAAAACATGAATTCTATGCTTATCTTTCATGAAATTGATCATAAAGTGTCAATAACTAAAGCACAAACTGATAAGTGGTATTGATAAATGAGTCAGAATGAAGCAAAGAATTAACCTGAAGCTCAGAAAATTAATGAGAATGGAATTGGTGTCCTGTGGAACCACTACTTGTACCAAAGTCATCATACATTTAAACCATCTGGCAGTTCTGAGACAATGGTAAGAATGCCAAGAAACTAAAATAGCTGTAACCAAACTGCTAAACTTGATTGGTTCATGAACACAATATGTAAATGTCAGCTACTTAAGCTGTATATGACTTTGTACTGCCAGAATAAATTTTAGAATCACACATATACTGCAGTTATAATTCTGTTTTTTCATTTTACACAATAATAATGCAACCAAAACCCTATTTTTATGCACAATAATTAAATTATTATTATTAAAAGCTAGCATATAGGTAGGTACCTGTCGAATATGTCTCTACTATTTTGAACTTTGAGATGATGAATTAAAAATCATGTAAATAATTCTAATTTTAAAGAAAATTGAATCTATTTATTATATAAGAAAATAATGTTTTCGATATATATAAAAAAGTGTATTTTACATATTATCCTATGCTCTGAAATTTTAAATGTTTGCACTGCATTATTCTAATTTTTCTTCATATTCTAAAAGAAATATACACTAACACTAAGATTGTTTAAGAGTTTCCCTTGTCTGATTTGGAAGAGGTGTATTCAACCTACATCCACTGTCTGCTGGATAAACTGAATATGTGCTGATCACCTTTTGCCAGTTGGCCTTGTTGCCTCAACTCGTGCTTGCAAGTCTTCAATGCGGATGTCCTTTAAATGTAGCAAATGTTCAAGACGCTTGATCTTTGCTTGCAAAATCTGATAAAATTTAGTTCAAAGCTACTTTTAGAACATGCCGAATGGACCAACATTCACTTAATGTCTAATAATGTTCAAGACATGGCCTTCTCAATCAACATTCAGTCCACTCTGACAATGTTAATGTACAGTCATTTAAGTTAAAGCTAGATTTTTAAAGATTTATTTTTAATGATGATAAAGGTCAGTTTCATTTTTAAAAAAGAAGCTTGAAGCATTCGGGGGGGGGGGGGGGGGGGGGGGGCACTTTAAATAATAGTACAGCATTCAGCTAAAACCATTTATCAAAATTCTGTCTCAAAATAAAAAATAAATAATCATTTGTCAAGGCAAAGTCTAATATTATGTCACTTGATTAATTTTTTTATGCTGAGTTATGTTTACCAGTATATCAAACTTAAATAATTTATATTTAGACTTATTTAAGTTATTCCTTTATCTAAACATGCATAAGAAGAGTTAAACAGTATCAATGGCCCAGGTGAACATAACCCCAAATGTTGTCTGCTAATAGTAGGTTAAATTTTTCAAGAATACAAGCCAGTGGTTGGTATACATCATAAACTCCATGTGGCCCCTGACTTAACTTAGTCTCAATGCTATCATCTGATAATGATAACTTAATATGACATGCTTGTTTGATCACAGTCATGATCTAATCCTACTCAGAGAATTTCCAAATATATTTAGAAAAACAATTAGTTATGTGTCTATTAGTTATATAGTGTGAATGCACAGCTACACTATTACAATCTAATGTTTTTAATTAGATAAAATATATGTTTACTTGTAAACTAAAAACTTGATGTTATATATTTAAATTTTAGTACAAAGTTTATTTTTATTCTACTGTAATTAGTATTAGTCTGTTGCAAAATAGTACAGCTGAAACTACATTCAGATAACCTGTTTGTAACTATTATATTAATATATAAACACTTTATAGTGTTTATATATAACTAACACTCTGTTTCCTCTTTTTACCTGGATTGTCTCATCTTTAGCAAGAATTTCCTGTTCCTTTTCCTCCAGCAGTAAAAGTGGTACCATGTCACTCTTCCCCTTCACACTGACAAAATGTAGACATCAAATAATTGCATAAATAGTGGTTTTAGTTGTTTTAAAAAGTTACACAATCAGTAAAGTAGAAGAAATAAGAAGAGCAATAAAAATTATTAAAACTATTTAATAATGTGCCTTTTCTAAAAGCAAATGACTATATTCAATGAGAAGTTTGAGCAACTGAAAGTTTTTCTTTATTTAAACTATAAATGCTGTGCTTTTTCAGACAGCATTAGCACTTTACCAACAATAAAAAATTTAAAAAAAGCTATACTGATATAAAATTCTGATTTGTATTCATGAGAAATTAATTGCAATTAATTTCAGCATATGTTCTTGTCTTATACAAGCTGTGCTAACTATATAATATGCTGAAGAATTGCCATAAGATATGTGTGTGTGTGTGTGTGTGTGTGTGTGTGTGTATCTATATCAATGGTTTTTAACTTTAATCTGTTAATGATTTAGATCTCTTACTATTACTGGTTTCCCCCTAAAAATTGTTTAATCTGCTGAAATATATACTTTATTGCATTATTACTGTTGATAAAACCTTTTTATTAAAAATAAGATGGACTCTCTATTGAACAAAATGTTAAAGACCAAGTGAAATGAAATCTAGGTCAGCCACAGATAAGAATAAATTCATATGAAATAAGTAATCCCCATTCTTAGAATCAAGACTGAAAAATTTAAACTTTCAGAGATTTGTATACATGCATTTATTTTGGTATTGAAAGTCAATATTTTTGAAAGAAATCACAGCTCTCATTCATTTGCAAGACTGACTTCTCACTATAGCAACATAACATTTGACATATCAATGTGGAACTACAATCTGCATGCACTCTCATATTGTCTTGAGTTAAACATTGTGGTTTGAAAAATTGGTTAAATGTTGCAATGCATATGGCTGCACAAACAGCAGACAAACTAAAAATATTCATTTTTTTTACATTTCCCAAAGATCACAAATTAGGGGGAAAAAAGTGGATTATAAAGCTGAAAAGAGAAAACTTTCATTAGACAGAACAGATGGTAGTGTGTAGCAAGCACTTCCAAGAAGATTATGGAATGCAAAGCAGACAGTCTTTTCAGAACAGTTTAGCAATGCTAATAATAATAAATAAATAATCTTCTTAAAAATATTAAACTTGTTTCATCAACAAAACTATTTAATTATTGTGTGTTATTTATGTTGTTTATCTGAAACAATAAAGTAACTGCTAAAACAACAGCAACTGTAGGAACACATCTATATATAAATAAAAATATATATATATATGTATATTGGGTCCAGAATTTACAAACAAATTTATGCACAAATAATTTTGTAAACTATTTATTTCTATATTTTATTCCAAGAAAAGTAAGGTTTAAAAAAAGTTACAGAATAAATCAATATTATGGTAGCAAAACTTTGCAATTTATATATAAAAATTTAAAATTTGTGATCAAATATCTGGCTGCACCTTGACACAGGAATGATTCTTTTGACCTTAATTTCAAGACAAGTGGATATGTTTGTTTTTATATTTTAATTTAAAAAATTGTTAAATCAAATGTTAAACATGGTACATTGATTTATTCTGTAACTTTTATGATTTCATAATACTGCATATTAGCAAAGTTATAGAATTTTGTTGCACTAATTATACCACCACTTGTAAGGTAGCATAAACTGGGATCCCCACCCCCCACCCCGAATTCTAGTCATTTTTTGTGTGTTGTAACTGTACTTGATTGTTACTTTAGATCATGTATATAAAATATACTAATAATTGTAATACTAATGTCACAGTCTGATAAAAATGTCATGACTTCTTGACCCACTTGCTGGTTTCAAATATCAAGATTTGAAATTCCTTTGTTAAAGTTCTCCCATGATACATCAGTATCGAGAAGCTTCTAGCAAAGAGGTCAGGAACGTTATGTAACTTTAGGCCATTGTCTAGATTCTCGAACCAACCACATACCACGTGACCCGTCACGTGATGCGCTCTATGCTTTTTGATAAATACGGTAAAACGCGGTCAAATAGCCACTCCGAAATCCAGAAGCACCGACGTCGTACCGACACCTCGTACCGTCGCTTACTCGTGAGTCATAGAGGAACAACCGACGCAATTGCTGAGATAACATTTCGACTTCTCACAAGGTCGGTCCCTTGGTTCCTAAACCAATGCCCGGTTCTGAACTCTTTGAGTTGAGTTCGATTCCTTCATAGTCCTACTACCATTGTTGAGGCAGCGCCGACGAGCAGGTCTGCATGCCTTGTCTACACTTAAATTCCGTTCAGCGTGTTAACTGAGAGACAGTTTCCATTGTTATGCTGTGTGCATTTTGCTGACGAACGACAAGTGAGGTAGACCGGTTTGGACTGGATCACGAACCCACGCGGCAACCTTCAAAAGCTAAGTTATAGCTCTGATGATCAAAAATCACAAGAAACATTTCTCATGGCACATTTCTCGTGAACAATAATACTTGCCGAGTAGAATTAGACTTCGCGCTCGTATATTGATTATTGTTAAATTGTTAAATCTTATTAAATCTTATTTTAATTGTTAAACCCTCTTTGTAGTACATTCTTATGCATGATAGATCTAATGTTAACTCATGGTTTGGATGGGGGCAATTGAGCTGAATGACGTAACGAATGCATATTAATTTAGAGGAATTTAATGACTCCAAGCCAGCTTTTGTACGTAAATTGTCAGTTCGTAAATCTGTTGTCTGCACTACAAGACGCATTTTTAAGTTAGTCGAATGATAATTTAGGCAACCAGTCTGTGTAGGATAGAGAGAAGGAATTAATTTAATCTATCATTTTTAAAGTCCTTAAAAATCCTAGGCAGGGTCTATAAAGAAATACTGGAAACGTAACAACTAATAAGAAAAAGTGCATATATTTAAGCTTTATAAGACTATCCAACTATTAAATTAATATAACATTGGTCATTAGTTGTTAAATTTAAAAGCTTTTGATTTACAATACTAAATATATAAAACAGTACACATGCACACACACACACACACATACACACACACACACACATACACACACACACAACACACACACACACACACACACACACACACACACACACACACACACACACACACACACACACACACACACACACACACACACAAAGAACACTTATAAAGACATTCAGGCTTCATTTCCAGCAAATATAAATGGAACTGGTAAGTATTTTTATTTTGCATTTTATTTATACAGTTTTTATTTATGGCTTAATTTTTTTCTTGCTTATCAACAATCATCCAACTCTGAGAAAATTCTTCGATCAAGCAAATTTTCTGTTTTTTAAATTCAGTCAACACTGATGAGAGTGCTATAAATACTGCTTCTTTCTGGAGTTTATGATGTCATACTTATGAAAACTAAAATTATGTGTAATTTATTTCTGTGCATTTTGTTTTACAGCTCAGAAAGTGGTAATTATTTTATAGGCTAAAGGTATTTAATTATCAAGATTTAGAATATTGTTTCCATCATCAAACTATCAATTTAATCCATGTATAGTATAGTATAAACTAAAGTAAAGAAACAGGAGAACCTTTATAGGTAATGTAGGATGTATAATATAAAATAAAGAAATAGGAGAACCTTTATAGGTAATGTAGCATGAAAGTAAGGGATTTTGTTTCTTGTTTTTTTAAAAACTGAAAACCTTTAAGTTCACAGATTTTGAAGATGGTAATAATATTTTTTTCATCAAATCTTACACATTTTAAAAGAAATTATGTTTGTTTCAAATGGATGCAATTGCAAAACTGTTCCTTTAGTAATAAATTAGTGTTCACCAATGTGAACTTTGAACTCCCTTATTCAGGAACCTAAAATATGAAACTGTTTAGCAACAGATTCCAACAGTCAGAATACAAGCATACTACACTGAATATGGGTGTGTGGAGTTTTGGATTCTATTGAAAGATAAGAGATGTTACGAATGCCAAAAGCAATGAATGACTATTTTGCACTAAAATGTTTGAACATAGTTATGTTTGGAATGTCAATTCTATTGAAAGATAAGCAGATGTTATGCATGCCAAAAGCACTGCATGTTTATTTTTCTTACAGAGATAGATGATGCTTTAATTACTTGGAAGAGCTCAAAGCAGTTTGTTTTGAGTCTCTGTATATGTAGAACATACACAATTTTGCTTTATTACTAAATGACTTGACTGCAGGACAATAAGAATGCATTCTTAGTTTTGACATCACACATGTGATACAATTACTGTCAGTTTTTTAATGATATGAATCAATCAAGTACCAGATTATTAAGGAGTTCTGTGGGCAGTTAGAAAAAAGAATTGGAAAAGTAGAATGGTGAGTTGATATAGCAGAAACAGTAGTTCAGTAGTTTGTGTTTATATATTTTTACTTGATGAACAGGTAATGTCTGTCTGTCAAAGCTATAAACCATACCCCTAATAGTGTATGCTGATTCAAATTTATTTTAAAGGGAAAGTAATCAGTTGTAAAAACAGATTCCTGTCTCTTCCATGAACTGGTTAAACACTGGTAAATTGCCAGAATTCATGAAGGCTATTGTTACAAAATGACTACTAGTCTTTTGCTACACTTGAATTGCCACTTTCAGAGTTAGAATTATCAATATTTTTAATAGTTTCTGATTCCTAAATCAAATTACAAATGGATACATCATTGGAGTCTGTCATCTTATATTTAAAAAATAACTGAAAAACTAAAAGTAATTTCAAATTGCTTTCAAAATCAGTAATTTTTAACTGTAAACATCAAAGATGCCACAAAAAGCCACCAAAAGCATACAAGATAGAAAGAAAGGAAAGGTTTAGCAAGGGAAGTTACTTAAACATTTTATTACCTTTCTTTTCTTTAACTAATATAGGCCTAATCAAGACAATAGTCTTGACAGTTGCCTAATGATTGATAGCACACTTGTGACAAATGCAGCAGTCCTCGGTGAATGAGATAATGATTAGGTAAAGCCAAGAGGCTAATAACTAGAGACAAACGAATCAAGGAAATATTTCACTATATATGACTTTAAATACTTCTTACTGTTTACAGTAGCTTTGTTCATTGCATTTTTGTAAGCAATACAATGCTGCCAATATAGGACAACATTATTCAAAGTAAACTGATAATTAAAAATGGAAGTGTGTAGAGCTAATACCTTTTGTAACTCAAAGTAGATGCAACATTGTTTCCATGCCCAACAATATCCCTCTCTTTCACAATCTTCTTTGATGAATCTACACAATCAAATGGATAACAAAGAAATTGACATGTACTATTATACTACTGGGTTACAAGTCAAACATATCACTAAAATAGTTATGTACATATATACAAACAACATTTACATAAAAGCATATATATGCATAATGATTAAAATTATATATATACACAGGCGTCTGAGAAAGATAAAGATATATATGTTCAGTCTGACATTTGAGCCACTATTATACATGGTGCAGCAAATTCTTTCACAAATATATAAATTTAATTTAAATAAATAGTTGTTCTGGATTAATCCTTTGCAGCCTGTTATGTAAGTATAAACATTTAGTTGGCGAGAGAGGGGAGGGTGGCTGTCCTAAAGAAAAGGAAAATTAATATTTTTTATGTAAAAAGATCAAATACATTCACCAAAAAGAAAATGTAGATTAAGAAAGTCTCCTGTTTAGAGAAACATAATATTTTCCTATGGTTCATGTGGAATTTTAAAATTTATTTACAATGCAATTCAACAGCAGGTTACACAGGATTACCAACTGAAAAATCACACCTGAGTTTTGACATATTAATGTATTTCTATAAGGATGTTTGCGAAATCAATCAAAAAATTGCTTTCTAGCATTTTGTTAACTGCAGAATTTACTGGAAAACATTTGAATTTGGGCTAAATATATTATCCAATGACAGAGAATTTTTTTTAACAATTAGTACAAAAGAATGTCAAAAGTACTCACCAACATTTGTTACATTAAAAGTATTTTGATCTGCTTCAGGTCGATCACTTTCAAGACCTTGTCCAGTTTGCTGCTGTGTTTCCCATACTACACGCTCTATTCGGGTTCGCAACATGGACAATATACGCTCAACAACACCGGTTTTACAATTTGATATATGTCGAATAACATCCTCTGACAGTTCAAATCGGAGCTTCTTAAATACTTTTCTGCAAAGAAAGTTATTCTGAATCAAATTACTTAAGAGGATTAAATAACTGTTTATAATTATCATTTAAATATTAATTTAAAGTATATAAAATTTCTTGATGCATCAAACAGTCTAAAAACTTGTACATATATCGGACTGCTAACAAAATTTTATAACATAAATTCTATCCAAGAATGACAAACAGCCAGTCAAAAGTCGTCCTTGATAAAAGAAAGTTTTAGTTCATTATTATCAGAAATTATGTAAATCTATTAAGGAAAAATGATTAAGCTATTTAGAAATAGACATATATAACTTGTGCATATTAAATTTTTTAAAAATCCTTTATTTCCCAATTTGAGTATGTTAGAGGAAAAAGATTTTTTCCTTTAGATATTAATTATGACATATATTATATGTTATTTACAAATGAAAGAATAAAGAATTATAAATGTGAATATGTCAGTGGATATTCTAAAGTAAAAATGTAATGTTAAAATGGTTAAATGCAAAAAGAAAGAAATTGGGATTTTAGGCAAACACAAATTTAGTGCTGTTTCATACGCTTTGAAGTGGTGGGAATTTGGAACTGGTTATTCTGGAGTTTGTTAGGTTCCAATTCTGAACCTTAGCAACTTTCAATTCAGGATTTTCTAGCTTGGTGCCAGATTGGTGCTAGTTTTTTTAAGTGCCACCTAAGTAAGGGTGATCCTATTCTGTGTTATGCCAGTAACAGCAAGTTTGTAAACTAAGCCAATGTGACTATTCAATGGTTCTTGGACTGAGATTCAACTTTACCTTTTTCTTCAATTACAATGCTGGTAATATGTTATGAACATTGCATTTTTTCCTGACTACCCTGCATCACTTGATCTGTGGCAAAATAAGCATCATCATTTTACATTAACTCAAGATCATGTTTAATATATATCATTTTATTATTTTAATCTTGCTGTATTTGGCATTTCCATATTATTGTAACAATATCTTTTATTAGCAAATCTACTTATTGAAACCAAACCAGGAATGTAGAAAGTGTGAAGTACATTGGAATAATTGTCATATTAATTAATCTGATGCATACAACATTTTATAAATCATCCGTGTATACTGTGCAGTTAGAAATTAGAAAGAAAGATAGTTTTTACTACTATCTTTACTGCTAAATTGTATTATACCTATGTTTCCTAAATTGTGTTTTAATATTCTCCTATTTTGTTCTTAGTCTGTATGTCTGATCTGAGATCAGGGAGTGGGTTTGAGCTAAAGTTACTAAGTTTACATTTAATAAACATATGATTTTCTGGTCTATTTTCCTAAAAGATGCTTAGTTTTTACCTGTTCAAAAGAAACCAGTTTTGCATTTTTTGAGGTGTAGAATTGGCAGGACTGTAGTTGTGAACATCTACCATTTTGGGAACAAAATGTTTTACCACTTCTGCAACCAACACTGAAATGAGAAGTAATAAGATTATACCCACATTTGCAGAGACACTATATAAACATGTAAACATTTGGAAGAGTTTATATATATTGTAGATGGTAGTAAAAGTTTGGAAGAGTTTATATATATTGTAGATGGTAGTAAAAGTTTGGAAGAGTTTATATATATTGTAGATGGTATGTACCTTCCCTTCATGACCTTTAAAACAACCAAAAGCTCACCTAAATAAAATGGGACATATAAAGAGATGTAAATTTGAAAATGGTAAAACAATCATGGTTCCTCATCAGTGACCAACATTGAAACTGTTAATTAAAAGACTGATATAGAGTTTTATTATCTTGAGTATTAAGACAATCAATCATATCAAATCTTTATAAAAATTTAATGAATACAAAAGATAGTGGCTGCTGAAGTTACTAGAAATTAAATCATTTACCCTTGATAGTGATAATATTTATAACATCTGAAAGACAATGTTTGGAATCATAATTTTCTCTCAGCAAAGAAAGGTAAGTTACAATTTAGATAAAAATCTGGTTCAACAATATGAGCGTCAGTATTCAGTAGATAATATGTAGCATATCTCTTCCTAATGAATGATTAAATTATATAAATATGCATACAATCTTCTCAGTTTTACCACACATTTTATTACATGAATGAAGAATCACATGTAACAACATTAATGCTTAATGCAATATATTACAATAAACATCACAATTATTGCAAAGCATGCTCTAGAAAAGCTTATATTGCAATATCTATAGGAGCAAAGTCTTTTGAAATTTACATGCATAATTAATCAGAAAAACTAGCAGTTCGTTTTCTTCATGAGTAATCTTACTCATTGCAATAATTTCATTTACAACTTCAAAAATTTCCATGACAGTTTTTTTCTGTTATAGTAAATTTAAGAGCTTTTCTTCTGTGCCTTTGATGTACATATGAGAGGGCTGATAGAATACCATTTCAGTCATAGCATCGCATATATTGTCAGTTTATGTTTAATCATGATTTACAAATCCTGAAAAAGAAATAAAATATTATTCATTTAGGTTTATCTTTAGTTAAAAGCAATGTAATTTAAGGACTTCTATTTCTTTAAATATGATGTATGTAGGCTTTAAAGAAAATAATCAGGATAATGTATTAGTGTAAGAACAATTCAACTAGGTGCTACTGTAATAGCATGAGAATGGTCAACAATACTTGAGGTGACTGGAAGAACTACCATGGGTAAAATAGCATTAGAATAATTGACCCAAATCAGGATAATTTTCCTTTATAAATTATGTTGGCTGTTTTGTGAATTCCAATTATTTGAGCTCTGCATAACCACGAGTTAATTGTGTAATGACATAAGAAATAGTCTTTCATGTAATAAAATTAACAACACAATAAAATTTTCTTACAGAAAAAGTCAATAGTTCAATTTTTAAATTTTTGTACAAGATTGTCTACTAACCTTAGTAGGATTGAAGCATTTCCATATGCTGCCAAAATATTTTTAAAACAATTTTAAAACATATATGCATAATACATATACAAGTGTAAATTAATTTTACTGAGTTTTTAAATTTTAAAACGCTTCTTGTTTTAAGAATAAAGTATTTCAAAATAGTATGAAAAACTATAATTGTCTGTTACCTAAATATACTCATGCACAGATCTTCCACCATTCATTTTTTTTATTGTTTCTATTTTGATAACAAAACTCTTTAGTTTAAAATCTATTTTTGTAGATGAACTATATATCTTGTAAGAAAACAATACTCCCCAAAAAAAGATTGAGACAGGGGAAGAGTCAAAATTCAAACTTGCCAAATCAGAGAAGTGACACACACTGATTCCATATACTCATAGCTCTCTATGAAGCTAACTGGGTATAGATATTCCCTCCGTCTAGAAAAAGACAATATCAGCAAGAAGCCAATTAATAATTTATAATTTTCTATTCACAGTTTATGCAGAAGAAATGGATACCTCCCCATAAAATTACAAATAATAATAATAGGAACTATAATCACATCTGTTAAATATCAACAGCATAAATACTCTGGAAATTATAAATGTAACAGTGTAAACATACTTGTCCACACAAAGAAAAATATAAACAAACCTAAGAAATGAATTAACATCATTATCTGCACAAATGAACCAATATGGTTAGTGTTTTGGGGGTTTTTTTTTGTATAAATGCTATTGGTTATTGATTAAAGCGTGCAGGCACACAAATAAAAACCCACACGCAACAAACAGGAACTCAGCCCACCCAAAAACAAGTGGAAGTCTGGTCATTTGCTTCTTTATAAATGAATCAGTTTATGTAAGTATATAATTTGTGTTGCCTTTGTTTAAAGTAAAAAATTTGCTATTGAGAACATTTCCTGGACAAGATTCATTAAGTAATTAGTAACTGATCTTTAAAGACTGTGTTCAATAATAAACTGGCAAAACAAAACCTTGAATCTTGTACTTGATGCTTCAACTTTCACTGGCAAAGTCGTTTGTTTTGGGTTCTTTCTCAGAGGGGTTGTTTTATTTTAAAGTGTTCATTCATTGGTTTAAAAACTTTATTTTTCAAGAAGTTTATGTAATTTAGAGATTTTATAATACACATTTAAATCATAAATGCTTCTTCTTCTTCTGTTAACTTCTTTGCTCCACAGGAATTGCAGGAAAACTTTTCATCTTTAAGATGTTCTCAGTTTTTGTTTGGTTCCTTAAGGAGCCTTCCTTCCTTCTCTTGTATTCAGGGAGGTGCATTCTGCTGGTGTTGGGTGTTTTGTTTTGTGTATGTGTTTGTGTCGACTGTTACTGATCCTCTTCCCTCTGTGTTTTTTTTAATATTTTAAAAAAATTTTATTATTGTTTTTTTTTTTTTAAGTCTATGCCTTTGCCTTTTTGGTAGGTTTGTTTTGGGGTGGACTAAGTTCCTGTTTGTTGTGTGTGTGTGTGTGTGTGTGTGTGTGTGTGTGTGTGTGTGTGTGTGTGTGTATAAGTGTGTGTGCATGCACACACTTTTAATTTAAAGTAGGTGTAATGTGTTTGTCTCTATGAGATATGTGATAAGGACTAGGTGTATGTGGTTTTGTGTTCTTTGGGGTATAGTAGTGTTTTGGTGGTGAATGGTAGATTTAGAAAGTCTGTTGTTGCTCAGATAATTTTCCTTTCCTCTGTGTATTGATTGCATTGTAGTAGAAAGTGTTCTATTGTGTTGTCCATTTTACAAAAAGTGCATGATTTTGTCTCATGGTTTGGTTTGTATGTGATCATGTAGAGTTGTATCTTAGTCTGTATATTGCTCTGTTATGGGTTATATTTGATAGTTGGGGGTGAGTGGGGGTGTCTTTCTTTTATATGTGCTTTTGATTTCTGCATATATATGCTCTTGTCATTAATTATCACTTTTGTAGCACTCTAAACAATACATATCAAATCCTTTTAAATATTGATCAGTTTCTGGGCATTTTTCTTCTCATTTTTTTCATATAATGGCTACTTTTTTTGTGTCATTTTTTATCCCCTCATTTTTTCATGTTAGCTACGTGTTTTGGGTTTGGTTTTTTTTTTACATTTTTTCATATAATGACTACTTGAATTTTCCTGTGGTATTTTTTATTTATTTTTGCTGTGAATGAGGGATGTTTACTGCTTGCAATTCTGATTATGAATTAATATTCTAAAGTGGTACTAAAGCAATGCTATGTGCATTAAGCACATCTCTTTAAGTTTAAAAGTTATATTTCCATCTTTGTTTCATGCACTCACAATCTCAGATAAAGACTTTTTCTTTAAATTGTTTGTCCAAAGTTTTGTAGTTGTAGAATTCATAATCTATTTATTTTAAATATTAAATAGGGGTAATATCTACAATTTGAAGATATGATCAATATGGATTTAAAGTTTTGTTGACTTTTGCACTTTTATTTAAATAGTTGTAGATGTGTTGATTATCTAGAAAGAAATTTTAATTTGTATCCCAACCCAATACTACTGATTATTTTATATTAGTAGTAAAACAATTCTTTACAAATTTTCTCATGTTTAGGAAATTATTTATTGCATTGTGTGTTATATGTATGTCCATTTCCTATGATTCTTTATTTAAATATATTGCTTGCAAATGTTTAATTTGCTTTTTTAAAATTTAAGTTATACTTTACTCTTGAGAAAAGTCTTTTGTAATTCTTCATTTTTTCTTCATTTCTATTTAATGAGGACCTCTAAATGAAAATTTTTAGAAAATAAGTTTTGTCCCTCTATATACAATTGTAATAATCAGAAAACTATTTGATTAATTCTCTTGAGTTGTATTACTGAACCATATATTTAAAATTTTAATCTTTGTTAAGTATATCACTTTATTTAACATAGATATACTTAACAAAGATTAAAATACATTTAAATGACCTTTAAATGAACTAATCCTTTCCAAAAAGATACTAATACATTTTCTAGACATAAATTACATCTGCTAGATTCTTATCTTATAAGAAAATCCCAGTTTTTGACACCTTACTAGTGGTGGTATAATTAGTGCAACGAAATTCTATAACTTTGCTAATAATATGCAATATTATGAACCATGAACTATAAATAAAATATTTAATTATGAGAAGTTACTTGAACTAGTCATTAGTACACAAGTAGTTTTGGCAGATACATAATAATAATGATAAAATTCTAATGGATTTACCAACTAAAGTTATCAGCAGAAAATAAAGACTTCAGTTTTTCTCCTAGTAATAGAGTAATAAGATTATATATTCAAGAAAATTTGTCGTTTTATACATTTATGAAATGAACAATGTTAAAACTAAAAGTAATGCTACAGTATATAAAGTAAATTATTATGATGCAATTAACACACAAGCAACCACTGATGTAATAAAATGCATTCATACAAATTCAGATTAAAAATGATGATAGGGGTTTGATGAATATGCATTTAATATCTGAAGCATCTTATTCAGTAGATTTTTTAATTAAATTGCAAAGTAATTAAACAACAGTTGATTAATTGATAGTTAATTAATCATACTAATAATCATGTTAACAACACATATCAAGTTGAAACTGCAAAAAGTATCTGTTTTAATAATTCATTACAAGTACAACTGTTTTTAGTCACTTACCAATTAATATCCATTATTTATTTACCAAGAGTGCTTTTAATTAATTATTGCATGAACACTGTTTTCTATATTTATTGTATAGGTGCATAAGTGAAAAGTGAATTTAAATTAATTTTAGTAGGTGTACATAAATAAAAAATTAATTACATGTCTGCAATTAACGAAAATAAAACCCATCAGAAATCACAGTAAAATTTTTAATAAATTTTCTTTAATTACTTATTAACTTCATAATTACAAGAAGTAACTAAATGAATGGATTTAAAACTTATCAATTATCATTATACACTGCATATTTATGACTGATGTCACTGTACTGAACTGTTTGTATATAAAATTACAAATCATTGGCAATGATCAAACAACATATAACTGTGTAAGTGCTTTTAAAACTGTTTAAATCTAATTTTAGGCACATCAATGCCTGGCATTGCTAAACTGTCTGAAAAGACTGCCTGCTTTGCATTTCACAGTCTTCTTCTTGGAAGTGCTTGCTACACACTACCATCTGTGCTGTCGAATGAAAGTTTTCTCTTTTCAGCTTTGTAATCCACTTTTTTCGTAATTTGTGATCTTTGGGAAATATAAAAAAATTGATATTTTGGGGCTTGTCCACTGTTTGTGCAGCCATATACACTGCAATATTTAACCATGTTTTAATTTCTCAAACCACACATTTAATGCAAGACAATATGTCGGAGAGCGCATGCAGATTGTTGTTCCCACTCATGACATCACATGTTGCTATAGTGAGAAGTTGGTCTTGCAAATGAATGAGAGCTCTGATTTCTTTCAGAAATGTTGTCTTTCAATACCAATGCAAATGTAAATACCACTTTCAATGCAAATATACAAATCTCTGAAAGTTTAAATTTTTCAGTCTTGATTCTAAGAATGGGAATTACTCATTTCATACAGATTTATTCTTATTTGTGGCTGACCTAGATTCCATTTCACTTGGTCTTTAAATACTTATTCCAAGGGAATGCATGATTATAATCCTGTGAAAATGAAACAGCATATCTATGTCAATGGTTTGAGAGTGTACATTAAAATCTGTTTGGGGAAGTGTGTCTGTCCCCACTCGGTGCACCTGAAGATGTGCTATAAAAATATACATATACTTTTAAAAAACTTATTCCCATATAATGCACAGTTGGAATCTTGTGAAACTGGTGTACAGTTTTATATATCAATGTATTTGAGAGTGTGTACATTAATTCCTGTTTGGGAAGTGCTTGTGTCTGCCTGCACTAATGTGCTCATGAAGATATGCAATATGGCACATATGAACAATTTAAATACTTATTCCAAGAGAATGCGTTGTTGGAATCTTGCAATAATTAGTCTGTGAGTTTGAGAGTATGTAATTAAAATCTGTTGGGGAAGTGCATGTACCTGCCCACACTTGATGCACCATAATATATGCTATACTCTTCATATTTAAACTATTTAAATACTTATTCCAAGAGAATGCGTTTATGGAATCTTGCAATAATTAGTCTGTGAGTTTGAGAGTATGTAATTAAAATCTGTTGGGGAAGTGCATTTACCTGCCCACACTTGATGCACCATAATATATGCTATACTCCTCATATTTAAACTATTTAAATACTTATTCCAAAAGAACTCATAGTGAGAATCTGGTCATACTTGGTATATATTTTGTCTATGTCAGTGTATTTGAGATTAAGTGCATATCTAGCCATCATTCAGCCCTCCAAATCACACATTCAGCCCATCGACTGCCAAACCCTGCACTATCCCATTAAATTTAGTCCAACTAATTATTACAATATATTTGGGGAGCAGAATAATACAAATATATATTCTCCATTATGTTACAAACCAACAAAGGAAATTGAAATTTGATAAAAACCTAATGAGACAAAGTTATGTGGTGACATTGCATATATATATTTGAAAAGTAGGCTAATAGACTCTTCTACCTGTGACCATTTAAGAGAGAGCATTTTACCTGACTATCCACAACTTTCCTGACCTTAAAATATATATCAAGGTTGGTGACATCTGTAAATCCTTAAGGTTTTGTGGTCAAGTGCTGGTTTTATGAATTTGTTACTGAGAAAGTATATTTGGTATGAGCTGTTCATTAATTGCTTTTAGAATCTCATAATAAACATGGATACTTTCAAAGTAAGATTGGATCATCAAAAAGATATGAGATGATAAGAGATGATCAAAGGGGCTAAAACTACTGCATTGACTTTCTTTTTCCAACTTTGACTGGTATGCTTAGGCATATGTATTTGCCACAGATGACATTGTCACTGGATACCAGTATCAGTACTCAACTCTTTGTAACTGCCTTTCTTTTATAACCAAGATTTAACTTTAGCATAGGATTGTCAATGGTGGGATATAAATCAGCACATAAAAGCACTCTGTGGAGGATTTTTCAGCCATAAAACAGGCAACCACTGTCTCTTGCAGTCTGGTTCTGATGACATTTGATAAAAAGTGAATGGCACATCACACTGACAGTCACATTGTTTGAATGGAAAATGTTCAAAACAAAACTGATTTAAAGTATTTTTTTAATTTTTCTCCAGTTGTATGTACATCCAAGCACTGCACAGTGCATTCCAGTATGGTTTATAGCTTAAGAAAACAATATTAAATGCACATGATTTGTTGTACGAATATAGCATGAGCAACGAAAGCCGGAATCTGACCA
Organism: Sinotaia quadrata; assembly: GCA_028829895.1. Classification (NCBI taxonomy): domain Eukaryota; kingdom Metazoa; phylum Mollusca; class Gastropoda; order Architaenioglossa; family Viviparidae; genus Sinotaia; species Sinotaia quadrata. Next base: position 47,933,000 of record CM054180.1, on the reverse strand, counting down.
CAAAAATCAATTTTTATAACAGTTATGGCAGTGCACATGCTATTTGACCTATATGTTCAGTAAAGTCATGGATAGCAAAAATTAGCATTTCCTATAATATTACTGGAATAGACCAGAGGTGGGAAAACTATGGAGTGTAGGTCAGATTCAGTCCAACAGGTTTGAAGTGGCCCACATAAACATTCCATGTCCAGGCTTTTGCCTCACATACTGGATGGATAGGTTAAATGGGAGTATTTCTAGCCAAAGCCAATTTTACACTTTATATTATGATCTGTTTATAGAAGTTAAATCATGTCATGTAAAGCTAATGTTCTCAAAGCAGCTGCAAGAACACAGCTAGGAACACTTTCTAACTCTGCAGTTACTAACTGTAGCAACACAGTCTGAAGACAAATATAGTAATCAACTACCACAATATGAAAGAAGAGTTTACATGGTGATTTGCTGATTTTAAATCACTGGAGAAAGATTTTGCTTTGCTGACTACATCATTCGCATTATGACATTGACAAAGCTCCTACAAAATTTCAGCTGGAGTTAATTGACTTCCAAAGTGATACTATTTTCAAAGAGCCATTCAAAGAATTGGAAATACTAAAATTTTTTTCATGATTAAAAATGGAAAAGTTTGCAAATTTGCAATCTTTTGCCACGAAAATGTTTGTTTTATTTGTGTCACCTTACATTTATAAACAAACGTTTCAACTCTGAACATAAACAAATCCATGTGCAGATCTCAGCTAACTAATGCAAGTTTGAATTCAACACTGAATTGCAACTAGTAGAAGTACAGCCTCTCTGTATTACTATTAGTACTATTACAAGAAACTTGTTCAAACGTGTTCGCAGTTGTATATCATTATATGTCTCTATTAGCCGTGATCAAAAGAACATTTCTTCCACTGAACAGAAAGATTTATTATCAATAGCAATTTCTTACATTCTTAATTTTTTCATCAATATATGTTGTATTTTGTTGTTGTTTCATGTGGCCCCATATTTAAAATGTTTGCTCACGTACATAATGAAAAATAATGCATTCCAACTGTAGTCACACAAAAATAATTTTAACTGAAAATTCTCTAAAATTTCTTTTCTTTTTGGCATTCTTTGTGGTAAGGTTCGTGTGTTGTGGTGAGATTGTGGGTAACGAAATAATGCTACGTCAGTGTATTGGAATGAGCGATTCATGTTTTATGTACTAGTACTGCTCTAAAAATATATATAGTGATCATACCTACAGGACATCAGAAACAAAATCTGTCTAGATTCTCTTAATATAACATATGACATGATTTCTTGAATATTTTACACCAACCTCCATCCGAAAAATCTCGAGTGATGTTGCGTTTCGGTCTGGTCAATGGAATACTATCAAGCCACGTATATAGCTCCTCTAATTCCTGTTCACTTAATTCACCAAGGTCGTCGACATTCTTTATAGCAGCCATAGGTGCAGCTCATAAATGAGAGATTCAATAACAACAGAAAAGAGGTAAAAATTAAATTTGCTGCAAGCAACCAATGCTTTGAGAAGTGTAGCGTCCGTCGCCGTCGATACCATTCTACCCATAAGGCACTAAAACGGATATAGTAATACAAGTAGTTCCGTTAACTTCCCCACAGGAATTGTGTTAAAACTTTTCATCTTTAGATGTTTTTGGTTTTGGTTTCATTCCTGTGGAGCCTTCCTTTCTCTTGCATTCGAGGAAGGTGGTTAGAGGAGTGTGCTGCTGCTGTTTCTGTTCTTCTTTCCGATAACTTCTTTTCCCCACAGGAATTGCTTGAAAACTTTTCTTCTACATATACTTGATGTTTTCAGTTTTTGTAAGGTTCCTGTGGGGTTGGGACTGTTATAGGTCTTCTTTTTTTCTTTTCAAGCCTTTGCCTTTTTGTTGAGTGTTTAGAGGAGATTGGGTATGTTTGCGTGAGGAGTATGCTGGGTAGTGGAAGTGTGAGCTTTAGATTACGTCTTTTGGAGTGTAGTAATATTTTTGTATGGTAGATTGTAGCTGAAGTAGTGTGTGTTGTTTTTCGTCGTTGGTTTCATTTTTCTTTTTCGGTTATTGATTGTTTTTGGTTTATGGTTTGCTTTTGTGTGATTCTTTTTGGCACTCACACATACAAATTGAACCAAAAACACTCAATCCTAATTGCAATCAAAAAGCACTTAGATTAGCAATAAACACCCCACCCAAACAGCCACAAATACTCATACTCACAGACTCACTAACATCACTACAAAACTTAGAAAATCCTTTCCAATCAACAAGAATAAAAATCACAAACTAAATATCCAAGCACATAGCTACATTGAAAAAAAAGCATAAAATCAACACATTACTATAGCACACTAACATTATATAGAATGCACAAATCAAATACATATACAACAAAAAATATCCCTACATGAGATTCAACATAACCTACAACAGAGCAATCTATAGAATAAAGTACAACTCCACAAGATACACACACAAACCAAACCACGAACCAAAATCATGCTCTCACTGTAAGACAGACAACACAATAGACAATACACAGAAGAAAGAAAAATCATCAGAGAAACAGTTTTAAATCGAGTAGCACTGTACTGAGTAAACTTGTCAGTACTAATGTAGTATGCTTTTAACAATTTTTTATGTTAGAACAATTCCTTTTAAGTGAATGATGTTCTAAATCCATTCATGTCTGTTACCTTGGATATGATTGGTCCAATTTACTTGAATCAATACATGGATTGTTCTTGACAGTAACTAATTAGGTAAAGCAATACATAATAAGCATGGCTCTATGAGGCATTCACACTGAAATATTTGTAGAACTATTGCTTGACATTTGGTCATATTTAGTGTACTAGTAGAAAATGAATACTCCTAATGCAAACAAATAAGACATTTTCAATTTCTGAGCCAATCAAAAATGGATTTAATTCAGTTCTAATGAATAATGACAAAGTTCCTCTATTTTAAATGAAGAAGGTTAGAGATATTTTACCAAAACAGTTTTGAAATGAAAATAAATTTGTTTCTAAAAAGTATTTGAGAAAAAATGTGAATTTAAAAAGTATCAATATATACAAGATGACATTGCATCCTGCATTTGATATTAACAATATATCACAAAACAAAAGGAATTTTTTTAGGGTTGCACTTCTAGCAGAAATACAGAAAACAACTGAAAGTGAACTTAATAAACATGGAAAGTGTGAAAAGCAATGTAGAGTTGTTTTCACTGTAGTAAACAATATTAATAAACATAGTGTCACATTGGCTTTGTAAAGGCCTGAGACTGAATTATCATATACTAGTGGCAAGTATATGTAGGAAATAATTATGCATAAATATTGGTACATTTAAGTAACACAATCAGACCTACTATGCAGTCTGGGTCTAGAGTCACAATAGGTCATGGTAGCATTCAGAGCCAAATGTTAATACTGTATTCCAAATTCTAGATTATACACAAAATTAACATTTGTATGAGGGGCACTTATCCATTAAAGAAATATTTGTACCATCCCCCTTTCTCCACCTGCCAACAAGCTTATCACATTACTAACAAGTAGAAAGGAGGTAAACATTCTTTTAGACTTTTATAAATATAAATAAATAGTTTGTAGCTTGATCCATTTTTTTTCTTCCAGACAGACAACTCCAAGTAAGACATTCAAAATGAAACTTTCCAAACAATATTGTCAAAGGATTATCTGAAACGATTATTTATTTAAACTTATTTATTAAACTTATTTTTAACAGTAACACTAGTGGTTTAATCATCAACAACAAGCATAGAAATAGTGCATATATTTACAAAAAATATAGGATATCACAGTTTTAAAAGTTACATTTTGTATGATAGCAGTGATTCATTTAAACAAAGATTATCTGTGTTCGCATGTTTACCAGATGACTCAAAAAGTCTCAAACATATATGGTCACAAAGTAAACCTCTTTAGGATATGCAGTTGTTTTTCAATTGTTTGTGAGTTTCACACCCTTAGAAAAAGAGTTAGCTACACACACACACACACACACACACATCTTTTGCTTCAAATTCCAAGTTCTAAGATGAAAATTATAAATATATTCAGTTGCAGACTTCAGTAGAAATTTACATTGAATAAATGAGCACGTCTCTAATTAAATAAAATTGTAGTTTTTTTCTTGTATCTGTATATACATGTATATAATTAATCAGAGTTGTAAATTTTACATTAAATGTATATATAAAATGCAAATTTTTATAAAAATATTTCATTAATAATATTCATCTAAACTACTCACTATTTAAACAATATAATAATAACCTATAAATAGATCAATTCAGTGGCATTAAAGACATGCACAACATTGCAAAGACTTCTGATCAGAAGCAATGAAAAGAAAACACGTAATTATTATTATTAAATTAATCATACAAATATAAAAGTAAGAATAGATAATCACTAAAAGAAAATAATCTATAATAGAAAATAAGAAAATAATCATGTAAATAAAATGTTGAGTTAATATTTGAATTTTAAAATAACATAAGATAATGTAAATATTTTGTAACTTGTACAGGCTCAGTAAGAATTATGGGTTCCCTGGGCAGGATTTGCAAAGAGTCTCACTTTTATCTCCACGTAGTTAGAAAAGTGCAGGGGAATGATAAAATTTTCCCATTGTGGTGTTCAACTTCTTCATATGAAACATACTTTTTATTTCATCAAATACAATTGTAAATACTTCTAGAAAGGCCAAGCTACTGGATAATAGATGATATTCAGAATTCTGCCCTTTTCACAATTCCAAAAAGGTAACTCTTGTACAATTTGTGATGCTGCATGGCAAAATTTGGATAAAGTGAAAAAATTCAAAAGTGGATTTTTTGTAATTTATTAAAGTTCAGAATCTCGTGTTTATTTTAAAAAAAATAATAAATTTATGTCAGATAGTTTTTTCACTATGCATTTTTTTAAGTACATACCCCCCTGAACTATCAAAAGGGATTTACGACCTCAAATGGCTGTGGTGCAAAATTAATTTGCTGTTTTTCATCAAAACTACAGCTTATGTACACATTTGCCCTATACTCTTCATCATAGTTCTTTTAAACAGATAAAAAAAAAACATATTTGTAATACTAGATTAGCCATCCATGGATGGGCATTGATTTTTAAAAAATCTGAATCAAACAGTTCCTATTTTTCTTCTAACACGTGTAGTTTATGTGTAGCCATTATAAATGCCATGATCAATGTTCTCTAAAATCAGACCCTAAAACCTGAAATTAATTGCCTTTTGAACTCATGATTCAGTCATGCCTTAACAATAAAGTTCTCAAAACATAATTGCAGCATGTCTTTACTCTCTTGACCTGTGTCTCTTTATTTCACATATGATTCAATTCCAAGAGCTTTTGGTCTTTGTTTAACTAGAACTATATGTTTAATTAGTATTGTGTGTACATTTGTAAATGACTTATTTTTTCCCATAATGATTAGTCACATCATTATTTTTATTAAAAAATTTATTATTAAAATTTTTTTTTCTTTTTAAGTCTGGCTTGATAAGAAGTACAACCATTATAGTGTTATTTATAAGCTATTCATTATAATCATGCTGCTTTCTAAATGTTTACAATCATTAGGTCACACTATAAACTATTATATATATCTTGATTTATAGTTATTTTCTACATAAAGTTTTTCATTCATTTTGTTTAATGGGACTATTTTGCACAAACTTTATGATCTTGTACTGAAGAATCATATAATTCTTGTCTTTCCAGTAATACCATGTACTTTTACGGTGTGCTTGAGGCACGACTCCAAATCCTTGATGTGTAGATTTTTCAAGTATAGTAAATGTTCCAGTTTTGCTAGCTTGGCACATAAGATCTGAAAAGACGTACAATCACAAGTAAATAATTGACAACAAAAGTAGCTAAAAAGGTATGCAAGTTATTAAAATAAGTTATTCATTGATGATCAAACATTTTATTATTATTTTTGTTTTCCAATGAAGGCTAATGAAGATCTTTTTGCAGTGTATGTGTAGTTATATAGTGCTTTCAAATCTAAAGCTGAATTTAAAGGATAAACAGCAGGTGTATTCTACCTTAAATTCAAGATATTATAATACAAATATTTAAATAAGGACAATTCTTGTAAATAAGGACAATTCTTTAAAGTTTCATATTCAAGAACTACTGAAAATATAATGAGAAAATACAACATTTACATTACAGTAGATAATAATTATAATTCAATACAAAAAGTATTTACATATATAGTGCTTAAAGCCAGTTTTTATTGTGCTGGCTATGCAACTCATGACTATAGAAATATGAATTTGAAAATAAAGTTATGACACAAATATACCCTAATGGTTTCTTCCTTTGCCTCACTCTCCAACTTTTTTTCATCTAGAAATGATTTTGCGACATTCTGGTCCAATGGTGGCAAATAAACAGTTTGAGTATACTCTGCTCTGGAGGATGATCTGTAATAAATTCAAACAGATAAAAATATTACAATATTTACTTTGGTTGTATTTAAAGTCTGTTTCAATGTAATTCAATTATAAAAGTTTAGGAAACATTTTATATTTGTAGAAGATAAACAAGATTTCACATTAAAATAACAGGTAATTTAGTGCTTTCTGACAACAAAAAACTATTTATGACTGAATGTGGATGTTTGTAAAATATATGCATATTCATGAATGTACTGTCAAGTATTGATATACATACCCCGAAACATTTATGCCTACTTTGTCATATTTGACATCAGGACTGAGAGCTGCCTGTGCCCCATTAAGCAATAAAAAACCCATCAATATACATTTACAATTCTGTCTTTTTTTTAAAGACTGGATTTATCTGACTGGCACTTGGTAAATAATAAGAGTTAAACAGTTGGCAAAGAAAGAGATAGCAATATCTAGCAAAGGCATCTATATGTATGTATGGTATGATTGTACATATCTCCTGAATATGTATGCATTCTATGTGTGTTAAGCAACTTAACTGATTCAGAGTTAAGTAAGGGAGTTCAAAGCTCACATAGTTTACATTAAATGTGAATAACAAGAAAACAATTTTGCAATTGAGGAGAGATGGAAAAAGATATCAAAGAGCATGAGATTAGCTCCCTTGGAAAGATAGTCATAGCACTGAAGACAATGTGATATTCTTTGGACTATCAGTTTCAGTTTATAAGTTCTTAAAACGATAGTTTTCAGCCAACCAATAATATATGGGGGAAAAAAAAGTTATACCCCTTCTAACTTGAGTTAATTTTGAGTTAATTAAGCTCACACATGCAGTATCAACTTCACCATTAGTGTCATAAAGTTGTGTTGACAACCTGAGCATCTGCATATACTGGTGTAATTGATGTTGGGGTCAAAACGTGAGTTTCAATTTTGGTTTCTGTAGTGTATGAATTCCACAACAAATATATTAGTGACTCAAATGTTACAAAAAACATAATAGTGGTCACATTTACCTTACTATGAACCCCACAACACATATATATTAGTGACTCAAATGTTACAAAAAACGTAACAGTAGTCACATTATACACATATTTATGTAAATTCAACTATACCCGTGCTTATCAAACAAAATTAAATGAGTCCACCTGCCACTTAATAAACAAACGCTCTAAAGCAGGTATGTTCGAACACCCCCCCTCCAGCCCATGGTCTGGTCCTTCAAATGATTTTATTTGGCCCATATAAGGTACTAAAAATGTAATAAAATCATGCTCACAAAACATTTTATCACCATCCTTTGGACTCGAGTTTACTCTATACTTAAGAAATAGTGTTGCATAGTGATTTAATTGCATTTTGTCTTGCATGTGCGGCTAGTGCAGTGTCTCTTGTGAGACAGTTGTATTGTTTGACTTTGCACTGGTCAGTTTCATACACCAGTCACTATCTTTCAACCCCACATTTTCAATTTATAACCTAAGATAAGCAGATCCTAAGATAGGCCTTGAACCCACAGCAGGAAGAAACGCGCGCGCATACACGCATGCATGCACGCACACACGTACACACACACAGTGATCATTTCTTTCTTTTCCTCCCTTCCACCTTCAAGATATGGTCTTAAATATATGACACACACAAGAGGAACAAGAAAAACAAAAAAGTAGGAAGACAGAATATGTTAGAAAGTTGTCAGTCATTGAAGAAACAGAGAAGTGGTAGGATTACATAGTTTAGTTATAATTTACTTGTGTGAAGTAAGATTTATTGTGGGTTTTTTATATGGAAAGACTTGGATGTATTTTTATCGTGTATGTTGCAGACTTTATTTTGGGTTCTCATGTTTCTCTCTTTCATGAGTTGGGGAACTTTTCTAGGTATTACCCCAAATCTGTTTGTGTTAAATGAAATTACCACCAGATTTCAAAGTAAACAAAACCATGCTAATTGCTCTTAAAATGAAGAATAATTGCTTTCAAAGTCAAGAATTAATAAAAGCCACATATGCTGTCATAAGTATACCGCACATACAAAATTAATTAAAAAAACATCTCCACTTCAAGTTTTTGGGAAAAGGGTGCTGTTTCATTTTTAAGAAAACAGCATCCATATCAGGGCTTTTAGATGTCACAGCAACTTGGATTCTGTCTTCAGAGTCCAACCAATTTCTGCACTTTGTTTTCAAGTTCATGAGGGTAAAAAAGTCCTTGTTCACAAAGGTAGGTGGTCGCAAAAGGCAAAGAAGCATCAAATTTGATGCTTCTAACTGTGCAATTTTAAAAGCAGTTTTTGAAATCCAAAATTATGAGAGATCTCTCATGTTCTGAAATTCTATGTGTACTCCACTGTTGGAGTGAAGTTCAAGAACTACCTATACCAATCCTTCAGACTCTTCAGGCACATTGGCAAGTTGACATTGAAGGGATTTACAACACAAGTGACAGAATGTGAATCAAGCTCTGGAAAGTAATCAGAAAATCGTGTTTTTAGTTTGGTCAGATGCCTTGTAACTGACTCCTTGATGTCACAAAGATTTAGACCTTCACAATCTTCCAAAAACTCTGCTTGGCTTTGGAAAGGCAGCCATCTTGTTTTGTTCCACTTTCCATTCCAGTACAGAAGCTACAATCCAAATGCTGAAATCTTTTCTTGTCCTAAAAGACATTGATGTTTTTCCCTTGCAATTCCTTGCTCAATGAATTCACATGCCCAAAGATGTCAGCCAAATATGTGAGAAGTGCAAGCTGAGAGGAGGATTTCAACTTATCTGCAAGGAAAATGTTTTTGGTCCACCAGAAAGATTTTTTTTTGTTCAGATCTGAGCCCAAACTTGATTCAGAACATTTCCATATGAAAGCCATCTCACTTCAATATGAAAATGGGAGGTCTGAATATTCCCCATCCTCATATAAATCATGAAATAGGTGCATGGCAGCAGTTGCAAATATGGTTCAAAGTACTTTCATAAGACTACATCACCATCAAAAATCAAGCCAGGTAATTTGGAATAGGGGAACGAATGGGCTAGCATGATTCTAGTCTAGGTCATAATGACATTTTTAAGTTAATTTTATAAAAGTAGGAATTTATTGTTGTTCTATTAAAAGTGTGTAAAAATTAATGTGAACGAGTTCGATGACCTCTCAATACTTTATTTTTATTTAGCCTTCATTACCACCCAAATTTTCATTTTTGCCCCATTAGGGGTAATTTACCCTATTTCCTGACTCCTGCTCTACTTGTTTCTGCCCTGGTTCTATCATAGATGGCACTGATAACATAATAAAATAAACTATTGCTATTTGAAAGAACCTGTGCTGATTATCTTGTGTTATTTATTTATTCCATTACCTTTCATTTTGACCCACTGAAATGGCGGCATCAAACGAAAAGACGAAAGTTGACATTGAAAAGTTTTTTTGAATCTTGATTAAACATGTCCATTTGGTTATCTGTAAATAATACGCCTTTTGGTCACCTCTCAATTTCTTTGAACCCATCTGGCACTCATCTTTTACAGCTTGAAATTCACCCACATTTGAATGGATGCTATTAGTGGAGGTGTCTATAGAATGTGCATTTCCCCTGACATTGTCCTTCAAATAGTTGATGTTTATCTCTTTGAGAAATATCCTATTGTTTTGCATCCTACATGATTCTCTGCCACACCTGAATTCTCTCTGCCATTTTGCAACAGTCAGATATACTAGCATATTCTCCTCTAATGTTTGCCAGATATCATCATGATCTTCCTTCGGAAACAAGCCCTTCACGGAGAAAGAGCCCTTCTTTATCACCATAAGAAGATCATTTTTGTTCATTTCTTTTTGTAATTAAAGCAGTTTGCCTCAAAGAATTGCCTGTACCCATCCACCCCACATTCACTCCCCCATAAGAAAAAAAGTAGGCAGAACTAGTATTGGACTAAATAACATAAAACAACATACTATCAGCAAGAAAAAATGTTCATTTCAATTCATTACAAGTGGGATGGAATACCAATTTTCTGAATGGTCCTCATTTGGCCGAAACAAAAATAATTCAGTGTTGTAAATCTTTTACTAACATTTGTTATCAAAATCAGTATTCATTCATTCACTGAATTTTAAACCTAAAATCTATACTGTGTTGAACACACAAGTTCCTGAAAAATAACTAATTTTTTTTTTAACACATTATTTACTAAATCTTTTAGTGTCAAATGTTTTATTAGATTTATTTTTTTTTAATGAATAAAAAAATTGTATTCCATCATTAAGCTTAGGAAAGGAAACATGCCTTGTAAAAGTTATTTAAAAACATTACAAAATCATCTTAAATTATAAATTGACTAAATTATAAAATATATATACCCACTCCTCAAAAACCAATGCCAAAGCTGCAAAACTATATCTTAAGTATTTTGTTCAGGGCTAGTTTCATAGTCTTCAGCTGCAAACTAAAGTGCAGATATCATGCTTAGAAAATAGAGAATCACTATAATACCAGTGACCTTTTAATCTTTCTAATACTCCTAAACTGTTACTTAATGTTTGTGAATTTATTTATTTATTTTTTTAAAGCAGAATTTTGGGTTATAAATACAATAAAATTTGCTTGAACAGAAATCAATTGTGACAGCCATTCAAACCCATTCTACTCTCTTAAAGTAATTAAAAAATTTTATACAGATTTAATACATTTTTGGTTATGAAGGAACAATTGTCAAAAGAATCAACATAATAAACTTCTCAGTCTAAGATAATATCTTGTATCTTGTATCTTTTATCTAGACAAATTTTACACACTAGAATGCAAAAAAAGAAAAAGAAAAAAGTAACCATAGAAATGAACTGCCATTTTAACAGCCAACACATGCACAAAGAAGCACAATCATAGACTAAAAAGAAGAAAATAAAGAATTAAGAATTAAAAATCTATGTTAAACATTACATTTACTAAATTTAGTAGTAAATGTGAAGGAATAAATCAGTTTACAAAAGCGTAAAACATAATATCAAATGTGATACCAAAAAAGTTAATAATAAAAAAATTAAACCTTATGCTCAATTCTCTCTTTTGCAAACTGTTTGGCTGTATCACATACAAAAACATAACAGCTTATAAAGGTAATATCTTTTCAAAATGTGTTTCAAATATGTTTCAAAATTGTTTATATATTTATTAATCTTAATCAACATGATAAATATTTTTTTCTTTTAACTTACACTCTGTTAGAATTATAGTGAGCAATGGCATTGGTAGGAGATGTGCTCACTGCCATAATTTCCTGTGTACTTGAATATGAAGGGGAAACTACTGCAAAGTAAACAAAACAATGCTGATTATAAAAATGTCAGTATCAATCAAGAAATTAAAAGCCAGGGTATTATGGTTGAAATATTTATATTTTTCACATTCTTTGCATTTGTGTGTGTGAGAGAGAATTATATAGATCTATTATAATTATTTTTTTTTTTTTTTTATCAGTCAACTAATGCTTTCTGTTTGCTTCACCTACCTGAGAAAAAGAAAAATACATTTTTTATTATAATGTAAGAAAAAGAATTTGTAAACATTTAAATGCTTGTAAATACTTTGCTCAAAGTTTTTTGTTTTATCTTCCACACATCTGAAAATAATCTTATTACATATTGTACATACTTTGTATCTGTTGTTTGTGAATATAATTTCTAAAAGTTTCCTCCATCTTAACTTTTTTCTAAAATTAACAATCAAAAGTAATTATTTTTACAGTCTGTATTTGCAGCACAGTTAAACAATTTAGTGATTTTATTTTATGTTTGTTTAATATCCTTTATAGATATGCCTATCTATCTTGCAGATTGTAAATGATAAATTATTTATACTAAAATGTTAAAAATGCAAGTATTGTTTGCTGCTTTGGTTTAGCCAGCTAGCTTAAATTCCTCTGGATAATTTATCAATCTCTTCTGTATGGGAAGAGAAATCAACCTCCTGTGACTCCATTATAGCATTCTGCAGATTGTAACACTGTACAAAATGACAAAAGTACATGTAGAAAAGTACACTTAAAGGTGAAGAGTTCATTAACAGAGGTCATTGATTTTAGAATATATTCACTTAAAACACTTACTAAACAATTCACAGAGGAAATCGTCTTTACATCAGTATTAAAACTTGAATATCAAAACCCTCAGTTGATAAATATGATTGATAGGTGCATACTATAATCCAAACCAATCGCAATAGTAATAAAGTATGAAAATAAAGTGACTAAAATGAGATAAAATAACTTATTAAAACAGCTTAGTTACTGAAAAACATTTCATCATTGAGGGACATTTTAAGATTTTTATCAGTTTAAGCAATTTCTTTCATTTTCTTACAGCAGTTTGTCATTTCTTAACGTTGCTTCATTCAAACCAATGGTAAATCACATGCACTAATCATGTCCAGTTTTTGCTCAAAACTTAATAATTTTTAAAATTCTATTACCATATCCAATGGCATTACCAATACTTTTCTGACCCTTATTACTCAGCATCACTATTATATTCTCAATTTATAAGAATGTTGTGGGGTAGGACAAATGAAAGGATGTAACAACATTTTACAGTATAATTAATCTTTTTACTCTGTTTAGGAAAACAATGACAGTATTTAACAACATTTTACTGTTTGAATACACATCTAAATACAATAATACTCTTCTGAATTCAGAAATATTTTACAAATCTGTTTTACCTTTATTGAAAGTCTGCTGCGGGTGTTTGTCTGAGTACTTCTGTGAAGTGGTTGTTTCTAAGGCTTTATCCATTTGAATCCTCAAGAAAATAAGTATCTGCTGTAATACTTTGGTCTTGCCTTTGGCCAGTGCTCGCATGACATCATCTGACAAGTCGAGGTTGAGTCTACACAATACTTTCCTTTTACAAACAGAAATGTTTGCTCCACTATTTAGTTTATAATGAATAAGGAAAGTAACAACAGTAGGTCTATGGTTGTATAGGTCTGAGCAGTATTCTGTCCATCTCTTAAGAATGTCTTTATCTTCAGTAAGACATTGAGTAATACACTCAACTTATTAAAAATGACAGGTTTCTCTTAAATTTCAGTATAATCTTCAGATATACTAAGTATGTAATTATACTATTGTTTTAATTTTTATTAGTTAATATTAGCTTCTTATATCTTTTTTTGTCTCTGTCTCAAAATAAACATACACCCTTCTTAGACCTCAGTACTAATTAAAAATACACACATTTTCCTTTGTAATGTCTATTCTTTTAAACTGACCTAATTTAAATATAGTAAGGAAATTACCTTTTTCCCCATGTAAACACAAAAGAGATAATAGTTGTTTTTTTCTCTATTAAATTTGATAGGTTACTGGCTGTAATGGCAACACTAAATATGAACAGTTTATTTTTTTATTTATTTGTTTAAAAGGTGGTTTTAGATTCTAAACAGATTCACCTATCCAAAGATATAAGTTTTAATTACTTTATATAGTTTAGATGCAAAAAATATTTTTAAAGTATTAAAAATCTTGTAATTCCATTGAGAATCATGACCAAAAAAATTAATGGTAAGACTTCAAGTTTGAAAGAGTTCTCTCCCCATGAATGTCATGATTATTATCTATTGCCCAAACCATAATTATAGAGAATATGCATTGTACATCCTAGGTAGTGAAGGAGTTAATAATAATGAAAGATTAACAATGAAATGTTAAGCTCACTGAATGTATTAAAAAAGCAGATGGCAGCTAATATTTTTTAAAAATGATTGCAACAGGTCTTTACAGAAGAAATGTAAATAAAGAATACAAAAGATAAGTCATAATAAAATAGATTCACTAAAAAAACAACAAACATCACCAATGCACACACCTTTACAGACTACTATGCTTAAAAAAGATTTTTAAAAAAATTGTATATAATAGTATACAATTCATTTTGCAACAAAAATGTGTTGTTTATACAATGAATGACTTCCAAGACAAACTTAATAATTGTCCAGCACGTACATAATAATTACTCTTTAACATAGGAAATGTACAAAAAGCAACCCCCTTTGCAATACATATAGCCCAATATGGATCTCCTCATAAAATAAATGCTTTTCCTGAATTCTTTAAATGCAGTGATCATTAAAAGCATATGCACTGACCTACTTGTTTGCTTTTTTTAATATATTCTATTTGCAACTTGTTAATTCAAACATATATGTGTGAATGTGTATGTCTGTGTGTAGGTGTATATATATATTGCATCTGCACTTAAGTTGGTGTGCAGCCAGCTTCTAGTAATAACTGAGTGATTTACCAAATATTCTCACAAAATGCCAAATTTAGTGCAACAGCTTCAAGTGGATTATGTTTGGTTTATTTTTTTAAACCATGATCAAGAACAAACAATCTAAACATATTTTTACATAATCCTACTGAAATATATTTATTATATTAACTGAATTAAATAGATTTATTTAGTTTATAATTTTTACCTGTTCAACAAATACCAGTTCTCCATTTTCTGCTTATACGAAAATGCAGGTGTATAGTTATGTAAATCCACCATTCTTGGAAAGTAATGTTTTATTATTTCTGCCATCAGAACTGCACACAATATATAAAACAGATTAAAACTGTTCAAAGTAAATAAATAATACTTGTTTCTTGATTAGTGCCTGTGATTCATTGTCTAAAGTTAAATAGTCTAACGTGTCTTTCTTTATTAATTTAAAATCAGAGAACTTTTTCAGTTTTTGCTTGCAGCTATTTTTTTTAATTTGCAGAGAACAGTTTAAAAAAATAAGAGAACTTTTGTTAAGATATTGAATAGCTAGCAAACATGTGAATGGAATCATGTCCTCTACTTTTATTAACCAACGCTTTAAAAAAAAAATTAAAAAATTGAGACTATGGTTATTTGCACTTGAATTTACCATCTGAAATTCTTGTTTGCTAAGAGAGAAATAATTGTTGGAATATTGGTAAGGATATCTAAGATAGAAATAATTGTTGGAATATTGGTAAGGATATCTAAGAGAGAAATAATTGTTGGAATATTGGTAAGGATATCTAAGATAGAAATAATTGTTGGAATATTGGTAAGGATATCTAAGAGAGAAATAATTGTTGGAATATTGGTAAGGATATCTAAGATAGAAATAATTGTTGGAATATTGGTAAGGATATCTAAGAGAGAAATAATTGTTGGAATATTGGTAAGGATATCTAAGAGAGAAATAATTGTTGGAATATTGGTAAGGATATCTAAGAGAGAAATAATTGTTGGAATATTGGTAAAGATATCTAAGAAGCAGGTCTGAAATAGACAGAATAAGGCAAAATGAAAATGTAAGCATTGCTTTTTAATGTGAACTTGCCTAGCTCCAAAATGTTAATATACAGTGGAGCCACTTAATTGCTGCTCTTATGGACTAGAGAGATATTGTGTTAAGTTTATAGCCAGGTGAAAAAGGGGGGAAAATTGTACAATAAAATCAAATTATTCAAGTAATATGCTATAATCACCTAACTGGCAGCCAGTTCTACTGTGATAAATGTGAGATTGGGTCTGCCATAGTAAATATAGCATTCTAATTATTTAGTTTATTGTGAATAGACTTTGTACTGACCCACGATGGGTGCAACCTTCCCCACTATCAATCAACTTAAATAAAATAAAATTCCATATTGTCAATCATACATATTATTTATCTTGTCTTTCTCTCCCACTATGATTTCATAGGCAAACAACTCTCTTCTTTGAATAAATAATAAATAGATGGTCACCACCAGATGAATTCACATTTCTTAATACCAAGCTATAATCAGGAGTCTCAAAATCTATTATAGATTCATTACTTCAAAAATATTTTTTTTGTACAGTTCAAGTTAAAGTACTTGTTGAATATACATTTAAAAAAAAGGAATGATGTAAAATCAATGAAATTTATTTGTTAGAAAATTTGTTTGTTTGAATTATATATATATATATAAAATTTTGAAATATATAAATTTTAATTATAGCATTTGTTGCAAGTCATGGCACAAAATAGATCCAGCCCATAGCAAATAAGAGTGGGGATATGATGTGAAGATTTATAATTGTTTACAACAAATTAGAATAAGCATAAGGAGTCCATTGCAAATCTTTTTTAACAATTCCATAAAAGTTTACACATCCAAATGAAGTAAAGAAACACTGGGTTTTTTTCAATATGAGCTGACATATTCAAATGCTGAGTGCTACACAATTCCATTTTGGCTGACCAGCTTGACATCATCACACTATTTTCTATGAAATCACTAGGGGTTGGCAAAAATTCCTCCTCAAAAGAAACAGAACATGAATCATCAGCTAAATCATAATCTGGTTCAGCTGTGGATTGACAAAGTCTGTCGATAAAAGCAAAAGCATTCTGACTTGAAGCCATGACTTGCAAAAATTCCTTTTCAGCACAACAAGACAAAATGTCTGCTAGGGAGAAAGTCAAAGCAGTGGGTGCACAAAAAGTAATCTTTCGAACATATGAACAATCTAATTACAGCTATCCAATGGTAGAATTGATAAATAATCATTTGTTAAGGAGACACATATTTCCTTCACACTGATTGGTTCATTTTGAATGACTAACATTAGTAACAATTAGAGTGCATGCACACTGCACATATAAGGCCATAGGCCTTTGTAGAATATTTAGATCTATGCACATTTGTGGCACTAGGACTGCATATGGGTTAAGAGAAAGCCCGAGGAACAAACAACAAATGGGGCTTATAAGGACAAACTGTTAGCATACTTTAAGGTGACTAGCAAGATGTACAGACAGAGGTTCCACCAGTACAAATGAAAATTGATTGACACACTTTTACAGTCAGCTAGTAAACTACAACATATTTTGACGAGATGGTTAGAGCTAGGCGAGGTGAAAATCAACAATGCAAAAGATGTTAGGGATCACTTTGTGATCAACAAATTACAGACATCATGTCCACCAGCACTTTTAACTTGCAGCTAGGCCTAACTTTGAACCACACAGACAGGTTAACAAACAAATGATGCCTAAACAACAAGCCAGATAATAAACCTAACATTGGATTTTCTCTCACACCTCCCCATTTAGTAAGATAAAAGACAGGATACCCACTCCTCACAAGAAAAAACAATCACAAGTAGCCACCCAGACAAAGGTGTTAAGAATGAACCAGTAGTGTGTTCGACTGTGGAAAAGAGGCCACATCAGATGTCACTGCCCAGATAACAGTAATGTGTTAGAACCTAGCGGTGCACCTCGTTTTGATGCAAATATTAATGAACATTGTGTCTCAGTCCTTTGTAATGCTGGTTATGGAGTAGGACTGGTAGTACACCCAAGCCTGGTGAAAAAAGATGATTACACTGGGGAATTTAAAACAATCACAATAACCACTGGTGTAAAAGATAAAGTCCCCATTGTGATGGTAGACATAAACAGTATGTAAGTAAACACAAGTGAGCGACAGTGGCCATCATTGAAAAAGTTTGTATATTGACTATATTTATCTCTCTAAAACTCCACTCTCATTTATACGATGAATTATGTTGATTAACTTGATTATATATACATGTTAATTTGACTGTTCATGTCATGTTAACAAGTGGCTAGCGTTTAATCAAAAATTGTTGTAAAGTGATGGAAATGTCAATGCTCTTTTGATTATATTCGTATGTTGTACATTTTGTACATTGTTCATTTAGTAATTTATTGTTAAATTTATTAACCTTCTAGCACATATATTAAAACTTATGTTGGAATAATAGTGGGTGAATGGAAGCTGGTTAAATATAAATAAAAGACATATTTTTATTACTCCTTTCCATCTGCAGAAATATTATGTGACAGTAAAATGTGTATCTTATTATTGAGTAAAGAGTAGAGTTTTACAACAACCTTTATAATCTGCCAAGTGAGAGACATATTGGTCTTGTGGGAGAATTATTAATAACTATAAATTAAGATTCTCAATCATTTGTGATTATTTGTGTTATTAATTAATAAATAATGACCATAACAAGTGAAGGGTGCCCACAGAGGTAAGTGAAACAATGCAGGTTAACTCTTTTCTTAGTGCAGGAAATGCTATAAAATACTGATTTAACTCTTTAAGTTTTAAGAGTGTTAGATATAAATCCTAATCTGTTATCTTTTATATTAAAAATATTTCAAAATAATTTAAACCTCCATCAGAAAAGTCTTTGGCAATGTTTGTTTTTTTCCTTGTTAGAGGAAGCCGGTCTATCCACTGGTACAAGTTTTCCAGTTCCACATCATCATATTCCTCCATAATGCCCACATTAGTCATGCTGTAATATAAATTAGAATGTCATGTTTTCAATTTAAAAAAGATAAAGATGGCAATGAATGTAAATTTCCCAACATAAAATATATGATGAAAAATAAATCAGTTATGAAATTAAAACTTTACAAAGCAAATGAACTTGTGTGACTGTTAATTCTGCACATTAAGTTGGTTAACCAAATTAAAAAATATATACATCAGTAGAGAATATCTATCAGATTATCAGTAGAAAAAAATATTTCTATTTTAAATTAAAATGCCTTCAGAACAACTTATGTTCAGAATATTATAATAATATATCATTCACTTATATTTTAACAGTAATAAAGGAAAAAACATTAAGTGTAATGTTATATATATATATATATATATATATATATATATTGTGACATTAAGTGTACTGTTTTATATATTGTGACATTAAGTGTAGTGTTATATATATTGTGACATCTGGTGAAGTGGGTGGCAACAATAATGGTAGTGTGACTGCAATCTCCCTTCCTGAATTAATTATAATTACAGGCAGAGTCCATATTCCAGGATTGGACTGAGGCGTAACTATGAATGATGTAATGGATTTAAGATAGACAATAGTCTAACAGCTTTAGCTCCCAGCCACCCAGAAGATATTTGGAAGATATGAATAAAATAATCTACTCTGTGGTTTTCTAGTGACAACTATTTATTAATAAATAAATATTAGCTAAAAGCATGATAATGATTGGTAATCTAATTAAGATGCTAGAATGTCATCATGTTGACCGGGCATCCAACTTGAAAATGTTCATACTAAAATAGTCAGTGACAGCAGCAAGGTTGCTGACTTATCTCATTTGTAGTAGTGGTCAGGCCTCCTCTGGTCACGATGATGGGCTGGATTTAGTACAGCATATATAAAGGCTGCGGTATACCTTGGCAATGGCACAGGCACAGGGATCAATTCCTTGGTGTATGTGCTGGAGCATATGGTTGTAGTGGCTTTTACAGCTGTCACATTCTGCCATCTAAAGAAAAGGGGTCACTTTTACCATTAGTTCACTCTAGCCATAAATGACTACAGGTCTCTCTCAAACACGTTAATACACAAGGTTATTCAGCACGGGTGACATGAAAGGATGTGTGACAAGATATTAGTTGATATGACATGACACTCCTCTCAGTCATTATATAAGTTAATTAAATGTACAGTACTTAAACACAATCAACAATGCTATCAATAGTGTTAAAAGGACATGACTTTATAAAAGATAATCACTGTGTTAGTTTACAATTATCAATAGGACAATTAGTTGATTACATAAGTCATACAATGAAACAAGTAATAAACACTGATCTAACATTGCTGGAATACAAGAATTCAATGTATCTTAAATTATTAAGAATGAAATAATATGTTTAAAATATTATTTATAATTCCTGCATTGAATAGTGAAATAGATTTTTTCACCTTGATAAGGCAGAGTTAAACAATCCAGTAGGATCGTTTTTACCTTGGCACAGGTTAATTAACCAAGGGAGCTATTCCTTGTCTTTTCTCAAACAATGGAAAATGTCTGCCCGAGTTTAGTGTGCACACTGTTTTTTTAATGGTGCCAAGAATCTTGAAAGGATTCCACTCTTAAAAACCATAGTTTTCAGCCTACTGAAAATGTATCGAAATAAGAAAAAGTCATACCCCTTCTAACCCAAGAGTTAATTAAACTTGCCCACACACACAGCACCAGCTTCACACCATTAGTGTCACTAAGATATGCTGACAGGTCATGCTTCGTGTATTCTTGAATAGGCTGACCTGATATCAAAAGTGAGTTTATTTTTTATTTCCATAGACATTGTTAGTGAGGGTACTTGAAGTCTGGTGAAAAATATTTTAATTCAATTAGTTTTATTTTAACTAATTTAATTAGTTTTGTTTATTTTATTTTGTTAATTATACATAAGGCAGTGGTTAGAATATGAATATATGAAGCATCAAATCTTATAAAAACAATAAACATTTGATCAATTATTACATACAAAATACACACAATACAACTATACAAGGTCTTTAAACAGACTACTTAAACACAAGAAAACTGAAGCTAATGAATTAAATCAAATGAATTCACATATAAAGTGGTAATATATATATAACTATATTTAAAATAGAAATATTAGTAAAATAAATGTACAGATGTAGTTTTAAGAAACACTAACACACTAAAATAAAGCTAGTTATTCCTGCATAAGTGGAACACTTTTAGTTGAGGCCATGTAGTAAAAAAAGTACCTACAGGTAGATTTTGGTTTGACTGCACAAGTTAAATGTGGATGATGTAACTGTATTGTATTTATGATACATAATTTATTGAGGTGGAAACTACATTTTCACAATTTTTTTCTATATATATATATATGTTGTCACAAATTTATTTAGCTTATATATGTGTAATGTACAGTATGCAAAGGTGTTTGCATGACAATTAGGCAGGTTGCCCAAATCGATGTCACAGGAATCTTGGCAGAAGATAGATATATATGCCTATTGTTCATCCCTAAAATAATAGTGGTGGATTAGCCCTTCCTTTCTGACTTGTCATTCCTTTCTCATTTGTTCATGATCTTAAGAGTAGGATCATCATGTTAAATCATACGTATCAGACCCCAATGGGGCAAAATGTCTTCAAAGACAGAAAGATGGTGGGCCTTCATCTTGTTTCTTCTTCTGAGAGGTTTGTACTGATTATTTTCAAATATTTTCTGTACGTCTAAATTTACTTGTAATAACGTCCACAACTCAAGAAGTGTCTACGGTTTATTTTGATCTATTGTCATTGATAAAAATACTGGGTTAAAAAAAGCCATTGGCAATAGTAATTAGTGATTTTGCTGAGTTGCATTTTTGTTATATACACGTGTATGTGTGTGTGTTCGCGTTTGAGCATGAGTAGGCCTATTCTATTTACAATTTACCAGGGACCTAAAGGCCTTTTAAAACGCTAATCTTACGGGTACATCTAAGACACTATATTTACAATTAATATATGCACTCTTCTAACTATCTCACAATAGAAACACTTCGTCGATATTATAAGGGACAAGCACTTACATTAGATAAAATTATATAAAACGAAACAAAAAGAAAAGAAAATCTAACAAACGAAAAGCAAAATAAAGAAATAACACGCAAGAGAAGAGACATACGACTGTTCAGTAGTTTCCCACAGGTCACTCTTTAACAAAAAAGTACATTAGTGCTGTTTTTGAGACAAAATGGCTGCTCCTATCAACCGCATTTCATAGGAGTGAAAAATAACTATTTTGTTTTCGGCTAAATTATGTTTTACTGGGTTATGTAGAGAATGCAGTTTGGTAAGAAAATGAACATTTTCTTTTTTTAATCATTCCCTTATTTTTATTTTAAAATGTACAGAAAATAGAAGTTAAAAGAATGCAGCAATTATAGGTCATGCCTAAAAAAAAAAAAAATAATAATCCCCCCCCCCACTTTTACGCTACCATTATTATTAGTTCTTGTATTATAAATATTTTGAATATTTGCTTTGCTTTATGAACACTATTTCTGATTATTTATAGGACTCTTCTTTCAAACGCTCCATGCAATTAAGTAATTGTTGAGCTGGTTTTATAGGCCTACTGTTAGTGTTAATCATGTTACAAAAATTAAAATAACCCACAAATTCTGAGAACAGTTCGCATTGACTTTTCAGTTAATTAAATTAACTGTATTCACTTATATCTACTAGCAACAAATATGTTTTGTCCCTTAGGAAACCTCAGAATCAACTGGTTTGAATGAATATTAAATTACTGATCTTAATGCACTTAAAATTAAATTATTTATAAGTAGCTTAGGTGCTCTACTCAACTGTGATGAATACGCATGTCACAATCAGATTCATGCACTTATAAAAAATAAACCTTTGGTGACACATATCAAGAAACATTACATCAAGAATATATATATATATAAATATATATATATATATATATTTTAGGTCATTCTCTGTAGGAGTGTACACACCTTGTGACATGAAGTGCAAAATGCAGAAGTCTATAACAGGTCAAATGCTCACATTAAAACATAAGAAGCGAGAAAAATCATAAAAATATTCATGTTATAGGAGTTTGAAATATGTGAAAAGCATGTGCTTCTGTTCAAAACTTGAAAAATAAAGCCGAAATGTGTTTTACCAGAATAAAAAAAATAAACGGTATATTACATCGAATATTTACTTTTTATTAACTTAAATTGTTAACTTAATCTGGATAATATTTATTTAAAATAGGTTATAAACTATAGTATAACTTCATCATTTGGAAACCCTATTTGGTTCTCAGTGACAAAAAATATCAATAATCATAAAAGAAGCTATATTTTTCTCACCTGATCATAAAACAGGCTAAGTTATTATGCTGTGAAGTTAAAATTAAGTAATAAATAAAGTGTCTGTTTAAAAATAATTTTCTTTAATATATAATAAGCCTAATTCTGATGTTTATATTCTTGTTGAATGCAATTCACACATTTTTCTATCCTCACTAGCTTAGGTTTACAACATACAAACCAGCTATGTGAAGCTTTAAATGCAAAAAAAGCATATGGATATGTACATAAATATGTAAGCTATTTATGATGCTAATTATTTTAATCAAAATATATAGAGATTATCAAAATCGATGATTCCAATTTTCCTGCCTTTTCTTTCATAACACAAACACAGTAATAGTGTGATCTTAATTGAGCCAAAATTTCCTTTCCTTATTTGGTACTTAAACTCATCACATCAAGACAAAATGACACAAGAGTTATCTTTCCACAATATGGTGCCTTTCAAAAAATATAAGAAGTAGTTTGCAATTTATTGTCATTATTTATTTGTGCAAATTTATTATTTTCTTTATCATGTGCTAAAATGGAAACAAAGTCAGCTCCTCTTGGTCACACTAACAAATTAACCAAAATAACAAGAACAAAGAAAATTTAATAATAATAAAATGAAACAATAACATTCGATTTCAGTAAAAATAAGTCAACCAAGACCATCTATTATTGTCCCAAGCTTAGTGAGTGCTTATCAGGTTATTGTCTCTCTGGTCGATTATGGATTGTGTAGTTTAGATGAATTAACTTTGTTGTAGTTGGTAGAGGTGAACTTGTCTTGTTGTTGTTTGCTCGCGCAATGCCTCTCATCCTTGTCGATGACCATCAGCTCACGACAAGAATAAAGTATGCATTTCAGAGTGAACACGAGGATCAACTCAGCAGCAAATCATGACAATGGGTGAATAAGGAGGAAAAAAGGCCAGCACTCTTGAAAATGTGCAAAACCGTCTTCTCATCTACACAGATTCAACCCTGCTATATGGTGTGGGAACAGCACATAATAATGTGTGGGTCTATCAGCAACATATCTATGAATGGCTCTGGGTTAAACTATAAGTTCTCTTGCATCATTGAATGGAACACAAATGTCCATATAAAGGCATCCCACATCCTGTCAACATTCACCCACTCTTACTGTCGCCCTTCCTCCTTCTGTACATTTCCACTGCCCACACGTGATCAGTGAACTTGACCTCAATCCTTTACTGCATGTAGCATGTTTGATTATGGCAGATTGCATAATCAGCCATGCAGTGGTCAGATATAACTAGTAACTATCAATTATAGATCATTAATATAAAAAAAAGAAATTTCATGGTATCAGCAGAACATTGAAATCTTAAGTCACCAAATATGTTACACTTACAGTCAAATATATTTGGGACAGTTTAGCATGTTTTCTTTGTCATTGTGGTGTGTGGTGGTGGTGGTGTGTGTGTGTGTGAAAGATGTTTGGAAAAGACTTTGTCATATTTTAACATGGCCAGCCACATGTCTACTTATAATAAATATTGAAATTGAAAGGTATTAATATATATTAATAATATATATAAACTTGGCTGACCTAGATCAAACTGTAATAATTCGCAATATTAATAATAATATGAAATATTAATAATCACAAAAAAATCCAGCTATAAAACTTCAATCCCAGCCATCCAGATAATGACAACAGTTGAAAAGAAAACAAATACTTGTCAACTTGGGAACAAATGAAAACTATATAGAAATGCAGTAATGGTGGCAGAAAGATTGTTACAAAATCAGCATGACACAAGTGTGTTCTGGCAAACTAATATTTGCTTAGTGTGCACTGTATAACAGTATAAGAGTCTTTGTCTGTTTATTTATTTAAACTTATCTGGTTGGCTGCTAAGTTGACCCTGGCAGTTTTCACTTTGGCCTGGTCAACAGACTGGTGTAGTACAGGGATTATGATACATTGATAGAGAGATTCAATCAACCTTGGCCTGTCTAAAGGATTGCTCGATAGGGCACAAGAAAATGGTGTGTAATTAGCGTGCCAATAGAGTGCTGATTCTTAAACATAGAACATCTTTTTCTTAATTTCAAGTGAAACTAACTGATTCCCCAAATGCATGTCATTCATATGTAGAAAATTGGAGGGGGCATGATATATGAATGAAAGAAGAAATAGAAAAGAATGAATTAAAATTAAAAAAATATATACATAAATGCACACAAATATAATCATAGCTATCCATATTTTTTGATAGAAAGTTCAACCTGATTGACCTTTCTCACCATGAACCTTTTTATCAGTGTTTTTCTGATTTTGACAGTGTTCCTGGAACAGTGGTGGGATTGACTCTGAACTTTGGGGGCTGACTTTTATGCACACAAAGACAGACCATCAGTCGGGTTAAATATTTTGCGAATTATTATAGTTTGATCTAGGTCAGCCAAGTTTGTATAATATCACCAGTGATTGCAAGGGCCTTCACACAAGAGAGGCTAGATGCAAAATGCAGGACCCAAAGCTGTGCCCACAGTCTAGCAGTGTTGTTAGGGCCTGGGAATTTTTAAAATGAATGAAATGTTTGGCAGTTTGCCCCTTTTACCATCACAGTCATTACACTTGACATTGTCACTTGTACTAGGAATTGATTCAGATTCCACTGCAAGAATTGAAACACTTATTACAATACTTATTTGCTTAATGAGTTTACATCTATAATGTACATACCCTCCTAAATGCAAATGATAGTGATGTATTGTTTGTGTGTGTGCATTGCATTCTTGCATATGTGTGTCTGTGTGAAAGAGAGATTTTTGGTGTCACCTTATGGAACATTACGTCATAATCTTTCACATAATGTCACCATTTTATGATTATTTGTATCAAAATTATCATTATTCAGTCTCTCACCTTTTTGTTTGTTACAGATGTATTTATTTTCTCTTGGAGCAGAATACAAATTTAAATCAGTAGAGTTTCAATTACAGTATTCTTATTATCTTGTGATTACATGTATATCATATAATAATAAACTTTTAGTACAATTAAAGTTAAATTAAATATATGAATTATCAATTATTATTTTAATTTTGCAGCAGAAAAATCAATTATGGCTGAAAAAATTGATTGTCTTGAGCATTCACAATCCTCAGCTAGCATTCATGAGACTGTTCAGAGACATAGTCCAGTACAATTACCAATTTTATCACCTGACACAAAAATGGATCTTAAAGTTGACCCTGATCCTGATTGTCATACCAGTGATGGGGGCAGCATGGATGATGTTACTGGTTGCAGTGGCAGAGATACTTGTCCACATAGGAATTTGTGGGCTGATGATAGTGGTAGCAATGAAGTGACTGAACCCCCAGATATAATTAAGCAGTCTTCTACTCAAAATCAGATACCATCTTCTACAGCAACAGCACATCTCTCAGTACAGAATGGCTCTACTAGACATTGGCAACAGTCTTCTGCACTAAATGAAAATCAGGCAAGTGCTCTTTTTAGCTATAAACTTTTAAAATAAAATACCTGATACTAAATGCTCATTTGTGTACATTTATTAATGGCCAAGCCAACTAGTATAGATCTGAAAGTATATAACCCTGAAAGATTGAGAAAGAGATGTTCAATTTTCATATTATTGTCTCTGACTTCTATTGGTTGGCTATTCTTTCATTAGCTTGAATAAGTAGAGAGAATAATTAGTTTAGATTATGATGTATATATGCAAAATATCTATATTTAACACTAATCATTTTTAAAATCCTAACTTATTGACTAGTTTAAAATAAAAATCATTATTATAGGTAACTTTAAAATTAATGTAGTAAATGTATGAAAATTTTAATAATTGTAAAACACAAATAATTTACATATATATACAAAATAGATAATACATTGTATATCAAAACTAGTCTTAAAAGCAAATTAAAATTTACAAAATTATAAATAAATACAGTTATACAGTTCATTTTGGTAATTTATTTTCTATTAATAAAATTATATTTTTCAAAGCAGTTTTTAAAATATTTATAGAGGCAGTTGTGTTGCTAGCATACATAATTGCCAATCTGGTCTTTGATTGGAATTTTAAAGGAAAGGTAATTCAGCTGAAATTGTTAAAGTGCAACTAAACATTGCTGTTGTTTGTTTTTGTAATTTATATTATGCAAATTCACCTTGATCTGATTTTTATTTACTAGATTTAAATCACAATAAACATGTTTCTAGAAACATCCAAGATTTTTCTCTAAATTTACCTTATATTTGCATTTATTCTTAATTAATTCTGTTTATAATACTTGTATTGATAGTGCTCTCAGCCTGGACATTTGTAAAACAAGCAATGCAGCCAGTGTTCATTCAGCAGAATCATTTTCAGATATTGCTATAGATTGTACATTTATTGTGATTGTTATATATTTTTTAAAACTTACTTTTAAAGATTACCTTATCAGGGTTAATACTGATGAACATATAATTAATAACATTAACAATAATAAGATGTCCCCCCGTTTGGCTTTGCCAAAATATAGTATAGTTATTAATTTTTTCACAAACTCTTTGTTATAGTTTTGATTCAAGACATCTCTGAAATATTTGTTTTACAAACTCTTTTTGAAATCGTATTTGTCACATTTTCATTATTTATTACCTGCCAAGACCATGAATTGAAGTTTTGCATGTTACTTTAATATAATTCATTCATGTTATTCATATTCATGGTTCATTTATTCTTGTCAATTTTTCTGGACATCTGTATTCATTGGAATCATTTTTATGTGTTAGATAAAATTAGTCATATACTCAGTTCATATTTACAATGGTCATTCTCATATTTCTTTTGCAATTTGTTTGGGGATTGAGGTGGCAGTATGACCGATATTCACTGAACCATTTTTAGGGAGAGTTGTGTGCACGCTCGCTCGCTCGCTCACTCACTCACTCACTGGTGTGTATAGTCTCCTCCAGCATTTCTTATGTCCAATTTAAACTCCTCATATAGGTTTTCAACTTCTAAACCTACCACTAGGATTGGAAGAGAGGAAATGGGTGGAAGCAAGAATACAGAAAATTGCAGACCATGAATATCTAGAGCAGGGGTCACCAACCTTTTTAATAGTGAGAGCTACTTCATGGATACTGAGTCATACGAAGGGCTACCGTTTGATACATTCTTCTAGTTTGCCTTTATACATTATTAATAATGTGAAGACTTAGAAAAGGCCTGCGGGCGACTCATGTGGTCTTTGCGGGCGACCTGGTGCCCGCGGGCACCGTGTTGGTGACCCCTGATCTAGAGTATGAGAACGGAATGATGCAAGAGAAGCACTATATATACTTGACTTCATTTTTCCCCTTAAGCAAAATCAGCAGAGGTAGAAAGTGTCCCCCAGAAGAATGACAAATGCATACAGTGTGACATATTCTCCATATCAGAATTGAGATTTTAGACATGATTCATTCATGAATAATTTAGTAATTTTAAATGAAGATACAGTAGAACCCCCGATAACACGAATTCAGATATAATGCAAATGTGGCATGGCTCCTGAAATTTCACAAATTTATTCGCACATAATGCATTCCATTTAATAAACCCCGCATTAACAACCCCGCTATTAACCTGATCCGATTTTATGGACCCAATTATCGTGTTATAGCGAGATTTCACTGTATGTTGATGTGTTATAAAAATTAAAACATATTCAGTACAACAATTTAAAAATATGACTGAAGAATAGAATATATTGATTCCAAAATATTGTTACATAAATATTTATAACTTATACAAATTATTCTTCACAGAATACCACAAAACCATGACAAGTAAAGATGAACACTTAAGTTTTTAGTCAATGAGCAAGAACGGTATAAATTTGTTTAACACCCAATCAAACCTTGTTTCACTCTACCATAGGCACTGTATCTGCCCATTCTCAAATTTAAACTTATAGGATGGAGATAGGAAGGTATGGAAGAGAAATGGGTGAGGAGTGGATTATCTCTTTCCTTTTGTTTAGCATGTATAATTGCCTGATGTTTGTGTTTTAACCCCTCTCCACAGCTTCATCTATCATGGACCCACATCTAGATAGAGGCAAGAATAAAGAAAAATACAAACCATGATAAAATATAGTGAGACCTCAGTCATATAAAAAATATATTTTAACATTTGTTATTCACGATATATTGAAAACAAATTTCTACGTGCAATGTTTATTTTTTACAGCCAGATTTGGAAGCCAGCTCACAGGATGATGAAAATATGTCTACAGATGACTTGGAAGGCAGTTATCTTCATGATGACTTGTCACCTGAGCCACTGTGTGCATCATCTCCAGGGCCAGGAGGAATTGGGCGTGTTTATAAATGTCGTTTTTGTAGCTTTTCTTCTGTCACATACAATCACCTGCAGCTTCACATGGCAAAACACACAGGTAATTTCAGCTGGACTTTTATTAGCATAGGAATAAATTCTGTAAATAATAAATTAATTTATTATTTGTATTTTGTGAATAACTTTCTACTGTTTGCTGACATTTATACAAGCAAAGTCACAGGCAAAAGCTAGTGTCAAGTATGATTATATTCCTCACAAAGACGACTAATAGAAATGAATCAGTAAAAGTTAAATCCTTTCATAGTTTTGAATCGAGAACTAAACATTCGCTTGAGAAGAAGTAATTATGGAAGATAACAGTGGGAAACATATCCACACAATTATAGTATTATAAAATTTACCTACAGTCCAGGCAATATTTGTAGCTCACCTGAAAAGTTGGACAGTGATAACTGATATTTGTTTACCTTGCCTAAGAACCAGGCATTGGGTTTGATTTGATTGCTTGATGTGCATCCAGTTTTCTCCAAATCGTTCATTTTGATTTTATTTGTCAACTTGTTGCCTTATCAATTATTATATAATTAATACCTTATAACTTCTTAAAATACTGGCATTCCAGAAAAATGTCTATAGCAAAACTAGTTTGTGCACGGTGAAACTAAATGTAAACAAGGATTAACTGTTTTAATATTCACATTTTAGTTTTTTAGTCAGACAGAACAGATTTTGTCTAGATTATAATGTGTTTGATATAGTAATTTAGTTAAGTAAAGTATTCTGATTCTATATTTTGAATCACTTTTACAGGTCACAAAGCACTAAGGTGCTCATTATGTGATTACCATACCAATGACAAGAGCAACTTTCGTCGACACAAACGTCTGCATGTGCGTACTACACCAGCAACTGTGTTACATTGTGATAAATGTGACTATTCCACTGTGTTGACCAGGAAGATGAGAGAGCACTACAGTCATGCACACAATGAAGATTATGGTCCATCACTTATTTCCAGCTCTAGGATGCATCTACAGGCAGCTTCTTTCAGTAGTGGTCATTACAATGGTTTGACCCAGCGTCCCAGATTGTGTTCTCCTGTGACTGCATCTAGTGCTGGTACATTGCAGATGACAGGCAGTAATAATAATTTTCATTCTTTTCTGACACATCCTAACAACTCTGTCCAGTTTGCTCGTGGAAATCCACCTCATCTTGTAGCTAGTTGTGCCAGTGGAGGATTTTCAGCAGGTGGTCCAGTTACAGGGGTTGGTAATAATCAGTTTGATGATGGACGAGGAATTCTCTTAAGAGAAGACAATCGTGTGGCTGCAAATCATCTTCACACAATTGTATCTAGTATCATGGGTCATCCTCGTGTGCCTGCCACAGCAACTATAACTTCTTCAAATTTGTATGTGCCTATGTCAACTGCTACTCAGCTGTCGTGTAGGATCTCCCCTGTGATTAGCCATCCTGTTCTTCATCAAAATCAACATTTACACCAACGCCAACAGGGTGGTCGCTGTGCACCCATGCACATTCACCATTCTGAGCAAGTGAAGGTCAAAATAGAGCCACTTGACCGTGATGGAGTGTCTGATGTTTCTTCATCAGGTGCAAATATAGTTTGTGATCGAGAACAACCAGAATCAGAACAAGATCGACCTCATCGCTACCTGGAGCCTCAGACTACAGTTACATCACATCATCGCTTGTCTTCTGAATCTCTGGTTTCACACAATAATAGCTGCTTGACTCATAGAGATGATTTTGCACCATCTAGTGAAATTTATCGTGTATCCCAGTCTTCTGAGACAGCACTTCGGCAAATTGGGAGAAGAGACCTAGGTGATGAAAACTATAGATGTGGAAGATATGGAAGTGGGGTAAATGTTGGGCTTCGATCGAACCTTCCTGTCAAATCTGAGGTGTCAAGTGTTGGTGTCCAGTGTTCATTTTCAGTCAAAAGTGAATCTTCCTCAACTTTACCTGTGCCCTCTAGGGAGCATGTTGGTGATTGGAGACCAGTTAGATACCTTGTGATTGAACGTGGTGTACAGTGTGAGCTTTTGTCTTCCACATCACCTCAGCAATTGACTTCTCGCTCTTTATCAGGAGATAGTGATCACCAAAGTGTATCTGGATCAGACACACGTTGTTCACACTGTGGAATCACTTTTGATGATGATGTTTTGTTTTCTATACATATTGGTTGTCATAGTCACACAGATCCATTTGTTTGTAATGTCTGTGGGAAAAAGTGCTATAACAAATATGGTTTTTACTCGCATATTATGCGTGGGCATAATTTTTGAATTATAAACTCCTTGGGCATATCGTCATGTAATTTTTAACATTTATTTCTAGATTAGTACTGTATCAATGTGAATGAATGTGTACATGTGAAAAGGAAGTATTAGAGAAATAAGTAGATACATTTAATTAATATTTTGAAGTAAATATTAAATTCAATATTTCAGATTATACAGTTAACCCCAGCATAATGACCGGCTCAAAAAACATAATTTTGCATGACAGACATTGTCCAAAGGCCTCCATTTATTTTCATAATGGTTGAAACCTTGCATAGTGACTAAAAAGTTATACACTATGGTGACTGCAATTATTGACCATCATTCTGGAATGGATCGCATTTATACACGTAGTTCACTGTATCTTTTTTATTAACTGTTTGGATACATAAATACTTTGCAAAATAAAATGCTCAGGATCTGTACTTGAATTTAGTAGGCATTATCTTATTGTGATCATATTTGTTCTTGCTTTCAATTTTGATTTTATTAAGTGGTGTTTCTAATAAGTACAAATTTGTGAATAGTTCTTACATTGTAAAAATATTATTAAATAGTGTACTTAAAAAATACATATTCATGTATATAAATGTATTCACATTTTTAAAATTAAGAGAATCTCTAAACTAAAACTATGAATGCCGATTTTAAAATTTAATTCTTAAATACTGTACAATTATTTTTTCTCACTGTGCACCTAAAAATAAAATAAACTGTTTTACAAAGTTTAAGCCTCTATGCAGATATTTGTACTAATTTAAATATCTGCATAGAGATAACGCTTTGTAAAACGGTTATTATTTAATAACTCATTGTAGTTGTTTTTTAAATTATCACTATAAAATCTATTTGAGAGAGTTTTTAAGATATAAAGTGACTTATAACGTTTGAAGACCGCAAGAAATTAGCCATTACTACAGTTGTAACATTAAGTGAATGTGGGAGAACTTGGCGAGACCAATCATAAGCAAGATGTGAAAATTTGGCAGTTTCCTATTTGGAATGAATGAGCTGAGAGTGAGAATGTAACTTGTTCAAATGTGCTTTATAATTTGTAAATTTTGTGGCATTTTTATAAAAGTTTATTTTAAAAAAAATACTAACCCTCTTTCAGTTAAAGATTATTATTTCAGTAAAATTACCTGGTAAAAAATTTCTATTGCAGCTTGTCATTAAAATTGTCTTAGTTGTATAGGGTTTGCTTTGCAGTTCATGTTTGATGCAAAGCATATGAATTTTCAAGAAATAATTAATTTTTTAAGTCTTCAAGTAGAAATCTGGAACATATAGTACATTTAAATTTTAATTGATTTGAATCTGTTCTGTTAATTTTGATTCTACAGAATCTTGTAACCAGTAATATACTAATAACAGTGTCTACTATAATTATCCATAATTAACTATAATTATTTGGAAGGTGGATAAAAAGTTCCACTCAGTGTAGTCAAAGGGAACCAGTTGCAGTACTAACAAAATAAAACAATAAGATTTATAAATTTTTTTTGGGGGGAAAGAAAGAATAGAAAATAATTTTGAATTTTAAAATATTAATTTATTTTAAGTGAATCAGTTGTAGTAATTAATAAAAGCATAAACAGATATAATTTAAGAACTTTTTATATGGAATCAGATATTGAAATGCAATCAGAATTTCTAAATTAAAGTTCATATCATTGCAAATAAACATATACTGGTGAATGGCAGTTTGTAGTTACCGCTTTTCACATTTGAACACAAATTAGTTGGCAGTAACTGGAATATTTTAATATTAATGTGTACATTTTGGAAGTATTGTGAGATGAATATCACCACACTGTCCTGTGAAAGCCATTCAGTAGGATAAAACTAAATCCAAATCCATTGAAATTGTTAATATGTATCTATTTGCAAATCAGCATATTATAAGATATTAATTATTACTGTAGTGTTTATTAATATTTAGAGATTTTTAAAGATTATCATTAAAGATCAAGAAGATTTGGGCCAATCTTAGAAATTAGTTTTTAAAATATAGAAACCGATGTTTTAATTATATACAATTTCATTCACAGAACTATTTTGACATTTTGATTCTATGATAGTGTTTTTAAAATATTATATATATATATATATATATATACTTAATATAATATATTTTCAGCAGGGTAACCATAAAGTCTATTTTCAGCAGGGTAACAATAAATTGTGGTTACTTAGCAGATATTATTAATTGTTGTTAAATCAGATTAACAACCATGTGCATTATTGTCTCAATGTCAGATAGCAGTTTAAGTCTCCCCAGTCTGTTCAGTTGTGTCTAGGTATGTCCTTGTCCTAGAAATCATTGCATATAAACTCCCAAAGTGTTTGAAGTGCATACACACACACACACACACACACACACACTGAATTATTTACCTTAACAAATAACAGACATAATAAATACATAATAATGATAAATTATTCTTCCATACTGCTCAATTTTTTAATCCCAGAAAAAGGAAAGGGAAAAAATGCTTAAATCTTAGACAAAAATCTCGTGTAGATGAATGCAGTCAATGTCATTTTTATATACGACTATATCTTAATCAGCTATTTGCTGTAACACATAGTACTGTAAACATTTGAGTTTTGGCAACCCACTTTCTTATGCATCAAATATGTATTTTTAAGAATGTAAAGTTTAAAGGTATTGCCATTTACTAAAGCTAAACATCAACATGCAGTTAGTATTTCTGCATATCTTAATGCAAGTTTTCCACTGTGTTTTTGTCTTTTGATATTTTTTTCTGGCTGCCTATACAGTATACTGAAAATATTGTGAATCGTGAACTTTAATATTTTTGAAATTTTCACATCAAAATAACATTTCTACAAGTTGTTGACTACTTAGTAACTAGATAACTTAGACTTAGCAGCTTATATATCTGGTTTTTATAAATGCATGAACCAGATTCCTCTTTACTTTGTATTATTATTTATTGATTATTTATTATTTGTGATCCAGTTTAATAATAACATTTATAATTTAGTCATAATGTATACTGAGTGTGTTTTATGTGCATTCCTAATAACATTAACAATAGAACAGAAGGATTATATTTGCCAAACAATTTTTTTCTTTTATCTGTTTGTATATAAGTTGTACTAGTGTTAACATAATGATGTCTTTATAACCTTTCTGCTTAAGTTCCCCCAAAGAAGAAATTATTTAAATTCTTAGGTCATATTTTTCATAATTACTTAGAGAGTCAAATGTGTGAGACCAAAGCTATATCAGGAGATATAAAATAAGCATCATATTTAATCCATTGTATAAAAGTGGCTATAAGTATAACCACATAAATTCATTTTTTATTATTTTCAGTTTTTGTTGTTGTTGCTAAGCAAGCTTTGTTAGTTTTAAATTAGAGAAAATGAATTAAACAGTAAATTTGCACATTGTAATTTGTTGTTTTTTTAGAAAGTATTGGTAATCATACATATTAATTACAAATCATTTTATTAACTTTTATAGCTTGTCTCTGTACTTATTCAAACTATATCCTGATTATGAATTCCCTTCTGGCTTATTCCAATCAGTTGGAATAACCTAATTTTACAGGATTATTATCAATTTAAATAGCCATTTTCAGTTCTTGTTTAAATCTTATGCAGGGAAAATCCAAACGTTGCCTAATATATGTAATCTTAAAAATAACTTACTTTAATTTACCAGTTTGATAGGCAAAGAATGTATCATTTTTAGGATGATGATGTTGGAATATTGAACAAAAGTAACAATGCCTTGTTCACATGCTCAGGTATCCTAGATTGCCATTGATCCCTAATGCAAAATACTTAAATAGGGATTATATGCCATTGGCCAGACACTGACCATCAGTCCTCCTTCACCTCTCTTTTTGCACCAGATAGTATCTCTTTCTGAAATATAGGCCTCTGCTATTGTTAAGTTCACTACTTTTTAATAGTAGTTTAGTTATTTTTTTTTTTTATCTCACAGAACTCCATCTTCCATTTTCTCAATTTCTGAGGGATGTAAACACCTTTGTTGATGGAGAAAAATATCTCATTAATTATCCTTCTTCCAATGAATCTATGTAGATAATGACAGTATCGTGTTAGCAAAATTTTTCTGAATTTTACTGTCAGGAATATTGCATATACTGGAGAACAGATGAGCAGTTTTGTGCACATCATCACTAGATACTTAACTAAAATTTTTGTGATCTTTCTTAGAATTTTTACTATTTTGCTTTTCCTTCACTTTTAAATACCCATCAAAAAGTTAGACTGAAAGAATTCTCTGATTCAGAATTTGATGGCCTGTTTTGTCATGCTACTTGCTAGTAAAAGGAAGTGTGTAGGGCATTATAATTGTAGTCTAGCTTTATAAATCATTGTTATAGACTATATAGCTAATAGTAATACTAATAGACTATAAGAAATTTTCTCATTAGTTTAAAAATATATTTTTTTTAAATATAACTTTTAAGCATGAGTACATAAAAAATACTCCAGAAGAAAATAGAACATTAATAACCCAAATCATCTCAAAAAAATAAACTGGTTCTAGAGTTTTCAGAAATTGTTTTTCATTATAAACAAACCACACAAAACAGACATATAAAGTAGTATCTCTCTTCTTGTTCTGAATATATTAGAACGAGAACATTTATTCTCAGCATATTCCTAGGCCATTACAGATGAACCCCTTACTCTGTCATTTCATTTAAATCAAAAGGTATTCAGAAATAAAATAAATGTAACTTCTCTCTGCATGAATATGTGGCATTGTTTATATTTCAATTAAACAGGTTACAAAAACTGTTTTAAAATGATGTCTATTGATGGTTCAAAAAATAATGCAATTCTTTGTTTCCAAATTATTTTTAACTCTGTTTTCATAAAAGAAGAAGTGTACATTTATATAAAGATGGTGGTGTGTAAATGTATGTTATGTCACGCACACACCAGAAAGATCATTAGACATGTAGTTAGGTGGCTTGTCTCCATTTACATACATTGTACCTAGAGCTGATGGAATTAACAGTATATGATACAAAACAGGTAACTCTGGTAACCAAAGTGTAGATTGAGACCACTAGCTCTGCTAGAGAAATAAATAATGAAAGTCATAAAGGTGGCAGTCACGCAATAGATTTACAATTAGTCTATGTAAATATGATCAAAGTAGTATTCAGTTTGTATCAGAGCACAGTAGTGACTATAGATATAGTCTACATTCTCTACAGTTAATTGAAATACTTCCCTTTCAATGAGCTCTCTAGACAACAGCTATAGTCTTTAAAAAAACATCTTCCTCCTAGTTCCTGGCTGAGGATGAATAATTGACAGCTTAGTCTACATGAATAGAATGGTAGTCAATGTAGGAACACAGGTCAGGTGACAACAGCTTGTAGCCTTGCACTTTGCACTTAGACTGTCTCAGAGGTAGGTATTCAGGTGTGTAGAAAAAAGTGCACAAACTGTTCCAGCATAGTTTCTGTATGCTCCTAAGTAAGAAAAAATGCTGTAAAACTTGTATAGTCCCACTTAAGTGGGCTATACTCTCTGTGTACCTTAATCATTCGCTACAATGTTCCAGTTTGCAGAGAGATATTATAATGATGTCACCTGCCCTATAGGCTCTCATTTTCTCATATTCATTTAAGAAATTCATTTGCTAACATAAAATTATCTAGCACAAAATGACATGCTTGTATGTTCTGTATTGATACTTGTAGACAAGGGAGTACCAGTACTTTTATTTATAAAGTTATATGCATGTAATATTGGTTAAGACAACTACTTGAGACTCAGTACTTGTGTTTACAAAATGTTAGTAAAAATATGATTTATTTATTTATCATCAATACAGTCACTTAAATTACATGTACTGTTTACAATGAAAGAGATTCACTCACGTAAGTATAAAAATGTACTGCAGAAATTTACAAGAGTTGTAATTCATGAATATACAAAATGTAAAAAGTAAAATTATGTAAAGAAATTATATCCAGTGGTGTCACATCTTATTCAGGGGTTACTTTTTGACATCAGTGCGTAAAGTGAAAATCATCTATGATAAACTATGAAATGTTTAATTATTGATGCTGCAGTGATGAGTCTCCTGACAACATTATTGATGCATCAGCAGAGTATGTGGATCCAGGATACAATGGTCTGGGCTTATGTGAAGGCGAAAGAGCTGTATGTGAAGTGGTTGGCTCTGGTTGAGTTTTAGAATTTGACTGCTTTGGCTCTTTTGCTGTTAGTTGTTTTGTCTTGAGAAGCATGGTGATTGGTAACTGTCACTACTGCTCCTTAGCTGCTCATACATTTCTTGGTTTCCTCCCAAATATGCTTTTATGTAATTCTGAGGCTTTGTTGCACAGAGGGTATTCAGAAATCATTCCTGTGTTTCTGCTTCTTCAACCGAGCATCAGATAATTTACATGTGGTTGACTTGTGTTTAGGGGCCCTGATATAGGAAAAACATATTTAAATAAAATATATACTAGAGTTACATTCAGTATTATGAGATGCTGACACTGTAATAGGCATGCAAAAACTGTGATTCTCAAGGAAAGTGCAGATACATGTCTATTTCACTGCTCATTTTCTCCTCCCATTTCCCAGCATATATATTTGAATTTGTGCATGTTAAATGTGTATAAGATGTGACATCACTGTACACAGAATCGCATTCAACAAAGGTGGCTGTGCTTTTACAAATTACATACTAGATAGATGTTGTTTCAGACAGGAAAATTTACATGAAGAAAAATATTGAAAATGTTGCAAAGATTTAACAAAATAATTATATGCATTTTAAATAGAAAAACAATATTTTTTTGCATATAATAATAAAAGTAAATAATAGAAAAACAATGTTTTTTTTGCGTATAATAATAAAAATAAATAATAGCAAAGCAGTAATTTGACTGATAACGATCTCTTTAGATGTAATGAATACTGATCTTTATATAGGGGAAACTTACTTGAGAGTAGGTTTCTAGTCTTTTCTAGTGCAAATATGATTTAGCTAGTAAGGTGGGGGGGGGGATCCTAGGTGCAAAACAGCAATAGACATGATTGACAGTTAGGCCTTGCTTAAAAGATGCCCTAAAACCTAAAACATTTAGACTAGTCTGCAGTTGGATGAGGACTTGCGCTTTGACAACCAGTGGGGATGCGGAGTGGTGGATCAGGTGTTAATGCTGCAATGAGTGGCT
Source organism: Sinotaia quadrata (assembly GCA_028829895.1). Classification (NCBI taxonomy): domain Eukaryota; kingdom Metazoa; phylum Mollusca; class Gastropoda; order Architaenioglossa; family Viviparidae; genus Sinotaia; species Sinotaia quadrata. The sequence continues at coordinate 47,893,951 of CM054180.1, read as the reverse complement.
TTTTAACAAAGCTTGCAACAAGTTTCATCATCATTCCCATCTTGAAAAAACAGTTTGTCCACCTACTCAACAGTTTAAGTGTAAATGTATTTGCTCTTTCAAGAATTCCTTTAAAGGGCAAGAACTTCATGAGCTAGCATTTATTATGTAATAACATGTACAACTGTAATTAAATATTTTTTTTAATTTGTAAGAATTAGAGTACCTGATAATTGTAGATCTATTAATAAAATTTAATGCTGTATTTGTTCATTGTAAATCAAGTTTAGGAAATGTTTTAATTTTACAATTCATGCTAGCCTATCTAAATTTAATAGATATCTTTGTTTTTTGTACATAATATTGTATTGTATTTTAATACTTGTACTAGTAATTTCACTGACCTTTACTACTAACAATTTCTATTTATGTTATTTCAATCAAGTCACAATGGCTGCAATTCATGTATAAATGAATAAAAATGCCTACCTATCTGATCAGAAATGTACAATATTTATAGAATTTTGATGTGCTAAATAATCACATACATGTAATTAGTATCATATTAAGAGCACCACACACACATACACATGTATATATGCTTACACATATATATATATGCACCCATAAGTATGTGTGTCAGACTCAGAAGAGGGAATCAAAGTGTCACATTTGTGCCATTTTCAAATGTTAGACTGGGTATAGAGTGTAGAGCCGATGATGGTATTCTAATTTGAACTATTATCTCCCATGAACTGATATCAGACCTATTAAAATATGGAATGAAATATTACAGATTGAAGTGAAAATTAAATTTTAAAAACATCATAAAACCAAATTACTCTCAGAAATAAAAATTATTAGAATTGACCACAAAAAAAAAAAATGTGTTACATTTTCACAATATCCTATTTCTCTGTACATGAAAAGTTTAAAGTATGTGTTTGAATGCTAGCTATTTTATGTCCTTCATTGTGGTTTTCATAACAGGATTTCAAGTGCAATCTAGATGTTGGTCAAGCAATGGGACACATTTAAAGTTATATGCTAAATTCCTGTCCTTTTATCTCGGTGTCTATATGTATAACTTCATTTGGAGATAACATCAAAAATCTATATTTCAGACCCTCCTGATCAACCCTGTAATTGGCCCTGGGTATTGTCAGATTTGATCATCCAAAAGCATATTTTTTCAAGCAGCCAAAGGAAATATTAGAGATATAGTTCTTTCATCAAAATCCATCATCTTACAGTACATGTACTAATATCAGCGTTCCTTGTCACTTAAAATTATTGGCAAGAAATAATAAATCTTCAAAAGCATATTCTAACCACTCTCTACAGATAGCCTACCAGATCAGTTTGTAAATTATTTTGTCATAAGGTAATATCAACTTGCTGTCTGACCTGCCACTCCTTATAGTCATGATGCACCATTTTAGCAATTACCTTTAACATTTAAACCAATATTTGTTGATGTTCTGTGAACTTAAACCTATTCCAGTCTTGCTGCTGTTTGAATGTTCAGATACTATACTATCTAGTCTGGTAAATATCATAAATACTTCACTTTCTACTGACATTTTGCCAATAGCTATTGTAAAACCCTTTTGAAAAAAGTCTTGACCCTAATGATTTAAAATATATCCGTCTTAAATCCATCATTTATTTCAAAAGTTGCTTAGTTTCAATAGTCACCAAAATTTCAACAATCTTCAGTGATTTCAGTCAGTAGCACCAAAACTACCCTTTTAAACATTGTTAATGACTTTTTCTCTTCTTTGAAAATTTCAGTACTTATATTTCCTGATTTAGTCACTTTTGCCCATGTTATGTGTTGTTCAACAATTCCCATAATTTATTTTGTATCTGTGGTACTACAGTTTTTTTTTCAGATCATAGTTTACAAATAAATTATGGTAAAACTGAAGTCTTGCTTCTGAAAATACTTATAAATCCTTATCTCTGCTAGTCTATGAATATTGGTGACACTAATTCTGCCAAGCATTTAGAGAATTGGTTGTAATTTTTGACAGCTCTCTCTCTACCTTCAATAACATATCTTCAGTACTTGTAAAGTAGCATGAGATGAATCAGCATAATTTGCAAAAGATCTTCACAAAACCCCTCGAGTGTTCAATGGTAATCTTTTGACTTGAACATCATAATTTTCAGTTTTCTTTAGTCTATCATAACATCTTAAAAAAATCCTCAAAACACCACATCTAGGATGATTCTTAACATGAAAACTGATCAACTTGCTCTGAATATCCATTCTTCATTGGCTACTTGTTCACAGCAGAATATAACACAAGATTTTTTTCTTTGTTATATCTTTTTTGAGTCCTAGATATTGATTTAATGTGTACACTCCTGCTTGAAGCTTACGTTCATCATCGGGCACACATTTTTAAATACTAAATGCAAAGCATAAATAGCAGTCAATGCTCATTTGCTTATCAGGATCCATCTATTTGGTATGTGCTGTCTTTTCAGATGAAATGCAGAGATTATTGGTATGTGCTGTCTTTTCAGATGAAATGCAAAGAGATTATTGGTATGTGCTGTCATTTCAGATGAAATGCAAAGAGATTATTGGTTATTTTCAAAAAGGTTCTCAAGACATTTTTTCATTTGCAAGAACCCATATTTGTAAATTAATTTATTATGTTTTGCTTTATTGAGGACAGTTATTTGGTATATATTGTCATTTTGTTTGTGAATTTGTTTCATTATCTTTTCTTTACTTAGTTTAAATAGTTTGCATGAAGACCTGGTGTATTTTATGTATAATTACTGCAGAGCTTTCTATAACATGAAGTGCTTGATTAAATCTTCATTATTATATTTATATATTTTCACATTAGGAATTTAGATACATTAAGCATTATAGTTAATAACTACATAATACTGTTGTGAAATATAAATAAACTTTTTTTTTAAACACAAAATAATAGTGTACATTTTTTATAGGAATGTTGCAGTTGTACCCTACTCTGAACTATTTCAAATTGTTTCATTTTGCACGCCAACTCACACAGTTTATTGTAAAATCTATATGAACATTAACATCCATATTTTTTTTAAACTATCAAATGATGTTTTATTTTGGCTGATGGGATGGCAAATTTCACAAGCTCCATATTCACAAAGCTATGCTCACTATATACCTTATTGCATCAGTATGATAAACAATAACCATAACAGAATACTGGGTAATCAGAAAATTAAACTGAAAATGCATCAATTCATGAAAATTTTACATTTGTAAATGAAAAATGGCATGGTATTTGTTAATTTGAAGAACACTGTTTTAAAATCACTTCTAAAATGTTGATGTCTGTATTTTAGGGGACTCAGAATTTTTATTATCATTTCTTTTACAGATTATGCAACACATCAAGCAAGGTGTAACTATTCTTAATGATAATTATTTTTTAAAATATATATATTTATAAACCTGTGTTGCTCTTGCTGCATATAGTTTGCAAAAGTCTGAGGAAACTTCAGGTAACAGAAATACATTAGTTATTTTGTCAGATCTTTCTTTCCTGATAACTTCATAAATTACATATTTTTCTTCATTTGTACTTTGGCTGATGTTACTGTAATTGTAATAGAAATATAATGAGAACAATTCCAAATTAATTTATAATGACATTGCTTCTTCCTGAAGCAAAATCAGCTTCAACTGGAAGTGCTTCCACAAGAAAGTTGCAGCAAGTATTTGGATGCAATCACATCTCTAGAAATTTAACTTCAAACTCACTCGCATAGAGACCCACCAACTCAATCATAAGTGCCATCAGATTATTGTTTTGATTTGGCTAAAACTGTTTAATTAATTTAACTGATTAATAACTGGCTTTAAATGTACTCTTTTAATATAGATTTTGTTGTGTGTATATATAATTATATAAATAATAAATAATAATAAAATTAAACATTCTGCTGTCATTTTGTTTTCATAGGTGATAATTGTAAATTGATTTGGCAACGAAAACTGATGAATGTTACAGTACAACAGGACCCTTGTGTAATTTTTTAAGGCAGCAATGATTTCCACAATTTGTCAGTTAGCTGCCTATCTAGTGTTGTTTTTTTTTCTTCTGAATCTCCTGGTTAGCTGATTGTTTTTGTCACTTAGTATAGTGAGTTTGAGTGCTTGCTAATTTGTTGCATTTTTTTTTTTGCTTTAGTGTGCTATGAATTTTTCTCCTGTTTTGGGTTAGTTGTTAGTTGTTTGGGAGAATGATTTTCAAATGTGCTGTTGTCTGCGAGTTGACTTTTGAATTTTCCAGATAATCTGGGTGTTGACTTCTTTTTTCACTGGTGTCCTTGGGGATTGATTGTAACACTTGTTCACTTCTTAGTAAAAGTATGACCACCATGTCTTTCCACCAATTAAAGTGAAAAATCACTTTTCCAGAATCATTTAAGTAAACAAAACTTGATATCATATAGGGCCCATGCTGAGAGTTATTAATTTAAACTGCAGCAAGGCTTTCTGAAAATAGTTATACAGATATAACAGTAGCCTACCAGATATTCAGTAAAACATTCATGTGGCTCCATAGTACCAGTCACCCTTAATAAATTACAAAATATTGTGAGCACTTTAAAAATGAGATTAGCACTAACATTTATATTGCTGTCTGTATTTTAGGGGACTCAGAATTTTTATTATCATTTCTTTTACAGATTATGCAACACATCAAGCTAGGTGTGACTATTCTTAATGATAATTATTTTTTTAAATATATACTGTGATTGTAATAGAAATATAATTAAGTGAATTAAAAAGCATGGGTAAAAATAAAAATCCATTCAAAGCAATGGAATGATGTGTTTAATTTACATCCCCAAAAAAATTTTTATACCCTTAAAAAAACACTTAATATTAATAAATAAATATTAAATAAACATACAAAATGATTTGATATTAATATAAACAAGCTTTATTTTTAGTATTATCAGAAACAAAATTTATTGCTCTTATTTTTACAAAATTAAAAAAATGTGGATTAGTTCCAACTGGCTTTTAAAAAATTTTTAACAAAATTTATTTTGTTCTTATTTTCACAGAAATAAAAAAATCTGGATTAGCTCAAAGTCAAACTGACTTTTAAGTGCATACCTTGCATGGTTATCTATAATTTCCTGCTTGGTTGGCAGACTAATTACTTTTCTGCTCTTCTTTACCTTTTGCCGATTAGGGGTCTCTGTGACCACTACTGATTCACTAATATGTTGACAAATAAGAAAAAAATTACTGTCTGCAAGACAGCTATCCCAAATGACTGAACAGAAAACATAATATCAAATAAGCATTTGAGTCACAAATAAACATTAATGATTAACCAAGGTACACTCTAGAACTGGCCCAAATCACACTTATCAATGTAAATATGGCCAGCGATCAAACTTATAACATCAAAAACATGGGTTCCTATGGGAGGTCATACATCAACTGAAAAACCTCTGGTTAACTGCAACATTGGTAACACTTTTCTCTTGTTGATTAACGATTCCTGGTAGTTTATTTAACAGATTGAGTTGTACTAGTTTCAAACAATTCACACACACACACACACTGAACAAATATTAACTGTTCTGGCTCAAAAACAATATCAAAATTAATCCGAATCAATGAGCAAATTTCTACAAACTTTCATATGAATAAAGAATTACTTCAGCAAATGACTAAGCAATATGAATGAAATCTATGCACAAGACTATAGCAACCATCAGATTCATTTGCGGGGCAGGTTTGTCCAATCAACAGGTGTTTTGCCACTCTGCTGTAATAGTTTATTACACTGAGAAAAATGCTTGCAGCCAAAAAACCCTCGGTGAGCCGACAGTGGGGATGGGTGAACTGCTTTAAGAATGTGATGCCTTTTCTGTAGAATAAAAGTTCAAGAAAGAAAATCTATAGCTGTGAAATTGTTCAATAACTTACATCTGTCACTTATATACATGCTTACAAATTTTCACTAATCATGAGTTTAAATATCTGCCTTTTGTGAATTTCCTATAATAAATAATAATACTTCACTCTAACAGCTCTCATAAGTAGACATTCAAAAAAGCTTATTAAAATAAATTGCAACAAACATAATAAACATGAATCAGTTCAGTTGGCATGCAGCTTATTACTGTTGATTTCCCTGTAATAATTGTGGGCAAGTGTAATAATGTAATTTTAAACAATACTGATCAAAGCACTTATAAAATAAGATTACTGTATTTACGTAGAGAGAATCATTGTTTAGTTGCAATATTTAATGACAATGCAAAACATAATGAATACCTGTTTTTTGTGATGTTTAAACTTCTGTCAATTGTTTTCTATATGATTTATTCTGCTCTAGGATTATCAATTAAATTTTCAACTCAAATAAACTGTAACACTAGTATCAAGTATGGTATTTTAACTGATTACAGGTTTACTGTAAAGTAGGGAAAATATCCTAATTTTCAAGTCAGACATCTTTAATGCTTAGTAAAAATAATAAATCCACTTAAAAACTTATCATGGCACAGTTATTTCTCCACACAGTAAAGCATAAACACAAAATAATGATGACCTTTGCCTGTATATCCATGACCTGATGATGAATAAAAACTGTGCAAAGAGCTATCCAATTTAATAAAAATACTAACATGGGTCTGAAGTGATGCAGTTAATATATTCAGTCAAAATTTTCAGTGACACTTTCCTTTATCATCAAAGTTATTATAAAGTCAGTCATAATTTACACACTGATAGTACTTTTACCAATGTTATTATAAAGTCAGTCACAATTTTCTCACTGAAAATTCTTTGATCATAAAGATACCTTGTCAATGCAAGATCCTTTCTTCTGTGCATATGCACCCCACAACATAAAGACAATTCCAGAAGAGTTTATATTTAGCCAGTTGACTACAGCATCAGTGAACTGCTCCCAACCCTTGCCTGCATGTGAGTTGGGCTGGTGTGCACGCACTGTCAAACAGGCATTAAGCAGCAACACTCCTGCCATAGTATACAATAATAAACTTCAATTCTAAGTTCTAAGCTCATATTAACAAGACTGTGTTAAAAAATAAATAAAACATAGGTGGCATGTAGAAGTTTTATTTTGTTTTGTCTTTTTATTAGCAAATCTTGTGATGGTGTACTGTTATATATAACATACTGTGGCTTTAAATACTTAAATGCACACTCAAAATAATAAAGCATCAGAGAAAAAAGTGATCTTTATATAAAACAATTTAAATTTTATCCACACCCTTTCTCTGGCAGAATAAATTTGCCTCTTCCTATTTTAAAAATTAAAATGTTATATAAATTGTTAAATTGTCAGTGACCCGACCTTGGGCACTCCTTATGATGATATTTTTGTAAGTGTCAGAGTTGGAGTAAACACTTGAGCTGGGAAAATGCTAAAATTGCTGATGCAATCTAAACCAGTTCCAAATGGACAAGTAGTTTTTCTAACAGTCTCACACTTGTTCATAACAACCTCAACCAATGGGGATGGACTGAAAGTTTCTTTGTTGAAGAAGTGCTCCATTTCTAAGGCAATCATTAGCTATGGTAAGTTAATAGACTGAGGAAGGAAGAATGGACTTAAGAGTATTTCATAGATGTCTGCAATTGATCTATGATCTGAACTGGAGAGTGCTTTTGTAAATGAACCATTATTTCTATGTTCATTAATTTGACTGCATTGTACTTTATACTTGTGATTTTGATCAATGCTATATTTCTTATGCTGTTTGTGTATTGGGCTAACAAAATTGTTGCAGGATTTATAAGTTGAGAATGTTTGTAAAAGAGAAAGAAGTTTTAGAGATGAAATATGTCTAAAAATTTAGTGCTGCCTTAACTGACTCTTGCAGAGAGGCAGGCCTTTTTTGTTTTACTTTTGTCATGTCATACTACAGTGGCTACTGTGCTCTACTAGATTATGCTGGTGTGTGACTCCATCGTTGTTGTCAACTTATCAGTAAAACGTGCTGCTGTGATTCCTGTGAAGTACCAATATAACAGAAATTGTGGCTTGAGTTTGGTCTCAAGAATTCATGAAGATTATTTTGAATGTTCCTCATGGTGTGTTGAGTAAATGTGCATGGAAAATCAAGAACATTTCTCCTGACATGCTTGATAGTGCATGTGAAATTCAGGATGATTCTCTACAGGTGCTTGGAGAGTGCATTGAAGATTCTTAACAGCTGTGTAATGTGCCTCTAGAAGGGACACGTGGGGCCTCGCCTAAATATGAAAGGCAGTGACTTGATGCAAACCGCATGATTGTGAAACACGTGCCAGTGACAGCTTCCATCTTTGAAAAGGTTATGTTCACTAACTTTAATTATTTCTCTGAAACTCTACTCTCATTTCTGAGATATCCATGAATTTGATTATGTATTTAGGTTAAATGACTGCTTATGTTTATGATAGAATAAATTGAATGATTGTCCAGTGTTAATTGAACATTGCTGTAAAGTGATGTAAATGTCAACGCTCTTTTGATTATCTTCATATTTTGTATATTTGATTGTTGATGTATTAAATTTATTTTAAAATTTATTGACCTTCTTACACATATTGATCGCCTTACATTGGAGAAGAAAGTGGGTAAATGGGGGGCTCACTAAATATAGATTAAAGAAGGATTTATCTTCTCCTTTAGTAAGAAATTTTCCACCTATGGAAATATTGTGTGATGGTAAATGTTTGTCTTTAATGTTGTGTAAGAAAGAAAATGTTTACAGCGCTCGCATATCCACCAAGTGAGAGAGACAAGTGGTGTCTTTTGGAAAATTATTAATAAAATAAATTAAGATTCTTATCATTTGTAATTAGTCATGGATGATTAATTAATAATAATTAATACCAATAACTAGAGTGGCATTAGCGTTACACAGACATTCCCTGAATTTCTGCAATGTTATGCTACTCTCAAATAACAAAACAATGAATACAAAATATTAGCCTCTTTTTTTAAACCAAACAATCCCAAATACTATACTCTCATTTAAACAAGCCTATTTAAAAACTATTTCAGGGTATTCCCAATAGTTTTATTTAGTGACCAAGTTTTCAGTGTCACACAGAAATTAACTTTATACTAAATTTGATATGCATGCTAACTTTTTATGTGTCAGGAACTTTAAATATTTCATTATCACATCACTGTTGGGCCAATCAATATCACTGTTAATATAACGAATTGACATTTTGTCTTGAATCAAAAATAGAAAATCTGTTAGAAAATTAATACATATACACTGTCAGTTAAAGGGAGGGATATGATTCAACAATATTCAAGTCAAGGATATAGCAGATGCTTGCACAGTAACTGTAATCTGTAGTTGCCCTGCATCTTCAGTCACAAACTTATAAGAATAGATTAAGTGCATGCCTGTCATAAATTACTTTAATTAGTCATTATGTTAGGTTGCAAATATCTCCCATGACACATGGAGGTACATGGGAGATATTTTATAATTAGGTAAGCTGGACTAAATACTTTTATTGGCTAAAAAATCAGAACAAAACTAATAATTTGCAAGGTGTAAGTTACAGTAACATTCGGACAATAGTATTAAGGCAGTGTTTAGTTGCACAAAATAATATTTGGCTTATTAATTTTCAAGACTATCTCTTCATAAAGTTCACTGCACATCAAACATATTACACATTATAAAGTTATGCCTCCATACATATGTCTCCATTTATGCTGAAACTTGTAGCAAAATAAATATGTAAATTGAAATTTGCTGGGGGGGGGGGGGGAGTTTATTAGTTGGATGAAACAAATAGTATAATTACGGTCTAATAGTAGTAGGTACAGTTATATCTCACAATGCACAAAGGAGGCTTTCTAGGAAAAGCATGGCACATTAAAAACTATTTACCCATAATATTAGTAGGACAGTGTGAAGGATGAGAAACATAAATATGACATTTACATGAAAGCAAGTTTAATAAAACATAATATTTGTAATGTTTGTAATAGTGTTTAAAATGAAAAAAAAAAACATGGTGTACCATTAATTCAAGAATTTTTTTAAATATCCTAAATAAAAAATAAAAAACACTGGAATGCCTGATTAGAAATGAACATTGTAATATTCAATCATACTTCATAGTTTATAGAGTTAATCTTCAATTTTTAGTTTCAAGTTAATCTTTTAATTAAACTGGATAATTATCTTTATAACCAATGCTTTCTTTCAATCATCCTTATCCCTTGCTCTCTTAACTCCTAAAATTCCCCGATACCGGTTTTAGAACTCTGTTGACAAGAGCTCTGTCTTCTGTCTTTTATATAACTGTTCCATTAAAGGTGTTTCATAAGTTCACCAAAAACATCAGGTTTCCCTCCTCTATTTGTCAACGGATTCTGATATTTATAATTTTTAATAGATTGGCCCTAAATTTGAGTATCTCCCAAAGCAGTTATTTACTGAAGAATTAAAGTAAAATTCAACACAGCATACCAAAGCAAAATTCCACTTAACCACTACAGAATACCTTGCTGCGCCCAGCCTCTCAAGTCTCCATGGCCTGGATGCCTGAAATCTATGACGTCTGTGGTTAGCTCCTTGAACATGTTCTCCAAACTGAATAATAAATAATATTTAAATCTAATTTTGATTTTTAATTTATTGTATTTTTGGCATAAGACACTATTGGATCTTTCAAATAAGATAATATAAATTCTGAATGAAACGCACTTTTAAAAATTGTGATGGCACTGTCTTCATTTACTCCATCTTTCAAAGCTATATCGAAGATGTGACAATACAATCCATATATGAAGGGAAAACACTGGCTGGTTAGCAAAGTTGTTTTAATTCGCTCATAGCAACAATAATATTCACCCTGTCTATCCCTACTCCCCAATTCTAAAGTAGAAAAGAACCAGCCAACAACCTTTGGTCAAATGCACTAACAGAAACATGCAAAATGAATCCTTGAATTTTGATCTGCTAAATAAATCTATTTCATTCTAACTACAAATTTGGTTTCAGACCATAACAATCATGCAAAGATTTCATGAACATAATACTTGACTTAATCAAGCCTGGCAGATTAAGAAACATTCAATCTTAGTATTTTTATGCCTAATTATAACATTTTATAGTATTATGTGCATGGGTTAAGTTCATGTTTTATGATATTCCAATACTGTGGGTGCATCTGGTAAAATTTTTTTTTTTAATCATGCGACAGAAAAGAGCAACCTTAGCATTGGAGATCTTTGATGTGTACCCAGTTGGACCAACCTCCCTTCCCCTCTCTTTGCAAGAAAACATCCTTAAGTGAAGATAAAGCAATAGGATTTGTCTCTTCATCTTCTTTCTTTACTTTGCAATTTGGTGTCAGAAGTGGGACTGTTTGTTTCTTTATTTTAAATTATAACAAGAAAGAGAAAGAGATAGTTTTTGTTTCCTGTCTTTCTTTACTTTTTATCTTACAACAGAGATAAGGTTTTGGTAGAATTCTAGAATCTGATTGAAGAGGTCAAAAAGTAGGTAGAAAAGTAAAGAGGAAGAGGAAGTTGAAGATATTTATGAATGTATTTGAATTCTTGTTGATTTATAGGTAGAAAAAAAATCTACAATAGCATAACTGGATTTTAAAAAATACTAGTACATTACCTGGGAGGAGGTGGAACACACTCCTGAACACTGAAACATAAGCCTGCAACAAAACACAAGAAAGCAAAACTTAAAAGATTATCTAAATAAATATATTTCAGTCAATATTTTTTTAATTAAACATTTAGTAATAAATCAGCATATTTATCAGGTTTGTTAATTTTCTGAAATAACCTTTAATATTAAAAACAAAATTAAACTTATGAACTATACAGCAAATTTTGTTATTTTTTTTATTTACTTTATTTATTTTATTTTAATTATTTTTTTTGATTCAATTAATCCATGCATGAAATTGTCTCCTTACAAATGGGTCTCGTGCTGCCAAAACAGCACATTAACAGAGCATATTATAAATGTAAATTAGCATTCTTCACACTATTTAACAGATCACTTTCCACTAATATTATAAAAAAACGTTCTCAAACAATATGCTTTGTGGTAACAAGTCAAAGAAAACATGTAACTGGCAATTTTAAAATATAACTGTATTATGATGAAGACTTAGTGTAGATCCTTACACTAGTTCATGTTATATAAGTGCAAGACCTGGCAAGACCAAGACTTTTGATTATCTGGGATGGGATTAACCAGGATGATAAAAACATAAATGAGATACTAAGGGGCTGCTATAAAAAGGATGATGCAATAAAAATGAGAAGAAAATGATGCTAAATCTTAACAAAGACTGAAATCAAGGGCATAAGTATATATATATTATTTTGTTGTTTTTGCATATACATAATCTAAAAGTTGAAAAACCAGCACACAATCATACTGAAACTTATGACTTAAATGTTAAATGGAAAATCAAGTTTCTTTGCTTTCTTATATCAAATGAATAGAGTAAATGGAAGTTCATACATAATATTTTGCTTCAATACACCACATTTTGTAAATGGCTTTACATGTTGTATATCAACAGTAGATTAATCAGAATTTTGATTATTTGCTATTCAACCAAGATAACTGAGAATCTACCATAAGAGAAAATCAAAAAGACAGAAGTCAGAAAAGTAGACATTAGACAGACAAAGCAGAGAAACAAAAAAATATATGTAATATAGAGAGTGGTTGTACTTATGCACACATGTAAAAATATCTTAAATGCATTGTCTTAATTAAACACTCATATTTTATATGTATGTTTTGTGTAGCATACATATTCTGTGGCAGTTGAATCATGCAATTCTATTACATAAAAAATACTGAAATTAATGGACAGAATTAAAAAATTACAATGCCAAAGTGATGTCAGAAAATTATATGTGTAGAATAACTCTGTCAAGTAAAATAAGTACCTATGCAGCACAGGTTACAGACATTATTACTCATTTTCCTTTATAATAAGAAACAATAATTAAAAATATATAATTATGAAGCTTTTTAAACCTGCTTATCCCCTGACCTATAAATAGAATTTGGTTTGTACTTGAATGCTTGCCATGGTTTGGTTCATTCAGTTTGGTGTGATTTTATTTATCCTGGTTGGTTAGATTTGCAATAGTTAAATGAATGCAATGCTTTCAAAACTGGAGAAAAATAGAATTTATAAATATATTATTTTGCTTTCATAAGCCAACATGAGTTTCTCAATATTTTTCTCATAAATGCAGAAAATTATGATACAGTCGAACCTGGATATTTCGACAGCCTAGGGGTTTGCCAAAAAGTGTCAAGATAACTGATGACCAAGATTACCGAAAACCAATATGGCGGCAATATATTACAATACTATAATATGCGCTTGAAATTTCTTTATGTACATGATGTGCGTTAATGAATGAGAATGTACATGCACATGTTTGGTGATTTTTTTTACACAAAAGCGTTGCCGCGATTTGTTTGATGACACGATCGGCATGCTATAAAAATGTACATTGTTTGCTAACAACAAAAGGCTTATGTGCACCAACTAACAGCAGAGATTTACAAGTAACAGTATACAATAAAAATGTAAAACCTTTCATTAGATTCTCCAACATGGCAAACACAAAGATTGCTCACAAAATCACAAAAAAACTGCATGGTGTACACTGTAGTTCATTTTCACAAAATGCTTAACCAGTGTCAAAATTAAATTTGTGAGTTGTTTCGCTCTGAAAAGTATTGTACGTGCAGTTACTTTAAAAGTGGGCTAATTAACATAATAGAGGTGTGAGCCAGTTGAAGGGCATCGATAACTAACATTTTCAAAAGCCGGTGATGATTAGTCATGGGGATCGAGATAACTGATGTTAAGTGGTGATTTGGGCCCTCTTTTGTGCTCGAGATACATGTATAGTACAAAGAGACATTGTGTTCGGTGACGTAAAAGAATCGACATAACTGATGAGAAAATGCTACAACAAAGAGAGAATTAGGTCCACCGCCGATTCTCAATACAAACCTTTCATTATGCACGTATGTACTGTACATGTATTCTCCAACATTGCAAACACAAAGATTGCTCACAAAATAAAAAAAACTGTGGGGTGTATGTATAGTTCGTTTTTACAAAAAGCTTACCAGTATTAAAATTAAATTTGCGAGTCATTGTGTGTGTGTGTTTCGCTCACACTCACCCCAGTATCTGCAATAGACCTTTCATCTTCATGATGTTCTCGGTCTTGGTTTGCTTCTGGGGGATCCCCACAGCTTCCCAGTGTGTCTAAGGTGGAGGGCAGGAGGAAGGGGGTGAAACAGGTCGCACCTATTAGGTGCACACCCTCGAGGGGGGGGGGTCGAAACCGCATCCAAAAAATATCATACAAGTGGTTACTTCAAAAGTAAAAGATGTGTGAGCCAAATGAAGGGCAACAGTGTGCCTATTTTGCCCGTGGCAAACATCACACCCGACGAGGAAAACAATGCCCTTCTAAGTTTAAGCTGCAGGTTGTTAACAAGCCTTGGCCATTTATTGTTAGCAAGATGGCGAAGTAGCATCGATAACTAACATTTTCAAAAGCCAGCGATTAGTCATCACAGGGGTCAAGATAACCGATGTTAAGTCGCAATTTGGGCACTCTTTTGTGCCCAAGATAGTAGGGTTCAGCGACATAAAAAAATCGACTTAATCGATGAGAAAATGCTAAGACAAAGAGGGAATTTGGGGTTCCACTTCAAAAACATCGACTTACTAGGGTTGGCAAATTAACTGATGCCGAGATAAGTGGGTTTGACTGTACATAAAATCAAAATGATACCGGGTTATGATCTTTTTAAAATTATTTTAATATAAAATAATAATTTAAATAATTATATTAAATATATTAATTTGTATAGCTTTCTCTTCCAAAATTAATTTGGTAATTAAGGTAAAGATCACACAACTATGCTACTATCAATATCAAACATTTTTTATTTTAAACAATGAAAATTTTTAATTAAACTGTAAGAGGTTGCATAAAATGGTATTAATTTCTAATTAAGAATAAAGAGGCATGTGGGATTCTGATCATACCGTGTGCCTGTTTAGGCCCATGATATGGGTCCTGACCAAGAATCACAACTTTCACCTGCAAACAAAAAAACAATTTTTTTTTTACTTTACTCATGATCCCCCCCAAAAAAAACCCAACAAAAGCTAAATAAGCAACAACAAAAAATTTTAAAAGTCAGTATAAATAATAAAGTAAATAAGCAAAAAAATTTCCTAAATTCCCAAGATGAAAAATTCCAGATAATAATCTAACTTTTGAAAAATAACATTACTATGGACAGCAAAGTCTAAATTGTGCTTGCATATTCCCATAAGCATTCTGATTGGCCCTATTTTTAGACAAAAGTAGCGAAAGTTTCTCAATATCAACAAATAATAATAAAACTACCAGTACCAAATTTAAATTCTATCAAAAATTACAGAACTACTTGCAATCATATTACTATTACTACAACTATATTTTTAAAAGAGACTTTTTTCCCTATATAAAATAAGTTTTTTTTTTCTCTAAGTACTTGTTAGGTGAACAAATTAATTACTATGAGAGTTTTACCAAACAAGTCAGAGCTAAGGTCCATATACCATTGTCTGACTCAAAAGGTGCATTCCAAATAATATTGAAAATCTTTTATTTTTTCATATATTAGTACATATACATTTACTTGGATTATTTTATAGTGGAGTTTTACACATTTAATAGCAATAGAAAATGTTGATGGATTTTAAATAAAAGATGTTGTTTACTTATATTTGTAACTAATTACTTCAGAGACTAAAGTTCCACAGATAAAAAGTGAAATATTTATTTTCACTTTTAGTTTAATCTGTGGATAACAATAAAGTGTGATGTCCTGTAGGTTATGTACAATCTGTAGAATTGTAGTTTGTAGAAAGATCAATATTCCAACAACAGGTCCCAACCCATCCACACACCCTGAAACCCTCAAATCTCTCCCCCGCCTACCAGTTGAGAACCCCTGCCCTAGCCAATACCCCAAAAGTAAAGTATGGGTTGGAAAGTAGAGAGGCTGGGATGCTTTTTTTTTGAGTATGCTCCCTGGTGTGTATTCAGGAAAAACTTATTTATGTAAAAATATTCCTTTTTCCATCATACAACCAGATGAGCACACTGTAAGAGAATAATGAATAGGTGGTAGGTACTTCCCTTTTAACTAGAAGAAAATATCATGTGTGCAATGTGCAAACAAGCAAAAAATGCTAAGGATAAATCATGGTGGACTGGACAACTGCTACTATAACATCAGAATAGTCAGAAACCAAAGTATACATATTTTGAAGATATAATCTAGAGAAAGTAGATATCTTCCAACCTACCACCATTATAATCTTCTTTAAGTCTTATTGTGTCCCAGAAATATTAGGGTTCCCTTTGTCCATTCTATAAATTTTGATGGTGTTTTTTTTCATTAGCAAGTTATTATTGAATTTAAGAGGAGAATAAAGTAATTCTGGAATACACAAGAACATGATTTATAACATTCTCTTTTGTTTCTTTATATCAGATAGTTTAAAACATGTTTATGTCTAAATATTATTACAATACATTTCATATGAACAGATTTAATATTGGTAAAGAGTGGTGTTTTGTGTAGTAACATCTGTTTCAAATTTGGGATGTATTTTTCATTCTAGCAATGCAAACGGTTCAAGGTTGATTTTTGCTTAAATGTTCCACCTAATTTTACAATCTCTATTTATATTATTGATACATTTAATATAAAATTTTGGCAAACATACAAAATTCTGTTGCAATTAGTTAGGTTCAGAAGCTTATTCACTGAATACATCAGGTCAAATGTTAAGAAATGTACTAATTCATTTATACACCAGGTCATAAAATAAAAACTGAATACAACAGAATACCACGTAGGCACTTACATCATAAATCTCACACATTTGTGTCCAGGTGAACACCTGATCTGTTGGTGGATATACAATCCCTTTCTTCCTCTCAGATTCCACAAAAGCAACTAACTGGAACAGAGAATGTAAATGCTATCAATAACAATGATTTCTTCAAAATAATTAAAATTGAAGCTTATTTAATTTCAGTTTCAACTCAATATAAGTTCCAATGAGTGCAACATATGCTCTTTGTTAAAATCTTCAAAACATTACCTTTATGAATTAATTAACGGTCTTTAACATTTTAAAGTACATAGTATATTAAAATAATTTTTAGACTGTGGTTATTATTTCACTAATAATATATCTTACTCTAAAATTAAACTTTACTGAGATCGTGACTAATTTTTTTAAAATGCGATTTTCTGTTGATGGTTGAAGAATCGAGCCAGAAAAGAATAGCTCTGTGCTTTCAACAAAATGTGACAATCGAGCTGAAGTCTTCTGCAGCTTATATTCATAAAGGGTTAAAACTGTATTCTGCACACACATTTCATTTACTTTTAGTGATAAAGCTTAATCAAGCAATTATATTTTCAGATTCTTGGCTTTGCAAATATTACACTTAATATATATTATAATCAAAGTATTAATTGAATTATTAACTGTTTAATAATTTACTTGTATATAATAATAATTAGTCTAGGTACATGGAATTTACAACTGTTCTCTGAAGCATTAAAACAGCAATTGCTAATAACAAATATCTAAATACATATAGAATTATTTTCAGATTTTAAATTATAATTTGGTTTTTTGATGACTTACTTTTTATACATTATACTTTATTGAGATTCTGAAGAGATTAGATTTTTTTTTAAAATCCAACAAAATTCTTTTTTACTATTTACTCGCATAGTGTGTTAATTTTACTGAAATAAAATTATTTTCTTTAAGAACTAAAAGTTGCATATAAACACTAAAAGTCGTGTTAAAATTATATTTGACAATGATTCAAAATAGTGAGTCGTTGTTTAACAATTTGAAATTACCCCCTAACCATTCTCTATGTTGATTTTTTTCTTAGTACTTAGTATTTCTTTTTAGAAGTCCTGCCACATTTAGATTATTTAAAAGTTATATTTGAAGACTTTACCAGACAGAGAGCAATATGTTGCAACAAGTTTTCTTTTTTCGGGGAAAAGGTATTCAGGGTTTGTTGTACTAACATGGTAAATATAAACTTCAGTAAATAAGTTAGTCACTAAAATATTTTGGGAGGCAAGTACCAATTATGATGATACTGACTCAAGTTTATTTTGCAAGGAATATTGAGTTGCTTACTGTCATTGGCAGAATGTGGACTATATCTGGATTTGATAAATATGGCAATCATATACACAGTAAAAACTTTGTTTTATTAATGGAAGTAAGTTACGAATATTTCAAACCTCCTTAAAATATGGTTTTGAAAACTCTTCATGAAGAGCATTCAACCACGATGATCCAATATTTGCCAGGAAACTGCCCTTTTCACTGTTCACATGGTTCTCTTGCAGACGTATTAAAGCAGCCATTCTGTTAGATTCTATTTTTTCAACCTGCTCTGGTGTCAGTGCTGGGACACTTGGCATAAAGCTATTACTCTGTACTGGTGCTCCAGATTGAGATATCACTTCTACAGATGATGTTTTAGACTCTTTACAATCTTCATCAGCTGCCTTGGCCATCTTGGAAGGATGACCCTGTTATGAGAGCAATTAATGCAAGTTAGCATACATTAAAATAAACTGTTTTATTAAACAAAAGATAATGTTATTGTGACTTACATTTATGTACATAATTCAAACTCATTTTCTTGCTTTTGATTGCTCCCCCACCAAAAGGAATTTCCCAAATTAGTTTATCGTTCTTTTCAACTAAAAAAAAATATATCAAAATATATTCAAATAACATTTCCTGATTTTCTTTTTATTATTATTTTTTTAAATGCTGCACAGCATAAACTGGTTATGTACCATATTTAATTTTAGTTCAATAATAGACTAAAGAGATATTTAAAAAAAGAAAATGTTTATCATTAACTCTAATAGTAAATTTAGTACATTAGTAGAAATTAGGATTAAGAAAAAAATCTTCATTAGCTCTATCTGTAAAACCAGATACGAATGAAATAGTAAGTTCTTCATTAGTTTGTTTTCTTAAGTACATACTATGATTGTATTGGAACTTATTGCTGCATAAAACTTGGTTAACTTTGTAGTTGAACATCGTTTGTTTTACCTTTTAACATCAATGAGTTTATTCCAGAGTTAAACGGATAAGACTTGGGTTTTGGGAAAATCATACCAGATGACAAGTTATTATAGGCATTAAAATCTCATAAGATTTAACTAGGCACTCTATGTATGTGGGTGTGTAATTTCAATGGTCAATGATATCTGAGATGTGAAACAATAGTTGACAGAGGACAGTTGACTATGATATACAAGATCAAGTTGACAGAAGATAGTGCCATTGATATTAATGAGTGTATTATTAAGCTGGACATGTGTCATGTGGATTGTGAGGTTATGGTCAGGTTTGTCTCTAAAAAAGTTAATGAATTCTACTGTAAGTTTAAGTGAATTTGGTCCAGAAGTAAACATATGTTTAGTACATAAAGTTTATATATCAATGAACAAAAATTTACTAATGGATGAGATTTTTAATTTTTTTTTTTAAAAGAGCTATGACTTCAGCAGATATAATTGTATTCACTGCCATACAGGTTTAAAAAATGTATTTCAAGGAAGATATAAAAATTATAAGATAAGCAATTTGGTGGAGTGAATGAATTTCTTTTCAAACTGAGAATTTTCTGATGTTTGAATTTATAAAATTAAAAGAATTCAAATTCTATAATTAAGAAGTAGGACTGTATTTGCAAGAATGTCTGTGATAACAAGTAAATCTAAATTATGTAGATGAATATTTATTTTATTCACCTGATATGTTTTCAATGCCAGGATTCAAGATTTTATGTGAAATATCCTGGTATATAAAGGTGATGAAGAATTGACTGGAGATCAAGTTTGTTTATGCATATACCAAATTAGTGTGCATCTGATAAACTATTTTATATCAATGGAATTATTTAAGAACCTTTATGAAGTTTAAACTACCTTCGGCCTTCTGGCCCAAGGCAACATTCAGCTGCCAGATCGTGGTTGTTATTTTTTCATTCTCTTTCAAATCTTGCCACTAATCAAATTCTGAAGTTTGCATTATTATTTTCTTTTAACTTTTATCAAGTTATAATGATAACTATTTAAATCACACTTGAAGTATGAAGACTTCAGAGTGTATTTTTATTTATCTGATGCACACACTCATTGTTAGAAGTATCAGTGTTGCGTATCCAGTCAGGAGTGAGAAAAGTTAGCATAGTTTCATCCACTATCCGTATTATTAAACTGTATTTATTTACACTAATTATGTAAACTGTTATTAGTAGTCTCCACATTAATCTATTTTGTTTTTAGGCTATATGCTTGATCCTAAATTAGTGGATGAAAGGCTGAAACCAAGTTAATTAGTAGCTAAATCATTAATATAATTTAGCAGATAATTCTGGTAAGTGACAGCCTGGCAGCAGCTTAGCTACTATAGAAAAATGATCTTGAGTCTAAGGACAATAATGCTTCTAAGGATGCACGGAAGATTTCCTTTTTGGAGGTCAGCATTAATCTGACTGATCTGAGAACAGTTATATCATACTAAATAATATAATATATATAATTTATTATAAGACTGTTTACATCCCTGATGCTACATTATAATGATGCATGAGCATTAACAGAGTGATCACAGATGACAGGAAGTAAGTTCTTTATTAACTCTAAGACTTTGAGTAAAGTTCTATCACTTGTGAGACTTTTATTTTTGTTCTACAGAAAAGTTTTTAGATTCAGTTCAAATTTTAGAGATTCCTAAAATCAATGGCTTCCAAGGAAACTGGTGAGATGATGTTAACCCCAGTAGATATTTGAGAAATTCTCATTTTAACCTGATAATGTGATATGGATCATCACAAACTAAACACAGGACAAAATCAGACTGATAAGTGATAATGAATAAAAACAAAACAGATTTATAATGTGATTAGCTTTTGTCTGTGGTTTTGCTAGCTTAAATGTCAGTTTTCAGAATATGTTGCTTAACGCCTTAAGTAGTTAAACTTAAAATAAAATAATTTTAATTTTTATACTTTTATAGTATTTTTTTTTCAAATCGCCCAAAAAGAATGGAAGAAGTAATAGAAATTAGAATGATAATAAAAGAAAAGGGAGAATATGACTGTGGGAGAGAGAAAGAGAGAACAAGATCAAGAGAAACAAAGAAATAAAAGAGAGAGAATTATATCAAACTGTGGTTTGACCTCTTTTAGTTTTACTTTAGAGCATAATGCAATCCACCAAAATCCAATACTTACTATGGCCTAAAATCTAATACCCAGAATGAGAAATGCAATCTGAGTGAAATAAATTGTCTGATGTGCATGTAAGTCACAGCAATATAAATTATATTTTATATATATATATGTATAACTATAAGCCAGGTCATGTGTACATGCACTTTACTTTTAATAGAAAATTTTCATTGTTTTATTATGGCAACTGGCAAGCTCCCTTAGGAGATGGCACGAGGTTTTATAGTCAATCCATATATGAAATTACTCACTTCAAACTTACAATCAATTAAATTTGCACTATTATTCAGTGAACTTAGAAATTTTCATGTTGGTAATTATTACAGACCTGGCTAAAGAGCGATCCTGACCGCTTGCTTGGTGTGATAGATAAAAAAGAAGAAATCTTAACTTGTCTGTTCATAATGTCACCTAGATGCAGAAAGAAACGTAAATTTATTAACATGCAATTCTGCTTTATATACATATATTTACAGTTTCAGATTTAAATGCCAGGAATCTAGTGGAGGCACTCAGAAATTCCCGCGCTATCGTGTGTTTAGGGGGGGGGGGGAAACCGTCTTTTTACCACAACCACCACAATCCCACAACATTCTATCACAACACATCGCATCTTTTCATGCACGCGGCACGCAAATCACAGGAAAAGCTAATTTATTAAATGTTCTCTGTTGTAATAAATAAAATATAAATTAACATATTCTGAACTGCTTTTAACAAAAAGTTACACTTTATACTACAGTTCACGTCAGTTGTCAGTGAGGTTCTGATTTCATTGAAGTGACGGTTATTTCATGCTATGGCGACAGTCACGATCTTACCAGCTTAAATATTATCTTTGTCGTATATGAAACAAAAGTTCTCCAAGCAGGCACTGAATTAAAAAAAAAATATTTCTTAAAATCTTTCTTTCTTTATTAGCTGAAAGGCAATTGATGATATCTGAAAACTTGCATGCAGTTACGCAATATTTTCCCGGTGAATCAGTCGTGATCATAACCATCATTGAACTTGGTTTCAGTTTTGAGATATAATTTTTTTTAAAATAAAGAACATTTAAAATTGCTTTAGATCTATTTGCATAAGAGCATCATTCCATTCTGTGATTTAGTCCCACTATTGCCTTTTCGAGGCGTCTTATGTAGAGTCACAAGAACATTAGTTATGCTGTCCTACTTTTCATGGCAACATGAACAGTCACACAAAAGTGTGAATACTTCAAACTATTTATTCTACAAATAATAGTAATATTCAATAAAATGTTCAAACCAGTATTTGATGTATCTATACAAACCATGAACGGTTAAACAACTGCTCCAAAACACATTCTGGAGTCGGCTTCGAGGGACCACATGATCCACGTCTTTTTAACATTCGCCCATCAGGAATTTGAATAATGTATAATAAGGGTCATATCACCTGCTTGACAATCCAGGCAGCCACTTAGGTCCCAAATGAGAAGTTTTTATGTCTACCAAGTCGTCTGCAATGTACCCTCTGATCTCCGAATGATCATGATCCAGTTTTTGCTGTAGCTGTTTCTGTTTGATTTGCTGTTCCATGCTTGGTTGAACCAAGTCTAGGCGAGTTCTTATTTTCCTGTTAAAAAGCAGCCCTGGAGGTGAAAGACCACTTGTGGTCCATGGAGTGCCCCGATAGTTAAATAAAAAGCAAGCTAAATGCGTTTGAATTGTGCCAGTTGACATCTTTTTTAAACCTTGCTTTAATGTTTGCACGGCTCATTCTGCTAGTCTATTAGTTGAAGGGTGATATTGTACTTAATGACATTCTGCTGCATAAACTCTGAAAACTTCACACCGGTAAAACAGCTTCCATTCTCTGATACCAGTATTTCTGGCAATCTATGGGTTGCAGTTTCTCAATGGTAGTCAGTGAGGTATATGAGTTCACTGGGTATGCATCAATCCACTTGGAGTGTGCATCTATTATCACTAGAAAGGACCTGCGTTGTCCACATGAAGCTGACTCCATAGTCAATTCAGCCATTCCCAAGGGTGTAGGGGTACCGGAGTGGGCAAGTTCCTATGAGGGCTATGTGACAGCTTCACACCCTGGTCTCATTTTCCCGGTCCATCAGACATATGAACGTGTCAACGTTCAGGTCTTCAAGCAACTGCTCACAGCCCTTTAGTGGGACTATGACCTTTGTGCCCCAAAGAATACAACCATTTATGACACTCAAATCCATTTTTCTTGAAAAATATAGCTGAAAATGTTTATCCCTGGTGTATTCTGGCCACCCCTTCAACACATTCTTTCAGTAATGGGTCTATACTTGTCCACAGACAAATCTGTTTTGCTGTCACTGGTATTGTTTCTAATTGTTCCATAGTAGTATCATCTCCCCTTCCTCGGGTCGCTTGCTCGCTGTCACTTCACATGGCAGCCTGCTTAGACATTGCTGTGGTTTTAAATGTGATGGTATACCCGTATGCTGCCAACACTATTGCCCATCTTAGAATGCGAGTGGCTGCCATACTTGGCACTTGTTTGTTTTCCTTAAACAGTCCCAAAAGGAGTTTATGGTCTGTATGAATTTCAAACTTCTGCCCATACAGGTAGTGATGAAACTTTTAACCCCCTTTTGTACTACTATTCAGAGTTCTGTTTTGTACTATTATTCAGAGTTCTAGATGCAAAGGCTACAGGCCTCTCGCTGCCATCATCCATTCTGTGAGCAATGACTGTCCCATGTCTATAACTAAAGGCATCACATGACAGAATAATGTCCTTTGAAGAATCAAAACGAACTAGGAGTGCTGGAGACTGCAGCAAAGATTTTGACTAAATCCAGGACTGCTCCTACTGATCACCCCATATTCATTGTGCTTCTTTTTCCAACAAGTTGTACAGACGAGCTAACACTAAAGACAAATTTGGTAGAAAACGTTAGTAGTTTACCATACTCAGGTAGGCCTGAAGCTGCTTCACAGTTGTTAGTTGCGGCATGTCGAATGGCCTCTACCTTCTCTGGGACAGGCTTGATGCCTGTCTGATCAATCTTCAGACCAAGATAGACACCTTCTATAGCCAAGAAAATACATTTGTTCTTTTTTTAACCTAGTTCCAGCCGCTTTTAGTTTTGCCAACACAGCATGTAATATCTTGAGATGTTCATCAGGTATTTTCCCTGACAAGATGATGTCATCAATGCATACATACATGTTGTCAATCCTGCACAACAGATTTTCCATTGTCCTCTGGAAAATCCCAGTGCTGATGACACTCCATATGGTGACCAATTATAGTGGTAAAGTCCCTTGTGTGTTTGTTGATAGTGGTGAACTCGTTGGATGCCTCATCTAACTTAAGCTGTTGGTAGGCTTGAGTTAAGTCCAGTTTTGAGAAAAAATTTTCTCCAACCAGCTCTGCAAGCAGATCATCTGTTTTTGGGAATAAGATAATTGTCGGTTTTGAGATGGCATTCAGTCACCTGTAGTCCCCACAAATCCAGGTACTCGTCTGGTTTTACCACTCTGACAACGGGCACCGCCCCAAAAATTCTGCACTTTTTCGATAGTGCCTTCAGCCTTAAAGCATTCTAATTCTTAGTTCACTATTTTTCTCATAGAACATATGAAACAGGGTGAGATTTGAAATACTATGATAATGTAGATATTTTATGTGTTTTTATAGAGGAAGATGATAATGTAGATATTTTGTATTGTTAAAGAGGAAAATGAAATTATAGATCAGGGTCCTGATGGGATGTTGTAACTGATGCATTTATTAGAGTTAAATGGATCTGTTAATGTTATTTGTTTAAAATTAAAAACTCATTAATTGTTGCTTTGTTCCTTGTTCATTTACAACAGAAATGCCCCAGCATATGAACATTTATCTATAAGAGTTTGAACACTTTAAAATAATAAATGTTTGTTCATATATATGTTTTATAAAATTATGCTTAGGAATTAATTAGAAAGTCTTGTATATAGTGTGCAAGGCCTACAGAATTTAAGACAGGGGTGCTCAGTGCTTTCAGGTTACCATTCTCAAATCAAATAAAACAAAAATGGTATTTTATGCAGATGTACAAAAATGAATAAAATAAATTTAAAGCATACAAAATACAATAAACTTGCTTACTGAGTTTTTACTGTGGGACTTGTGCAGTAGAGATATTCCAGAAACCTTGGCTCATTGACAATTGTTTGCAGTAATGAGTCTGTTTTATTAGAGTTCATAATTGACAAATTCTTCTTGCATATATATGTGCTAAAAGTGAATGAGGTCAATACCCTAAAAATATTTAATTTCACGCACTAATACAAGCTTTATCTGTTTGTAGTCTCAGGATTACGTGATAAAGGATCTGAAAACAACTGTTTCTTGTACATTGCTACTACAAAAGTTTGAATATACATTCTGATCTTAGTAAGTTAAAAATACTGTCCAGGTCCTCTCCTCAGTCTGGAAAGTGAACTAAACTGCCTTCTCAACTATTTCTCTAGCAATTCTTGTTTCCTTATGAATACTTTCACAAGGTCCCAACAGTGGGGTAATGAAGTTTTCCTGTCTTGTGAGCTTCAAACTTAATCTACTCAAGGCCCCATAGTATCAGCTGAAATTATTATTATTACATAAGCACCTGGGGTTCATGAGGCTTGACTGTGTTCCTTCTGAAACAAATTCCTTATTTTCTCTGTGAAGATTGAAAAAGCATTACCAAGGTTGCACCCTACTAAGTCATTGAACTGCTGCAACATTAACTACATTAATATGCTCATCCTCACTGACTTCTGGGAATGGCTTGAACTGTCACTGATTAAGTCCATGAATAATATATACTACTTAAAGAAATTTACACATTTCAAGACAAGACAGCAAAATTGATGACATCAGCTCTACGAGATTCTTTATGAAGAACACAGACCTAACAGATGTCTGATAGAGTCTATTAATTCATCTTTCTCTTCAAAGAGCAACAATGTCTGAGTTCATTAGATGTAATACCAACCAAAGATGATTTCTTCATTTACTACTGCATTGTTGAAGTCCATATTTCTACTTTATATGATACTGTCAGCTGAGACAAACATGCGAAAGTGCCCCTCCCCCCCATTCATCATCATGAGACAAACATCTTGAAATGTCTCTTTTCCCCTGGACACAATGTTTGCCACCTTCAAACAAAATGTAATCTTTATTTGCATTCACTATTTGGTAAACGGTTTTCTTCACTGTGGATTTTATGGGCAATAACTAGTATGAGTAGCAGCTTATTTAGTTTGTTAGTTTGTTTGTTAGTTTTCTAGATGATCAATGGCTAAGCTGGCCATCCTTGCACAAACTTTCTCTTTCCTTTTTTTTTTTATCACCAAGAAACTGATAAAAAAGAAAATTTTTTGATGCAATACATAATGATTTTTAATGTTCTACTCCATCAGCTCAGCATTTGCAAATTCAGATTTTTGTAAGGTAGCCATACAATTTTACTGTTTCAAAATGCCAGCCAGCCTTAACAAGAAACTTAGCAATTCATAAAATCCCACTAAGCTTTAATTATGAGAATTTTTGTTATGTGCTACAATGCTACAAAACCACACCATGATGTCATATGCAAAGCTGCCACCTTTTTCACTTTCTGGACATTTTCATTCTTGCTTGATTGTGACATCACACTGCTTTTCCCCCTTAGGATTTATTCCATGTTGTCTATATTTAGTTACAACTCATTGTATAAGAAAAACTTATATTGGTTATACAAATTTTATCTAACAACACTTTTTATGTTAAGTTATATTAAATTAATAAAACTGGCAAATTTAAATAGCTAATATATAATTTAAATTAAACCAGTATCTAGTGAGAATTAATTTTTCAAATTGATGCTGTTCTTTATGTAAGGGAAGGTTACTTTATAAATGAAGCAGCTCCCTTTATTATAGTGATTTGTATGTGTGTGTGTATATATATAATGTATATATAGAAAATAAAGAATAGGAGCTTTAGAAAGATTTCACTTCATATTTTTATTTAAAGCAAACAAAAATAATTATTTAAGATGCCAAAATTCAAAAGGTTGCCAGAGACCCACATAATAATCAAAATTTTCCAGCACTTTCAAGGTTTTGAAATGACACTCTTAAATTTCTAGCAATTTCAAGGTGTTGAAATGACACCCTTACATTTCCAGCACTTTCAAGGACTGCAAATTTTGGATTTTGTTAAATCCATAGGTGTTGAAAACTGCTGAAAACTTAGGAAAAAAAATATATACATGGAATTTTGTTTACATAATGGAAAACTTTCACCTGTGTATATTTTTTGTACCAATTGAAGTAAGTGATGTGTGTGTGTGTGTGTATGTGTGTGTGCGCATGCTAAGGCTTCATAACAGTTTGTGCAATTACCCACTGAGCCCCAAAATCTATTTTCATTGATTTAAAAAAAAGTGAGTGAAAATTTTCTACTATTTAATGGACATTCGCTTAATTTAAATCTAATGCATATAAAATATATACATATATGCACATTCACAAATATATAGTTTTGTTTCCAGATATACTGCTATTTTCACTATATATACTCTTAAAATGTCCAGAAGAGCATATGGGGGGGAAAAAGATTTTGTTCACCATGTCACAAGTTCATTTATGAAAGCCAATCTAATTTGTAATTTCTTTCATTAAACATATTCAAAAAGTATTTTACTATATAAAAAAAAATTGTCATACAATGCTTCAAGACAAAATAATTATGAATGATGACAATTATGCTAATTTATTATCAAGCAAGGAGAACTTATGCACACACCATCCAACTGCTGAGCAAACATCAGTAATATGGAAGCTTCTATTTAAACATAAATTTCTGTACTGTACAAATATTATATTTTTCAAATAACATGCATTAGGACACTCCCTCTCACTGCACACATTTAGGGCATAAAATATATAAAACAGACACCATTAAGCGAAGTCATGAAAATGTGTGTGCACACTAATTAGATAATACTGCATTAAAAAAAAAATCATTATAATTTACAGAAATTTTAGACTTTGTCAATATTTATTGATCAATAGTAAAAGTACATGCAAGAAATCTGAAAATGCAGGATGGTAGGACACGGGAAGAATACACAAACCTACTGAGAAGGTAGTGAAAATTTTTATGTAATTCCACACATATATTCATGTTGTGTTTGGTTAAACTGTATATACTGAATTTCAAAGTTGGCAAAAGATTTCTGTAATACAGTCTAGAACATTAATACATTATGTAATAGTCATTTTATCTTTTTAATCTCAATAATGTTAGTGTAATAAGCATTACAAATGTTGTAAACAATGCAAGCTAATAGTTGATAGACAATCAGTTGTTAAAACACACGGCTTAAATGTGAATTCTCATATCTTATAGTTTACTGGCAAATGCCCTCAGATGAGAATTCTGATAATTTACTGGCAAATGCCCTCAAATGAGAATTCTGATAGTTTACTGACAAATGCCCTCAAATGAGAATTCTGATATCAAAGTTTACTGGCAAAAGGCCTCAACTGTGAATTCTTATACCTTATATTATACTGGCAAATGCCCAAGATCCATGATAAATCATGTGTGGAGTGTATAACTTGCAGTCATCATACAAGGCAGTGGACACTTTAAAGATGCTAACTAGTTAGTTATAAGTATCAGCATCTAATGAACAGTTATGTGACAACCATATTATACAATTCATATATTTTAGGTATATTATAAAATCAGTCTTGGATTATGATCCTGTATCTCAGCCTCTTCTGCCTTTCAGTTTAATGTCACTTTTCTCAGCAGCCACTAATTATTTGCAGACATTTAATGAAAAGTTCCATGCCTACAGTTGAACATTTCAGGTTAACAGAAATTCTGTATGTGCTTCTGTCACACAAACACACACGCATGCACACGCACACACAAAGATAATATGTAAAAATACTGTCAATTCACTTTTTTTTTGGTATGTCATGCACATATATTTTTTGTTGTTGTTAGAGGTCTATTTATTTATGTTTACGTAGGTCAATAATTATATTGCAAATATGTTTGTTCCTCTCTTTCAAAGAGAGGACGAGATAAATTGTATGCCAATGAAACATTAGCACTGTTAATTCTTTAACTATTGTTCGTTACAACGAACAATAATTAAAGAACAAGGAATATTTTTCATTTATAGAGTACTTTTTCTTTTACTTCCCACTGAGTTTTGTACAACCTATAAATACGGTCTGATTTTTATTTCACTTGCTTGCCACACATTCAGTTTCTTTAGTTTAAGTGTCATTTTAATATTTAAAACTAAAATTTAAATTTCGTTTTTCTGTTTCGAAGGTGGAGTGCTATCCTTTCAGTTATTATGAGTTTTTCATTATCACAATATTCACAATAAAATTGTGAATGATAAAAAATTGACTATTTAAATTTTTCATTTGTTAATGATGGACCACATTTTAGATTTAGAATACACCACTATACTAACAATATGGATCTGTTTTATTGCTTGTTTAAATTGTCAATGCATTCTCTGGTTAATCCCTTAGATTGACATTTAGTCATTGTATTGAATCAAATATTAAACTGAATAAAACAAACAAAAAAATCCACTCTATATTTTCTCTGACCTGATGCTAGTTAGTAGCATTCTTGCTCCAGCTTTAGGTATGTATTCATTTTCAAATTAGTGTGCTGGCAAAACGTATCACAAAAGTTTATATTTATGTTTACTTGATAATGGCAATATTATTAATTACCAATGTACAACTCTGTTGACCATATACAAATTTTAGTTAATTCAAAAAAATGAATTTAAATATGCATTTCCTTTTGGGAGTCAGTGCATCTTCTGATAAATACATACATATATTTAGCATAAATATCTTAATCAAATTTTATTTTATTTTTTAAATTGTATATTAAATATAGCATAATGAATTAATTTCTTTATGAACAAATATAAAAAAGACAAAAATTGTTCTAAACCATAACACTGCATCAGATGACAGCCGACAACGATTCATTATTCGAATTAATTATGCAAAGATAACTATGCAAAAATGGCTACTTTAAATAGTCAAGAAGAAAAATGTCCAGGATGACGGTCCATGTTTAAGAGATCTGGCGTGCTACTACGTAGGCGCTCATTTTGCATCCAGGTAAAAAGACTACGAAGATGGGGTGATGTGTGATAGAAATGTTTGGTGGAGGGCTGAAGCTGTTCCCAAGCTGATGTCTGTGGATTAGGCTGTTGACTGCTTTGAAATACAAGTGTTTTGAAATGCTCTAGATCCCCAACACCTCCTAGAGTGTGTCGACGCACACGAGGCCCATGCTTCTTTCCTTGTTTGTCCAGATTGTTGGCTCTGTCCTCCTGACCAGAAGTGGAGGGCACAAGGTTTTGACTAGGTAATGTGTGTTTTGCTTCTCTTAACAAGCGAATGCTTTGGTGACTTTTGCTTGATTCAAATTGATTGCCTAATCCCAAGTGAGGTGCACATTTTTCTTTTTCTTTGCCTTTGGACAAGTTCCATTCGGGTTTAGAGTTCGCCACTTTACCATTCATTTTTATTATTTCAAACTTTTCTTGAACATTATGTGCTTCTGTACAGGAAATCTTTTTGTCTGCTGTAATAGTATTAGGTCTAATAATTGTTCTGGAGTTGCAGTTGTCTGCTGCAACAGCAGTTCTGGAGTTACTCTGGTTGTCTTCTGTAACTGTATAGGGTTTGCAAACTAAGCTAGAGCTAGATTGGTTGTCTATAGTAGTACTCAGTCTGTTAGCTATGTTGGAGTGGACCTGATTGTCAGACCTATATTGGCAATGTCTGGGTAGTTGTGTCTTAGATACAATTCTTGAATTAGATTCTGGCTGTGGTGAATGAGATAAGCTGTGGAAGTTTGCCAGCTTTTGCTGGCTTCCAGATGTGCCAGTAGCTGTAACTGTAGCTGATGGAGAACTAGTACCCCATTCAAAGCGTGAAGCAATACCAATTTTAGGGTCACTTTTGGCTGCACGGTGTAGGCTTGGATCTTGGAAAATTGGTTCTCTGTAACCTCTGTCTTTCTCTATCATACTGGAAAATTCATGTATCTGAGCACATGCAGATGAACTCTCTCTTGATAATTCTCCATGATTACCTGAACTAGAACTTGATGTAGTAGGTATACGGGTATGGCGTGCAGTTAGGCGGTATTTAGGATTAAGGAGAATCTGCAGCTTTTGGTCAAAAGTGGTTGTTAGACTTGTCAAGAGGTCTGAACCATCCTCAGAATCAGAAGATCCCATTGTTTCTTGATGGTCCTCTCGATCTAGTAAGTCCAGCATAGAATCCAATGAGCCATGATGGAAACCTCCACTTCGCTTAAATCTCCTCCCCATTTGCTGTAGTTCTGGAACAGGTGCTGTGTCAACTACATTCTCTAGTGAACCAGTATGTGAGAGGTGTACAGACACTTTTTCAGAAGCTTGCTCATGCGAAGCTACATATGGTATTTGAGCATTGGCCACACTAATAAAATATTTGCCACCCCTCCAACACTGATATATACCATCATCTTCTTGCTGAGGAGTTATGCTAGCTAAAGCCCTACCTTTGCCTACTGTCTCATTTTGTGATAATAAACCTTCTGGAAATGTCTGGTTTGAGAGGCGGGGCTGTGCCTGAAACTGAGTATTAGCAAAATTAGCACTGCAGCTGTCATATGACAATGAAAGTATGTCATCAACTGTGTGTGCATCCTCCATTTCTAAATCTCTTTGTGAACGCTGCAATTCTCTCTCAATAAACTGCTGCTGACGTCTCCGCCTTTCTATTTCATGTTGACGCTGCTCCTCCAGTTGTCGAATTGTGCGTACTTCTTGTTCCACTCTTTTCAGCCAATCCAGTGTGTCACGCCCAACCCAGCCCCCTATTTCCACGTCATCACTGCGTTCTAACAAAGCATCTTGAGACAAGTGTCGACCTGGTGTAGCAAGACGTACTCTTTCCTCCCAGTCTAAAAAGTCTGGTTCTGATGTAGCCAGAGGTGCTAGTATTCGTTGCTCCAAACACTCTTCTGATGCACTGTGTGAAGAAGTAAGGGATATCTGGGACTTTGTTCGTGCCGATAAATGATTTGTGCCCAAGCACAGTGTCTTTTCATCACCTACATCAATCCCACGTTCATTGTAGGGGGGGGTGTTTATGCTCTTGTTGAAGGTAGATTCTCCATCCAAAGAATCAGTGCTTTTGTTCTGCTGTCTTTGCTTCAGTTTTCTGTTGGCAGCACTGACTATGGAGGAGATTATCTCTTTTGTGTTGATGGCTGATTCAGCATCCTCTGTAAACACAAAAGTTATAAAATGCATGAAAGAAACAAGCTGAAAACAAATACTGATTTCTAAAGGGAGTGTGATTCATTCTAGAACAATGTGTATAGTTTGCATGTATCTGTATGACATACAGTTAGCAGATGTTTGAGATTATATTAGGCACAGCACATTAAAATTACGTGTATAGTTTGCACGTATCTGTATGACATACAGTTAGCAGATGTTTGAGATTATATTAGGCACAGTACATTAAAATTAAATAATCACAGACTTTCATATGTTTAAACTAGAGTTCTGCAAGAGGTTCAGGTTCCTTGAGAGATTATAACTGAACTTTGTTACTGCACAATGACTAGCACTCACAGTGGTGTGCAGTGACCGATCAGCCTTGTTAGCAATTTTGTTAGAGGTCTTTTAGCCTCAGGTGTTCATTTGGTTGAGACCATTCTTAGTTTTTGATGAGAGATAGGGAAGGCCATTGACAATAGGTGAGTGCTGTATTTAACGGAGGGGAGGACAGTAGGTGATGAGGCCTTTCAAATTACCAATATGTGTATAATAATTCTGTAACTGCTAGGCTTATACTTGAGCCTGATCATGTCAGTAACAATTAAAAAAAAAAATTGAATTGTAGGCTTATTTTTATTCATATTGCTTTGGCTTATGTGTTTTGAGTAATTTTACTATTCAACATTAGCAGTATCATTTTTCAAGTTGTAACTAGCATTAATAAAAATCAATTTACAACCTTTAAATTTACCAAGCCTACCTTTAAAAAAATTAAACCCAATTTTGGCTTTGGACACTTATTTAACAGAAATTTATGTTTGTTTTACGAGTTTCTAAAATTTACTGAATTGGAAAGAAAGAGGTTAATTTCAAGAATGGTAAGTTAAACTTATCTACCTGTTTTGTTTTTTCAAGAAAGGTTGGCTAAAAAGTAATTTTTAGTTTTAAACTGGGAAGAAACTACTCTGCACATACCTTATAGCAAATACCATACCCCATTAATATCTTGTAGAATAGAAATTTGTGATAAGACTTTTAGGTCTACTTGGTAAAGATAAAAAAAAAAAAAATCAAGTAGAAAATTTTAAAAAAGGAAAAACTGAAATTTCCTTTACCTACACTTTGCATTTTAGTTGATATCCTTTGTGGGGAAGAAGGAACCAAACAAAAGAGAGTAGGCTAATACATTGGTTAAAGTAAACAGAACTACAGAAAAATATCATTCTCTACTCAACAGAACACTGACAAATTATATTTACTGATCACACTAATGTACTGTGATGTAGATTAATAATTTTTATGCACAGATTCCCTGAGATTCAAAATTATTTCAAGGGTTCTGTCCTGGGTAAAAAGGTTGAGAAAGGTGATCTAAACATTTATAAAAAAAGAAAGAAGTTATTTTGAACATTGTGTGTTTTTGGAGTCTATCAGTATCAGCTTTTGTCAACTGCATCTACTGCTCATGATGTTCTGTTCTTGCATTTTATTATTTGTTTGTTTGGAACCAAGTAATAGACTTAAAAAAAAAATTATTCACTACAGAATCAAGTATAATGTCTTCTCTCTCTGCTGCTTCACTGACTGACTCCAATTAAAGGCCTTTCCAATGTCACCCTTGTTTACATTATCCTGATACTTGCACTTTTCCTGTAACACTATCATTAAAAAAACAAAACAAACGATCCCACTTTTTCTTTCTCACATCACTATAATACTAGTTTGAAGTCAGACATATTCACACCATCATTATCTTCATAAATATTGCTACAAAATAACTCCCTAAGTTCTTGGTCACCACCATATTCCAAATGTTAAAATATCAGAATAATTTCACTTAGTTCATCACTAAAATGGTCAGAGCTGTTTCCCTTATTATTTTCATCTATCAAAGTCATACAAGGCGTCACACATATACAAAAAAATTAGCAACTTTTATCTCCCCTTCCCCTTGTTACAAGGTGCATGCTTTTACCTCCCTCCCTCATTTTATTCCCTTCACCATTTCATATTTTCAATAACTGCACACTCTCTATGTAAAAATTCATATATTCGTTATTAAAATTTAACAAAATATTTATTTGTATTTTCAAACATACATGTGCATGTAACATTCCTAATACTTTAATTAATGACTAAAATCTTAATTTTTAAAAATAATACTCAGTTCAAAGTTGGACATTGTATTTTATATGAACATGTTTTTATGACTGAAAATTTTTAAAATGTTATTGCTATAAATCTTTTGCATAATTATAATAATATTGCTGAGCAGTAATGGGCAGAGTATGTATTCATTAGTTGTTATTATTTTGTGTGGTTGTAGTTGAACAGATTTCATTTGAAATTTTTTTCACTTTCATCTACATGTAGGAGGATTCTCATTTATTTATATGTATACATTCAGAAAAAAACCATAATACAGGAGAGTCTTACAAGAGAATTCAGTATTGCTTGGGATTCAAATAATAGTGACTGTATATCAATGAGAGAAAAAAGACAATTAAAAAGAAATATTTTAAGTTTCTTTTAAAGGTAAGATTGTGGAATAAAAAAGAATCTAATAGCAATATTTTTTTTATAAACATAAGCCACTCATAACAAATGTAAAAAAAAATGCCTACATATGAAAGAATCTTCCCTTTATTCGAACTTTTTTCTTTTGGGCAGAATACTAACAGTTAATCATTGGAATGAAAAACACAATCAAAAAACAAATCTACTAACTACTCTGATCAGACTTGTCAGCTTATAAGAAAAATTACCAATCACTCCATATGTATATTCTTTGAGTGGTATTGTCAAATGGCCATCAACACATTCTGAGTTTCATGAGATTGCATTCAGAAAGAGCCAGAGGTTATTTTATCACCATATCTGTCAAATGTCTTAAATGGAGGTTTCTATTTAGCCAAACCAGTTTTAAAGAACTAATAACTGGACAAGTTTATTTGAATCTATGCCTCCAACAACAGCAGCATGATGTCCCATGATGCTGTAATCCTGTTAGGTACAAGGAGACCAGAATTTGTAATCCTAAGTACAGGGCTCCACGCTATAATCCTGTTAAGTACAAGGAGGCCAGAATTTGTAATCCTGATTACAGGGTTCCATGTTGTAATCCTGTTAAGTACATGGAGGCCAGAATTTGTAATCCTAAGTACAGGGTTCCATGTTGTAATCCTGTTAAGTACAAGGAGGCCAGAATTTGTAATCCTAAGTACAGGGTTCCATGATGTAATCCTGTGAAGTATAAAGGCCCATGGTTTATTACACTTGGATGCATTTTGAGAGCACACTTGTCCTTTTACTGCATCAGATGTTTTGGTCTCGATGAACTATATTCTGGTCTACAAACGTCCACTGTAAATTCCACTGCAGCAGTTGTCACCAGTTGGAGCTGAAAGGACCAGTTTTCCCAAACATTTGCAAGGAAGTGATAGATTGGTTTTTCCACAATTTATTTTAAGCTGCCATGATGGAAATTAAAAATATGACACCATCAATAACCTACAGTGCTAGCAATTTAAACCCTTCTGACTGGTACACTTTTATGCATTAATTATATAATCCAGTTTAACATGCAATTAGTTATTCAGCAAAATTATGTTTTCCTAAACAACAGTAACATTCTTCATAAAACAGTAATACATGTAGTGCAATATACATTAAATCTTTTAAATTGTCTGCTCGGCATTACCTTGGAATACAAAATTAAATTTTATCACTCGCCACATTAACAACTTGCTTTATATTAAGTGCTAGTGCATACAAAACTTTTGTACTAATAAATATTTTAGAACTTCATATGAATTTGCCAATTTTATTTTATATTTGTATTAAGTGAATGAATTGGTGAAAGTATATTTAAATTTAGAGGGGTGAAAATCTGAGATGTATAAATTATTATCACTGTAAAACATGTAAGTAATGAGTGTACTTTGTGCTTTACTTGAGTTATGTGTGTGGATGATTTAAGGACAATCCAGATATGAATTGTACTGGTTGCTTGGAGCTCATATCCTTGAAGCCTGGTCTAGTTCTATATATATACAACTATATAGTGCACCATTACCTTCCAGATGTATTACATCTGACATGGAAAAACTTGGCCTATTTGTCAATCATATATGTGCTATTTCCAGATATATAACAGTTAACATGGAAAAGGACAGATGAACTTTGAACTCATACGATGAAATTATCCGGATTTATGTTGAACTTCGAATCAATAAAAAGGAAAACTAATGAGAATTCTTTAAATGAAAAGCATTTTAACTATAACGATTAGTGTCTGACCTATTAACCTTTAGAAAAGAAGGCTCTCAAATACTTTTAAACCATCTCAGCTAATTTTTTTCTTCAAGCATTAATTAGAAAAAAGCAAATATTTTACTGTAATCATATGATGCAGGCATTTATTTTAGTCCTCTAGACTTGTATTATTTAACCAATGAAACACTAATGATACTGTTGGAACTTTGTAGTATGTATGTGAAAGAAACTCTTAGTTGATTTCTGAGTAATCTGATCCATTAACACTCTGATAATGTGTTGTTTTCATCTTCTTGAATAAACTCTTTAAATTATGTTTGATAACCAAAGAAGTTCATTAGAACCTGCTAATGTTACAGGAGAGATGCTATGCTTTTTCCCAAATGACAGAAAAAAAATAAAATGCCATCTTTGTGGAAATAAAAAATATTAGTCATGTTATTAGCTCCCTCTATGCTGAGCACCGTTAATATCTATTTTCATTTAATAGACATTTTTATTTTTCATATACATACATACATAATTTTTATCTATCAGTAACTAATAAAAATATGTTTACAGTAAGCCAACATTTGTAACCTTTTATAAAATTATCAGTGTTTCAAAGCTGTTTATTAAAAGAGGTATATTAAATATCTTAAAGACACAGAGAAAGAGCAAGAGATTAATAGCACTTTGAATCTATCTAGTTTAAATTAATCAATTAAACTTGATTTAAGTTACCTTCTAAAAGGTAATCACCTACCATCATCATCTCGTGGAATTCGTGTGTCAATAGCAGAAGGATGACTACTGTTGATCTGTTCAATCGGAACATAATGATCTTGTGTCCATGGACTGAAAAACCAGTCATTCTGTAACAAATAAAATACAGTCTTCAACACACATATCATGCCTCCATGCATGTGTGTGTGTGTGTTTGTGAATACAAGAATTAAGTATGCACAATGAAAAATCAATTAATTGTGTTTATTAAAAATGATATATGAGTAAAATGCCAACGAGGAATTAAGCAAATATATTAGTTTCTTTGCAATCATTACTTGAATTAAACATGCAAAGTTATCGGAAATGCTTTCCAAGTTTACATAAGTTAAAAGAGCAATATTTTTTAAATACAATAAAAGCCACATTGTACATGGTATCAAAAGAATCAATCAAAGTTTGTTTTCTTGTGGAAGTAGGCAGGTGGGAGGTGATCGCTTAGACCCAAGGCAAATTTGAACAATGAGCATCATTTGCATTAACGAGTGTGGTAGAACTAGGAGCAGAATAAATATCCTGCCTTGTTTTTCTAGAAGTAGATGGGTGGGAGGTGGATGAAGAGATATTGTCAAAATCTGGAGTTTGTACTGAGGTGTAGATGACAATTACTTCAATTGTCTAGTTGATGTTGTGAAATAACAAAAAAACCCAAACAAACAAAACAAGAACAAAAAAATCAATCAAAACTTGGACAACACCAGCACAAACATAAAAGCATGTGCATGCATACTCAGTGTGACTACGAGTAAAAATATTAGTTTTTTATTAAGTTCATGTGCAAAGCTGGAGGAAACAAGGTGCAAAACTAAATAAATCCTTGCACTTGGAATTTTCATAATATAATGAATCAGTTATTTATTTATAGTTAGTGGCTATTTACTAGTTATAAACTGTTATCATTAAATATTATAATCACTTGAAAGTAAATTATGTGATTAATTTAAAGTATCTGTTATTCTTTAAATAAAAAAATAAATAAAATGCTCATACATACATGCAGAATGATTGTTTCAATAATACGACATTGATCTGACATGTCAGTCACCAATGATGCAGTATCATCCTCCATTTTGCGTATGAGTGTTGGACCAAACATAATGGCCAGATTTTTTGCATCCATCTGCAAATGTGAACTGTATTCTATTATTTCAAATATAAAATTTGTTAACAGACAGTTTATCATATCATAATGTAGCAACAACAAGACAATTAAGTAGAAGTGCAGAGACTCTCTTAAACTTAAACTTGAAATACATGTCTAATTATTTTTAACAAATTTTATCACTAAACTGATTAATTAAATTAAAAAAATTAATGCAAAATATTCTTCTTTCTCTCTTTAGCCAAAATACAAATGTGTGTGAACAACAAATACTTATAAAAATAGTTATTATTTAAATAAAACAACACTTATTTGATCTTTCTCTGAATTGTCACTAAGACACATGAGAGTTTTTGATAAGAAAAACATAAATCCTGTTTTAAATTGAAAAATTTCTTAATGAAGTTTAATAAAATTGCCTAGTAAATAATTTGCATTATAGTTCAAACTTTATGTTTTAGGCACCTATCTGTATTCTGTACAAAATAAGGAAATTCAATCATCAGTGATCAATGGAAATAGTGTCTATTAAATTGCTTAAACTTTAAAAAATCATTTCAGATATCAGTAATATTTTATTTTGCAAAAGTAATCATTGCTTTATGCTTAAAACTAAGCAATATGCACAAAAATATTATTCTGAAGGGAAATCTTGTATTATGAATTAAAATATTTCCTAGCAGCCTTCTTTGCTATTGTGTTTGGTTTCTTTCTGCACTCTTTCATTTCTCTAAAATTTATCTTGCCATGACTTCGAATTTTGAAAATACAATCATTTTGATTGTAGAGAGGAAGTGTGGGAGCATGAACAGGAGTGTACATCAAGTGATGTTTATAACCCTTTCTGGTCAGAGATCGCCTAGGACACAAGGGTGCTTTTTCTTTTAAATAGATCTGATGTAAAAATCTAGAAATGTCTACTCATATATATATATGCTTAACTTGCGTGTAGAAGCATTTGTTGTTTATTTGTAATATATTTTATAAACTGCTAAGTGTACATCAGATTGATCAATTTTAAATAAAAAGCAGCGTATGGATACAAAAGATGAGATAAGCTAGTGCAGTAAATCATGAACTTTGGATATAAATATAAAAATACTTTATGTATTTTTAGATTCTATTTTTCACAGCATTTATTATAATGTGGGCAGGAATTCTGAAATAAAAGTCAACCTTTTAAAATGTTATTCTTATTGTTCTCAGTGTCATTTGGAGCCTCATAAATATGATGGATGCAATAAATAAATGGTGAGAGACTATTTTTTTTGCATTTTATTTACATTGCTAGAGTTAATTCACACATTTTATTCCAAAAAATTTAGAAAGAAAAACTCAGATTTAACTGAATTAAAAAGGCTTATCACATTTGAATTAATCAGACAAATGGGGGATTCACAGGCATAGAGAGGATAAAATTAGCACAAAATCATTCTATTTTGACTGCTATTTCTAATAAGTGAAACAACTGTAAATTCTGTTATTTAAAAATATGGAAAAGAAACTGAAAACATGACATAAATATAATGCACTGAAATTGTTTGCTTGATTTGACAGCGGACACTCAGATTTAGATTTGTTGCCTGCATTGCTAATTTATTGCCAATGTACAGACCTATATTTATGCTATTTAAATATATTAGTCTTTTTATAATTTGAAGGAATCTGGCTTAGCAACTGCACATTTTATATAATAAACTTTCTAGTGTCACACAGATCAAAGAAGTAAAATTTTTTAAGGGTAGTAGTCCATAATAGTGACTTTGTTGTTAACCATAAATGATAAAATTCTTAGAACTGTCAAATGAAATAAATATATTTAACCTGTGTGCATAACTACCATAGATAATTTTTAATGATTTCTTGTTTCAACTCAACAATAGTAGATTTTCCAGCCTGTTATGAATGCAGTTTATTTTTATTCTGTGCAATATTTATTATTTTAAATTCAATTAATAATATATACATTAAAAATCTTTATAGTTGATCAAAATATATACATCAGTGATCAGAGGTGGTGCATGACATTATGTATTCTTTGTTAATAAAGTGTTATAATATATCAATTTCCATGATAAATGTTATTACTTTACATTATTATGAAAATGTACATTATGCCACACAACCAACCACAACTTACATATTAAATGGAATTTTGTAGTAAAATTCGTATATAATGTATATATAAATGAATATATTTGATACAGAAAAGTGATTTGTTTTTTTCAAAATATGAAGTTTTTTCCTTCTTTGTAGTTAGTATAGGTGATAATTTTTTATTTGTTTGCTTCAATATGTATTACCTATTTTTTCAATCATATAAATTTGGAAAAATTTCTTCTAAATTATTATAATTTACATAATTACCATTCAATGCTGAACCCATTGATATATAGCATGAGACTGAAGATACATGGAAAATAAACAATTCATTGATTTAAAACACGTGTGCATATTCTCAGAAAAAATATAAAAGTCTCACAACTCTTAAGAGTTAAATTTTCTGCAAAAAAGTATTTAAAAAAATTGTGCTTATGTATTTGTTCACTTACTGGGGCATCAAAACATTCTTCACTTAATTTCTGAGAATGTGATATATAATAAGTTATGCTTAATATAACATTAGCCTAGAAGAAACCACAGAAGAAACATCTCCTGCCTCAAAACATTTTGAAAACTGTCTTTTTGTGAAATAATTAATGATTTACAGACTTCTCTGACTATGTATTTGTATAAACTATCATAAGCAAGTCAGATTCGTCAGAATATTTGTAAAAAAGGTTTTTAATTAATTTTGTGTTTTGTTTTATTGATAAATCTTACTTTATTGCTTTGACCATGTGCAGCCACACGGTTAAGATGTTCTGCCAAATGTTTGAAGGTCTCATAATGATGCTCAGGCAAAGTGTGAAGCAATCTCTTTAATTTTAGCATTCTTTTCTCTGGGTTTGGATTACGATTGGCTTCGATGAAGGAATTGTATAGCTCTGAATTAAAGACAAATGTGATCAATTATTTAAAAATATAATTTTAAAAATTTATAACTAAAAAGTTAATTGAAATCAGAAATCTAGATGTGTAATTTAGATATGGTAAATCATTTATAGATTGAGATCAGAGCCTAAAAATGCATCATAATTATAGACAAAGAAATAAAAATGAAAAATATATGACAACTTTCTAATGTTTCAATTCAAGTTTTCTTTGCAGCTAAGGCAAAACCTAATATCATGCTGATGTCAAAGCTTTAATCAAATTTAACTTAAAAAAAAAATTGTTATAATATTGTGATCAGATTATTTATCTGCCCATAAACTTGTAATAATCAGGACCACATGTAATCATTAATTAATCCTAAACACTTCCAGACTACAGTACATAAAAGGAGATTTAAATGTATGATTTAATTTTCCAAAAATCTTGAAGTTCACTGGATAATAAAGAAGTGCTATAATTAAAACATGGAAAATTACATAAGTGGAAAAAAATTATTATTATCTGAAAAAGTATTTCATGTGAAAAAAAATCTGTTTACTTATTTTTAATTGTTATACTGTAAAATTTATAACTTACTGGTCCATTACATGCAAAAATTTAAATACAGTTTACAGTTGTAAAATTGAATATATTAATATATTACTGTTTTGTCGATGGATCTTTAAAAGATTATAAATATATTTTACAGTTATTAAATTTATGATATATTAATTGATACAATTTTATCAATATTTAAAAAATCAAAACAGTTTAAAGTCATAAAATCTGCAATACACTGGTACATTACAGATGTATCAATGGATTAAAAAAAAATAATAAATACTGCTTACATTCATCCTATATTAATTCAAATAAACTTATCATGACCAGGTCTTCTTTATAGTGTGAAGTCTTGAGTTAACTTGTCCTAAGGTACATGATAAATATGTGCTTGTTGGGGAAAATAAGTGAAGAAAACCTCATTATAAAAGCAATTACATGACTGTAGAAATTAAAACAAAAGCGCTCCATGCTAAAACAGTTAATGAGCAACTGTGCATGATTGCAGTCTTCAGAAACCAACTTTTAAAAAGTATGAACATTTCTCTCTAGATAAAACTGTCAGTTATATATTGTGTACTTTACTGTAAAATTATTTACAAATGAGATCTTATATTACACATTACAAGGTAATATCAGTTTGGTTAGCAAATTATATTACATATTACATGACAATTTCAATTAGTTAGCAAAAGAACTCATTTTAATAGGCTTACATATTTTATTATTAATCTGTTCTAAAGTGTTGTCCTGATGAAGGCTCTTAAGCCTAAATGTTAACTTTTGTTATTTTGTTGTGTGTGTACACCTATATATAGTTTAAAATTTTCATGATGCATTAGTTTCTTTTTAAACTCTTAGTAAGTAGTTCTACTCATTTTTTTTTTTTTTTACCTACTTGTCTTAGTACAAATCTCTTAATATCCAATGAGCAAAATAAGGGGGCTATGAAAAATTTAAAAAAAACAGGGGTGATTATTTTTATAATATTTGTTAATATAAATCTAGTGTCAACATTTATGTCGTTTTTATGGAGTTAATGTAAGTATAGTTTCCCAAGTTCAGTGAAAGTAAAATATAAATCAAAACAATCCAACATTTCTAGCAAACAGACACCCAAGAATAAAAATAGACAGTTAAAAGTATAAATTACAAATGAAAATATTGCTTTTGTTTCATAAAATTGCTGACAAGCTACAACAGGATTATTGTTGACAAAGATTTCTGCATTTATGTAAACTTATACACAAAACCCACATATAAAATAAAAAAATATATGCATCTATTAAAGTCACAAGGGCAAGATATAAGCACATAAAATTCACCAAAAATATTTCTTGCATTTCTATTAATATTATTTTATTTATATAATCTTTAAAAATGAAAATTAAATATACACATTT
Organism: Sinotaia quadrata; assembly: GCA_028829895.1. Lineage (NCBI taxonomy): Eukaryota > Metazoa > Mollusca > Gastropoda > Architaenioglossa > Viviparidae > Sinotaia > Sinotaia quadrata. The sequence continues at coordinate 47,850,154 of CM054180.1, read as the reverse complement.
ATATCTATGTATTTAGAAATGGTAAAAGCATCATGCATGTGGCTGAATATTTATAAAAGTTATGTCAGTTTAAAAGTTGATATGTGTTACTCATAATCAACCTATGGTACTTTATCTGAAGCTGGAGCATATTTTTCTTAGCACTGGTGGTGTGACATGCCTGAAGTAAGTAATGGCAACTCTATCTATCCAACCTTCTGGACTTTCTTTATGAAATCAAGCTTAGCCTTAGCCGAACAAGCAACCTTTTCTTCTCTTGAAGATGGACTTGCAGTTGCTTCCTGTATCCAGTTCAAGGCTATTATAGATTGATTGTATGTTCTTGACCTTTTTCTTTGCATCCTTTAAGATAACTGCCTGCTCTTGAGTAGATTCCTTCATCAACCATTCAATAGGTCAAATCCTTTCCACCATGTTGACTGTTGTATGAAGAAACAATAAACAATTACGTCATTTGTTATAAAATCCAGGTCTCCAAAGCAGGCTTCTCTCATCAAGTTGGTCATTTGGCAATGGGCCATTTTCTTTTGCTGTTCCTCAGTAGGTGGTTCACTATACTTCCACTTTCAAGAAAATCTCTTAGCCAATGACCATCAGGTACCCTTTACACAGCAAATGAAGCAAATTCTTGAACTGGATATTATCAATGGCTGTGCTGACTGCTGTAGTCAAAGAGACATCTGATGTCCTCAATACGAAGGTATCAATCCATGAAAAAAGATGATGAAGGCACTGGCTGAAATCTGGAAGTGAGGATACATTTCAATCACTGCTCCAGGCATGATATGTTGGCGTAGATCAAGGTATGTTGTTGACTATTTACCAATCCCCAAAGGGACCTGCCATGCAAACATACACCGTGGCCAAAACAACTACCATTAACATTATCTCATGGCTCTGCAGGTCCTGCAACACACTCTGGATCTTCAAATTTTCATCTTGCTTATAGTGGTTGATGAAAGCGATAACAAGATCATGATAGTAGATAATGGCTACTGCTCCTTCAAAGAAATTATTAAACCTGTTGGATCTAAAGCTTCCTATTTTATTTTTCAATCCATTCTTACAACAAAAAGCCAGCAATTCTTCATGACATCCCATAAATTTTGGTGATAGCATTCTCCACCTGTTTTGCATCAAGAGTTATCTTTTCCTGTTTAAATTATTGTTTGAAAACTATTTTTCTAAACAATAAAATTACCATTATGACTAAAATTAATTTAATAAATAAAATAATATATATAAATACTATCCACAACATCAAAATTTGTATTGCAAGAAACTTTCATGATAGAGTGACTCACCGACTAACCTATTTTTGAACTACACAACTGGTGTTGTGGAGGACAAAATCAATAATTTTACTTATTATAATATAAAGATATATTTACAGAAAAAATAATCACAGATTACAGTAATCATTAATAAATGCATACAAGAAGGTCTTACCAATAAAAGGTTTGACCTGTAAATAAATGACAGAAATATCAGTGGTAGCATCAACAAAATGTGCTTCGCACATGTAGTCATGACTGACATGAAGTGTTGTATGGGGTATACAAATTTAAAGCATTCTATGGATAAATAATCATGGACTATGGCAAACCATTTGAAAGATATTGAAATTCTGCAGAAAATGATATTTTTGGCTATTTTGTGATAAATATTTCATCAGAAAAATGATTCATCAACTTTTTACTTTTAAAAATTATTTGGTTATTTACAACATACAATAATAGTAAAAATATGACTGGATAGAGTTATTTGTCTTCTGCTTAATGGACCAATCAGATTTTAGGTTACAAATCCATAGAGGTCTTATTTTATTGTTAAAAGACATGAATTTTACTTTTTTGGCTGTGAAGTGACATTTGACCCATTTTTGTTGCAAAAGGTACTTTCGTCAAAGTTTATGAATATTATAAGAAAATTAAGAAAAAAAAACACACTTGAAAGACAAAACATCGATCTTTATTTTCATAATAAAAAGAGTTAGTTCGGGTTAAATGTGAAGAAAACTGCTCTGTGATAAATTTGCATGAGCAACAAAAACCTAAAGACCAAGATAAGAAAAAAAGCCAGATTTGAAAACTTTTATAGAAACGCTTGAGGATTTCCAATAATACTGAATTTTTGCTAATTTAAAAAAAAAATCTCTGAAAGAAAGAATATTAAATCAAAATTCTTTAAAAGTGCAAAAATTATCAACACACAATATCCACTCACTCAATAAATGATTTCAAAATTAATTATAATAAACATTCTTTACGCTGTAATAAATTTAATTTGGTCAAATTAATTAATTTAATAAAGAAAGAAATTTTCTAATCCTACCAAAATGGAATGTAAAATTCTAAAAAAAAAAAAAAAAGAATGGAAAACCTTGTATTTTTGCTTAAGAAACTGAAATGATTGAATGTGTGCAAATTATAATGATTCAACTTGCATACATACTAAAGGAATATATGACAATAAATGAATATGCAGGTGGAACTTACTTTCTGTAGTAAGTGGAACTGGCAACTTTCTGAAAAATGCTTTTAACAGTGAACTGACAACATTAACATCCAACCATTTGTCACTATCAATGTTCATATTTTCTATGCCACGATTCAACTCCTCTTGCATGTGTGCTACTGCTACAGAATTTCCTGGCACTCGGTACACACCTATAATATCAAGGCCCCTAGCCTCTACTATACGAGTACACAGCTCCACTATCAGTGGTACAAACTGCAACAAGAAATAAAATGACTGTCAGTCATTTCAGCACCTTGTGATAAAAAGTGAACCAGAATATACATGGTGAACATAAAAAAGAAAATTATAACAGTCACAGCAAATACAGCAAACTTAACAGACTATTGTAAACATGTTGCATCAAACTGCAAAGAAAAAACTGTCTGAAGCTGAGGAAGAAAATTAGTTGTGCATGTTAAAGTGTTATCATTTTTGGTTTAACATTGGAGTCACAATTCACATTTTCCTGCAAATGTGACACAAATTTTGAAGAAATTTTAAGTAAAAATACTTATGTGGATTACAACCACGATGCCCAAATTTCTCTACAGAAAACAATTCACATTTTGCTCACACCTGCCAGATTCTCCTCAGCTATCACTCTCTCACACACCTGCCATATATGCACTTTCAGTTCTTTGCGAAAAGCAGAATTCAAGTGGTGTTGTGCCTAAAAAGAAGTGTTGTAATTTTGATGTGAAATATGATAATTCTGTCAATGTTAGGTATGAGTATAGAGATGTGTTGTCATGCTGCTAAGCAATTTTATAAGCAAACTGTGAAAAGGAAACCAAATGATGATAGACTCATTCTTGTGAGAAAAAAAATCATGGAGAAATTGAACCTCAGGTGGGTTCTTATTTTCAGCTGACATCCCAATGATGGGATGATGAAAAGATGGCAGTAAACAATCTCCCTAGGTCTACTACTCCTACAACTCCAGTTTTTCTACTCTTCATTCTAATTCTCTTACAATATCCACTCCATCCAATCGTACCCACTTCGGAAGATAATATAATAAAAGTCATGTTGATATGTCATGTTAAAACAATTTAGTCAAAAGACTTTTCAAATCTAATGTTTCTTGATTTTAAAGCAAAATACATTTAAACACCCCAAAACATATATGCATCTGTTACATTAACCCTTACTGACATTAATTTTTATAGGCAGAAAGGGGTTTCAATCTAAGATATCTAAGTGGTGGCTTTTTTTAATCTCAATTAGTCACGTAAAAACAGGAATCCCCTATACTTAGGAAAATCAAAAGATATAATCACTTTAAAAACAAACTGCTAAATTAAGGATTTAAAAGGAGTAATAGTTTAAAATATTCAAATTTATAATTAATAATTAAAACAGACATGATTTAGTATGAAGATATTTCAAATGCTTGTATAACAGTTTGACTAACACAAAATATGATTTGTTTTTTTAAAAAAATTTTAAGTGATCATAAACATAATGAAAGTCATTAAACAACTCTCCTTCAACTTCAACTAAATATAACATTTTCTCTCTTTCAAAATTATCTTTAGAGATTTTGTTTTCTTTATAATATGAATTGTATGTCTAGAGGAAGCTCTCAAATTACACAACTCTCAGTGCTATCTTACACATTTTAAAAATCCTAAACCCGCCTTTCAATTTCTTATAAACTGATAGAACTCTGACAACACCACTCACATTACAAGAAACCATGTGTTGTAAAGACATTGTCATCATTCGAACCACTTACATTAGCATTGTGGTTAATATCATGCAAATTTTTTCTTGAATAAAAGCCATTTGGTATTAGTTTATGCAAATACACATGACTTTTCTCTAAACTGAATTGCATTTAATATATGATCTTAATCCAAATGTTTGCTTCACTCTTGTCAGAGTGTATATTGTAGAACTGTGGTTCCTCTTTGCTGATCTACATGTATTATTCTTCACAAATTTCCTCTTGTTATTTTATATTCATAATATGCAGAACTTAAAAAAAAAACTTTCTTAAATTATTGAATAGCATATTTTAATGATATACAATTATATAATCAATATTTGTTTAGGTTTTTATCTGTGGGACATAACCCATTTTGATTGTGCACCTTATGTAAAACACATTTGTATGCTTTTAATTAACTAAATGACCATGATTTTGTGAATTAACTATTTTAATTTTAAAATTATTCTGATAGTTTATATTAACGGTTAGAATTAGAAGTACAGATAAGGTTGGCATTGTGAAATATAAATGTTTCACATATTATGTATTAATAATTGCAATCATATCACAAAATATTTTGTTTTTACTTATTGGCAGATTTAATAAATGAATGAAAATAGTTCTTAGATGTTAGGTATGCTGCATGACATATAAAGAAATGTTCTCCAATCAGGCATATTAATAAAAAATTTTAACAAATATTTAATATTCTTTTAAGCATGTTAATCTTCAGATAAATTGTGACAGCTTGCATTAAGATTTTCAAACATTCATTTTATAATACTGAAAGGCCTAAGTTTGATTTATTTTTCATCCTAATTCATAACTGTACATAAAACAGTCTTGTTTTAGCAGAGAAATGATACCAATGCCTATCTTTATTACTTCCCAAAATGCCCTCCTGTATTTATAAAAAATAAGCATGTTAGCAACATTGTATTAAGTTCTGGAATTGTAATTTGTTAACTGCCTCTGAGTGCAAGTAATAACAGCTTTAATAATAATTAAAAAATATTCTAAAGACAAAACAATATGTCAAAATCACTTGCATAAAATTATGTTGGTATTACTCTTGCAGTTAAATGTCAATCCATGTTACTGCAAATACATTATTAAGATATCTAAATCAGAGAATCTATCCCTAGTCATACATTATAACTTATGATAACTAATTTCTTTTTAATTCTTGCACAATCAAAGTTAAAGATAATAATCTAAATTATTCTTATTTCCTTGCTTGCTTTCTGTTTATATTCTGTGGAGACTCTTTGTATTACTAAAACATAAAATTAATTTGACTTATTTTTTTAAAAACAAGATGCTAAACATATTTCAAATAGAATATTATTTTTGTGCAAAATATTTAGATCTGAAATGTAAAGATATCAAAACCAAACAATTTTTTAGCAATAAGGTACATTTTATTAAAAGTTCAGCATGAAACAGTAGAACTATAATAAAACATAAAAAGTACCATTTTAGACAGAGCTAACTGATTAATCTAGTAATTTTTTTGTCTGCTCAAAGTATGGCTACATATAAAGTAATTTGATAGCATGGCAGGTGAAATAAGATCAACAAACATAATTAACTTTTTATTCTACCCCAGTATTAGGTGAGGGAATGCATTCTTAAGTGGAACACCAAAAGGAAGTTTACAGATGTCTTCTAAACATATTTTATTCTACCTCATTATTAGGAGAAGGAAAGCAGTCTTCAAGTGGAACACCAAAAGTAAGTTTAGAGATATCTTCCATCTCAGGCTCAGAACCACCATCATGGCCACTGTCTTCCATCAAATGTTTTTTTAAACTGCGAGGTATGATGCGGCCTTTCCAACCTTTCTTTCCGCCATCATCTGAAAATTAAATGAATAATCTTTATTTCGAAAAATGATGAAAATTGGGCTGTGCAGAATAGATCATAGTGTAAGTTGAAATCAGTGCATTCTTAATTAAAAGGGAAGGTGACAAGTAGAAGTGACACATTTAAAAAGAGATCTGTGGATTTTAGCTGCTGTTGAAGTTGAAATGAAAATATGGTGAACAACATGGTCCTTGTAGTTGTTATTGTCATAAATGTGCCTAAAATTGATAGTCTGCATTCTTAAAAAGACCTCAGATCTTTACCCTTGACCCTGTTAAAACCCTCAATAATTTTAGAATTAGCAGAGTATGCCATTTTTTTAGTAGTATCTGGCAAACAACTATAAAGAATATATCAGTGTCATCAGAAACTCCCTTCTAATGAGGAAAACAAATTTTCCAACTAACCAATAATAATGCAATTTTAAATGAATGCCTAACGCATTTGAGAGAAACAAGTAAGTCGTTCTTACATACAGTTGAGCAAGCATTTACAATACATATGTGTAGCAAAGAACACAGGTCTGAACCATTCTCCAATTCTGCAATGGCTAATTTAATTTCAATATCATGATGAGGCACCAACAAGTTGAGGAGCAGTTTAAGAATCAAAATGTGGTCAAAGAAAAAGACAGCACCTCTTCTGAAGAGGTTTCGCAAATGATAGCAGTGAAGCTGTAAAAAATCAATTTGTGTTTGCAAAACTAGTATTGAAGATAATTCAAAGAAAATATCCATCATTTGTTTAACCCTTTGAACTCGAGATCCCACTATAGTGGGATTACCAGAAAATCAGATTTCCCCGGTGTCCTGCAATAGCAGTATAAATATATAAAATTATATCCCGATAAACTAAAACATTGGTATATGCTGACTTACCCTAGAAATGAACTCTTCCAAAGATTTTGTGTGTCTCCGTCTCGGCATGCAAGTTCAGTGTAGTGTACAAGGCTAAAATGAGTGTAGTGTACAAGGCTAAATATGGCAACGGTCTTTCGATGTTCTGCTTGCAAAGACTACCTATGCATTGAAATTAACAGCCGCTGTTGGTCGGATTATCATTCCAAGAAGGAATTTTGGTGATAAAGTGTTTCACACATTGAGTGGCTGATTTTACGTAGAAAATTTTAAAAAAAAACAATTTTTTAAAATTGACATTTTTTTGCTCAGGGAGCTTGGGTTAGGGGTTTGTTACATACATGCGCGTGGAGTTCAAAGGGTTAATTAAATATTACAACTACTTCTAGTAATGAATGATTTTATCAAGAAGCAATACCAAATTGAGACTGTTGATAGTGTGAAGATCCAGTTGCAACTGTACTAAGATTTAAACCACACCTATTTCTGTTTCATGAATGTGGAAGATTAAGTATAGCTGATTGTATAACTCAATTTGTCTTCACTTCTACATAAGTAGTCAAGATATGTTTCCAAAAAAGTGATTATAAATAAAAGTAAGCATTAGTAAATGATTATGTACAGATCTCTCCACTAAGCGTTTAAATTGATTGTATATGGCAGAAAAAAGTGCTTTAGCTTCAGTGCAAATGTGTCTCAAAAGTGAAAGTGGCAGGAAAGTACTACATATTTTCAATTTAGATTGAACTGCATAAAATAATAATTTTGTATCATGTCAAATTGTAGCAAAGATGCTAAAATTCTGGAAAAAAATATTTTCCTCACAATTTTATGATAAATATCTTATCTGAAAAAATTACCTTGAACATTTTATTTTTAAAAATTATTGGTTATTTGTAAAACACAATTTTGGGGAAAAAAACTGATTGAATAGAGTTATCTGTTCTTTTTATAATGGACCAATCAGATTTTAGATTACAAACCCATGCATAGCAATCTTTATTCTTAAAATATGGTACTTGAAAATGCGAATTTGACTTTTGGGACTCCCAATGATCATTTTTTGATGGAATACTATAGTACCGCCATCAAAGTTTATGGATACAATAATAAATTTCAGAAAAAATTAATACACTTCAAAAGACATAACATCAATCTTTATTCTCATATAAATATTGTCAGCTCAGGTTAAATATGAAGAAAACTGCTCCATGATAAATTTTAGTAAATTTGTCCCCTGCTAAACAGCAGCACTGAGACTCCTAATTTAAACATAATAAATGTATTTGCTCATCAAGTTTACTTGAATGCAGGATATTATGGTATTAGTTATATGCTAAACCTAGGACCTTAAATCTAGAATATCTGGAAAAGCTCAGGTCTCAAAAGCATTCTGAATAATGTCCAGGATTGTAAGTACTCTTAATGGGATGGGGTGTATAAGTGTACACTTATTTTTAACATCAGAGTGTTTTTAAATAACTATGAGTATTAACTTGGGCTATTAATGTATTACAAAATTGTCATTTATTTAATTAAAGATGATCATCCATTACATATCATTATGTTAATTTTTCTACAAAATCACAAAAGTGCTATGCTATTTATATCAGACTGTTAAATAAAATAATTAAATTATTGTGAAAAAATCAACGTGCAATGATTGAATGTAGTCTAACTGGCTGTGTGATTAAAAAGTGATGAAGAAAATTACAAAAACTGAACAGAAAAGACTCAAATGCTGACAGAACTGTAATTTCTGGATTTGATAGAATTTTTCACTATGAATTAAAGTCAATTTGATAACAAAAACATTTTACCATGAACAAAAATCAGAATCATAGCAGCTAAATTTGATGATAGAAACATTCCACCAAGAATGAAAGTTAATATAAAGCTGCTGGATTTGATAAGAAAACATATTCCACCACTTATTAAAAAATACAACTGTTGTTTAAAAAACTGGGATAATGACAAATGCCAATATGACTTACCTCAGTGAAATGTAGTATACAGAACAAAGTCATATGCTTATGATGTGTCAGTTCATCAATTTTTTAAAAATATTTTTAAAAAAAGTTATTTGAAATGTGTTTCATTAAATTCTTAAACTACTTAACCTCACCAATATGTAAAGTAATCAACAACAAAAAAATGTGCAACTTTTGCTATATAAGTATGAGATAATCGTTAGAGGATAATTTCAATTGTTAATCAATCACTCACTTTATTGCATCACTGTCAAATATAATTTAGATACAACACTTTTAATATAAAGCTTATGTGTAGATTTAGTTCTTTAATAATTTTATTTCAGTAAAATCAAAAAACTATGCAACTAAATAGTTAAAAAGAAAAATAATTTTGAGAGAGTGGTGGGAATCCAACCTCTTAACAACTGCAATAAAATTAAAGTAAAATGATTAAAAAGTAAACGTCATTTAAAAACCAAAATACAATTTAAAAAATAATAATGCTATATTTAGATATTAATTTACTAGTATTAGAATTAAATTCATAATGTTTAAGAGATCAGTTGTAAATTCCATATTCCTAAACTAATTATACATGTATATGTACAAGTAAATTATTAAACTGATACTAATTCATTCTCTGTTTATAATATACATTAAGTGTAATATTTGTAAAGCCAAGACCTTGAACACATCACTAGCTAGATAAGGTATTGTTTCATGGAAGCTTGCAAACACAGGTGACATCTGTTATATAAGATATGCTTCTCCCTTGTTCCATTAGGTCCTGGACCTAAAATCTTTCTTGTCTATCTAAGTGACCAAATGGAGGTGTTTCATTCATTCATATTTATGACCTTAAATACAGTAATAAAAATAAAATGCAATAAATGACAGCACTCCAAACTTCCAACAAGCAAAACTGACAGTGCAAATATGGACTAGTTGTACAAATGTGAATAGCAAATGTCTACTGCATTATCCACTTTTGTCATAATCATATACAGGTATCTTTACAAATACATCTACAAATGATGGTATCTTATAGGAGTAAACTTCTTAAGCTTAAAAAGCCATTCTTAGGATTTGAAATTTTATGAAAGACTGAGATAAAAATAATCATAAGAAAAGATATCAGCCTGTTTACTTAAGATATTTTAACAGGAATGCACATAATGAAAAGTTACCATTTTTCTTCCTACGCACACTTGGTGATGGAGGAAATTTGGTTTTAACAGGTTTTTTCCCTTTCTCTTTTTCTCGATCTTTTTCCTTGTTCTTATCATGATGATGAGCCTGAGGTGATGTCTGGACAGTCACGCTCTGTTCTGATTGTGTACTCACTTTACGGCGAATCAATTCTGCATTTCCTACTCCTTCCTCCTGGATCAAGAATAAAACAACTAATGTTTCTATAGCTCTCATACTTCTTTCTGAGATGCAAGTCATAATTAAAAAATCTCACAGTACCATATGTAATCTGTAAAAGATGGAGGATAACAGTCGAAAAATGGAGGATAACAGTCAATAAATTGCTAAGATTACAAGATGTCATACACACACAAAATGCACACACAGACTTTATCTATGACTAACACAAGTAACAGATTTATCAGTTACATGCAGAAAATAAGTCCACAGAAATTTCAAAAATAGGCATTTGGGAAAAGTTTTGAGAAAATTAATGTGTAAATTTTATGTAAAAATTAAATACATCATCATTATTCTCAATAGGAATTGTATTTATTATTATTTCTAAGCCTATTTCAGGTTGTTTGTTTTTATCTATGTACAAAATCACTTGTTTTATTCAGTTAAAGGCTTTTCTTTAATTATTACAATTTATGAATTGTGTAATATTCAAATAAAAAAATTACTTTTTATTTCAATATACAATGATTATTTTGCATGTTTTAAAAAACTGTAGTATAATTCTAATTTGTTGAAAATGAAAAAATGCATATAATTATACAGAATTTGACAAATGAAAAACCTATTTTAGATTCTGCTTAATACATGATTATATTAGGTATTCCAAACATCGCTGAATGGCTGATTGGGACGTTGTTTTGTCAATTTTTCTACATTTTCAACACTCATGTTTCCTCTGTATATTGAAGCTTTGTAAAATAAAAGCACATGAAACAAAAGTTTGTTCTCTGTTCTGTCTTTCTGTGTTTTTTGTTTTAATAAATAATTGTGAAAAAGTAATAAGAAGTTATTCAGAAGTTGCCAACCGAACGACTTTTTTACCAAGCCGCCATAACTTGTCCGGCGGTAGCGCTTAACACATGCACTCTTTCTCGGTCCATCAGTAAGTTCGTGGTACAGTAATCTAAAAATAATAACGGTTTTCATGTAGGGGAGAGAACAAGGTTCATTTCCATACTAAACAATTCACGGGAATTTCAAAATAAAGTGAAATACGGTTAAACTAAAATTTTCTTAAATTACGTTCATGGTGATTCCGATAACGTAGCAGCTTTAAAAGATACCAAAAAATAGGAAAATCCCTCATCTATAAGTCTGTATAGTTTGTTTGAGTTAAAAAATACTGTGCACGAACTGAATTGCGTTGAACGAACGGTGGTCAATTACCGAAATCACCGAAGACCGAAAACAACAATGGCGGACGGTATCGAGTACCGTAGCGATCAACTCAGCGACTTTGAACCAGTTTCCATTTTGCATTCTCGTGCATCACTCTGTTTGAGGACGTTATTTGATAAGTTAAATCAATTATTTTCAGTTTATAGCATACATTTTTTCGTTTAAAGGACTATATTAACCGATAAATAAGAATTTTCAGTGTCTATAGGCCTACGGTAGCGTTCGTCTTTTAAGGCGTTGAGGGTGAACACGGAAAATAACTTTGTGAATTTATGTCTGCCTTATCCATAGCTTAAGTTTTGTATCATTCAATAGTGGAAAGATTTATTTGCAATATAATGTATTTCGTTTATTCGGATCGCGTGTTATTTGTTTTTAATTCTTTTTATTTTGTGGTCACGTGACCACTTTTTTTTCGTTCATTACTGCTGTAGCAGGGCACAGTGTAAACAACGAGTAGATCACTAGATGTTTTTTTTAAATTTTAGTTATTATTTTTACCAGATTTTCTTTTCTTTTTAAAAAATTCTGATAGACACGAGTGAGTTATATCTTTATTTGTTGTATTTTGCAAGCTTATTTTTCCACAAATGTAAGAGTGAGTCGATAATGCACATTCTATTACATTTACAAGGCCTACTCACTTTTCTTATGAATTTACTAGGTTTTGTAAATAATCATATTTTCCAAAACTTGTTAATTCTTTTTGACAAGATTGTAAGAAAACCTTAAAATATATAGACAAAATATTTGGTAGTCAATTATTGAATTAATATACTGTAATTTCTGGTTATTCACATTGTGTAGCAATCATTCAGCTGATGGAGCACATATTTTATTTAAATAATATTTTTTTTAAAAATTTAATTAATTTATAATTCCATATCTACACTATAGTCAAATATATAAAAAAGTTAGAGGTTCAGAAGCCAGATTATGTTGTCCTTAAAACTATGTTCAAAATTCTTTGCAGATATCTTTAATAGTTTTTTTAGATGTGGTGCAAAAAAATGAAATTAATGACTGATTTTCAACTTTTAAATAACTTTTCAACCATAAACATCTCCTATGGTATACTCCCATCTTTGATTGAAAATATCTTGAAAACTATTGTGATTTGTCCAAAAATAAAAGCAGTTTCATAAAATTCAGCCATTTTTCTATCAGAAAAGACCAATAACAATCTTTTTTTATTGAATTTTTTCAATTTTTCATGCTTTTTGAGCTAGGTATGCACCTTAAGAGATTGTACCATTCAATAGGGGAAAGATTTATAAGGTACAAATATTTTTTAAAGCATGTCAGTGGAAAGACTGGCTGAGAAAAGATGATGTATATAGGTAATAAATGGATGTCTTTTACTGCAACTATGAAATTATGTCTGTGTCCAGTGAAGGCAGATTGTGGAATAATGGTCTACCAGCAGATTGAATTGCTTATTTAGGTTAAGCACCATAACATGAAACATGCTGTTGTGGAAAACATGTAATTGTGTGCATTCAACATATAAGAACATTCCTTGTGGTACCATGCTAGACTGCACTAGAATCATTGAACTGAAAAAGCATTAAATTAGATGAACGATTGGCAAATGTCTGAGTGTGTGTACAAAATATGAAGATTTCTTTACTGTAGTGAGTGCATTCTTAATATAGATCTTTCCAAACTGAATCCAATGGTACCAAAAGCATCTCTGTAGCTCAATTACAAGCAGAGTTATTACAGTTTAACGTTCATAGCAATTTCGTCCATTTTGTGTTAACTGCATTAGAGCTTTTTCCAACCCGAAAATGAATAAATTGCTAATTTTGACTGACAATATATTTGAAAATAACATTGTAAAGCCTCTTAAAAAAATTCAGCCATATTTGTATGTTGGATACTACTTATATGGAGAGTCTGAACTATATTGAACATCATTTCTTCATTTTGTGGACCTTCAAAGTGAGCTATTTGTACAATTTCATTTTTGAGCATAAAAGTTTGCGAAAAATTAAATATTGAAAAATTCGTAACTTTGGTTGTAATTGAGGTACAAACTTGATTTTAGTATTATTGAAATCAGCAGAAAAAGTTCTATCTGTCTATATACATTTAAAGTATTAGTAATGATTTTGAAAAATATGTTTGGAATACCTAATTATATTTACCCAAAATAAAGGGCTTATTTTAAGATTCACGACAAACACTTTAAAAAAAAAAGATTTTTTTCCACCTCCTATATATATCAACATAATTATGATGCATTGAAATAGAAAATGATTAAAGGACTTTTCAAACACTATTTCAGGAAAGTGATCTTTCTCATAGCACTGATGTAAAATATTTTACCCACCAAAAAAAAACCCAAAAAAAAAATAACCACCCCACCGAAAAAAAATCAACAACAATAAAATAATTTAAAATTAAAAATTAAAATATTTTGGCTAGATAATTCAAAAAGGCTACTGGCTATACTGATCTAAATGAGAGCAGGATATGATTTATTAAAATAAATATATTGTAATCAGATAAAACTGATACCAGTTTGTGTATTCATACCCTTATCAGAAGCCATTTTATTAATGTGAACACGGTCTGGCATTGAAAGTAACACTACATACATTTTGCACCAAATTTTACTCATTCCCTCGAGCTTCATCTTAATTGCAAATAAATGTATAGAGAAAATGTTTATTGTACAAGCAAAATTATGTATGTCAACCAGTTATTTTCAAATGATGAAATGATTTATGGAAGTGCTAAAAAGGACCATATGTGTAAGTATACTTAGCAATTAATTGTTTTAACCATTCCAATAAAATCTTTGACACTTTTTTTGAACAAAATAATAAAATCTTAGCATAAAAAGTATAACAGAGACAGTATTTTAATATTTAAAATGTAGGGACAGTAATACTTTCTATATCTAAAACCACGCTCTTCTGTACAATGCAACAATGCACATAAATAATGGCAGCAATAGATGACAAACCTGATAAATTTTCAGTTTAGGAAATAAATTTCTGAACACAGTTGGCTAAAAATATTATTAGAAGAAAGAAAACATTGTTTATTCAGAAAATATAAAATCCTGAAAGAGAAGTTAAAGAAAAATGTCAATATGACCACCCATCTTGAAATGTACTGGTATGTATTTAACCATCTTTCCTCCTAGAAGATGAATAGACCAGATGGGTTGGCAGAGATGATTTTTTTGAGATTTAGAAAGTTTAACACCTCTTCTATAAGAATTTTATAATATTCTGGTCATATTTGATATATGGGTCATTCTTTGGGCAAGTGTACCATGAAGGTTGGGTCCATTTGAAATGTGTTTTCTTAAAAATGAAGCATTGAAATATCATGTTTTTATATTCTATATACAGTTGAACCCGGATATGTCGACAGCCTAGGGGTTTGCCAAAAAGAGTCGAGATTACCAAAAACCAATATGGCGGCAATATATTACAGTACTATAACATGCACTTGAAATTTCTTTATGTACATGATGTGCGTTAATGAATGAGAATGTACATGCATGTGTTTGGTGATTTTTTACACAACAGCTTTCTGCGATTTGTTTGATGACGCGATCGGCATGCTATAAAAATGTACAATCGTGTACATGTTTGCTAACAACAAAAGGTTTATGTACACGCAGTTAATATGGTTTCTTTGTAAAGTCTAAAATGCTTTGTTGCTTTTTGCCTTTAACAGTCTATTGAAAACAAATGCTTCAATATTACATGTAATGTGCTTGAAATTTCTTTATTTACATGATGTGCATTAATAAATGAGAATGTACATGCACACGTTTTTGATTTTTTACACAACAGTGTTGCCGCGATTTGTTTGATGATGTGATCGGCAGGCTATAAAAATGTACATACATGTACATGTAATTTGTTTGCTAACAACAAAAGACTTATGTGCACCAACTAACAGCAGAGATTTACCACTACATGTATACAAATCTTTCATTATATTCTCCAACATTGCAAACAGAAAGATCACTCACAAAAATCACAAAAAATCTGCAGGGTGTACACTGTAGTTCGTTTTTACAAAAAGCTAACCAATGTCAAAATTAAATTTGCGAGTCATTTTGCTATGACACAGCTCTGAAAAGTATTGTATGCGTGGTGACTTCAAAAGCAGGATAATTAACATAAAAGAGGTGTGAGCCAGTTGAAGGGCATTGATAACTAACATTTTCTAATTCTCATGACATTTTGTCTTGGTGTGATGAGTTAAGTGCCAAATAAGAAAAATAACTTTCTTTTTCATTAAGATCACATTGTTGCAACAGCGAAGACGAGAAAAGTTCTGCAATCATCAACACTTTGAATGCTTCAAAACAGCTAAGATTTCTGATAAACTTGATGTATTTTGATTAAATTGATTAACATCGTAAATAGCTTACATATTTATGTACATATCCATGTGGTTTCTTGTGCACCTTAAAGTTTCACACAGCTGTAGGTATATTTTAAACTTGAGCTAGTAAGGGTAGAAAAACCTGTGAATTACATTCAAGAATATAACATTGTGATTAGGCTTATTATATATTTAAAAACAGTTTATTTAAATAGATACTTTGTTTATATTTAATATTGTCTTCGCTGCATAATAACTTAGCCGTTTTATATTAAGTTGAGAAAAATAGAGCTTATTTTATGGTGGTTGATAATTTTGTAACTGGGAAACGATAATGTTTCCACGTTACTAAGTTATAGTTTTCTACCCCATTTTAAATAAATATGTATCTAGATTAAGTTAATGATTTAGGTTAATGAAGAAAATATGTTAGTTGTAATAAGATAATTATAGTGCTTATTTTAAAATTATTTTTCCTTGTAAAATACATCACAACCTTACTTTCAAAGTTTTCAACAGAAACATATGCTTTTCATATAACATTAAAATTTTTATAATTTTTATCTTTTCTTATGTTTTTATGTGTATTAGGCCCTGTTGTAGACTAAATTTAATCCACTTTATTTTTTTTGCACTTCATGTCACAAAATGGTACACTTGCCCCCAAAATAAGCTATATAAATATTAAAATAAAAGCATTCTGAATAACAACCATGTGTTTTTACTCATCAAAAGGTCAAAATGCCCTACATTTTCAACTGTTTCCTTATACTCTGAATAAACTGGTGAAAATTATAAACTGACTGAAATCTCTTTTGCTTAGATTTATGCACCTTTCATTAGATGATCTAAAAATAACTGTCCGATGAAAGTTAAAAAAAAAGGGTGAAGAATGTAAACATGTCACACGGGCTTTAGCATGACTGACAGGACATCAAAATTAAATATCTATCAATTCTATAGTCTTTTGTTCTTATTTATTATTTTAGTAGCATGTTGCATATGTGATCATTTATATTGTAGTTGTATTCATAATGGTGAACTCACAATTTGTTTGGCCTAAAATAAACATTCTTTCACCATTCTTTTAAAAAACTGTCAAAAGCAAACGACGGTGTGAAATACCACAGAATGATTTTTGGAATATACTCACTTAATCAAATTATATATTTTTTCTTTTATGTGGCATAATACCTTTAAAAATATAATGCAATAAACATAGTTAAACATACATCATTATCTGGATTGTTGTTAGTCTTGATTGCCTGAATCCAGGACATCATGGTTCCTTTGTCCACTGCTTGCAGAAGATAAACTGAGTCTGTGAAAGTAGTAAGACGAAACACATACTTGCGCTTGCGGCTGTAGTCATGTGCAATATCAACAAGGCAGGACTTAATTGATATTGGTGGTTCTTCAAAGTTAAAAGATAGCTACAACATAAAAGTAAAATTCTGAGCTAAACAACTGGCATCAAAACTAGTGAGGGAGACAAAAAAAAAAAAGAGTTATATCATTAAAGAACATTTTTATGCACTGGAAGACAAGAGTATTTTACCATTTAAATATAATAATAAAATATTAAAAACCTCACAAATTTTACCTTCATTATTTGAAAAGCATCATCTAATAATTACAACTGTTTGGAAAAAAGTCAAATAACATTTAGCTTAAATGAATGACTGGAATAAAATAATTTTCATTTCAATTAAAAATTTTTTAACTTACAATGTACTACGATTTTGACATACAGATATTAATTAATATTTACTATAATGTGGTATGAAAGAATGAAAATCAGAGGGGACAAAAACATTTGGCCAAAAGCTAAAGTGTTTAATCATGCTTATCAACAAAGCCAAAAGTATTTAGGTAGAAATCAATACAAGTATAGATAATGAAGTCAATGAAGTGTAAATATCACCACTAAAGCAAATTCCTGCACAGAATACTATGTATTCTTGGTCTGTGTCGGATACCCCACCACTTAATAAATACATTAGAAATAAAATAGAAAGGTAAAACATGTTAGAAACATGTTAGCTTTGTGTACTGGCTTAAAATGACTTGGGAGGGGAAATTATAGAACTGACCTATCCACTGATACAGCCTGCCCTGGTCAGTTCTCTGACTTGCATGATTGGTGGCACCTAGACTGCACTGGTGTCCTTTTCTTTCCATTTCCTTATCCTACTGGTTATTTCAGAAACACACAGAGTGAATCTTTTCTAGTCTTCAATGCCCTTACCCAAAGGGAATATAGCACATTCCCACTTGAACTGGCAGGTTTGTTATCTGCTGTACAAGATGTGGAAGTGACCCCTTTGTCAAACAATAATTTTTTTGCCAAGGTAAACCCTGCCAGAAAATCATCTACTATAATTAAGTTGAGAGAGTCTAGTTCACTAATGCACTGAAGTAATTATAAATTATATTTTATAAGTGCAGGAAACCCTTCTTTATGGTTGTGTCATCTCTGACAGTAGAGTAAGAGCTAGGTCAGACATTCCACTTGGTTACTAATTACATGACACAGAGGCCTACAACTTGGTCATTTCACCAATTTAATGTAAAAATAGTATTATAGAATCTTTAACAGTTTTTAATTAGGATCTTAGTGATAATTCATTCATTACTAAACTTTCACCATTAGTACCAAAGAGTAACATTGTTTATTTCTATTGTTAACTTGTGTGAGTTGAAAGACTGCCTGCCTATCACTGTGCATTTTTCAGTGTTTAGCTGCAAAGAGGCATACAAAACAACTAGTTTATTTTTTAAGCTAATTTCTTTTTTTAATTACAGCTTGATTTCTAATTTAGTTTGATAAGAATTACATCAACACTTATACTGGTACAAGACACAGAGATCCCAAACAACCATGCAACCAGCTGGACTGGTCATGCATACATCACAATCAGCCAGAAAGTCATTCCCACAACCATCAAAGAAAGACTGTGTAAAGAAAACTGTCCCAGATCTGACACTAGAAAAAATGTTTTCCCAAGAAGGATCAGCACCCTGTGCACCAGAGCACTCTACTGCATTTAGGTACCACACCAAGGAGGAAGAGGCTAGTTACTAGTCAGCTCATGGACACAAAATCCAATGCCATTGCAAAACTTTAACCCCTGATGAAGGCTGATACAAGAAATCTGCCCAGGCCTGTCATGGTGCTTACAAATAGCCTGCTCGTCAAATCTAAGAAGTATACCCCAGAACTCTTTCACTCGTAACAAGTGAGGAGACTAAACAAAACTGAAGTCAGTGCACACTTGATTATATAATTTTTCTGCTGTCATTATGTTCTTTTCTTACAAATTAAATCTATCCCAAACATTACACGTATTGCATTAATCTTTTTTAACTATTAATAATGTTCTGTTATTCAGGTCTAGATTAGAGGTTCATTAGCCATTTATTAATTAAGAATCTATTATTCAATACTCTGTAACACCTCAAAAATATTAAAGCATGGTGAGGTATGTGGTCAGCCGTTAGGTTTGCTAATGTTAATTTAATTAATTTTAATCCATTTCTAATCCCTCATGCCACAGACAGCAGTAAAAAAGATTGCAAAGACTCCAAAGCAGGTGGCAGAATTACAGGTTACTACAGCCACTTGAAAAGGTTCTAGAAGAGTAAGTAAGCTACATGTGTTTCATGAAACACACCACTGCTGTGCTCACCATCACTTTTACTTACTACGACTAATAATAGCTTAACTATTAGTCTATATTAAAAAAAAATAAAATACTTTTTTCCCTTTTAATAACACATATATAAAAAGGAGACATGCCATTTTTATGACAGTCAGTCATAAATTGTTGTTTGAAAAAAAAAATCAATGGATGTGATTCTAACTTCATATACATTCTACTGTTATAGTGGGACTATAATATTAATAAATTAAGATAGGCATTTAAATCCTTTAATGTAAGATTTCATATATGTGGAGCATATGGAACAGCCTACATAATTAGCCATAAGATTAGTTAATCTAAAGAGACCAAAGATGGATAACTTGCAGATTAAAAATAATAAGGATTATTATGATTAATTTTGAGTTCTTAACTAATAAGTATTTACTATCCAAAACCTGTTTACATGCACATCTTTATCTGAGCTGTTTATAAAGTGCAAGAACAATAAATGAAAGAACTGTCAGCACGAATGCACCTACTGCGCTGTTTTCACGATGATCCTTAAGAAGAAAAAGAGCATGACCTCTCAATATGGCCCAAACTTGCTTCCATGAGCGGTCACTGCATTTCTAATGAAAAAATAAAAATAAAAAGTGTAAATTCAGAAACCTTCTCTAGCTTTCTTTATATGCATGTGTGAGTGCACATTTGTGTGTGCATGCAAACGTTTGTGTACAGTAAACTCTACGGTAAGTACATACAGCAGTAATATATAATACAAAGTCAACATAATAAATACATACTAATAGCCCCTCATATACGGGTAGAAAGGGCACTCAGAGTATTGAGGTTTGACCCTGACCACCAACACCCTGTCTATCAAGGGAGTAAACCAAGCAAAATTTCAGCTTTCAATTTTTCCCAGTGGTTGTGAATCATATTAATAGCTTATATTATATAAGTTGGTAGAGAAGGTAAACCATCCATGCAAAACTTCTTCACTCAGCTTTCTCCCTGTGGCTACACTTCTGCTTCAATCCCCCTCTTTCATTATATTTTCCAGAAGTAGACCATCCTCATAAAATTTTTGCTTCCTAGCTATCTCCCTGTGTTTATGCTTCTGCTCCAACCACACTTTCATTATCTGTTCCAGAAGTAGACCAACCTCGCAAAATATCTGCTTCCATCAAAATGGACAGGGGGATTTCCACTTCATGCATTAAGAACTTTGGCAATAACTAAATTAAAACATCACATACTATTTCCTGAACGTGACTTTTTCTCATAGCCATTCTGAATTATATTTTACTGTTTGATCTGAAAGAATTTTTTTTACAACTTGATTTTGTTGTTTTCTTATGCATAAAAAACTAATGTCACTCTACTAATAATGATTAACAGATTCTACCTCAATGGTTGATTAAGTAGAATTATAAAAGCAAACACACTCACACATGCATGCACAAAATTGGAAGTGGGGTTTATAGAAAGACCCAGACACCTGGAAAAAAGCTCTTTATGACATGTAAAATGCTGAAATATAAATTATACTTTTATTGAAAATATTTTGTTAAAATAAACAAAATATATATGTACCTACCTTACCATCATACATTGCTATTTTAGACCATAAAGGCCCTTCACGTGTTATTTCTGCCAGTGGACTCTCTGGAGGTTTGCCTTTACATTCTGTGGCCTCCACAATGCTGGGTGTCTGTGACAGGGTTCTCCAGGTTCAAACAAGTTATATTACAACATGCACATTATAATTCTCTTACTTGACTAGCAAATTCTTGCAATTATTAAATGAAATTTAGACGCATTATAAAATAATAAATAATATTATCACTGATGATGACAATAATAATAACGTTGAACATAAATTTGAATTTGTTATTATCAATCATAATTACTGTGATCATTATTCCTTTGGAAATGTACACGTGACAACAATAGTGACACAATAATTGTGTACATTTATTTAAGATAAGGGATGTGATCAGACAGAAACAAAATTACAAAATATGTTAGTTGGACAAGTATACTTTCAAAACAGAAAGAATATTATACACACAAATTTAACTCAGAAGTAAATGTGAATATATCATCAAAGAGAAAAATAATTTCAACCAATGTGGCAGTTTATTGGGACATGAAAACATGTGCAATTATTGTGATCACTCATCTCATGACTTGATTCTAATAAGAATAACAATAGCTCTAATACTAGTGAACAAAAAGTCTATGGTCCTTTCAAAACCAGACATTAGGGGAAATGTGTTCACAAAATTAAAGTGTAAATTTTACTGACAAAATTAAAAATGCCATCATTATTCTTTTTAGGAATTATTTATTGTCATTATTTAAAAACATTTTATGTTGCTTGTTATTATGTCTGTATGTACACATTCATACAATTATATTCTTTAAAAAAAAAATTATTAGAATGTGTGAACTGTGTAAACACACACACACACACACACACACACACACACACACACATCTACACACAAATTCTTCAATTTTTTCCAAAAATTTGAGACAGGTGTGATAACCTTTCCATTCTGGAAGGAGATTTAAAAATTTTTTTTCCTTTATGCAGATCACCATGAGAAACAAACAAAAAAATTAAATGAAAAAACTTTTGTTCATCTCCAACAACCACATATATATTTTTTTATCTAGGACTGTTTTACATATGTACTCGCATGTGGTCCAGTAGTCACTTTTCTCTCAAATTTGTAATTATTTTACAGTTCTAGGACTGTTTTACATATGTACTCGCATGTGGTCAGTAGTCACTTTTCTCTCAAATTTGTAATTATTTTACAGTTATATTATTATGCACTGCTCTTCACCCCACTGAAGTTTTACAGTGTTAATTTAAAAAAAAAAAACTAACTGAAAATTGATGAATAAGAGCCCAATGCAGATCAGGTGTCAAAAACTTTCTTTTATATGTTGATGTACTAGTAAAATTCTGACCACCAGCTTAAAATAAATTAGCCAATATGGTGACCTGGAGTAGTGCTGGGAATTATTAACCCCTGTACAGACAGTCAGACAGATGGACAGATAGATACATAGACAGATAGAAATAGATAGATAGATAGATAGACAGACAGACAGACAGACAGACAGACATACAGACACACAGACAGACAGACTGACAAATAGATAAAATTGGGATTGTGAAATAGGGGGCCATTGAGCAAAGTTTTAGAACTTCTGAATTAATGGCAGTAATATGATTCAGTTTTTACACACACACCCATAGATGACCTAAACTGATTTTTACTTCATTTTTAATTTCTGTCATAGATGTCATTACAAAAATAAAGAAACAGGAGTGCAAATAATAAACAAAAAAGCACTAAAGCATTTAAAATCATTCAAAATTATGACAAAGCCAAACAAAACAAAAATATATCATTTGAGTTTAATGCAGCATCTTAGTTAAAAATTATAGCAATGCTCAATATTGTTAGATTTTCACATGATTAAAAGAGGAAAACACAAAAATAACAATATGTACAAATAAAACTGACTTTAAAAACTACATCCCAATTTTAACTGTGGTATAAATTTCTCCAGGAGAGTAAAGAATAAAATGTGATTTAAAAAGAATTATAATTACTTCATACTTACTGTTATTTACAATCTAAATGGCTACTTAATTAAACATATTTACATTAAGTCTTTCACCTGATTAATTCCTTTAAAACAACAAATACAAAAAATAATTTTAAACTAAATGAAGAAGTAAAATATTACTTACAATACTTTGATGTTTCCAAGAGTACGGCAAGATCAGAATGCAAATTGATGCAGGAAAAAATCAAACAAACAATTAGATATATTAGTTGCACTATTTCCATGTGAGAAAATCTTCTCATAAGCAATGCATTTAAACCTCTGAAAGGCTAATAAGTTCAAATACTGTTAAAAGGTGAACAGAATTTTAAAGGCAATGCAGGGTTATAAGCAGATGTGAGTGTACACAAAACAGCACATATAGTAACATACGTGCACACACACCTGTTCACCAAAGAAGTTCTTTAACTTGTTTAAGCTGTTTTGTTGCACTGGTGTAAACCTGTTGATAGACAAGGTTAGGATATTCTTGGAAGTTTTAAACTTTTAATAACTGTTGCTTGAAATATTACAATTAAAGTGTTGTTTGGAAACAAGATTTTATATTACAGTCTATGTGAAGTTTGGTAGCAAACTGATCAGTGACAATGATGGGAGGATAAAATTCTACATTTCATTGATATCTCTTTTAAAGATATGGTACCTAAACAAACTCCTCTGTTGATATAAAATAATAATTACAAAGCATTATATTTACAATCATTATAAAAAAAATTGAAAATGCAACATCTTTAGCTCAAAGTTGAACAAGGGGAAACTAGATATGTTCACGTACCATATCAATACACAAAAATAGTAAGATACTATACTCATAGCAATACTGCCCTACAGGAACTTTATTTTACAAAATACTACTAAAGAGACTGAATTTTGTTAAGACAGATCACTGGCGCTGCATACTTTTTTGTTAAGACAGATCACTGGCACTGCATACTTTTGTTAAGAAAGAGTAATTAAGATTTAGTGAAGGAAAAAATGTATCTTAATTTGGATTTTTGACAACTGATTAGTGAAGACTGTCGATGAAATGCTACTGACACATAAAACTGCTGGATTCTAGCTTTGTACTAACATAATAGTTAAAAGAATTATTTAATTCACTGATATAAACACATCAGATCATGTAGCTCTCTCAAAGATGTAAAAGCTCATTTTCTCGCCTTCCTCTGGTACAGACAAGCACCTTTTCCTGCCCATCCCACCCTGGTATTAATATCAGTATGTCTGAGTACTCCTTTTTTCAAAAGCAGACATTTTTTTAACATAATACCAAATTGAGGTTGATTTTGAAGCCTATAGGAACTTAGTTTATTTTCAAATCAGTTTATGACGTCAATATACATTGCTCATTTAAAAAAAAAATTCTATCCATACTGCTCTCATATGTGCCATGTACACATTGCAAAATGACAGCAAGATTTCATAGTGGTTCTGAGTCAAGTGATATTAACTGTTCAATCCAGTGAAGAAGAAGAATTTTATGGATTTGAAACTCAGGTAAATCATGATTTGAATGCAGATGATAGTGAAACTGAAAATGATATTGTTTTTAATTAGGTCAGTGAGATTAGCCAGTTTAAATGAACTGAAGTATATCTAACAGCTGTTTCTTGATGGATCTGAGGTAACAACTGAAATAACATTAGATTATTCTTTTCTTGAAGTACTAGTGGTAGAGATTGTCCATCATGCAAATAAGTGCGCTGTATTTTGGCAAGGTGGACTTATGTGTCAACTTTTGAGCAGACAGACACCCAGAGCTTATGTGATTGCTTTTATTACAAAATTATGTCTAACAATACAAAAATATGATTACATAAGTATAGTCTCCCTCTGAAATGTATTTTTCCTCTTCATGACCAAATAAGTGTTTGAAGGTATAACTTAATTCAAATATTTCAGTCTTACAAACATGAATAAAAGTTACTATATAATAAATTAGTATGAAAATACTTTCATTCACACACTTATCTATTTGTCTATCTGTTTATCTAAAACTCAGATCAGATTTGTAAAAGAAAAAAAGTGCTACACAGTAATATAACTTTTAAATGTCACATTTATCTATCCTTTTCTCTCTCTCTTTTTTTTTTTCAAACGCCAAAAACAAATTTGTTTAGAAGCAGGCTAATGTACAGCTACATAACATGTATATAATTAATTCAGTGACAATCTTAGTATTATAGACAAGACTTTTGGTCTCTAAAGTTAGCAGAGAATTTAGTAATATATATATATATAAATCCATGACACATGCTTGATTAGTGCACACAATCATTAAGTGATTTATAGTAATGCTTTGTTTTTGGAAATCATAAATGTGTATATGTTTGTGTGAATTCTTATAAGAATTCTATTTCTATATTGAATGGCATACTTCACAAATAATGTATGTAACAATCAAACTGTTAAATAGTGCTTTCTGATTACAAAATTATATTTTTTTAATGTATTTATACATTCAGTATTTTCTCAGCAGGTATATCCTAACCAAAATGGCAAACTGGTTATTATATAATACTGTTAGTTTATAACTACCACAAATCTGATTTTGACTGCATCCCTATCAGTTTAACATCAAACTTACTCAAGCTCTGAAACTGCCAACTTTGATACATTACCTTTACTGTGTACTTCATTTGGTTTAAAATGTTTAATAATTTAACTAATGAATAATAACTGGCCATAAAATACAGTAGATTCTATTATGTGTCAGTGATGAATCAAATTTAATTACATATGTGGAAGAGTAGTTAAGATTTCATGTAGAGATTTTGCTGCCTGCCATTCACAACACTTTTGTTTTCAGGTGTATTGCTGTAGCAGCAAAGATCACTGGCTTGCATTGTTTAAATTGCAAGGTAAATTCATGTTTATGTACTATGCTTGTCAGAGTATATTCTTTTATTGTTATATACCAGGGGTGCACAAACTGCGGCCCTAGACAGGACTCTATGCGCCCCCGGAAGACTTTTGGATGTTACCATTATTACGAATGTAAAGCACATTATTTCATTATTTTTGTCTTTTTTTTTTACTGAACCATCCATGTGGCAGCCCTCCATGCACTATCAATTGGAAATTTGGCCCTCTGGCCTAAAAAGTTTGTGCACCCCTGTTATATACTGTTTTATATATTTATTAATTGCAGTATACGATTATACATTTAGATAGAAAATAGTTTATACTGTGTAGTTATGTATTTTTATGTGATAATTTATGATACTTTCTTTGTGTATTTTATGATTCATTTGTGTGGGAACATTTTCACATAGTACACCAATATAGTTTTTAAATTTTATTTTGTATCTTATTTTCAAATTAAGCATTATTAAGCAAAGAGTTATGTTTAATGAGTAATTAATTTAGTTTCATTAGATAGTAAAGTCATCACATAACTCTTAGGGATTTAGAAGTAAATTATATATAAATGAAAGGCAGAAAACATAAAATGGAAGTAGCTCCATTTGTAGAATTCAGAGACTAGAATTTTAGGGGTTTTCTTGGCATGTTTATAATATAATGGCATGACTAAAGAGTATGCATGTACAGAGAAAAACAAAGAGAGAACCATGTAAAACAAGAGAAAATGAAATGGCAGGCATATGTGGCTATGTTGCCATGAAATAAATTCTCCATTTAAATATGATGTTGCATGTTTATCATCTCTTGCTATGGCTGTTGTCAAGCATGTGTACTGCTCATCATTATCATCCTTTGGTGAATCATTACACTACACCTCCACCCATCAAACATGAAATAAAGAAAATAATAATAATATAATTAAACAGAGGTGAGTTGAGGTTTTGTGTACTTTTATAAGAGAAGAAGAATTTGCATGTATTTTAGAGTTAATTTCACAAATATGGAGAAATCAATAGATTTGCTATAATCCCTCTCTACTAAAACAAATTTTCATCTATTTTTCATCTATAATCAACAAAGCTGTTAAATAAAAATAAGGGCAACCATACAACTGCTGATCTTAGGCAAAACACATTGAATGAAAATTCGTTGACAGTTAAATTAAAACGTATGCACACTTTTATATGGTATATATTTCAATTAATGAAAATCAAATGACAACTTAATTCAAGTTGTTTTTTTGATAAATACTATGAATTAACCTCTGTAATTATGCAGGTGAAACACACATGGCAAAAAGCAGTCAATTAATGAAAATCAAACGACAACTTAATTCAAGTTGTTTTTTTGATAAATACTATGAATTAACCTCTGTAATTATGCAGGTGAAACACACATGGCAAAAAGCTGTCATTAGGCAAGGTTATGTGACAGTGAATATTTAGTGTCATTTAAAAGAGTTCAATAATATGAAATAAAATAACATTTTAATGCTGCAAATTGTTCCATAACCATTTTTTATTTTAAAAAGATATTTTTAAAAATCTAGATTATTGCCACTATGAATATTTTAAGAACCACAAAAATATACAACAAAAAAATAATTCAATTTTGCTGTGAATCTACAAATCTACACAGTACATAATCCTTGTCAGTAAAAGGGTTTTCAATGAAGAATTTGCTCCCATAGCTAAATGTTCCCATTATTTACTAATGTTTAATTCATCATATTAAATAATAATGAAGTCAAAATAAGCAATCTGGACAATTATCGTAAACAGATATGATAGACATTAAAATATAACCATTCAGAAATGATTCAACTTGTTAGGGCGCTTCAAACCATGATGAAACCATTAAATATACTTACGCAGACTCCTCTGGGATAGATAAAGAATATGGTGATGCTGATGCTTCAAGGGTATTGGCACTATTTGATCTATCACGGGCTGTGGCCATGAGATAAGAAGTACGCCGGTGTAATTTGGCAGTAGAGTCTTCTACAGCACCTACAAATAATTTTTTAAAATGTAATAAATTAATGTAACAAATTTACAGACAAATAAAAAGTTGAAAGGAAAAGGTTTCTATACAAGAATACAAAGCTCTAGTTAGTATAACAAGTCAAAAAGAAATAGTTATTAAAAGACGTGACTTGCTACAACAAAATCAAGTGGCACTCCATGTAACCCCATACAAACCAATGAAAGAACAGGAAGAAAGATTCATTAAAATGAGGGGGGGGGGGGGGGGGGAATTAGATTGTTTTCTATTCTAAAACTGTATCCTTTTAAAAACCAAGAGAAAGTAAAAATAAAAAACAACCCAAAAGTAACAAGTTTTGGTGGGTAACATTTTAGTTTTCATAATATGTGATAACTTAAAAAATATTTTATAATATGAACTTGAATATGAGGTTTATATGATAACTCAAACCTGTTTGTTACAAATAAACTTGTTGCCACGTTTTCTTATTTAAGCAAAGAAAATAATATATGCTTAACTTTGCTAGGCAAACAATTTAAAAGATAATAAATGTTCAACCTGATGCCATAGCATCTTTTCTAGTTGATGCCATACTATCCTTTTCAAATAAATATTGAATGTGATACAGTATTCACATTTTCTTCATATTTGATTTCATTTGTGGCTGTAAACCAATAAAAGAAATAGTTTCCAGAAACATAAGAGATTCTTTCTTCAGTTAAATATGCACTGCAAGGCCTTAACCTGAATTAAAAAGTATACTCAACTAGTGCCATATTTAATATGGAAGAATAACTGCATATATCACTCTTTGGTTTTCCTTCCAACCATCCGTCTATCTTATCTATCTAAATTATTGTCTGGAATATTCTGTTAACACTATAAAAGAGAAATGATCAAAACTATAAATTATATGAAACATAATCCAAATAACATTAATTTTTGTATTTCAAAGAGAGGATAAGAACTTAAGATTTCATGTTCATATCCATGAACAATGGACAGTTATAAAAGATATGGGATTTAGGTGAAAACTGGTGCATATATCTGATGTCACACAAGTTGACATAAGTCAGTCATGTCATTAAATGTTAAATAAATAATAGACTGTTACTGTTTTGTTTTAAATTAAACATATTTTCATTCTTTATTTTTTTTGCTGATTTTAGACATGTCCTTATAAGCACATTCTGTTTCTGACGCGTACCATTTACAATGTTTTGTTTAGACACTGTGATGTTCATTGTCTATTTAACAATTATATGTAAATTTAATATTATATAAAGTCAAAAACTTGTTATTCCATCCATCACACTTTTTAAAAAACTAAAAAAATGAAATTATCTGGTTGGCATATTGCTCTGACTCCCACTTCTATGTTTTATAGACACTGTGAGGTATGGAAGAAAGAATCAAAAATATTCAAAGAATAAAAGAATGAATAAATTTCAAAAGAAATATAAATATTACAGTGACTGTCATTCATTGCCCTTCCAACCTACTACCTAATGTTAAAATACAATGAACAGACACCAAATTAAAAGTTGCTGTCATAAAGAAATGTACTAGAAATACAACCCCCCCCCCAACAAAATAAAAGGGATGGGGGGGGGGGAAGAAACAAACATGATTGGTATTTATTGTACTTTTGTTTGCAGTATGCAAAGTACCACAAGATTTGACCCAATTCTTGCCTAATGTTGGAGAAGAAAGTGGGTGGATGGGGGCTCGCTAAATAGAGATTAAAGATGGATTTGTCTTCTCCTTTAGTAAGAAGTTTTCGACCTACAGAGATACTGTGTGATATATGTTTGTCTTTAATGTTGTGGAAGAGAGAAAACATTTACAGCGCCTGCATATCTGCCATCTGCCAAGTGAGGGAGATGAGTGGTGTCTGCTAAAGAATTATTAATAACATAAATTAAGATTCTCATCACTTGTAATTAGTTATGGATGATTAATTAATAATAATAATAATAGCCATTAACTAGTTAGCGTTGGCATCACACATACTCATAACTGTGAAAGAGACAAGATATTTGCTACAACTGATAAAGTTTAGTTTAAGTGTTTTAAAATTCAGCTCTAGAGGCAATTAAAAGAATTTTAATTTTAAATTTTGATAAATTTATTCTTTATGAGCATGTATTAACAGATAATAAAAGACACTTATTAAGAAAGAGATAATTTTGTAAACATACTGGCACTCTTTTTCCTGAGAATAATGGTCTCCATGCTGCCTGGTGAAAATGAAACTGTAGGGGATGCATGAGGCATTTTAAGATGGTTGAATGTGATGGCACTGTCACTAGAAGACATAACTGCACATATATATATATATATATAAATACAGTTGGTTTAATAATTATAATAATTATTATAATTATAATAATAAATAAATACTATATAAGTATTGGGTGATTCTCTGGAAACGTGACCCAGATAGGCCATTAAGGGGTCACTTACTTTTGATGGCTGTAAAAAAATTATCTGTGTAGGAAATTGTCTGAACCTTTGAATTTCTGTTGAAGATAATATTAAATTTAGAAAATTAAAAACCGTTCTCTGTTTTCTGTATGTTTCTTTTATTCAATTTTTTTTGGGGTGTGATATAAATGCCCAATAAAAAAATAACATGGTGAACTTGTGATATGCAGCTGGTTGGTACAAAAACATATGTTGCGTACATTTAATATATAAAAATGAAAACCAAAACACATAAATCAAATTACATCCAAAAGAATCTACAAATATGTTTTATGGGTTTAATAATTTCATAATACAATACATGATGCACCAAAAATTTATGAACACTCACAATGCTTCATTAGTGACACAATAAAATATAATTACATCTATAAGTACATTCTTTGTAGTACAGTATACTTTAAAACATTTAATATGAGGATGATCTTCTTTTCACTTATCACATTTACAAAAAACAAAATATGCATGAACAAATGTGCTCATGATAAACAGAGCCTATATTATACTCACTTTTGATATGATAATGAAACATAAAATGTCATTCTATAATAATTATTAATTAAAATACCTGAAATTGGAGAGAGGTGCTGGTTAGAGGATGATTCCTGAATGAATCCATCTATGTGATCTTTTTCCATTGACAAGGAATCTGAGAACAGAGATCCAAACAGGAATTGAACAGGTCATTAAATCCTATTAATGCTGAAGCATTCTGAGATTTTTCTTTAGCATTTCTCAAAGATTTCTTTACTTTTAAATGAAATGTTTTGTTTTTAATTAATTTTTGTAAATAAAAGGAAAAAATGCTGCATGTCAGTAAGGAAATAAATATCTTCACTAGCAAAAAAAAAATATCTAATCACAAAATAAGAATCATTTAAAAATTAACTATAATTCATTATAATCATTATTAATAGTTAGGAATTTAACAGATAGCCACAGGTGTACCAGATAGATGTAACAATTGGTAACAAAGAAAAGTGGATATATCCCATTGGTAACAAATTACCAAGAGCTGCTATTGCTGCAACATAAGACTTGTCAATATGATGGGAAATCCAACAGAAAAAATGGTCCTTTACTTCACTTTATCTTAGTAACAGGTGTATGATTAAAGTATTTCATTAATTAGATGGTTGTCAAATCTATGGTTCTTTAAGCTAATTAGACCTAAAGAAAGTATGAGAATTGAAAAGTTAGAGGAAATGGAAACATAAATATGTTCTTAGGCCAAGAGGACTTTGGTTTCTGCTGAAATATTGAACTTTGATTTTGAAAGTGACATGAGAGATATGCTGTCTTAGATATTGCAGCAGCTTCAACCATTTTACCGATTTGAGAATAAGATCCATTAAAAAAAAAAAAAAAAAATTCAAAACCAGGGTATTTTCCCTTTACCTCTGAAAGGTGTTGTTTAAAACTAATTGCGTTTGTTTCCCATTTCCTGACTTCTGTTAAATCAAGAAGTATTTCAATGTCCTGCATCATCCAAGGAGGGGTCTTTGTTACATGATATGTGATCGAGCTCGATATCTGCAGCCTTTAAGAAAGCTTGATACTGGAGAGAGAGAGGTAATATTTCATTTGGAGGGATCTAAAGGAGTTATATTTAAATACAGAATCATAAGCTGGGTTGGATGGGGTTTTAATTTTGATTTAGATACATAGTTTAATTTTTTTGTGCTTTAGGAAAGGTGCCTTTGTAATTGCATACAAGTTATGAGCAGGCGTTCTCCTAAATGCAAAGGAGCAGAGCCAAAGACCCTAAGGAATATTGAGTAACAGTATTTAATATGATTTCCATGCAGATCCATATACAATATATCCATAATCTAGTATAAAGTGGACAAGGGCCCTGTATAGATTAAGCAAGAGAGTCTTATCAGAACCCCAATTGGTGCAAGTAATATTTAGGGCTTCTTGACAACTAACTTTAAGGTATTTAATATTGATTGAGAAAGCTAAGCATTTTATAAAATTATACCTAGATATTTAATTTCTTCTACAACCTTAATAGCTACATTGTCTAATATAAAACCAGGTCTCTATGGAGACTCTATGTCTACAGAAATGCATACAATTTGTTTAGGTGTGGAAAATTTAAATCCAGTTAGTAAAACATTTCTGAATATTGTTAATGCATAGTTGGGAGTTGGCGCTCAATGTGAACAATATTTCTTTTCTAGCATATCTGAAATCACCTTCAAACAGGGAGGCATCTGTACATGGATTTAGAGCTTTAACAATATTATTAATTTTGATTAAAAATAGTGTGACAGAGAGGAAACTGCCTTGAGGCATACCATTTTCATGGGTATAATTAACCTCAGAATTGTTCCCACATGGACCTGAATTGACTGTCTCATAAAAAATGTTCAATAAAAGACGATCCTTGATTCCAAGTTTGGAGAAATCTATTGAATTCCCTATTTTCAAGTTGTGTCATAAGCTTTCTCTAGATAAAAAAAAAAAATAGTTACAGGATGTTCTTTTCTAAAAGATACCTCCTATAAAAGTTTCAAGCCTAAGTGAATGGTCCAGGTTAGAGTGATTATGTCTGAATCACACTGCACTTTAGAAATGAGTCCTTCTGACTCCAGATACCATACTAATCTAGCAATGACCATTCTTTCCACTGTTTTGCAGAGACAGCTGGTGAGCATTATAGGTCTATAGTTAATGGAATTCAAAGGATCTTTTCTTGCTTTGGAGACAGGAATTACTAATACATCTCCAGGAGGGAGAGAAAGCAACAGTGGACTAAATATCATTAAAAAGCTTAAGAAGAAATTTTAAATTCTAAAGCTTATAGTAGATATTATTATCAGCTCTAAAAGCTGACAGTAGATATTATCAGGACTAACAAAGTAACAGCGCTATCTTTAGCCTTTAGCAAAGACTTCTTTAATTCAAAAAGAGAGAAATGAGCATTACTGAGTTCTGAATTATTAGATAAAAAGTTTAGGGGATTCCTTTCTTTAATTCTCTGGAATGCTGGAGAACAGTGATCAGAAGAAGAGTTGTGGGGGAAAATCTGTGCCAACATATTATAAATATATTTTTACCTGTTATTACAAATATTAGGCTATCAGTACTTTTCAGATGGCTCACTGAACTTCTGAAGCTAGAGGCTAAGAGAATTTATGAAGTGTTTTCCATACTTTGCAACTAGGGCTTTAGAATTTAGGTAGAAACAAATTTTCCCCATGATTCTCTCCTTTTCTGCTTAATAATTTTACAGAGTGTAGCTCAGTTTAATTTGTTTGAATATCATCAGATTACCGTAAGTAGGAAATTGGAAAAAGCCTAATGGCATAAAATAAAAAACATGTGTTATATCAAAAAAGTGCTAAATGAACAGTGCAAGACCAGGGTTTACTGTAGATATTGAAAAATAAATTCTAAATAAATGGTTTTCAAGCTAACAGTATTTTTGTCATAAAAATTACCAATTTCACATATTCAGAAGAAAAAATAATTCTGTTTAGAATCATCTGATTTGTAAGTTGCAATATAAATGCATTTTAGTGACAAAAAATTTAATTTTTGATTGCAATTATATTATTTTGAAAAGCTTCTTAATGTAAATACCTACCCTTTACTTTTAGAGGATAGGAAACAGAAATGCATAATTTATATTGCTTGTAAATCTAATAACTCGTAAGTTAAAAAATAATGCTTCCTGCTCTAGAATCCAAATGATTTCTGAATCAAAAACCAAAAAAAAATATATAATTTTAATTTTAATTTCTCAAAGTTTTTTCTTTATTAATAAGTGACCTTTTCAACTCTTGTAAACTACTTACAAGTTTATGGAGAGGATCTTAGGAAATAAATATCAGGTAACAAAAATCAACAAATGCACATATGAAACCTGGCAAAACAACAGGATCTTTATCCAAAACCATGTACAACCCCCAACTGATACTCAAGCTAAATAAGTCTTTGAATAATATTAAACTGCATTACAATGGTAGTCCCACTCATTTTTTTCTACTTGATACAAATCTTTTATATTCAAAATATGTGTTCTGATGAAATAAAAGAAAAAAATATAATGATAGGTATAATACTTGTACAGAAAAAAATATAATGATAGGTATAATACTTTTTTGAGATATTGTCAATTTAGTGTCATAATGTGCGATCAATGTTTTTTTTAGACATAACAAATGCGCAATTTGTCTATAAATCATACTGATCAACAGTCCAACATTTTAAATTAACATGCTCACAGACAACAAGAAAAAACAGACATAATGCAGAATTGAAATTTCAGTTTATTATGAATGGCAGAGGAAAATATGCTTTTGTTTCATTAAATTGCTTACAAATGCAACAAACTGAAATATCCATGGCATCATAGCATAATCAACTGATGAACAAAGTATATCCAGAATGTATATTATTAAATCATTTGTCATGTAGTTAATGCCTATTTTTCCCCCCAAAGGCATGCAACAAATTGAAGAAATTATCTGATGCTGAAAATGGCCTTTTCAACAAATAAAGAACAGTAACCAAGTGCTATACAGAAAACATAAAAAAGCAAATGGTCATATCTCTAACTATACAACATATAGAGCTGGTTCATATATCAAAATGATAGTAAATTGTGCTTTATCTAAATATATAAAGATAACTTATATTTAATCATTTATTTAATTTACATTTTAAATTTTATTATAAAATTTCTATTTGCAAAGAAAATGAAAACGGATAAATTGTCACATTTCTGAAACTATACTACATAAAACAATTTTGGTTCACCTATTAAAATGATCAGCAGGATGTTATATATGTTTGTGCAGCATTTTATTTGTTTTTATATTTTTTATATTTTGTTTTATTCTGAAGGTTTGACCAAGTATTAAATCACTGAAAGTGTGCATGAAAACTTTATTATTAAAACAGTGCTCTGCACACATGTACATGATTTAAAGAAATATTAACATATTTATATAATTACTATATAGGCTAAGAATAAAAGATCATTTCATTTTTGTTTTATTTATTTCAAATAATGAATATGCACAATAACACACACACACATACAATAAGCATCTTGTAGTAACAACAATATATGTTTAAATTAATAGTAAATCTTGAACACACAGGTAATGTACTTAATCCCAGTAACTTCATATTGATAGAGAAAAATAAGTAATATACCAGTCACAATACATAATTTTATAAATAGAAAATTCTTCTTGCAAACTTTGAAACTATAAAGTCAGCAGCTGTCCTGGTTCTTCTGTTGGATGTCTCTATTGTTAAACACCATTAAAAAACAAACTTGGCATTCACAGCATCACAGTCTATACTATCATCCCACTTCAAAATTATTTCTATACTGCTCCATCAATATTATTTTGCACTGTAAACTTATAATTATTGCTTTACTAATGAAAAGTCCATTATCATAATAAACAGCAACACTCTCACCTTAGCTTGTAAATCCACCATCATGTTTCAGTCTCTCTGGCTACTTGGAAAGTTATTTACGTCAGTTTCATCTAGGCCACTACCTGCATTTACCAACAGCTCAGCATGTGTACTATCAGATATTGGAATGCCTCCTTTAAGTTCTTGCAAATATTAGCATAAATTATCAACAAGGGTGCTGATGTCTTTACCTTTTATTCTTAAATTCTGACTTTTAGCACCCATAATCAACCTATGATTACTATGGCGTACTACTAGTGCTAGCATTATTTAAAGTCTGAAGCTCTTTGTAAAAACATTCATTCATAAACAAAGCAAGATTAATTTGACCATATAGTTTTAAATAACAAGTATAAAGAACAGTGCAGTGCTTGTGTAG
Organism: Sinotaia quadrata; assembly: GCA_028829895.1. Classification (NCBI taxonomy): domain Eukaryota; kingdom Metazoa; phylum Mollusca; class Gastropoda; order Architaenioglossa; family Viviparidae; genus Sinotaia; species Sinotaia quadrata. The sequence goes on along the minus strand of CM054180.1, from coordinate 47,813,795 downwards.
TTTAGTGATTCTGTACTTCAGGTTTTTGCACTTTTTGAGAGATAGACAAAACTGAACAAGACACTTATTCAGACAGCGATTTTTCAAACTTAATTTCTTGGCAAAACTTTAAAGTTTTCAACACAGACCATTAGAAACTTAATAAACAGCTGTTAAGGAATCACAAGATTCAATAGCATATCATGACTAATACCATACTTTTCATGAAATGGCCCAACACTAAGTTGTAATGCTTTGGAAAGAACAGTTTCCCAGATATTATTACAAGGGTTGTTCTTAAGTTTAATCATAACCCAGGGTTGAACCGCAAAGGAAAGCCATCACCAAATTTAAAGGAAAGATACTTCTCTGCAAACAATGAGATTTCTCAAAGATTTCTTTAAAAGTTTTATTTCCATCATGTTGTAAAAGATCCAACTGCACTATAAGCTGGTTGGTATGTTGGGACTACCTACATTTAATGAATATTACTTACACAAAGTCCCTCAACAAATATCAAGGTATTTTAAACTTAAAATAGTATCACTTACAAGTCAAATTCTAAAAAGAGAAAATATTAAAATAATATATAAAGATAAGAACTTGAATTCCATTTTATTACAATTGTGATAAATCCCCATTTTTTCAAGCTTCACTCATGAAAATACACTAATTCAAACAAATTTGATACAAAGATCAATAATCAATACTTACAGTGTGTAGTTGGTGCATTTACTGCTGACAGATAAGATGACTTGCGAGCAGGTCTTGAAGATGGTGGCAAATTAGTCATTTGATGAACTGATTGATACTTGCTATCTTGCCAAGGTGTGTCTACCAGAGGCTTCTCATGGTGAGCTGACAAGTGAAAATGGCTAAACTGCTGAGGAATGCTAGAGTCCTGCACCAAAGGCTGCACAATCTGCACTGTCTGTTGCTGGCACTGACTGCTCAAACCTGAATGTTGATCCTCTTTATAGGCAGACACTATTCCCGTAGCAGCAGGTGATTGTCTAAAACTACGATTATTTGATGATACAAAGTTTCGATCTGGGCTAGGGTTGTGCAAATTTTGAGTTTCTTTGATAGAGCACTCAGTCTCTTTCTTCTGTTCACTGTCCGTATTTACTGGTGGGATATCATTGTCAGAAGCAGAAAAATCCTCCGAAGAAACCAACTGTTCTTTGGGATGTTTCTCAGAATGAGTCTGAACATTAAATGGTTGGGTGTTGTTACTAATTTCTATTTCTTCATTGTCTTCATCTGAAGATTTTTCAAAACTTGCCATACGAGTTGCAATACTGGTAAATTTACGCTGAGTGGTTAATTTTTCCAACTCTGTACGATATCTGTTGACTGGCTTCCCAGCCAAATTATTCTCATTCTTTCCATTTTCAAATAGAACTTTGCGTTGCCAAACAGTATGACCTCGATCTAATCTGTCACTTGTGCCCATTGTGCCTGTCTGTGCTTCTACAAAGTGAATCTCTGTCAAAGGTGATTGTCTCTGAACTGCAAGATTAGTTCCTAGGGATGGAGACTGTCTCTGTATGTCTATTAGTGTGTGTCTAGGAGAGCGTGTGACTGCAAATGAGCTTCCATATGAATTCTGTGAAGTGCTGGCAGATCCACTGACTGGAATACGAACAACAAAAGTTGTACGTGTAGGACTGTCACTTCCAAAAGATTCTTTAGTTCTGTGCCCAACACTACTTACATTGTTTAAGCTATTGTAATGCATTCTCTCTGTCGATGGTTGGCTAGTCGATGAAACTGTGAGAGGTGCTCTGTCTCTTCTCATTTGTGCTTTACCATCCCCACTATAATTTCCATTATCTGACCCACAACTAGACTGGCTCAGTACTGGCACAAAGCATCTGATTCCTCTACTGCTCTTATTTTTGTCATGTAGTCCAGCCATTGCACTTAAGGAGTGAGATGGAGGCAGTGATGTCTGATGGTTGCATTTGTTATTTCCATCCTTATCCCTTCCTGCTGGAAATCCCATGCTATCAAGCTGGCTTCCAATATTGCTATTATCCGTATCTTGCAAAGTTCCATGTTTCAGATGCATAGGATTTGGACTTGAATGATTGTCTGCATTGGCAACTTTTGACTGGTTGGCAGAAGATGGTGGTGGAAAGTATAATCCAAATGAATATTTGGATCTGATGTTTGTTCCTCCAGGCAATCGCAACCCTGAGTCTTGTGATATTGGTCGTCTTACATACTCTCTCACATGGGTTGGCCGCCTAGGAACAAGTTCGTCTTCTTTTACCTGCACAGACATAATACCATAATCTCTATTTTCTGTTCCCTCATCCTGCTCATTCTGAATATGAGAGAACTTTATAGACTGTCCCTTATGCCTTGGACTCTGTGAAATAAAAGATGTCTGAGTACCTGGACCTTGACAACTGGTCAGAGACACTGCCAATTTTATCGCTGATTTGTGCCGTGAACTTACACCTGATTCTGGTGAAAGAGTTTGACTTTCAAGCAAACTAATGGCATCACCGGAATTCCCAACAGAGACACTACTTCTAGGTAAAGATTCCACACTCTGAGACTTGTAAGCCTGTAACAATCACACACATTATTTCATTATTAAATTTTTATGCCTGTAACAATCTTAAACAGAATTTTATTGTCATGTGGACTCAATATTACAAATAGAACCTAAAGTCTGTAACAATCACACAGAGCATTTACATGGTATAACTTGCATTTCAGTAACAGAACATTCTTTTGTGATCAGTAATTACATGGCAGGCTAATGACATGGGGCCATTGTTATTCATGTGCAAATTGTATACATTGTCAATATTAAAATATAGCTATACAAAAGTAGTTTTTTTTCTAAAATCATAGAACAGATGGAATTTCAAATACCATGTTATGAATGAATAAAATGGAAAATAAAAAGTAAATCTGAAAAATAAAGAGAAGAAACTGAGAAAACATATCTTACTCCAGAAAATTTGTAATTCAAATATCAAATAAAAAACAGCAAGGTTATAGTTTCAGCGTGCGCAAGAAATGATATAGGCAAATTAAATCAGGACACACTGCCCTTTCTGTGCTTATATAGTTTATTGTACCTATTCTAATTATTCATAACTGTTGTCAAATTATGCCTCGTTTTCAAATTTTTAAAGAATATGATACATTTTGCATTCTGAGTTGATGAAAATTAAGAACCATACAACAAAGTGTTCAAATGACTAAAATACATAATAAATGGTATATTTAATGAGTAGACCATAACAATTCACTAGATAAATTATTTATGAATGATTCAACTTATAAAGATAAACAATGCTTTTAAATTAAAATCATAGTAAAATATACTTTATCTAGAAAGGGTTAGACTAAGGAATAGATCTAGCCATACATTAAGATAGCTTTTAATATAGTAGTGCTGTTTTAACATAAATAACTGCTACTGTCTCAATTTTCAAAGATTAACTTCTATTTTAAAAACTCTCATGCAAGTCTTATGAATGTGAGATTAAACAAGGAAATTAAAATGGCAGTTATTGTGTGTTTATCATTTTTTAAATCTATAATGGAAGATCATTATGCCCAATAAAACTGAGCAGGTAAGATCAAAATACATAGGGAACAGAACTGGATGACAGTGATAAAGATGGCTATTTATATAATTTTATTATAGATATAGGTGTTATTAGTGTTGCAAATATTTAAGTTGTTGAGAGGGAGCAGGATGAAAACACACACATGTTTATGACCATATTTTTTCTAATTATTCATCAGATTATGATTTTCTGCCACAAAGGTATTATTTCTCCCTATAGAAATTATCATCAAGCATTCTGACTAATTTACACGTTATGAATACTTCTGCAAAATAAGAAAATCAAGAAAAACAAAGCAAAATAAAATAACAATATTTAATCAATCTCAGCAACTCAAACATTCATATCAATATTTATTTTAAACACCTGCAGTTACAATAAAACTATATATATTCTTTACAAGTCTATCCTTATATTCTCCAAAAATTTAACCCCCATCCACACATTTCCATGCCTTTAACATGAAAAATTACTATTTACCAATGCCCATATACATGGATGGTTCCATATTGTTTTAAATGATATCAATAATCTCATCTGACAAGATTTACATTAGTTTTCTAGCTCTACTCTTCAGCCAAAAAAACAACAGAAAATGACGTTTACAAAATAGTCACAATCACAGTAAAATTTAACTTTAGAGTAAGATATATTATTAATCTATCACCATCTCAAAAAACAACAACAAAAATAGAGCATAAATAAATACTGCTATAAAACAAAGCAAAGTTTTATTTTTACCAACGTGCTTTATATATAGTTTAAAACTGGTTTGAAATAGAGTTGAGTTGTTGCAAAGAAATAATTAGAAACTATAGAACTGAGGATCAGAAGACAATCGATCTTGCAATTACATAGCTGCTAAAATTAAAATGCAATTATTAAATAAATTCACACATAAATAAAGAGCTATATTTATTGAAAAAGGCAATTCTAACTGATATAAGTACAACAAGTGCTAGTGCTTTGCTTTCAAAGTTTACTGCAGCTCTAAATTTTCTAACATGCCTGATGTATTTCTTTGGTCAGATGAACAACGATAAGTCTGAGGCCATACTAAAATTACTTTGAAATGAATGTAATTTTCATACACAATATTCCTCCTTTAATGTCTTGAGCTGTTCACTCCACAAGATCCACAAGCTCTTCTGTGGTGAGGTCTTCACTGTGGTCCTCAATTAGCTCCTCCACGTCGTTGCCATTGACTTCCAGGCCCATACTTTTGCCAAGGACACAATCTCATCCACTACATTAGCTGTTGCATCTGCCTTGAATCACTCTGACTCTCTCTCTGGTACACACAATGGCCAAACTTTCCTCCAAGCAGACTGCAAGGTGCGGGTGCAGACGTCGTTTCAGGCTTTGTCTATGAGGTTGATGCAGTGGAGGATGTTGAAGTGGTCTTTCCAGAAGTCTCTAATCAGTGTCATTGGTTACCTGGATTCACCTTGAAAAGAGTGCCTTTGTGCACAGTTGCTGGTCTATGGGTTGAAGCAGAGGAGTTGTGTTGGGAGGCAGAAATCTGACTATGATGAAGTCATACTCGATGTCCACATCTTCCTCCAAACCTGGTGGGTGTGCAGAAGCATTGTCCAGACAGACACCGGAGGGGTAGATTGTTTGCCTCTAGGTACTTCTTCACATTTGGGGCAAACACTCCAGTCAGTCATTCCATGAAGATGAGTCTCATCACCCATGCTTTGCATTAACCCTCCACATTACAGGCAGTTTGTTTTTCTGGACATTGTTGTGTTAAAGATGTGAGGATTTCCTGAGTGGATGACCAACATTGGCTTAATCTTGCAGTCACCACTTGCATTGGCACATAACAGCAGAGTAAGTGTGTCCTTCATTGGTTTTTACCCCGGTAGTGCCTTCTCCTCCTGGATGATATAGGTCCTCTTTGGCAATTTCTTCCAGAAGAGACCCATCTTGTCGCAGTTACCCTTTCATACCCAGTGGTTCCATTTGGAACCCATGTAGTTTTCTTGTAAAAATTGTGTGGGGATTAAAACCAGTAAACATCAGAAGTTATTTTCTTACTTACTATTATCATAATAAAATACTATATTCAGTTTAGAGTCACTAACTTACTAGGTGGTACCACTGGCTGTGCTTTTGTTTTGGAAGCCATTTTGAAATTTTACTGCAAGTGTTCTAGCGTTAAATTTTAATGTTCTGAAGGCTTCACTGTATCAGGAAAATTCTCTCCAGTCAAACAGGTATTGTTTTCCCTTTCTGCCAGTGTTTCCACCATTTTTTGTTGAAAAAGTTGCTGAATGAGATAGTTTTGTAGTTGGTTCCATTTGAAAGCATTGGTACTTAATGGTTGTTACACATTACTGCAGAAATGGTGGTTTGTAATACTTAGTGAATTTTGCCACATATTATGAAGATTTAAACTTGAAATTTATATTTTATCTGCTAATTAAGTAGAAATCTATTAGTAATTCAGTTATATTCTGAAATGTAATTCTCGGCAAAATCAATACAGCTCAAACACAATTCAGTCTCGGTCAAAAAGAACTAAAGAAAAAAGGTCGAGGATCCAGTGATTTTATGGTTGATGCAAACTCTGGTTTGTCAGTAGTTTGTTGGTATGATAATTCAGCTGTTCAGCTTTCATCAATACTGAAATCAGTTGATCCAATTTCTATGATCAAACACTAGTACAAGAAACTGCATGCCTATGTTGATGTGCTCTGCCCAGCAAGACTAGTGTACATACCATGCGGCTTTGGTTTGTGACTCAAGGCACTGTTCGTGAACCGAGACCAAAACTGTTCACAATCGTTGTTCATGACCCGAATTGTTCGTACTCCAAGCCATTCATAACCACTGTATACTTTAGTTAAATCATTTAAAATGTCCACCACCCTACCACCCTCCACACACATGTACATTCCAATTTTTAACCTTTAATTAAAGTTCAAAATCTATGCACTCACCATCTGCAGAATATCCTCATAGTGGGGAACTACAAGCAGCTCAAGTGAACAGGAACTACAAAAACAATAAATTTCAATTACAAAATAATTTAAATAAATTTCCTTAAAATTTCAATAATAATATTTAAGAAAATTGAATATTAATTGTATGCTTGGCACAATTTAATTTATTAAAACAATAGACCCCAAATACATATGTGAATAAATAATTTGAGTTCCACATCATGCACTGATAAAATTTCTGCTTAAATCACTGCTGACACTCAATAACTTTACCGATCAGCTAAAAGAGTACAAAAATTCAGCATAATAAATCATACATCTAAATAAGAACACATATACATAGTTCTATGAAAAAGGCTGCTTCATTCTATGAGTAGTTTCTCCATTAAGTTTAGCAAAACTAGCATTTTAAAGTATTAGTGATAAGAGTTCGTATGTATATCTGTGCTAAATATGTATACAGTCCAAGCTGAACGGTATCAGATAGGAAGGGAGTTCAAAATTTATGTTTTTTTAAAACATATTACTACTATTACTAAAATTTGCAATACTAAACTGCACCTGATCAAAGGTGACAGCAGAAGACTCAGTAATGAATAGGTGGGATTATTAGTTTGTAAATAGAATTTCAGATCATTACTCTTTTTATTTTTGCTGCCTATGAACCTATAATTATAAAAAGCATATAACATTTATGAGTGAAAAATTAAGTTCAAGTAGTGAGGCTCCCTACTAAGACAAAACAAGAGCTTAGGAACCACTACTGCAAGACATGCATAACTGAATCCAAGCTATCATTTTTAGCAGCATGACTTTAAAACATGATTAAACTTGGAGGACCTGCAAATGACTTCACTCAGCTGCACGATTTTAGTCCTCATCTTCAGCTTGGCCAATCTCCAGTCTACTGTGTTAATAATGTCTCTGCAACTAGGTGCCACAACTGACCTTAACAGCTTAAGTCTTCAACTAAATGTTACCCAAGTCACCCTGAAAGTGTTCCATGTAAATTGAAGCCAAAACCAACCTGCTGTTTTGACATCATATTCTATTTTTCTATGCCTATTAATGCCATCTTGGCACTATCATCATCCTATTTACTAACTTATACCATTGTCATTGCCAATAGTTTTTAAATTCACTTTCTAAAATAATTTATATATGAATCTAACTTTTAGCATGAAAACTACCAAACTGCGATATTGATAATAATGATTAGGTTACTGTCATGGGGGGGGGGGGGGGGGAGGAGGAGGTATGCCGCTCAAAATTAATTTTTTAAATTGTTTACTTCAGTCATCTGATCAAGGTTGCCTAACCACCATACAACACAGCCAGTATTTAATTTTGAAATGCTAGGTAAAAGAGTGCAAGAGTAAATTCACCTACATTTTCAAAGCAATAAAATTAAAACTACGTTTGATGTTGTATTTACTAATATATTCTGTGAATTATGCATGCAGAGGTAAGATTTATGCATTTGTGTGAATGCAGTTATTTCACTGTTGTGATGCTCAAGTGTGAGAAGATTAAATTAAGAAAGATTGACATATCATATGTTACATTTATATAACTGTGATAAAAGATTTTTTAAAACTCAATACATTATATTTATAGTTATGACAGATGTTTATTTAATTAGAACTTAATGTACACTTGAGGATTAGAAATGCCTGAGGTATAGCAGTAAGGTTTTCGTGCTTGCTAAGCAAGTAGGTTGTGAGCTTTCAAGGATACAAGCATTGTATGCTGAAAATGTGAATTCATCATAATTTTTATTAGAAACTTTGACTTGTGATAAAATGGGAGGAAGAAATAAGAGAGAGAGAGAGACACCAAATATTCAAGGAGAATATGGCGTTGACGGAAAAGGGGAGGATATCGTTTTCTTTCCTTGAGTCTCTCGTTGCCATGTCGGACTATTCATTATGATGGCAAAATAATTGAATATTGTCCCGACCCAGCGAAAGTTCTCTGAGACCAAGCATCCCCCATTGTGTTTGGCAAGTTACACAGGCTAGTCACGGTGTGTGGTAAAAGCAATCTTCAAGATATTTTACCTGGGGATAGTGAGACGACTTGGGACAGGTCTATTCTGTGGGTGGAGTGTTTTCCATCTGAGCAGTTGTTCTGACAGAAGGGCAAAAGGACCAAGCTATGAGGTCACGTCATTGAACGGTGAACCGCAACATCAGCGTTGTTGCAGGGTAACGGTTTTAAAATTAAATTTAAAATCTGTAATTTACATCATCCTTAACTTTATATAAGTAAAGTTAATTTTAACGCCTACTATTAATAGGACAGGTGGAAAAGCTTCATATTTATTAAGGATTTTCATCTTTGGTTTGAAATTATACTGTAGTTAATATATTTAATATATTTTAACGTAGTGCTTCTCATGGACCAGAGCCAGACCACGAGCAATCAGTCGCCAGTCTGCAGCAACCCTCCAGGAACAAAAAGAAATTTGATATGCCATAGCATCATAGTTTGCATTTGTAAGCACCAAAAACTTAAACTTAGGCAGCATGAGACCAGCGGCTCACAAGTAACAGCCCACTTTGATAGGTATTTGCTTCTACTTCTAGTGTTGCCAATATGATGTATTAATTAACATTAACTCTGTAGATTTTAACCTTACTCTAGACTTACAAATTTACATTTCAGATACTTTTGAAATATGGTGAGTTTAAGTAAATTAGAGTTATGTAAAGGTAATAACAAGGATTTTTTTCAAAATTTTCTATGTGTTTTTTACTTTAAAATTAGTAATATAGTGACCCGTTCTCACAAATGTGGACAAAGTCGCTGAGCCTGATTAGGCATAAAATGGAAAACAACAGAATTGGTCAACTTGTTTTAAGAATTTTACTTTTTTAATATTTTCTGAAATTAGAAATATTCTTCTATCTAATATTTTATTTTTAAAACAATATGTTTAATTAAATAAGAGATCTGTTACTTTTTGTCCTAAATTGTCTCTCTTTAAGTGATGAATTTTACACTTTAAATGGGCCTTACACCTTTGACCATGATCCTGTAGGTCTTAAATTTGAATTGGCAGAGCTTGCTCTTCTTTCTGATTAAATTTTCTAACCAATCACTATGCAGGATTTTTGGTGAATGCCTAATGACACTAAAAGGGAAGATGAATAATCTTGCACTTAGTGAACAAGCCATTTACAATAGGTATGTCAGTAAAGAACAGATATCTGCGGCCCTATTGTACGATTTTGCAGTTGCTAATTTATTTAGCATAATGTTGAGGACACCGTATTTAAGAGTACTTATGGAATCAAAATGATGTAATTGAAGGAGAAGACAGCAATAGTAGCTGATGATAACAGATGCAGTTGTACACAATCCGTCTGTGTTTGCAAAACTAGTATTGAGTATGATTCAGAAAAAGAAAATGATACAACTCTTGTTGAATTCAATATTAAAGTTAACTTTAGTACAGATAGATTTCCAAAAATTGCAATGCTGGCTGTGTGACAGATTTCTGTTTTAATTGTACATGAATTTAAACTATGTCTAAATGTGTCTCACATAACAGGAAGATACACAGAACACAGGTTGCTTTTAATAAAATTTACTAATCACCATGTTGCTAAGTATAACTCAACATCTTAGAAATAACATATGGTTTGAATATCACAATGATTATTATTTTTTTGTTACTGACATTTACAGATATTGATAAGAGTGATATTTCATTGCTAGATTTAGAAACAGTATTTATCCATGATTAGTTGTGTTGGTTTTTTTTACTGTTTATAATGCTAGATTTAGAGCTATCAAGTATCATGGCATCAAAGCATGAGTAGCACTGGTAAAGAAATAAAATGTACACGACAAATTTCATCGCATAATGCTCACTGTTCAAAACATTTAACTACAATCACTACTAGCAAAGTGACAATTTTCCCAAGACCACATTGCTAATTAGTAAAACAATCACAGCTGCTGTTTTATTCTGTTTACTTTTTCTATAGTTTTTAATATGTTATTATGTTCTACCAAACATTCAACCAAAAGATCTATGTCTGAATTTTGAGAATGGCTCATAAATGTAATAATTATAGTTCTGTAAGACATTAAGTCAGTTATAACTATATAATTTTAAATACTTGAAGATATATTTTAATTGTGATTGATTCTAATTATTCCTTTGATGTTTTTTTAACATTAAAAGAAAAAATAAAAGTAAATACAGTTAAAAATATAATAAATACATACCTCCCTCAACATAGCTCCATTGACGAGTATCTCCATCCTGTTAATAAAATATTAAAATATTTAAATAAGACAGATAATAGAAGAAAAAAAATGTGTGCATGGATCACACACACAAAAACACACAAGTAGAAAAGAAGAGCACATTAGACAGTTTGCTTTTGTGATCTGCTATTGGGGAGGAGCGTGTATGTGAATATCTGCCAAATTTTTAAACTGCAAAGCAGATATTTTTTAATTTTGCAACATCATTGTTACATACACATAATTTTATTTTACAATCAATCCTTTCAAAGAGATCTATAAAAATATGCAGGAAAATAAGTAGGTGTCACATTTACTTTTCTCATATTTTTGGTATTATACATTATTTTTATTACTTCATTTATCTGCTCAGTCAATTAACTCTTAATTATTTATTATATTTTTCAATTTCATTTGTATTAAATTGTTTTAGGTACTGCAAGCTCATTAAGAAAAACAATATATATAAAACAAAATTTTATGTCACATGATTTGTATCATTTGCCTTTAATCAAGCCAATCAAGAAATAACTGCTCAATTTACAGTGAGCTGATCAGAAACAAGAATACTATTAATAATCAAATAACTGAAATTCCTTACATTCTACAAGCATTTAATTAGTAAATTTTCATTTTTTGAAACTATGTTTAATATTAATAATCATAAAATTCACCAATAAGATGTTTAATAATTACTAGGAGTTATGTATTATATTTCATTTGTATTCATATTTAAAATATTAAAAATGCATCAGAAAATTTCAATCCATGCCCACAATGAATTCATTAGCAAGGAGTTAATTTAATTAATGAAATGTTGTGTCCAACAATAATTTAGTTAAATTTTATATTTAAAGTACTAAGAATGTCATCCATTAATGTAAACAAATATCAGTAGTAAATAATAAGTTGATAAAACAAACAGCAAAAATACACAGAACCAGCTTCTATTCAATTAAGTGGTAACTTTAAATATGTTTTTATTAGTACCGTAGTTCTAAACAATTTAAATAGTATTTGCACATATTTAATAATAAATATTAATAATAGTTACAACATTTAGCTTATTACATGCCTCAAGTGTAAATTGAAATTATATTGTTTCTAGAAGTGTACCACTAATAGTAAAAAGTTCAGCCAATATATCCTATGTAAAATGCACTGTCACTGATTTACAAAACAAATTAAAATTATCTACTCAACAGAATGGAAAGTCTTGAAGATTTTTTTAATAATAGGTCAGTAGTACATGTATAGTAGTATTTAACAATGCCTGGATATATCTGATTACAATCTAAACAGGGAGATTTATAAACACTACAAAAATTGATTTGCATATTCATTTTATTATTTTTATTGAATTTTAAAGCCAGACAAAAGACAAATGAATCTGTATTAAAACTATTATCTTGAGATTATAACAAGAAACTTGAGCATAACTTGAGCATAACTTGCATTTGTTGGTAGCATACTAGGATTGAAACCAATCATTATTTCCCTAAATGACTGAAAAGAAGATATGTTTCTGTGTATAATCCTTAATTTATATACAAATTTACTTGTATATTTCATTGTACATTGTAATAGGTTTTTTAAATTTAAAACTGTGCATAATACTTATCTATTAATTTTAAACTATTGTAAATGTTATTATTCTCATAATTATTTATTTTTTAAAAATATACTTTTGTATTGGTTGCTTTATTTATATATTTTATTAAGCTGTAATCTTATTATTATTAATATTTATTTGTACCTCACCACAAAATTTCAAAGTATACATTACATCAATTGATAATGCATCTATCTCAAGAATAAAGTCACTATGTAATTTTGCATCATCCCAATTCTTACTAAAAAATTTATAACAATGTCTCTGGAGAAAAAGTCAATAGTCTCAAAATAAATAAATTACAAAACATCTATTGGATGAAAAATCCATAAATTGCAAATAACTCAAACTATCCATCATATGAATTAATTCTGAACACAATCACAATTACAATGAATCTCAACTTTATAGCAATCAGAGTACTACACAAATCTTGGTTCTAAAGTAGATCCTAATCCTAATGCCTTGAGTTGCTTCAATTAGCTTAACTTGAAATGCTGACATCATGCTGTGACACATTGGATCATATTTTCCCTGTCAGACAGCAGGGTCAAGTGTACTTGTTCAACATACTCTTTCCCCCAAAGAGGAAACTGGAGATAACACAACTCAAAGAACAGAAAAGTCCTTCTGTATTTCTTTTCTCAATATATTATTTGACTATCTGAAAGTAATCGATGTTTCACAGTATACAGGCCTTCCTTTTCAATAGATGAATCACCCATTAAAAACTGTGCAGATGATTTGCAACTACACCTTCTGTCAAATGATATGAGTTTATTCCCCCTCCTTTGAATCTAAAGTGATAATGGACTTTTCCCTTGTTACTCGTACAATCCAGGAGAGTGTTGTCTTCCCAGTCAAGTCCATTGGTCTTATAATACAGTCAGGCACATACAGCTAGCATAGCAGCCAGTTTGGCAGCATTTCACTGTCACTGGTTCCCCAACACTTGTTAAACTCCTATGACCATATGGCTTATCTTAAAAGCTAACACTTCCATATTCTATCCATGCTTGTTACTATGTGTCAATAATGGTACCAATCTTACAGTGGCTAGCATGTATTACTTACAAAAATCGAAGTTCTGCTAAATTTTTGGGAAGTGTTATTCCTGATTTGTAACTCTACAAGGTTTCATTGAAATGCAGGTGAATAAATAAAATATCATGTATTCCCTAGAATACCCTATATCACTTACACATTTCAGCATTTAACATTTTTAAAAGGGACAAAATATGAGGTGTGTAAAATGAAATTAATTCTAGTGCTTTTAATTTTGGTTGCTTTTTGCATTTAAAAAAAAAATCCTCATAACCCACCACCCCCCTTTTATTTTGGGGGGAGAGAGAAAGTCATAAGAGGTTAACTAAACTGCACTATATATGATATGTATCTGGATACTAATTACACGCTTGTCCCTACTTGTCACTGAACGTGCCATCGGTATGTTTTATCCAAGCTTTTCAAGCTGTGTTTGGATTTGTTGTAGGTTTTCCATAAAATATTAATTAAATAATAAATCAAACAATTAAAATAATAAATATTTATAGTCTGTAAAGCTGCTTTCAAATTCACCAACAGTAGACATAAAAGAACACTGATAGAACTCCACTGATGCAGCATCGTCTTTCTGTATATGTTGACTGAGCACACTAAAGTATTTAGCGCATGCACATAATACTGTGCATGGAATATATTTTTTTACTGATTTGAAAAAATAATTAATAATCAAGTAAAATGAAATACGTTATTGCAAACCAGCAGATTTAATACATCAAAGATGTGGGAGGGGTGTGTGTGTGTGTGCAAACCAGAACACTAGACCACTCAGATATATGTATGTGTGTGTATATATATATATATATATATATTTTAAATACAAACCAGATGCAAAAGTCAGGACTAAAGCAGCAGGGATTTGGAAATCAAAACATGTTCTTTAAATACAAAATATATAATTCAGTGAAATGAAGATAAATGTCTCTTTTTGTGAATTTAACGGCATTGTAAAACTTGGTCATATTGAAAAACTGGATAAGCATCATTTAAAAATCCCAACTTTAATAATCAGTATGACCTCAAAATCATGTTTGTTAAAAGAAAAAGGGTTATCTGCAGTACATTTAATAAAACTTTACTACTCTTTAACTACAAGTAACAAAATCCACCTACGACAAATGGAAAAAGGTTAAAAATACAATGTGCACGAACACTGAAATTAGTGTAAACTGTAAATTCATACACATTGACTACCACTTTTCATTGCAATTCTGGGCACCACTATGAATGAGTCTGCTTTCATAATGTAATTACATATTTTTCGCCCTGTGGCGGATCAGACTTAACTTTGACTCTCCATAGCTCATAGTTAAAGTACTCCACCATATAAACTATGGTAAATCTATAGCCCTAGAGCCAAGAGAGTATACAAAGATCCAATGCACGTTTATGGAATGAACCCACATTTTGGCATTCCTAAACTGTGCATTATTATTCCAGAACTGACCACATTCATTTAGTAAAAATTTAGATTAAATGTCACACAATAAAGGCCAATCGATAAATAGCACTGGTGGAGAATAAACTTCTAATAAGATAATCAGATTTACAAATTAAAGCTGAGGTGAAAGAATTAATACAAAATTCCAAACCACTAGAAGAAAATCTTTATTTTCCATTTTTCTTTTTCAAAGTCAGATTCTGCTTTTCCATATTTGAATTCAGGTGTTTGCATAAAATGAGAAAAATGCTACTGTGACTTCATCAATTCAAATATGCTTACTTACACACACACAAAAAACAACAAAAAAAAAACCAACCAAAAACACTAATTTTTAGAAAGAAACACTTAGAATTATAACACCACTGAAATTTGTAAAAAGAGTTACTAATATTTTCTTAAAACTCATCAACTATTAGATAACTGTTCCTTTGAAATTAATGAAATGTAAAATGTAAAGATAATTTTATAGGCCTACCTTTTTACTATTTCAGTTACTTATCTCTCACACTAAAAATAATTAAATAAAAATTAATTAATTAATTAAAATAGCACACAAACTGTATACATATACATTCATGATTAATATTCATGAAATATACAAGGATTTACATATACCTCTGCAAGAAAATAAACTAGTATATTTTAGGTAAAAGATAATTTAACCAAACTATAGTTTATTTTTTATTTGTTGCTCATGTTTAATTTACTTATTTAGTTTTTTTTTAAATATTTATGATTCCCACCACCACCACCACCAAGATTTGGCCACAATTTTCATGTGCCCATCTGATCCATTAATGCATACCATGAAGCTTTAGAGACTATTTACTTGAGTTGTACACTTTCTTTTATTAATACTAAGTAAATGTAGCACATATAAAACCAAACAAAAAATAAAAACCAACTTTACTGTCACTCATTCACCAGTAGTTATTGAAAAGACTTACATATATGTACCTTTACCTGTGCCATTCAGGAGATAATGCACATATCCAAGAGCTTTAACTGCAGACACTAGAAGTGGAAACATTTAATAAATATGCTAACAGTAAACACATCTGACTCATAAGTTGGCACACTCAATTTTCACCTCCTCGGATCAACATCTAGTACCACCCTAAGCTATTTGTCGGCCAAAATATCGGCAACCTGCTATTGGTGCTGGCTGCACGGTTAAACTGCAAAGCACTGTGAGAATGCCATCAGTATAGACTGTGCGCTTATTACATTTATGATCTAAGGAACTTTCACTCACGTTACACCTACTGGCAGCAGCAGTCTAGAATAGGCATAGGCAGCAATAGCAGATGTAAATGACGTATGGGCTGGTAAAGGAATGTGATACATAGCCTGAAAAAGGCACGCCAACAACCCCCTACACGTTCTCTGATACACAAAGTTTGCCTGCACGTTAGTGAAATGCAAAGTAGAAGACTAGAACTAAGAAAAGAGTCAGTGTCTACGCTAACAGTGTAGCATTTAAATCGTACTCAGTAAATCATAAATTGAAAATGCACTGTACTGTTGTTTCTTTTTTTTTTGAATAAAATAATTACATTTTGATCAAGAAAACGTAAAATTATACACAGGCTCTATACATCATCTATGATGATAACTTTTGCAGATCAGAGTCCTAGTACAGAATTGGTGATCGAGACAGTCTGTAGGGCAAGAGATTTGAGACTAATCTTTTTTCATGTTAACTGTTTGTTTGATGTACATTCTGCATTTTCAACCTATTTATAATTATGTTTCATATAATTTTATGTAATTTACTTGTATGATATACTGATGCCTCTTGCCTAGATGCTCATCTGTATGCATAGTGGTGATACTGTTTTGTTGTTGCATACAAAAAGACGCTTGACAACGATTTAAGCAGGGCCGTACACGGCGCAGTCTCGCGATAATTTGAAACCGTACGAAAGCATTTTATATGATTATTTTTTTAAAGTTCATTTCACTTATGTCAACAACAACAAAAATCTTAAATACTTCTTTACTGCATTAATAGTCCACCAATAGGCATTAATTTTTTTTTAAAATGTTCTAATTCCTATTTTAGACAGTTTCAGTTAACAACAACGCTGCGTAGATTTCAGTTTTCCCTTGTTGTATATGCATGTTAATTGTTATTTTTTAAAAAATTGTTGTTATCAAATAAAGCTATTATAAAATAGAATGATAACAGAAAAGAAAAGATGAGATGTAGGCTTTAATGAGAAAATCTCAAGCAGTTTATGATAGATATATCGTCACTGAATATGCAAGCTGGTCGTCCTCAATTTACGGGATGAATAAATACTCAGTTTTGATATACTGTAAAAAGTAAAAGTCTTCAGTTTACTGAATACCCCCCCAAAAAAAAAAAAAAAAAAAAAAAAAAAACCAAAAAAAACAAACCAAAACAACAAAAATTGTTGCAATACACTGCAACATATTGCTCCTGTCTGGTAAAGCCCTCAATTATAACTTAAATAATCTAAATGTGGCAGGTCTGATGAAAACAAATGCTAAGTACTGTACTAATGAAAAAAAAACAAAACAAAGAGAATGTTTGGAGGGTAATTTTAAATTGTTAATCAATCATTCACTTTAATTAATTACTGTCAAATATAATTTTGACAGAAAACTTTTAGTGTAAAGTTTATATGCAGCTTTTAGTTCTTTAAAAAATAATAATATTTTTTCAGTAAAATTAACAAACTACAGTATGTAAGTAAATATAAAAAAAGAAAAATAATTTTGAGGGGGTGGAGAATCTAACCTCTTAAAAAGAAAAGAAAAAAGTATAATGATTAAAAAGTAATCTAAAAACCAAAATATAATTTTTAAAAAAAATTACTATATGTATTTAATTTGCTATTAGCAAGTAAATTTTTAATGTTTAAGAGAACAGTTATAAATTCCAAGTACCTAGACTAATTATTATGTACAATAAGTAAATTATTATTAAGCAGTTACTGCTTAATACAAGGTTTATAATATATATTAAGTGTAATATTTGTAAAGCCAAGACCCTGAAAATATAATTGCTTAAGTTTTATCACTAAAACTGTAAAAGTAAAGAAAATGTGTATGCAAAATACAATTTTAATGAAAATTAACTGCAGGAGATTTCAGCTCATTTATCACAGTTTGTTGAAAGCATAGTACTATTCTTTTCTAGCTTGACTTTTCAACCAAAAAAAATTACAGAAAATCACATTTTAAAAAAATAGTCATAAACTCATATTCTCAGTAAAGTTTAACTTTAGAGTAAAATATATTATTAATCAAATAAAAATGCAGTCTAAAAAAAAATAGTGCATAAATAAATACTACTATAAAACAAAACTAAAGTTTAATTTTTGCCAAAGCATGCTTCCTATACAGTTTAAAATTGGTTTGAAATAAAGTAGGGATGTCGCAAAGAAATAATTAAAAACTACAGAATTGAGGATCATAAACAATCATAGCTGCTAAAATTAAATTGCAGTTTCTAAATAAATTCATACATAAATTATAAACTATATTTATTGCATCAATACTAAGTTATTGATATAAGCATAACAAGCGTCAAGATTAATCGCTTTCAAAGTTTGCTGCAGTTCTAAATTTTCTAATATGCGATGTGCAGCCACTGCTAGAATAATCCAGTTTTATAAAATCTAAATAACCAAAATTTAATTTAGTAAACAGGATTAAGATATCACCCCCGAGCCAGAACTAATGAAAACAGAAAAATGAATAGTCTTATGAATACATTCAATCTTAGCTCAATGTAAGGTGCATTACAAATGAGCAAAATAGCAACTTTCTAAATCAATAATTGAAACAATTTGCTCCAAATCATTATGTGTGTGTGTGTGGTGTGTGTAACGATGCAAAATTCGACCCATTAATGAATATAATTAATGATGTCTTTTCTAATTATTATCTGATGATTAATTCATATTTTATTTATATTCATTATTTAGTATTTGCTACTTTTTAGGAATGCCCATCTGTTTGTGTAAATTGGTGTGTTTTTGTGTGTGTGTGTGTGTGTGTGTGTGTGTGTGTGTGTGTGTGTGTGTTGTGTGTGTGAGAGAGAGTACCACATTTTTATTATTCTACATTAAGAGAACTGAAGACATTTAGCACACATTGAGATTAAGCCAAACTTTTCTGTTCATACTGTCTGTGAGGTCATTTGCTTTGATGTGCAAAGGTGAGGCGTGAGCATGCATTGATAGCTAGTGAATAGGTTAACAATGTGCAGACAGCCAAGTGAGCCATTAGTCAAGATGCCAGTGAAATAGGGAAATCCATACATCATCATTAATTAGTGCTCATTTAGGCCAGACTAAGGTGGGATGTCTAGATTCACTATATATGACTCAGCACTCAGGCCCAAAGCCAGTCTCTAGAGTTAGAGTCAACTGATAAGGCCAACAGAAATCGGCCACAGTAACTACACATCTCCGAGGATTCTATTAGGAAATTGGAAGGGAGTAGGATTTCTGTGTGCAGCAGATTCACTGGGAGTGGATTTCAAAGTTGGTTTACTGTGTGTAAAGTTGGAGTTCTGTCCTGGCCGTTAATTCAGTGGGAGTGAATTTTGTGTATAGTTGGAATTTCTGTGCCTGACCATAAAATTCATTGGAGTCAGGTCTATTTTATATTGTCTCATTTCTCCACACCCTTGAAGCCAAGGTCTGGTGAGCTAGAAATGATTATATTGCTTATATGATCAGTGGATTTGTATTTCCATGTTGAAAATAGTGATATTCATGAACTTGTATGCTGGTTATGGAACATTAAATGACAAAATACACTAACTTCACCTTACATTTTATTTGTAGATACAATTATTTTCATATTTGTTTTGTTATACTATTTATGCTATTATTGTATTTAATTACATGTAAATGATTAAGTTGAGCCATTTGATTATGCTCTGTTTGCTAACTGTGCTTCATGTTGGGAAGTTCATGTGACTTGTTTGTCTGTTATAGAGTATTAGCCATAATCTTCCTAGTATCAATGCCTAGATAGAGGGGTGAGGGCCCAAGCCACACAGACTTAGCTAGGCATAGGAAAAGATTTTCCTACTAGACAGTAGTTGGCCTGTAAGTCAGGGATTTGAGGATTATTAAATTATTAACTTTACATCGGGAAAAATCCCTTCATGCTGGCACATGGCTAGCATTTTAACATCATCATAGGCTTACAGTATGTACATAGCTATTCATTTTATATTTATTATGTGAAACAAACTTTCCTGCATAGTAGTTTAATTTAATTTGACATGGCTCATTTTTTAAAATGCAAGCAGACATTTAAAAAAAAATAATTTGTTAATTGTTCTCATATATACAGCTGTACATGCCTGCTCACATCCGATCATAATTTATTTGAATATATTCTTAAATATGTGTCCAATTTTAGTAATCAATATAGGCACTTGCACTCATCTGAGTATATATTTATACAAACACTCAACATCCAAATTCAAGTGGTAATTATCTTTTCAAAAGATTGAATATTAAAACCTTTCACTGATAACTTGAACATGATTTGCAATTCTTAATCTGCATCAATCATAACAGAAACATTAATGTTCAAGATGAAATGGATTATACTATATCTCAGAATGGCTCACTTGATATATCAACATAGAATAACAAAATTTGAAACTTTCAATAGCAATCGGCTGGTATGTAGCAAATAGAAAGAACTACTACTAAATGACTATCATAAATGTTTACTCTTTTCACAACTGCTCCATTCACACGTTCAAGAATGAAAACTTGTATCTGACTAAAATATCTATTATTATGTTATTATTTACACAGACTGATTGTTTGACCGCTAAATATTAATTTGAAAAACCACAAGTTTCTTTTTTCTTTTGAAAGGGGACAAAAATGCTCTACTTTCTGAACTTTGTTTATCCTTTGCTCTGAACTGACTTGGCTATAATTATGAATCAGTGGAAAATTATGACGCTATGTTGTTTAGAGATGTCAAATGAAAGCTCATAAAATAAGGTAAGAATGTACACAGTACATCGCTAGACTGATTCAGTGATTGGCAAAACTTATCATGTGTCATTTGATGTCAAGACTATGTTGATGAATACGATGCCATTCAGTGATAAAGACAGGACTATAGTGGATGCATTTAAGCCCACTATTGATTTAGATATAAAAAATACCAGGAAAACCTGACTAATTATTACTTTGACAGATTCTTTATTCTTTAGTCTCATTAGTGTTATATTGTAAATATGATCATCTGTATTGTGCTTCTATCTTTAATATGTGTATTTGCATTTTTATCTTCTATCTTTAATATGTGCATTTGCATTTTTATCAGAATGTACATTCTTCCTTTTATATTTTCAATCTTCAAAAGCAAACAACAGTTTGAGATACTGCAGTAAAACTCTGAAATTTATTTACCTATGCTGTTTGCTTGTACCAAATATAGTGCTTCTATGATTGTGGTTGCTAAGGAAAACTTGCATTTGATTGTATTCAACTGGTTGGGATTTTTTTGCTCTTATCTCAGATCTTTTTTGGGACACCCTTCTTCATCAATGATCAGTGGCTAAACACTTTGAGCATGTCTCTAAACTTTGAGCATGTCTTTAAAAGGCTCCAACCCACCCTCCAAGATAAAGAGATTTTCTTGACCATCAACTACTGACTATCAACACTTAGAACTTGAGCAAGTCCTCCATGCCAAAAATAACCCACAAACTTGATAAAATCCACCCACACTAAGGTCATAAAACAGTTGGTTTGTTTTCTCCATTAAAACTAGCATTTTTATTTGTATACTCACATATGTAGCCCACTAAAAGTCAATGGGCCTCAAATATTTAGTCTTAACCTCAAACAACTGCAACCCTAGTACATGTTTAGGTAGGAAAGGGAAAGGGAGTAGGGATGCCCACATCCTTATCATCGTAACCAGAGACTCTAAAATATAAATACTGTAAAAACCCTATTAGATCTACAACTGTTTAAATAAATAATAGGAAAACAACAAATAAAAGAAACAGTCTAACATAACGCACAAAGAAAACATCTTAAGTGTCATCGAAAATTGGATGATTTTTCTACATTGCCATTTGAAATGAGTTTAAAAGTATTTGTATTCTAGTTTCTGTTGATATCAATATATCAAAATATCTCAAAACTGACATGTGACTCATTTTGTGGTAGCATGTCTCTTGAGTTTGAAAAGCATTCATGTAAAAAAAAATTTTTTTAAAAGAGGAAATAAGCAGAAATCACTCACATCAGTTCAAACCCAGTTAAACTAAACCAGATCTCACAATTTCTTTTCCCTGAAAGTAAATTCCATCATTACTTAACAATACTGTGCACTTCTGTATCAGTCTGCAAATTCTAAAGTAAGTTGTGAAAGTCTGCAAAAACTTACTTTAGAATGTGCAGACTGACACAGAAGTGCAACATAAAGTAAGCTATTAAAGACCTATTTCATCAAGGTATGGTTTCAGTCTAGAAAGTGGAAGATATCATAAGATAGAAAACAATGAATAAAAGAAAAAGAAAAAATTGGCAATCTTCGCTGGTAAAAGTAGCAAACAAACATTTAAAAAAAATAGTCTTCATTTTACAAAAACAAAATCTTTTTTGCACATTTTACTTCAGTTTTTCCTCAATCTTATAAAATTCACAGTAAAATGTAATTTCAGTGAATTTTATTATTTCTCATTTAGTCAAGTCAAATACTGTTTTAGCGAATTTTATTATGTCATAAATAAGACTGCACAAAATGCACAAGTGTTTAACCCTAACCTGAACCTTAGATATAATAATATTCATTAAAATGATTTGTGACTAAATGGGAAATAATAAAATTCGCTAAAACAATATTTTACCAAATTCACTTACGATGAGGTTGCATATACATAAAGAAAAAGAATGAATTTAATAATACAGAAAATTACTGTCTCCAACACACCTTTTCTTGAGTGCATATATTATACACATTCTTTCAGTAGTATACCTGCTGATGTTATATAGTGCAATATAAATTTAATTAGTAAAAAAAAAATGCTACTTCAAATAAAATTAGTTCCAGTCTTTCTAACAGAGGGTAACATAATCGGTATGTCCACACATTCTAATGTCAGGTTAGGAAGATTTTGTCAGTAAAGTCTCATAATTTGTTATGTAACCGTGTTAGAAATCAATATTACAGTAGTTCTGCATTTTCACAATAAATAATATACTTTTCATTCACAGCAGAAATATAAAGTGATTCTGTTTTCAAGTAAACCATAATACAAACCCTAGCTTATGATCATACAATCAGCAAACTGATTTCAGTTAAAAATTAAAGTACAAAAGCAGGAGCAAGACTGCTAGTTGCCGAATAATCTGGATATTTCTTCAGTATTAAAAAAAAAAAAGGCATGTTGATTTAATACACTAACTTGATGTACAGTTCAATGATTAACCAGAGAATTCAGTGTTGATATTTAAAATCACAAGAAATAAAAAGAAAACAAAACATTACATAATTCATGGAATCAAAATAACAGCACAGTCTGGACTAGAACCAAGCATTCAGATACTAGAAATGGGTGGGACATTTAAAAGTATATAAAATAATCATTGCTTCTTTGTGACAATGTTAAGATTAGATGGATAACAATCCTTACATGAAAAAGTCTACACCTAAAAAATTGCAGGTCAATCTGAACTGACAAGACCAACCACAGCGATCATAATAGAAAAATATATTCATGTTGTATTATTTTCTGTTGATTTAGTATAGTTTATTATTTTATGACTAATCAGTTAATGAGCTGATAACAAAAATCACTTAAACTGTAAAAATCACATACTACAGCAAGCAGTGACAAGTTAAAACCAGCCTGTGTTCATAGGCCTGGAATGGATGGATATTTATGAAAAGAATACTGCTCACTGAATGAAAACAATTCCCCCCTCCCCCCCTTGAAATCAGCCACTGTTTGTTGTGTAAAACCTGTGTAGTAGTAATCTATGCTTAGGCTACATTCCATAAATCACACAATTTTAAATGACAAAATATTATTTGTTAATATATATGAGCATATATATCCTCCAACCCTCTCTTTGAAAGAAGGCTAACATTATTAGCAGTAGCCTACTTTTCATACCAAATGTGTGCAATATTAAAAATATAAATACTGAGTAAAGACCACCACAAGAAAAGTATGTTTGGCATACATGTCAGATATATAAAAATGCATTTCAAATATTTTGCAAAAGATATGCACTTTTTAAAAATTGCAGATCAACATTTAAGTTGATTCCTGGATTTAAAAAAAATATATCCTTCTCTCCCCACCCCTCCCCCAGACAAGCATACTCATACACACTTTCAACCTTGATATGTGAAAACTCAATATACAATAATGCAAATTTATTGGATTTTGCCAAAAAACCAAAATTCTCTTCCATAACAGGTTTCTAAAAGAAGTGTGATTAGAAATGGTTTCTGATATTTTATGAGAATTTGGCATTTTTCTAAGCATTAGCATTCTAACCACTCAAGTGATATATGATGAAACCAGGCCAGGTGTTGTTAGTATTTTTGTAAGCTTATAGTTATAATATAACTGTTGTGCATAAAGAAAGAACAAACAATTTAATCATTGTAGACCAGATTTGTGTGCTGCATATACCATGTTAGTTCTAACAAAAGTGATTTGCTGACTATTATTATTACTAACACTTTAACAGAAATGCTTAAAGCCAAAGTAAGTTTGATATAACAGTTTCACTTGTAACAGGACTTTGTTGGCTCCTGAGGAAATGGTTATATCTGAGTAGACTTGCATACACACACACACACACACACACACACACACACACACACACACACACACACACACACACACACACACACACAAAATACAATAATAGCTTGAATCTATAACTAAAAGGTTGTCAACCCTGTAGGAATACTTGTTTAGTTCATATCATAATGTTCCAAAATTGTAATAAACATATTGGAGGACTGACCACATGCAAATAAGTCTTGCTGGCTTTGTGATGGTTTATAATTTTTGTGAAACTGTGTTCCCAAGGCATGCAACACAATGTCTAGTGCCCAGAACAAGATGGGTAAATAGAAACAAAAACTGATGGATAATAGCAAGGGTGCACAAACCGTGGCCTGCATGTGGCCCAAGACAGGGCTCTAAGTGGCTCCCGGAGACTTTTGAATGTTACCATTATTACAAATATAAAGCACATTATTTCATTATTTGTGTTGTTTGTTTTTTCTACTGAGCCATCCATGTGGCAGCCCTCCATGCACTACCAATTGGAAATTTGGCCCTCTGGCCTAAAATGTTTGTGCACCCCTGGTTTATAGTATTGCAATAATTATAGGAACACTGCATTAATTATAAGAATCATACTATAAAAAAATTACAATTACAAACTGTTTAGCATTTCATTAAATTCCTTTAATATTTGGCTAATTTATAAATGTCAAAATATGAAAAGAAAAAGAAAGAGAATTTCAAAGCAGTTACATGCAAACTAATATATCACTTACCAAGAGTTGCATGACCTAAATGAAAGCCTGTCTTGGAAATTCATCTACAAGGAAAGCAACCAACAAACAAAAAACAAGAAGATATCAACAACAAAAATAATTAAAATAAGTAGCAAACTAAAATAAAACAAAGTCTAGTGCTTTACACAAAACATAGTACTGTATACTGAAAATGTACACGTTATGCTTCTGACATTTTGTTTACTGCTTAAAGAATTATAGTGCATATTTAAAATGAATTATATAAATGAATTGTGCTCTCTCGGTCACTCAATGAGAAATCGATAGCCTGTCAATCTATTTACAAAATTTATAAAAATTTGTCTTTCTAATCCTCTACTTTCCAATCCCAAACCTCTACTTATGGTACTTATGGTACATAACAGAAATATAAAATGGGTCAAAATTTAAAGAATAATAGCCATGAGGTCTATTAATATTTTAATACAAGTATATCACTTTCACTTTTCAGCCAGTCTTTGAAGAAGAGATATCAATAACTGTGGTGTTTCTCGCACTTTTCACTTTTCAGGAAGTTTTTCTTTTTTAACTCTTGGGTTTTTTTCTACAGATTTCAAACAATCTACAAATAGGAACAGATTATTTAAAAAATAAAATTAACAAAAACAAACTAAAATAAAAAGCAATAAATTACAAGTCTGAATTTCAGACAAATGGTTTTATTTAATACCAGCTTTTGCCACATAACACAAATAAAAAGATGACTAGGTCAAACTAAGTAAAATAAAAAAAAAAACACACAATGATATAGACTTAAAAGTAGTTCCTTCACTAGTAGTAGTACATAAAAGGATGATTTGGTAAATCAAAGCAGAAAATGTCTAAATGTGTTCATGACCACAGGGAGAGAGCTAGGAAGCTAGAATTTTTTATGAAGATATGCCCCTATTCCCTCCTAATAAGACAGTAATAAATAAGGAGGAGGGCATCCAGATTTAATAATAATTGATAATAGTTACAAAATTACAACTATACATGCCTCAAGTGTAAATTTAAATTGTTTCTAGTTTACTAGTTCAGCCAAAATATCCACAATATGTAAAAACTAAAATGCAGTGTCACTGATATACAAAGCAAATTAAAATTATCTACTCTACAAGAATGAAAAGTTTGAAGATTTTTTTGTAACAGTAGAAGTCAGTAATAGTAGTACATAATACTGTCTGGTATGACATATTATTTCTAAATTTCTTATTTGCACTCTGAACAAGGAGATTTATAAACACATATTAAGATGTTAAAGGTTTTGCATATTAATTTTATTTCTTTTGAGCTTTAGAGTCTGGCAAAGGTAACATGAATTTTTATTATCTTGAGAGATTATAACAAGAAAATGGAGGATAACTTGTATTTGTTAATAGTATATTAGGATTGAAACCAATCAATTTTTTTCCTAAATGACTATAAAGAAGATAAGTTTCTGCAGATAATTCTTAATTTATACACAAATTTATATGTAATTACATTGTAATGCTTTCTGTAATTTAAAGCTGTGCATATTACTTAATTCATTTATTAATTTTATATTATTGTATATTTTATTATTTTCATAATTATTTACTTTAAAAAACATACTCTGTGTGTACTGATTGCTTTATTTATATATTTTATTATTAATATTCATTTGTACCGCACCACAAAATTTCAATGAATACATTAGATCATATAATAAACATGTCTCAGGTATCCAAACAATGCTTTAAATTTTCTTTAGATGTTTATATAGTGAAATTTAGCAGTTATTATTCTTGGCATAACAAATACTACATTTAATATATATTATAAACATAATATTCATTAGTATTTGTTTGTTTAATAATTTACTTGACATTTATATAATTAGTTTAGGTACATAAATTGTTCTCTTAAACATTAAAAAATTCAATGCTAATAGTAAACTAATACTGTAATAGCTAAATATATATCAAACTACTATCTAAAACTGGTAAAAGTGCTTTTCTTAATTTATACTTGGGTTTTTAGATGACTTTTACTTTCCAATCTTTATACTTTTTGCCTTTACTTACTGCAGTTCCCAAGAGGTTAATTCCCCCCACACACACACACACACTCTTCAAAATTATTTTTCTCTTTTATTAATTCAGTTGCATAAGGTTTAATTTCATTAAAATAAAATTATCATTTTTCCTAAAAACTAAAAGCTGCATAAAGGCTTTACACTAAAAGTGTTGTATCAAAATTATTTTAAATGAGTAAATAAAGTGAAAGACTGATTAACAACTTGAGATTACCCTCTAACCATTCTCTTTGTTATTTTCTTAATCATTTCTTTTTGCAAACCTGCCACATTTATATTATTCTAAAGTTGCATTTGAAGCTTTACCATATAGGGAAACATGCTGCAGTGTATTAGAAGTATCTTCTTTTTTTTTTTCTTTTTTTTTTTTTTTTTTTGGGGGGGGCAGTACTAAATGCAAAATATAATCTTCAATAAATAATTTGGTCATTAAAACATTTAATGGTGGGAGAGTATTGATTTTGATTATACTGGCTCTTATTTTTGCCCGGGGATATTCAGTTTCTTACTGTCAACTGGAGAATGCGGACTACATCTATATCTGGATTTGATGAACTACAGCTATCATATACACAGTAAAAATATTTGTATTGTTAATGGAAGTACAGTACTGATGTACTTAGTCGTACAAACTTTCATAGAATTCTGTGCATGCACATGTCTATTTTTCTTTTAGCATTGTCACCTTACCTTAATAATTTATGTATATTCATTATCATGCACAGTTCAGTTACATGTGAAAATGCTATATCATATGCATTGAGTTATAAATTTTATTCACAATGAACTAAAAAAATAACAACCTTAAACAGTTCTCTAAATTGTAGACATAAAATAAACACACACAAAAAATAAGCAAACTGCAATAAAACAAGTTTCTTGACAAATCAGGTGATGAGGACAGATAAAAATGTGATGGCACATCTGACAGCAAGTCATCAGCTATTACAAAAGCAGTCAGTGTAAGCTGGTCAAAAGACAGCACAGTTTCACCAGAAAGCATGCTACATTTCTCAGTTTAATGTCAGTGAGATTTCTCAACAGAAGAATGACCAAGGCAGAGTAAATCCTGTAGTCCAATTATTTGTAAATAATATGGTTCTAATTTAGTGAGATGCTTTGTGCAAAGTTTACCTGAAAAAATAATTCTGCCATTGTCTCTGCCATTTCTGGTACTTCAGATTATGTCCAGTAACACTTAATAAGGCACAAGAAAACAAGTAGTTGAGCTCAAATTTTGGTTTTACAGTCTTCACAATATATGTAAACATAAGAAAAGAAATTTGGGGGAAATATTTTAAAAACTTTTTTGATGGATGTGTAAATATATTCTATTGCTTGTTAACACCTTTTTATGTGGGGAAATAATATATTTATGTTTCCTGTGTGCAGAAATAATTACTTTTGTCTTTTTATTAATATTTCATAGCAGCAAATGTAGTTGCCACTCCTTTCACTATGTGTAAGTGGTGAAAGTTCAAGTATCTTCTGGCTGACTCTGCCATCTGTCACTGATGTGAAGATTTGATTTCTGGCAAAATTCAATTTAATGTCAAGACTGCCAATAAAAAAAACTGGTGACCCATAATAGGACTTTATCAAAGTTTCAGTTTCTTCATTATTTAATTTAAATAAAGCCACATATAAGATATCTCTGTTACAAATATAATCAAAATCAAATAAGTTATCAATTCTACATTGTATTCATTCCTGTCTCAGTTTTAGATGAGTGTTAAAAATATTTGTTAATTTGTGTTGTGATTCTATAGGTGTGCTCACAATTTCTTTCAAACTGGACATTTTCCCCCATTGCTTTAAATTTCAAAAGCAATACAATGCATTGATATTCTGTGAGAATACTTTGAAATCTGTTTACCTGTGCTATGCTTTATGTTTGTGTCCATGTCTGAGTATGGTTGATAAGGACAATTAGCTTATGACTGTACTTTGTGTTTTGCTTTTTTCTCAAAAATGCAGACTCTAGGGTACCGGATGTCTCCCAATCACTGTTCAGTAGCTAATTGTTTGAATTTCTTACAACTTGCACCATTAAAAAGAGTTTTCCTTATAGTTTCTGTTTATATCAATATCTCCAAAAGATCAAAAAGTGACTTGAGACTCTTTTTTTTATCAGTTTATGACCAGATTTAAACAATGTTATTTGAGTTTGGATTCCCATATTGCAATGCTTTTTCAAAATTATAATTTTGTTCTCAGAAACAAAAATATATTAAAAAAGCATTTAACAGGACTGATACACAATATTTTTATATCTTATTCAATAATATTAATAATGTTGTCTCTATTGTTATCTTAAAAGATTTTTATAAATGGGAAAATGTTAATTTCTTGACAGCATTCACATATAACTTTAGTTTATAAGAGCACAATAAATTCATTTTTACTAGCCTATACTTTGGGCAGATAGAGATTTATCTGCCCAAGTGATGTGTTACCTGTAAAGTAAGCTGTAGATATCTGGTCCAATCTTAAACTTCAAGTTCAACTTCAAGATCTCCCTCCACTAAAATCTAAGACAGAAAAAAGTAACAGATTATATAAAAAATAAGAAAGAAAACACTTTTCCTACTTTTTTGAACAAGCATAAATAATAATAATTAGCTGCTGTGAAGTAATAAATAATAATGCTGTATTACTGAATGTTACACTATGATTCATTAAAAAGAACCCTTGCTAAAGTGATTTTAAAATAATATTTTGGGAGTGTGTTCTGGTGACAGTTTTATTCCCTACAAGATGTATAACAAGATATATACAGGCATTTCACTCTATAGTTGTACAGCATACACAGATAATAACAGAATTTATCTGCTAATTGAAGATAAATTAACAAAAAGAGGAATGCTAGAAAATATCTCTGTCTAATCAACACCTGAATTTTATGGAAAATACTGTATTGTTTGATATTAACTAATTAAGATTTCAAAGCTAGTTAGTAGTTTATAGAATATGAATTATTGAATATTAAATTATGTGGAAAATATTGTTCCCATGCTAACCTGTCAACCAGATTTGTAAATTCCTGCTTGTTCATTGTTGCAAATAATACTGAATGAAGAAATTAAAAAGTTTAATATAAATTGCATAATGAACTGTTAATAGTTCAATCTGTTTGATACTAAATACTAATATACAATGCAAGTATTATGTCTGAGCCTTTTCTCTCTTGTCATGATATATCAGCTAACTGCTATAGTATTTTTTTTTTATTTTCAAACACACATGTTACTCACTGCATTACTGATGAATACATTGCATTCATTTACTAAATAACATTAACAAGAACCAGTTGGCAGTGAAAATATGAACTGCATGATTTAGAAACTTATAAAATAATTAATGTACACATCTTTATGTAGTCTTCACTAAAATGGAATTTTTAATTTTGTTCACCCACTCATATTCATATTATAAGACGTGTCGTTAATGGAACAGCTTGAGCTTATCACATAATGTTAACAGTGATTTCATATTTGATCGCTGGCTAATCATTTTCCGACCATTTCCATTCTATAAATAAAACATGTTACCCTCGAAATTATTTCCTGGTGTGAATCAAAGGGAGTCGACGAATTTGTAAATTAGAAACAAAACACATTATCTTTCTTTGCTGTTCTACTCACTTTAGAAGAAGTCAGTCTACCGGCTGCCATTTGTAATCTACGTCTCACTCGCAAAACTATGCAAACGTGTTTTAAAAAAAAAACAACAACTTATAATACTTAAGTAGATTAGTTCAGTGTGTTTCTTACATAAACTATATTCAGTAAAATGACTGATAGCAATATTCGCACGGTTCAGATGTTCTCTCACTCCAGTAGCTTCCCAATGTCTGTATTAGTGTTTGTTTTATTTTAAAGTGGTGGTGGTTATAAATTAGGCCTACTGAGAATCATAGTTTTAGTCTTGCTTTACAAAAACATACATGTTTAAGAATTAACAGACTTTGTTGCAGTGTTTGAGTGTAATATGATATGTGTACTACACGTACAATAAATATATAGGCCTTATCTTATTACTATAGGCCTACATGCATATTTGTATTAAACATTTTCATTTGCAGCTATCTGTACGCAATACATGGGGTCTTACAATCTTTAAATCAAAATTAGCAATATTAAAATAACGATGCTTGTAACTTACTATTTTGTCGTTTTCTTGTGATAGATAAGATCCATGCTGGTAAAATACATCGGATTATTGAGAAATGTCACCTAACCGAAATCATAGCAAAGAAAATATTTATCAAAGTTTGTCTATACAATACTTCCTGCTTTAAGAAACTAAACGAAATGCTACTAACTGATTGGATAAGAAGTTAAACTTCTAAAAGAATAAATAAGTATTGAAGAATTTACTGCAAAACAATGCAATCGAGATTGACGGTTATATTAGGATGTCTTAAATATTTTTGTATTTCCAATACAACAAACAAACAAAGTTCCTAATATTCACTGCGAGTCATACATGGGAAGCGCTTCCGAGGCCGATTTATTTGAAATTTATGCGAAACCTTCCAGTGATTTTTACTTTTACTTTTAGTTAACTAGAGGAGAAGCAGTGAGGTTTCGGAGAGACCTCCGGTAAAGCAGAAATGAAGTCAATTAAATCTACTTATTAAAACTTCAAATGCGTTGGGTTATTTTAATTTAAATTGCAGTCATATTTTGTAAAATTGTGCTGTCAATGAGTAACGTTTCATGATTATTATTTTGTTGTTAAGTGTTTAATTTTTCAAATTGTCATTATAATTATTGTTGTGAAAATATAATTATTTAAACTCATATTTTGTGTCATTTTTATAAATGTTTATTCAGTATGCAAATTGAATACGTGCTAAATTATAGGCCTAGAGGATGAATACAAACTGCCGAGTTATGAATATGAGTTAACAGTAACACATTCACTACACAATGATAATCAAATATCAGTGGCACATCTTTTCACTTACAATGACACCAATTTTCACTCATGGTTTTCTTTGTTTCCTCAATTACGTAGTGAGTGTTACATTTTTACTACTGCAACTTGAGTGTTGTAATTTTATTTTTGGCGTTTTTACGTGTGCTTAGGGTACCACTACCAGCCAAACATAGGTACCAGAAAATTTTGAAATTACTTGAATTAAAATTAAATGAATATGACTGATAATTTGACTTATTCACATTAAGAGTATTTTGATTTGTAAAATTGTCTAATAACTTTTGAAGACCTAATCATTGATTTTCCAATGAGAAAATTGAGTAATCGATTTTTTAAAAAATCAAACATCAACAAATACAAATATTTTCTGTCTCTTCCCCTCCCCCCCCCCCCATCTTTTCAGTGCTTGGGGCCTGGAAGGCCTTAATCCAGCACTGATTGTGTGTTCGTATATGGAATAAATGAAAAATGGTATCACTCCTGATTGTCATTAAATAAATTCAGTTATAAATTATTACCATCACTGTGTAAGTGTGTTATCATTTAATGTTTCATTTAGAGAGGATATGTGTTTTGTTCAAACTAATTTTTTCTTTAGAGTTAAGCTTATGTGTGAGAAAAGAAGCATATTACTTATTAGTAATAATATTATTAGTTATTACTGTGGACAATTTGGCGCACTTGTTCAAAGTATTATGGTCCACTGTTAAATTTTTTTTTTAATTGCTTCTTTACAAATATATTTGTAATAATTTTACAGAAAGTTATGCACACAGGAATGAGCAATAGTTAATTAATTTTTTTAACAAACATAAAGGATTAACTTTTAAAATAATGATGGGTTAAAATTATATACTATATATATATATACTATAAAATCTTCAGTAAAACCTGATATATAGTGATAATAAAATAGGAATGTATGATTTATAGTGATTCATCAGATTAAAACTGTATATATAATAGAAACTTGCACTGACAATATATGATTTTTTAAAATCACTTTTAAATTATTGCAGCAATAATAGTAAGGTAAATTTTATCCAAATAAATTAAAGTACATGTATATGTGAAAGAATATAAATATGTCATTCTATAATAGTTTAGACTATAGAGGTAATAGTTTCTTCTGTCCCCATGTCCTAGGATTAGCCACCTAAAGTAATGATTGGGCCACTTAAATACCAAAACTTTAACCACTAAAACGCAATAAAAAAAAACCTCATACAAGAAAGATATATTGCACTTTCACCATAAAACACATCAGGAAGTACAAATTAGGCTTTCCAAACATGTTTTTTTATATACAATTATACACTCACAATGGGTGGAACAATAGTCACCTCACCACCATAAAAAACTCACCAACAGAGCTAAACCATACTTCCACCATAAAACACCCCACCCAGCCCACCTATACGCGAACCGAAAGGAAAAAGTGAACTAAAACAAAGAATGCAGCACAATATATAATTATAATAAGACAATTACAACTCAGTTGAAATTACTGACAAAGTCCAAAACTAATCAGGAAATTGACTGTAGCTCTGCAACTGTCAACACAAAAAAAATCAACAGACGCAAACCTGAGCAATCAAAGAAAAAAGCATCCAAACACAGCAGCATAGAACAGCACTACCCTCCTAGAATAACAGAGGAAGGCCCCACAGAACTCTACAGAAACTGAGAACATCAAGAAGATGAAAAGTTTCCAAGCAATTCCTGTGGGAAAAGAAGTCAAAGTAAAGAAGAAGAACTAAAACACAACACAGCAGATTGATAACAAACCGTAAAGTAATGATTGGGAGGGCCACTTAAATATCAAAACTGTAACTACTAAAACACAACACAGCAGTTTGATTACAAACCCTAAAGTAATGATTGGGAGGGCCATTTAAATATCAAAACTGTAACTACTAAAACACAACACAGCAGATTGATAACAAACCCTTAAGTAATGATTGGGAGGGCCAATTAAATACCAAACTTTAACCACTAAAACATAACACAGCAGATTGATAACAAAGCCAAAAGGAATCATAAAATTATAACTATTAGAGAGGAATGAAATATTAAATATAAATAGTCCAAGGGGGGGGGGGGAGTGAAAAAGAATTGAAAATTATTCATTTACAAAAAGTAAAGGAGCAAGAATCGCATAACAAGACCAACAGACAACGCAATCCAGAAAGACTCCAACAACCACTGAGCCTAGAAAACGAAAACACAAAGCAGCCAGAGTTGACTCCACTCTCACTCCCCCCCCCCCCAACCCATCAGTCCCCACTTCCATTCCTCCCCGCTCCCTTTCAAGCACGAAATTGACCCCGGTTGGAAATGTTTCCTAAGTAAATCAAGACTTTCTATTGCGGTTCGTCAATAAAAATGCATGGTAATACGTTTTCTTAGTGATTCGGGTTTGACACAAAGCACTTAAAATCGCAATAACAGTTTAATAACCAAAGTTGCTTTCTTTCATCAAAGTGGGGAAAATATGGTATATTTTGTTAATCTGAATCCCTACTTTGAATTTTTATTCTTTCAAGCGACTGATTCTATGAATAAGTTGTCACAAGATGCAGCACCTACTGTATATTAAACATCAGTTAGAGGCAAGCCAATCACAAGCGCCCCCTACATTAGCAAGCAAGCAAGCTAATCACGATTGTATGATTAGCTTGTATTGTTGTAAAGAATACTTTGAAACAACTGTGATATTTTAATAATTTCAATGCCAGTTTTAATTACTATCTCATTTGATATTGATAACGTACACTCATAGTAATTATTGGTTTAAAGACCAAGAGGAATCTAGGTCAATCGTGCAAATGAGCTCGATCAATGGATTTCGGTGGTCCAATAATTATAAAATTTCAGTCATGGTCCCAATGAATTTTGCAATATACGCGATCAAAACAATTTATTTCTGCTAGATTTTCTATGTTACCAATGTACACAAACGAGCTTAATGACAAGAACTGGTGGTGGTGATTTAACGTCACCACTGGAGCTTTCGTGGATCATTTCCTCCTAAGACGTTCTCTGGTCTGTAGTGCTCCAGTGGGACCTGCCCCCCTCACGAGTATTCAGGGAACGCTGGCGGTGGTGTTGCTGTTGGAGTTTCGTCTTGGTACTGGCGTCAGTTGTTGAATTTTTCAATTAAAAAATTAAATCGTTGTGTTCCTGTTGAATTATGTGCCTGCTGTCTCTTGTGTCTGTGGCGTTGAAGCTGTATCTTGTTCCTGTAGAAGTGTGTAGCTTTTATTTTTTTGTATCTTGAGAATGTAGCGTTGAGTATTGTGGTGTTGGTGGCTGATGTAGGTTGTGAAGATTGGGGAAGATTCTATGTGTAATGCAAAACATGTCTGGCCGGCAAAGGTGAATATTAGTCCGATAATCCGTGGGCTAAAGTTGTGGTGTATGTTGTAGCTGTCGTTCCCGATGTTGAGTG
The DNA here is from genome assembly GCA_028829895.1 of Sinotaia quadrata. Taxonomy (NCBI): domain Eukaryota; kingdom Metazoa; phylum Mollusca; class Gastropoda; order Architaenioglossa; family Viviparidae; genus Sinotaia; species Sinotaia quadrata. Next base: position 47,777,877 of record CM054180.1, on the reverse strand, counting down.
AGAAGGGGGGGGGGGGTGTCTTATAGAGCCCAAGCTAGTAACACACTAAGTCTGTACTTAGCGTGTACATATGCCCGGGATGTTCAACCCCCTGTCCTCCTCACTGGTGGTGTTGTCGTTGTTAGCGCTGTTGTTGTGGCTGCCCCTGGTGTCCATTGGGATGAATGAAGGCGGGCGCTGGCAGCCTGTAAAGGTGGTCGAGCAGCAGTTGAATCATGTCTGCAATGGGTGATTAAAATATCCCCACTGCATGGACTGTGGCTCACTGGGCCACCATTGCTGTTTGTGGTAAGGGTGGGTTTAAGCGATTATTTTCTAAACCTTTAATCCTTCTAATCCCACTCATGATGGGTCTTTGTTGATTGCAGTCTGAGAAACTAGGTCAAACCTCAGAAACAATATTCATTAAATACTCTATTTATTCCGTCCCTAAGTGTTACCAGTTCATTAGGTCTTAACCTCTTGGCAGGTTCGAACTCTTCTTAAGACTGATACGTTTCCTGTCGTCAGTGGTTTTGTTGGCATGGTTGTCTTTGTTGTTGGATGTGTTGTGGTGGGTGCCATTTTGTGCTTGGGGCCCTGTTATGCTGTTGCTGAACCTTGGATGTCTGTTGTGGTTGCTGTTTTCGATGTTGTTGCTACCCTTGGAGGTGAGAGAGGAGGGGCCACAATCACTCTGTCGAAGTCATTTAGGGTGGCCTCGATTTGGGGGCAGTCAGCTGTGTGTATGTTTTTCTTTCCTTTCTGTTGTCTTGGTCTGCATGTTGGCTATTTTGAAGGTTTTCTTTTGCTTGTTGTCATGTCGTTGTTTATTTCTGTGTTGGTGATTGGAGTCTGACACTTTTGTCGTCGTCGGAATTAACCACATGATTTTGGTTCTTGTTTCCACATTGATCCATGGACATTTTACACAATAGTGCGAGGTGATATGTGAGAATTCCGTGAAATTTTATCGCACTCACCCTCACTAGTGTCACTATATTTTCTCTTCCTTCTTCACCTTGGTTTTATTTGAATATGTGCCAGAAAACGTCCAGATAAGTGCAATTGAACATTACGTCATCAGTATCGAGCTGGAAGTCTAGTGGAGATACTGGATTGGTTTCGTTAAACTCGATGCTTTGTAGAATTGGGCAATTAACTTCGTAGTCGGCAATTTTCTAACTACTAACTCACCAATCTTTGTTCTCCAGTTCTGAAGTGAGTTGGAGGGAGGTTGCTTGTGGTGAATTCTCCTGATTTTCCCACCCTGACAAGGGCTTGGGAGTAGATAGTAAAGCTTATTTAGCTACCGTTAGCTTGGGCATTCGCGGTTGCACAGGTCTGTCATCTGTCCATCCTTGACTGGGGAATGCATAGATATAGGTGTGGAGCAGAGAGTCTAGGGGTTTTTTTTTGATAAAAAGCCACCCTTTAATACTGAAGGCATGACATTGACATAAGGAAACCAAGCTGGACACAAAGTCTTGTGCACGCGGAACAAATTGACTGGACTATAGCCACTTTCTGTCATCATGCAGCAATCCTGTGCTTGGTTTCTACTTCACTCTTAACCTTAAATAATATTTAAATTTTCTGGCTACTTAAACTTAACCAAGACATTTATAAATGTTGATATTACTGAAATATTTGTGTGACACGGCACATCACTTAGTTAATGGAGATAATTACTTTTATTATTAATTAATCTTTTATAACTAATTTCAAGTGTTGAGAATATTAATTTTATTTTATTAATGATCCTCCAACAGACACCCCTGTCTTTCAGTTGGCGGATGTTTTGGTATTGTAAACGTTTTCTCACTTCCACAACATAAGACATTTACAGTCACATAAGGTTTCCGTGAGTGGAAAACTTCTTACTAAAGGAGAAGACAAATCTTACTTTTAATCTATATTTAGTGATTCCCCCATCCACCCACTTTCTTCTCCATCATAAGATTATCAATATCAATATGTGTAAGAAGGTCAATAAATTTATTAAAAGAAAAAATTCAAATATACATATGACAATTACAATGAGATCAATAACTTGACATCAATATTCCACGAACCCAAGTTTGGATAATTATAGTTTACACAGTCTCTCACTACATATACATTATAATAAAAATTATAATTACAGTTCAACAATGGAGTCGATACAAATTGCAGGTTAGTCCTATAAGAGAATAGGAATGGAGCATTTAAAGTGGTTAAAGTCTTTTTACATAACCTGGATTAAGGTTGCTTCAGCAGTCTTTCACTGGCCTTGCAACAGTGTCACAATGTCAAAATGTCCGCACTCAACACGTTTCCCCGCCTCATGTGTAAGAAAATACTGACGCATTGTTTCATCTCAGCCAACCTGGTGGTCTCTCCATCATGGCGATTTCTTGAGCAGAACAAAATCACAATGGTTCTGGTATTTTACTATACTGATATACTTAGCATTCCTTGCTTTTGTACATCAAGAGTGTAAGGCATATTCCATTAAAGCTTATACACACTGCAACAGACATTTCACATGCCTCAAAGTCAAAAGTCAGAAGAAGGCACTTGTTCACTGTAACATATAATTAAAGAGCAAACCTAGTTTCCCCGTCTAGCACACTGTAACTTCATTCTATCTCACAATTATTCTCAAACTTACAATTCCTGCAACAGTATTCATTATCCCCATGAACACACACATTAAAATAAACAGTGTATCAAACAATGTTATACAACGCACAGGTGCAGTTTAGTTCAAATATTTGTAGTAATATAAGTTAATTCTGATAGTACACTTCTACATAAACACAAGTATAATATATCATAGTAGAATGCATGAAATGTTTCCAAGTCTAATCTCTCTCAATCAGTCAATTAAACTTCCCATTCAAGCTGACTGCCAAGGTCGGGTTATTCTGACAATTTAGCAGTTTATATATCAATTAAAATTTAAAATAGGGAGAACCCAATTTACTGTTACAATTTGTTTACAGGGGAAAAAATATATAGAACTATATACATTTGAAGTGGATTCATTTTTACTTGGTCTTTACACTGACTGCTAGTGTTGATATAATGCAATCACACAGCTAGTCTTAACTTAAAAATAAAATCTTAGCAAAAGTTCCACTTGGACACATTTTCTGAAAATAATTTCGCTGCCATCCCACTTGTCTGTGAAAGTCAGCAAGCATTGGCTCACAAAAACTAAAGATGCTAAAGTCGCCACAATCACTGTTATTTGTCACAAACACTTTTATATTTTAAAGTTACACAGCACGGTCGCAAATATTAAATGCAATCTTTGATCACAAATAGTGAGTTGACTAACAGGGTCCGGTCTAGCATTGTGCGAGGCCGGATTTAGCTGCAAGCGTCCTCTTCATAATGATTCCGCCAGCGATGTTTTGACTAGCTGTGAAAAGTTTACTTTGTGCTGTATAAAATGTCAACAAATTTCTAGATACTTGGCTGTTGAAGTAGATTCTTGACTGCGACTTACTGTCTAAGGCCACACGCCGCCTTACTTCACTTCGAACAAACTGAAAAAAGTAATTTATTTTGTTTATTTGAATGCAAGTCATCCAGATGGAAAGGTTAAGTGCTGTTTCACGTACACTGAGTGTATGCATGTATAAGAAAGCGTTTTCAAATCTTTGCTTTGAGAGCTAGGCCTATAGCCTATATATATAAATAAAAGGTGGCGTGAACCACGGTCTATTTATCAGCACTGTTTTCACCTCTGAATTTAAAAGCAATCACTGTGACGTTAAAATAAACTACGGCTAAAGGCCAGTTCATTGAGAGGGGCTAGATGGAGGGGGGGGGGTATTAGGAGACTACACATACAAATTAGTTTAACATTTGAGAAATCTCTCAGCCGCTGAATAACGATTTGCATAACCAGCAGTTATCGGCCAAGGAAGACTGTTTGACAAAACTGTGCCATACGGGACGGACCTGTGGGATGTATGTTTGTTTACTCTATGCCAACGGAATCCGTGTCACAAGCCGCACCTGTGACAGTTAACAGGACAGTTAAAGCATACCGATGTGCATTGCACTCCGTCGTGAAAGGAAAAGAAACGATTACGAATACACTTTACAGTTACAGTCACACACAAAGATCTGTTATTAGATAAACTGTGACTCGTTATCCCAGTGGCGAACGTCAGATATTTAATTCAATCACAAATAAGGAATCTAGTGATTCACTTAAATATTCTATACTCCTTTCAAGCAAACTGGAAGTGTCATCGGATCAACTACTACTTTTGTCAGACGCTTTTCAGCTTTGAACTCGAATGTCGCGGCCACCTGCATTCTCGCAGCCGTAGGCCTATTTGAAAGGTCGTCTAAGTCTACACACAGTCACACTGCCGTACAAATTATTGCCTCTGTGAATAACGCGAAATTGAGCTTTCTGCGTTAAATAGTAAGTGAATTTTTCTTCTTCCTTCCCTCATTTCTGTGTAAAATGTTCACCACTAAACAGACTTTACGATGTTGAAGTTCGAGTTAATGAACACTGGCTGGGAACGCAGTATTAAGACTATTTTTAAGTTGTCACTAGCATACTGAGCTAAACATCTCTCCAAGATTTAAATATTTATACACCTCCTCTTACATTTGACATTGTTAGTCTGCATACACTAGAGAGAGTCGGATTCAATTCGCTCTCAGTACCGTTATGTAGTCGTAACAGAATTCTTCAGCACGGCTAAGAAAACTCGAGTGGTGGGCTCGTTATAAAAGAGAAATGTTTTATTGTTAATTTAATATTGAAACACAGAGGCGTAGCTGGGGGGGGGGACATATGTCCCCGGGCGCCAAAATAACGCTTACAATGCTACATTATAATAAGTGAACAAGGGGAAGGGGAAGGGCGCCAATTTTATAGTTCGTTCCTGGGCGCAAAATATCCTAGCTACGCCTCTGGAAACACACACACTTCATTTGTTCACAATGGCAAATATATTTCTTTACAAACACTAATTTTAATTTATTTTTAGTAACCATATTATAAATATACATATTTGTTAACAATGAAGGATAATCTTTTTTTAATAAATTTTTCATATCATAAATAATAAACATTTAATCTTAATTAATGCCAAATCACTAGTATTAGAATTAAGCTAGTGAACCAGAAGTATGTTCTTCATTACTTCTATAAGATTTTTGTGTGGATTCTATAGAAAATTGTCTTAGAAATTTACATAAATATAATTTTTCACCTAATAGGATACAACAGTTTAATTTGGAATGGCCAAAGTCCAGAGATCTACAATGATGCCCAAGGTCAACAATGGTGATGCTAAATCCAATTGATATCTGGGAAATTTTAATGTTAAGTCATGGAACACAATAAATCAGATTGCTACTGAATGAAAAACTAAACAGATTCACAAGGAGTATGATGCTAGATATTCCATTACTCATGCTAAGAAGACAACCATTTGTTTGCATTGCTTTGAAAGATGTACTGATTAAATTGAAAGTCCAGTCATTATGTTCATAAAATGTCTCAGCAAGTCATGGATAGGCAAGCCAGGGGGATTTCTAAAGTGAGAATTTACATTGCATTAATGAACACCCAGATTTCTTGATAGAAATTAGTGACATTACAAATGTAAGTCTATCTTCTACTGTAAAGATTCGTTATCATTGATTCCTATTAAGTAATACTGGAGACAAAGATAGGTTATTACCTGGGTTAGATAAATAATGAAAGTTTTGTTTGTTTAATTAATAGTGTACATTCTTATAGTACATAAACTAGATTTTAAAGAAAATTGACCTGTTTTATCTGTATATATTTTGTGAAAAAACTAGATGTTGCAGTTTCTAATAATTATAATAATAACCTTGTTTCTATCTAATAAAATATCATAATTTTATTATTAATTTTCAGGATAGAAAAGGGAATTTTTTTTACACTTGATATTGAAAAAATAATTATTATCAATGCTAATCACTGCCCATTTTTTTAAAAACTGAAAAAACCCAGGTATAAGTAATGTCTACTGTTAATAATTATTCATTTCCTTCCCGTATAATAAAAGAACATGAGAAAATGTTTGTTTACACTCTTTTTCAATAAGATTAAAACTGGTGCATGCAATTAGTACACATAAATAGTCCATTGTTATTAGAACTAGAACTTGTGTTATTTAAATAGTCCACATTAGTGGTTATTAGTTATTAGAACTAGAACTTGTGTTATTTAAATAGTCCACATTAGTGGTTATTAGAACTAGAACTTATTATATTTTACTTTTGCGTGCAGAACATACTTCTACAATGGACCAGAAGGTGGATGCCAATCATCTGGAGAACATGAGTGTGGCAATGCATGTGGCACGTGACTGGTTTCTTCAAGTTCTCAGCTTTTTTCTTTTTGTGCTTGCACGCTGGATTGTTGTCACTTTACAAAAATTTACATGGGCTGTGACAGGAGTTGAACGAATACGGCGGGATGCAAGACGTGGGCTGCAGTTCAAGCAGAGTGCTCATGTACTTGATGTGCTATGGAAACGAAAGCGCATTGCATGCTCGGTTGCTGATATAAGCGATTTCATTTCTACACATCATGGCTTTAAGCACCCAAGTTATATTTTGCGCCAAACTGTATCTCTGTACTGCATAACGCGCCAAGAAGCAGTTTTCATTGAAACAGCTGATGGTGAAGATGTGTACATGGGTGGTCCCCTGTATATGAGGCAGTTTACTCTAGCACAACGAATCATTACCATGCCTCTAGCATCTTTCCATAAGACAGCATCTGACATTGGAATGCCACATGTACCACTAACATGGATGAGTTGCACACCACGTTCAGGCTCCACCCTTCTTGCACACGTGCTTGGTAGTGCCCCTAATATGCGTGTACTACATGAGCCAGATGTACTAACGTGTCTGGGAAAGCTTCAAAAGGATGGGACACTGGCTGCAGGCGAATACACTCAACTGCTATCAAGTGCTATTCGACTGCTTTGTAAACCTGATGATAGGTGTGGATCACTGTTAATTAAAGTGCGACCTTGCATCACAAGAATGATTGAAGATGTGTATCCAGAATTCCCTCGTGCACGATACCTCTTTCTGTATCGCAACAGTCTCAAAACACTTAATTCTTGTCTTGCCGTTGCAGCTGATGAGCCAGCAACACGTGCATTGCGCATGATATTGGATAGTCGTGTGTTGTCCACAATTCTGCCTTGCATTCGGAAAACTCTGTACTCAGAATTTGTTGGAATCAATGAGAAGCCAAACGCAGCACTTCGTCCATCGCAGCTCTCAACTTGCAGCATTCTAATTGCTGCCTGGGCTGCAGGCGTATCGCGCTGTAGTGAGCTGCGTGATAAAGGAGTACCAGTGTGTGCCCTGCTGTATGAGGACATCATGCGCAATCCACGTTCTGCATGCCACGTGCTTTTTAAGTTGCTGGAGCTGCGGCCTGAGCATGTGTCTCAGGCTCTTCAAGTTTTTCGCTTGGACTTCAACCGTAGTCCAGCTGTGCCACATGCAGATACACGGCGTGCTCTGCCACATGAAGCTCGTCAAGAAGCAGACAGCATACTCAAAAAGTATGGGCTGCCTCGACTCGGTGAACGCATAGAACTGCCAGGATTAGTTAAGTTTGACTAACAATTTAAGAGGTGGAAAAAATTTCAATTTCATGAGAAAATAAATGCATTTATTGAATATTTTCAAATGTTAGATGCCTTAGTTAAGCAGATGGACATAATAAATTAATAATTATTGTCCTGATAGATAATAATTTAATATTTGAATATATAATAAAATGGTGATGATAGAACACAATCTTATATACAATACACCAATTTATAAACCGTTACAAATAGTATTTTTTAATATTTACACATAAAAAAATCTTATATATAAAACATCAATATATAAGCCATTGCAAATAGTTTTTTTAATATTTACACATAACACAATCTTATATATAATACATCAATTTATGAACAGTTACAAATAATATTTTTTAATATTTATGCATAACACAATCTTATATATAATACACCAATTTATAAACCGTTACAAATAGTATTTTTCAATATTTACACATCTCAGAATCAATACATCAATGTCACATCTTATGCGTGGGGTAGGTGGTGGTTAAGGCAAAAATTACATCCAGTCAAAATTATGATGGTTAATATAGTGCCTGTATGATGTACAATGATACACTATCTCACTGACTAGTACTCTTCATGTGAAGTGAGAAAAAAATTAAATCAGATTGTTGATTTTTTAACAGAGTTCCTGTCATGTTTAAAATGATTTTCCAGACCAAAATTTTTAAAATTCCAGACCTCTGCTGTAAAGAGTGATTAGTAATGCAGTAAATAAACTGATAAAAATATTAAACCAATATTCTGATTATACAATTAATATTTAAATTTTAGAAGACATTTAAAAGTAATTACCTACAAAATCTGAATATGAACTTTCTTCAGACTGAGAGCACCCAATTTAAAAATAAAAAATATTAAAACGATCTCACAAAGTAGACCATATACAGATACAAAAAGTCAATGAAAATGAATCAGTTGGCAAGCACAAACAGTTGTAAATTCTAGTAGAGTTTGAAAGCTGAACTTAAAAGTATTAAATATTTTTCAAATTAACTTTAAAATCTTGCTTTGTGCTCCCATGCACCATGTGTAATATTGCCAGGATTTTAAAACATTTGACTTTGTATATTTTTTGACAAAATGCAGGAATGGGTGAACTTGACTAATCTCATCCAGTACATTTAATGCTACAAGTTTGCTTTTACTGTTGAAAGATCAGCAATTGATTTTCCTTTTAAAATATTAAAGAGACTGATAGTACAATGTACAATAGTATGCAAAGCGACATCAATGAAAATGGTGTTCATGGAAAACCAGTGATTTTCATGCTAATAAAGCTAATTATTTCCAGAAGTAATGAAAGAATAATTATCACATTATTCAAATTTGTAGAGTATGCCTACAACATATCCAAATTTGGTTACAATCGGACCAACAGTTCCAAAGTTATGATGCTACACAACTCTAAAAATTTTTACATCCAGATCTTAGGGGTAGTGGATGGTTTAAACAAATATCTTCAGAATTAACAATTACATTTGAAATCTGTCTTTCGTTTCTTTTCTAGAATACATTTAGTTTGATGCATGCCAAGTTTGGTTGCTTTCTGATGTGTAGATATTTAAATACGAAATAAATAGTAGGAAATTTCATGAAAATAGTGTATTTCCTTCATTGTTATGTGTATATTTGTTGGTGATGTAACTTTTTGTTTTCCAAGCTATCCTAAAAATGTTCAAGACATGTGTGTGTGGTGTTGGTGTAAACAAATTTCTTAACTTACAGAATTAAATGTTGGCAAGTGGTTGAATTATGAATTTTTGAAATTAGTGTTTATTTTTCATAAATATGCAAAAATTTCCTAAAGTATTTGTGGCGGGTTAAGTTTGCACATCCTTATTTCTAAACTTAATTGTTATATAAATAGTTGAAGTGACCCAACCTTGGGCACCCATTATGATGGTATTTTTTAAGTGTCAGAGTTGGAGTAAACACTCAAGTTGACAATATGCTAGAAATTGCTGATGCAATGCAAACCAGTTCCAAATGGATGAGTAGTCTTATTATCCAATGGTTAAGATTTATAAAAAAAGACCAGCCAATGGGCTGAGATCGAAAGTTTACCTGCTGTAGAAAATTCTATTGTCTAATCACTTGAGTTTGGTGTGGCAAGAAGTCTCATCATGAAAGGTGGCTGTTAGCTTAATGGTGAGTTAACTGACTGATTGAGAGAGAATGGACTTATATATATATATTTCATGCATTTTGCCATTGATATGTTATACTTGCATTTTATGTAGAGAAGCATTATGTGAGATTATTATTATTTCTACAAATTGTGAAGTATGATGCTTATATATGGTATGCTAAACATTTGACATTGTTTCTTGTGAACCCTGTCATAAGACCATTACACTGTATTTATTATGGTGTATGCGTGTATCAGGCTAATAAATACTGTTGCAGGAAACTGTAAGTTGAGACTTGAATGTAAGAAAAAATGGAGTTAAAAAAGGAATGAATCTGGAAACTTAGCATTTGTTTCTGATTATATTTTTATAGGGACAAAATAGACTTTCCTTGTGTTATTCAAATCTCCTGGTTTACTGATTGTAAACCACTATGACTATAGTAGATGGGAATCATCTGCTGCAGTGTGTAAATGTAAGGAATACACTACACTCCATTGATGTATGGTTGCAAGATATGCTGACTACATCAAGCAATTTCTGGTACAATGAAGCTACTGGAAATTGCTACAATCATTGTTCTGTTTGAGTGAGATGGTATGGCAAATGAGCGCCCAGGTTGCTCAAGAGAATAAGTAGTGAATCAGTGTTTTTTACGTGAGGAGGAATCATGTGGAATTGATGTGGACAATAAACTTGTGATGAAAAATACACGAAAAAAAACAACTGCAGCTTTGTCTATACAAGGTTACATAGAAACTATCATTGCTTATCTCTAATAACTCCATTTCTGTTCTCTGATAAGAACTATCCTGTGATTTGTATTGACACTAAGTTGTTGAATTGTATTTTTAAGATATAAGAGTGTAGCATAAAAATTATTATTCAAACGTGGAGTAGTGATGTCAAGAAATATTTTTCATTGTATTTATCATATGTATATTTGATTGGCTTTAATAGTATAGTACAATTTTGAAAACTAATTTCAAAATCATGTTCAGCACATGTTATTATAGTTTTTTCATTCACAGCCCCATATTTAATACTGTTGAGATTTAAAAATATTCATCTGTGTATTTTCAGGCATTTTTAATAAGAATGGGTGACCTTGATTAATCTCTTGCAGTATGCAAATTGTTAAACATACAAATTTGCAATTGATGTCCAGCAATTAGAAATTGATGCCTCTTTCAAATACTATCTAGAGAATATAAGTACTATGTACAAAAATATGCAAGCAACATCATGCAAGATGGTGGTAACAGAAAATCTGCCATTTTTAGTGCTAATTAAACTAATTATCTCTGTAGTTAATAATGGAAAAATATGAAATAGTTCAGGCACATAGACATCATGCACACATGGAATGTCTCCAAATCCTGTTAGAATCAGCCAAATGGTTCCCAAGTTAAACACTGCACACGCCTGAAAATGGTGCCACTCTGATTTTGAGGGTGGGAGGATGCAAATATCTCCAGAAGTAGTAAAGATATCTGAATTTTGTTTTTTGCTTCTAATTCAAAATGGATTCTTCTTGCTATCCGAAAATTTGTTTATTTTTGATGATGAGTTTCAGGAAAAAAGTTTTTTGTAAAACCAGCTCTTCTCAGGGAGATAAGTTTGGTTTTGTAAGTTGATTAGATTTTTAAAAAAATCAAAATGAATGATTTTTAAAAATTAATAAGAAATTATGGGAATATTGAATATTGAAACAAAAATTAATCGAAAGATGATGAAAAAAGGACTCCCCAAACTGTCATTTTCGAAGAAATAGACTTGTAAACATTGGGGTTAATCAAATGGATATGTATGGATCACATTATTGCATAACCAAATCGAATTGTTGAGCTACATGCACCACATTTTAACTATAGGTGCATGGCAACTTTTCTATCGATTCAATTGGTTTGAGATCGATATCTCTAACTGTGGTTTTAATGAAATCTTTTTCATGAAATCTGACCTCTCCAGCCCAGTACTACTAATACAATTATGTTCAGTGGAAATTGGTAAGTCACAATGGCTGCTCTCCCCTTTGTTTCCTCAGTAAGGCGTACACTATCTGAAAAGGGCACTTACTCCAAAATAAAAAGCAACTCCACTGTTCTGGTTTCTGATTTTTAGTCTGCAGACGACCCAAAAACTATATAAAAAAAAAACCCCTCAAATTTAAGAAACACCCCCCCCCCAAACTATTTTGACATTTTACTGATTCCAAGACCTTTTCCAGGCCTGGAAAGGCTAAAATCAAATTTCAGACTTTTCCCAGAATTTCGGACCTATGTGGGAACTCCGTTTTAAAGAAAAACCAACTTACTTTTATGTTCTGTTTCAACAATTATCATTTCATAAGATTACATTCTATTATTTTGCCAGTTTATCTATGGTGCAAACTAGGTTTAGAATACAATAATACACTGCAATGTACTACACAGGAACCACTACTAATGTACTTAATTAAGTTTGTCTACCTTTGTGTAATATTTACAACAACAAGAAAATACTTGTTATAAATGAATTTTCTTACAATATAAATCTCTTCATCCACTGTGATTTATGAACTGAAAGTGGATTTAATGCATTATCACTTATAGATTTGAATGAAATCATAAACTTTACGATAAATCATGCTAAGGTCTTTAAAACTCTTAGTAGTTATTTATATTTTTGTTATATAAGATCCAAAAGTGTTAAACTTAATAAAGTACTTTTAATGGAAATAATTATAAAACATTAAAATAATAAATCGTTTTGCAGTATTTAAAGTATTGCTTCTAAATATTTTTGTTTGAAATTGTACAGCAAAAATTACTATTTTGATAAAACTTAGTCACTCTCTTATGAATGAATGATAAATTCATTTTGTCAATTCAAATATATTTTCCTTTAAGGACTCTGCTGAACACAAGATTTCAAGCGTCTTCAGAACATATAGGCTTGTAACATCAAGGGAGTGAAACAGAGCTACTAGCCAAGCAGATGAAAGTGTAAGCAATAATGAATCACCAGAGATATCTTGAATCTAATATAAAAATGGATTAGCTCCTTATCATTTAGAATCTGATGAAACAGAAAGTGAAAGCAATTCAGAATACACATTCCAAAGCATTGTTTTAACACACGTGCATTGAAGAACAATGTAAAAAACCTTAACAATACAGTTAATCTTTCTGAAGGAGTTGAGTAACAGATCATAAAAGTGACTGGAAAAATATAGTTCTTGCAATGCCAGCAAAACTATCATGTAAAGAAAGACCAATTATTGAGAACATCTCTTGTAAACAAAAATCTATAAAGCAGTATTTAGTAAACTGATGAATCTGCATATGCAAATGTTTCATTATCTCTCAAGACTGCATGTTTACTTTTATAACTTTAACATTTCTTTACACCAGTTAATTTGTACATGTGAGTGTATATCAAGAGAATACTGAGATATCTATTTCTGATATGAGTGTTGTATTCGTTGTCAAATTACACTCAAAGTACAGTTTCTGACTGGGCACTTAGTGCTCTAGAGGCCAAAGCAATGTTAAGTTTTAGCAATTTCCTGTTCACATTCAACTTTTTTGTCAACAAAAAATGATTACAAAACAATCGCAATCCTTCTGCCAAGTGTCGAATTTTTATCTGCTGCCCAACTCGCTTAAAGATGACTTCAATATCTGATGCAGGGTTTGCGGTTAGAAGGTGACTCAACATGATTCTCAGGAAGTCCACCACATTTTCATTTAATGTACCAAACTCCAGTACCTACAAAATAAAGGTCATATCTCGTTTTAAAAAATTATATAAAGAAAAAATTCATTATATAATTTATCCATATTTACAGTGTTCATATCTACAGATATAGTAGTGCCTACCCCCTCAAAACAAAGTTGCTCTATTATTCCCAGATTGCCATACATTTAAAACATGTCCTTCATATACTGAAAAATATTTTATTATTGATATTTTTTTTAACCTACACTTAAAAAAATTATATAAAATTTTAATATGCTGTAAGATGCAATATTTTCCTATCACTTCATTAAATATAATGAGATCAGGAAAAGAATATTGTAACAATCATTTATTTAATGACCTATACCACACATCACATGGGCAGACAACAACTATAAATAAACAAAGCAGTACTTGCACCTCCAAAATCGAAAAACACAACATCCTGAAACAGTTTGTACATTAATGACATCTGATTTTATATTATTACAAAAAGTTTTTATCCAGTTAATTGTACTATCAACTAAATGCAAAAGGATGTAAGGCGTAAAACATAATCCCAGTGTATGGAGTCAAAAACTTTTTCAAAATGAATGTCTAATAAGTCAGGGATATTTTTTTCAATTTAGTATGGTAAATAATATCATATATTAACCTCATTTCACCTACATAATTATTAGCTATACATCTAGTTCGATCTTTGTGCACTATCTGGCTTAATATAGTCTTTATCCTATTCATTTCACAGAATAACCTAATTTAAAAACAAGGCAGTGAAACAGATCTCAAATTTCTATATATATTCTCAAAGCTTGCTAGTTAATACATTGTTATTCCTTCTTAATGTATAGTGGACAGTTCTCCTTTTCATAAAAAAATTCCAAACTGTTTTCTGGGAACTGTAATAAAAAAAAAATTCTATTGCCAACCCTGGTCATTTTCTGTTCATTATATTTAATTGGGTTGCCTCATGTATTAATGATTGTTCTAATGTCTTAGCCAGGGTTATCTTTTTCTCAATAATCAAATTTATTATGATATAAATCATGGTCCATCATATGAAATTAATTAGAATAAAATTTCCATCTTTATCCAGTCTGCTTCTTGTAACTTGGGTGGCTATGCTAAATGTGTATGCATCACTTTTCTTCTGTGCTAGAAGGACACACTATACTGCTTGAATCAATCTATTTTATTATTTTAATATTTATTGAATGAGACTGGGCAAAATTTAATACACTAGTCTCAGGAGAGACTGACAGAATAGACCTGTTTATTATCATAAAAGAACAATTCTTTTTGTTTCGTGGTGCAAGCTATTCCAGTTCTAAAGTTTATCATGACACAGATGTATCCCATTTATTTAATAAAAGTGAAATTCTATGGCTGATACTAACATTTAATACCATAACCACAACAAACTAGTTTTATCATATACAATATTCAATAAAAAGCTAAATTTTATGTATAAATCTCTTACAGCAGTAAATGTATTTTTAACATAAATTTATTGTATTAGAACATATTGCATATCCTGTCAGTGTATAGTGCATCGTAATGGATGACATTTTTTACCTTCAGCAGTGCATAATGGGTGGCTACCTTCAGAAATGCATATCAGGTGACTTACCTTCAAAAGTGCACATCAGGTGACTTACCTTCAGAAGTACATATCAGGTGACTTACCTTCAGCAGTGCACATCAGGTGACTTACCTTCAGAAGTGCATAATGGGTGGCTACCTTCAACAGTGCATATCAGATGACTTACCTTTAGCAATGATAAAGGAAGAGCCTGACATCCAAGCAAGTGTGCCAGCATTAAAGCAATGTTGTTTCGATTTGAGCGAGGCATTCCACATACTTCTTTGAAAATGTCCCACATATGAAACTGGATCATCATCTGTGTTGGGTAAAAAATGTAAACAAATAAAAAAGAAATATGCAACAGTAACATGAGTAAACCCGAAGATGAGCAGAATTTACAAACTCTACAAATGAATACATTGTATATACAACATACTACACTCTGATATGAATACTAGTTGTGGTGAAAGCAGGATATCTCTTTGAAACTTTGACAATGCTACTTTGTATTGTAGCCTCTTTAAACCCATTTCCTGACAAAAGCATGTTTTTCCGCACTGCACTGTAGAGTATGTAAGCGCCCTTTTCCACACTGCTCTGTAGATTACATGTGCCTTTTTCTGCACTAATCTCTCTATGGCATAAACGTGTCTAAGTGCATCTATGTTCAAAAACACCAAGCCTGCTATTACTTCTATAGATACTAGTCTAGGCTATAAAAAAGTATTGCATGGCTGTCGCTTCCTGTCCCGGTTTAAGTCCAATGATGTCACTGATGGGTGACGGACACAGTGACAGACAAACTTGGCTTCACACACTGAGTAAAAAATGGCTCAATAAATCTGGCCTCCAGGCATGTAAATCGCACATTTAACATTAGACAATACAAACATTATGGAATGGCAGACATAAAGATGAGATCGTAAGAATCTAATGAGATTTGCAAAGAAAAATAAGGATTTTTATAAAACAACAAAATTTAAATAAAAGAAAGGTGTAATTAATTTTTAGGGATGCAGCCCAAGTATGATACTGTGATCACAAGAGAACAGGTAACCTGCAACGTCAATCCCCAAGACGGTGAATGTTCTGTGTCTAATAATGAATTCCTGCCCTTTTATGAATGGGCCTCCTGTGTATGAGTCCTAACTGACTTTTCAGCCACCACACATAAGTCTATATGACCAGATTCCACTTGATATCCTGCCAATCCTATCAGTTATTTCTCCCCCAAAAATTCCTCTCTAAGGAAATCCTTTCCTAAGATAACTGTCTTAGAAAATATCTTCCTCTAGGACAATTTCTCTCTAAGGACAGAGCCTTGATACATATTTGAAACAGCATCTCAATTACATTTATTATAATAGACAAAAAGTTTATCATTATTTCAATTTATTTGATCATTTCATTCAAGATGTAAGAGTGATGGATAGTATATGGATTATTCTATAATCTTTGCATGACTAATATAAGCAAGGGATCTATGGTCATCTCCCCCCAAAATATTTGTTTAGCCTTCAAGTTTTTGGTATATCTTTAATCTAGTACGCTAAAATTGGCCAAACACTTTCTGGATGTTGTTAAAAAAATAGTTACGTATAATACAAACACTATTCAAAGATTCAGATTATTTAGCACCTTAAAAAGGTAAATTTATTTAGAATCAAAGAAAAATAATATAGTGTTTAAAAATAATATAAATGAGATATTTGTATGTATAAATATATAAATGTATCTTATTACCTTTGATTATCAATTAAGAAAAAGTTAATATACAAAACTATTTACTTTAGTATACAATTTCACTATCTTTCTGAAAATACATACTTTACCATGGATATAAATTATTGTTCATCTAAGTGAACATGTTAAAAGTATCGACTATTAAAAATTCAAAACAATTCTGAGAATGAAAGGATTATGTGCACAAAAAATAATGTATTAAAAATAATTGAAAGAATTCTTTATCCTGACTTATAACTGTAGACTTATTTACACAAAATAGGAGATAAAGATTTCTTTATTTTATTTTATGACTTTTTCTAAGTTGCCAATGAAAGGTTCTACTGTATTAATTTATTAAATTACCTTTAATTTAAAAAATAATCAATAATTAAAAGATTCAATGGCCACTGCATAGTGCATCTTTAACTTACCATAAATCTCCGGTCTTGCTGGGCAAGTCTTGCTAGAAAGAAACTGTAGAATGGATTGTATGTTGACTCGTTCTTGCAACATTCAACAGCTACCACTACAATCTCTCGTTCTTGATGTCTTTTAATGCCAAGTTGCAAAACCTTTTGAAATGCATCTTGATAATCCTGAAATTTTGCATTATCAGGCTTAAATAATTCTTAGGATAAAAATTTCCTACCCACCCCCAATAATGCCTTCACAAATCTCGTATATAAGTTTAAAACAATAAGAAAAAAGCATTCAGTACTTTCATAAGCCATAATAGTATTTTTTAAAACTGAGACTGAAATGACCATAAAACAAAGTTCATATGTATTTTTTATTAAGATGCTAATGAAATAAATTATAATACTCTGTTAGTTAAGCCTGACTAAGTTATAAGAAAACCATATAGTTTGCAATCAAGATAGATCATTTAAAAAATGTTTATAGAATAACAATTGCTAAACATTTATTACCAACATTTTAGTGAAAGATGGAAATAATAGGAAACAGCAAAGCAAACAATATATTTATTCAACAGTGACCTTATGTTGTATATTGCCCAATATAATCAATCTGTCTATTAAAAAAAAGAAAAAAAACCTAAGGTAAAAACTTTAGTATATATATACCAGTTGCTTTTCACTAATTTATATTCCTATGCATGCACACACAAAAACACATATCAATTGTAGGATTACCTAGTGTTGCTACAAAGCAACAAGGTAATCACCTTGCACATATAGGTAGCATGAGCAAATAAGAGAAGTCCTATATTAAGTGAGGATGGAGGGTGATTTTTGGAGAATGTTAAATCATATATTGACATAAGCATATCAAGCGTGCATCACTCTCTCACAGATGTAATTACATTTGCACGTCCTGCATTCTATGATGCAAGTGTGCCTATTTTCAAAAGCAGGCAGTTTTTTTTACATAATGCCAAACTGAGCTGATTTTGAAGTTAATTGGAACTTTCCATTTTCAAAACAGTTTTTGAGATCAACATGTGTTGCTCGTTAAAAATGCTTCTCAAGTGATCTCATTTACACTGTGTGCTAATCTCAAAATGACAGCAAGATATCACAGAGTTTTTGAGTCAAGCGATGTTAATTGTTCAGTCTCATCGATTTTTCTTCAATTCAGTGAAGAAGAATCATTTTATTTCATTTAATTTTAATTCTCAGATGCAGGCAGATCGTGATTTGAATCAGATGATAGTGAGAATGAAAGTGATATTGCTTTTAATCAGGACAGTGATAGTAGTTGAACACTGAAGTTGATCTCGACCCACTGATTCATAATGACAATGAATGGACTGCACATCGTCATACACCATTTATTGTCATTGATATTAATGCAGTTGGTACAGGAACTGTGTTTCTGTAAACAGTTAACATTGCTTGACTCAGAAATACTATGAAATCGTGCTGCAATTTTGAAGATTAGCACATGGCACAAATGAGGCTAGCATGGATAGAAGCTTTACAAATATTTAAAAAAAAAAAATTAGCAACACATGTTGATGTAAAAAATAAAGTGATTTAAAAATGAACTAAGTTCCAACTGGCTTCAAAATCAGTCTCAATATGGCAGTGTAAAACAACTGTCTGCTTTTGAAAACAGATAAGTAGAAACATGCTTGCAGTCTGAGAATACAGGGCATAAAAAATGCACATGTCTTTAAGAGTGCAGGGAATGCAAATGCTTTTCTGTCAGGGAATGATTAAAACACATTTCTGACAAATATATACAAGAGAAAAGACTTTTTAGCTGACAACATGCATCTAATGAATAATTAGAATGAAGAATATTTTGAGTAAATTTGGTAGCAACCAGCCTATATGTATCAAAATGGTCTAAATTTAAGTGAATACATTTTCATTATTTAGTCTCTCACTCTCAGCGTTCATTTAATAAAACATTTTTTTCTTTTGTATCTGAGATGTATTTTTTAAGGCAGTAAAGATCATATAAACAAACATTTTTCCAAATTAAATTTACAACATGAACTCACTTCGCTAGTCATGAGGGCGAAAAAGATGGAACGCCGTACATCTGAGTTCATATGCTGAGCACGAGCCAAGTCTATCAACTTTTTACTGACTGCTCCAGAAGTTACTGACATAGGTGCTCCATTTCGTGATCCTATTAAAACAAGTTAAATTAAATAGTAGTACTATTACTAATACTGGTAACAATGTGCATAACTTGTCAAGCCTGCAGCACACCTTGAAAAAATTTAATATAAAGAAAAAAAAAATTATCAAGAAAAAATTTATAAAAATGCTAATTAATGCAAATTATTTCATTATTTTACTCTGAAATAAAATTATGAATGGTTTTGAAACAAAGTTCTCTAGATAAAAAGGACATGTTAAACTTGAATTTAATGATGCATAAAGAAATGAAAAAACAACTTTTGCTGCTAATGAAAGGATAAACATTCAAGTATGACTTTGAACGAATTAATGATATGTAAAATGAAATGTAGTTGGCTAGACATATCAGCAGAAAGGCAAAGATGTATCTTACAAGTAGTGCTGATTGTAAATCATAAAAAAAGATTAAAAAAACAACCCCACCTTGTCTCAGTGTAATTTGTTTCATGCTAGAAATCAAAGCATAAAGCATACATCACCTAAATAGTACAACGATTTGCACAGATAATGAATTCATTCTCAACTTCCTTTAAATATAATAGAGTGAATTCATTATCTATGCAAATCGTTGTACTATTTAGGTGATGTATGCTTTATGCTTTGATTGTATGGGAATGAAAATTCAGGATTTGTTTAGTCATTTGTGTGTTTTTTTTGAATTTTTAGAAAAATTATGTTTTTATGCAATAAAAGTGCTTTTATTTCACTATCCATTAAGCTTTGGAAGTGTTTTGTTTCAAATACTGTGTGAAATTGCTGATTTTTGAGATCTAGAAACATGCCTTTCTTCAGCACTAACCACCATGATTTATATGGGGAAATCCTCATTAATTTTCCTGATTTGTTCAGCTTTCTATTTATAGAAAAACAGGCCAGTAACATCAGATTAGACTATTTGTAACATTGGGTCACCCTAAGCTGTTTCATACAAGGAAAGCTTATTGACCAAGTGAAATGGACTGTAGGTCAAACATAGTTTGTGAATGAGATTTGCCCTGTTATTAAGATACATAACTCCAAAAGCCCTTGCAGTAAAAACAAGCAGAAGTGATGTCAGGCAAGGGGTCAAATGGCCACAATGTAATCTTCTCTGGTAATTCATGTGAGTTTGATCCAATTCATACTGATGAGAGAATATTCAACTGTTAATAGTTGGCACACCATTTCTAATGATGCTGGAGATAGTGAGGAAACAATTTTTAAGGTTGCTGTAAATCCTGGAAATAGTGGGATTGCACAAAACATGTCATGTGACTACAGTTTCTCCATAATGGTGGCTGTTGATATTTTTAAATTAAATCATCCAGGCGGAAAAAATCTATGCTTCAATCAGCTTCTAAAAGTAGGCAATCAAGAAAGCAGCAGCTAGCAATTACAAGGAATAATAAGAAAAATTAAAATAATAAATTTGCTATTGAAGAGGCAGAGGTGTACCCAGTACCAAGTGACATTCAAAGACATAGTGATGCCTATAGTACTACCACTAATTCTTAGTAAGGGACAGAAATTATATAATTCAGCAAAGAGGATTATGTACAATGCACCCGAAAAAATCCAAGACAAAAGATTACAGTGATGCCTATAGTACTCTGGACAGGTGGGAAGTAAAAATGTGCACAATCAATGAATGTCATGATTCAGTTTCTTGATAATCATGTACTAAAATTGGATGGTGAGGTTGGAGAGGGCAATTTTCTGTGTCATGAGCATTACTGCTTTGAATTTTTAAAGGGTCTGAGGGTCTGCAGGCTGTAAATGAGCAATATATACAGTAATATTCTGTGTTGATTAATAAAAATGTACTCAGTATTTTTATAAATGACATAATTATCTGAATTACTTTACTAGCAAAATAACTTTGTCATCAGTGATTCTGTAGCATTCCCACCCTGACCAGTTCTAACAAGCAAAAGACAAACAGGTGCTAATTATGTAAATATCTTTACCAGCAAAATACCTTTGTCATCACTGGCATCTATAGCAATGTTCCCTCTCCAACCAGATCCTAAAAGCCACCAGTGTCCTGCTTCTTCAGCTTTCAGTAAATCCTTAAGGCCAACATTTAACTGGTTGTCGGATAAACTTCCTCCTGCAAATGTAACTGAGGTTGTTATTAAACAGATCTAACTACCAGTATCTAGTTACTTCAGTTTTTAATAATTATGTTAATGTCTCACATCTGGTTGCTAGTTAAAACAAAAAATATCAGTAATAATTTTATTACAATAACTTTATTAAATTATTTATTGAATTATTTTACTGTGAATGCTTAAAGAGTTATTTAATAGAATCTTCCAAATATACAATGTTATTAAGTCTACAACTGTTCATTAAACGATCTCCAAATACACAATGTTATTAAGTCTACAACTGTTCATTAAACTATCTCCAAATACACAATGTTATTAAGATTACTTATTATCTACAACTGTTCATTAAACGATCTCCAAAATATATAAGATTATAAAGATTAGATATTAACTCTAAAATTGATTAATTAATCGATTTGTGTAAATCCTGAGGCTGATTACCAAGAAAAAAATATTGTATGAATACAGTTTTCTACAGAATAAGCTTAGCACTTTTGTATGCAAAATCTCAAGGATAAAAAATAAGTACTATTGAACTATTGATATTTTTGATGAGCTATCAGAAAAAATTTATATCTTTCATAAGAAATAAGAAGTCTTAAATAGATGCTTGTCCTTGCATACATTTTTTAAAAGTTAAAAAGAAAATAATTCAGATGTATAACAATTAATCAGCAATTCTCTAAGATTTTGTAAGTGTTCATATGCTCCAATAATTTACCTTAAGTATGTGATATTTCTGAAAAACCTCTACTGTTCAATGACCACTTCTGAACAAAGCAAGTAACAAAGTGTAACAACAAAATAAAAAAATAAAATAAAAAACATCATATTATGTAGTATTGCATTAATAAAAAACCCAACTTTTTAGTGAAAGCTCTATGTAAATAACCTAAGAGGAAAGTCTCACACATATTCTCTCTGCTCCCTCCTACCCCCACCCACCCGAAAAAAATGCCACACACTGCTCGGTATTTCCAAACTCCAAACTTTCTTAAATTCTGCATAAAGAGCAAGATATGATAGTTTTTTGGCAAGAGTTTTAATAAGTTTTAAACAATGGATGAGTCACAGAGAATCAGTTTTAAATGAATTAAATAATAGTTTTAAATTATAAGATTTAAGAAAAAAGATAAAAAAAAGTGTAAACTCTTCACCTCTGATACATGTAGAAGCAAGGCGACACATTCGATCCAAGTGATCATAGTCTATGCTTGACACTCGGTGCACATTGTTATTGCGAATAGCAATAAGCATCTCAAGCATGAAATGTACATGAGAGAAAGTTTCTTTCTTTGATTTATCAAGCTCACGTGCTTTCTTCTGGATGATTGTTATCACGTGTCCAAGTGCTTCTGGATCATCTCTTCGCATGCTAAATCCACACACTAAACAAAAGTTTTCATTTTCAAACAAGTTCAAAGACCAAAGTTTAAATGCCAATTGTTAAACTATAAAGATTTTTTCTCCATTACAACAAAATAAATTCTATAATCAAAGTGTTATCTTATTATAAAACAAAGCTATCTACAACAAAAGGAATACATAATCCATATACCAAAAGTAACTTCTATTATAATAACTCTTCAATAAGTTTGTTTTTTTTTTAAACAAACACATCAATTAAAATTGATATAAATCTACTTTAACTTTTTCTTCAATTCTAGAAAAAATTTCAGTAACTGAAACAAATTATTTACATCCCAGATAGCACAATTTTGCAGTTATAATTTTCTATTTTGGAGACAGATTCTACACTACCATAAATAAATCACAACTGCACGCTATGTATTATAAATAGAAACAAAGAGCCTTCTCACTCAAGGTGACATGTGTGTGCCCCTCCAATCACTAAAAATACCATGCAAACAGTCATGTATTAATAGGGACAGAGTTGTTCCATGCTGGATCAAAGAGTTGACCCCTCCCCCCCCCCTCTTCCAAGTAGTCATTTTATGCTTTAAAAAGCTATAATCTCTCTTTCAAACAAAAAAAAGACTCTTGGATTATTGAAAAATAATGATCAATAAAGTGATTTTTAAAGTAATCCCAAAATTGATTTTTTTTTAACTTTATGATACAAATGGCTGTAGTGCATATTTAATTATAGTGACTTTAGCTGGCTTTTCGCAGGCAATAACACATATTAAAATAGTCTATTCTACAGAATGGAACATTTTCAGTAATGCATGTATAATAGTACTTAACACTCTCTGGTTGGACAGGTTATTTCTATATTTCTTTTGATTTGCCACTCTAAGCGGGAAGATTTATAAACACTACAGATAGTGGCTTTGTGTATTAATTTTATTATTTCTATTAAACTTTAAAGCCAAACAAAAGCCACATGAATTTTTATCATCTTGAGAGACTATAACAAGAAACTTGAGCATAGCTTGCATTTTGTTAGGATTAAAACTAATCATTTTTTACCCTAAATGACTATTAAGAAGATAAGCTTCTGTGTATAATCCTTAATTTAAATACAAATTTACATGTAATTAAATTGCAATACTTTTTGCAATTTAAATTTGTGCATAGCCCTTTATTTACTAATTTTATAAAAGTGTAAATTTTATTATTTTCATAATTATTTACTTAAAAGAAAATAATACTTTGTGTGTATTGGCTGCATTATTTATATATTTTATAACATTGTAATATTATTTTTATTATTATTTATTTGTACCACAAAATTTCAATGTATACATTATATCATTTGATAATAAACACATCATGGGAATATGACAAGACTTAAAATTCAAACATTACTTTAAAAAATAAAATGTTTATATTGCAAAAACTAGGCTACATTCTAAGTAATATATCTAAGCAAAGGAATTCAAGGGAAATGGGAACAAAACAATTTAAGAGAAACGGGCAGTAAAAGAATTCAAGAGAAGGGGGAAATAAATAATTCAATGGAAAAGGGTAGAAAAGGATTCAAGAGAACTGGAAGTAAAAGAAATAAAACAAAAGTGAGAGTAAAAAAAATTAAAGGGAAATGGGTAGAAAATAATTCAAGGGAAACGGGTAGAAAAGAATTTTTAAAAAGGCATTAAAAGAATTTGAGAGAAATAGGCTATAAAAGAAATGGAAACAAAAGAATTTAAGGGGAAAAAGGCAGTAAATTAATTCAACGGAAATGGGCAGCAAAATTTGTAAGAAAGGGAGGTACCTTTCAAGAGCAGCAAAATAAGTTCAACATCTTTCTCAGTGAATGACTCTACAAGGCAATGTAGCACATCAAACATCAAGATATGATGGCAAATCTGGCAATTAAAAAATAAATGAATTAATCTTAATTTAACAAATCATAATAAGCAAGCCTTGTATGAAACAAAAATCAATATATTAAAAAAGTACTACCCCCCTCCCCAACCCCGAAAAAAAAAATCAATAAATATCCTCCCAAAACTTAACATATAAAAAATAAATAAGTACAAATAAAATAACAAACTAAAGAATATAAGAAAAATAATAATTAAACAAAGAAAGAAAAAGAAACAACTTATGTCCCTAAACCAAGATATGTTTAAATTTGACTCCTGAATAGATTTATGTAATTTCCACACTTGCTATAAGTGTTTTCACAATTCAATCTTTCGTGGCAGATATATATTTTGAGAGTTGTTGTGGCTCTGAGAAAAAAAGTTGTGGAATGTGCATTATGCTAATGCTAGCAGTGGTAGGATATTTATCACCATATGCTGTTTGCATTTAGATCTATTGTTTCATTGCTTAAAACATTAAATTGTCATTTTAATTTTTAATTTCTATCTAATAATCTGAAATATTTTCTAATGGAGTGTGCATGACTGGAGTGACTGCAAAGTAATGTCAGATGATTGTTCAGTCGTACACTGTAACAATAGATTGTTCCTAGGCTTCAAGGTGTGAGAGACTGCCATCACCAAAGAAAAGTTGATGGCTTTGACAAAATGTTTCTATGGATTTTTCTTACTGTATATGTGTTCAATCAACAAATATGCAAACATATGTAAAAATCTGCTTTTTCTTTATATCTTTTTGTAAGAAAACTGTTTTTTTTTTTTTTTAAAGGACTGATAGTGACATATTTATAAATGACATGCTTTTTTGTCTGAGTTTCATAGTGAATTAAATATTTTGTTAAATATATTTATCAAAATTTTATCTTGCATTTTAAATCTTTTACTAAGTGCAAAGTTTGTATGCATAAGTTGAAGTACATATAAAAAAGAAATACTCAATGTCACAAACTATTCCATTAATTCTGAACATTTCCATACATGTGATACGTTTACAATCATTATTTGAATATCACTATTGTCATTTCTTACAAATAAATAAAATAAATATTAGAATAATACAAAATGGCAGTTTTAAAATTATAAACATAACAGGTCAGTTTAATATAAATAACATACCTTAAAATTGTAAAGATATGCCAAGAGTAAAAGAATATTGTTGATAGAATGTCCATCTCCGTATTGCTTTTGAACAAACATCTCATCAAACCTTTTCACTAAATGCTGCAGAAAAAATGCACCTGTCAATAAAATTAAAAAAAGAAAGAATAAATGTTTCATACCTTTCTAATCAAAAGTATCTCTGTTAACTCAATACTAAGTGATAAATCATTGAAAAATAAATTGCCACCAGCGGAAATATACTCAAGAGTGAAAATAATATTTTTAAATTTTCAGAATATTTGCAGAAGGATGATAACAATGTTTGTTTCTTATTTCACTGACTGGTTACATTTCTATCCTTTTAATTTACATGTAACCTGTAAAAGAGATAACACTGTTAGTAAACTATAAACATTAACTGTCATTATGAGAAAAATATTTTTAAAATCTACATAGATTAATCATGATATAATATTCAATATAGGATAATATAATACTTTAATACAGACATTCTCAAACTTTTCATTTTATGGAACATAATGGCGTAATGCTACTCACTCAGTAAAATGTTTGCATGGTAACAAACCCCCCAAATGAAAATAATAACAAAATAATATTAATAATTTTAAATCACATAGCAGGGATAAAAAAGATAATTTTATTTCTGCAAATTGAGAATTGAAATGAACATGCTTTCTATTAAAAAAAAAATTATCACATTCAACTTTTGAATACTTGATAAATTATATATAAATCGGTTACCACACAACTATATTAATAATTTTCAAACTTCATTTATACTAGAGTATAAATATAAATTCACACAAAATACTGAAATCAATATAAGTTATCAATAATAAAGCAAATAAAATATACAATAGTCTGAAAGCAATTCAAGCAAGTGAATTATGGCACACTAATGAGAAAATAAACCAATATAAAGTGGTCATTTCAAAATGAAAACCTCTCTACCAAGTATATAGACCGTTTATTGACTGACTAACTACTTTCAATAATTATTTCAAAAGGAAAATCCCTTGAAATGTCAATGGTGTATAAAGAGTGGCAGTTGTTGTTGGTGACATAGGTTAGGTGTTCAAAAATTGAGAATATGCAAGAGTATTATTATTTCATTATGTATTAACAATAATAATGTTAATATTCTAATTACATGCACAACTATTACTCTCCAGCTCTTGGAGTTATTTGAATTATTTTCAAATATGATTTTATTACTTTGCTTACCAGAGTTTTGAAGAATAAATAGTCATGCTGTATTTGTAAACATTAAATCAATACTGATTTTAAATAAACACTTTAAAAATGTTTACTCAGTTTAACAAATCTATTTGCTAACATGACATGAACATTTAGTAACTTCTCTTGTTCTTTCTTTCAAAAGTAGCGCATTTATTTTTGATGTCAAGGAGGTATAGCTTTATAAAATCTGTATCACTGCAGATAAAAGGAACCTGTGCATCAGAGTGCAACAAATACTACCAACCAAGGTACTATAATTGTCGAAGAGATAAAAGGCCTGAACCACCTAACCATTTAGGATAGGTAAAAATAATACCCTGACTATACTTTATGATACAATGTTGCTAAAATGTTTCCTGTCTCTCTTTCATAAATACTTGTCTTAGAAGGTTTCCTTTTGAAAACTATGAAAGCAATGCAACTCCCATTTAAAATGACTGGCTTACACTATTCTCCACTAAAGCCTTAAAAGAGCTACATAAAATCATGGAGCCAATAAAAATTAGAGACTAAGATTTCAAATCTTCATCCACTATTTCATGAGTGCAAAAGTGTGAATGAAAAAAAAGCACAAGAGTGCAAATTGTTCCCCCCATTATTACAAATCTAATAAGTGGACACAGAGCTAAATAATGACTCAAGATCACATATACGTATTATTACAAATCTAATAAGTGGACACAGAGCTAATTAATGACTCAAGACTTGCAAATATAATTGTGGATAAACAATAGAGTTATGAATGAACAATACAGTTATGGGTCTCAACAGCAAATTGGCTAAACAAAGGAAATGAAAATGTGGACAGCTCCATATTGTCTCAAATCAGTCAATAAGTCAAGAAAATGAAGAATGTAACTTATGAAACTCTTTTAAAAATTCTTAAATTTTATGCTGTATTAAATGTACTTAAGGAAAACATTAACTTTGTATACAATCAGGAATTAATTTAGTAAACAGTCTAATAAACAGTTAAAAATGTTATCTGAACTTATTGTAATATGAATGATGCCAATTCAAAGCAACATTGAAATGTTTTCACCAGCCAGATATGGAATATGAAATATGCCAACACTAAAATTACTATCATTTGAATGATAAATACAAACAGTAACTCAAGACAAGCTCCAGTTTACTTATAACATATTTCCAAAATGTTAATCTTTTTATGACTGCAATTTTAACTCATTTTTCCTCTAAATTCTAAATGGGAAGTTACATCCATTTCTTATAGCTAGTCATGCAATTACACATCAAATAAACCATAAACAGACTCACCTACTTCTGATCCAACATTACCATGCAGAATGGCCACCATCATGACAATCTGAGATATAAAGGAATCAGGTAATAATGTGTCAGTTACACACAACTCCATGATGACTGTGAAGAGAGTATCATTTACATCTGCCCGACTGTGGTTCATGTACAGCTCCTCTATCGAACCTGCTATTCCTTGCATATTAGATTCAGTGACTCTGATATTCAAAAGAAACTAGATCTTAGATCAACATGTGAATATTAGCTACTGTACACCAATGGAGTAATACAATTACTAAAAAGAATATGTACTTATAACTCTAAGTGTTACATATATAGTCAGTAGTTGTGTAATTTTGGCAAACATTGACAAAATTCTGACCAAATATTATCTCAAAGGGTATATTACTATCATAACATCATTAATTTTTATGTTATCTAGCTGGTTACATTATGATAATACTAAATAGGAAAAAAAGAAATGGGTAGAATAGTAAATGTAATCACACTGAATTAAACAAATACTATATAAACATATATATGACTATACTGACTTAAACCAATATTATTCAAATGAATTAAATATGATCACAATGAATTATAAAAATACATAAATATGATCATGCTGAATTAAAATACTATACAACTGAACATAAATATGGCCATGCTAAATAATATATAAACACTGACATAGCAAAAGTTATTTTTGAATATATTTTAGGTTACCTGTTCAATAAACCTTTTATTTGCTTTTTAAGCCTTTCCAGTGGTAGAGACTTGTTGGTTTCAGTAAATAGGGTTGCTCTTTTTCCAGGGGGAATATAAGTACCCCCTTTGTCTGCAATTTGTTTAATTAACATATGGATTCAGTTATTTAAACATAATAATTTATAAATACAAAATATATATACTCCAGATCATATTCTATGAAAATTGTTATTTATCAAAACAGTCATTTTACAAATCTCTCCCCTTGACCCACCAACTTTAATATCACACTGTGTAAAAATGATTATTTTAGTACTGTGTTTTAACTTTAAATTCTTGGTTTATAAACCAACATAGAGTTAAAGTATCTTGGACAGTCGTCATTTAGTGCCTAATTTAACAAGCCTCTTTTTTTAATTTAAAATTTGCAACTTAAAATCCATCTTCTAACTGAAGTTGCATCACAGTTATTTTGGTAACTACTTATATATATTCATATAAAATGCTCACTTTACCGAATATTAGGTTAACTCAATTTAAAGCACATAAATGGATCATCTTAATGAACATCAGGTATGTGCAGTTTTCTTTTCAAAGATGGAATCATAGATGCAAAAATGCAATCATAGATGCTGAAAAAATTGTAAACATTAGCTTTCTGCTTACATGTGTTATTACAGCAGATTGTGCAATCAAGCCATCTGCTTGGTGATAAAGTGACAATTAGTGTAATTAAGACTTGCAGTTCTATGTACCATTTGCCAAGTTCATATTCCAAACAAACAGTGAAATAATGTCATGATTAATGTTTTCTGTGCTCTACTTTAAAAACCTAAACAACAATTATTTAATAAAAATATTAGATCACTGCTTTTGCTGTTAAACAAAGTAGACATTTATAGCAAGAGAAACATGTTTGAATATTTCATTAATGTTTATTAGCATGCAAGCTGATTAACTACATCTTTAGGAAGAGAAATTTTCCTTAATAAAGGCAAGTGCTCTTGTAGTATGGTTTGCTTATGTATGTACTAGTTAATGCTGAATGTGTCTATGATAATAGCATACTAATACATTTAATCATTTGGGAATGAAAAATTACCTCCTAATTTTCTAGGTTTCAGTAAAACAACTTAGCTATTATAAAATGGAAATGATTAATATATACATTTGTAAACAAAATACATTTTTATAACTATTGGTGTGGAGAGTAAATTGTGTATATGTGAATATGTATATGAACGCTTGCTAAACTGTTGGGGAGATATTTACTTTATTTAGTTGGGGAGATAAGAGTAGTCAGATCTGGAAATTCTGAAGACAATGTTAAATGAGATTAGTGCTGATGCCAATTCAGCCTTTGATCAATTTCAGTTTCACTGTTTATTTCTGTGTGAAATTTAACTTTTATATATTAAAAAGATCTTCTTTTTTGACCAAGTATGGATGTTATAGAAAAGGTTTATCTTCAGATTTGGAAAGTTTTAGAGTGATGCTAATTGCTGAAACTAATTCAATTACTATATTTCCAATCTCATCAGTCCAAGCAAAATGATTACAATTTTGAGAACTTAATTTTCTATGCTGGTCAAGTTTGACGGTTAAAAGAAAGTTTTAAGAATTAAATATATTTTTTTACGCTCTTCTGTAAATTAAAAAAATTTTAATTAGATTTAGAACAGATTAAACAACAATCTTTCTTAATGTAAACAACAGGGAAGTTGATCATCTCATGGTCTGCTGAAGTGGTTCCTATCACAAGCCAATAGTAAATAGTAAAGATTTCTACATTTTTTTACACTTAATTCAAAGATTCAGTGCTAAAATTTCTAGGTTACAAGGAACTGACCTAAAGAAAAGTGAATTTTATAGCTTTGATAAAGAAAATAAACACCCATCAACCAAGCTGATAAAGTCATAACTTTTACCAGCTCAACATGAACACTGTTGCCCTATACAGCTTAGTGGATGTATGTTTACATCCCGCACCTAAGCGTCTCTGACCTTATATAAGTTACACCGACTCTCCTGTATACCATTAGGGCATTGCAGAGCACTGTCACTGATTTGAAGCTACATTTATCTTCCACCTACTAAACAAGATTATGATGATGACCTCAATGGGACTAAACATGCATAATTAAAATAGAATTTCAAATAAAAGAGAAAAACTCACCAAGATCAAACAGTAAATAAAATTTTATAAGAGTTTAATTCAATAATAACATTTCTTTTGGTCTTAGTAAGGACTGAGGAAACACCTTTAATCTTTGACATTCTCAAGAATGAACGAAATCTGAAACTGTCTTTTAAATCTGCATGCTTCTTTTATGTTGTGTACACTTATTGTTGCAACTTTATCCTGTGTTTAGTTGTCATCAAATTATGTACGTATATTAGTGATTCAAACTTTTAAAATCTTTCCCCCAAATTTGTCTTCACAACAAAGAATTGTATTATACCCCAATGTTGATCCAGTCAAGCAAATAATAATTTGACTAACTCTTGTCTGAGTGAAGGAAGCATTAAAGATGGGTGAAAAACCTATAGTACTCAACTATTCTTAAATGTAAAATATTATGATTTATTTTATTTTCTTACCACTAGCAGCTGTAGACATAATTTTTCCATGAACATCAACCAGACGACCATAAATATCTTCACAAACGATATTTCTTGAAGTTTCCACAGCCTTCTCAGTATCATCATCTTCCAGTTTTTCTTTAAAAATTTCCCTTTTCTTACTGCAATGATCTGTTTCTTGAAAAAATCTTGAACCACTAGCTTTGTATTTTTTCTTTAAGCCAGTAGAATATAAAGTGACAACTGAATTATCAACTTCATCACCTACTTGATGATTCTGTTCTTTCTTCTCTATAACTTCATTTGCAAACCTCACAATTTTATCCTTTCTTGTCGAATGGGTAAGGGTACCTACAAGATTAAGAAATGTAAAGGTGTTCTTCATTAAAACAGATACAGTATTCTAATAATAGATATGTAAATATTTTAGCAATACAAGTGCAATAATAGACACCAATCTTTAAGAGTAAAATAAAATAACATAATCTGACTTACAAAGGTATTCAATAAAATACATTTAATTACACTAAAGAGTGCAACAATTTAATTTTTATCTATTCTGGAACTCTTTCCATAGACAAGATTTAGTGGCTCAAAGCTATTACCCATCTGACTATTCTACACACACACACATACTAGCATACTAAGAATTTTCAAATAATACATAATGATGAACAATAATATGTGTATGTAAATATGTGTGAATGTATGTTGTATGATGGGAATTTCTCGCACAAATTTTGAATATAAATTTAAGATGAGGCGTTATTTGTATTTTGTATAATTTGGAAATGCTATGATAAAGTTTACTTCTGAAGTGAAATTCAAGGATGGACAGAGTGGAGGGGAAGATAAGCTGTTTTGATTGTGTGGATGCACGCTGAGTTGTTAGGAGCGAGTAGGATTGTTGTGAGAACACTAACTTGGTAGCATCTGCACAGTGGAATGATGGTAGAATAAATGGATTAATTCTACATCTTGTTTCAATCAAGACCTCATTAAATGGTTATCTAACTTTTAGGTTGATGTAACTGTTAATTTTTTTATGAGTAGGTGATGTGTGTTGACAGAATGTGGGTGTAGAAGATGTGAGAAAGTCACAAATATTAATTAGTTCTAGGTGTATTCATAAATCTGATTGATTAATAAAGTTAGTCAAGGAAGAGATGGGCTAGGTTTCTAGACTGAGAAAAAAATAGGGCGCAGAGTAAATTAAGACTTCACTCTTTGCAAACACACTCTTCCTGTGTTGAGTTCCTCTTGTCACACACAGGTACTAATTGAGAAATCCTTCAAGGAATCAAAGAAGACCCTTGGCTAAATAAAATGTTTCTGCTTTGTGGAAATGGTTGGGATTTTATTGGGAAATGTTATGTTATTATAAACATGTCTAACTCTATTTTTGTTGCAAAGATACAGATTTAATTAAGTATTTATTTATGTGGTAATTTGCAGTGCATTTAGGGTTTTTTAATTCTATCTTAAGGGCTTTGAGTGCCTTTGCTGAAACTGTTCATAAGCAGTGGTGACGAGAGTCTGCCAGTTTTTTTTTCCACACTGTTGCCAAGAATTGTCAAGTCTTTCATTGGGAGTGATGAAAGCGTGCATGTAACTTATCAGTGACCCTAAAACACTAGTAACATGGAATGTTGATGACAACAAGAAGGATTAAGAATGTATTTCAGTTTTAAATATCATTAATATTTTTCTTTATTAAAATTTGTTGTTTCAGGCTCACATATTTGTTAGTGCAGTATAATTCTTATTGTTTGTTGTTATACAGTGTGGTAATATTCTGAATGATAAAAAAAAAACCAAGAAAAGAAAAAGTCCTCACAGTGTAAAAGTAGAACCAATATAAGAAATATTATGACTGTAATGGCTGTGCTGCTTAGCATTTTAAATAATCTTACAAAGATCTGGTTCTGACAAACCACCAGAAAATGCAAAAAAAAAAAAACCAACCTAAAATGGGATAGGCATATTATTATATGACCAGTATCCATGTATACCACTGAAATATTTTGTTTAAAAACACGTTTCAATGTTGCTATTTTACAAAGTTCTTCCATAATAAATGCCTTTAGTATAACAAAGATTTGTGTAATGTCAGCTAAATTTTGTCACTCCACACTCTTAAAAAAGTAATCAAGATAGGCTCTTTATAAGTAGTCTAGGTCAAAAATTTGAAAACTGAGACCCCCCCACCTATTATTTAAAAAAAATTATGAACTGTTGAAGCACCCCTACCTGTTAAAGAAATTGCAAAAAAATTAAAATCAATTACAGCGAAATATAACTTTTGTGATTTTAAAAAGAAATTCTAACAATAAATTCAGTTCTTTAAATCAAATACTTTAAAAAAAATACATTCAAGACTTTAAAACAAAGCAGCTATTACACCATCACATACAGAGGACAATTACAACCCAAATTTGCTCCAAACTCATTGTGAAAATACAGTAGATTTGTTACCTGAATAAAGCAGTTGCATTTTAAATTTTAGCAATAATATATTGTTTTGATTTCATGGGTTTAATATGATCCCAAATATTCTTGTTCAGCAAAGTTCTTCTTCAAGTATGAACCCCATGTAACTCATCCTAAACAAATGTCCGTATAAAAGATTATAATTATTGTTTTGTTAACCATGAACAGAAATAAAATGACAAAAATCAATTTATTCAAAATAGTCTGTAAAATCTGAATGAAATTGAGCCAAAGGGTTGGGATACAATTTTAACATTTTTAGTCAATCTAGGGACATATTAAAAATATAGAGCCTGCATTTTGCTATATTATTTTATGGCATGTAGCCTGCATTGTACTATATTATTTTATGACAATTTTACTCAATTTTCCAGTTTCAGTAACAAACAAGTGCAGAAAGATCATTTTCTAGATTAAAGCTTATAAAATCCTATTTAAGCTCAAAAATCAGTCAGGACTCGTCTCCAGTTTAGCATATCATCTGTTGAACAGATCTTTGGACTATTCTGATTTAACTGATGAGTTCTCTCTGTGAAAGCTTCAAAAGTTACACTGTGAACCTCTTTTTCTTGCACTTCAAATCTTTGTTTTACTGCATCTCTGTGTTACCATGACTTGGAGGCATAAAAGGACCTCAGACTTGGAGGCATAAAAGGACCTCATATTTCTATGCTTGCCAAAGACTTTGCATATGTTCAAGCTGCCACTGGATTTGATGAAAAATAGCCTGTATTCTATTGTATATTTTATATTATTTATGACAAACAGTCTGCATTTAGTTCAGAATCAAATTAGTCCAAATAATATAGGAAAAATAAATTTTGTTTACCTTTTTTACTTCCCCCTTTTAGATTTACTGCACATGTGTCATCATCTACTTCATCTTCAACTGGCATTTCAAATTCACTGTCTGATACATGTTTCAAATTATCCTTATCCAATGCATCAAGGATGTATGGTTCTTTGTTAAGGTAAAAATTTATTATTAATTTTAATTATCAAAAGTTAAGAAAACTATTTAAATCATAAACCAAAACTTTAATGATGCTTCTAATTCAAACTCTTTTAATCAATATATTTTCAATCAATTCTTGTACCAAAGTTTTAAAACAGATGACTTAACAGTAGAAGATTATATATAATGTTCATATATGTATATTTTGCTATATTTCATTAGTACACATAACACATTTCAAATAAACAACATTTAAAAAAATGTACCATGCAATATGATTTTTTATAGGTACTCTGCAAAAACATTCAACATTTTAGCTACATATTCTTCATAAGAACTTAACAGTCATAAAAATGAGAGATTAATCAAGGTCAAGGCTAATAATATATGAAAAATGTACCTGAAAATAGGATGCACTAGTAGTCCGTTAAATTTTAGGGTTGGCCCATGGTCTGTTGAGATTTACTCACTCTGAGAGACATGCAAACACTTATGGTTGAATTTGCTCAAGGTACAATGTACATAATTGAACGTGATTCTAGTGTACTTAAATTTTGGTATTTTTTTTTATAATACATGGCCCTCAAAAAAGCATGCTAAGTACTTCATCTGGTGCACAAGTGAAGTAACAGGGATCTGTTCCAATGCTGCATAAACCACTTCAACTTAAAAAAAGAAATGAAAATTATGGGTAATTTGACTGTACATGATTTGGGGTTTACATGCTATGTTTAGAATGTAATTCTTGCAAACATGCAACTCCATTATACTTTAAGTTTTACATAATGATATATAATAATGAATATTTTGCAAGGCATTATTGCACCAGTACTTTTTTCCCCAAAATGAGTATATGCTGAAGAGACAGAATGCAAACCAATGCCAGAGGCTATTTCAAGCTTTGAAAGGAAAACTATAATAATTACAAAGATACAGTTTAGTCCATCTGAAATGAAAGCTTTAGGTAGAGGTTTTCCCTTGGTCAAATTAAGTTGTCTTTCCAATCTTTGTAATTCAATGTGCTCCCTTTCAAAAACAGATACCTGCAATTATAGATAATATCATATTATTTTTAAACCATCAACACAGAGTCAAGCATCAATATTTGTGTAAAAATAATTTAATAATAGATAACACTTCTGGTGTTTGTATGAGCTTTTGAATGGTTGGTTCTAATTTTATTTTTGTAGAGATAAAACACAAACAAATAAATTAACATACATGCTCAAAATTATCCAATATCAAAAGAAAAGAAATTAAGGTCAGAGAGGGCTTGGAAAAAACAAACAAAAAATTGTCATCTGGTCAAATTTGACTTTTTGCACATATTTTTTATATTTTTTATCAGTTGTCTCAAAAATAAATTATATTATTAGAAAAAATGCCATCAACAAAGTCTCTCTGTCAATTAGAAATCATAGCTAGATGTAGAAGATTAAAAGTCAATATTATTAGGATAATTTTACAAACAGATTTTTAAAGTATTACTGCCTTCATTTAAACAAAAATGAGAGAAAAAAATAAGCGTATTTCAACTTTAAGTGAGTTTAAGTGAATAACTGGGTATAGTACCAGCAGAGAAAAAATCAGAAAAAACTTTTAAAAATGCTTCCTTCATTATGGAAAAAGAAAAACTAAGATTACAATTATAGAATATGCATTTTTTTTTTTTTAGCAAACACAAGAATTAGAAATTAGTGTGAACATTTAAATTTTGTTCAAAGAAACAAACTGTGAAAGAATTATTTGACTACTATTGATTTATTTTTTTACAGTGACACTTTATATATGAATGTGTTAATTGACACATGTACAACTGAATGGAAACATGCACTTTTAATATTACTAGTAATAAAAAAGAATGAATACTTATTATTCTTTTCTTGATAACCTGTACAGTTTAACTAAATATTCACTTACACCACTGCTGCTGCTGCTTGTTTGCTTCTTAGTAAACTCATTTTCTGCTTGATTTATTGGTTCATATATGTTCTTCCTGCTCCTTTTAAGCACTTTACTTTGGGCAGACTTTTGCTCATGATTGTCCTTGTTTGGCACTGACACTTTTTCAGAATCAGTATCTACTGCTGGAGGAGATATCTGAGAGCAAAAAAAGTTATAAAAATTAAAATAGTCAAAGAAAAACAATTTAAAACTAGGTAGAAATTTATAGTTTGAGGAATAAAATAATTCTGAGAGAAGTTGCAATCAAAATATATATGCAACACAAAGCATAAAACAAAATGTATTAAATGATTAATGCTATTAGTATTACAGTATTAGAAGTTTTAATCATTCTGTTTTTTCCAGCAAACCTTAATATAAATCTTATTATATTATTATAATATAGCATTCTGATTTCAATTAAAAAGACAGTGTAAGGAGCAAGAGTACTAATGGTCAAACTGCAGCAAGTAAGAGAAAAATGGTGTGGTATTTTGTTTCCTTTTTTAACATCAATACCAATTCCATACACTGATTTAATTGGACCTAAATGACACGCCAGGGAATTTAGCAACTGAAGACTGGTGAAATTTGAATACATTGTAAGTAGTGAAATCAAGATATGCCTGTGTTTCGTGTTAGTACAGTACAGGCTAGGACTAAAAGTTGTAGGCATTTAAAAATTCAAGAAAAAGCAAAATGAATGTATACCTAATGACTGATTAACAAGTTGATCAATAAAAGACTCACATTCACAATGAATGAGCTATAAAAATAAGCACCTCACAGTAAGCAGTGATGAATCAAAATTAATCTGAGTTAGTATGCCTTGATAAAACAAGGGGTGGGAATTTAAAAAAGGTAAAAGAAAAATGATCAGTAAATTAGGGTATATTATTTATAAATAAATTGTGGTTTAATGTGATACCATACTACTAGTAGGTTATATCACAAAATCATCATAACATTTTGCCATCTCATATATGGACATGATTTTATTCCCACCCCAAGACAGGAATCAACACATTTTGCAACAGCCACATTTTAAATTACATGATGTTTTGGCACTGAACATATTTGTGCTATTAAATAATCAAATATATTTATTGAGGTAAAATATCATGATGCAGATGACTCACAAACTGACCCAACATTAAAGACAGCTATTTATTACTGTACTTCATTTTTCTTTTTTTTTTATAATAAATATCATAAAATTAAAAACAAGCAAGACTCAAAAGTTTTATATAATTTTGGCTATTTAAACTTTGCCAGGATATTGAGAACCATTGACATTACAGATTACTGAAATATGTCTTTTTATAAATATATATGTTTGAAGTGAATTCCTGTTCAATTGTTCTTTAATCTGTAAACAAAAACAGAATGTCTCAAGATTTAGAAATAAAATATGAAATGCTGATAACATACTGAAAATATGTATTACTAAGATAAAAAATAATGAAAGTACATACATACATATATATCCGGACTTTTTTCTGTGTACAGTTTAGTAAATATCATTTAGGCCTAGTAATTAGTATCAAGACAGTTGTACTTGTACTTGTAGTCCAATGTATGAATATGATTTTCTAATGTGAGGTCTAATGTTTGCTTATTTGCAAAATTAGCAATAGCATCCCTTGTAAAAAAATGATCCTTGAATCACTTCAGATATCTCCTTAACTTATAAATCATCAGAACTATAGGCTAATAATAACTGCATCCTCTTCCCAATATTATTTATTAGTCCGAACTTGCACAATTTTTTTTTTTATAGGTGCCATAAAAATGCTTACAAATATTATGGTCATTAAAATTCCTTTACCAAATACCAGCGCTTTGTTTAGTATTAACAAAAATATATGGAAGCATAATCATAAAATGTTCTTTTGATATTATTTACAGGCAAAGAAATTCGAGTAAAAAGGTGGATACCTTAACATTTTTTGAGAAGTAGGCAATTTTCTTAGCTTTTTTGTCAAGGCGTATTTGTCTTCGACGTTCTTTTCTGGATTTTAACAATTTAGAAGCTCCTTTTTTCGTCTTTCCAAACTTAGTCATAATTTCATTTTGCAGTTTTTCGATATTTGTATTTCTCTTTAACTTCATTTTTACATAAACCCAGAAACAGCCACAAACATCAGATTATTAAATAAAACTATACACATGTGGACGTCAAGGGGAAATTACTTATATATTATAAGAGATAACTCTGTGCACCTTGCCTAATTCGTATTTGTTAAATTATTTGATAGATTTTACTATTAAAGCATTATAGCTATGATGTAGTTTATAAAAAAAAAATAGGTACATGTATATAAATGTTTAAAAAATCATCCATGAGTTATAATATTATGTTATGATTATTTATTGCTTAATTAGTTAGAGCTAAAGTGAACAGATAATCAGTAACGAGAGAAAAAAGGTTGAGTAGTAGTAGTAGTAGTGCCGCTATCTATTCGCCTCACAGGAATTGCTGTAAAACTTTTCATCTTGGCGATGTTTTCAGTTTTTCGTGGATTCTTGTGGGGCCTTCCTCCTTTAACTGGTATTCAGGAAGGGTGGGGTGGGTGTTCGTGCGTTGTTTGGTTTGTGTATTGTATATCTATGCCTGCTCGTTGTCACGACTGTCGTTAGAGTGTTTGTGAATGTTGTTGGGATTTTTAAAATTTTTAAAAATTATTTTAAAAAAATATTAAATAGTGGGTGAAGTGTGTTTGTCTCTAAGAGGTATGTGATGAGTGCTAGGTGTACGTGGCTTTGGTTGTGTTCCTTGGGGTATAGGAGTGCTTGGGTTGAGAATGGTAGGTTTAATAGGTCTGTTGTTTCTTTGATGATTTTCCTTTCCTCAGGGTATTTATTGCACCGAAGTAGGAAGTGTTCAATTGTGTTGTCTATTCTGCAAAACGTGCATGCTTTTGTTTCGTTATTTGTTTTATGTGTGTAGCGTGTATTATTGTATCTTTATCTGTATATTGCTTTGTTGTGGGTTATGTTTGGAAGTTGGGGAGGGTGTGGTGTGGGGGTCTTACTTTTGTACATGCTTTTGATTTGTGTGTGAATTTCTGATGTGTGTATTGGTGTGATTAGTTGCTTTCCTTGTTTACTTCCATATTTAGCTCCCTTGTCTGCTGTTTCGTTCCCAACAATGTTGGTGTGACTGGGGATCCAGTTGTTTTTACATCTTTTTTCTCTAGTGCTTTTATTTGTTTTGTTATTTGATTTGTGATTTTTTCTTGTTGTTTGGAAGGGGTTTGCTAATTTTTGTAACGATGTAAGTGAGTCTGTTAGTATGAGCAATTGTGTCAGCGTGTTTGTGGAGTTGTTTGCTAATATTAATGCTTGTTTGATCGCTCTGAGCTCTGCTGTTAGTATTGAGTGTTTTTGGTCTAGTTTGTATGTATGCGTGCTTGTGGGTGGGTGTGCTGCTGCTCCTGTTCCTATTTCATTTTTTGAACCATCTGTATATATGTGGTGGTGGTTGGGGTAGTTTTTGTTTATATGTTCGAGTGCTTTTTGTTTGGCTAGTGGTGGGTTACTGTGAATTTTTGGGTTGTTTAAGCAATGTAAGGTCTGAATTCACACTTGTTTTGTGAATTTGTATAGAGCAATGAAGTTAATGGCGAGATCTCGGCAGGCAGGTAAGGTCGTTGATATTGAGTGGCTTGCCATGCTGACATTTTTAGCCTTTTGAACAGTTTGAACATATCACTGCAGGGTAAAGATGCTAGCATACTCAAGACACGATAAAGTTGCAGCCCTTAATAAGAAACTATGAATTTGGCACACGCGAGTTGAGAACAATTCACCAAATATGTTTCACTTGTTTTGCGAATTTATAAGAGAGCAATGAAGTTAATGGCGAGATGCTGGAAAGAGTTACTGTTGTAAAAAAGAGCATCTGACATCTCTTGCTGAATATTTTGACAAATACATGCCCAAAGACATTGAAGCTTGCGACTGGCTTCGTAATCCATTTCAGTGTGCATTCTCTGAATTAACCGGACGTGCAGAGGAAGAATTAGTGGAGCTGTCTAGCGATCACACATTACAAAACAAATTTAACGAACGTGCTGTGGATATCTCTTCCTATTAGTGTGCTGTTTCGTTGAATATCCGTTGTAGTCAGCCCTGGCGATGAAAGTTCTTCTACCTTTTTTCAACAACTTATTTATGCGAGGTTTCATTTTCTGCATTGACTGCCAGGAAAACCAAATACCGGTCAAGAATGAACGTAGAGGATGATCTTTGTGTGTGTTTGTTACAAATTCCAGCCAGAATAGACATGCTATCCAACCAGAAATAGTGCCATCTTTAACAACAAACGTAAATCAAAAGAACTGTTGTGTAGTAATCAATATGCAGTTAAACATGTAGAGAAAAATATAACATAATAGTTTATAACATTATATTTATACCTTGCAAATATTAAAACCATTATTATTTACATGGGCCGCAAAAAAGTTTGAATTTTAAATGTGGGCCTTGCAATAAAAAGGGTCTGAGGACCGCTGGTCTAAAGGCACAATAATGAGAAAAGCAGAAATAACCTCTCACTATTATCAATCCACAGGCACAATGACTAAGAAAGATATAAACAATCTATCAGTCTAAAGCAGTGTAGTCCAATTGCAGTCCTGCCAGCCAAATGTGGCCTCTGCACTTGGCCCGCACTCATAAACTAAAAATATGTAGTTTAAAAATTTATATGGTAGAGTCAATATTTCTGAGAATAGACTTAAAACGTCCGGTGGAAACCAATGTTTTGCTGCCTTCAGCCAGCGTCTGAAACCGTTCAGTCTGAGATAGGTCCTTAGTTTCAACTCATAATGAAATCTCGTGATATATTGTTCTTGGTTATAACATTAAAGAGCTGCTTTGGCAACACCATTTCCTCATATATATATATATATATATATTTGTGTTTACAGTGAACACTCAAACTTCGTAATTATATTTTTGCAATATCTGTTGAATATAGTGGTATGAATAACGAAGCAGCTGAGAGATAAGACCACAAACTTAGTGTATCTGTGTCTTGATAACTAAAATCTGTATAAATGTGTACTCAGTGAACTTTTATTTGTCACCCTCAATATGAACAGAAGAAGAACGATTTCAGAGATTACCAGAGTGTTCCCTATATTGCCAGATTTATCTTTTTTTTAAAAATAAAAAATTCCTAGCTTGTTTTTTGGAAATTGTTGGGTCTCAGGTTTCATACTCACAGAAAGGGTTGTCTGCTTTGGTTTTATGGTTGCCTGTTTGTGATACGTTGCTCAGGGCAATAATGGTCACATGTGGTTGAGTTCATTTATGCAACATATTTCAGCAAAGAGGCAAATCAACTTTGATTTTCATTAATTTTATTTCAAAAGAAAAAAGAAACACACTTGAAAAAAAGATAAATGTTTAATATTTACACTAATGAAATCCGCTTGAAGTCTGACAAAGTGAGTGGAAATCCAGAGATTTCTAGTCTTTCATAATCAGCTGCAATGATTCATTCACGGCACTCTTTGAAACAACTTGATGCAGGCGTGAAGCAAAGAGTGTTCTTGCAAGTTGGTCACTTGCATCTCCCTTTCTTAAAGACAGAGCAGTGACCAACATTGTCAGTTCTGATTGCCCGTTCTCCACAAAGACAGGCCAGTGACCAACATTGTCAGTTCTGATTGCCCGTTCTCCACAAAGACAGGCCAGTGACCAATATTGTCAGTTCTAATTGCTCGTTCTGGTACAGGAACAGCTGGATCTCTGTGTTTCTTTGCAAGAATTTGCATATTCATATCAGCTGAAGGACGTGCTCTCCCTTCTTGTGGTAGTCTTCCCTTTTCTGATCAAGTGTTCAGCCACACTCAGCTTGAAGTTGAGCAGAGACAGCTTCAGCTTGGGGCCTGCGTCTCGACAGTTGTGAGCCCTGCTTGAAACACAGCACAATCAAGCATGTGCCACAAAAGGCAGTGATAATATTTCTTGGACCTCATCAGGATTCTGTACAGTGCAAGCAGGGAATCCAAGAGGTCCTCACCTCCCACAACTGATTGTAGAGGTTCACCACAGAAGGGCAGTT
This sequence comes from Sinotaia quadrata, assembly GCA_028829895.1. Taxonomy (NCBI): domain Eukaryota; kingdom Metazoa; phylum Mollusca; class Gastropoda; order Architaenioglossa; family Viviparidae; genus Sinotaia; species Sinotaia quadrata. Next base: position 47,734,703 of record CM054180.1, on the reverse strand, counting down.
ACATCCACCATCTTTATTGTTTGTCCCAGTGTTTCACTGCTGATGTATGTTGTATGCCTGCATAGGTGGTTAGCAAAGTGACCCCTCTGTTGTCAAACCATTTGATGGCCATCAAATTCACTTCATCCTTCACTGTAGTTTGCACAGGAATGCTGCCTCTTCATGTTTTCTTCATGTCTTTATCTGATACAACTTTCAGCCCTGATAACCAATTCAATCTGGCTGTCTCAATTGCAGCAATGCCTTGCTTCCAGAGACATGTCTGAAGACTTGGGATTGTAAAGCAATTGTCAAAATACACTTTGTGCCAGACAATGTGGGCTTGTAAACCAATTGCCAAAGTACACTTTGTACCAGACAAAACGTGGGATTGCTTGAAGGAGGCAAAGGACGATGTTGCCTGAGGCACCAATATCTGGTTGTCCAGGGCAAGGCTGAATTTTGTCAGTGTAATATTCCCAATTGTAGATCATGCCATCGGTCACACACAAAACACAATTTAAAGCCCAATTTCTTGGGCTTCTTGGGATTGCATGTTTTCATGCTTGGCTTACCCTTAAATGGGATACCTTGTTCATCAACAGACAGCTTTTCTGCAGGAGTAGTCAAGGTGAACTTGGCCATTAGTACCTCCAGAAAAGGTCGGACTTTATAAAGCTTGTCAATTTTATCAGTTCTAGCTTGATTGTCATTACAGTGTAGAATCGCTTGATACTCTTAAAACGCATTTGTGCTATTGCATCAGCCAGCGTGTTAAAGTGAAGCAGCTTCTCCAACAGAGACAGGACTGGGGCAGCCTGACAACACACATACTGAAGAGGATGCCGATAAACTGCTCAAGGTCAGCCAGCGTCAGTAACAAGGGTTTGATGGGGGTCAATCTGCACAGCAAACAAGTTGGACTATTTACTAGCAGCGTCAGCAATAAGGGTTTGTTGGAGGTGTGTGTGTGTGTCAGTCTGCACAGCAAACAAGTTGGACTGTTGTACTAGCAGTGACAGTAACAAGTGTTTGTTGGGGGTCAGACTGTTGTATTAAAAGTGTCAGCATGGCAACAATGATAAATGAATGAAAGTAGTCTATAGGTTCCTGCACTTCATAGCATGTTGATAGCATGACACCGGTAAAGGCAGGTTCATCTGCGATAGACTCTGCTGCATTCTTCCACTGCCAGAAGGTTTACGACCTTTATCACGACTCGTTGAAGCACCAGCTTTATCTACATCTTCACTGTCTGAAACACCGAAGACAATGATAAGAAGAATTTATACCACTACTACTACTACTGATAATAATGATGCTGATGAAGATAATACATGTAATAATAATAATGTAGAACAGGGGTGCACAAACGTTTTAGGCCAGAGGGCCAAATTTCCAATTGATAGTGCATGGAGGGCTGCAAGTCACATTGCACATGGATGTCTCAATAGAAAAAAACCAACACAAATAATGAAATAAAGTTCTCTAGGCCGGACTAGATGATGGTGATAATGATAGATGGTCAAAAATAACGTAAAAATAAACTAAAGTATAAGTACTGCTAACTCACCTGAAGAATCTGATTTATCCGAATAGTCATAGCCAAATTCTGATTCAGGTTCATCATCCGATGCAGAGTGCCTCACTCTGTAGTTATGTTTGGCATAGAACCTGGCTGGATCCATCTGTTTAAAAAAATCAAAATTGAATATTAAGGTACACAAATATCAGGATCTATAAATTAAAAAAATCATCAGTCACAGTGATTTGATACAGCGCACAATGCTTCCACTTAAAGGAAACTTTGGCACACTGCTACAACCAACCTTTGTTATCTGAGGCAACATATCATTCAACTACCATTGTTCCTACACTAGCATGTTTTGACAATGGTCTTTGCATCAGATACCAAAAGCAACCCATACCTACAACGATACATTTATGAAAAGTCTCAGCTTATCTTTTAGCAAAATTGTAGGTCTCACAGCTGCTGCTTTCTTGCTTGTAAACAGACAAAACATATTCCGCTCAAACCAAGTACTAGCCCGCCATTAAAAAAAATAGCACCTCTGTTTTTATCTCTTTCAACAAAGATTTTCTTTGTTTGGGAAACAACTTAGATTTTACTAATCTTATTTAAATCAATGATTATATCCCTTTCTTCAGGTATGTTGCCCTGAGCTGCCATCTGACGATAGAGGCCTGTATAAAATGGGAAGAAGAATTTCTATTTCTGAAAATAATTGAAAAACCACTATGTCTTGTGTGCTTGCAAACCATTGCAGTAGAAAAGAAGTATTTTATTTTTTATTTCGCACTCTTCGATTTTCATCCATTTTTTTCAGTGAGCTTTTATTAAAGACATTTTAATCATGAATGGCCCACGAACTTTACATTTTGGTTTACGTGGCTCTTGGAGTTGAATAAGTTGGACCACCCTGATGTAGAGGCACAAAGACTCACAAAGCATGTGTGGACACTGGACCCCGATAAACGTAAGGGTCCCACGAAAAAGCAGTTTTGCGATTTTCAAAAAGTGTATTAGTTAGTCATGTAGGGGGCGCTTCTATTTCAATAAAATTTTATATATAGTAGATGTTTATTTAATAATAGACCATAAACACTATGCATTAATGTGTTTAATGTTCTATTATTATTATTATGTTATATTCTATTCTAAATTCCAATGCTCTATTTTCAATTTTTGCATGTATCTCGTTTTTATTAAAACAATGCTCCATAGGGCTCCATAGTTCCTTACATGGCTCTTTATGTAAAAGGGAAATATTCAGTCTAAAAACACAATGTCATTCTATATAAACCGGAAAAATCAGTCTAAAGCACACTATGATTAATATATAAAGTGGAAAATAAGCTATCAGTCTAAAGCACAATCTGCATTAAACTATAAAAGAACTTTCAATCTAAAGACATAATATGACAACAAGTACAATACTGAAAAGTATATATGTGGATTTATATATAGCGGCTTTACTTTGCTTTTGTCTTCAATTTTCACTGCCATACCGATATACTTGTGCATGGGACTGGACTGATTCATCTTCCACGCTTGGCTGATGAGGCATTTCTGATGGGTAGTCACAATGACACTCAATCACTGTCAAGATTATAGGGTTTGTCGACGCAGTGTACGTTATCACTGTCTATCATCATTCATACTGTTCAGTATGTAGCTCCCGAACAGGGTTTCCTGTCTTCTGGGATAAGGAAAATATGTTAAGTTATAAATCTTTTTCTTCCACTCTTTCTCATTTTTATTTCTCTCTCTTACACAGACGCAAACACAACACACACACACACACACACACACACACACACACACACACACACACACACACACACACACACACACACACACACACACACACGGAGTATGTAGGCGCTGGATGCCGTTGCTCTTTACCTGTGATACGTGTTCTGTTTTTAACCTGATGTGACTCAGGTTCAACTCAACCAGTTTCCTTTATTCTAGTAAAATTCTCAATTGTCACATTCATTGGATAGTCTTCTTCAGTGACACGATGTGTACCTACCATGTTATAGAGATGGAGCGGTGTGAATGTGCCCGTTGTCACCAGAGGACAAATAATGCATCACACTAGAAAAGTCTATTTTGTTAATAACTAGATCATTTATGTTTGGTATTTTTTCATTTTAATTACCTTTGTGACTAGAAGACAAGATAGGCATCACACTAGAAAAGTCTATTTTGTTAATAACTAGATCATTTATGCTTGGTATATTTTTTAAAATCATTTTAATCACTTTTGTGGCTAGAAGACAAGATATATATCACACTAGGAAAGACTATTTTGTTAATAACTAGATTGTTTTTTTCATTTTAATCACCTTTGTGGCTAGAGAATAATATAATGAACCATGAAGAAAAAATGTCTATATTGGCAATAACTAGATAAATTATTGATGGTAATTTTCTTTTAGTGTGAGTCCTAAGTGGATTTCAGGCCACCACATGATGAGATTCCATTTGATAACTCACTAATCTACCAGTTACTTCTAAGAAAATTCCTCTCTAAGGAAATCCTTTCCTAATATAACTGTCTCAGAAAATATCTTCTTCTAGGACAATTTCTCTCTAAGACTATTGTCTCAGTCTGAATCTTTGACCAAAGGGACTTAACTTTGTTCTGTCAAAGCCTCTCCATTATCCTAGTGGTCTCTCTTTGCTTCTTTGCTAGTTGATCTATTTCAAAGCAAGAAGTGTAAATAGTTTCAGAAATGAAACCGGAAATTAAAACCAGAAACCCTTTTTCCTTAAAGGGTGGTTCTTTACACACTGTGAAAGAAATCAAATCATTCTTTTCTTAGTCAAATGTTTTGACCATCTGTATCATGTAAAACTCACGTAGTTAAATGGATGTTCCTTTGCTCATGAAAGGCTGGAAGTCAAAATTTTAGACTGTATATATTTATACCCTTTTACATATGGTTGTCATTCAAACTCTTTTTACCCTATCATGAGTTTACCCTGGTTCAGCACTGTGTGAAGTCTGCTATTTGTCGTGATCTAGTGGTAGTCCATCAGTGCAAAATTGTTTATGATTCTACCGTGTGTTTTATCCGACTTTGCATCTCAGACCAGTACCTATTATGCAATATCCACCTTTTCTAATGCTCACTCTCTCAAAATGCTTTTCCAGTTTTGGACAAAATTAAAGACAGTGCATTCTTTCCATGGACACATGACATAGACCATTTTGGAAGATTATCCATGCCATTGAAAGATTTGTTCTTTGTTTCTTGCTGTCAGTAACCTTGGCCTTATCAATTGCCAATTGGTTGTTTGTTTTCTTTCTGCCTGATCTAGCACCCTTTTGTTTGTTTTAAGGTGAGACATGATTTTATCAGATATAATTCCTGATAGTAACTTCCAGGTAGTTGATCAGCATGTGATTGGATAATAGTTGTTGGTATTATTCCTTTCTCTAGATCTTTCAGAATCAGGTTATGGAGGGCAGTTAATTGTTTCTGACTGTCAGACTGTGGATGAATCTGAAGTGGAAAAGGCCATGCTCAGAGCAGCAAATTGACAGACAATTTTCTAGAAAAATGTTGAGATCTCAGGATAGTATCTAAATCTTCCAGCAAATTTACTGAGTTTCGCTGGAAGGATGATTTATTGATTTGTAAAGAGGAAGGGACTGATAGTAGTCAGTTTGTGGTACCTCTGAGCTATCGAGCAAATGTGCTTCATTTGGCTCATGTCTCACCCACTGCCAGTCATCATAGACCAAGCAAAACTTTAGCTTATGTAGAGGCTGAGTAATATTGGCCAATAATGACGGGGGATATCACTCGGTACTGTCAGTCATGTGATATCTTTCAGAGAGTGAATAGAAAGATGGAACACCTGCTTCCAGTAGGTGAAACCACAACAATTGATATTCCTTTTAGGCATTTAGCCATTGATCTCATTGGAGAATTTGTGCCCTCATTGGGAAAAGATGGATTCTCACCTTCATTGATTATATATGTGAAACTCTGAGGCGGTTTCTCTTAGTTATATTAGTACAGTGTTGGTAGCAAATGTACTGTTCAAAATTTTCTTGCATGTAGGATTTCTGGAAGAAATCTTGTGCAACAGAGGACCCAATTTACAAGTGAGTTAATGAAAGAGATTAATTAACCTTTGAGGGTAAAGCAGTTTAAAGCTATATTCCTTACTACCCTATGTGTAATGGTTTAGTCGAAAATCGGAATGCTATTCTTACCAAGTCATTGAAGAAACTGTGCACGGAAAGACCATGTGACTGAGATGTGTAGTTGCCAGTGCTTTTGTCTAAGTTGCATGAAGTTCCACAAGATTCAACGCTTTTTCACCCTTTGAACTCTTATATGGTAGAACTGTTAGGGGACCCATATCTATATTATGAGAATATTGGACAGAAAGCTGGCTAGCGAAATCTGTAAAAAGTATATATCAACACACGATCAAACTTGCAAACCATATGGATACTTCATGTCAGATAGTGGCCATGAATGTGCACAAAAGTAAAGCCAGACAAGCATGTCTGTACAACCATAAAATGAATTCTGTGACCAAGGTTCACAACCACCGTATTGACAGATAACATGTCAAGAGATGAGTCAGTAATAATAATACAGTAATTTGAAGTTTTCCTACTTGTAACATACAAATGTGGAAGGGTGGATGTACGTGTGTACAGAGTGTGCGTAGCGCTTGTTTTGCCGGGCAGCAAAGTAGGTCATCGGCCGCTAGTTTGAACCGCGCGGCGCGGTCTGCTATATAGTAATGTGTATGGCTGTGCCATTGTGTACATATTTAACCGCCTTTATTATATTATTCATTTATCAAGTAAAGTTGATGTTTAGAGATTCTAATAGTTAGTGGGATGTAGTTTATATTTATATAATTTTGTAAGTTAGTTTATTTTGTTTTCTTAGTGTATTCTACGATTTATGTATGTGTACATGGTTTTCCCCTGGCACATGAATATAGTTAATTATTTTATTTTATAATTTATTTTGTGAATTATATGGTAAAGAAGTATTGTATTTAAAGAGTATTTAATGTAGTATTTTTTGATAGTTAAAGTATTATATAACTCTAGGTAGTTTAGGAGGAATTTATGTTAGAACGAAAGTACGTTAGCACAGAAGAGCCCGTTTAGCATTAGTTTTAGTACAGTTCCAGAATTGTCTAGTAGAGTCCCCTTTGCCGCCCGGACTTTTTAGATATATTGTGTGTGAGAGAGTGTGCGAGAGCGTTCGTCTTGGTTCGTCAGGGTTTGTCTTTAGTCGTCTTTGGTCAAGAGAGGAGCGTGGTTGGCGGCGTGTCGCCGAAATAAAGATCATGAAAATGTAAACACGTGTTGCGTGTTCTGCCTCTCATGCTGTGGTTGCCGTATCGTCCCATTGCATCTTCATCGTTTCATCATCACCTCGCACCCTGGGGTGACCCATAACAACAACATAACACCTCACCCCATCACACAAATATCACGGGTAAAATAAATAATTATCACCAAATTTAATAACATTGTACCATGTTATATAATGAATGTAATGATAATAAATTCATACGAACATAGGTCGGATCATAAATTGTAAATGCCAATACTTATTGTCATTTTATTTGAAATCCAATCTGATCATAAATGTGAATGTCAATAAAATATGATTTCATCCGAACATGCATTTGTTTAAATAATTAATAATTATGACATCTTAATAATTATGATGCAGTTATTTGAATATCTATCCTTCTTCACAGTTGAAAGTGCTAATAATTAAAATGAATTTGTATGTATTTTTATGTTCTGCATTTGAGAGTGCTAATAATTAAGATAAGATACATTAGTATGAACATCTACAGGCTGCACATTTTATAGTGTTAATAAATAAGATTAATTAAATATGCACATCTATATGGTCATCAGTATTCACGATTTGTTATAGCTATATTCCACATTTGAGAGTGCTAATAATTAAAAAAAGATGATTTTTTTAATGAACATCTTTATGTTCAGCAGTAATCAGGACTTGTTATAGCCATATTCCACATTTGAGAGTGCTAATAATTAAGATGATTTTTTAAAAAATGAACATCTTTATGCTCAGCAGTAATCAGTCTTGTTATAGCCATATTCCACATTTGAGAGTGCTAATAATTAAAAAAAGATGATTTTTTTAATGAACATCTTTATGTTCAGCAGTAATCAGGACTTGTTATAGCCATGTTCCACATTTGAGAGTGCTAATAATTAAGATGATTTTTAAAAAAATGAACATCTTTATGCTCAGCAGTAATCAGGACTTGTTATAGCCATGTTCCATGTTTGAGAGTGCTAATAAGTAAGATGATTTTTTAATGAGCATATTTATGCTCAGCAATAATCAGGACTTGTTATAGCGTGAGTTCCAGACACTTGAGGTCATACAAAAAGAAAGAGTGAGAAAACTTGGCTGATGAACTTCACATTCATAAAAGGAAAGTAAACAATTAGCATTCCATCTTTAAAACATTAACTTCTTTAGTTTTGAACACATCATATCCTTTATAAAAAGTTTATTTCCTTTAAACTTCTTGTGACATCATCATTAAAATCAGTAGCTCAATGGGAATGTTTCCATACTGATTGACAGGCTGAGTTTGATGCTGATGTTGATTTTGATTTTGATGTTGATGTTGATGTTGATTTTGATGTTGATGTTGATGCTGCCAAACTGTGTGAGGCATATAGGTGGGATGGATGAAGTTAGGGTAAGACTCTGTCCCTGTCAGCTGGAAGTGTCCTCCAGACCATATAGGTCCTTCACTGGAAACTATTGCCAATGGAACTGTTGCTAACTTCATTGCAGGCGTCGTTATTTTTACTGCAAAGTATTGAGTGAAAGAGTGTAAAGTAGATTATCAAATAAAATGGATATCTTGTTAAAATACGCTTTCGTCTCTCTCTCTCTCTCTCTCTCTCTCTCTGTCTCTGTCTCACACACACACATATTAGGGGGTAAATGGCATGGTATAATGAAAATGAAAAGACGATATTGTGGGATTCTGCAATCTGAATGCTAACTACTGGTTCCTAATTTAACTCAGTTCATAGATTTGACTGTTGTTGCCACAATATAGTACCTCACATATCATAGATTTGACTATTGTTGCCACAATATAGTAGCTGGTAATTTATAGGTTTGACTGTTGTTGCCACAATATAGCAGCTGACAATTTATAGATTTGGTTGCTGTTGCCACAATACAGTAGCTGGCAATTCACTGATTTGACTGTTATTACCACAATTCATTGACAACACGCCATGACGAAAAAGTGACAATGCGATGACATTAACACCTTCCTTGCTCAGTAAAGAAACTCGTCATTCTTCACGTCATCATGAACGTTTTATATTTATATTTTGTTGTGTTCAGTTTCTTAAGATTACGGCTAGACTAATTTTGTCCAAATTCAAGTTTACTCATCTAATGTGCTAGAGGACTTCTTTGAATTAAGTCACGTTTGGAGAAAGTGGGTGTTTGTTTTCTGAGAGCATTTACTTATCAAGACAATTAAAACCTCCAATTTAAGTCTAAAGAAATACTCTGATTGCTAGGATTTTGATTTATTTGCTCTTACTGATTCAACATGTCTTTATCCCCCCCCCTCCCATCAAAGTAGTTATTATGAAGAATGCTTCAAGTCTGGAGGACATTTTTGTCCCTCCCCCACCTCCACCAAGTCACAAGCCATTATAACGATTTGTATTACCTTTTAAAAATATGACAAATGAAGATCTCCCCTTCCCATACAGGTAATGAAAAGCAATAAAGTACAAATTCAGTCTACTTTTTGTAATAAACAATAACGTGGAAAGAGTTAAAATTCCTTGATCATTGAATTCAAGGAGCATCTTTAATAACATTTTACAGAAAATGAGCGAGAGAACCAGCAGCAGCAAAACAACAATTACTACAAGCACCACGAGCGAGAACAAAACTTGCTGAAGCAGTCAATAATTATACTGTGTTAACACTGGGAGCCAAAATATGTGTTACCTCAATGATCAGTTGCATTCGACTAACGATTTACAGCTGAGTTTCTTATACATTCGTCCAAATCGCTGATCAGCAGTTTGATTGGTTAGTTTAGTCAGTTGACTGGAACATTCAGGTATGTTTCCAGCCTGGGGATAAGGGTCAGCCTTTCTGGAAGGTAGGTTTACGTGTAGTCTATTTTTAGAGGAGGGGTGGATGTGGACTACATAAGCTATTATGTGACAACTACCATTACCAAAATAGCCCACTCATGAAAAGAGTATCAACTGTAGTATAAATACCGACATCCCCCTTACCAAAATAACCCACACATGAAGAGAGTATCAACTGTAGTATAAATACAGACATCCCCCTTACCAAAATAACCCACACATGAAGAGAGTATCAACTGTAGTATAAATACAGACACAGAAAATTCTTCATCCGAATTGCTTTCCATAATTATAATCAATCACTTCATTTCCCCCTAACCCGACCTAATTGTTTTGTGCACCCGACTGAAAAATTTCACTTGAGTGGTAAATTTTATAGACAATTCTCATGAAATAATTTGGTTTATTTGTGGTTAACAGAGAGTGATGCGAAAACAATAGTGCATAAAATATGGATAATAATAAGAGATGGTGGTAGTGGTGATATAAAATATGGATATTAATGATGATGGTGTTGGTGGTGATATATGAGTGCTTCGCCTTTAATTTAAAATATAGTAATCTCTGATCAATACTAAATAAGAATATAGTAATCTCTGACCAATACTAAATAAGAATATACTAATCTCTGACCAATACTAAATAAGAATATAGTAATCTCTGACCAATACTAAATAAGAATATAGTAATCTCTGATCAATACTAAATAAGAATATAGTAATCTCTGACCAATACTAAATAAGAATATAGTAATCTCTGACCAATACTAAATAAGAATATAGTAATCTCTGACCAATACTAAATAAGAATCTAGTAATACACGAGAAAAAATAAGTACATTTTTAAAAATACCAGTTGCAAGCAATGATAAACAATTTCAATAACACCTAAGATACATATATAAGGTGTATATTCACAGATAAAACATAGAACACACCAAGATGTGAATAGAATATGACAGTTAAAATGTAAGTAAAGAGAGAAAATATAGAAGATACATAATGATGTTGGAATTTAAAGCATTATTTCACTTGTTTGTTATTTTAAAGATGCTATGGTGTGCTTGTCTGAGTTTTAAAGGCGGTTCATGTAATGTGGGTAGAACTTTTATAAGAAAGATAAGTTGATGTACATTTTAGTTTGTATGTTGGGTCGAGTGTCAGAACAATAGTGCAGATGTCGAGTTGAAATGTTGAAATAGTTGGCTGGGCTGCATTTTGTGTCGGAGTAGGTGAAACATAGAAGTGTGATGAAACTTTGTGCTTGATTCTGTACAAAGCCATTGTAGGGAGTTGAGTGAACAGGCATCCAATATAGGGAGTGGAGTGAACAGCCAGACAGCAGCCAGTTTAGTAAGTGAAGTGAACTGGCAGCCAATGTAGGGAGTGAAATGAACAGGCAGACATTCTAGAGATTGAGGTGAGCATGAAGCCAGAGTAGGGAGTTAAGTGAACAGGCAGGCAGTGTAGAGAATGAAATGAACAGGCATCCATTATAGGGAGTGGAGTGAACAGCCGGCCAGCAGCCAGTGGAGTAAGTGAGGTGAACTGGCAGGCAGTGTAGAGAATGAAATGAACAGGCAGCCAATGTAGGGAGTTTAATGAACATGCAGCCAGTATAAAGAGAGGAATGAACATAGAGTGTGGAATTGGAATAAAGCTAGTATAATGAGTGAACGGACTACCAATGTAGAAAATGGAGTGGACAGGCAACCAGTATAGGAAGTGGATTGAACAGCCAGCCAATGTAGAGTGTAGTGAACAGGCAAACTGTCGAGAGCGGAGTGAACAGGCAGTCAGTGTTAAAGTGGAGTGAACAAGCAAACTGTCGGGAGCGGAGTGAACAGAAAGTCAATGTTAGAGTGGAGTGAACAGGCAGTCAGTATTAGAGTGGAGTGAACAGGCAACCATAATGCAGAATGGAGTAAGCAGCTAGTGAAGGGAGTGAACAGGCAGTCAGCAGACAGTATAGGAAGTGAAGTGAACAGACAGCCATTACAGGGAGATGAGTGAACAGCAGCAAGTATTTAGAGTAGAAAAGAGGAGTGGGGTTGAGTTCTAAGGGCTCTCAGGGATATCCCGGGTAGAGGTTTTCTGTACTTAGTGAAATTTCTGCAGAGATCAGTTTTGTGAACCAGAAAGAAGAGTTGAAATGATCAACCCTTGACAGCGCTAACGATCACGAGAGATTTTATTGCTTGGAATAAGAGAAAGTAGCGTAGAGGTGCCGTGCATTTTTCAAGACTTGCTGATATAATGAGAGACAGTTCTTGGTCTACTGCAGTGTATGTATTCATGAAATACTGATGTAATGAGAAATAACTCATTAATGTTGTGCATGTATTCATGAAGTACTGATGTAATGAGAAATAACTCTAGATTAATGTTGTGTTCATGATGTTCTGGTGAAAGGAAAGAAAAACGTCGAGTATGATGATATATTTAATTATCATTACAACTTGTAATTCCAATGTCATATTAGTGAACCAAACGTCACACCAGGCATTACAAAATCCTGCATTTGTGTCTAAAGTTTACAATTACAAGCATACACACTAGATACCAAATTATATAGTGACATATGTGAGTCTAAAGTTTAAAATTACAAGCATTCACACTAGATACCAAATTATATAGTGACATATGCCGGGCGCGCGTATAATGCCATTGTGTATGATCTAATAATGAAAAAACTACTTAAAAGAAAACTACTAACAAGCATACACATTTTGGGAAAATAAGAACAACTATTTTTTATATCTTCAATCATGTCTACAAACTAATGAAATAAAATCGAACGTTTCTATTTATTTTGTTGATAACAATTTTGGAGAGAAAAATGTATATGTGTGTGTGTGTGTGTGTGTGTGTGTGTGTGTGTGTGTGTGTGTGTGTGTGTGTGTGTGTGTGTGTGTATTTGCTTATTTGGCTTTGTGGAGAGAGAAAAAGAACTCTGGTTGGAGCAGATCCTAACAACTAATTATCATGACTGGCGACAATTTGTTCAAAACTAATGAATATTTCCCAGGCCGGCATTGCGTCACAGATAGGAAAGGCTAATCTATTAAATTAATGCCTTGGGTTACAGTGGAATGTCAGATACATCTTGAACCTATTGTATTTATTTATTTGCTGCCTATTGTTTATTTTGATATAATTCACGATCAATTTGAAAATAAATATTACTAGGTAAAGTATTTGTTTTGCCAAGTGTCTTTGTAAGCAATTGAAATAGAGCTATGATGATGATATAGATGTATTGGTAACTAGCATAATCCAAGAACAATATTTTCTAATTACTGAATTAAAATTAATCTTTTCTGGCAAAATTGCAAATATCATGGGAATAAATCAATTGTACACAAATTAAATATGAAGATAAATGGAGTTTTAAGCAAACATCATACTGTCCTCTTTCCCGGTGGATTTCATGGCAGCAAATGTTAGGAAGGAAAAAAAAACCGTTTAATCGTTGTACAAAATTAGAAATGAAAACTTAACAAATGCTAAACATCTATGAATGAATGACAACCAAACAAACGTATCCGCAAATCAGTGAACCGTACGTGTTTTCACATGTTTTAAATTTAAAATTAAATAATATTCTAATATTTTTTCAATTTAAACTAAATAATGCCGGCAATCAAAGTGATTATGTCAATCGGTGGAATTTTACAATAATTTAAAAGTGAACTACTGTAATAAAAATTATTTAAACTTAACTGAAATGTAATTTATTTAGTCCCAATTAGTATATTAAAGGTAAAGTGTAAACACAATTAAAACTAAACAATAATTATAAAAGTTTATGAGTTCTACTATTAGACTATATTGGAAATGCCCTTTTCTTCAAATGGATACTCGGCTAATCCAAATCAAACCAAGACCACGAGTCCTTATCCAACATACTGGCCTCTTTTCCCAAATGGATTTACGGCTACCAAACACAAAGCAAGACTGTCCTCTTTCCCAGTGGATTTACGGCAAGCCCAATACAATGCAAGATCACGAGTCCTTGTCCAGCTTACTGGCCGAGTCAAACGTTTTATACATCTGTCGTGTGGCATAAGACTGACTGTAATGAAAGTCTCTGTTCCCAATTAGTATGTCACTTCCTGTCATCATTAATCCGACATTTTAATGAATGTATTTTTAATGCAAAGAATATGTTTGTAAAATTGCAAGGTAAACTCTGCATGCCAAGAAGTGCTGATAAAAATAGTGATCAACACAGCACATGTCTTTCAGTAAGGTTGTGAAAACTGTGGCCAGAGCTAATCTGTAGCGATAATTGTGACGAAGTGTAACCTGTAGTGACAATTGTGACTAAATGTAACCTGTATTGATTATTGTGACTAAATGTAACCTGCGGTGAAAACTGGCTAAAGCTAACCTGTATTGATTATTGTGACTAAATGTAACCTGCGGTGAAAACTGGCTAAAGCTAACCTGTATTGATTATTGTGACTAAATGTAACTTGCGGTGAAAACTGGCTAAAGCTAACCTGTAGTCAAAGTTTCAGTCGTCGTTCTTTGTGTAGTAAATGGCACTGGAGTGGTTGTTGCTAACTGGAAGGTTTTTTTCGCTGTGGATGAATTTGGCGTCAACGAGGTCGGGGGATCTGTTCTGGAAGTAACGACATCTGTCGCTGTCTGAATTGTGTTGAAAGAGTCGTCGGGCGTTAATTTGATCCCTCCACTCTGTCCGTCTGGGCTTTCTACACCAATGAGATTTGCACTTGCTATAGCAGCTGCTGCAAAAGACATCCATTTTAATAAAGACTGACAGAAATGTAGAGATGCATATAAGCTGTTTAATGCACTTTTTTCTGTATTTGACGTTTACTAAAATCACTGTTTAACAATTAATTTACATTTCGACCGTTTCAGTCTGTATTTTAAAGCTGTTTTCAAGACAACGCCAAAATGCAAATAGATCGTGGAACTCTTTGCAGTGTATTTGCTGAAATTTAACACATTACAGTGAAATATATATAAGTGTTACAAGTTTCAGCGGGTGTTTAATATTTACTTTTATTTAGCTCATATATTAATATTTCCCAAAACCAAGTTATAAGTACATTTACCGTGTGTGTGTGTGTGTGTGTGTGTGTGTGTGTGTGTGAGAGAGAGAGAGAGAGAGAGAGAGAGAGAGAGAGAGAGAGAGAGAGAGAGAGAGAGAGAGAGGAACAAAAAGAAATGGTCCTCATAAATTTGTTGAAAACCTACTATGATAACACAGTTCCTAATTGTTAGCCACTGATGTTATTGAGGATTTAGAAATCAACACTTCACTGACAATTCCCTAAAACTTTCATTGGGAGCTTACAAATATAAAAATTTTGATGAAATCAGAAAACAGAACTAGCTAAGATAACATCATACGAAAATGTTCTTACAGATTAATCTGGTTGGATGGACTTGCAAACCATATCTCTTTTCCCTGCTGCAAGAAATAATTGTAGCCAAAGGAGGTCAAACTATATTAGCTACTGGTTAACTGATCTCTCAAAATTGCCGTGTAGATTCTATATTAATTAACTTTTAAAAACTGAACACCTTATAGAGTTTCAAACAAAAATGTTGCCAGATGTGAACATCTTATTCCAAAAGTCAACGACACTTTTGTTATTTATAAATGTGGGCGATCTACACTTTTGTTACTTATAAATGTGGGCGATCTACACTTTTGTTACTTATAAATGTGGGCGATCTACACTTTTGTTACTTATAAATGTGGGCGATCTACACTTTTGTTACTTATAAATGTGGGCGATCTACACTTTTGTTACTTATTAAAGTCTCGAGTTCGTTTATTAGAGTCTCTGTTCATTCTGTTTACTGTTGTAGGCATGATTGAGGGTGACTGGGTGAAAAATCTACCTGTCTAAACGTCTCTCTGGTGTGTGGCCGAATTGTCAGTTTGTGGCTTTTTAAAAAGTATTGTTTTCTTATATCCTTTATCATTCCATTTCATATTAAACCCTATAATTACTTAAAAACAAACAATCAAATATACCCCACTTAAAAATATCTGCACCTATTAAAAGTTGAAAGAAATAGCTATTGTAGTCGTTTTTGTTCAACAGTTGAAAATCAAGCGAATCACGTGATATTGAAGAAATTCTAAATATAGAACTCTGACTGCCTTTTATGACGTCAGATGAGTGAACAAAGCTGAGTGAATCTTTTCTTTATGTGTTATTTCTTAAGAGTGGTTTTCATCTTTCAGTATATATATATTCACAATTATTTTGCCGAAGAAATGAGATTTGTAGCAAATCCATAATTGAACCAAGGCAGTGTCCTGTTACTAAATAAATAACTTCTTTGAGGTCAAACTCCAAGCATATGTCCTAGTCACAATAGTCTTCAATCTGTACAACTTTGTTTAACAAATCAAAACGAGACAAAATAAACAAACAACAAAGCAACATTATATTTACGATAACTGCTTAAAGGAATTTAAGAAGCGATATGCAGATGCCTGTACAGATTTTGTTTAGTAATTGCAGATCTACACACCAAGATAATTTAATAATGTGAAGACTTAGAAAAGACCTGCTGGCGACTCATGTGGTCTTTGCGGGCAACCAAGGCGCCCGCGGGCACCGTGTTGGTGACCCCTGTACTAGACTGATAAGTAATACTGTCGTCTGCTATTAAAATAATCTTCCTTAAACTTTGCATTCTCTAGAATTGATAATTTTAATTTATTCTGTAAATCCGTTAAAATGGATACAAAGTACAGATGCGTTTTACATATTTTGGACACGCAGTCTGCGCTTTCACTAGAAACAATTTTAATTTCAATTTACACTTGAGGCATGTATAGTTTTATTGTAAGTATTGTTAATATTTATTATTAACTCTGTGCAAATACTACTTAACTTACTTTGACCTACTAATAATAACATATAAAATCTGTATTTTAGTTGCTTGCTTATCAACTTGCTTATTATTTGCTACTGATCATTTTAAACTAGTGTGTTAATATCATTTTGATAAAGTGGACATTTGTTTACATGCCATGCTAGGTATTGCAAATATAAAATATAAATAATATAATAGAAACTTTTCATTAATTAAATAAAAATCTTGCCAACGAACTTATTGTGAGTTATTGGAATTTTTTTGTACATGCATACCTTTTTAATATGTTAAATATGAATACAGATAAAATATAATACACAACTTCTTATTGAATTATTAAACATCTTGGTGATCTTTTTCTTTAGGTAAGCAAAGTTTTTAAAAAGGAAAAGGAAAATTTACTAAATAAGAGTTTGTACAAGTTGAAGTGCTTCATTTATAGTGACTAATGCAGATTATGATTAATAATATTATTGTTACTGATCACTACAATGTAACACGAGCATTCCTTCCTTGATTGGCTTGAAACAAGTCGATGTATTTGTGACATTAAATTTTGTTTTATATATTATGATTTTATGATATTATGAACTTGCAATACCTGAAAAAAAATTAATACAGAAATGAAATTAAAAAGTATACAAAATACTAAGTTATTAACTAAGAACAAAACTTAAATAATAAAAAATAATGTATAATACCAACAAGGTAAGAAAAATATATGTGACACCTAATTAGACTGCATACATTGTGTGTAAAGTTGTGGAATTCGCTGGTGTCTATCTCAATTGGGTTTTTGGTGAGTAATTATTATATTATAAATAATTGAGTATTAATGTGAAGCATTTAATAATTGCCTTACGGTATTAAATTAAATTAATGTGAAAGTCTCGGAATTCATTATCATTACTCTTCATTTAATATTACTAGTATTATATTGAGTATTATATTCTGGATGGATCTGCTTCTAGTGATATTGAGTATCATATACTTGATGGATCTGTTTCTAGTAATATTGAGTATCATATACTTGATGGATCTGTTTCTAGTAATATTGAGTATCATATACTTGATGGATGTGTTTCTAGTAATATTGAGTATCATATACTGGATGGATCTGTTTCTAGTAATATTGAGTATCATATACTTGATGGATCTGTTTCTAGTAAAAATTGATTATCATATATTTGATGTATCTGTTTCAAGTAACATTAATATTACCTGTTTGAAAAATGAATTAAATAAATGTAATGAAAAATAATGTATAATATAGATATGGATTATATGATTGTAATCCAGTTAAAATTTGTTAACTACTTTTGAAATTATATGTCAAAAGACATTTTATTTACCTATATTTACGTGTTGTAATATAAATGTGCTGGAGAAACCGGCATTTTTATTGAAACAAATATACAAAATAAAAGGTATTGTGATACTGTTCGTTTTTAAGTGTATTTAATGACACTGGTGTGGATGAGCTTTGAAGTAAACATAACTCAATATTTTGATGAAGCATTAATAATGTATAAAGGCAAACTAGAAGAGTGTATCAAACTGGTAGCCCTTCGTATGACTCAGTACCCATGAAGTAGCTCTCAGTATCAAAAAGGTTGGTGACCCCTGGTCTAGTAGGACATGCTATTTCTATATTTCCGATTTGCAAACTTATTTATTTTATTAAAATATAAACATTACAGATATTGGTTTTATATATTAATCTTATATTTCTATTGAACTTTAAGGCCAGACAAAAATCTAATGAATTTTTATTGAGAAATTATAGCAATAAACTTAAGCATAACTTACATTTGTTCGTAGCCTATTAGGACTGAAACCAATATTTTTTTTCCTAAATGACTGAAAAGATACGTTTCTGTGTATAATCCTTCATTTATTTGAGTTGTGCGTAATAATTTATTTATTTCATTTTATTATTGTTAATATTTATTTCTACCTCACCACAAAATTTCAAAGTATACATTATATTAAATTAATAATAAACGCGTCAAACCCAAAATCCAAACGTTGCTTGAAAAAATATAAGATGTCTATTTAGGGAAATTTAGCAGTTATTCGGCAGGCTCATCTATCTAGTTCTACATTCTAAGTAATAAATGTATTTGCCAAACATTAAAATATTAAGTTTAATCAGAGAGGTTAATCGTGATTGTTGCCGGACTAGATAAATCTACTTCTATTCAAATTGACTTACTAATTTAATGCGTCTGGATGTATCCTGAAGAATAGCTTTCACTTTCTGTTTCATCACACTCGAATTGAAAAGGAGCTAATCCTTTTTAATAACAGATTTCAAGATAACTCTGATAATTAATTATAGCTCACACTTTCGTTTTGACTAGCATACCGCTTGTCAAGTTGTTTTTCCACTCTCTTGACGTCACAAGCTTTTGCGTTTCCGAAGATGCCCAAAATCTTCTGTTTGGTAAAGTCCGTAAAGAAAAATATAATTATTTAAATTCAAAGTGCATTTATCGTTCATTCATAACAGAACGACTAGATTTTATCGAAACATTAAATTTTTAATTTAAATTTTACGAAAAAATGTTTGGAAGCAATACTAACCCTTTAAGCCTACAAAAATACAGAGAAGAGGGACGTACATAGTAAGGAACATCTGTAACTGCATTCACCCATCCGAGTACGGTAAACTGTCCTCATACGCGAATAAGTCTATAATAATACTACAGTATCAATTTCAAAACAGTTGTACAAACATGCACTTACCGTATGCATAATGCAATGATGCTGTTGTCAAAGTCAGTGCGAAACACAACGGCGTTCGCATGGTGCAACTTGTATTTCTGTCACGCTCGACTGTACATATACACACAAAAAAATTAATTTATAATTGTCCTGCACATTGCCTAAGAAGCATAGCAAGAACGTAATTTTCATTTTCAGTCCTTTGGTTTTTTTTTAGTTTATGTGGAAATGTCCAAATGTTTTGTTTTATTTGTACTTGTTTCGTGAGAGTTTGCACGTTACACTTGGTTAGTGCAGATGCAAAATGTTTGCATTACATTTAGTTGTCAAATACTTCTGCAGTGTGTTTCGTTTAAATTTGTTACATTTAGCTGTCAAATACTTCCTGCAGTGTGTAGATATCAGTTGGGTGTTTCGTTTAAATTTGTTACATTTAGCTGTCAAATACTTTCTGCAGTGTGTAGATATCAGTTGTGTGTTTCGTTTAAATTTGTAACATTTATCTGTCAAATACTTTCTGCAGTGTGTAGATATCAGTTGTGTGTTTCGTTTAAATTTGTTACATTTAGCTGTCAAATACTTTCTGCAGTGTGTAGATATCAGTTGTGTGTTTCGTTTAAATTTGTTACATGTTTGTTTTACGGGTTGAAATATATTTTTAAATATAAATATTTTTGGGGTTTGTACATGTTTAATGATATTGTGCTAAATTACGTCATGTTTCGTACATATATCAAATGCTTTGTATTATATTTAGTTGTCAGTTACTTTTTTTGTTATAAGCAGATATATCGGTTTGTTACGATTAGTTGTCAGATGTTTTGAGTTGCGTTTAGATGTCAAATGGCTTGGGTGTTTCAGTTGTCAATTGTTGTGTGTTTTAGTTGTCAAACGTTTGGGTGGTTCAGTTGTCAACTGTTGTGTGTTTTAGTTGTCAAATGTTGTGTGTTTCGCGTAACACAAAATATCTAGTTTCAAATTTAGATGTAAAATACATAGTATTACGATTATATGTCCAATGATTAGCGTTATGCTTATTAGTTATAACACAAATTATTAGTGTTATGATTAGATGCTTCTTCACGCATTACGTTGACGTCATTCCAGGAAATGGATAAGTTGCACATTCAATATGGTCGTTGCTCTACGAACTTAAATGATTACAGCAAGTACGCTCTCGTAAAAGGTATTCTGGAATTTTTGCAATCTTCTATTTGTTCACGAAATAAGTATAGAAAATTTAATGCATATACTACTAAATCGCGCATAGTATACACAATGATGTCGTCATTTTGTTTTGCTCCAGTATGACTTAATTACGCGCACTTTCTAATAACTTTGTTTTGCTCCAGTATGACTTAATTACGCGCACTTTCTAATAACTTTGTTTTGCTCCAGTATGACTTAATTACGAGCACTTTCTAATAACTTTGTTTTGCTCCAGTATGACTTAATTACGCGCACTTTCTAATAACTTTGTTTTGCTCCAGTATGACTTAATTACGCGCACTTTCTAATAACTTTGTTTTGCTCCAGTATGACTTAATTACGCGCACTTTCTAATAACTTTGTTTTGCTCCAGTATGACTTAACTGCCATCTAAGTGAACAATATTCCATGCATGCTTTAGTCAAGAAAGTATTTATCTCTACATATATACAGAATATTCCGTGCATGCTTTAGTCAGAGATAACATTTCTCTCTACATATATACAGAATATTCCGTGCATGCTTTAGTCAGAGATAACATTTCTCTCTACATATATACAGAATATTCCGTGCATGCTTTAGTCAGAGATAACATTTCTCTCTACAACAGGGTATTAGAAATGTCGCAATAAAAACAATACACTTAAACAGGTTATAGTAAGTTTAAGATAAGCGTCCAACGTATGAGAAAAGATTAAATAATTATACAAATAATTTTAGTATGATCAAATTTAACTTTTGTCTTAATTTTAATCGTATAAACTTAAACAGAATATGGCCAAACTGTTAGACAGTCTGATTGACTGTCAATGCCAACAAAATGCAGAGCTCTGAGGTGACGTCATACATGAAACTGAAATCGTAACTAGCAAGGACGTATGTTTCGTGAATTTAACTTTTGTCTCATTTGGTAGTTAAATAAGACATATTTGAATAAAAATTGTCAAAAATATATTATGCAGTATTTTAGGAGAGTTGGTTTAAATACAATGGTTGATATTTTTAGAAGCTGCTATTTGCTGAAAAATTAGGTGGAAATGGACAAAATAGAATACCCGAGAAAGTTTTTAAGTTCCAAAATGTTAAACATGTTCTAGTCTTCTCGTACTCTTGTGTGCTAGTTGGGCGAGTTTAAAGTTGACAGTATTGCTATAACGTATCTCTTAACTAATCTCTTTCTACCGAACTACATGCTTTAAACTTCAATCATAAAATTCCTTTAATGCTTAAACTTTGTATAATGCCAATAAGTTGTCTTCTTTCTCCATTTTGAGGTATTTCATACTTCTCTATATGAATGCGCAATTGCAGCCGAAAGTGACCTATGTAATAAAAACATGTCATTTGCTTTGAGTTTATTATATGTGATTGTTTTATTTTATTAGTTTTACAAATGTTCTTATTTTATTTTGTTAATTTATATTTTTCTACAACGAAAAAAATTAAATATATGTTCACAGGTGACCGACTGATGACTAACTATCAAGAGTAATAGTCAAAGACACTAAAATTTGCAAAGCGTTCCCCAGAAATTGTAAGACCTCTAATGTTGAAACATTAGAGTCGTTTTCCCGGCCAACATTGTCACAGTGGTTTGTACCCGCTCGGTGTGATCGACGCTACTAATTTCGCCTTCTCCCTTTACCTGAAAGTAATTCTTCATAAGTCTTTCCTGGATTTCCCCCTATCCTTTAATCAGAGGTGAGGTGTTTCATCAGCGACTGATAACTGAACATCCGCTTTGAACATTCAAAATCTCATTTCTTTAGTTAATGCTGTACTTTTATTAATTGTTTGTCCCAGACCTGAGTCTCGATATTACGAGACGTATTTCCTATGAGATAAACTGCTTTAACAATGTCCACCAGAGGACTTTGATGGGTCTTGAAATTCACTTTCAACAGAACATTGTACAAAATTACCAAGGAAACCAGAAAGCCGAGCCCCTAGATGTAAGATATCGTTGTCCCCTCAAGTTTACAATTTGTTTTTCGTCACACCGAGTGATAAAATCGGAAGAAAGGACAAAGATCCGCTGGTCTGCCAAACACTGTCACAGACTCCAGTGATGACGAGGCAGCATCTGATACTACTAAATTCAATGAATATCTACACATGGAACAAAGAGAGCCTTGGGATTTGACTGAAGAATACAAGCTTGAGCGCGCCTTTCTTTTCCCTTCATTTTGGAGCCATTCTTGACCAGGCATGTCTTGTAACTTAATTCCATGTTTCTTCGTAGTATCCAAACAAGGTCAGTAAGTGCTTGACCAGGCATGTCTTGTAACTTAATTCCATGTTTCTTCGTAGTATCCAAACAAGGTCAGTAAGTGCTTGACCAGGCATGTCTTGTAACTTAATTCCATGTTTCTTCGTAGTATCCAAACAAGGTCAGTAAGTGCTTCACCAGGCATGTCTTGTAACTTAATTCCATGTTTCTTCGTAGTATCCAAACAAGGTCAGTAAGTGCTTGACCAGGCATGTCTTGTAACTTAATTCCATGTTTCTTCGTAGTATCCAAACAAGGTCAGTAAGTGCTTCACCAGTGGAATCATTGGTGGTTTTGGTGGTTTTAAAACCAGTTAAATGTTCCACAGTTTTTTTTTTTTTGCTGGCCATCTGTCTTGTCAAGAAAACGGACAGTGAAAAACATTTTCATTTTCTCACTGTGGCTCACATTAGAAATGC
This sequence comes from Sinotaia quadrata, assembly GCA_028829895.1. Classification (NCBI taxonomy): domain Eukaryota; kingdom Metazoa; phylum Mollusca; class Gastropoda; order Architaenioglossa; family Viviparidae; genus Sinotaia; species Sinotaia quadrata. The sequence continues at coordinate 47,711,518 of CM054180.1, read as the reverse complement.
AGTCAAGAATTATCGAGTAATATTTCGCTGCCTTCAATTCAAGCAAAAGGTTTTAAAGCATCTATTTGGCAAACGTTTGATCAATATATATATCTTGAACATTTTTATCTCAATAACGGTCCGATAACCATTTAAAATGTGCCCGATTCCAATGTTCCTCCAACACAGTATCCAACTGTCCAAGAACCTCGCCAAGACCCAGAAATTTTCCTTTATTGCCAGTAAAGAGCTCGTCTGATTTCGAAAAGGACTGTTAGTTTGTGACAAGAACGTTGTGATACAAATCAAACATTTGAAAACATCATGCCAGTTTTATTTTCTTTAGCAGTTTGATGCTGCAGTTCTATATCTTTGTCTTCAGCTTGATTTGAAATTCCTTCATTTTGAGTTAGCTGCAAAATAAACAGAAGATACTTCTTTTTTCTTCAAACTGACGCCAACATTGTGTCAGTCCTTGAACCCAGCACTGCCATTTGCTCCGGAGAGTGACTAGTATAATAGTGTTTGCAGCAAGAGCAGAGGTCCACAACGTAAGACTTTGCGTACACGGCCTTGTAAATTCCCATTCATTTGTTTGCTTTGACATGATTCACGGAAACAAAAGATTCATGTTTCACGGAAACATGTCAGCTTTCATGATTTGGTGAAAAGAGAAACTTAGTGTCGATTTTGTAAGAAGCGGTCTCAATGAGATAATCCACTGACGTTTTGAGAGGGGTGTTGGCCAGTTTGTCAGTAAAATAATCCAGTTGACGTTTTGAGAGTGACGTAGGCCAACTCACAATGAAATAATCGAGTTGACGTTTTGAGAGTGACGTAGGCCAACTCACAATGAAATAATCGAGTTGACATTTTGAGAGTGACGTAGGCCAACTCACAATGAAATAATAGGGTTGATGTTTTGAGAGGGATGTAGGTCAAGTTCTCAATGAAATAATCCAGTTAACGTTTTGAGAGGGATGTAGGTCAAGTTCTCAATGAAATAATCCAGTTAACGTTTTGAGAGGGATGTAGGTCAAGTTCTCAATGAAATAATCCAGTTAACGTTTTGAGAGGGATGTAGGTCAAGTTCCAAGACCGTCGTATTAAAATGAATGCCTTGTTAAGTTGTATGGTGATTGCACTCACGAGACAAGTTCACACAATGAAGATCTGGTTCACCAGCTTCAATCGAATCGCCCATTCTGTGTGGGCACAAACAGTAAAAGCACGTGCATATGCAAACACAAACACACAGTAGAAAGCACTACTGAATATAAGAGATAGGTAAAATTGCAAGTTAATATGAGAATTGATGAATTTTTTCAATGAGGAAAACTTTTGAGAAAGTAGGTATATTTTAGTGTTAAAGACAGAATAAAAGTTTCTGTGAATAAAACACGTATTTTGTTTTGTGTTGTGTGCCTTGTTTCAAGTAAGACAATATATGGCTCACCTGTATTACTGGAGAAGTTTGGGCCTGCAATGTGACACTCTACTTCAAGCAAGTACGTTGTCGCTATGTCGCCCCGAGACATCATGGGATGCAAAGGAATATTTATTAAAAAAAATTTACATTTCTCTTCCGCAAAGTATGACGTTTTCTGTCCTCTTGTCTGTCATAACTCATCTCTCTCTCTCTCTCTCTCTCTCACGAAAACACATCACATCACATCACACACACACACACACACACACACACACACACACACACACACACACACACACACACACACACACACTAACAGATACATTGGCACACATTTGATGCTTGATTTAAACAATCTACATTTTTAGTAACTGACTGCTGTGTAGTTCAATATTATTAAAAATATTAATTATTGCCATAATTTTTATTAATGTTATAGAATCAACATTGATAACACACACTAAATATATTAGATACTGATTGCTATGGTAATGTAGTTAAATAGTATCAAAATTATTAGGGGGAGGGGCATATTTTTATTTAATGTTATAGAATAAAAATTGATAACACACAATAATACATTTTCTTATGAAACTAAGATGGTTGGACAAAAGATTTGCTAGAAACAGATCTGAAAGTTAATCGTGTACAATAAGACTATGTTTAAACTAAAATATGGATGGATGGAGAAACGGTTAAGCTATAAATAATAAAATACGCTGAGGAACAAACAGTGTGCAGTAAACTAATTATAAGCAATAAAGTGTGCAGAAAACTAGTTGGAAAGAAATGCAATTACGCTATAAACAATAAAAGTGCGCTGAAAGTTGTTAGCTGGATGGAAGCACGATTACGCTATAAACAATAAAGTGCGTTGAAAATTATTAACTGGATGGAAACACGATTACGCTATAAACAATAAAGTGCGCTGAAAATTATTAACTGGATGGAAACACGATTACGCTATAAACAATAAAGTGCGTTGAAAATTATTAACTGGATGGAAACACGATTACGCTATAAACAATAAAGTGCGCTGAAAATTATTAACTGGATGAAAGCGCATATACGCTATAATTTATAAACAATAAAGTGTTGTACACATCAGGCCAGAATGTAAGGAGAGAGAAAAGAAAATGTAAACAGAAATACAGTAAGTGATTACAGTACAAGATTATAGTGGAGGAGAAAGATGGAGTAAGATGAAGCCTTCTTTCAGGTAAGATGGGCCTCCCTGCATCAAGAAATTCGGCAAGGCGAGATGAGAAAAGAGTGAATGTAAAGGGACACCAGTCTTATAAAACGTTGCATAAAAGTTCATGGCGCCAAAACAACAGTAGTTCACGACTGAGACATAAAAAGAAAATTTTGCTGTTTTGACTTTATTTGTAAAGGTAAGTTTTCTTCATTCTGATTACTAAAAATAAATAAATTTATTCTTCGTCATATCTTCTTATAGAAGTTTAATATAAGTTCTCTGATCTGTTGTCTTCAAAATACAATTAAACAATACGTTTGTTTTCTAATATTATTGTCTTCAAAATACGATTACACAATACATTTGTTCTGTAAATGTTGTTTATTCTGAGTGGTGAGGCGGAGGCAAGATGGGTCAACAAATGAGAGGCCAGTGGCCCAACATGCAACATGCCCTGCCTTGCACTGAAATAAATCTGTACTAATAAATCAGTCAGATACTAATTTGAAATAAGTTATTAAATGCAACAAAAATACAAACAGTTTACAGAATTAGTCTTTGACTGAAAATGGAGCATGAAACCTGTAACAATTGAAATTATTTAAGCAATAACTAGGTGTATAACCATCTTGTTTTAAAATCTAATTAATATTAGTGAAGATCAGCCTTCATTACACATTTATTTCCTTGATTGCTATTGGAATAAATGTATTAAGATTATTTGTTTTTCTTTAATCTTACACAACTTGCCATGATGAGATACTATAAGTGGGAAGGTAACTGATTCAATTGGCTGAAATATATTCATGTAAAGAATGGAGACGTGTCCGAGACATGCTGCTAAATAATATGGGATCCCACAGCCAGCTTTACAAAGGTGTATAAAAAGGAACATTATCGCAGGCCAGAGAGAATCAGGCACATTATTTAATTATGAACACAAAAACTGCTTTAAATCACATTTGATTACATTACAAACAATGTTGTGTGGTTTAATTTCATACCTGCCACTAACTGGGAGAGCCATAAACTTTCTGGTAGACCTAATCTTATGGATTACTGTTCAAAGCTTAGTACATAATTCTCAATATTTTCGTCTTTCCTATTGAAGGAATGAAAAAGAAATTTTATGTTTGCTTCCTGAACCTTAGCCACCCTTCACTTATCTTTAAATTATCTTCCTGTATCTTCAGTTGATTTAAGCCAAAATCTCTGTTTCTTTTATCATTGGCTTCTGACTGGGCAAATGCTCCTCTCTTTCAATCTTTAATCTTTTATCACTTTCTTCCTTTTTTATTTCTAGTTCTTTCTTTTTTTATTTCTTGTTCTTATCTTTCATGTTCTTTTTTAATTTCTTGTTCTTATCTTTCATGTTCTTTTTTTATTTCTTGTTCTTATCTTTCATGTTCTTTTTTTATTTCTTGTTCTTATCTTTCATGTTCCTTTTTTATTTCTTGTTCTTATCTTTCATGTTCCTTTTTTATTTCTTGTTCTTATCTTTCATGTTCCTTTTTTATTTCTTGTACTACATGGTCTTTAACATAGTTTATAGAATAATCTATAGTTTCATGTCCAAAAGACCCAAGTCATTGGCTTCCTCTTTCCACATCTCTATCCACATCTTTCTGTCTCCCCTAGAATCTTCCATTTTAAATCACAAAATAATTCTACCAGGGTCTCACAAAGCTAGCTGACTGGCAAGCTATCTGACTGATTTCTCAAAAGTATCTCACACACACTCAGAAACTTTAAGCCTAGTTACTAAAATTGTACAATCAATGTAAATAATATAATCTCCACATACACTCAAGCACTAATCAAAATTCACAAGTACAATGTACAATGTAATCAAATTAATGAACATAGAAGAAATGGTTCAATTAGATAAGCATTCTTCACTTCAAATCATAGATTATTAGCAAATTTTGTATAAATATGTCTAAATCCATTCTTTCTTTAGCAGTCAGTTAACTTACCATAAGCTAATGATCACCTTTATGACCGGACTGGAGTTGTTCAAATTCATAGTGATATGAATAGAGTATTTCTTCAACAAGGAAACTTTTACTCTATCCCCATTGGATGAGTTTGTTGTGAACACATATGAGACTATTAATCTGAAAAACTACTCGTCCAGTCAGAACTGTTTTGGATTGCATCAGCAATTTCTTTCATATTCTCAACCCAAATTGTTTACTCCAACTCTGACACTTACAAAAAAATACCATCATAAGGAGTGCCCAAGATCAGTTCACTTTGACAATTTAACAAACTATAGAGTGGAATAGAACATTGCAAAGACCGAGTTTCTTACATAGGGTAGAATGAGTCTGACAAAATTGAGTGTTGTGTGAGTTCAGTTAAACTGCTGAAATTTGACAGAGTCAAACTTATTTGCCGGTCTGGCTTTTATAAGAGCTGATGCTGAGTGTTTAGCTCTTAAATAGTTTATGCATGCTGAAATGTCAGTCTAGCTCTTAAGTAGCTGGTGCCGAGTGTTTTCTGAGTTAAGTTATTGTCAGTCTACCTCTTAATAGCTGATGCTGCGTGTTTTCTGAGTCACGTTTTTCAGTCTACCTCTTAATAGCTGATGCTGTTATCTAAGTCAAGTTTAGAAGGAAGTGTTTGTTTAGTCCGAGTAAAGGCTATGTTGAACTCTTGCACGCAGTCGCAATCTGAGTCTCTTTCCGTCTGAACATAAGGGAACTTGAGCGTAGTGTGATGAAACTCATCTTTTTAACTGTATTAATTTGTTCTGGTGCAGTCTTCATTCTTAGAGTTATGATAATGTGGAATCATGTAGACTGCCCGCATACTTACATAATTTGGCAGGATGTATAGCGAAGAGGACAGTAGTTAAATTAAAAACATCATGTTGTTTACTTGATCAGCATCTAAGTTGTAATAGATGTTTTTTTTTACCAATGGAAACAAAATAATTGTATTAATGAGTTTATTGTGATTATTGTAAGGGTAATGGCTGCAAGTGAAAACAAAATAGCTGTATTTAGTAAAATTAAGATTAGACTGTGCGGGTAATGATTATAAGTCATCATTGCAAGGGTAATGACTACAAAGGGCGTTATTTAAGTGTAATTATTGTAAGTATCATGACTACACAGGGCGTTATTGTAAGTGTAATTATTGTGTCATGACTACTGTCACGAGAAAGGGGCCTAGTGCCAATATTATTTTTTTAAATGTGTTGTCTATACCGAACACCGCGGTCTAAGGGAGGTAATAAACTGCCGAAAAGCTATTTCTTTTTTAAAATCGTTATTCGCTAAGAAGGCAACCATTCATACATGTTTTTGTAAGTATATAAAAGTTCACCTATGTTTCTCTAGCAAGCAATTAAAGCACTGACAGTACATAAATTATAGAGTGTATTTCATAAAGTATATCTTGTTATACAGTTTTTGAAATTTGTGTATTTTATGAATGCAGCTAATTATACATTGTATGAGTGCAATTTATTCGCCATTGCAGTGTGTAAAAGATTTACTGAAGATTTGATTGATTAAATAGTTGTTATATTTTATGATAAATAAATAACATGAGTAACATAGCTAGTATTTTGTGTGCTATGGCAAAAAGTTAGGAAACCCTGAGATCTGGTAGGAAATCTTGTGCCACGACTGAAAAGTATGCTTTAGAGCATGTAATGCATGGGCCTTTAGCAACGCATGGTTCGAATACTGAGGAAAAGTCAGCTCAGCAGATTTTCTTAAAAACTCAGAGATATTAAAAGGACAAGAAATAAAAGGACAAGAAAATATAGTAATTTTGTCAGAGTATTGAATTCCATACGAGGAGTTCTGTGTGATTAGGGGTGTGGAAATATTCTCCCTTCTTCCCATCACGTCATAATGCTAGGATACCGAAGGCAACATATTCTGTATGTTTGTTTGACAAAGTAAGAGTTTGTGGTTTGGATTTATCTTATGTGTTTGGAATATCACTCACTGTGATAGATAGGGGAGGTGATCCAATCTCCCTATCTGGGATTAAATTTTCAAAATCATCTATAACCATGGGTGAACCTAGTATTATTTTTGGCTAATTCAGGTAGAAGGTAATCATTCATGCCACGAGGACTCATTCATTTACTGTGATATGATGCAACAACGACTGTCGATAATTTGAATAGCCGTCAAGACCCAAGTCTATACAGGACGGTTGCAGAGGGCGATGACCAAAAAAAAAAAAAATCGTCAAGCAGTAGTAATGCTGCAGAGTGATAAAGATATGAAAGTAGAAAATGAACGTCTATAGCTACAGATCTCAGTGCACATATAAATTATTTAAGTATTCTTGAACTGACTTCGATGACATATATATATATATATATATATATATATATCAATATATTTATTCTATGACTTTTTGAAGAACTTTCACATATATATGCTATTTGAACTTTTTTGTGATTGGTTGAATCATGAACTGTAGAATTAACATAATTGCTGTATTACTGAAGTATTGTATTTATCTTTTTTTGGATATATTTCATTTTCATCATTTGCCATTTCCCCCCCTTCCCAGGAGTGTGTGTGTTCTTTTTGAAAGACTTGTGTAATTGATTTAACCACTTCATGAAAGAGAAAGCCCACAGTAATAAACCTAAATCATATCTTTTTCAAAACTTGTTTGCTATCGTTTTGAAAGGGCGAAAACGGAATTTTGTTTTGTCCTGTCTTGTTGCGTTTGTCCGTCTAGTATTGTCTAGTATTGTCTACATAATATTCACCACCATTTCCACTCGCATTCTCACTAGCAAGCACGTCAGCAAAACGTTCTCATGTATGCAGAATAAAATTGATTAGCCAGTCAAACATCATTGGTGTCTCTGTATTGTGGAATTTGTGACAAAATCTATACAGTCCGACGTTGCTGCTGACAGAGGTCATCTTCCACTTTCCCTCTCGCCAGCGATTGAGAAGGGGGTTGTGACAACTACAAAGGGTGTTATTGTAAGTGTAATTATTGTAAGGGTCATGACTACAGAAGGCGTTATTGTATAAGTGTATTTATTGTAAGGGTCATGACTGTAAGTTGAAACAATAAGTCACGAATTTAAGAAATTTTAAAAATAAGTTACTGATTTCTTTGCTTATAAAAGTGATATTAATTTTTAAAAAAATAATTTGTCTAAGATTATCATTTGGTCTTGCAAAACGTGAAAAAGATTTGCTCAAAATCCATTAAACTACATGTAATAAGAAATTTTTGTTGTTGACAAACTCGCTAAGGTAAATAATATATAAATAAATTATTAAATTCCATTACCTGTTATCATTTTAAATATGAATTCGAAGTCACTGTGAGATCTAGCTTTTACAGTTGATTATCTTTCGAAGTCACTGTGAGATCTTACTTCTACAGTTGATTATCTTTCGAAGTCATTGAGATCTAGCTTCTATAGTTGATTAATTATCTTTCGAAGTCACTGTGAGATTTAATTTCTATAGTTGATTATCTTTCGAAGTCACTGTGAAATCTAGCTTCTATAGCTATAGTTGATTATCTTTCGAAGTTACTGTGAGATCTAGCTTCTATAGTTGATTATCTTTCGAAGTCACTGTGAGATTTAATTTCTATAGTTGATTAGGATATCTTTCGAAGTCACTGTGAAATCTAGCTTCTATAGCTATAGTTGATTATCTTTCGAAGTCACTGTGAGATCTAGCTTCTATAGCTATAGTTGATTATCTTTCGAAGTCACTGTGAGATTTAATTTCTATTGTTGATTATCTTTCGAAGTCACTGTGAAATCTAGCTTCTATAGCTATAGTTGATTATCTTTCGAAGTCACTGTGAGATTTAGCTTCTATAGCTATAGTTGATTATCTTTAAAAATAGAACCATTTAATGCATTTATAGACAATGTTCTCAAGCTCAATCTTGGTTATTGTATCAGGAATGAATTCTATCACTAAGTACTTATTTGAGTGATTTGAAGTCGACTCGATACAGATGTGTGATTCTTGAAACCAGTGGACTGTGTGAGACGTTGTAGGATAGTGGGCGAGTGCGATCATAATACCGATTACTATAACAAAAGACTGCAATAAAGACAGATGCTGAAGCAGGTAGAGAGCAGAGATTCAGCAAACACTTGACATTGAAGTGATTTAGTTTTTAACACTATCCCTAAATTGTACCTTAAATTAGGTCACTACTTTATATGTGTGTGAGTGCGTGTGTGTGTTTTGAACCACTAAACGTACAATTTAAATATAAGTTTAGATTAAATAAATAACTGCTTTTGAGCTATGTATGCAAATTTTGGAAGTTTGACTGCACAGATGGTTGCTGTTTGTTAGGAAGAATTAAAAATGAACATTTTATCAATCTGCAAATCAATTGTACTTAGATATGTATCTATAAAATAACAACCCACCTCCTTATCCAATATATATCGCATTAACAAAGTAATTTTTAAAAGTATTTATTAAACAGGAACTTGATTTCATGCCCTATTTAAGTCTAAGAAAAATGAAGAAGCATTAGCAAATAATAAAATATAAATATAAATCAATGACGCACGCACGTTAATATGTCAAGACACATGCACAAGTATATAATGCATGTACACAAAACACATACATGTGTATAAACAAAAAGTGACATTTAGTTATTATAGAATCATACTATATATATGTGTGTGTGTGTGTATATCTGACTGTACACGTGTTTGTGTATGTGAAAATATGATGCTGAATATGAGGGAAAGAATTCATGACAATTGTATATAAAATATGGATTATATCTGTGAGTGCTTTTGATTTTTAGTCTGAAAAGAAACATTTTATTATGTATGTTTATGTGTGTTGTGTGCTTGTCTGTGTGCATGTATGTGAAAATCTGAAATTTAAAGCTTATGATAATTAATAAGTACAAAAACAACAAAAGCGACAAATTGCTATTATAGAAACTTAATACGGGTATGTGAGTGTGCATGCGTGTTTGTGTGTGTGAAAATATGATTGTCAATATGAGGGAAAGAGTTCGTCTCTATTGAATAATAAAATATGGATTACCTCTGAGTGTTTGCTTTTGTAAGAATAATAAGTTGGAAAACGGAACAAAATTGATATACGTTTATAAAGTCTTCTCTATATTTGACTGTTTGTTTGTGTGTGCATGTGTGCTTGTCTGTGTGTGTGTTTGTGTGTGAAAATCTGAAAGTGAAAGCTTAGGATAGAGAGACAATCACAAAAGGATACTAAAGTACATAATATTTACGGTTGAATAGAGACAGAAAGACAATAGAACTGTATTTTAAGACAAATAAAATATAGGCTTGAAGAAAGGCAGAAATAAAATTGTATTTTTAAAGACGCCTATGCTGTATATTTCTTCTACAATCGTTCATTAGAAAGCAAGGATAAAACAAATGTATTAATTTCTGAAGTCGCATAGAAAAAAGTTGTTATCAATATATTTTGAAATGTAAGAACTGAAGAATGCAAAAGAATGACAATTTTAAAATTAGATAATATTAGATATATTAAGAAGTGACAACTTTTAATCTTAAAAAAGAAATGTACACGCTCATTTCGAGAAAAAAATATAATGTAATAGTGTAGATTTTTTTGCACAATACAAATATTAATGTTGTTATTTGATTAAATTAAATAATATGAAGAGTACGAAATTGCCTACAACTTTCAATCCAGATGAAAATGGGTGACCATTCAATGTTCTGCATCAAATTACAACCCAAGTGTCGAACATTCAAAACTCTATTTGTTACGTTGTCTGCCTCTGTGCTGTCTCAAGATCATTCAATGTACGGAAACAAATGACAATACATAATGTATCCAGCATTTATTTATAAATGTGTTTATTTCGTTGTCTTTGATTTCTGGCTCAAGGCCGTACGTTTTCATGTTCCTGACGGGCTGTCCACTTCTATCGGTCAAGCCAGTGCCACATCATGATCTGGAATGGATCCAAACCAAAGACAGGGAATACCGGGGTGTACGGAGTTGGGTCATACTGATAGCCACCTGCAGCATTTTCTGCAACATCATGGTGAAACTAAATGAGACAGCAACATCATGGTGAAACTAAATGAGAAAGCAACATCATGGTGAAACTAAATGAGACAGCAACATCATGGTGAAACTAAATGAGAAAGCAACATCATGGTGAAACTAAATGAGACAGCAACATCATGGTGAAACTAAATGAGAAAGCAACATAGTGTAATGGGAGAGTAACATTTTATGAATCTAAATGAGAAAACAACGTCAGGTGAAACTAAATAAAAAAGCAATATCACGTAAAAGTAAATGAGAAAGCAACAACATCACGTGAAACTAAATGAAAAAGCAGCATCACGTGAAACTAAATGGGAAAGTTACACCATGTTAAACTAAATGACAAAACAAGATAATAAGCATTTGGTGTGAAGAAATATAATCATCTAGTGTTGAAATGCTAATATTTGCTGTCGATAACTATGAACAGTTGTTGTGGATAACTGTAAGCATTTGATGTCGAGAACTGTAAACATTGGGTGTTGAGAACTATAAACATTATTTGTTTCTGAAGAATTTAAAAACATTTAGTGCAGATATTTACAAACTCTTGGTGTTCAGAACTGTAAACATTTGGTGCAGAGAATTAAATCTATTTGCTGACTCGTCGAAACATATATAGTTTAATATAAATAGATAGATTATCTTGCTGTTTACTTTTGTTTTACGTGAAATTGTCTGTCAATTAGGCTGCCACAAGAGACAGGTGCCGACAAACATCGGGAGTGACCTGAGTATTAATCTACCTGAAAGTTTCTCTCATGAGAAGCCATGTCCTCTCTAAATTAGCAGACCATATGTTCAGGAATTATTAAGCTATAAATATTTTGTTGTTTTCAAATATAATTTCCTACAACTTATTACAGCACTATAAAGTTGCCACAATTAATCTCCCCTTAGCAGTTCCTCATAACTAAATGAATCACAATTGACCACGACCGACATTTTTTATAATTAGAATGTTCGTGAGAATTTCAATCTGACCTGAACAAGCCATGATACACATGTCACAATAATATTAATATGAGCTACATCAAATTATTTCCAGGGATTTTATTCTTGAGTAGAGAATTTTTAAAAAAATAATACGTACGTGTGAAGTGCATGCACTAAAGTAACGTACACTAAAGTAACGTACACTAAAGTAACGTACTTCCTGAATGTCTTTAGAAACTTACCTTACGAGTGAAAGATATTTTGTATTTGTATGGACACATTTATTATTTGTGAAAAAAGAAATTTTATTTATAAGCATGTTATTAAGTGAATGTCTTTAGAAACTTACCTTACGAGTGAAAGATATTTTGTATTTGTATGGACACATTTATTATTTGTGAAAAAAGAAATTTTATTTATAAGCATGTTACTAAGTGAATGATAGTCGTACATTTTACCTTACAAGAAAGAAATATAATTTGAACTTAGCTACACATTTATATAAACAAACTTACTATTAGAGAAACATATTTCGAATATTTTTTACAGACAAACTTATTAATGGTGAAAGATACATGTACTTAAATTATTTTATAAATCCTGGGAGAGAGAGAAAATTGTAAGCACCTAAACTTACGATCAGTGAAAGATACTTGTATATTTTCACGCACAGATTTTAAAAAAAATTTTTTGGACTGCGTGTGTTAGAATTAGTGGAGCATACCATTATACATCCACTAACATCTTTTGATCTGACTTACGTATTTGTGCTGATACAGTCAAGAGCAGAGTTCCCACAGCAAATGTCAGAAAGAGGACAAACATCATTGTCTTCATACTGTTGTCTTTTATTCCAACAAGACAGCTAAAATAATGGCCATAGTTTAATAAATTAGTAATGATAATCAACCTTGCATCAAAGAGTAAATAAACTGATATTCAAATATAAATGAAACAATAATAAATTAATATTCGAATATAATTCAAATAATAAATTTATATTTTAATTCAAACTGAAGTAAAAAATAATTTTCAAATGAAAAATAATATTCAAAATTAATAGAATTGGCAGTAAATTAATATCTAAATATAACACAAATCATTCAATTAATTAAATTAAAAAGCTAAATATAAGTAATATTTAAATAATTTATCATAACAGTAAGCTATATAAACATTAAATAAACTTCTAAACATGACAAATTTGTAACAATAAATAATTAAATAAATACAATTTTTTTCTATGTAAAATATTTTTTCACTCTTGAATATATAATTAACTTCTTGAATTGCATTGTTTCACAGTATTTGCCTAATCTAAGAATAATCTATTTATAATTTATGATTTTAGTCATATTCAAAATATAACACTCAAGGAAACAAAATAGAATACAACTGGGAAAAGTTTTATTTGCAAATAGGATTTGTTGTAAGCTGGTTTTAGACATTTTTGATTTAATCTTCAGTGCTTGGGTGAGGGTACGAGGGGGAGGGGTAGCCGCCAAAAAAATCTCATTCGTCTTGAGATTCCCAGGGCCTGAAAATACTGTTAGACTCGTCAGAGTAGACCCAACTTTAGATCTCGCGGTTCACAGCTACCCTGTTAACTCGCCTCTTGACTTTAGATCTCTCGGTTCTCATCTATCCGTTAGCTCATTTCTTGCGTGAAGACACTGGCGACCCCTGGTGATATTGTACAATCTTGCCGACAAGTAGGTCAGGTTGTAATAACTCGCCAGATGTTTAGTCCTATTGACCACGCGAACGACACAGTCTGTCTATTTTGTGCGCACCAAAATCAGCTTGGTGAAACATTGTTCAGAAAACTTCCCAGAACCCCACTGGCAGAAAGGATTTTGACAAGAAAGTCAGGCTGAACTTAGTATCAAACCATATACAAAGCTATGATAATATTTATGTGCATTTATGTATATATTTGTTGTTGTTTTTTTCACCCATCTATCATGTGTCCCCTCCAATTTTCTACATATGAATGGCGTGTATGGTGCATCAGGCATTATTTTATGTCTACTAGAAATTTAGGTAAAGAGTGTTCTTTGTTTTAGAAACAGCACTCTACTGGCACCCTGTACGCCAAGACCTTCCACTTCCTTGCACCTTATTGAGAGATCTCCAGAACTGACCACGGCTAACAGAGGCCCTCTACTGATGCAAAACCCCAAGCCTGTTCTGTGCCAGTCTGCTGACCACGGCTAACAGAGGCCCTCTATGATGCAAAACCCCAAGCCTGTTCTGTGCCAGTCGGCTGACCACGGTTAACAGAGGCCCTCTACTGATGCAAAACCCCAAAAAAGCCTGTGCTGCCAGTCTGCTGACCAGGCCCATAGGAGAATCGCCAAGCCGTCACGGTCAACTTAACAGCTAGCCCGGGCAAGTTAACAGAGATATACACAAAGACTCTTACTTTGCGTTATACAGTGAACACTGTGCAATTATCAAACTATTTCACAACAACGTATATTACAATTATATATTATTTTTATAACAGGTATATATTATAAATTAAAGATATTTTTATAACAAATATATATTTTAAGTACATATTAATTTTGTTACAAGTCTTAGTATTAATGTACTTACTATGTTTATAGCGCAGACTATTATTAAAATAATCTCTAAAATGCACACTACACTTTTTGCTCTTTACCGAATACTCACTATCTACTTACTCTCTACCGAATACTCACTATCTACTTACTCTCTACCGAATACTATCTACATGCTCTTTATCTATATGATATCTACCTGTACCTACTTGTTCTCTACCTACATGTTCTCTACTTATACTCACTATTTACATGATATTTACCTAATACTACTACATGCTGTCTTCCTACGTGATATGTACCTAATACTCACTATCTACATGCTGTCTATCTACATGATATGTACCTGTATCTAATTTGTTTTCTATCGATGTTTCATTGTTTTTAACTTTCGTTATTTATATTGCCTTACCATCAACAGACGTGGAGCTGTTTGTTGACTGAAAAAAAATAAATGTTCTCGTATTGTTTCACTTTGAGACTTGAAAGCTAATTAGATATCATACTATCAGATAAACATATGCAACTCTCTCCATCTTCACCTCCTTATATTTACTCTTATAACACTGAGCGATGTAACTGAAAAATTGATAGGAAGTTCTATTTGTTTTTGCCACACTGAGCGATGTAACTAAAAAATTGATAGGTAGTTCTATTTGTTTTTGCCACACTGAGCGATGTAACTAAAAAATTGATAGGAAGTTCTATTTGTTTTTGCCACACTGAGCGATGTAACTAAAAAATTGATAGGAAGTTCTATTTGTTTTTGCCACACTGAGCGATGTAACTGAAAAATTGATAAGAAATTCTATTTGTTTTTGCCACACTGAGCGATGTAACTATACACCTGATAAACAAAACTTGTAGCCGTCTATCCAGACAAATGTTAATCCAAAATATTAATATTAATATAATAAACCCCATTAAATGTAATAAACAAAGGAACAATAAATGTAATTTTCACATTAAACGACATCAACGAAAACAAATTAAAATGTAATGAACAAGACCTGTTGAGTACAATAAACCAAAACACATTAAAATGTAATGAACAAGACCTGTTGAGTATAATAAACCAAAACACATTAAAATGTAATGAACAAGACCTGTTGAGTATAATAAACCAAAACACATTAAAATGTAATGAACAAGACCTGTTGAGTATAATAAACCAAAACACATTAAAATGTAATGAACAAGACCTGTTGAATATAATAAACCAAAACACATTAAAATGTAATGAACAAGACCTGTTGAGTATAATAAACCAAAACAAATTCAATGTAATAAACAAAGAATACCGGTACATGACAAAACAAATTAAGAAAGAGAAGACAGAGGGAAAGGAGAAGGACAGTACAGAGAGGGAGGTAGAGACAAGGTGAGGGGAGACAAATGGAGAAAATGTGGAGAGACGGGGAGGGGGAATACGTGGATTTCAGAGAGAAAAGCAGTTTGAATACAATATTAACGATATAGTATTCTAATATTTAAATACATTCATGTGGTGATAACACAATAACATATCACAGCATACATTATTGTCAAGCAGTGAAGAAGACAAACGAATAAAGCAGTTATCAACACAGGTAGCCTTATAAGACAACAAATACAACAATGCTAATTACTGAGTCAAACAAGAGAATGCAACTTACATTTTCTGAACTTCATCTAGCGAAACTTGTTTTCTTCTTATAAACGCCCAGCTTTAAATACTCGTGTCTTTGGCAACAAATAATGACACGACATTTATTTTCTTTTAATCACGCAGCTAACAAAACGTGACATTGTGTGACATCTTCTTTCCAGGACCTTAGTGCGAAACCCAGACTGCCATCAACATGACAACCAAGACTTTTATGGTGCTACATCAAATGTTGCTATCTTACAATAAACAACATCAACAACCAAAACAACCGACACTTACCTCCGAGTCCATCAATGTAGTATTAAATGTTACTCTTTCTCACTAAACCAACTTGTCATCAGTACTACACCCGGTACTTCTACTAATCTACAGTATTATTAAAAAATCTCCATACATAGTGGTTTGGGGGTTTTGTTACTGTATTTACGCGCATAACACCAGATGTGTTGACGTGAGTTCACCATGAGTGGAAGATAAGATTCGTTACGGTTTTCTCAAGGAATGGCAACAGGTAGAGTATGATTTGTGAATAAAATGATCGTTTGTTGGAAAAGTAGCCATTTTCACTATGAATGGAGACTTTTGAATAGCCCTGTAGATTAAATATCCCTCAATTGCAAAACACCAAGTTGCCATTAACACTAAAATCAATACCTCAAGCGCACCATTAAATGTTACTCTCTCACAAAACTCCAAATTGCAATCAACACTGCACCACAAATTCAAGTGCACCGTTAAAAGTTACACTCTCACAAAAAAACAAAAACAAACTGCCATTAAAACTACACCAGTACATCAAGCGCACCGTTAAAAGTTATTCTCACAAAACCAAGCTGCCATTAAAACTACACCAGTCTTCAAGTTCGTAGTTAAATGTTATTCTCTCACAAGACATCAAATTGCCATTAATACTACACCAGTACTTCAAGTGAATTGGTGGTAAATGTTACTCTCTCACAAAGCATCAAATTGCCATTAATACCTCACCAGTACTTCAAGTGCATTAGTGGTAAATGTTACTCACAAAACACCAACTTACCATTAACAATATACCCAGTTCTGTTGATGCTTGATTTGAGTTCCACACCCGTTTCCACTTTTTGCTGATTTCGCAGCGGGAGTAAATGCCGAAGGAGGGATTTGTGAATGAATTTTATTTTTGTAAGTTGGTTTTAGACTTTTTAAAAATTTAATCTTATAGTGCTAGTGTGAGGGGTAACCGCTAAACATTTCATTCATCTTGAGATTCCCGGGGCCTCAAAGCACAGACTCGACAGAGTGGACCCGACGATGGAAGGCTTAGATAGAATTTCACTGGCTGGGAGAGTGATGTGTTCTGAAAGTTAGAAATACAGTACCACGGTTTAGGTGAGTAACGTGTTCTTAAAGGCAGAGATACAGTACCATGGCCTGAGTGAGTGACGTGTTCTAAAAGAGAGAGATGACGTGTTCTGAAAGACAAAATACAGTACCAGGAGCAAGAAGAGTGACGGTTAAACCTGGTAATTGCGTACTGATGATTTCAGATCACATTTAGTGCATGAGTACTGATGATTTCATATCATATTTAGTGCATGAGTACTGATGATTTCGTATCATATTTAGTGCATGAGTACTGATGGTTTCAGATCATATTTAGTGCATGAGTACTGATGATTTCATATCATATTTATTGCAGGAGAACTGATGATTTCATATCATATTTAGTGTTTGAGTACTGATGATTTCATGGTATAATTTTTAGTGTATAAGTACTGATGATTTCAGATCATATTTAGTGCTTGAGTACTGATGATTTCATATCAAATTTATTGCATGAGTACTGATGATTTTATGGTATAATTTTTAGTGTATAAGTATTGATGATTTCATATAACATTTAGTGCATGAGTACTGATGATTTCATATCATATTTAGTGTATGAGTACTGATGATTTCATGGTATAATTTTTAGTGTATAAGTATTGATGATTTCATTTAACATTTAGTGCATGAGTACTGATGATTTCATATCATATTTAGTGTATGAGTACTGACGATTTCATATCATATTTAGTGTATGAGTACTGATGATTTCATATCATATTTATTGCATGAGTACTGATGATTTCATATCAAATTTAGTGTATGAGTACTGATGATTTCATATCAAATTTAGTGTATGAGTACTGATGATTTCATGGTATACATTTTAGTGTAAGCATACTGATGATTTCCCATAATATATTTAGTGTTTGAATACTGATGATTTCATATCATATTTTGTGTAATCGTACTGATGATTTCATGTCATATTTAGTGTATGTGTACTAATTATTTCGAATTATAGAATTTCGACTGTATGCGTACCGGTGATTTTATGTAATTTTTAGTGTACGTATACTGATAATTTCTTGATATAATTTTAGTGTACGTGTACTGATGATTTCTTGATATAATTTTAGTGTACATGTACTGATGATTTCTTGATATAATTTTAGTGTACGTGTACTGATGATTTCTTGATATAATTTTAGTGTACGTGTACTGATGATTTCTTGATGTAATTTTAGTTTACGGACGGGTAATGATGATTTTAAGTGATAACGATCTACCAGTAAGAATCATTATCTACCGATTCGAGTTTTAAAAAATATTAAAGTGTAATGTGCCACTGATATGTCTTGTTACATTGATATGTCATGTGCAATTAAAATGTAATGTGCCATTTACACTTGTCATTTAATAGCAGAGAATGATAATGAACATTATCTATCATTAGAATAAAAATGTTTTAAATGGGCATGGATGTCGCATATTTTTGAGAAAGCGACTGTCAATACATGATTGGTATGCAAATTCTTTAGGTCACTCACTCATTTCTTCTACCACCCATTCATTACAAGTCGGGGTGTTTCCCTTTCCAGTAAGGTATTTCCAGATATGTTTTGCTTGAAAGCTACCTCATTCTGAGAACTACCGCATCATCAAGTACTGCCTCATTCTGAGAACTACTGCATCACTAAGTACTACATCATTCTGAGAACTACCGCATCACTAAGTACTACATCATTCTGAGAACTACCGCATCACTAAGTACTACACCATTCTGAGAACTACCAAATCACTAAGTACTACATCATTCTGAGAACTACCGCATCAGTAAGTACTACATCATTCTGAGAACTACCGCATTAGTAAGTACTACCTCATTATGAGAACTACCGCATTAGTAAGTACTACCTCATTATGAGAACTACCGCATTAGTAAGTACTACCTCATTCTGAGAATACCGCATCAGTAAGTACTACCTCATTCTGAGAACTACCATAGAAACGAGAGCTACATCATTCTTAAAATTACTATTAAATATGAACTACCTCAATCTAAGAAATAAAGTAGAAATAAAATCTAATTCTGAGAATTACATTAAAGTTGCACTGTGACAATAATATATATATATATACTTTATAATTGTTGGTTTGTAGATTTCATCTAGACTAGAAGAATTATAACTCAAAAAGACCAAAATTTTCTTTCCCAGCAAGCACACATTTGTGTCCGATTAAGAAATACATGCAACATAAACAATCCTGTTTTGTAGGCAAGTGTCAGAACTAAAGGGAGATAATACTGAGGTGCGTAATGGCGTATCTAGTCGTGATCACCATGTCACAGTTAAGGCGGTCGACTTGAAGTTGGGAGGAGCTGTGATGATATGCAACATTTGATGTCAACATTTCACGCACAAACAAGTCAAAATCTTACTGCGACAAAGTAAATTTGCCCCTCCCTATTTTTAATTTTAATTGTTATTTAAGTTGCTAAATTGTCAGAGTGACCCTACCTTGGGCACTCCTTATGTTGTTATTTTGAAAGTGTCTGAGTTTGAAGTAAACAGCCTAAGGGAAGAATATTCTAGATTTGCTGACCTAGTGGAAATTGATTGGGTTTTTTAAAAAAAATTATCCAATGATTATGATTTATGAAAACGAGACTAGCCAATGGGCTGAGTTTAAGGAGTTTACCTTACAGTAGAGAATTTTGCTGTCTATTCTTTAGCGCGAAAGCCGGAAGCGCCCCCTACACTCAATCAATCAATCTGTCTATTCACTTTTGAATTTGAAGTCCGGCTCTGAAGGTAGTCGTTAGCTTGAGTAGTGAGTTTATACTGACTGACTGAGAGAGAGTGGATATGGAAACATTTCATATATTTCTCTGTTGATATGTTATATTTGTGTTATGTAAAGATGTACTATGTAAGTTGATTTATTTACTACAAATGTTTGAACTAAGCTGCGCCCACATGGTGTATTAATATGTGACATTGTTTGATACTTTTTATTTATTGCAGCCTTCTGATTTCTTCTTTTTGATTATGGTTGTATCTCATTTTGTGAGTATGAGTTCGACACTGAGCTGTGAATCTCAGGTGGAGCCTCAAGTTCAACTTTCATGTTCCTAGCTACCCAGGTAATTTACAGGCGAGAGAAAAGTTGGATAAAACTTTCTCACTCACTTGTTCAGAAATCTAACATTTATGAACATAGATATATAAACGATAGGTATATAAGTAAGCTGCAAAGTAAGAAAAATTTAGTTTTAATAATAATACATGGAGAAACCATACACTTCTTACTTTGCTGAATTATAAAACCCACAAGTCCACAAACTTATATTTTTTTTATAGTTTGGGAAATATTTACTACAGGTTTCTGTCTGTAGGAGACTGGGTGTGGGTCCAAAAGGCAATCTAATTTTTGGTTTCTCTGACTTACATTAATTAAGCTTTCTGACATCTGTTGCCCAGATTTCCCCAACCCTGGGCAACACTTTTCATATCCTGTCCTAGCTGTGTCAGCTGAGGGACACTGTCCTTTCTAATGGAAATTAATACTTTAGGTTCACTTCCAGCAGCCAAAGCAGTGACAAGTCAGACCGGATATTACATAAATGAGGGAGTTGGAAAATTCAAGGATGTTGAATATGATATATCAGAAGTTAGATTGCTACAAGTTAAAAACCACTACTTTTATAATGGTTTAAAAGTAGGAACTACTGTCACTATTTAAATAATTATTATAAAAATTTTAATACATTATTCTGTGTTCAGATATATTTATCATTTATGAATTTAATAAGAAATACGATTATGAGAAGGTGGACCAAAACCCCACACTGACCGATGACATCTATGTGACTTAGTACTGACTGATCATGGTTTTATAATTTAGAACTGACTGATCATATTTAAATTGACTTAACACTGAGTGATCATAGTATATCATTTAATACTTACTGATCACGTTATATGATTTAATACAGAATGATCATCTGTAATATACCTTTGTTACATAGTGTATTGTGATCTGTAATTAAGTTTTGAATCATCCACGTGTTCTTTGCAGAAATCATTGTTTACAATCTTATCCAAATATTCACAGCTGCTATTAACGATTGTGACATTTTGTGTTCACCTCTCACGATTTTATTAAAATTATTTATAGATATATCTTAACTCATGATAACATTTTAAACGGTAATGATAACTTGAGTATAATAATATTTGAAACCTTTTAATAATTTAGGTAGTAATAACATTTTGTATATTTTAATATTCTAAAGCATATAATTAGTTATTTCAAACTTGTAGCACTTGATTCAACTAGCATTTAATTAACTCAGACTTTCCCAATTCTCGATTACACAACCTCCAGTCTAACTTTCAGGGCTTCGTTCTCTACAAGAGGACCTATACACATAACTATTCACAAGAGCGGATTATGGCCCCTGGTTGATGGACATTAGAACCGGATATGGAGTTTGTCACCCTGCATAAAAAAATCTGGATGACAGATGTTAGAAAGTTTAAATAGCGTGAGCTATGGAAAACTTAATTAGACTGCCTCGGACACACACTAGCGTCTCCTACAACGACAAAACACCTGTAGCAAAATTTCCCAGAGTATGAAATTATAAGTTTGTGGACCTGTAGAAAACATTAATTTTACAATTCAATTACTGCCATAAATGATCAGACTCGGGTGTATACAGTTATTCATTAGTAAACTAATCCATATACTTTTTACACGTAGAGTGTTAGTTAAATTTCTAAGTGAGAGTGCATGCAAAACTTTGTCCAACTTTCCTCTTGTCTGTAAATTCGTCTCAATGGGTGAACATGACGTCATTTAGATTTACGATCATGGGCAATGTCTAAAAGGGAAAATTCTACTGTTATCTCCAATCTGGCACCTTGCGCAAGTGGACCTCAGCTAAGAATAGGCCTGCCTTGATCCTCCATTTAACCGCCACATCTTGCCAGCACAAGGTCATCTTGCCGCACCCCTCTTGCCTGGGCCAGATGACAACAAACGCTATCGCTCTAACAGCCACGGATGAATCCTTCAACTAAAAGGAAACTTCTGAACGCTCAGGAAGGCGTTGCTTATGCTTATTTATGTGCACTAAAAACCCTTCTCATTTTGTGACAAGTTCAAAATTATTTTAACCCATTTTTGTCTTTGTTTCTATTTTATTTTGATTGACTTGTTTTATTATAATTAAATTCTCTGTTAAGTTGTAAATATTGACTTAATCTCATCATATGTCATAGGGATCTCATTCACAAAAGGGGAATTTAGGGTGGGTGGGAGCTAAATAATTATTATTTTTTTTGATTATTTTTATGTTTTAGCATAAGCTAAATGTTCGTGACGCATCCTTCCGTTGTGTATTTTGTACTTGTTTACTGAAAGTGGGTGCGTGTGATTGGAAGATAAGGTTAAATTTTCCAGCAAGCAAAGGAGGGATTAATTACAAGTAAGACATTATCTTTTTCCTGTCTTTCTCTCCTACAATTCACACACACCAACCATAATATTATCATGACAGATTTACACATGTCTTTCTCTCCTATAATTCACATGCACTAAGCACAATAATATTGACAGATTTACACCTGTTTTTCTCTCCGTCTACAATTCACATGCACTAACCACAATAATCATGGCATAATTACTTCTGTCTTTCTCTCCTACAATTCACATGCACTAACCACAATAATCATGGCATAATTACTTCTGTCTTTCTCTCCTACAATTCACATGCACTAACCACAATAATCATGGCAGAATTACTTCTGTCTTTCTCTCCTACAATTCACATGCACTAACCACAATAATCATGGCAGAATTACGTCTGTCTTTCTCTCCTACAATTCACATGCACTAACCACAATAATCATGGCAGAATTACTTCTGTCTTTCTCTCCTACAATTCACATGCACTAACCACAATAATCATGGCAGAATTACTTCTGTCTTTCTCTCCTACAATTCACATGCACTAACCACAATAATCATGGCAGAATTACTTCTGTCTTTCTCTCCTACAATTCACATGCACTAACCACAATAATCATGGCAGAATGCTTCTTGCCACAAAACCTACACATTATTCTCATTTTGCTCTATGAGTATGGTTGTTCTGTTTGTCTGGCACTCTGTTCTCCCCTCTTAAGGCTTGTTCACCATGTGTCCAGTGCTGTCTCTAGCATAGTGTATTTCTTCAGCACTACTCATATTCTTTGCTTGTTCTGTTGTGACGTCATAGACTCTGCAAATCTCCATATACTGGTGTAGATCCTTTTCTTCCAGAACTTTCCTCCGGACGTCATCGTCATCGTCATCGTCGCTGACCTCTGCCACAAATGAGGCGGTCTTCCATCAGGCCGAAACGACAATTTTTTGACAGTTGTTTCAAGGCTGCCATGTAGGCTTCAACACTCTCTTCTTTCTTTCGGTTGCATTGATTGAATCTGTACGTTTCATAGGTTTGTCTGTCTGTACTACGCAATACTGTTCGAACTTCTCGATTACTGAATCGATGTTATTTCGTTTGTCTTCAGTGTCAAACCTGAACGTTTCATACAGCTCTGCTGCCTCCTCTCTATGATTGTAAGAAACTGACATTCGGTACTGTGTCTCTTCACCATTTAGTCGCGACGCAACTTCATAATTTTTCCATCTTCGCCATGCGCTTTCCAGGCTTTCTCTTGTCGTGTCACTTAATTTTAACTTTGGCGGCGGAGGTAGACCTGTACCAACGAACCACAACTGCGGTGTCATCGCCTGTTGTTCCTAATCTCATTGTTCTCAGCCATCTCACACGACTGACGCCATGTAACGAGTTTTACAATCGTACTCCGCGCATGCCCAATTTATTGTCATAACATCCTGTTACAGATTACGCACAAGCTCAAGACCTTCCATAGCGAAAGGTCGCGAGACGTTGCGTCAACAAACTGTTTTTCTTACTTCCCCTGACTGCCTTTTGGAACGCGTGCTTCCATTCCCTGTAATTAGACTTGTTGACGTACCTATTTATAACTTTTGAAACAAAGGTGTTTATATATATGTGTGTGTGTGTGTGTGTGTGACAGATATGAACATGTGTGCATATGCAGACAGATAGATAGATAGTGCGTAAGTAGGATTTGGCAAGCAATGCTTCCGAAAGTGTCCACCACCATCACCACCATCCCAAGGGAAAAAAAAAACGAAACTATATTTCCTTTTCTGTGGATTTAAAAAGACAGAAATACTGGTTTTCTTGCTGTGTGCGGGCTATATGCGTGCCACTGCGACACATAACGTTCATTTTTAAGAGTCCTTAATGTTTATGAAAAATAAGAGCTTTACTATTCTAAATGAGCATACATGTACTCCAATACATGATAGCAATTTAATGAGCATTATATAATGCACTGTAGTACACACTTACAAACGTATATAGTAACAAATTATCTCACTCTCTAGTGTAAAGGTTTGTTCATTTTTTTTATAGTGCTTTAAAACTTTATCACAGCAACACAGTAGATCAAAAATGGTTCTTTCTCACTTTCTAATGTAATGTTTGTCCACTATTAGCACTTTAAAACATCCATAGATATATAAAAACAATGATTCTTTCTCACTCTCTTATGTAAACGTTTGTTCATTATTGTGCTTTAAAATTTATCACAGCCATAGAGAGATAAACAATGATTCTTTCTCACTATTAAAGCATAAAAGTTGATCCATTATAGTACTTTAAAACTTTATCTCAGCCACAATCTGATCAAAAATGATTCTCTCTCACAGGGTGAATCAGTGATCTCAGCTTTCAGAGTGGCCCAGTGAACCATCTTCCCTAGTGTGACGTGGTATTGTGACAACTCCATATCTCAAATTGTCATTGGGTTTATCAAACGCTTAGTTAACATGCATCAATATGTACACGTTCGTTGTGGCTGTTAATCTGTAAGTTATAACATTAAAGCTTGGGACAAGATGTAAGATTCAGCAAGTCCACAGAAGTTCGTTGTGTGTATTTTTGTTAGTCACATAGCATTCATTTATCAAGTGTTCTGTTCAGAATAGGAATAACTGTCATTTTAATCTACTCAGACACAAACCATGTTCTATTTTGTGAAAGATCTGGGTACAGTTCGGGTGGTTCCTCAGGCTGCGTGATGCGGTCGTGGCTGGCCAGAAGACGGTGCATGACGTGCTGTAACGTTCTGACCTTATCAAACTCTGGTAATTCCGGGACTATCTTATAACGGATATGTTGGTGTCCATTTACTTTCAATGTGCTGTTGGCAAACTGGCAAAGCCTCTTTTTTATCCACACTTTACCCCCTCGTTTAGGAAGCTCTCGAACATTTTCCTGTTCAAATAAATAAATTTCAAAATTTGTTAAACAGAGAAAAATTACATTGCGAATTTTAATACAAAAGATGAGGAAAATGCAAAAGATGGCACACAGATAGATTGTGGAAAATATCCATTTAAAAATAGGTACACATATTTATGGTGAGACATTTTAATGTAAACTATTTTAATAAAAGACAACAGTGATTGTTACAACATTAAAAAATTTGCAAAAAAAAAAGAAATAAAATCATGGAAACAAAAACGGAAGTGGAAGGTGAAAATAAATTGTTCAGATACTTGGGAATATATATTTAAAAATTAATCGAAAAATATCTCACAAAATATAAAACTTTACATTACTTACATCAGCGTCAATCTTGAAGCGCCGCAACTTTGGCAATTTGAGACTGAGTTTAGTTGGTTTGGCCTCCACTTGCTTTAAGTGAAAACGTTTTATTCGCGTCTCGAGTAGCTGCAAACTTCTCTCCGATGACTCGTAGTCCTGGTACTTGGTGGTGTCCTCGTCACTGATCAGTTGGGTGCTGGCATGGTCTGGCGTGTGTTCATTGATGAGTCGGACCGCTGTGTGCCACCTCTCGCTCGGTAGGTGCGAAGGTCGCTCGTTCTCTACCTTGGCAAGAGGAGGTAATCGCTTAGTAGAGCCATCTCGTGTCGCCGGCACCTCTCGCTTGGAATAGTGATTGTGGGCAAAAACTGTAGACTGAGGTGGCGTTGCAAGAGATGGCATCAACAAAGTGCCCTCCTTTTCCTCCAAAATGTCGGGCAGCAGTGATGCCTGTGCGGCGACAAGTTTGGAAGAACTCGCAGAGAGTGGAGCACTGAGTGTTGCTTCTACCTGAGAATTACTTGAGGAAATCAATGGATGTCTGCTTCTATCTATCTCTTCTTCATTTTGTTTTTCACCATTTTCAATATAAACAAAAGTAACTCGTTTTTTTTGTTCAAGAGGGTTCATTTTTTGTTCATTTCCATCTAAATCTTTCTCTCTCGTATGAGTGTCTAAAAGATTTCCAGGCTTGGTTGGTGACGTAACTGGGAGAGGGGACTTCAAATTTCCTGTGACAGTTGTTAAAGAAGAAAGTGTCTTCATCTTTCCGAGAGGTGCCAAATTGGCTTCTTTGAACTCCGTGTCCTGCATCTCCTTTAACGATTGCATCAACTGTCGCCGACTGCGAACTTTGCGCTTGGCCAGGTCACGACGAACACTTCGAAGCGCTGAGTTCATGCCAATGCTTCCTCGCCGTCGAATGTTGGCACGAATGCGTGCTTTTTCCTCCTGAAGGTCTTTGTAAATTAGAGCCCCGGGCACGTACGGTTCAACCAGCTCCGCCTTGTTGCACAGATAACGCTTCAGTAAGTGCTGTCTCTGCGTGTCGATGGGCGGTAGCACTTTAGCTGTCTGAAGTATGGTCATAGTAACTTTAACTTTGATTTAAATGTAGACAAGGTGCAAGTCTATATGCAGCTGAACAATAATTAATGACTCTTCTTATGTAGTATCATTTTAAAAGATAAGATGTTAACGCTTCCCAAAAAACAAGTTAACCAAAACAACACAATGTGCGCACGTTACCAAAACAATACAGTGCATGCAAGTTACCAAAACAGTGTACACAAAATAGTGTGTGTAAGTTACCAAATCAACAATTTTTGAATTTTAAGAATATGCGTTCAACAAATAATCTGATTTCGTTTCACTTACTGAATTATTGTATTTAAAAAAAAAAAGAAACAAAAGGTCTCATGCTAATTCTGTTGTATGATTATAAAATTGATTAGTCAGACTATTATAATTTTTTTATAACAGTGACGTTAAATGCATCGCTTTGTTTATGGTTGTATTGTTTACTGAAAAGTATAATTTTTGACAATAAACGTGCATTTATTACTTTAGGGTTATAAATGTATGTTGTATTACTATATATGCTGCGTTTTGTGTGCCGGATACTAAGGCTTTGTGTGCCGGATACAAAGGCTTCGTGTGCCGGATACTAAGGCTTCGTGTGCCGGATACTAAGGTTTTGTGGGCCGGATACTAAGGCTTTGTGGGCCGGACGTTGGGCAGCACTGCTTTAAAGTGTTACAGTAAAGTGGCCCATTAAAACAAAAGTTTGTAGGCCTATATTGTTTTTGTGTGCTATAACAGCAATTAAATGTATTACTTTTGTTTTAAAACAGGACATTAACAATTTAGATTTTTAAAAATGTTCTTTTAATTGATAGAGTAACAATAAAATATTTGTTCTGTTGCATACTATAATTTTTATGTAATGATGTCATGAAGCAAAAATTAAGTTTTGTTTTGATGTTTTAAGTGAAAAAGCAATGATGAAATATTTTACTGTTGCTTACTATTACTTGTGTGCGAAGATATCAAGCATGTCTATCTACTGTCACGTGACTATATACTATCTTTACGGTTACTTCAACAGATATCTCTATCTGTCACGTGATCATATACAATCGCTTACTCAATTTGTGTGAGGACGTCAAGAAACTTATAAGGTGTTCCTTCTCTACTGTCAGTGACGATATACTGTCCTTTCGGTTACTTAAACACACACTTCTCTATCTACTGTCAGTGACGATATACTGTCCTTTCGGTTACTTAAACACACACTTCTCTATCTACTGTCAGTGACGATATACTGTCCTTTCGGTTACTTAAACACACACTTCTCTATCTACTGTCAGTGACGATAAATTCTACACTTAATTTCGAACTTGGATCCCTATATTACGAAAAATTAAAATCAAGACTATAACTGAAAAGAATGTGTAAGTTGAGTGCTCTTTTTGTTTTCATTTGACTTTTATTACTGCTTTTCCAATTTTCAAAAACATCACAGTATTGTTAACTGAATACTATTACTTTAAACCTACTGTGATTGGTGGCAATTTCTTGATGTCTGGAGGTCTTTCTTCCGTGAGTTTAGCATAAAGAAACGTGAGCAGGGGAATTTGTTGCCCATACTTTGACTTCAAGCGCATGTCCAGTTTGAAACGCACGTGATCCAACATCCGCTGCATAGTCACTGGATTTCGACGTCCGGTCAAGCGTTCCAGATTTTTTGTGTCCAGTACCAGAACCTACGTCACACATGATATACATGTTCATAATAAGACTCAAATATTTTGCAATACTGCTTCTGGTGATATGGAAATACTTTGCAGTGTTGTTTATGGTGATATCGAAATATTTTGCAATGCTGTTTAGGTGATATGAACATATTTTACAGTGTAACCTAATAATGATGTTGACTAATTTGTGGATGAATTCACAAATATGTTGCAAGAATGTTCTTTTGTGACAAATAAATTATTTGAGCTCTAGTATCAGTATAACAACAACAAAAACTGAGACAAAAATTATTAATATATTTAGACTATTTGTAGATGGAGAAAAGGAACTAAACAAACTGCGACAGAAATACATCAACTGATATTTCTGAAATGCATTATAGACTGAAAAGAATGAAACGATATCATATTGTGACACAAATACAAATTAACAAATAATAATGACAGATGGTGACTGCACTGTAGACTGAAAAAAGTAAACAACATTCATAGTGTGACATAAATACAATATATAGTACTACTGACAGATTTGGGCTCTACTGTAGATTTGAAGAAAGGAAACAACATTCATATTGTGACAAAATACATGTCAATCAACTGATACGTGTATCTGTGGAGACTGTAAGATATATACACTAGAAGACAAGAAGTCCTAAGTGTGGCCAAAACTAATACACCTAGACTATGTTACAGATGGAGTAGAAGGCATGCACGGTTATACTTTGACAAAAATATTAATAGGTCCCTAATTTCATTTTGCGTTATATTAACAATGATACCAAAGAGATTAAAATAACTAGAGTCCAGAATGCGCCATTAGTGACAGTAGGGTTGATTTACATGAAAGATGATAAACTTGTTAAAATTATTACAGTCTGAAATATGCTATTAGTGATAGTATAGTGGTTATTTGAAAGATGATAAACTTGTTAAAATTATTACAGTCTGAAATATGTTATTAGTGATAGTATAGTTGGTTATTTGAAAGATGATAAACTTGTTAAAATTATTACAGTCTGAAATATGTTATTAGTGATAGTATAGTTGGTTATTTGAAAGATGATAAACTTGTTAAAATTATTACAGTCTGAAATATGTTATTAGTGATAGTATAGTTGGTTATTTGAAAGATGATAAACTTGTTAAAATTATTACAGTCTGAAATATGTTATTAGTGATAGTATAGTTGGTTATTTGAAAGATGATAAACTTGTTAAAATTATTACAGTCTGAAATATGTTATTAGTGATAGTATAGTTGGTTATTTGAAAGATGATAAACTTGTTAAAATTATTACAGTCTGAAATATGTTATTAGTGATAGTATAGTTGGTTATTTGAAAGATGATAAACTTGTTAAAATTATTACAGTCTGAAATATGTTATTAGTGATAGTATAGTTGGTTATTTGAAAGATGATAAACTTGTTAAAATTATTACAGTCTGAAATATGTTATTAGTGATAGTATAGTTGGTTATTTGAAAGATGATACCAAAGTGGTTAGTGGTAGTTTTGTCGATGTTCCATTCTGAAATGTCAAATTGACTGGGGACAAA
Organism: Sinotaia quadrata; assembly: GCA_028829895.1. NCBI lineage: Eukaryota > Metazoa > Mollusca > Gastropoda > Architaenioglossa > Viviparidae > Sinotaia > Sinotaia quadrata. Next base: position 47,681,377 of record CM054180.1, on the reverse strand, counting down.
ACAAAGCAAGCTCTGTAGGTCTTTACTTCAGAGATTATAAAGTGATAATCTATTTATTCCACCAATTTGTGTTTCCTGTTTCTTATAGCATAATCTGAACTTATTATTACACAATTTAGAAAACTACAAATGAACGATAAAATATTACACTAAATATGGTCTCAAACAAAACAAAACACTGAACATAGAGAAGACATGGATAATAACACTTGAAATTAAACATTAAACTATATATAAGAGTTAATTTTTGAAGATGGAACTGGTTATGTGCGAAAATGAAATTATCTGTTATTGTAATTAATAATGTTATCCCGAAACTGACCAAAACAGATTTGTGTCATTTTAGTTTACAGATGTGTTAACATAATTTTCGTAAATGTAATAAGGACGTGAGTGCCTCTGAAAGAGACAAGGAAAGAGAAAGGGAAAAAGACAGGTAAAGTGACAGGGAAAGAGACAGGGAAAAGACAGTGAAAGAGGCAGATGGACGGAATAAAGTGATGGATGAAAGAGGTAACCCCGTTCAGCGTCACGCTAAAATGATAATTGAATGGGTCATTGTGCTAAAAAATTAAAACCAACTGTACTAATTAATGGACTTTTAAAATTTAAATTAATACTTTTTATAGACATATTGATTAATTTAAGAACACATGTTTAATTCAGACTGATGAAAATTGGTGAAAATTAGAATGACAAACATGCTAAAAATAAGCTGGCCCATGGGCCCCGGCCCATTTCATCCCAGTGACGCTGAACGGGCTAGAGTTTATTAGGAATGTCCTGCTTTGACGTTATATTCAAGTGTGTATGCAGTCTTCTCTGATGATATATGTACGAAAGTGCCAAGCCATAATCTTTTCGTTACCTTTACAGGAAGAATGACTACCTAGTTGAGACCAAGGTGTGACACAGGAAGAATGACTACCTAGTTGAGACCAAGGTGTGACACAGGAAGAATGACTACCTAGTTGAGACCAAGGTGTGACACAGGAAGAATGACTACCTAGTTGAGACCAAGGTTTGACGCAGGAAGGAGGCGTGACCATTTAGATGTGATAAGGTGTGACTGAAGCAAGGATCAGTTCATGAACACATCCAAATTTTGTTTTAAATCAAAAGGAGAAGCCAAAAAGTCTACATGTATTGTTTTTTTCATTTGAGGTTGAGTTAAACTCCTTAAGGAGAAGATATGTGTTTTTATTAGAAGAATTAATGTGTTTTATTTAAATTATACTAATAAATTAGTTCTTTTTGTGTAGTATTGTGTAATACGTGAACTCAGCAATAGTCCTAAGCTTCACAGTAAATTTGTATTTCTTTCATAAATTACTTGAAGATGCATAAAATTATTTGCAGTTTTTTTTTTTAATTCCTGAGTGAGAAATAACTGTGATGTCTCAAATTACTATGGTGAGTGTATACGTCACAACTACAGATATTAGTGTATACGTCACAAGTACAGATGTGAGTGTATACGTCACAAGTACAGGTGTGTGCTGCTAAGAAAGGAAAAGCTACTTATGTCAAGCATATCAAGGCTTAAGAGAAAACTAAGCAAATCATTGAAGGCTTTAGATCATGTGACGTGCTTCGAGCCAAGAGGGGTGTTAGACTTGAAATCTTTTACATACCAAAATGTGTGTAGTACTGTGATTACTAAAATTTGTGTAGTGTTAGCCATTATATTATGAATTTATTCATATGTGAAGTACTTGGTTTATTTGTCACTCATTTATTTTAAACTCCACAATGTTTTAGATCAGAAACACTGTAAAAATAATAAGACAGTGAAGTATTTTTAAATTATTACGTGACGATACTGTTGAGAAGAATCCTGTACCAAGAGAAACAATTACGTAGGCCTACATTGTGTGTGCAATCTTCAGAACTGTCATTGACTGTTAATTAATGTATGTTAATCAAGAGCTGTAGTATTTGTACTACTATCCATATGTATAATTAATTGGGTTGTATCCCATATTTTCCTATCTTTATACTTTTTCTTGTTTTTTATATAAATTTTTTTATTAACTGTTAGCAGTCAGCGTTGATTGGAATGATAATACAGTATCTGTCAGCATTGATTAGAATGATAATACAGTGCGTACAATGTATCTGTCAGCATTAATTAGAATGATAATACAGTGCGTACAATGTATCTGTCAGCATTGATTGGAATGATAATACAGTATCTGTCAGCATTGATTAGAATGATAATGCAGTGCGTACAATGTATCTGTCAGCATTAATTAGAATGATAATACAGTGCGTACAATGTATCTGTCAGCATTAATTAGAATGATAATACAGTGCGTACAATGTATCTGTCAGCATTGATTAGAATGATAATACAGTGCATACAATGTATCTGTCAGCATTAATTGGAATGATAATACAGTGCGTACAATGTATCTGTCAGCATTAATTGGAATGATAATACAGAATCTGTCAGCATTGAATGATAATACAGTGCGTACAATGTATCTGTCAGCATTAATTAGAATGATAATACACTGCGTACAACGTATCTGTCAGCATTAATTAGAAAGATAATACAGTGCGTACAATGTATGTCAGTATTGATTGGAATGATAATACAGTGCGTACAATGTATCTGTCAGCATTAATACAGTGCGTACAATGTATCTGTCAGCATTGATTGGAATGATAATACAGTGCATACAATTTGAATCAAGGTACGGTTGAAACTTACCCGTGTGTACGTGTTACAAATGACTGTCTGCATGTATGTGGACAGGTTGGAGACAACCTCAGTATCTCCCAACACCTCTCCTTCTCGCACGCTGCACAGACAAATTTGCCTTTCATGCAGCAAACGCTCTGATGCTGCATAGCCTTTACGTCGCCGCACGGCTAATTTCTCTGGCTTAAGCTTCAGCAGTGGAGGCTTTTCAAACTTTCGCACGATGGCTTTTTTTCTTGACTCTCTGTTTGCAATGAAAACACATCAGCAATAAACGCCCCTAACAACTGCAGGAATGCCTACAATTTAGCAACACATCGTCCTAATCCATAGCTTCAAACGCACCACTGTTCTGGATGATATTGGCAACAGAATTAAACAACAAGAGCAAATGATGATCTGTTGCTCAACTATTTTCAAGTCGTTTATTATACATTTAAAAAATTCAGGTGCCAACACTGACTAGAGTAAAGAGATTTCTTTTCCAGTTATCAATTACAAACCAAGCGTTAAACTGATGCATACAGTTTGATTTAAGTTCCACATCCGCTTCCAAATTCTTTCGGCTGATTTCGCAAACGGAAGCAGACGTCAATGGACATATTTATGTTCTGGAAGGATGAGATGTAGCATCGTGTAAGAAACCACACATTTTGTAGCAAGAAAATTGTTTTGTTCACATATATGCTTCTTTTGTAAAAGATGTGGACACATCTACAGTACATATCTCCGTACATAATTAATTTAATCATTTGACAGAATAGGATAGCCGCGATCGTGTAGCTAATTTAGAGATGCCCTCTTATTTTCTTGTTATGTCGAAGTAATAGATGCTTCTTGTATGAGATGGAGACAAAATAAGATTACTGTACAATGTAGTTATGATCAACAAATAGAGTAAATGATTTAACTGAAAGTGAAAACATTAAATCACATTTTTCAGAAAACTTAAAATACGCGATCACATTATTTGAAGGTGTGAATAATTAAAATTAATTAGTTTCATGGATTTTATTTCATCTTCATCCGATGTGCTAACCAGAAGGCCTTTTGAAAGAATTTACAGAGGTACAGTATAAATGATTCACTCAATCTTTACAGAGGTACAGTATAAATGATTCACTCAATCTTTACAGAGGTACAGTATAAATGATTTACTCAGTCTTTACAGAGGTACAGTATAAATGATTTACTCAATCTTCTTTCTTTCCTGCATAATTAATGTTTGATTTAATATTTGTTTATTAAACTGTAGATACATATTAAAATTGAGTAGTTTGACAGTGCTTGGTCCCATGGTTCTAGACACCCCCCTAGTACTTACCGCAACCATTCAAATTCCTGTGAATAAATGTCAATGCCCACTTCAAAGGGCCACAAATGATTGTATTGTGTCTGGTGTTGACAAGGATCCATGTAGATGCTAGCCTGACCACTGAATCAATCAAACACATAAGACTATTTGTTTACTAAAGATCCAAAAAGGTATGCACAAACAAAACATAAAATTACTAGCTTATTAAAGATCAAACAGCATATACAACATAAAAAACATAAAATTACTAGCTTATTAAAGATCAAATAGCATATACAACAACAAAACATAAAATTTCTAGCTTATTAACGATTAAACAGCATATACAACAACAAAAACACATATACACATACTGACTTATTAAAGATCCAACACTATATGTCAGATTGCTTTAATGCTTTTCAATGATAGTCACTGGAAAATTCCAGCTGACCTTTGATCAAATGTCATAATTCATTCTGGAGATTTTGTGCATGTGATGTGTGTGTGTGTAGGGTGTGTGTGTGTGTGTGTGTGTGTGTGTGTGTGTGTGTGTGTGTGTGTGTGTGTGTGTGTGTGTGTGTGTGTGTGTGTGTGTGTGAGAGAGAGAGAGAGAGAGATAGAGAGAGAAAGAAAAGAAAAAGAAAGTGTGTCGTGTGGGTGCATGTCTGGTGTATGCACAAAGGGTGCCGAGAGAAAGTCTGGGCCCCAGTACAAAGAAGGTGTGTGGGCCCTTATACAAAGTTCAACACGTGTATTTTTTCATAGGTCATGACAAACAAGGCTGCAAGGTGGTTTTCCTATACACACAAAATATGAAGTATATATCCAATATTGTTTTTCTTTTTAAAAATTTCCTTTTCATGGGCCCCCTTTGAACTCCATGGGCCCCGGAATAATGTGCTGGTTGCACCCCCTCTCCTCAGGCCAGTTTGCACAAGCCTGTGTGCATGTATATTGTACATGATAAAGTTAGTGTAAAATATTGTATTCTATGTTCCCAGTAAAATGAGTTATATGCTTCCATGAATCACTTAAATACTTTACTTTGTACTGTACTCATTCAAACTTGCATAATTATTGTGATCTGCTTAAATATTTTATTTTGTACTTATTTACATATTCAAATTTGCATAATTATTGTGATTCATTTAAATACTTTACTTAGTGTACATATTCAAGCTTGCATAATTATTGTGATTTATTCAAGCGCTAAGCAAGCACCACTGACATTGTGCCACTACAGAGTAATACTTTTAATCACTTTTGACTGCATCACTAAACAAAATATCAGTGTAAAACTTTAAATATTTTCAATTATTCTCTCTATCTTTCACCCTCCCACCCATCCCCAACACAAACACACACACACACACACACACACACACACACACACACACACACACACACACACACACACACACACACACACACACACACACAGAGGTGCAATCATTTTTAGAAAAGATGACCTCTCAAGATTACAGCTGTCTGTTGTAGAAGCCTATAATATAATATACATAATAACAAATACTGGGAAAGCATGGACTCTTAAATAAAGTGGTTCTCTTCACTGCTCCTCTCACTGAATCAAACAACTAATAGTCTTTCTCAATAGCTATGATTGTATCTAATAGATTTTCCCAATAGCTATGACTTTCTCAATAGCTATGATTGTATCTAATAGATTTTATCAATAGATATAATTGCATCTACATAGATTATAACTAAGTGGATGTTAATTGTAAATATTAAAACAAAATACTTCTCTCATAATTAATAAGTGATCTCAATCTATGGAGCCAAACTCTGTGTCAAACCACTATTTGTGATGTGGATATACAATAAAATATTTAAAATATAACTAAATTAGGGATTTATATTGTAGCATTTCCTGCTAATCTAAGATTATGGACAGACCACACACCACAGACTCTGACACACAATGCCAGAACTCATTCAGTATGTCAAATTCTGCATCACTGTCACACACTCAAACATCATACTTGTGACGTACCTGATTATAAAAAAGAGTGCTGTATGTCGGTCACCCTGGGTAATAATAGGTGTATTGAAGGCAAAGTTTTCATAATGCAGGCTAAGTTGTAGTAGGCGCTTAAATTTTGACGACATATTTGAAAAGAATGCATGTGTGTCCACAAACTTCTCAACTGCTCGAAATTGATTTTCTAATATTTCCTGTAACAGAAGCACATTGATACAACTCATGTAAGGTTTAAATATACTGTAATAGCATCACACACATGAAATATCATGCAATTTAAGGTTTACACCTATACTATAATAGTATCACACACATGATAAAACATGAAATGTAAAGTTTACAGCTATATTATAGTAGCATCATGTACATGATACAACAGGCAGTGTAAGGTTTTCAAACAATACTACATTAGCAACACACACAAGATATGCTGGACACTAAATATTTTATTTGGTTTGTGTCAGGCACTGATACAATAAAGGTACTGATTAATTATATTACCAAGATCCAGTAATGGGAAATCAATATATTTTATGAATTTCAAGCCAGTTTGCTTGTAAAAGGTGAAAATAAATGGCTTGATAATTAAAAGGTCGAATGTGAACTATAAAAAGAAATCATAAGAAAATTAAAATACTGCAAAAGTTGAAGCAGATCTTGACTGTGACTATATGCTTACAAGATCTATTGCAAACACACTAAAATGACACCTATCCAAGTACTTAATACATGTACATGTTTCTGTACTCATCCTACTCGAATGATATCTATCCATCTATTTGCTTCTTTACTTTTTATTACCAACCCAAACTGCCATATCCTTATTGTAAGTACTAAAATGCACTTTATCAAAATACAAATTGACAGTGTTGTCCTTATGCTTATGTAGTTGCTAATGAGCATATGATCACTGACAAAGTGAAAGTGTTATCCTTATGTTTTGATACTTGTTTAAGAACGTCTAATCAGTGACAAAGTGAAAGTGTTATCCTTATGTTTTGATACTTGTTTAAAGAATGTCTAATCAGTGACAAAGTGAAAGTGTTATCCTTATGTTTTGATACTTGTTTAAAGAACATCTAATCAGTGACAAAGTGAGAGTAATATCCTTACCCTTAGGTACTTGTTAAAAAGCACTTGGTCGATGACAAGAAGGTGACAATGTTTATCGGCAATAACTGTTGCATTTCGTATATTGTTCTCATCTACCAGAGCAGCTTCACCAAAGTACTTTCCTGCTTCTGAAAAAGTGAAAGTAATGTTCTCCACAACACTCTATAATTAAATTAATCTAGTAAGAAAAAGTACTATTATCATTTGTTATGCACTGTGGCATTATTTTTCACAAATAGTCTATCAAAGAAAACAAAATAAGTTGCTTTCAACAACAAGCACTTGCATATGTGTTTGTATCTCTGGGAGATGGCATCTATTTTAGTTTGATAAGCCTATGGCTGGTAGTAATTACTAGCCCTGAAGGAGTGCCCTGGCACAAAAGGATTTTAAGATATAAAATTAGTTATCATATTTTAAACTAAAATCCCTGATTCATGGGCTAGTCACTTCCAAGGAAAGAAATGTCCTTGTCCTATGCCTTTCTAAAGTCACTTGTGGCTCAGCCCCATCGCCCTCTAAATTCTGCAATAGTACTAGAAAAATACAAAACCAACAATCATAACCATACTAACACATCACGTGTTACCACAGCACTTAGCAAGTCACATGACAATGTGGAATAACTAGGCTTCCAGATAACAAAGGATAAGAATAATATACTTCTAAGACTAAATTAACACATGGGTAACAAAACACCACAAGAATACTTTACAATAAATAATATAAACTGCACTGGACAATAAATGAATATATACCAGACTGGACAATAAATGAATACATAATGTACTGGAAAATAAATTCCTATATACATCACTGGATAAGAAACTTCTATATACTGTAATGAACAAAAAATAAATTTCTATATACTATTCTGGACAACAAATTTCTTTACACTGCACTTGACAAAATACAAATTTCCATATACTTCACTGGACAATACATTTATATATACTGTACTGGACAAAAAATAAATTTCTGATACTATTCTGGACAACAAATTTCTATATATTACACTTGACAAAAAATAAATTTATATATACTATTCTGTACAATAATTTCTATTTACTATTTTGGACAACAAATTTCTTTACATTGCATTTGACAAAATACAAATTTCTACATACTTCACTGAGAATAAATGACTATATACTGTACTGAACAAAAATTAAATTTCTATATACTACACTGGACAAAAATTAAATTTATATATACTACAGTCACAAAAATTCAATTTATATATACTGTACTCAGTGTACTGGACAAAAAATACACTTCTATATACTATTCTGGACAACAAATTTCTTTACACTGCACTTGACAAAAATAAATTTCTCTCTACTGAACTGGGTAAAAGAAATGTATGCACATGCTGGACAATGCCTTTGAATATACTGTATTGGACAATAAATTTGTTCATACTGAAATGGACAATAAATTTGTTGATACTGAAATGGATAATATGTGTTCATACTGAAATGGACAATAAATGTGTTCATACTGAAATGGATAATAAATGTGTTCATACTGAAATGGATAATATATGTGTTCATACTGAAATGGACAATAAATGTGTTCATACTGAAATGGAAAATAAATTTGAAGTTTGTATAGCCTAGTGGAAAATAGATGAGTTTATACTATAAAAATGTGTAATCTGTACATAGAGAGGTTAATAAATTTGTTCTTACTATATTGGACAAAAATGCATAATTTTTACATGATAGAGTGGATAAAAAAATAGATGTACTACACTAGAAAAACTATGTAATTTGTACGCACCATACTGGACAATAAATTTGCCATAGACAACCCGATCAGTGTCCTGTTGTTCACTGATCTCGTGGCTTTTTTGAATCGGTTTGCTTATATCTGGCTCCTCACCAGTCATCACAGTATCAATGTACACAGAGACTGCACCCCTGAGAATGGTGTACATGCTTGCAGAAAAAAAATTTCCATTAACATCAGTTTTATTCATTGCATACAGAGTTTCAAATGCTAGCATGAGAATGGTGTACATGCTTACAGAAAAAAAATTCCATTAACATCAGTTTTATTCATTGCATACAGAGTTTCAAATGCTAGCAGAACAAGTCTTCATTAACATCAGTTTTATTCTTTCAGTTCCCATAGTCCAAATAAAGTGTTCAAGCAAAACTACTTTGCTAGAGTGGTATAACATTATATTTATCACTAAAACTAAAACTACTCCTTTTACTACTATTACTACTTCTGTTACTGCTGCTGAGGAAGGTATTTACAAGTGGTAGATAGAAGATTTGCACTGTTAAAGTATAATTAGAATATAGCTCAAAAACTGAGAAATAAAGTTAAAGTTAGTTAGAATAATGCAACAAACATAAGAGAGAAATAAAGATGTATATTGTTAAAGTTGCTTAAGTGTGGGTATAATCTTAATAATACATTTTAATTGAGAACATTCTTAAATTTGGAGTACGGGTGTTCATAAATTGCTAAGAAAAACTATTATATCCATTATACAACTTCTAATATTAAATACATTGCTATTAAAATTAAGAGTTATATACATCATAAGGATAATTTTACAGAATAAAATCATTGTCATAAATTATATTCTAAACATATCATCAGTCCTTTAGATTTAAATACAAGTTCTGTTTACAAATATAGTTTTAACTCCAGCTGTCTGTTTCTATAAGTACTTACCAATACCCTTTCTCTCCCTGTCTGATTATGACGTCATTGTGCTCAGCCATCTCTAATATGCAGTATCGAAGAATTTCTAAAGCTGACTCTAAATAAATTAGAAAATCATATATTAAAGTATATAAAGTATAAATCATATATTTTTAATAGGCCCTACGTATATTTTATTTTAATATCTGCTTTCTATCTTAAGTTTAAGACATCCAGATAATTATGTCTGTAGACTGACAGAAAACTGACAAAGAGAGAAATGGGCAGCAGTAATACATACAATATGACGTGAAAGACGTGATATGACATAACATGACTGATATGATATTACTGATATTATTCATCACTGTGACTAGGAAATAAGCCCACTAGCGTACGATGGGAAATAATTCTCAATGTTAGCTACATACCTTCATCCAGCATAGTCAGGAGCATAGAAGACTGTTTGAGCCAGGGTAAGATCGCTTTCAGGTCGTCATTTGAGCGGGAGAGTGGTGGTTGAGAAAGCACGCCGAGTGCTTGATCTAAGAGTCGTACCATTGCGGCAACTTTTTCACTCCATTTAATCGTTTAAAGAATGCTTTGGGGTCCAGGTCAATCCCTTATTTAATCTGCAGCTGTATTATTCTCAACACTGCACTTTACAGTCCTTTATACAGCTGCATCTTGCTTTTCTTTACTGCTCTTTTATACAGTCTTTACAAGTGCAATATTCTTTTCTACACAATCCTCTTTAATGTTTGCTTTACGGGTGTACCATTCTTCTTTCTATTGTCTGTTAGTGTCCCCTTTAAGTCTGTACTAGTCTTCTCAAAACTGCTCTCTAGTGTCCCTTTAAATCTGCACTAATCTACTCAAAAGAGTTCTCTAGTCCTCTTTGATGCTCTGCTGTAATCTCTACACTGCACTTAAGTGTTCTCTTTACAGCTATAGGCTTACTAATACTCTCTTTAGTGTCTTCTTTAGAGCCTTTCCATTCTTCTCTAGATTGCACTTTAGTAACTTTTGCAGCTACACCATTCTTGCCTAAACTTTTATTTAGTGTTTTCTTTGCAGCTACATTATTCTTGCCTATAATTAACTTTCGCGCTTATTTTTTTACACTGCACTATTTTTGTCTATACATATCTGTAGCGTTTACTTTACAGATATACATACTTTTGTTTATAGGCCTACTTGTCTGTAGCGTTTTCTTACTGATACATTACTTTTGTTTATAGGCCTACTTGTCTGTAGCGTTTTCTTTACTTACACATTATTGATTACACTTATGTGTAGCGTTTTCTTTACAGATACATTACTTTTGTTTATAGGCCTACTTGTCTGTAGCGTTTTCTTTACTTACACATTATTGATTACACTTATGTGTAGCGTTTTGTTTACACTACACTATTCTTGTCTATATTTATTGTAGCGTTTTCTTTACTTACACATTATGGTCTACACTTATCTATAGCGTTTTGTTTACAGCTGCACTATTCTTGTCAATGCTGATTTTTAGTACTCTGTTTACAGCTCTACGAATATTCTTTACCCTTTAGTCATCGCAGCATCTATGCTATTATTGTCTAAAATATATTTTAGAGTCTTCACTACAGCTATACTATTATTGTCTAAAATATATTTTAGAGTCTTCACTACAGCTATACTATTATTGTCTAAAATGTATTTTAGAGTCTTCACTACAGCTATACTATTATTGTCTAAAATGTATTTTAGAGTCTTCACTACAGCTATACTATTATTGTCTAAAATGTATTTTAGAGTCTTCACTACAGCTATACTATTATTGTCTAAAATAATTTAGGGTCTTCGCTACAACAACATTATTATTGTCTAAAATGTAGTTTAGAGTCTTCGCTTATAACTAGATTATTGTTGTCTAAAATGTACTTTAGAGTCCTCCCTTATAGCTATACTATTGTTGTCTAAAATTTGCCCTCGTCTTGTCTGTACCAGTCTTCTTTACCCTGAATAAAAAATGTCCTCTCCATCTACCATTCAGCTTTACACTGCACTTTTGACTGAATCAGAAACAATATCCGTGACTGTTAAGCACTCAGTTTTGAGACCACAAATGACACTTTGTCCCAGGAGAAGAGATTAAGATTAGTGCTAATGCCTGTACCATTTTTCTTTGCCTTGCTCTTTAATGTCTTCTTCAAACGATGCCCTTCTTTTTTCACAATGTAATTACATGTTCTTTTTAGAGAAATACAGTGTCCCTTTCACAGTTACATCATTCTTCTTTACACTGCAGTTTACACTGTACTTACATGTTCTCTTTAGAGAAATACAGCGTCCCTTTCACAGTTACATCATTCTTCTTTACACTGCAGTTTACGCTGTATTTACATGTTCTCTTTAGAGAAATATAGTGTCCCTTTCATAGGAGTGTCATTCTGCTTTACTCAGCAGTTTAGTATCTTTTTTACTGGTGTACCATCTTTTCAGACAATAATTCTCAGTACGGCTTCACTAGCTTTTTCTATAATTGCATTGCTTCCTCCTTTCACCAAAGACCCAGCCCTCCTACAACAGTACTGTTGTCTGTTATGACAAGAAAAACAGCATTATATAGACAAGCAATGAACATTTTAAAACAGTACTAATGTAATAACATGGTTTCAATAGTTAACACATATGGTATGAATTAAAAACATATGGTTTCTTGAGAAAATTGTCGTCAGTAAATAGTATTTAAATTAGAAAGCAGTATAGGATATAATTATGGTACTAAGCATTAAAGAGAAAATTTTATTTTTTAAGTGCTAATTCAAGTAGATGATGATAATGAATAAAAGTATAGCCAGAAAATAGAAATTATAATTCATATCAGTGATTTCCTTTAAAAACAGGTGGAAAATATGAAATTTTTTCCTGATAATTTGGCCAGGGTCTGAAGTTTTCTTTGTATATATCTTTGTAATTCTGATTCACCAATCAGTATATCTGCATTTGAAATTTTTTCCTGATAATTTGGCCAGGGTCTGAAGTTTTCTTTGTATATATCTTTGTAATTCTGATTCACCAATCAGTATATCTGCATTTGGTTAGGTAGGGCCTGAGGTTTTCCAGTTTTCCATCTTCCTTAACTTTTTCTCTCTTAGTTTGTTTACAGGTAATAATATGAAAGCCGCTAGTCTGTGTTCTCTATTCTCATTTCTCTGTAGTTTGTTTACAGGTGATATGTGAAAGCCGCTAGTCTAGTTTATGTCATTCTCAGTTCTTAGAGTTTATTTACAGGTAATATATGAAAGCCGCTAGTCTAGTTTATGTCCTCATTCTCAGTTCTTAAGAGTTTAAGTGGAAAGCTACTTGTGCTGTCTGTAACACTGACACCCGAATGGAAAACATGTATTCTTTAGAGTCCACACATACTCTTACCGTATGCCACCGTGCAGAATAAATAAAAGCCGTCAATCACTCATGAAAAAATCGTCGATGTGTTAAAGACACGATATATAAGCCTTGTTGTTCAACCCGGTCGGCTCGCAGATATCAGAATCAAACATACTGTCCTAAGAGTCAAGCCTTTTAAGCAGAACCGACTGCTCCCAGTAAGCTTGTGTTTACAATTTCGCGCTAGGGTCGTCTCTAACGACCAAGTACCCGTCTACCCGTATAAGTGACTTTATATATATACTCATAAGCCGTCTAAATAATGTGTATACGAGTCAAACCGTCTAACTGTGAGTGAGATAGTGTCAAACGTCTACTAATTGTACGTGCGTGTGTGTGTGTGTGTGTGTGTGAGAGAGAGAGAGAGAGAGAGAGAGAGAGAGAGAGAGAGAGAGAGAGAGAGAAAGAGACAGTCAAAGCATTTGCATTGCAATAAACGATTTGCATATATACTCGTAAAGCCCTCTTTATATCTATATTTTTATCGTCAAACCGTCCCAATGATACCCCTAAAATGTGTGAATGATTGAAGATATATACATTAGCTGTCTAAATGACAATGTGCGCACGTATACCCGACAAATCGTCTGAATGACAGTGTATTAAGTATACCCGACAAATCGTCTGAATGACAGTGTATTAAGTATACCCGACAAATCGTCTGAATGACAGTGTATTCAGTATATCACTGAAGCTGTCTCAAATACCGTATAGGTAGGTGTACGCATCAAGCCATATAAATGAGTGTGTATCTGTCAAGCCGTGTAAATGGGTGTGTGTATCTGTCAAACCGTGTAAATGGGTGTGTGTATCTGTCAAGCCGTGTAAATGTGTGTGTGTATCTGTCAAGCCGTGTAAATGTGTGTGTGTATCTGTCAAGCCGTGTAAATGGGTGTGTGTACCTGTCAAGCAGTGTAAATGAGTGTGTGTATCTGTCAAGCCGTAAATGACTCTACATATAGATCAGGATGCAATCATTAGTTTGACAATCTGTTCGTTGGAAAAGTAGAACAATATGTGCATTTACCCGTCTGACTGAAGTGGTGCCAGTTCGAAAATTTAGACTGTATAGTAGCTGACCCAAACTTCCAAAGACGTTCCTGAGAAATTCCAAAAATGTAAATTCTGTCCCTTTTTCGTGACAAATTCTAAATACAGTGGATGTAAATTTCGCCCCTTTTTTCCTGACAAATTCAAAATATGTAATATATTGACCAGTGATTTTCCACTCTGTACACCAAGATATATTGACCAGTGATTATCCACTCTGTACACCAATATATATTGACCAGTGATTATCCACTCTGTACACCAAGACATACAGGAAGTGATTATCCACTCTGTACACCAAGATATATTGACCAGTGATTATCCATTCATTTTACCAAGATATATTGGCCAGTGATTATCCACTCAGCACCACAATGTGTACAGGCCAGTGATTATAATTATCTACTCAGCATACCAGTATATGCAGGCCATTGATTATCTATCTACTCAGCAAACCAATATATATACAGGCCATTGATTATCTATCTACTCAGCACACCAATATTTACAGGCCAGTGATTATCTACTCAGCACACCAATATATACAGGCCAGTAATTATCCACTCAGTGTACTAGAATATAATGGACAGTGATTATCCACTCAGTAAACCAGAATATAATGAACAGTAATTATCCACTCAGTACACCAGAATATAATGGACAGTAATTATCCACTCAGTACACCAGAATATAATGGACAGTGATTATCCACTCAGTAAACCAGAATATAATGGACAGTAATTATCCACTCAGTACACCAGAATATAATGGACAGTAATTATCCACTCAGTACACCAGAATATAATGGACAGTAATTATCCATTCAGTACACCAGAATATAATGGACAGTAATTATCCACTCAGTACACCAGAATATAATGGACAGTAATTATCCACTCAGTACACCAAGATATATTCACAAGTGGCACGATGCGAATAGAAATATTCACTTAGTAGTTTGCTTTTAAAAATTTGTACCAGACTTCACGAGTGCCAACTTATATTTTGTAGAACGAGAAGATATATCTTTACTGCAGTGATTGATTTCATATTGGATCATCGCAAGAATTATGCTTTGATATAAATGCCTTTACCTCATTTACCTGGTCTGTACAATTTAAGCTTCTAGGGTTTGGAGTTGTTTACTATAATAATTTTACATCGGAATACTTGCCAATAACAGTCTCACGTCACGAAATTATAATCACCACTATACATCTTACAAGCTTAAATCTCCTAACCAGACGTTGACTGTAATCCGTTTTCTGTCTCTGGATAGCGTTCTATATTTCCAGACAATAGCTGTAAACAATAGAGTGGTTCAGGATAGAAGCGTTCTATATTTCCAGACAATAGCTGTAAACAGAAGAGTGGTTCAGGATAGCGTTCATCACTTTATCATGCTTTCTTCACAAAGTTTGACCCCAAATTGTTCACTTGTAATTAAGTGTTCTCTAAAAGTGAAAACCTTTTTTAAAAAATACATTTCACTGTACTTGTTCGTATATAGGCATTGAAAGGGTTAATCACAAAGGGATCTTTGTATACGGTGACCCGTGGTTTGCCTGGGTTCAGGTGAAATAAATGTACAAAAAAAAATGTAGAAGAAATGCGATAAGAAGCGGTTATGAAAAAAAATTGAAACTGTAAACAGAAAAATAAAACGCACTGCATTAATACATATCAAATAAAAACGCACTATAGGCTTTTCAATCTTCAAGTCTTTCAGTCTCGGAACTCTTTGTTCCTCAAAACCCGGGCACCGCTGGTAAAGGTTGGGGCTGTTTTCAAGAGCTAATAATGACTGACAATATACAGGAAACGTGTGTACTTGTGACAAAATAGGTGAGTATGTGACTAAACATTTACGTTCTACGTCAGGTTTTAAAGAGATATATCGTCATTCAATCACTTTTTCCTCACATATAATACAGATAGATAGACAAACAGACAGATAGATAGATGATTGATAAGATAGATAGATAGATAGATAGATAGATAGATAGATAGATAGATAAATAGATAGATAGATTGTACGCGATACAATGTTTTTATTATTCGCACACATTGCACACACATTTTTTTTTTTTAAAATAAAAAACGAGTAAAGCTATTGAGAGTGCATATAATATCTTATCAGTCTTCTGTTGAAAAAACAAAAACAATGGCTTGATATTCTGAATGAGTCTGAGCTTTTAGCCATTGAAAAACTTAGTCTCATGAAAGTTAGTTCAGTGCACGAAACGGATAACCCAGTTTTACGAGGAAGAAATAAATATAGTCATTGGTATTTTTTTTATTCAAAGGGCAGTTTTGCAGTACAGAGGCATTTATTGTATATTTCAGCGTTTGTTCAAAGAGTGGCTGTGCCATGTTACCCCTTTATTTGTATATTTCAGCGTTTGTTCAAAGAGTGGCTGTGCCATGTTACCCCTTTATTTGTATATTTCAGCGTGGTGGCTGTGCCGTGTTACCCCTTTATTTGTATATTTCAGCGTTTGTTCAAAGAGTGACTGTGCCGTGTTACCCCTTTATTTGTATATTTCAGCGTTTGTTCAAAGAGTGGCTGTGCCGTGTTACCCCTTTATTTGTATATTTCAGCGTTTGTTCAAAGAGTGGCTGTGCCATGTTACCCCTTTATTTGTATATTTCAGCGTTTGTTCAAAGAGTGGCTGTGCCATGTTACCCCTTTATTTGTATATTTCAGCGTTTGTTCAAAGAGTGGCTGTGCCATGTTACCCCTTTATTTGTATATTTCAGCGTTTGTTCAAAGAGTGGCTGTGCCATGTTACCCCTTTATTTGTATATTTCAGCGTTTGTTCAAAGAGTGGCATTGCCGTGTGGCCTAATTTATTTCTTTAAATTACAGTATTTGTTTAGAGATTCTCTCAGTCAGGAACAGGTAATGTTTTTATAATGTCAGTGTTTTCTTTTTAAGGGCGGTTATGCCGTGTGACCTAATTTAGTGTATGATAATATAAATATAAGTAAGGGAATTATTTCTACTAGTTATTGCAGAATTGCTGACTTCGCGTGTTTTAAAAAAAATGGTAGGAAAGAAAGCTTGTGCGAGTTAAAACTTTTTACCCGGAGTGATAAACTAATAACAGTCTGTGTCGGAATAAATTTCCTATCCCTATTTCTAAACTTAATTGTTATATAAATTTGTTAAAGGTCAAAGTGACTCGATCTTGGGCACTGCTTATGATGGTACATTTTGTGTCAGAGTTGGAGTGAACAACTCAGGTAAAGAATATGCTAGAACATGCTGATGAAATCCAAACCAGTTCCAGCTGGATGAGTACTTTTTCTGACTAAAAGTCTCACGCTTATTGATAACAAATTCATCCAACGGGGATGGACCTTTGTTACTTTTTTTGAAGAAGTACTCTATTATAATCACTTTGAATATGATGAAACTCGAGTCCAGTCATAAAGATAATCGAGAACAATAGATATGATTTAGTTGTCACAAACTGAATTTCATTATTTTAGCAAGGATAGCAAGTTGAACATTATTGACTTTTTCAATTTTACGTTTGTATATATGTCCATATTCTATATTTTGATTCAATGCTATATGTTATGCAGTGTGTGTAATAAATTTATATGTTAAAATATTTTTTATTATTTTCTACTTTTCATCCACTATTCCTAGTTTTAATATATATCAGAAGAAAGGGCTCATTCATCATGGAGGAAGTGTTACATAATAATTAATAAGTCAGGCACCAAAGAGAATCTTTGAATGGGGATGCCAATGATGAATATAGGCAACCCTTGCTTTTTGATAGTTCACTTTTTGATGATCTACTCTTTTGACCCCTTTCAATTATAACGAGAACCCATTTGATATGTGGTCCTCTCTTTTGACCTATTTCATCATGTTTCCATAACCTTCCACATGCTTCTGCATATGTATAGTGTGTTATTTAGTGAGTTATTTACATACTGGTTGGCCAAAATGTATTTGCAAGCTAAAAAAGACGGTTCTACATTTCGATAATTTCCGGTTTTCGACAGTGCTCAACCTGTCGAATAAGACCTGTATATGGGTCGATAACTCAAAAGTACATATTTGTAATACGATGATTAGCAATGGGTAGGGGTGCATGCGGAGAGGCCACCTTATTGCTAACCCAGCCTCCATCAAGAAGTGTATTATATTATTGATGGAAGTTAATATGATTATATTAAGGAGCTCTTCTTAAACTGAGAAATACCTGTCACACGTTGTAATAGATTGAGCACCAATGTTTAGACTTTAGATGTCACGGTCAAAGGGGAATAATTGTTATATTTTATTTTTTAAAATTATTATTTCCCTTAGGTGGGTTCATTTTGTATATATTTTTTTTGGTTTTTTTAATGAATGGTAGCGTCTATACATGCACAGGCAGTGAGTATGTGTGCGTGTACATTCTGTTATGCATGTGTGTCATTGTAACTATAAAGGTTTGTTTATTCATTTATCTCGACATCGAGTAGATTAAGTTAGGGGTAAATTGAAATGGTGTTTAATGGTTTAGTCTTTTAATGTAACTGTGAGTAGAAATATTCAGGGCGCATTCTCATAGGTAGTTTGTTAGTCACCAGTGCATTTATAATATTATTATCCTTATAATATTATTATCATTATAATATTTATTAAGACTTTGAGCTCAGTGAACTTTTTCGTATATGCTAAATTTTGGATAATATGTATAAATAGGCCATAAGACTGAAGCTAGTCTAAGTAGCTCAATCTAATGTCTATAAATAGACGGAGGCTGGGAACTCGTCTGGGTAGCACAATCACATGTATAAATTTGGTTTTGAAACTTGTTAAAGAAAAAAGTAAAATGTGTATAATAAATAGGCTGTGAGACTGAAATTTATCATCATCACTCACTCACAACTAATCGCTGAGCCTTTGTAGAAGTGTCATCATCACTCACTCACAATTAATCGCTGAGCCTTTGTAGAAGTGTCATCATCACTCACTCACAATTAATCGCTGAGCCTTTGTAGAAGTGTCATCATCACTCACTCACAATTAATCGCTGAGCCTTTGTAGAAGTGTCATCATCACTCACTCACAATTAATCGCTGAGCCTTTGTAGAAGTGTCATCATCACTCACTCACAATTAATCGCTGAGCCTTTGTAGAAGTGTCATCATCACTCACTCACAATTAATCGCTGAGCCTTTGTAGAAGTGTCATCATCACTCACTCACAATTAATCGCTGAGCCTTTGTAGAAGTGTCATCATCACTCACTCACAATTAATCGCTGAGCCTTTGTAGAAGTGTCATCATCACTCACTCACAATTAATCGCTGAGCCTTTGTAGAAGTGTCATCATCACTCACTCACAATTAATCGCTGAGCCTTTGTAGAAGTGTCATCATCACTCACTCACAATTAATCGCTGAGCCTTTGTAGAAGTGTCATCATCACTCACTCACAATTAATCGCTGAGCCTTTGTAGAAGTGTCATCATCACTCACTCACAATTAATCGCTGAGCCTTTGTAGAAGTGTCATCATCACTCACTCACAATTAATCGCTGAGCCTTTGTAGAAGTGTCATCATCACTCACTCACAATTAATCGCTGAGCCTTTGTAGAAGTGTCATCATCACTCACTCACAATTAACCGCTGAGCCTTTGTAGAAGTGTCATCATCACTCACTCACAATTAATCGCTGAGCCTTTGTAGAAGTGTCATCATCACTCACTCACAATTAATCGCTGAGCCTTTGTAGAAGTGTCATCATCACTCACTCACAATTAATCGCTGAGCCTTTGTAGAAGTGTCATCATCACTCACTCACAATTAATCGCTGAGCCTTTGTAGAAGTGTCATCATCACTCACTCACAATTAATCGCTGAGCCTTTGTAGAAGTGTCATCATCACTCACTCACAATTAATCGCTGAGCCTTTGTAGAAGTGTCATCATCACTCACTCACAATTAATCGCTGAGCCTTTGTAGAAGTGTCATCATCACTCACTCACAATTAATCGCTGAGCCTTTGTAGAAGTGTCATCATCACTCACTCACAATTAATCGCTGAGCCTTTGTAGAAGTGTCATCATCACTCACTCACAATTAATCGCTGAGCCTTTGTAGAAGTGTCATCATCACTCACTCACAATTAATCGCTGAGCCTTTGTAGAAGTGTCATCATCACTCACTCACAATTAATCGCTGAGCCTTTGTAGAAGTGTCATCATCACTCACTCACAATTAATCGCTGAGCCTTTGTAGAAGTGTCATCATCACTCACTCACAATTAATCGCTGAGCCTTTGTAGAAGTGTCATCATCACTCACTCACAATTAATCGCTGAGCCTTTGTAGAAGTGTCATCATCACTCACTCACAATTAATCGCTGAGCCTTTGTAGAAGTGTCATCATCACTCACTCACAATTAATCGCTGAGCCTTTGTAGAAGTGTCATCATCACTCACTCACAATTAATCGCTGAGCCTTTGTAGAAGTGTCATCATCACTCACTCACAATTAATCGCTGAGCCTTTGTAGAAGTGTCATCATCACTCACTCACAATTAATCGCTGAGCCTTTGTAGAAGTGTCATCATCACTCACTCACAATTAATCGCTGAGCCTTTGTAGAAGTGTCATCATCACTCACTCACAATTAATCGCTGAGCCTTTGTAGAAGTGTCATCATCACTCACTCACAATTAATCGCTGAGCCTTTGTAGAAGTGTCATCATCACTCACTCACAATTAATCGCTGAGCCTTTGTAGAAGTGTCATCATCACTCACTCACAATTAATCGCTGAGCCTTTGTAGAAGTGTCATCATCACTCACTCACAATTAATCGCTGAGCCTTTGTAGAAGTGTCATCATCACTCACTCACAATTAATCGCTGAGCCTTTGTAGAAGTGTCATCATCACTCACTCACAATTAATCGCTGAGCCTTTGTAGAAGTGTCATCATCACTCACTCACAATTAATCGCTGAGCCTTTGTAGAAGTGTCATCATCACTCACTCACAATTAATCGCTGAGCCTTTGTAGAAGTGTCATCATCACTCACTCACAATTAATCGCTGAGCCTTTGTAGAAGTGTCATCATCACTCACTCACAATTAATCGCTGAGCCTTTGTAGAAGTGTCATCATCACTCACTCACAATTAATCGCTGAGCCTTTGTAGAAGTGTCATCATCACTCACTCACAATTAATCGCTGAGCCTTTGTAGAAGTGTCATCATCACTCACTCACAATTAATCGCTGAGCCTTTGTAGAAGTGTCATCATCACTCACTCACAATTAATCGCTGAGCCTTTGTAGAAGTGTCATCATCACTCACTCACAATTAATCGCTGAGCCTTTGTAGAAGTGTCATCATCACTCACTCACAATTAATCGCTGAGCCTTTGTAGAAGTGTCATCATCACTCACTCACAATTAATCGCTGAGCCTTTGTAGAAGTGTCATCATCACTCACTCACAATTAATCGCTGAGCCTTTGTAGAAGTGTCATCATCACTCACTCACAATTAATCGCTGAGCCTTTGTAGAAGTGTCATCATCACTCACTCACAATTAATCGCTGAGCCTTTGTAGAAGTGTCATCATCACTCACTCACAATTAATCGCTGAGCCTTTGTAGAAGTGTCATCATCACTCACTCACAATTAATCGCTGAGCCTTTGTAGAAGTGTCATCATCACTCACTCACAATTAATCGCTGAGCCTTTGTAGAAGTGTCATCATCACTCACTCACAATTAATCGCTGAGCCTTTGTAGAAGTGTCATCATCACTCACTCACAATTAATCGCTGAGCCTTTGTAGAAGTGTCATCATCACTCACTCACAATTAATCGCTGAGCCTTTGTAGAAGTGTCATCATCACTCACTCACAATTAATCGCTGAGCCTTTGTAGAAGTGTCATCATCACTCACTCACAATTAATCGCTGAGCCTTTGTAGAAGTGTCATCATCACTCACTCACAATTAATCGCTGAGCCTTTGTAGAAGTGTCATCATCACTCACTCACAATTAATCGCTGAGCCTTTGTAGAAGTGTCATCATCACTCACTCACAATTAATCGCTGAGCCTTTGTAGAAGTGTCATCATCACTCACTCACAATTAATCGCTGAGCCTTTGTAGAAGTGTCATCATCACTCACTCACAATTAATCGCTGAGCCTTTGTAGAAGTGTCATCATCACTCACTCACAATTAATCGCTGAGCCTTTGTAGAAGTGTCATCATCACTCACTCACAATTAATCGCTGAGCCTTTGTAGAAGTGTCATCATCACTCACTCACAATTAATCGCTGAGCCTTTGTAGAAGTGTCATCATCACTCACTCACAATTAATCGCTGAGCCTTTGTAGAAGTGTCATCATCACTCACTCACAATTAATCGCTGAGCCTTTGTAGAAGTGTCATCATCACTCACTCACAATTAATCGCTGAGCCTTTGTAGAAGTGTCATCATCACTCACTCACAATTAATCGCTGAGCCTTTGTAGAAGTGTCATCATCACTCACTCACAATTAATCGCTGAGCCTTTGTAGAAGTGTCATCATCACTCACTCACAATTAATCGCTGAGCCTTTGTAGAAGTGTCATCATCACTCACTCACAATTAATCGCTGAGCCTTTGTAGAAGTGTCATCATCACTCACTCACAATTAATCGCTGAGCCTTTGTAGAAGTGTCATCATCACTCACTCACAATTAATCGCTGAGCCTTTGTAGAAGTGTCATCATCACTCACTCACAATTAATCGCTGAGCCTTTGTAGAAGTGTCATCATCACTCACTCACAATTAATCGCTGAGCCTTTGTAGAAGTGTCATCATCACTCACTCACAATTAATCGCTGAGCCTTTGTAGAAGTGTCATCATCACTCACTCACAATTAATCGCTGAGCCTTTGTAGAAGTGTCATCATCACTCACTCACAATTAATCGCTGAGCCTTTGTAGAAGTGTCATCATCACTCACTCACAATTAATCGCTGAGCCTTTGTAGAAGTGTCATCATCAATCGTAAAGGCAAAGAACGATCCAGCAACACAGCTGAAGAACAGCAATTAAAAAAAACCGGAAATCATGGTCACAGGCACTATGCACCATTCTGCACAGTTGTACAAAAATAGAACTGCACTGGATACCAGCCATTTACAACAATCACAGATGACACACACTTCTTTACATCTCACCAAAGTATCGCCGTCAAAGAAATGGCAGACAACTGTCATCACAGAAGACAAGCGGTGCCTGATATGGATCCAGCAAATCATGTTTGGAACAAATACTCCAACAAAATAGTCACGAATGCACTCGAACGATGCTTGCCTTCATCGACACAAAAGGACAGACATGCAGATAGAGAAAATACTACCAAAAAGCTGCGTTCACTTAGATTGATGCCAGTATAGGGATCACTAACACATCCAGTCTCAACAGTAACCAAAACGACAGACTCATTGACCACTAAGAAAGAAATCCAGACTCAACAGATTAAAAAAAAAAACGACATTAATAATCACTGACCACTAAGAAAAGAATCCAATGTCAACAGATTCCAAAACGACTCAGATGCTCAATGAAAAAAAAAATCCAGACTCAACAAAATCAAAATAAAAAATTGTTTCCCCACTCCACGTCAATATTCTGATTGATTGCGCAGAATTCTCTGAGTCTGAACACTGAACTATGAGGAAGTGGAAATATGGAACTGTGCAGGACAATTTACTATTGTGTAATAAGTTTATGTACAACGTGTGCACTAAGTTGACTGAATTAGATGACTGTATAAACGTTTTAATTATTAATTTTAACAACCTTTGGTTTGCTATTAGATGTGTATTCTGTAATAATTTAAATACACAAATTGCCTTTGTATTTACTAGTTAACTGAACATTCTTTTATATGTTCAACTGATAATTTGTTCTTTTCCTTTGATTAAATGCAGTGTTACGATTGGGGTTTATATACGACCGTGCTGTAGTATTAATTATTAAGATTTTTTTAATTTTAATTTTAGAAGTTCAACATCAACCCCATGGTCTAATCTACTCCTCCTATCACCTCTGTTGCAATAATCTAGAGAGAAAATTACTCAACTTAATGACACTCCATCCAATACACGGCTCGCACCAGTGGATTCCAGTTAACGGTCATTCAATGAATTAGTTCAGATGTGGAGAAAGATAATTTAATGATAAAAATAACAAAATAAAATTTACAAGTTAGCTAAAAGCGAACATATGCCGTAACTTTCACTCTATTCCTACACTACAGTTTTTTGTAAACAGAGTTCAATTCAGTGGTTCTGAACTTCTTTCTTGACTCATCTGGCATCAACGGCAGTGGCAGGCTAGCGAAGGTTTAAAAGCACGAGTTAATTCTTGAGTCAGCGTTCCTCTGAAATGATGGTTATGGGTTGTCCCTCTTTGACTTCGGGCTACGTAGTAACAACTGTTCTCCCGGTCCTTGTCCTTTCATATCATTAGCCAAAAACTGTCGATAGCTATAGTTTTGGCTTTTGACAATTAAAAGAAATGTCCACAATATTTATCATAAATTTTCACGATTTTCATAATTGGTATATGTCATTAAAAAAAGCAAAAACAAAAAAATCCTTAGTACGGGTGGGGTTCGAACCCACGCGGATATTAATCCATTGGATCTTAAGTCCAACGCCTTAACCACTCGGCCACCGTACTGATTGTAAGTTTTCGGAATAAAGTCTCTTATGTAATACAAAATAAATTAAAATTTCATGATTTTAGATTAATTAATATTATAGCTACTTTTTAAAAGATTTTGTTTCAGTTTTTTCATTACACTTGCTATCATAATAAACACTTTCGATTTTCGAATCTAATAAGGATAAATTGTATTTAAAAATTTAAAGACAAGCTACAGACTGTACTTTATCTCTCAACAATAAAAAAGACATTTCAGAGAATTTAGATTTAATTACCTCTTTCTTTTTTCTTTTATTTTCATGAGGGTGGCTTGGACATTTGTGCACACACATAATCTAAATATTCATTACTGAAAGTAGAGCTCACAGCTCACTGTCACGGAACTACTGATGCATTGTGTCACTAACAAGCCAGTCTTAAATTTATATTATGTTCTGAATAATAACTTTTTATTTTCACTTAATTTATTTATTTTAAACAATTGTTAGACTATAAAATAATTAATTAAGGAGAGATAATTCTAGTCCTTGGTTCCGGAAATAGCAGGTACTTGGTGATTTGAAAACGAGGCATCAAACAACATGGTTTCCACTGCAGCAACGGAATTTTGAATGCTTCATCAATTAATATTTCACCTATTCACATTATTACTTCTGTGCTAAATGTAAGTCCGTATATAAAATCTACTGCAGCATTACAAAAGAAACGATATAAATATAAGTGATCATGTTTTTCCTTTCAAAATGTGTATAAAATTCCTCTATGCTAAAAATTGCTATATTACATTAAATTTAGCATAATCACTCTCACTAATTACAGTGACACTAGTAATTAGTATTGTAGCAAATTAGTAGTAATTCAAGAACTGCACAGATTTATTTTACTTATGCAAAAAATCGGAAATTTTCTACTCCCTCCCTCCAGATTGCATATTACATTCCCTCCCCCACCCCGCGTTCCCCTTTATTGTACGTGTGTGTGTGAGTAAGAGAGAGAGAAAAGAGAGTATTGTGCTGTTTTTTGTGTTGTGAATAAATCTAAATACTAACTGCATTATATTAAAACTTATATAATGAGAAGGGAATACTTGTATTGGGTTTGACTAGTAGTTGAGACTTCAGTAAATTTTCTAAGTAACACTACTAACAGCAATATGCACTTTAGAAATACATTTTTGATATTACCATTTTTATTGATATATCTCTCTTTTAAAAGTGCTATAGAGATCAACACTTGATTTGAATTTTCTTTAAAACAAACAGAAAATAACAATTAAAAACCCCTACCATACTGTTTCTTATTCCTCATTACTCTCGCTAGTGAATGTTGTCAGAAATTTTATCAATATCTCTTTAAGTAATTCTCCTGCTGCCTATTGTCACAGTATAGAATCAGCACTTATTGAAAGTTGTGAATATTTTCAGTTCTATCTTAGTCTGTAACTCTGTTGGATCTCTTCTCAACTTTTGACATAATATATTTATACACTGTCTCCAGCATGCATTTTTGGTTTTATGGCACAACTCTCATAGGGTTCAGGTCATAATTTGCTGATATAATACATGTGTATTTGAGATAAGAATTTCAACGCAGCCCACCTCACCTTTAGGTATTCTTTAGGGTTCGCTTCCAAGGCCAGTTCTTTTCTTATCCTTCCCAACCTGTTCCAAGCATCGTACCAGTAAATCATCTCCCAGTATCATAAAGTTTTATATAGTTGACAATTAGCTTTATAATTCTGGCTATCTGAGGTAAATTAATGCTTTCAATGTATTGAGAAGTGCATTTCTGATAAATCATGGATGAAATTAACAAGTTCCAGATGATGAGATGAATGAGAAGACTAAAACCATTCTGCTCATTTTAAGCAATATCAGTGACATTCAAATATCAACAGTATGCATCATTGCATCAATCGTCAGAGAACATCTTTTCTGTAATTGGACAGCTATGACGATTGATGCAATGATGCACACTGTTTAAAATTTAGACCTCAACACTAGCTAGCATTCTTTTATATTTGAAATAGCTCTATTTACTAGAAAGTAAATTAAAAGTACTGCTGTAATCATAATGACAGTAATTTCAGTAGTTAGACCATATGTAATTTTGTCAAATTTAGCAAAATACTGAATGTGAAAGCTAGTTTTATAAGATTTAGTACTCTGTTAAATCATTTTTATTGTAATATTATTATTGTTGTTATTATTACATCACCAAAGCAGTTTTGCATTCTTTTAAGGTAGACTATACAATAACTTTCCTGTATCATTCCTAAATATTATTCCCATCAATAATAAAAATAACAACAATAATAATAATAATATACTTTGCAACTTTGTTTTGTTATTATTTACTACTGTAACAGTAGAACATCAGCTACACTTAACTGATTTATACATTTTAAATTTTTAGTCACTTCCACATAATGTCTCGGACTAAGCCATGGCGGCATGCATTGAGTGATGTAGCATGTGCAAGTCAAGCTTTTGCTGCTAGTGCTACTATGTACATTTTGCGCCAAACTGGCCCAACTGGCTTTTTATTGAAGGAGGAAGGAGAAACCAAAGATTTTAAGGTATTAAAATTTTAAATTTTAAATTTTTATGCAAACAGTCCCTGCTAATATTAAAGATCTTTTATTACATTCTTCTGCAAGTAAAAGTAGACTTGTTTAAAAATTAATTTTGTTTTGTTAAACTTAACTATTTATGACAGAAGCTCTTTTATTTTTTAAATCAGAAAATAAATAATCTGTGCTACCTCTCCAAAGGTGAAGTAGATGAAATGAATTTGTTCCACTCTATAACTAAAAGTTTCAATTTTAAAATTGTTTCAGGTGTATCTAGGAGACCCTCACAGTTGTACATGTTTACAGTTTCGCAGAGATAAAGACCTCTGTAAACATATCTGCTGGATCCTGCTAAAAAGGTTTCGCATCTCCAAGGATGATCCCTGTATGTATTGACTTTGTCATCTTAAAGAGGCTAATTATGTCATGTTGGTGGTAGTGATGGTGATTTATGCTTAGTTTTTATATTATTTGCAACCATATTTTATGATTTTGGCCCCCCAAAGATGTTTAAGTTATTTTACCTTGTAAATATAGTTTAATTCAATGATTAAAAAAAGATATGTAGCTTTGCTATCTGAAGAATATTTATTTCATTAGAGATTTTTTGTGATTACTTAGAAATATAACTTTATTTAATACAAGTTACCAAAACAGCAGTTTTAAGTTGCTAGTGGGATAAAAGTCATAACTCTAAGTTTTAATTATTTTTAACAAACTTTTAAAAGAATGCTAATTGTAAACAGCTTAATAATTTTTTTTTTTTTTACAATTTTAGTCTTTAAGATTTAAAAATGTTTATTTTTGAAGATGAACAACATAATAAAAATTGTATTATCTATGTTTGACAATAATTTATATAAAATCTGAAGTGAAAGCTGATTTTTGACTCACTTAAGATAAGATTGATATAATTTTACTTATGTATGCATGAAAGTAAGTAGTGCTTTAATTCCTTTTGTCTTTCTTTTGATTGTAGTGATTTGTAATATAGATTGTTTAAATGAATAGTCATTTGTTATCATATATTACATGTTTAATTTCTAGCAGTCACAGCCAAGCATAATGCAAGTTTGCATGGAGTGAACTGTTTTATTTTGTCATTGATATATTTAGTAGTAGTTCTTGAAATGTATTGCATACTGTATTATACTTGCATTATAGAACAAACCAAGGTAAATATATTAATATATTTAATCATTTTATTTGTTTAGTTATTAAGTATTTGTATGTATTGATTAGTTGCTCACAGTATTTTTGTAATAACAATAAAATCAGAATCAGAGCATTATATCTGTTTATTCTATTGAACTTCGTTTATTATGATAATTACTGTTGATAACTGCATGTTAGTGTGACACTTTTGTTGGTTTTGTTTTGCAGTTAAATAGTATTTTGGAGTCAATGTTTAATGTGACATAAACAATAGAGTAGAGTTGGAGTCAATGTTTAATGTGACATAAACAATAGAGTAGAGTTGGAGTCAATGTTTAATGTGACATAAACAATAGAGTAGAGTTGGAGTCAATGTTTAATGTGACATAAACAATAGAGTAGAGTTGGTATTGCTTTATTTAATATGTGGTGAAGAGTATCATTAGGAGTGATGTGTGAAACAAAGCTAAAATGTGAAGAATATTAAATAAATGGATTTTAACTTGCCTTGGGATTGTATGCACTCTTATTTATTTATTACTCCAATATGCTTCCCAAATTAATTGAAGATAATGCCTATTCCAGAATGAAGAGCTATCTGAATATTTTCATTAAGTAACAATTAATTTCGAAGATAAGTAACATTTTATAATGCTTGTTTATTAACCATTCTAATTATGTGTCTTTACAATAAATGATGCTATTTTCTAACTTGTACCTATTGGTTATCATCATCATTGCATTTAGGTCAACAAAATCATGGTTTGCCCATTTATGGTAATATAGGATTTTACTTGAGAAAAGATTCAGCTAATTGAGTTGTTTATGTTGGTGTGTAATTTTAGCTGGCAATTCAGTACACATTATTTTTGGTTAAACTGTATCAAGTTCTGAATGACTCGATGGTTTTGGCTGTGTAGAGGTGTTGTTAGAAAAGTAGTCTATTTCTATTGTTAATTTTTATTAAATTATTATTTTTTATTGTTTATTTTGAAAGTATATTAGAACTGCATCATGGGATGACATGTTATTTATGAAAACTATATGATATTAATATTATTTTTATGCAAAATATCACTGGTAGCATTTGTTTTCATTGCCACTGACACATTTATATATAGGAGGTTCAAATCATGGAGGACCATGATTACTTTAAGTGCAGGGAAATATAATATACTCTGTGAGGATTTCATATCTTTTATTTTTCTTTTGATTGTTTAGAGAAACTTGCATATATGTGGGGTTTTCAATGTGCCTGTTTAAGTTTAAACACTTTTTAAATGTCTTCTTTTGTGATTGTTATCAAATGTTCCAAAATGTTCAAGATACTGTAACTTAGATTGCTGATTACTGAGCCTCCAAAATTTACTTGTCTAGATTTGTCTTTTAGTTATAATCCTGCAACTAAATGGTTGAGCAGCAAAATTAAATAGTATTGATACATCTTTACAACAGTGTCATGGCAACTAGGTCTGGTAGAGCGAGAGATTAATGAAGTGTTGCGAGGTCCAGTGAATGCACACCAGGCACAAGTGAGAAATCATCTAGCACAAAAAAAACAACAGCAACTGGTTGATGCTGCTGGAGGCCGATCTCTTGTTGAACAAAGGGAAATATCAAATGATGATGTTTGTCCTATTTGTCAGGATGAACTTTTGGAAAAAAAGTTACCTGTGACTTTTTGCAGGTGAGTAGTGCTATCTGCATTTTGATTTTGTATTTCATTCTCTTTCTCATTTCTCATTATAACATGTCCAATCTTACAGATTCAGGCAGCAGCAATTAGAAGAGCATTATTTGCAATATTGTCATAATTAGATATTCCTATGCCATGATAATCTGTTTTTTTGTTGTTAATTAAGATTCTTAATTGTTTAAAGTTAACACGAGTGTCTTCACTAATCTGGTGTTTTTGTCTCTGACTTATAATAAGCTGTCCTTTGTCACCATTGAAGTGGTTAATTGTTATCAATGGATCTGACTATAGACCTTTCTCTATTGATCTTACAGTAGTGTGCAGTCTGTCATTTTTTCCCCCAAAAGGATTTTCATTTTTTATTTGTTTCGTTTTGTCACTTCTTTTTCCCCAAAATTTGCATTTTTTATTTGTTTTGTTTTGTCACTTCTTTTTCCCAAGAATTTGCATTTTTTATTTGTTTTGTTTTATCACTTCTTTTTCCCAAGAAATTGTTCTGTCACTTCTTTTCCCAAGAATTTGCATGTTTTATTTGTTTTGTTCTGTCACTTCTTTTCCCCAAGAAATTGTTCTGTCACTTCTTTTCCCCAAGAAATTGTTCTGTCACTTCTTTTCCCAAGAATTTGCATTTTGGGTTTTTATTTTTGTTATGTTTGAAGGAGAGATGTCATTGTTTAGTAAAAATAACATTTTAAAAAACTTTCTTGTTCTGAAACTCAAGTTTAGCTACGACCTAATTTCATTTTGTTAGGCTGCAAATTAGTTTTAATGGAAGTAGGAAGATAATGATTGTATAAGTGGTTATCTACTGTCACTGATAATAAAATGCGAGTTGATAATGATGATAATGATCAGTAATGCAACCATCATTGGCATCTTTATATCATGTCCATTTACATCATGTATCATATTTGTCTCTTGTAAAGGTTAGAAGCACTCTCTTTTCTTTAAATTTGTATGGAATGCTCACTAACATTTACAGTATATTAGGACTTCAACATTACTGCAGAGACATTTTGGTTTCTTTCACTATTATCTCCTTAAATAATTTTGTTCACTACAAGTGAATTCACATGGTGCTGTACTTGTTAAATGTAAGCTTGTTTCCTTTCATTTCAAATAAGCTGATACATAAATAATGTAGTGCTGAAAATTGCATTACCTTTGTGAATTCCTGTTATAGAGAAGTAGATAGACAGACCGAGACAAACAGACAGATAGATAGATATGTGTGTTTGTGTGTGTGTGTGTGTGTGTGAGAGAGAGAGAGAGAGAGAAAGAGAGGAGAGAGAGAGAAAGAGAGATCTATATTATGTTTAAATGTTATATTGAATAACCATCTATAAGAATTTTTCTTCTGAATTATGTGTATTTAGATTTGGCTGTGGTAATAGTGTGCACATCAAATGCATGAAGGTGTGGGCTGAGCACCAGTTGAAGGTGTCACAAGATCTAAGCATAAAATGTCCTATGTGCCGTGAAGATTTTGGACCTATCTCTCTTCTCAAGCAAGAATTACACAATGCTCATAATCAGAAATTTGTCCCTGGATCAGATTCAAATACCAATCATTCATACCGCCATATTGGTCTAGGGTGTAGCAATTGTCGTTGTACTCCAATTGAAGGCAAATGTTATAGGTTAGTATATATTGTTTGAAAATTATTACTTTAAATTCTATTTAATCTTTTACCCATAATTAATTTAATTATTATCTCTTCATTTTCAAATATAAACAAATTTTATTTAGTTTACCAGTATTTTGGTGACAAAACCTTTGATTTAATTTCAGGATACATTGATATTTTTAATATCTTATGTCAGTAATTTTTAAGTTACAATATATGTATAAATTTCTGTCAGCAATGTTGTTTTTTTGTTTTGTTTGCGGGGCTTACTACAGATGTTGTACATGTGAAGATTTCTACCTCTGCCAAGTGTGTTTTAATACCCCTGTTCATACTCAGCACTCTTTTCAGTTTAGACAAGTAAGTCAAGATTACTTTATTGCTTCTTTTAGTTGACAGTTGTAAGTCAGATATCCATAAAAGTATGTAACTGTTTTTAATGATTACAAATAGAAGATCAGGTCCTCATTTGGTGTTTCAGAATTGACTGGTAATCTGTATAGATTGCTTTTTTCTTTTTTCTTTTTTTTTTTTTGTGCTTTAGAAGGCAATTTCAAAATCAATATGATTTACTAATTCACATTAATTAAATATCTAATATTTATTATCAACTTAGAAGTATGTAAAAGGGTTTAATAAAAAAAAAAAAATCTTAAATAGTATTATTATTATTATTTATCAGATGAAAATATGTTAACTCTATCACCTTTAAACATATTCAGTGCATTGTTAGTGAGCAATTAGTAATGCTTAGGATGTATTTCACTTAAAAATTAAAATTTATGCTGATCACTTTTATTTTTTATTGAATCAAGTTTGGTAAAAATTAACTAAGAATTATTTAGTGTAATGGTTGAGACATATTAGGCTATCAGACCAGTGCCTAGAATATTGTGCTGTATTTGTTAACAATTATGTTTGAAACATAGCTTCAGAGATATATTGTTAGAAGAAGAAAATCAATGACTGTTATTTGCATGGAGAAAAACATACTTATGCAATAAAAACTAAATTATTTATATTTCTTTATGTTTAAGGAAGTGCTAAATTGTAAGCTTCAAATGAAGAATTGTATTGTTTTTCTAAAGAAGGGATATTTAGTATAAAAGGTATTATAATTTCTAGCATTTTCATATTTTTGTCTCAGAAACGTAATCAGCAATGGCGGTCTGCCCATCGCACATTGGGTGCAGTTTTACCTGATGGCATTGTGAGTGATTTAATGACTCGAGAATTATCAGAATCAGATTATGATATGCTGCTTCAGCTAGATAAGTAAGTAATACAACAGTAATATAAACAAACAATAAGGATAATAAATGATGTAACAAATGGATGATACAGTATAATATTTATATTTTATGTTTGATTCATTACAGCTGCATGCACTCAGACAAAAATTGCTTGTGTTTGTGTGTATGTACTTTTTATGCATATATGTGCACATGCTTTTGTATGTGTGTGTGGAATTTTTGTGCACTTTTAAAAAACAACCAGAGGGTTGTTAATATTTTAATTAGGTTTTAAAAATTGTAGAATATGGTATTGTTTAGAAGCAATCAGTCTTTAAAAAGATGTTATTAGTTTATACCGCTGTTACATTTGATCTTCAGTAAGAGTAAATAAAATCCATTAAATTTGGTACAAGTTATCTGTGTTGTCATATAGTATACCTAACTGTAGCTGTGATCAAAACTGATAAGGTAATGTTTTTAGGAACTTGATCTCTTCCAAATATCTTATTATTATTAAAATATTTTCACATTAAATCAGTTAAAAACTGAACAGTTGAACCAGCTTTAGTTCAATGAAATTGTATTTAAAAATCATAAAGATTCTACGCATGTCTGTTCAGCAATACCTTGTATTATACTCACTTGCCCTGACTCAGTACACAAGAAAACGGGTCATTTTATCACCAGCCAACTGTATTTATATAATCTTGATAAACTTTTCATTTTCAGCTTTGACAAAACAAACTCTATATACTTTTAGTACCACCTCAGCTCATGCCTAAATCAAAGACTATTATCATATATCAAGAACCCGGAAAATCCTTTAAAAAAAACACTGATTCATTTGTGCAATATATTAGAAAGAGGCAGCACAAAATTTCTATTTTAAACATTGCAAAAACCCCTCACACATTCTTTCATATGTTATCATATATTTTGCTATTTGAAATAAAAAATACATTTGTAAAATGTCCAAATTTCCATTTATTCCATACCTGTTAGAGTTCAAATGGTTTTCTGCATACAATCTCTGGGGAACAGACCTGTTTCTATAGCTATGAATTCGGACTGTTATAATTTTTAACATGATTTGGGGGTATAAATATATCTCTACTTCTAGACAAAGGATTAGGCATGCCATCAGCTCAGAAGTATCAACTGTGATAGATAAAGCCCTGATGCTACATGCTCAAGTGTACTCTGCTTCCTAACTTGTGTCTCTTATCTATCCATCTGACAGCTCTTAGTCCACTCATGCATATTTCCCTCCAGCTGACTAACTCAAGCATCCCTCTCTTGTTCACACCTTTAATGCTCATCAACCTGGTCACTTATATTTGTTTGTCACACTTCACCAGCTCTATAATATCTTGCTTAGCTATTAAGCCTTCCACTTTGGTATTTACTATTCCGTGGTCAGATTTAAAAAATCCACTATCCATAAGCTCTCCATAATAATCAATTTTAAATATATAAATAATGAAATAATGATATTTTCAAATATAATACATAAATTCAAAAAATTAAATAGATTATTTCTGTACATGGATCATGATTAATAGGGGAAATTGCTGCTGCTAATGTTTATCATTATATAGATGGTTATAGAAGGTTCAGCGTCTGAGATATTTCATTAAAGTTTCCATTTATTAATTTGATAATTGCTTTTAATAGTTTGCCCTAGTTCAAATATTTCTGATATTGGTTAAAATATTTTAATTAGTCGCTTTAAGTCATAGTATGCTATAAAATAGATGTGTTTTGCTAGGTAATGCTATCATTGATTAGAAAAAAAAATGAAAAACTGTTAAATGTTTTTCATTATGATGCTTATGTCTTGTAAATTTTCCTTAAAAAGATCAGTATTAATTGTGTTACAAACATAAAACTTATGTATATGTATACTTTATTTGAGAAACATTGCAATTTCAGGAATAAGTACCTCAAAGAATCAGCAATTTTACCATTCTTATTACTATCTAATTTCTCATTACATTTTTTTAAACATCTGGATATGTGGGTGTCAGGTGGTGGTAATTTTGCATATAATATGGAGAAAAAATATTAAAATATTGCCAAGAACCATAAACGTTTTCTTAACAGAAGTTCTGCATGAACATCTGTATTTAGAACCTGAGTTTTAATTAAAATGGGTTTAAGATTTTGGATCCCAAGATCTAAGAGACTTTACTGTATACAGTTTACTTTTTCAATATTCTGCAGCCATGCTACAGCCCCTTTCAGTGATTTGACTGAGGAAGCACTACATGCACTTCCAATGGAACGTGTGTCTCACACAGGAAGCCTATTGGCCCCTGGCTCTCAGTGTCGTGTTTGTCTTCGGGGATTCCATCCTGGGCAATATGTACGCAAACTTCCATGTCATCACAAGGTATTATTATTTTAATTATTTATTTATTTTTTATTACATGTAATGAAATTACTAAATAAAATGATCAAATATTATACTTATCATGAACTTCCAGTTAATGAAGAATTTTTTCAGAAATACTCATTAAAATATATTAATAATGATGAAATAAAGTTTAAAAGATAGAAATTGATTAATGAATAAAATTATTAAAAATTATTTGCTTTGTATATACTACATAGATATAAACTACAGTAAAAAAAAGCTTAATTTAACAACAGACAAAATTACATTTTACATCACAGAGTAAAAGGAAAGATTAAAATAGTATTCAAAGTTACATGACTGTATTGGCCGGAAAACCAGATTATTTCCCCTGTGTGCTTAGCCAGTGGGCATCACAATGACATAGCAAAAGTACATTGATTTAACATGAGTAGTTTTTGGCATGATCAATAGGATGAAGTTTGAGTGCAGATTTCTCTGGAGTCTCCCGAGTGTCTAAAAATGAACTGAAGGTGGAAGGTAAAAATCAAAGGTAGATGGTAGAAGCTAGAAGCAAAAGGGGACGCCAGCATCATTGTAATGACACATTGCCTGTCTTGTAAAAATCTGACTTATCTCAATTTGTCCTAGTTTCCCTTAAACATACTTCTCAGACTTTCTCTGCTTTTTTGTTAAATTACTTGATTTTAAATCTCTCACTCTTGGCTGAACATTACATAATTTATCATCTGTGGCCCTCTCTTATTAAATTAAATCACACTACACACCCTTTTACAAAATTGGGAAGTGTGGTCCCTTTGACAGATTACACTACATAATCCTTTTGCAAAATTGTAAACACAGCACACAAAAATAAATATAATTAAACAAGTGTGGTGCTCCTTATAAAATTAAATCACACTTCAAAATTCTTTTAGAAATATATACAGCACATATGCATATATACAGCATACAAAATATATATATTTAAGTAAGTGTAGTGCTCTTCACAAAATTCACAAATTCCTTCAAATAAAATCTACAGAATATATTTCTGCCAAGTTAAATCATGCTATAAAAGATCCTTTTAGTGACTGCATGTCACATATAAAATATATATTTATAACAATTCACATAACACTGAAAAAAAATGCATACCATGAAAATGCCCTTTAGTGGTCATAAAATATAATATACAAATATTTGTGAATATTTACATCTTATACATATAAAAATGGAATACTTTTACTACTAGCTGAAAAAGAGTTACAGAAAATTACAAAGTGCAAAATTTACAATAACTCACAATATAAGCATTGGTTAAATCCATGCACCTGGACAGCGATTCATGCATCTGGTTTACTTGGATGAAAATTGCATAATTATTTTAGAAACTATTTTTCCCAAGCCTTGACTTTCATCTCTTGTAAATAAATTAGTAATTTTGATTGGTCAATTTCAGTCATCAGGTATATTTCAGTTGCAAAGTTGGGCTATTTCCATGCTCACAATTTTTTAGCTATATCTCAGGCTGCAAAAAAATTTTTTGCAGAATAATGCAATTTTAAATAACCAATTCTCTCTGCTAACTTTCACATACCTTCTCTCTAAGGGTTATGATTTGATGTACAATTGAAGAAAATTGAATCTTTTCCCCTTGCTTTCTTTTCTGGTCAAAGTAATTTGACTATCTATCATTTCAACTGTTTTGTAGTTTAATGGACTTCCATAAAGGTTTGGTGAACAGTGCTTAACTTTGGTAAGATATCCTTGTGACATCTGGATATCATTAATCCTGCCCACACAAATATAGCAGTTTTTCTTATCTTGTTCCTCCGATGTGTTCACATAAGTGCCACATTTTCTGGTATTTATCATGGTCTGGTGAACAATGAATCAACGTAAAAGTATTTATGGCTATATTATAAGTTTTTTTTTCCTGGCTAAGACTACTAGCATGTAGACTGACCAACATTTATTATGTAAGGGTCTTTTTCCCTTCCTTTTTCTATCCATCTACTTTTCTTCAGCTAGGTTCCCAAATTAAATATGATGTGTTCTTTCCACAAACGCATGACAAATTGTTATACTTCAAAAAAGTATTTTAAGTATGCATAAGACTTGAATATTACAACTTCAAATGCTGTATAATAGACATGTGATACCTTGTAAAACAGTTAATTAGCATATTAATGGCATATTTTTCTTTAGTAACTCACAGCTGTGTCTTTAACAAACAGTAATTACATGATTAAATATTACTATATAAAGCATATCTTCAAAATCTCTTAATGACTTAACAATGATCTTTTCATGGATTTGACCACTATGCAAAAATATGTTAAATAATTCACCCATATATTTCATAAGCTGACTGCTATGCAAGGTTTCAGTTACAATGGATTAAAGACTATAGGAGGCAGTCCATTTTGTAAAATTACATTGTGACCCAGTCTTAGGCAAGATCCTCTCAAGATCCTATTGTTCTGCTGCACATGGAAAGGATTTTTAATCACACTTTTAATTTTGGATAGGCCATATAATTTAGGTCACACAAATAGCACAGAGCTGTTATACATGAAATTGTTTATCTCCAGTTTCACAAAGATTGCATAGACAACTGGCTTCTTCACTCACATCCAACATGTCCAATTGATGGATTTATTGTCTTCACTTCTCAGCCTAGCTTAACTCAAGCTGGTAGGAGACCCAAAAGGTATGTAAAAATTGCTACATTCTCTTCATAGTTCATGATTCTAAACATTATGTGGTCTTACTTAATAT
Organism: Sinotaia quadrata; assembly: GCA_028829895.1. Classification (NCBI taxonomy): domain Eukaryota; kingdom Metazoa; phylum Mollusca; class Gastropoda; order Architaenioglossa; family Viviparidae; genus Sinotaia; species Sinotaia quadrata. Next base: position 47,643,001 of record CM054180.1, on the reverse strand, counting down.
TTCACTAATAGTCCAGTAGAACTATGAAATTTTCTTTATTCTCATTATATGTCCTTATTATAACTATTTTAGATGATCATGATATGTAAAGTTTTCTCTATTCATAGAATGGCCCTGAATGTAGTCTTAGTAGATATTCAAAAGATATGTAAAGTTTTCTATATTCATTGTATGGCCCTGAATGTAGTTTTAGTAGATATTCAAAAGATATGTGAAATTTACTGTAGTCCCAGTATATATATCCTTCCTTTTAATGTTAGTACTTTGGGTACAAAATTAAAATGGCTTCAATTTACTACAGAACATTTATTAAACAGAGAGCAGGTTTTACTTCAAACGCTTACCATGTTACTCTTGGTAGCCTTTGATTTACGAGTACACATTCCAGTTGATGAAATGGTTCCATTTCTTCAAGAAAGTGAGATGTTTGTTAGATAAATGGAATCTTTGAGGAGAGTATACTCTTTGATATTTTGCATAAAAAGCATGTGGCTCCATTTTAATAGATAACTTATATATTAATTTTAGTGAGTCACCCTCAGGCTACTGAAGATGGGTGTTCACATTATCAAAGTATTTAGATTACTATATTTTTAAGCAAAAATTTCTTTGTACAAATTTCAAATATATTATTTTTTTTTATTGTTTATAGTGCATTGTGGTAAATGTTTACTTATAGCCTTTATCATATTGTAAAACTAATGCAAGCGATATAAATAAATAATGCTGAACTTACATCCTTACAATCTTGCCTATAGCTAAAGGTATTCATTCTGTTAACAGCATTTATATCCTGCTTACAAAATATATACTTATTTTAATGTCTTTACAGGTGTTTTCATGTAGCAGTTCTGGCATAAGATGTTTGTCCCCTGATAAGTTTAATACTTTTGAAATTAGGTCATCACTGGACTGTAGGAGAAATTTCACTGAAATGGCCATTCTCATTGTCCTCTTGTATCAAAAGGCATCCTATACACTTACAGTGCATGATAAATCATTTTTATATTTAGTTTTATTTAATATACCCCAAAAGTAACTTAAAATTTATTGACTTTATACTTTGCACATTGTAATATTTGCAGAAGTTCCTATCAATCAAGTGATTCTGCAGGTGAGAGAAGTGGAGCCAGAGCAAACAGAATTCAAGGTGAAGTGCGCTCACTTTCAGTACCCAATCTTGGAATCATAGCAACAAGGCTTGGTAGCTCAGATCAGAATGAGCATGGCCAGGGTGAGGGAAGAATGTCATTACAACATCCACTAAAAGAAGCTCACCATCCTCATCAACCCCCTTCCCATCTTGTATTAAATGGCATTCGCTTAGGAAATGAACATGCTGACATAAGGTGAATTATTTTAATTTAGTCACATATTTGTATCTAAGGTTTTGACATTAAAAACAATGCACATTTTCAAAACCACATTTAAATTTTGTTTAAAAAATTGTCTCACTTTGGCTTAATCCATTTACTACCTGAGAATATGTCCAAAATATGTCAACTCATTTTGCAGATACCATTATTTAAATATAATTTTCTTTACAATAAGAGTTCACTCCATGAAAACATTTGTGTACAAAGCTAAATTGATGTTGTTCACACCAGACAGAAATTAAGTTCACAGTTTTTTATGATTTGGAATGTTCAGGACTGCATTTGAACCAAGATTTCTGTGCCAGATCACAAAAAGCAAACAATAGTGTCAGACCTATAATGTATATCAAGGTATATATAATTTTGTTTTTGAAATTAAAGAAAGACAATCTGCAAAATATACACAAAAATATTATATATATACATGTATATATAATTAAATAAACAAAAGCAAAGTTACTTTGACTAAGTTACTTAGTCAAACAAAAGAAATTAGTACATAAAGTTTAATAGTGACTAACAACAAAAAGCATAAGAACTCTTCATAATAGAATGCATTGTCTTTTATTATATTACTAATGAAACAGTTCTTAGAGGGATGCATGTTTAGTTTTAAATATAAATTGGTTACTTGAAATGGTATCAAAATTTGTTTGCAGTTTTGTGAAGTAATACTTTATAATGTCATTAAAATAATCATACCTTCATATGCTAAATATATGTTTGAAAAACTCTTTTAAGTGAACAACAAAGAAAATAATACACTAAGCTATAATTAAGTATAAAATTAAAAAAAAAACGTCAGCCCCCGAACTGCTGTTTGATAGTTAATGCGGCCCTCGGACTGAAAAGTTTGGAGACCCCTGATGTACATGATATGCATGAGTGGATAACCTTTGTTCTGTGTTGATGTACATGATAACATAGGTGACACTTTCATGATGTACATATTACTTGTTATTAGACAGCCCATGAGGGGAAGTAGCAGCAGGAAGAAATGCTTCCAGGTAGGTTTCAAATTAAGGGGGTAAGTAGAAGCAATTGTATTTGATCCTTTCTCATGCCATGGTTTGATGAAAATCCACTTCTCTTCTCAATCTTCACTGAAATAATAGCATCTTTGGTTTGAAATGAAAAATATAGATGCTGTCTCAGTCTGGTGCTCTTTTTCACTAGCATTGAAGATGACACAGTTGAGTGCAAGTTCCATGATGATTTCAAACATCATGGGTGCAGAATTATATCTTCACATGTTAGGCAGTAATCATCATCCCATCAATGGGACGGAGTTTTGGGGATGTGCACACATCTTCTGAGATTACCTTGCAAGACTGGTTCCTCTGGAAATTGATATTTAATTATAATGTACCTATGTTGGCAATTTTGGCATTGAGATACTTAGTTATCTTGTTTTGATCAAAGTTATTCCTGCAGTATAAAAAATTAATTAAAATAAAATAGAGAATTCGTTAAAACAAATACTGTGTATTACTTGTCATGCATTATATTAGGTATTATTTTTGTAAGTGAAAACCTTTGATAGCAGTTAGCAGTTTCTGTGTGCTTATTTTATAGCTTATGATATACCAGTACCTACTGAAGCACAACCTAATCTTTTTGCTTTTGTTATTTTCTTTTACAAATACTGTGTATTACTTGTCATGTATTATTTTTTTAAGTGAAAATTTTGATAGCAGTTAGCAGTTTCTATTATTGCTTATTTTATAGCTCACGATATACCAGTAGCTGCTGAAGCACAACCTAAACTCTTTGCTTTTCTTATTTTCTTTTACAGCTCTAGCCTCTATGACTCACTACTGCCTGGAAATCGCCTGCTGCATCAAGCTTTAAGGCGACGAACACAGATAAATGAGCAACTTACACATTTAATGCTAAACACAGTACATCAGCCAGCAACTGATGATATCCTCAGCAGCAGCCAAGCTAACAACCATTGCAATGAACAGAGCAGTGGATCTATATGTGACAAGATTCACTTACAAGTGGTAGCAACAAGACCAAGAGCAGAACAAGGCAGAAGAGATTCTAGTGACTTAATAGAGCTGTCTCATAATTTGGATTCGGCAGCTTCAGCACCAGGTCTCAGTATGCATACATTTGAACATTTATATTCGACTTTCTTCAACTGCTGTGGTCTTATCTTGGGTATCTTGTAGAACTTTTTGTTGGCACAAAGTCTTGTTCACTTTTGTAAAATAGGTTTTTATTTAGATATTATATTTATGTGTTATTCTGCTTGTTGGACTGTTTCAATGTCAGTTGAGGCATGTGGAGTTTTAAATGAACCTACTGCGCCTAACACAAAATGTACTCACACAAAATACACATGCACAAAACAGTAACAGTAAAATAAGGGTAGAAAGTACAAAATCAGTATCAAATAGCTAAAAGAATGCATTCAAAATAAAATAGTTCTACTATAAATTGTAATACAAAATATTGTCACTTACCAAAACCTTTAAAACATATCAACAATTCAGAGTTCCTATGAATGCCCTGCCTATCTGTAGTGAAGTAAAGTTTCTTTCCTAACTGGGCACTTTGCCAGCAAATTGTTACACCATGCAATAATAAAATACAATCTCCTGAAATATGATAGTCTTTGCTGTAAATGAGTGATCTTGCAATGCGCCAACTTGGGAATGCAAGAAGTGTCTGAGGCCCATCAAAGTGTCCATAAAAGACATGAAGAAGTAACATGCCCTCAAGCTGCACATACACTGCAGACTGTACAAGTAGGCTAGTTCTGTATGATAAGGGTTTGAATTCTGCCCCTATCACTGCTCAACTAAAGCCTCACCAGAAGTAAAGCAGGTTTCATACAGCTCAAATTTTTGGGGAGTTTTTTTACAGCTTGCATGGGTCATCCTTGATTAAGTCTAAAAGCAAGTAGGATGCCACTTACAACAGACAACAGCATGGTTGCAGATGCCACTGACTTACCACAACTGGCTGACTGGTCACTAATTGATAACAGGTGACTTGAATGTATACCACCCATTGAAGGTCCTGGATTACCACAGTTGCACCTGTACAGCACAACACCACTGCAACTGCATTGCTTTGTGCTTTTCTTCCAAAGTAGTAAACTGCTAGCTGCTAAGAGAATAGAAAACTTTTCCTACTGTAAACACTGTTGGACACAAATTTGAGATGTGCCCAGTTGTGTGATATCTCCATCTTCTTGCTTATACAGACATAAAATTACAGTTTGGAAAGTGGTATGATTAAACAAATGTTACAAAAAAACAAATGTTGCAGTGATCATGGCAAGTGAGCTGTGGATTACACGTTGTTGGATCCAAAATCGGGGCAGTAGAATTGTCATTCCACTCTGTCTTGTTGCAAAAAGGGATCACCTTGCTCAAGTTAAATGGGGCAGTATTTTAAAAAGTAGTCAAAACCTTCCGGATTCTTCTTCTGAGAATGGGTTTGTGCTGGACATATTTTTTGATCTAACAAATAATTGACAGAGGTATTTTCATTACCTTTCTTCTCATGAATGATTGACATAGTCACACTTTGAACACTTTCCTTCTCAAGAATAATAAATAATAAAAGTATGTGTACTTTGAACACTTTCCTTCTCAAGAATAGTAACAAAAGTATGTGGAATTTATCACTTTTGTTCTAAAAAATGAGTGACAGATTTTCATCACTTTCTTCCTAAAAACTGAGACATACATTCATCAGTTCAAAACTTAAAACCTTATGATGTAAGAATTAAGAAGACACTTGTTATCGACTAATTTTTCTACTGTAGTTGATATATTAAAGCTACAAATGATTCTTGAAACAAGCAGATGAATGAATTATTTGATCAAGTCACTGAAAACTATACCAGAAGGGTCCTTTAAATACCTTGAAGTATCATATTTGAAAAAGAAGATTTAAAGAAAGAAGTGTATTTTATAAATCAGTGTTGTTTCTGATTATAGGAAAAGGTAGACAGAGAAAAGACGCTAACAGCTTCCAAAGACCTGCATCTCTCAGGCAGCATATGCATATAGACAAAACGGCTTTACCACCTTCATCCACATTTCAGGTATGTCAAAACGGACCAGAGGTAATATAACAAAAAGGACAATTACTAAATATACTGATTGTAAGGTATTAAACTGTAAGTGTGAAGTTAATTTGTAAGTTCTTACTTGATTGCTTAATTATTAGTTGGAGACAAAAATCAGTCAGTGATGATTTGAAATAAAGCCTTAAGAATTAGGAAACACATACATTAGTTTTAGGATATTTAAATTATTATACCAGTAATTTTATTTGAAAAAATATACTTTGACGAGTAACAGATTTTGCCATCTCCCATAATAGAATAAATCAATAGGAAACATTTCAGGTATGCACTATAACAGAGGTTGACAACCTTTTAAAGTCTTAAGTCATCATTTATTTATGTTTAAAGTTTTGAGTTCCATTACTACATTAACTTATGTTATATATGCACATACACACAAATTATTATTTTAATAATTCTGAACATTTTCATCAATATATGTAAAATTTCATTGATGCTATTCTTGTAAATAAATCTCACTTCTGAGAATTTTATTTTGTTGATTTGAAAACATTTTCACTCTTCCAATTATGTTTACTACCCAACACCCAAACACCAACCTCTACATATCATATACATCACAACAGGGAGGATAGCATCAACAGCTATACACCACAATATGAACTGTATGAGTCTACAAATCACCATTTAAATACAACTGTATGTCTTGACTCACTAGTTGGTACTATGAATTATAAAAAATCGAGTTTAAATTAAAAGATTATTAATACATACTTATATAAATACAGAGCTCATTCAAAAAAAAAAGTCATGAAATACCTATTAAAATATTTCAGGTAGATCAGAGACATGAGTTGGAAAATGAGATCTTTACACTTGTGGAGATGTGCACCTCTATATTCCAACCCTGACTTAACCCCATAACCTGTCCTGTATTTTCAGCTGATTGATGAAAGACAGCTAAAATCATGACTTAATTTATATCTGTTTGATGTGTATGCTTTAATCATTGCAGAACCTTTTTCTTGGAAATGATCCACGACTTAATAGACCACTCAGAGGGGAAGTTGCTGTTACCCATGGTAATTTACAAGCAGGAAAACGCAGTTCTTTGCATCATCAAGCTAGGATAAAGCAAAAGCATAGCAACAGTAGTGAATTAGACATTGTATTAGAAGGCAGTAGACTGGAGCAATTCAAATTAAAAGATATTTTGTAGATTTATCTGTCTTTGGAAATTCACTCCTTTTATGGTTGAAAAGCAGCCTGTGATCTCATCATGCTATTTAGGTAATAAATTTATATATTCACTTTTTAAATATTGTTTCATACCATAAATTTACAGACTATTTGTTTAAAATTTTCCAGTTTGTATACGTGTGTGTGCATGCATGTGTATATGTTTGTGTATGTGCATATGCTTGAGTTAAAGTGAGATGGGTAAGAGAGAATTTTAAACTAAAACATGTATAAATACCCACTTTTCCACTTGAAAATATATGTATTTTCATTCAGTCAATATGGTTAAGCGTAGTATGTTAAGGACCACACACATGATCATACATTTGTTTTAACCAACTAGCTGTCACACACAGGTATGGTTGTGGGCAAGCAAATGTAGCATGAATATGACTTCACAATGTATGGCCAGTATATGTGGAATATAACTTGTCCTATTTCTTTCATACTGTATTAATGACATCAGATTGTAGTAAATAGCATACTGTAATGTAATTTCACTAAAGTTATATTTATGCCACAAATGGCATAAACTTTGTATCACAAACTAGAAAAACAAGTTTGTGTGCTCTTGATTACAAAAAATATTACTGTTTAAATTATTTTAACCATGATAAGAATGATGGGGTTTATTGTTTACTTCTGCAAAACTGTGAGTTCATGTATCTGGAGTCATTTTCTTTGAAAATTTAAGTGGGGTGATACTGTAGCATAATGTAAGTACATGGCAACTCAGCATAACACACAGAGTTACTTTCATTTCCAACATCTTTCCACTTATATATCAATTATTTAAAAAAAAGCAATTATTTAATTATTATACAAGCAATTATTTAAAAAAATATAGTATGTTTTTGGGGATCTTTGATTTCATTATAATTACATTACAAATCTTCAGAATTTTGAATGGTAATTAATACTTTGTTTTACATGTCAGATCTACATGAATTTATAACTTCCTGTCTCCTGTTCATCAGTTAACCACTAAACTTAGAGGATTTTTTTAAATTATATTTTGAAAACTTACAATAGCATTATGACATTAAAATCATATTCACAGTACAATTTGATACTGTAGCCCTAAAACGTACGTATACAGTATACACAACACTTTTTATGGTTTTGTGGTTTCCATCAAGATGTCTTGAAAAGGCAAAGGGCATAATTAATTATTTATTATTGGAGATATTTATTCAGCAAGCATAATCATGGGAGAAGGCCCTAAAACTATGTACTAAGCAATATTTGCACCATACAGTTTGCTAAAAAATCATTTGTATGATCATGGACAGAGGCCTTTATATTAATAATTTTATAAGTATCTCTGCAATAAAAGTAATTTGTTAACACAAACATTGGAGAGATGGTGTCACATAATTTTGTTGTTATTGATAGAATGTTTTGTGCCTGCAAATGTGGGGGTGCATGTGCGTGACAATCAAGTACTGAGAAGGTACATGTAGAAACTGTGCAAAAATACCATACCTAACAACTCAAACCAATAACAGCACAATGAGGGTAGAAAGGAAAAAAAAACCCAAACATATTTATTAAAATTTAAAACTAATTTATACTCTCACTGCGGATGGGGTCTCAAAAGAAATGTCATTCACTCATTACTATAGCTAGATAACTAAAACAATCACACCAAAGACAAACTTTATTAACATGATCACACAGTCCCTTATTTAACAAATTCATTAAAAAAAACCCATTAAATGCAAATATAAAAATTAAATAGCTAAACTAATATAATAAAATAAAAACACAGTTCACCTATGAATTCTATCACTAAATTATTAGTTCATAATTACTTTTTAAAGTGTCAATGTCAAATACTAAAAACTCAAATCAAATAATCTTTATATGTCCATTGGTAACTAAAGATTATTTTCCTTCATACCTGATACATTTCAATAGCCTATATATCTCGGTGCCTGAGGACACAAGGATTACATTGATAATCACCAATTTCACAGAAAGTGTAGATGGGATGATTTGGCACAGCTGGCTAACAATATATACATGCTGCAGACTTTACAGTCATTCATAAAATGATCTGCACAAGTGTGGGCCAGTCCAACAAGTTTAGATTTGAATACTGTACATCTCACAACTTCCTCAAAGTCCTACCAGGAATAGACAAGGTTTCATGCAACTCTTGCATCTGGGAAAATTAATGACTCAAGGGGTTTTGCTTGACTGATACTATATTGAAAGTTAATATTTATTTTATTGTATTAAATTTTATTAATATATATATATGCTCCATTGAAGACACAGTGGGGAAGAGTAGAAGAGAAAGGGTTATGTTCGAACAAGCATATCAGACTGACCACTTCAAATAGTAGAAAGAGGTGGTGAAAAGGTGAGTAATTTGCATTCAACAAGCATATCAGACTGACCACTTCAAATAGTAGAAAGAGGTGGTGAAAAGGTGAGTAATTTGCATTCAACATGCATATCAGATTGACCACTTCAAATAGTAGAAAGAGGTGGTGAAAAGGTGAGTAATTTGCATTCAACATGCATATCAGATTGACCACTTCAAATAGTAGAAAGAGGTGGTGAAAAAGTGAGTAATTTGCATTCAACAGCTGTGTACACTTCTAATATAGAGCTATGATAAGGCGGGGCCAGGATGACTGATATGTGAACAATGTACATTTAACAGGTGACAACTACTGCTGCTGAGAAAGGCAAAGTTAGATTGAGCCAAGGATGAGTATGGAAGGAATATGTCCTTATTTGAGGGATTTAACAGATGTAACATACAACTGCTGTTGATGTAAGCTGTCAGGATGAGTGGTGGAATGAAAAAAAAATTTGATGATTTTCTTGCAGTTTATAGAGGTGTGATAAAAATTCGCTAGAATTAAATACTTTTTGTTCAAATTTAAAGATGGAAATAAGATATTAGGTTACATAAGAGACAGTAAATATGAAAATTAATGAAGTTAATAGGCGGGTGAAATTGCACTGCCACCCTTAGTTGAGAAAAAAGGAAAAAAGATTAAGAGGAAGGCATACCTACTGTTTATGGCCTGCAAAACATGAAGGTGTAAGCAACTCATGATGAAGTTAGAGACAAATGAGGGATGAAAACTAAGTATGTGACAATGACATAAGATGCTAAGCACTCATAGTCATTTTGTAACTCCATTTATTACAGTTTCAGTAACATGAATAAAATCAACACATGCCAAAATTTAAACACAGTATTCTGAAAATAAATACAATTTATTTACATGATACACAATGCACAACTAAGAATTTAAATGTATAAGAAAAGAAATATTGTTTATTAATGCTTCCTAGTACCCATATCATGCTAAGCACTTTAAGTTAAATATATTTATAACTAGGGCTCTGTGCTCTAAACTATTCCATCTAACTAACCGAACATCATAAAACAGACCAACTCTATAAAATCTAAACATGTAAATAACAAGATACCATCACTTTCCTGTGATTGGTCATTTCACATGTTCATGATCATCTGTACATGTTCCCATTTTTCTATGTAATGGAGACACCAATTAACTGATGTCTTCAGGTCTTATCTTTGGGATGACAGACATTACCAATCCATGGCTTCACCCCTCTAAAGAATATTTAAATCTTAAAAAGTACCCTGACATTTCTTGGACTAAGTAAAAATTTGAATTTAGTTTAAATAAACCGGATTTTCAAAGTATCGATGTTTGAATTTAGTGGGCTCCACTGCATATGTGAAATATTATGGAGTAAAAGCTGTTAGCTTTACATAATAGATTATACTTTTAGATTATATAAGATTTCTTTCAATTCACAACTAAATTAATTTCAAAGCAATAAAAATCCCTTCTACCCGAGAACTTTCAAAACTATCAAGAAGAAAATGCAGTCAAGATTGGTTTTATACAAGAAATACAAATAAGACTCTTCTTGTCAAGATTCTGTTGTGGGCATTTGTTGAAACAAAATCATTCCTGCTGAAGTTCTTGCTGTGTGACTTGACCAAACAACTATTTCTCAACACCCTGGATGGTTACAACCACTTTCCGGGTTCCTGAAAACATAAAATTACAGTTATGTAATTTACAATTATTTAAAAAGATTAAAAGAATAATTGAGAATAGAATAGTACTTCCTAGAAATAGGTAAAAGAATAATAAATAATTATATCTTAAAAAAAAAAATTAAGAGAATTAAAAATTACCCTAATGCAATAAGGAAATAATGTTTAACACTAGAGCAAATCTCTACTGCTGAGACCTCATTCCGATAGCTGGTAAAATACTGCTTAATTCATCATCTTTGTAAATATGATTCCTTACAACATTCAAGAGTTGCAATCTGAATTCATCTATTATTTGACTGATTTTCTATTCTGTTGCCTTTTTTCTTTCTTATTTTATTTTTAAATTTATAAGCAGTTCCTCAGAGATGCAGTCCATGGAATACCACCACCTCAACACACACACACACACACACACACACACACATCACACACCACACACACACACCACACACACACACACACACACACACACACACACACACACACACACACACACACACACACACACACACACACACACACACACACACACACACACACACACACACACACACACACACACACACACACACACAAACTACATTATACAGTTAGAAAAGAGGGATGGTTGGAAGGGTTTTGGAGCCAATCACTACTGTAGTTAGATTCAAGATCTTCAACATAGTTCTTTAATCAATACTATATATGGAGTGCATATGCTCATAAAATGCATTAAATATGGTATATGTAATATCAAAGAAAAAAATTAAATTATGAATATGATGATACCAAGAGAAAAGATACAGGGTTTGTTCAAGCAACCAAACCCTCAGTTTAAGCATTTAGTAAAATTTAATTATTATATAAAAATAGATTTCAATCCTAGTTTTCTTACAAACACTACAACTGAAATTTTTGTGTTAGTTTGATTCTAAAAAGTTAAATTTAACCTCCATGATTTCGATGTTCACAAAGCCATACTCCTTGCCATGTACCCAGGTTGAACTTGCCATCTGTAATTGGAATTGTCACACTGTTCCCTATTAAAGCTGCTTTAATGTGTGCTGGCTGTAAATGTAAGAGTCAAAATATACTGACAAGGATATCAATTTAAAAATCATATTTATTTCAATGCTAAGAGAGAAGTAAAATTCATTAGATTAAATGATTGACAAAAATAAACAATAGAACAAATAAACCAATAATAATAATATCTAATTATTTAAATTATACATAACTGCCTTTATTTATTACAGATGAGGCAGAAACCAAATCAATATAAATCTAATTGTATCAGCATTAATACTAAAATTTAACTAAAATTAAACTGACTATATTTATCCATAGTCAGCAAGTTAAAATAAAATCACACAAACTAGAGCATTCTCAAGGCTAAATCTAAAGCACCTCTTACAAAATCAGTTTTAAACACCACTCAAATGTTATTTTACCAATTAACATTCATGTGGTTATTCCTGTTCAGAGCCAATTTCGCAGATGAGCATTGCTAGATGAACTTACAGATGTATTATCTCATACAAAGTTTGTCACGTAAAGCCAGAGTGTACAACTTGAACAAACAGAAACAGGATATGTTAATGATGATTTTATTGTTTCATACACTTCTTAAGTAGTAAAGCCATATATGAAGAATAAAGAGAAAGAGGTATTAATACTGGTTCTACTATTTAATGCAATTTTCACTTAGCTAAGAAAACTCACAGATTAACTGCAAAACAAAGTGCAGATATACAGCCATTTTATTGTTGCATACAGGCACATTTCTCTTTTGGTCAATTAAAGTCAGTTTGAGAGTACAAACAAAACTAGAAAGAGGACCTAATATGATTATACTGCTGTATGATTATATAAAAACATACTGACAGATAAACAAACAAGAAAGGGAATATAGTGTCAATTTTATTACAGCATACGGATTTTACTTGGTCATTTGAAAACATATTGACAATACAAACCAAAACCAGAAAGAGAATATATGACATATAAATGAATTTAACAGAATAAACAAAACCAGAAGAGAATATAATGACAATGTTAATGCTGTACACACTTTCAATTTGGTCATTTTGACATATGAAAAAAGGTATTTTCTCCATCCTTCTCCTCTCAGATCAAAGGACATATGATTGGAGAATCATACCTAAAGTGATAATTGCTCATGGTCTGTTGTTGTGAATCAATAATTATCATTAAGAACTTTATTATTGTTTTAATAACAGAAAATAAAAAGAAAAGATTTGCCAATAATATTGGCTGGTACATTTGTAATGACATTCTTATTTTGTTACTAACAAAAGACAACATCCATAAATTACTATCAAGAAAAAATAACCCTTGTTGACTGTAATTTTCTAGTAAATATTCAATTTTTTCATCTTATTTCTGGGACAATAAAGAGCCATCTAAGCTGATTGTAATTATAAAAATACAAGTTTTGATAAATCTTTCCTATTAAGAAAATTAAAATATATGCAGAATCTATGCATTAATTTAAGAAAATATCTAATGTATTTGATTTAGATATATACAACCAATAAGTAATTATTACTTATATATCCTCAAAAGTACGTAATTTTCCCTTGTTAGTAGGTATGCAGTATTTGCACAAGAAATTTAGTTTTATATGCTTCTGATGTGCCATTTACTGACCTGCAAAAAAATGATCAAAATATGGTGTGCTTTTCGTAAATAAAATAAGTGATTAATGGATAGATGATATACATTTTAAAAAGGTTGGAAGCACTTGATTTTTCTACTGAAGTATCAGCAATGATTTATATATACCAGTGACTTGTGTTGAAGTATGAGTTCTTTTCTTGTTAGGCAGTCTTATAAATATTTAGACTATCAGATGTTAAATGGGGCTCAACTTATGGTGAAGCTTTAAGAATCAAATGGATCATAAAAGTGGAGTTTATCAATATATTATTATTTGTACATAAAAATCAAAACACAATGATTCTTTTGTGTGTAGTGGATAGTAACACAATACTTATAATCAGGTGGGTTTTTTCCCCTGACAATATGCACCCAACAGGACAGCTACATAGTACCTCTAAGTATTGTTATATCAATACTGTCTGCCAAAATGGAAACAAAAAACAAAACAAAAATCCCCAAAGTACTGGCTACTTTTCTTTTCTTAAAATAATGCACAGACCACAGCTTATAAATTTGTAAGATGTAACAAGTGCCATCAAACATAATTACCATATCATCTGGACCTTCGCAGGTGTGTCGATAGTTTGCACCCTAAGACAGAAATAGATTTGTTACCAGAAGCTGATGATTACGAATAGAAATACTCACATATAATTTACAAAGTTAATAATGAATAAATAAACTTAAATAAATTATGAAGAAAAAGCAACAAAAATTTGTACATATATGTATTCACAATGAAGATATTTTTCTAGTAAATTTATTTGTTCTTGTAAATCGTGTTTTAAAGGCCTGAATTTAATACATAAATTTGGTAGGTTTTAAATAAAAATGTCCTTCATTCAACATCTAACTTGCATTTTTAACAAAAATCTTCTTTAGCATTTAATTAGCAATCCTGTACTTTTTAACAAAGATCTGCTGTAGCATTTAATATGCAATCTTCTGTTTTTAAGATCTTTCCCTGCATTTAATATGTAATCTTGTAGATTTAACAATGAGTTTCTATAATTACTATGTGTATGTCCAATGTAGTAGAAAAACTTGTAGTTCTTAAAAAAAAAAAAGAGTTTCTACATTTAATTTGTTCATTTTAATATGTAAACTTTTACTATTAAGAAAGAGTTTACATAATTAATATGTGTATGTTCACTTTAATACGTAAACCTGTGGTTTTAACATGAGCTTCTACAATTGATGTATAAACTTAGATTTTAACAATATCTTCTCCACATTTCATATTTAAACTTTCATTGAAAAAAGAGAAATTCTCTAGCATTTAATATGGAAACCTGGTGTTTTAACAAAGATTTTCTCTAGAATTTAATATGTAAATTTATAGATTATAACAAAGATTTCAAGCATTTCATTTTATAAAAATTTATAGACAATAAAATCGCATACAGTGCAAGTGAGCTAATGTGCATTAATTATTAATACATACTCTTATTTTAATAAAATGAAATCTGCAATTAATATTTGTGAGCTATTGATGACACAGAAAGATGATTATAATCATTAAAATTACCTCTGGCACAATTTTGCTCAGCATCATCTCCGTGTCAACCCTTCAAATAAATAAATAAAACTAATCAAATAAAGTAATTATATTTACAAGTTCTCTCAGCAGCATTTACTTTTGGGCAGATCTTTAAAAATCTAAAATCCTTGTGAACTAAATGATTTTTATTAATATTAAATAAATAATTGAATTGTATGGCTTTATATGTAAAATTATGAAATTAGTAAATATTTTCTTACAGATACTATTAAAACTATAATCTGTTTTCATGCTTAATCTCACTGTTTGTATTTTTAAAGATGTAGACTGTTTAAACTTAAAATTACTGTAGGTATGTTGGTGGAAATAATGATGTCAATTAATCTGTTTCATTGTATTTGTCTTATGTATATTTGATTGTTGATTTATTGTTAAATTTATTGACCTTCTTATGCAAATTGATAATCTTATGTTGGAGAAGAGTGTGGGTGAATGGGGGCTTGCTAAATATAGATTAAAGTCAGATTTATCTTCTCCTTTAGTAAGAAGTTTTCTACCTATGGAAAGATTGTGTGACCATGAATGTTGTTTTATGATGTGGAAGTGAGATAACATCACTACTAATATAGTAACATTTTATTTAGTGTTGAGATGTAGTGAAAGGACATTTGTTTCTAAATTTGTATATGTTTTATCAAGTGACTTGGATGCACTTGCCTGGCAAGAAATGCAATGCAAATTGTGAGCAGGAAAATGGAAAGAAACTGTGTGAGAGCAAAATGCAAACCAATTTTAACTATAAGAAATTTGTACTCCAGTAAATCAACACTTGGAAATGTTGGGAATTTATACAATACTTAATAGTACCTACAAAACTGTGTGCATGTGTGTGTGTGTGTGCATGTGTGTATGTGTGCGCGCACGTGCATGAACATTTTTACTGCAATGATATCTACAAGCAAATGAAAGAAATAGTGAGGAGATAGTGAAAGAGGTGGATACTTACCGAACATCAGGATCCCAGTTCTGTAATTAAAGAAAGATAATCTTGAATAAATATTTTAATTAGATAACATTAAATATATATTCTAACTGCCAGTCCATCATCAGCAAAGTACCAATAATATATATTAAATTTGACATACAATGAACCAATAAGTCTTCTGAGCCATAATTAGTGCTTTCCTCTTTTGAAGGATTTTGAATCTGACTATAGAAACACAAACTCATCTATCAGCATTGTCAGATTAATGAAGATGAAAGAGTGTCATCAACCATTATCAAGACTGATAATGAGTCTTATTTATACAATGGCATACATTTTCAGGCTTTTTGAGTTTTAGTGCAATCACTGACCCACTATTGGAATAAATCGTTTTGTATGCATGTTATCAGATTTTTATGACAATGATGAAATTAAAATTAAATATACTAAATGCTGACTTAGCAAGATTTTATGTATCAGAATACTTGCTTTCAGGATAGAAAATATGGGGCAGCATTTGACAACCCTATTAGTCTGGCTGCCAAGGGAGACTATCAGCGCAACAAAGTCATCTTGTTTAAGGAGACAACTATCCTAGGACCATCTGTATTCAGCGAGTCAAGATGCACATACCATTTATCCTTCATATTACTGGGAAAAAGAGCCAATGGAAAGATGAGTTACAAGAGCCTCAGCCAACTACACTCACATGACCTAGTCAGGGCAGGAAGAGGAAAAGAAGCAAGAGGAAGAAGATGATTCTGAAGAAGATGACTCTGATCTACTGTAATCTAGATGACTACAAAGTACAAGTGAGAACTGATATTAGGGAAGACAGAAGATGGGAGAGAAAAAATAAAATTCATAATACCCCATTACTACACAATAAATTCTAGAAACTCAGAACGTGATGAAGCTTTCCACCAGCTACTCTGGATAATCTTTGAAAATGTTGAAGACAACAACCTCATTAAGAATAAAGACTGAGCCACAAACTATGTGATAGGGGTAAGCCATGCTCTCCAGAGATATTCTACTAGGCATACAAAAGAAGAAACAATGAGACTCAGACAACAACCACCCTGACCAGGGAGGTGGAATCTAACACCAACTATATGTGGAAAATTCCACCTAAAATGAAAGTCAACTCAACTCAGACTAAAAAAATGGAAATAAGGCTTTTTCACAAGGCTTTTTTTATAACTAAAGGAGACTGAGGAGGGAAAATCCAGACGCCAACTACAACTACTGAAGAAAAGAATATTCAGACAACATCAACCTCAATGAAAAAAGAAGACAAAAAGCAGAAAGAAAAAATAATTGCCAACAAATAGATAGAAAAAATAGACAAAAGAAAAAAGTGTGCAAACAGAACAAAATTGGGACATGAAGGCAGACACATCAACTGAAATTGAGGCCGCCCTCAATGAGTACAAGAGAGTGCTTGAGGCCCCACCTCTCTCACCCTTCCCAGAGACACCAACAAAAACAACAAAAAAAGTACAGCCAACAACATAGGGTGTACAGAAAAGACATCACCCACCAAAGCATGTAAGAAAACACCAGCATCAACAAGAGCAGCCACAACAACAACACAAAAGTAACCACCACCAGCAGTGACAACAATGGCAGTACAGTGAGGAGCAGCATCCACAACGGGGACATTTTAACCACCCCATTGTGGACATGATCCAAGTACTACTTGACCACCTTTACTGGCCACCATCTACGCATATCCCAATGGACACTGGGGACAGCTGCAACAATGATGACAATGCCACTAGTGAGGAGGTCAGGAGGTTGAACAACCCAGGCATATATACCCACTAGGTACACACTTGGTGTGCTATAACCTGGACTCTGTAAGATACCCCTCATCCCCTCCAACATCAGGGATGACAACTACAACAACAACATTGGCCTATGGAATACCTAGCTAATGGATGCCTCTACTGGCTAGTCATAAGCACAACCGACAGCCAGTGGCAATTCATCATCACCACTCTACACTTTCCTGTCCAATACTCTCCACTCTGACTTTCATCACCATCATCATCAATTCTACCAACAGAAGTAACACTCCATGCCAAGCAGTGAAATTGGTGGAAGCCAGAAACTGCTATCATCAAAATAAAAAAGAAGACCACTAGTATTCTTGATTCTGCTGATATGTTTTTACAGAAACCAAACAAAATTAAGTCCAGAGGTGAATCAAACAGCAACTATAAATCACACAACATAGTTAACTACTTTGTTGTAATTGCTCCACGTGGAACTAATTATGTTTATTTCTCATGCAATTGGTAAGAGAGCAAGTGACAAATATATTGTTCAAGACAGTGAATTGCTCCCTGGTGATGAAGTTATGGCTGAAGGAAGATTCACCATTGGAGATCTTTTGTTCCACAGACAAGTTAAACTGAACATTCTAGCTTTCATAAGTGGTGTTCAGATGTCACTAAAACTAGAAAATTAGCAAATGTACACATACATGTGGAAAGGGCAATCCAGCAGATTAAAGTGCATAAAATCCTGAAAGAGTGCCCATTTCTTTAATTGGGAAGATTGACAAGATTCTCTGAATATGTACAACGGTAGTAAATATTTGAGGAAGCTTGATTCAAGACCAGGTTAAAGACATTTATTACTTAATTTTAAGTTTAAATGATATTAATCTTAGCATTTGGACACTCTAAAGATATACTCAGTTTTTATTTTTATAAAATAAATAATGAAAATACAAAAGCAAATCCATACACTAAATCTGTTCTTATTTAGAGTTTCCTTTTCATTAACTTTTCTTTCCTCATTTATTTCTTGTTTTTGCTACATTTTTGATGATAATAACTTAAATATCACAATAAAAATAGCATTAATTAATACTTTTCATGTAAAAAATAACTTTGTCCTTTGATATGACATATACAGACCCTGTTATTTTCAACATGACAGTCGTGTTCAAAGCTGCAAGGTCTTCTGTCCATGATGCCATGACAGAGTGCCTACCATAATTTTATTTAAACAATATTTTATTATTAATAATAAATTATAATGGCATAAATCAGTCTTCTAATGCTTACCTCATTTAGAGCCAGACTTGCTGAGGTATGCTTTACTAAACAAAGAAAACAGGTAATTTTAAATATAAAACAAATAAAAATATTTAACTGTGTTTAAGTCCAAGTAATCATAATCAATATAATAAATGATATTCATATTAATTATCTTGATTCTCCATGACAAAAATTAATATAATAATTGTTACTAATACTATTTAAACTGTAGGGTGAGGGTGGGAGGAGTCCTAGATGGCACTTCTTTGAAACTCAAAACCTGGAGTGATCTACCTTTTATTTTTGTAAAAAAAAAAAAAGAGAGATCATTTTCAGTCACAATTTAAAATACATCTTTCTCATCAGAAATAATAGACAACTCAATTCATGGTTATCTGTAAACATATTTATATGCTTTACAAGTTATTTTTATTTGCAAGCCTATGCATGTACTTTAAAGTAAATTTTATTAAACTATGTAAATTCTAAGATTGTAAGAGTCACATCAAAATCTACTTAGTTATTCTGCAAAATCAGAAGCAAATACAGTTCTCTAATGTTCTACCTTAGTTATGCATTATCACGTGTCACGTGATGATCCACCTGTTCTCATTGAAAACTCTTTTTTGTATATTAAAACTTACTTTAATTAGCTAAGCCACAGCCATCACAGATCTATATCACAGCTATCTTATCAACTACAGCTGGTTGGGAGAGGCTATCAAATTAGCACTACTGACTACATCTCTCCTCTGACCCTAGGTTGCTGGAATATCTGTTATTTAAGGAGCTGAGGTGTGCCCAGTCACAAGCTGAGGGCATAAACAATTTAATAATTGTATCAAATACTAATCTTATTGTGTTTAATTGGTGCCATAATAGAATCGTTTGAAATTCTTTTACTTGATCATACCAATTTCCATTCCTGGGATGTACTCAGCCTATACAATTATATAATTAAACCTTTTCCAAAGGATTCTAATTTCTACAAATGAGCCTTTGGATTGACCTGTCAAAAGATAGGTTAATTTAATCTGTCTAAAATTAAACATTTGTTTTCTTTTAATATGTTTCTTCTTTGTATATTTAAAATGTTAATTGGCTAACATATTTGAAATTATTTATCCATTACTGACTGAAAAAATATTACCAAATGAAGTCACACAACTCAGTGAAGGCAGATCAGATCATTAATCAAAAATCAATGCTAATTGAAGCCCCACTATACCGTTAGTTTTCATGGAGGCTATGCATTTATAATTACATGTATTTTGAAATATTAAGATTATGACAGAGAATGAAAATAAAACGTTTGGATTTCTTATCTTATTAATTCCTTTGCATTGCAGCTAGCTGAGCTATGGAGATGTGAATATATCTGTATGATTAATGGCTGATCAGAAATGTCCTGAATTAATGTCCAACCACTAGCATTAACTCTGAATACTGGGCCCCCTGTAAAAAATCTAAAATGACCCCTACATTTTCCAATCATATGCACGTGTGCATACCCTGCTTCACGGAGAATCAGCTTGCCATGAAAACTTGATCATGTGTATATTTTTCAAATTTCATTTTTTTTTAATGGAACAAATATTAGGTCCCTTCTATTGAAAGGCTCCCAAGCATTGCAGTGGGAGTAGTTACACCAAGTTCAACATACAAAAATGTTGGTTAATGCAATTTTGTATTAGATGCAGCATAATAATTACCTAAAAGGGGAAATCACCTAAAGAATACCAAATATTTGATGTACAGTTAGTTAGTGCAAATAGATATTATTGTTTCCTGGGTCAATAACAAGTATTGAAAAGCACAGAGACCACTCTATCACCAAGACAAAGTACAGCACAATAAAGACTATGCTAACTAATTAACCTTTTGAAATAATGATATTTCATTCATACGTCCTATAATATTACTTTTATTAGTCTCCCTTTAGGTATTTGTTTCTTTTTTCTATATTTCTCTAGTAGATTAATAAATTGTTATCATTTATATTTAACTGGATAGGCTCTAAGTCTAATATTAAAAAGAAATGCTGATATAAAAGGAAAAGGAAATGGGTAGTTAAAATGCAATTCACTAATTAGTTTTTCAACTCTTCATTATCTCATTAATCAAGTTATTTTATTGAGTTTTTAAAAAAAACCATATAAAGTTTACTGTAATCCTTGTTTTTTGTTTATGATATTTATTTTGTGTTAGTATAAGTATATTAGTCTGCAATAAGTATTAAAGCATCTCAACTGAAATAATTAGATATATAATGGCAAGACCTCAGAAAAGTAAGTTTAGCAGATCTGTAAAAATATGTACCTATTCTTGCTACACTGGCTAGCACCTTTATCTATACACTTAATTTTGAACATCTGTCTGTTGTCCACTATAAAGCTAAGAATTCCTATTTTAAGCACAACATATCATATATCAATAGATTCATCTTGATAACAGGAAGCTTTTAGATTTAGAAGCCTGAACTGGGATTTTAGGCTCAAAATAACTATTTTTTCACTACCCTACTCTTTCCATTAATGATATTTGACTATAGGCATAAATATTGGATAATTTCACTTACTATGAATGTGACACAATCCAATTTTAATCTGATCCACCTCTGGGAGGCTCTTTGTAATCTCATCTGTAATCAAATGACATCCACGCTTCTTGGGTGACAAATTTACTTCCCTCTGATGCCAAACAGTATTCCCAGTAGCTGTTGCCATACTGCTATAATTACTAGAAAACCTGCATAAAATATGCATATTTTAATAATAATGTGGTTTTCTTTACGAGGATTTGCAGGGATATATGGTATCCCAGCTGCTTAAAAAAGAAATATACTTTACTTTTGAGCCAATTTCCTAAATTTTCCATTTATATATTCAGCTTATAGAGCTGTTTGCACCCCACCCATCAAATGCTTTGCTTTCAGGCTAATATTAAAATAAGAACTGCACACATAAAACATTTACTAATATGGGATTTTAGAATATATTAAATATCAAAATCAAAGGCAGAAATGATTTATTTGTAATAAGAATACAAAATGACAATAAATTAAATCTTAAAATAAATTCATCACTTAACATAAGTTTAATTTTTTAAAAATTTAAATCACCTAAAAAGTTTTTTGTGAAGGGCTTAAAAAAAAAAAAGGATCATCATTGTACTGCTATATTTCTATCATCCAAACTAATGACAGAAATAACACACTTGAGTCTTTGACAGTAATTTTTATTTAAAATTATGAGTGGAAGTTTTCCACACTGTACTAAATACTGTGTACTGGTATAAATTTACTTTATTTTAATCCAATTAAGTTTGAATATTTCCATATTTAATGGAATATTAAACACTCTGAATTGAGCGTACATTGGCTTTCTATTTCTTACGTATTTCTATTTTCAGTTAAATTTTCTGTTTCTCTTTATGTCGTGCATTAATTATTTATCATTAGTTCGTTTGTATGAAAAGCTGTATCGCTTTGTTTCACCTAAGTCTGAATGTTTTCACACACGGTAGACTGTATTCCACTGAACTCTAATGAGTAGGCCAAACTAGATGCACTACTTGAGTTCTAGTTCTACAGGGTGGCCACAATGTTTTGTTATCCCTTGTGGTTCAAATATAAACTTGGATATTCATAGATTTATACACAGACAAAATTCCATTATTCCGCGGTTTAATTAACTGCATATGCATCATTCCTTAATAGAATTACATGTATTTTTGCTTAATTGTAAATGATGTAGGCAACACATTTCACTACGTCTCAAAACTGGGGCCAGCCTGTACTCCGGGCCATCTTAACAGCGTTAATAAAGGCCCACGGGCAAAGCAGTGCAATGGGGCCCCTGCCTACAAACTACTCACAGGAATAAAACATACATAGATTAGCACGGGGCCCCTATGCTAGTGATGTCCCGAGCAACTGCCCAACGTGCCCTAGCGTTAAGACTTCATTGCCTGTACTCACTGTTTAACCAGATCGCTAGAATAACTCAACTAAATCTGAATCAGTGAATGTAGCTGTGTCTTTTTTTAAAAGCTGTAATTATAGCACGTACGCTAATTTACACAATACACCGAAATATACATGTAGCCTAAGCATGTCCTTCCATAAAAAGTAGTTTACAAAATTTGATATGAAGAATAAATTTTCAAATGGTATATTTTTTATTTGGTTAAATGCTGGAATGGGACGAGCATCATACAGACAAAATAATACAGGGATGTTCTATTGCCAATCCAAAGGAGAAAATGAAAGTTAAATTTTACTGACTTGGGACTGACTTTAAAGTATGTCATACTTTTCTAGAACACGTCTTACCCTCCTGCAGCTTTTGATCTTTACAGTTCCTCCGCCGAAGTTAGTCTCATTGATCACCCTGACCCATACATTAGTATGTTGGTCAGTGACTTGTTGAAGACACCTCCAACAAAACAATAAAATACAAGTTTATATTGCTTATCATACAATGCTTTCTGGCAATGAATAAAATAAACACATTTTATAGCACTGTATATTGTCCCCCCCCAAAAAAAAAAAAAATTAAATTTAGATTTTCATATGGTGATATGATTTTTAGTTTTGTAGTCTTTTTTTTTAATTTTAAAAAAGCCAATTCGGTCTGCCCTTTTAATTCCTTGTATATTAGTATTAACTGTTTACCTTTCTGTATTTGTCGTTGAATTTATTTATCTGGTCCATTGTGCAGTAGTATATGTCTGGTCTTTGTCCTGAATTATTTTCTAATGCTTTTACTCGAAAGTACTGAATCGGTTACTATTAAGTACTTGGTGTCCTTGGATTTAGTTTGACATGCGTGTAAAATTCCTGTTACTTTGTTAGTATAGCTAACATTTCTGCTAAAAATATTAAAATGTTGTCTGTAATTTTTAAGTTAATAACGGTTTCATTTTGAATACTCATATTCCCGGGGTTTTTCCCGTTTGTTGGGTCATTCCAACCATATATCATTTATATGTATACTTTTATCCAGCCAGGGAAATCGTAGTAAGAACGTGTTTTTTAGATCGGAGAAATCTTCTTTGAAGAATTTTTTTTAAAAAAAGTATTCTATTGGAAGATGGTGAGTTCAGTCAATTGTGAGGTTTAGTTGTTTGGTTTGTTAGTGGTTTATGAAAAATTTGCTTCCATTGTTTCTATTCTATTTCTTTTTTAACGTTGATGTTTCTGAGGAGAGATGGTTATATATTGTGGTGGGTTGTGGTGAAAAGACTTCAGCGTATCTTAGGGACAGGATATATTACTTTTTGCAGTAAAATTATTGAAAAATTAGTATTAATATCCACACATATCAACAGCTGCAAAACGTTTTTTATTTCGGGATATGTAAACAGTTGGCAAATAAACAAATTATTTGCGTACAAATAATATGTGTCCTACAATTAAGCACAATTGAGAGTGATTTCCCTTAGTAAACGCTGGTAAGTTAATTAAAAAATTTGCGAGTGTTACTGTAGTGTTAGTAGTTCTTTCAGAGGATATTATTATTTCAAAGGTTCAGTGTCGCTTTAAAAAAAACAAAACAAAACTTCATAGTTCTCTCAGAATCACAAATGGTAAATATGGCGCTAAGCGCACATAGCTAGAAAAGCGTCATTTACCTAAGAACACTGATGTATTTAATTAATTTTGCCTAACGTTAAAAAATGTACTGACAAATAATGTGAAACAGTGTAAATAGTTTAGGCTTTAGTAGGCCTATAAATCCATTGATAGAATTAACAACACAACAACTAATGATATAATACATTAATAGTCCAATACCATTGGAGTGTGGAAACCGTTACTCAGTATTAATTTAAACAAAATATTTTTAAAATTTATTTTCACCAATAATTTTTATTCTAGAAGTAGAACAAGTATTTGCTTTGCTTTGTTAGTTTGTAGACCTATACATTACATTATAAATTAATGAGGTAAGTTCTAGGTTGTCTTGAGTAGAACGCTTTTTGGTCCTATAGAGAAATCCTATAGGCTCAGGCCAAATCTCAGAGACAACAATCCCCACCTGCGTTGGTGATTTCTAAGGTCAATATTGGTCTTATCAAACACTAAGAAAAACCTAGAAATTTCAAATTTTATTTTTAACCCTGGACCACCAAGGATCAGATATAATAAGTTTAAATTGAGACTGAGAGGCTGTTATTGTGTTAATGAATTGGAAATTAATTCAATTTACAAGATATTATGTTCATTACTCATGCAAGGAGTCCAAGAAACAATGTTTAAAAGCATTCAGCTGGACATTAATGTCGTGTGTCACTGAAAATAATATCTGATGTAAAATTAAGAAGTACAACTACAAATATGTGAAGTGTCAAGACTATAAATCTAATTCAGATTGAATTAAAATAATAATGTGACAAAATAACATTTGCCAGAGTTAAAGTTTAGAGAGAGTTAAGTACATCCTATACTACTTTTACTAGTATTAATAGTAATAGGATATAGCTTTATTTGTGACAGTACGTTATGTCTCATTTGAAATAAGGAATTCCACAAATATATTCTGCAAATCTTTTCATAAAAAAGGATGACTCAATGACTAACAGTCTAAACTCTAAGGCCTATAATTTGCATACCATCTTGAATAGCATCATGATCTAAGTTCTGTATGGAAAACTGATGACTTTGTACATCAGGACTTACGATTACTAGGTGACCATCATATTATCAAATTATCAATACTTGTATCCAGATACTGAAATACAACATTAATTTGATTATTGAATAAAAAATTGATAAAAGGGGAAATTTGTGAGTCATCTCTTCATTAGACTCTAGAGCCTAGGCATCAAGAGAGGTTAAGGATGGATTTATGGGAATAACAGAATCAAGCAGAATTCTTTAAATTGTACATTAAGCTGTGTATGTAGGTTAACAAATTATATCTTCATCTTCTTTCAAGGATTTGGGTTCAACATTTTTTATAAATTTAGATTTGGCAAATAAACCAAATTGCCAGCTGTCAGTTGTTTCTCCCACAAAATAAGTTAAACCTTGAATAACTTAAAACTGTTGAGGACTGCATGTTTGAGACCCTTGCCCTAACTATAGACAAATATGTTAGAATCAAGATTAGATCATGTGACTATAATGTATTTATTACCCTACCTATACTTGGCTATAGGGGAAGAATAGAATTGTGATACTGATAGACTGATATAATACTCTATCTTTAGGGGAGAATAGAAATTGGATTAGTTGAGATCATGTGACTACACTGTATTTATTGCTCCATCTGCAGGGGAAATCTAGGACAACAATTACAAATAGTTGAGGCAGAGCTTTGACTAGTTTTTATAACATCCTGCATTTATTACTAACATTACTAAAGGCCATGACATTGAGATTATGTCTTGTATACTGTATTTATTATCTTACCTTCAGGTATGATTGTTTAGATCCTATGTGTATGTGCAGTCTCTGTAATTAAAAATATAATATAGCATTTTATTAATAAATTCTTTGCAAGAAGTGTTATACTTAAATTTAATTTGATTATTTCATTAACTGTAGTTTACTTACCATATATGTATATCTTTTACTTTTGTTCACAGTTCAAGATATCAAAGACTTCTATTAGTGGTGATAGGTGAGAATGTCAGTAAGACAAAGTCCACTACCTGATACAGACATGGTCACAGTCATGGAGAAAGATGGAGAGATGAAGCAGATATCATGTAATTCACCTATTCCTCTGGTATTGCTCTTCACAAAAATTTTTGCACACTTTTAAAATTAGTAACTAAAGCAGCATAAAATTTGAAAGCATTATATACAGTACAATTTGTATTTTATTTCTATGATAGTGTGAGGCATTTTCATTTTGAATTTTCTTGTTTGTTGTTTTTTTAGCACTTGGCATATTGTTAAAGATAAGTAGTTAGTAGATAACAAATATTAATTTTATTAAATTACATTAATTAGCATATTGTATCACTTACATAGTTATAATAATATGTTTCTTTCTTTAATTAAAAAAAGTCAGTATTAAATTCTGTAGACAGGATAGCTTTTGAAAACATTCATCTCCCTCTCCCCACAATCCTGATAGTGATATAGTACTTTTGAAGGAAAAAATCTTAAAATACTACTCTTGGTTTAATTTTTAAAAAATCATTTTTTATGTGTTTTTCAATGAAGAAAGTTCCTAGTTAATAATAATATAAACTGCTTTAAGGAAATAATGCCCCGGTTTGAAATTTTATTTACAATTTAGTTCCATGTTTAATAAATGTACAGCTATAAAACTATTACAAAAGCAAGCAAATTTAAGATTGAACCATGCATATGATATGAATATCTGAAATAACTATAGAGTGAGCTGTCAGGAAAAACCAAATCTTCTCCAGTTTTGAACTAAACATTTGGTTACGCTGTTATTTACTGAAGAATAAGGAAAAATCAAGAAAACATTATGCATTAGGAAGGTTCTAACTTCTATGTATCTTTAAGATTAATAACAGATAACATGGAACTAAATTGTAAATAAAATTTCAAACTTTAAGTATTATTTCCTTAAAGCAGTTTATATTAATTAATGATATATTTTGCTTTAATCTATAATTTATTTTCTTGAATATTCCTTTTTTAACTAAAATATAGCTGCAGAACTATCCAGAAGTATCATTCAAGTCAGATGTTACTCTAGTTTCATCTCACAGGGAGGCTTCCAAGACTGCTTTCATACCTACAGATCGTTCATTTTGGCAGCAAGTTCTCCATGCATGGTAAAGTGGTATATTAAAAATTTTGTGTATTTAATTTTCTGACAATTTTAATGTTTTGAATTTTGAATTTTTAAAAAGTGTTAATAGGGTCTGAAATTTTATGTCAGATTATTAATAGCATGATGTTTAGATGTAAACTTCTAATGTGTTTATAAATAACAGGTGGTTCAAATAACTTTTTTAAAGTTAATTTATAAATGTATATCATTGCATTAAAATAGGTACCAGCAGAAAAAATTATTAATGAATAACTGCTTAAAATATTTTTTTTAAAGAAAGTACATGAAAATGTAAGAAAAACAAACAAAAAAGTAAGTGATTATCTTCATTGGTTACTGAGATATACTCTTATATACTTATATTTATTTGTGAATTTGCGTTCACACAAGTTGCCAAAGAGTCAACAACATTTTGAAAGTTACTTATTTTGAAAAAGAAGTTGTTGTGTATCATTTGAAATAATTATTATCATGCAACTTGCCTGTCAGAGTTGCTCTAAATAGTAAATTTTTGCACTCCAATTTACACAAAACAACATTTTTTAGATCGACCAGTGGTTGATGTAATAGACTGGTAGGTATAAATTATATTTTGGGGGCAGTACCTATTACCTACAACAATGAAATTTTTTTCCAGCAAGGTCTATCACTTACATTTAAAGATATACACAAGCAAAATTTAAAAAATCATCAATTTTTATGACATAAACAGTTGATTTTTCCAAAAAATGTAACAGAAAATCATAAATATTTTAAATACCTTTGCAAAAAAAGCAATGAAATTTGGTATTACTACTAGTACTACTAGCAACAACTTTAATTTCAATTTACATTTGAGACAGGTACAGTTGTTAATTGTAACTATTATTAATATTTATTATTAAATCTATTCTAAATGTATTTGCATCTTGTTATACTTCCCCAGGCATGAACAAGGGTTTACTGGATTTATTGAAGAAATTGTCAATAGGAAAGATAAAGGTAATATATGACTTTTTGCTTTTATTAAATTCTTTTTGTTTGTAAAAGGAAGCTATTTCTTCATAACAGTTCTTATTTTATATCACTATAAACAAGTCATATAAAATAGGAACTGTTATGAAGAAACTGGACAAAGTGATTTTCAGAAGCAAATTTTAGTTGGACTATTAATTTAGAATTCTTTTGTTTCTTGTGCGTTCACAAGAATTACATCATAGTTTATAAACTTTAAAATGTTCAATATTGTCACGGTTATGAGAAAATATTAATAAAATTGCGTTCACAAGAATTACATCATAGTTTATAAACTTTAAAATGTTCAATATAAATTAAAAACACATTCTGGAATCAACCATTTCATTAAATTTTTTAATCATTCACATGTATTAAAACTAAATATGTATAAATAAGTATAAATAAATCTTTTATCCAGAAAGTTTAAAATCTTAGCTGTTTAAGGTTTCCAGATTTTCTTTATTTTTGGTCCTAGGCAACTCTCTCTTATGTGGATCACATACCAAGGTGAAAAGTACATAACTGTTACTTATTAATAATGGAATTCCAAAAGAAATACTATATGATGCTTATATTTTGTATTTTTTATGAAATGAATAAAAATTGCACTATTTGAATCAGTTTTTACTTTTCATTTCTTTGTAAAAACATATTTTTAATAAAAACTTGAGCCAACTTGACTTAAACTATGCTTGTCTGCAACATAAAATTACATTTCTCTGAAAATTATATTCACATTTCATTGCTAAATTTAGACCATTAAACATTCTTTAAACATTCTTATTTTAAAATGACCAGTGAGGAAAATGAATGAGCTATGTTATATTGATAACTTTTGTGTTGATCCCTTAAAAACTTCTACCATGTATCATATTTGCAGGATTTTATATAACTTTGCTGTTTCTTTTAAATAACTTTTAATACCTGTTTTTTATGTCCTGTGATTTAGCTTTTTGTGTTTGTATGTGCATATCTTTTTCACATGTAAATGGCTTTGTATTTTTCTGTCCCCCTTTTTCTTCTCCACATGACTTGTGTGTCCTCTGAGGCCAGATTTCATTTCAATTTCCCCTATAAATGTAAATGATTTGTGTAAATTAGTTCATTTGTTTTTCAGTGTCCCCTTCTGTGTCTTATTTGGCAACGTACATGTTAAGCTTTCTAAGGACGGTCAACTCTCTCAACAGTTCTATGTTTCCTCACCTCTCTGTAAGTAACTGGATTCCATTTTTGAATTTTTAATTTTTTTTCTAGAACCATAACTTATAATATGAAGATATAAAGATAAAACTTCTGGGCTTAAAGTGTGCTTTCCTGACAAAATTATTCATTGTAATAAGTTTTTCTTGCCTTTTTTGTATATTGTCAAAAATTGAACACCTGTAAATATGAACCATTAAAAAATATTTCATTTAATTAAAAACCTGTTATGTTAAATAATCTAAACTTCATAACTGCAATGTTGATGGGCTTAAATAATTTCTTAAACTTAACAAACTGTCTTGTTGATAAGTTTAACAATTCAGTGATGTTGATAATCCATGATAATTTTAATTTAAAAGTATGATGATGATGAATAATCATGTACTCACTTGTACTTTACAACTTTGATGCTAATGAATAATGCTTTTTGTCAGCATAACTTAATAGCTATGATGCTGATGGATAACCCTGTCGTCAGCTTACTTTAATAGTTATGATGTTGATGGATAATTTCACAATCTCTTAGAAACTCTTCTATCTCAGTATGAAATGCAAAGTCAGCATGAAAAAATCTTAAGATTGCAATACATAGTGTCAAAATGTTTAGTGTTTGAGTGAGCATTAGTTCATCTGTTTTCTTGAGGTTTTTTTGTACTGTAAAGAATAAAAACTTTTATAAGTGACTCCGACTACTTTTTTTTTTTTAACAGGTGATAGTCTTGTTTCAAAGGCAAGAAAGTCATGAGAAAATATAATGATTTGAAATCAGTTGTTTATAAAGAGTCCATGCTAGAAACAGAATATTAAGGAAATGATCCATGGATTTTCTTAGAAAATAAGTGTGTCAACATTTTAAATTTAAAATGATTCATAGCTGTTGGAATTTTTGTAATAGTAGTAAAACCATGTATTTTAATAAAATAAATACATGTATGATTTAATATTTAAATAATACTATTTTAGAAATAATTTAAGTCATAAACACACATTTCCTCATTTTTCATTAAAAACAAAGCAAAAGCACAAAATATCAGTTCTCAGCATAAAGATTTTTCATAATGGTTTTCATATATATTATTAATGATTTTTATTCACAGCTTTCAAGTGAAGATCTTTTAGTCAAGTTTGCAGAAGTGGCAAATTGGTAAGTGTGCATGAGAATATAGCAGTATGGTTGTGAGATGCATATTTACACAAATCTTATTTTTTACAACTACTTTATAATTTCAAGCAGAATTATGACAGTTACTTTAACACTTTCTTTCTTTATTGAAAATATAACCTAAACATCTGCACATTACTTTAACACTTTCATTCTTTGAAAATATAGCCTAACCATCTGCACAGTTACTTTAACACTATCATTGTTTATTGAAAATATGGCCGAACAATCTGCACAATTACTTTAACACTTTCATTCTTTATTGAAAATATAGCCTAACCATCTGCACAATTTCTTTAACACTTTCATTGTTTATTGAAAATATAGCCTAACCATCTGCACAGTTACTTTAACACTTTCATTATTTATTGAAAATATAGCCTAACCATCTGCTATCTTCAAACTTCATCTTTAAATCCCAGTATGAGGAATATTAGGTTTTGTATTATGCCAGTATGTTCACTCATAATTAGCAGATTGAAAAAAAATGGGGGAAAAGTACTTAGAAAAGTTTATTTAAAGTTGTGCCTTATGTGACAGTAACCGAAAAAGCTCTTATTTGTTTTGTAAATCATTCTGCAGGTCTGAAAGTCCAGTTCGTGCATTTGCTTGGCATCCTCATATCACCAAATTTGCACTGGCATTGCAGGATGATGCTATTAATGTTTACACAGCCAACAACACTTTGGTTCCAGTTCTTAAACATAAATTGCAAAAAAATGTTTCACATCTTGCTTGGCAGTGAGTTTATTTATGTGTATTAATGCTTGCAAATTGTGTTTGACTTGTTCATTGTTTCTTCAACTTAGTTAAGCTGATATATGGTTAACTACACATTATTGTTTGATTACTTTTAATCAGTAGTACTTTTATCATATATCAGAGTCAAACTATATACAAAGTGAATTTATGAAATGTTAATGAATGATTACTTTAAATATGATTTAGAACACGTTTTCTTGATTTTGACATGGACAGTTTATAGTTTGATAACAGAATAGAGAATTCCAGAAAATTAACATAGAGTCAGTAACAATAATTTAAACATTTTCTAGAGGATTTTGTTTCTTGATTTGTTTCTTTGTCATTTATGTTATATTATTACCATAAAGAGAATTACTTATTAGTTATCAGCCCGTTTATTTGTGCCTTGAACAGTAATTTCCAAAAGTGGCGTTTATGACAGTGAATTGCAATTTATGTCTGTAAAGAAAAAACAAACCTACCCAAAGGAATAAGACAGACATTTTTAGTATAGAATTTGTATATAAGATAATTAAGTAGATAATCACTTGGAATAATCTCTCAGAGGTTAATAATGAGTTTAATTTGAAATCATAATGGACAAATAAGATATTTTGTTATGAGAAGGAGATAAAGGTGATATGACTTATTGATTTGAATAAATGAGTTACAGTCACATGATGATAAATTAGACTGGAAGGAAATACTTTGTTGAACTGATTGATCTTATTTATTAATAGACCTTTATCAGCCTCTGTGCTTGCTGTTGCCTGCCAATCCTGTGTTCTTATTTGGCATGTGGAGCCTAATTCTTTGGCAGCCAGGTAATGATAGACACCATCAAACATAAAAGTGTACTTTGTGTGTATCTATGTTTGTGTGTGCGTAAGTGCATGTGTACATGTGTGTGTGTGCATGCATGTTGTGCATAAAACCAGATCACTGTGCTAATAAGCTGGAGGGTGATATATGGTATTTTGTTTGAAAAAGTGTTTGTTAACTGTCTAATTGCTATCACTGTGTATTCTGCATGTTCAATCCAGATGTGGTTTTTTTTTTATTTCTGCTTTCTTGATTTTAGAATTGTTATTCATTTTCCAAGCTGTTTCACCCTTCATTTACAACTGCCATTTTTAAATTTGAAATCTTGCTCATAACCTACTTCTGTTGGAACTTAGTAGACAGATGTTCTATATACTTTTTTAATAGTTTAGTTTGATTATGTGCCCTTTATTACTGTTGAAGACTTTCAGATTTTACACTTAGTGTTCCATTTAAAAAGGTGTTCTAGATTTACAGATTTCACATGCATAGCCCCATTTAACTCTGTTGAAGATAGACCTTAGCAAGAGGTTGGGTTTTTATTTTGTCATTATATAAAATATTGCTTGTTCATGATTTAGTTTTAATAGCTTCAGCATGAGTTTTTCTTTAAATGTATAAAATATATCTTGTATTATCAAGGTTAGGATTTTGTTGAAAAAATATTTTATGTTTGATTAGGCCTTCAGCAAGTTCAGTGCAAGTGTTACAACAGCTGGGACATTTGCCAGTGACCCGGCTTGCCTGGGATCCAACTGGAAAAGTTCTACTTTCTGCAGCTCCCACAGACACTGCAATCATGGTTATTACTTTCAAGACTCCTTAGTTAATTCATTATTTAGTGCTATATTTCATTATTTAGTACTAATTTGTAGTTACCTATAGGCTATCCAGTTATCTTTTAATTCATACTTTTATTTATCTCTTATTTAGTTCTATATTTCATTATTTAGTTAATAATATGGTTATCTCTAGGCTATTTTTTTTTTATCTCTTATTTAAAACTTTAATTTTTCTCTTATTTAGTCCTATATATAATTATTTAGTAATGATATAGTTATCTTTGGGCAGCTTCTGTTATCTCCTCATATTATTTAGAACCTTTATTTATCCAATATTTAGCATATGTCATTGTTTAATACAGTTATATCGAAGATATCTTTAATTAACTAATTTGTTACATCATTCATCTCATTATTTAGTACTAACATTAACTAAAATTATCTCTAGGCTATGTATTGTTATCTTTTATTAAGAATATTTTACCTCATATTTAGTGCTGTATGTCATTATTTAATACTAATATTATGTAGCATCTATAGGCTTTCATTGGTTATCTCATTATTTAGGATAAATATTTTGTTATCTCAAGGCTATTTTTGACATCTTTTATTTAAACCTTTATTTATCTTCTAAGTTCTACTTGGTACTATATGTCGTTATTTAGTACTAATATTATGTATGTGCATCTGTAGACTATCATTATTTATCTCATTATTAAGTACTAATATTATGTAGATATCTCTAGACTCTCTTAGTTATCTTATTATTTAGTACTATATTTAACTCTTACCTCGATGGCCACTATTTATAGAGCAGTTTTTGCAATGATGCTCAAAGCAACTGTATATTGACCAGTCAATTTGTTTAGATATGACACCCTACAAACAGTGGTTTTTTATGAAGTGCGACAAAATTGGGTTATCATATTTGAACTGTTATATCACCCACAAAATGAATCCTATTTATTTTATAATAGTACTAAAAGTTACTTAAAACTGATTTTCTCATTAAAATTTATTTTAAAAATATCCTGTTTCAGTGCATTTGTTCAAAAACCAATAATACATTTATTTTAAAATCTGAAAGCTGATAATGATGAATAAAAATATATTTTTAAAAGTTTAAACTAAATAAAAGATATTTGGAAAATTATGTACTCTGTGTCTGTAAAATTAAGAATCCATACATTGATCTCTAGTGTTTCTATTTGTTTAATTTTGGGTAATTAGCTTTTTTGAAGCTTTGTTTCACATTATTTAATATTATTTATCTTTTTAGTACTTCTCTCCTTGCTTGTCTCATTATTTGGTACTAAATATAGCTATTTTAAAAGATTTTATTTCTTTCATTATTTATGTTTGGTAGTAGTACTAATAGTGATCTCTTTACTCTAGTTACTTATCTCTCTATTTGTCGTATTATTTGGTCTGTACATTTAGGTTATATCTAGACCATCTATAGTTTTCTGTTGCATAACAAACAGATGGGAGTGGTTTTAAATTTTAACTGTTTTAGGCTTGGAGTGTTCCTACTGAGCTGTGCACACCAATGAGACGATTTGATGGAGGTGGAATTTCTTTTCTGGCTTGGTCACCAGATGGCAGTAAGGTGCTATCTGCTACTCCTTCTAAGATTTTTAGGTATAATGTTTTAAAGTGTTTTGGGGGTCATAATGTTGATTTAACTATTATTTATTGTGCTCAGATATGAGCTGTTTTTGATATGTTTGTCTGCTTATTGAATAATATTGAATGTTAACAAACATTCTGGGTATAATCTTAAATACTGCTAGTATTACCCATTTTCGTTTAGGTTCTGTCAGAGAAATGACATCAGTTTGGTTTGATTATGCTTGGTGTTTGAGGTAAATATAAACTTTTTAAATACAAATTGTCAGTAATGTATTTTTGGGGTCCATAGGGTATGGGAGACAAACAACTGGAATTGTGAAGTATGGTCTCATCTTTCTGGACAATGTACAGTAAGTCTTTATAAATTTTACTACTTGTTATTTATTGTTATCATTAACAAGTAGATATTTCTATTACTTATTTTAATTATCATTATAAGTTGGTCATTAGTCTTTGCAAAGTTCTACAGGGTTCCCAAGCAGGTCTGGAATTCTAGAAAATGTCTGGAATTTGATTTTAGCTTTTCCAGGCCTGGAAGAGGTCTTGAAAATCAGTAAATATCAAAATAGTTTTGGAAAAGTCTTAAATTTGAGGGTTTTGGGTTTTTTTACCATTTTAATTTTGAGGTCGTCTGACAGAAAATAAGACAGAAAATAAAAAATCGTTTTAATGTTTCGGTCATCAACTGGCAAAAAATTGGAAACTAGAACAACAGACTTGCCTTTTTCATTCGGAGTAATTGCCCTTTTTGGATAAAATATGCATAATAAGAAAATGTGGAAGAGTGCAGCCTTTGTGACTTTCTAATTTCTACTGATCTTAATTGGCAGGAGGGGTCGGGTTACATGGAAAATAATTTTCATATTGATAAAAACACCCATCGATTTTGATTTTTTTAAAAATCAAGTCAACATAATCTCACAGAATGACCCTCATCCCTCGAGAAGAGCCAGTTTTCACTAAAAAAACCTTTTTTTTCAAAACTTTTTGTCAGAAATAAACCAAACTTTGCAGGAAGCAAGAAGAATCTATCCTGAATCGGAAAGAGAAAACAAAATTCATATATCTTACAATACTTCTGGAGATATATACCCTACCCCCAAAAATTGTGGTGGTGCAATTTTCACGCATGTATGTCATAACTCAGGACCCATTCATCCGATTATAGCCAAATTTGGATATGTTCTAAGCAGTCACAACATCTACAAGCCTGAATTATTTCACAATTTTCCCGTTAATAATTTACAGAGGCATTTGGCTTAATTAGCACTAAAAATGGCACATTTTCTGTTACCGCTATCTTGCATGACATTCCTAGTGTACTTTATACATTGTATTAGTATTCGAAAGAGGCATCAATTTCCAATTGCTGGACATCACATTCAAAATTTTATATACTCTATTAGGTTAATCAAGATCACCCATTTTTACATTTCTGCCCCAAATACCTGAAAATACAAAGTTGAATTTTTTAAATCTTGGCAATATTACGCATCAGGATGTGAATGAATGATAATAATATGTGCTGAGCACGATTCTGAAATTAGTTTTTAAAATGTACAATAGGAAATATCTGCATATTAATGAAAAATAAACACTAATTTAAAAAATAAAGAACTCTACCAATTGCCAGAATTTAATTCTATAAGTAGAGAAATTTAAGTACACCAATGCTAGAAACACCTGTCTAGAATATTTTTAAGATAGATTATAAAAACAAAAAGCTATGTCAACAACAAACATACACTTAACAGTGAAGGAAATTACACTATTTTTGTGAAATTTCCTACCATTTAATTTTCGTATTTAATATCTACATGTCAGAAAGCAACTGAAATTGGCATGCATCAAACTGAATGTATTCTACAGATGTCACTTATTCTTGTTAATTCCAGATATTCGTTTTATTTTAATTCGTGTTAGCCAACACCCCCAAAAATCCAGATGTGAACATTTTCAAAGTTGCACAGCGTCATAACTTGAGAATTGTTGGTATGATTTTAACTAACTTTGGATATGTTGTAGGCATACACACCCTCTATAAGCTTGAGTTATTTGATAAGTATTGTTTCTGTGATGCTAACATGCTAGTTAAAGATTATGATTATTATTAATTAATTAATCACCTGTAACTACCGTATTTTCTGGCAAACAGGTCGACACAAAGTATAAATCAAGGTAAGTTTTTTACTAAAAATTCTCATGTTTAAGCCTATAATCACCATATATGACGACCTCTTTCCTTCATGCCTAACCACCATCAGAAATAACTTCCTACTAATACCACACCGGTAGCAATGATAAATTGAAATTATGTAGTGAATTCCAGAACATGAATCGAGGTCCTTTCAACGGCTCAAGATTGCTAATATGTGGAACAATGGAAGACCCAAACTCCAGTTAAAAATCTTGTTAGTTAGCTATGTCCTGAATGAGCAAGTGTGAGAATTCGCTTGACTTTGATGTGTGCTTGTTTTACGTGTTTCATACTCTGGTTGTCTACTTAATATCTCTATTGATCTCTGACCTTCAAAGGTTCTGGGCATGCACACTGGTAACTACAAAATGGCTTATTGTACAAAATGATAACGGCATAACACTAACAGATTTATGAAATTATCACCTAGCATTTCAATAGCAAAATGCACAAAATATTTCTAAGTCCATTCTCTCTAATCAGTCAGTTAACTCACCAGTAAGATAATGGCTGCCTTTCATGATCGGACTTCTTGCCACACCAAATTCAGATTGATTAGTCAATAGAATTCTTTACAGCAGGTAAACTTTTTATCTCAGTCCATTGGCTGGTCTCATTCTTGTAAATCTTAACCATTGGATAATAAAAATTACTCATCCACCTAAACTGATTTAGATTACATCAGCAAGTCTAGCACATTCTTTACCTGTGTTGTTTACGTCTGACCTTGGCACTTAAAATTATCAGCACAAGCAATGCCCAAAGTCAGGTTCCTTTGACATTTAACAATTTATATAATAATTAAGTTTAGAAATGGGGATATGAAAATTTATTCCACCACACTTTTATTACTTCCAAAGATAATTAGTTTAATTTTAATTTTTAATTTTTAGCGTGAAAATCACTCATTTTCCATGATAGCCATTTTCAGTGACATCACTCTTGTACGATTGTACATTGTATTGTTGCTCTCTTAATGTTTCCAAAAAGAAATCAAGGGTTGCTGATCTTCCAACAGTAAAAAGCAAACTTGTAGTATTAAAATTGTGCACACTGAATGGGGTTAATAGAGGTCATCCATTTATGCATTTTGCTCCCAAAATATGCTAAATCAGACTATTTTAAATTGTCGTATTATATGGCCCATTGTAATAAATCTGTAATTGGGTGTGCTGAGCACAATTTTGAAGTTAGTTTTTTAAAATATTCTTAAGTTCCACTTTCAAACTCTTCTAGAATTTACAACTTTCTGTGCTTGTCAACTGATATATTTTCATTGACTTTTGTATTTGTACATGGTGTACTTTTGTGTGCTTTTAGTTTCATTGTAAATTTGCATATATTTTTAAATACATATCAGGGATGATTTTAATTTTTTACTTTTAATTTGGGTAATATCTATCTGAAGAAAGCTTAAGATTTTGCAGGTAATTATTTTTTTTTTTTAAGTGTAAGAAAAATAAATGGACTCTGAGTTTGTATTACATTAGGCAGCCTGCTGGAGCTGGGATGGCCACATCTTGTTGTTCACTATGGAATCTGACACTGTGCTGCATTCAGTCAGGTTTAGACCCTCTTTTCAGCACTGGCTTCATTCAGAGTCCAGTGTGACTGCCGATAAAGAAAATAGCAGTAGCAGTGCTGTACCAGTAGCAGATCTGTCTGAGATGCTTCCATCAACAGAAACAGAAGACATCAGCAGGTAGTGATCATTGAAGTAAACTATCTCGTTAACACCGATTTTATAAAAAGAAAGAGAAATGCTACTCCTGAAATATTGTTGCATATAGATAGCCACATTTCAATAGTAAACTCATACTTTGCTTGGGAGATTTTTTTTCCTTAATCCTTTATTTACTTAGTAATTTCCAGTTTGTGTTAATGCAAAATTTTCAAAGTTCTGGACAGAAAGAACAAAAAAGGAATAAAGTAAACATTTTTACTAGGTTTTTTTTGTGTGTGCTGAAGTTGTTTGTATAAAGCCATGATGTGTATATGTGTGTAATTATTGTAAAGCTGTTAGAACTTTTAAGAGAATAATGATCTTTAAAATTATTATTAATTATTGTTATTATCTTCCGCTTTAATTACAATACAGCTGAACATGTAAATAATACTTTTTGTTTCAACCGAATTATTTTATGTGAGTGACACATAATCTCAATTTCATTGTATTTCTGTAGCACAAATATAATCTTTGGAAGTGATAACTTACATTTCTTTTACAAGAAATGATGAATTATCTTTCTTTTTATATTTCAGCACTGGTGTATATGTTCAACAAATGGTTTGGAATAGAACAAGTGAAAGATTAGCTGTCCTATTTCAAGGTAATTTTAAAAACATTTTCATTTAAATTATGTCTAAACAATAACCTCGTCTGCTCATGTAGGTGAGTGTACATTAATGTAGAGGAATGGCAAATTTGGCAAATCTGAGTTTAAATTAATTAAAACTGATAAGATATGCTCTACTTTTGTATATGGATTGTGTGGGCATGCACTTTGAGCAATCACCCGTTATTATTGAAAGCAACATCCTGTGCATGCAGTGATGTATGCACTGTGAACAATCACCCATTATTGTTGAAAGTAGCATTTTGTGTGCAGTGGTGAATGCTTGGTGAACAATCACCCATTATTGTTGAAAGTAGCATTTTGTGTGCAGTGGTGAATGCTTGGTGAACAATCACCCATTATTGTTGAAAGTAGCATTTTGTGTGCAGTGGTGAATGCTTGGTGAACAATCACCCATTATTGTTGAAAGTAGCATTTTGTGTGCAGTGGTGAATGCTTGGTGAGCAAACACTCATTGTTGAAAGTAGCATCTTGTATGCAGTGGTGAATGCTTGGTGAGCAATCACTCTGTTGAAAGCAGCATCTTGTGTGCAGTGGTGAATGCTTGGTGAGCAATCACTCTTTGTTGAAAGCAGCATCTTGTGTGCAGTGGTGAATGCTTGGTGAGCAATCACTCATTGTTGAAAGCAGCATCTTGTGTGCAGCGATGTACTATGAACAATCACCATTATTGTTGAAAGCAGCATCCTGTGTGCAGTGATGCATGCACTGTAAGCAATCACTGTTATTGTTGAAAGCAACATTCTGTGTGTGCAGTGATGTGTGCACTGTAAGCACTGTTATTGTTGAAAGCAACATTCTGTGTGTGCATTGATGCATGCACTGAGTAATTGCTCATTATTGAAAATAATATTATTGTTTTGTAGAAAGCAACATTCTATGTGTACAGCAATGCAAGTACTGTGAGCAATCGCCCATTATTGTAGAAAACAACATCCTTTGGGTGTAATGATGCATGCACTTTCAGCAGTTACACATTATTGTTATTTTCTGATTGGACAAATGTGAGGATTGTTGATGTAAATCCTCAATCCATGTTGCCAGAAACTTCTTCATTGCTTCATTACTTTGTCATTTAATTTCCACCTTTTTGTACTCTGGTAAGTTTAAATCCCTTATTTCATGTCATTTAATTTTCACCTTTTTGTACTCTGGTAAGTTTAAATCCCTTATTTCATGTCATTTAATTTTCACCTTTTTCTACTCTGGTAAGTTTAAATCCCTTATTTCATGTCATTTAATTTTCACCTTTTTGTTAGTTAAATCTGTACTGTTCATTCAAAATACTAAGAATGGTTGCTTCAAGGACAGGGCCTTTTTGCTTGCGCTGAATTTTATATAAGCAACAAAACTTCCTCACAGACATGGCACTGTTTGAATTTTATTTTTCATTTGTTTCTCCAAAGAACAGTATGTTTTTAAAAAATCTGGATCTCCAAGAAAACAAGATGATTTGTGTGGGTGTGTTGCATGCATGCATGTATATGTGAGAGAGAGAGTTAGCAGATTGGGAGAAATTATGAGCACACAGTAAGTGCGAACTGTTTCCTGATGGAAAATTTATGGTTCATAAATGTGATCATTGTAAATTCTGCAAATTTTACGTAGAGTACATAAAACAGTTGTTCCCTTAATTGCAGGGAAATGGGTAATGGAGGCTTGGATAATGAAGACTCTTTGTAAAATGTTTACTTTGTATCATATACTACTAATTACTACTGTATATTTAGTATTTTTAAATAGTTAAGAGCTTTTAAAATGAGAGATTAAGCACTATCATAAGTCATTGTTTTTATTTATTATTATTATCCATATTACATTTTTCATAGTTTAGCATTTGCCAATTTCTCCTTGATTCTATATTCTCTTATCCAAAAATAGAACACTAAATTGAGGTTCAAACCAGACGTGTTATTTGGGCTGAAAATAGCTTATTTTTTTATCTTGCAATGCTCTTAGCTAAGAAAAATATGAATGTCTTAGCTGGTATTGGATATTTTACCACTGCTAATCAATTAACATCATCCTTGGTTGTAAATTAATTTATTTTTTATTTATTTTTTGTTTGTTTTTGTTTTTACTTACCAGTTTTTTACTCACCATTTGTGCACAACCAGTGACTCAGTCTTCTCCCTGCTTGCAGGGAATGTGAGTTCAAGAAGTAAATCTGACTTTGTAAGGGTGAATGAGAATATACACTAGAGGTTACACATATTTTGATTGGAGACTGAGTTTAAGAAGTAAACATACAAACTGTTAGGGTGAATTAGAACAAAGTACACATACTTACTTTGATTGGAGACTACGATTTCAAGAGATAAATGTACCAACTGTTAGGTGATTGAGAACAAAGTACACTTTTGATTGGAGACTGTGAGTTCTAGAAGTAAATATACTGACTGTTAGGG
Source organism: Sinotaia quadrata (assembly GCA_028829895.1). Lineage (NCBI taxonomy): Eukaryota > Metazoa > Mollusca > Gastropoda > Architaenioglossa > Viviparidae > Sinotaia > Sinotaia quadrata. The sequence goes on along the minus strand of CM054180.1, from coordinate 47,601,004 downwards.
TGATTGAGAACAAAGTACACTTTTGATTGGAGACTGTGAGTTCTAGAAGTAAATATACTGACTGTTAGGGTGATTGAGAACAAAGTACACTTTTGATTGGAGACTATGAGTTCTAGAAGTAAATATACTGACTGTTAGGGTGATTGAGAACAAAGTACATTTTCGGGTGATTGAGAACAAAGTACACTTTTGATTGGAGATTATGAGTTCTAGAAGTAAATATACTGACTGTTAGGGTGATTGAGAACAAAGTACACTTTTGAGTGGAGACTATGAGTAAATATACTGACTGTTAGGGTGAATGAGAACAAAGTACACTAGAAGTTGCACAAACTTATTTTGAATTCTTATCTTTGAATGCATCACCATGACATCTCTATGACAGCAGATTGCCATGTTCAGCTGTTGCATTAGACTTACTTAAATATAGTAAGAATTGTAATGTTTAGTAAGATTCCTGTAAGGTGCAGATTATATTTCTAAAACTACCACCAACAATAATAAGCTTTCATTTTATTGTTTTTAATTTAAATGATGACATTTGTCAGTTTCTTGTGCTTTATTTCAATTTTTTGTGTGTGTAAACAGGTCAGAATGGTACAGTACCATATATAGCCATCTTTAAAACTATCCTTCACCCCATGGTCCAAGTTTTACCAAGGTAGGTATCTTTTCAGTTTAATTACTTTTTCTATGCAACCTTTCATGGACTTTAAATATTTTTAAAATCATAAATATGTAAAAAGTACAAATTAGTTAATTTACAGTAGTATTAAATAATATTAAGCATTGAATAAAAACTATTTATTTTGTAGTCTTTGGAGATGGGAATAATTTTTTTATAAACAATCCATCAACTGAAAATAATGGAAACAGATTGTTAGTCTAGTTTTTCTTTCTGTTTCTACAAACTAGTTACAGAGGCCACCAACTGTTTAGACTGGTATCAACTTGTGTTGGAAAATTAGTCAGTATTCATTGGATAATGAAACAGTTAATGCCTTTGACAAAGAAATTATAAAAAAAGATTACATTTTTTCTCTGTATATAAAAAAAGTTTTCACTTTGCACAGAATGACTGAGGCATTTCATGCCCAGAACTGGCATTTATTTTAATTTGAAATATAAACCTGCCAATAATTGTAGTCATTTTACTTAGACTACTTAACTGTGTTTTCATTGGAATTTATCATAGTTTTGAGTATATTTGGCATAGCACATGCAAAACACTTTTTAAGTTGTTGCCATTTGCCCCCACTTTCTTGCTGTCATCTTCATGAATAAGGATTTATTGTTGCTCAACCATTGAACAATGAACTTTAAAGGATCAGATAGATTAAAGTTATTTTTAGAATGCTGAGAAACATTCTGATGTTTACTTTATGAATAATTTATTTTCTTATAATGACATCATGATGGCTATCTTTATTTACTTATATTAAATATTTCCACTATTTTTTGAAAAACTTTCCAAAGTGACTTTTATTTTTTTTAAATGTCAGACTATTAGTGTTATGAACCAAAGAAAGTTTTTCTTTGTTCTTTAATGAATTGTTAGACTGTCAACATTTGTGATGTAATGTTTTAAAAATTTGTCAGCATAACTCCAGTGCTGATGAAATTTAACTTCTGGAAATATTTCATTTGTTGTGGATTTTTCATTATAATATTAATGGAATTTCCTTAGAGATTAACATTTACAAATTATTGTGAAATAAAATAGGAGGGTGGTCATGACAAATGTGCATATCTATAATACTTAATCTACAGATTTGTCTGTACCATACAAAATTGTTGAATCAAAACACTAGTGTAAGTTTTTCTCACAACTCTCTTTCTTTGCATCTTCAGTAGAATAGGAGGAAACAGATCCATGTACAAGTTTTGAATATCCAAGTTAAGTTCTTCCCTTATTTTGTTCTTAGTTTGGGGCCTTGAAACTGTATATTTCAAAATAAAATGATGGATAATTTTGAGTGTCCAATTTCTTAATTATTTTGTACCTCGCTTATGGCTCTTACTCTTAATACTGTGTATTTAAAATAAAATAATGGCGGAAACAGATGCATATATACATTTTGAGGCAATAGATGCAAGTATAAGTTTTCAGGCATGCATCTGCACCTATCCCACTATTTTTTAAATTACTTAAATAAAATTTATATTGGATTTATGCATCCATTTTGTAGTAGACAACTCTGTATAGAACTGTGTGTGGGTATGTGCATGTGTGGGAAAAAGTTTATTGTTTTGTACAACACTTATATCCACTGTTTCAGTGGCATTGTCAAAGGATTCATAGGAGAGATACCTTGCCATATAGCTTTCCAGCCTAGTTTTGAAATGGGAGCCTTGCTGAGTGTGGTATGATTTTGTTTTATTCAAAAGATTCTTAATTTCAGGCAGCTAATGGCTTGTTTTTATGGTGAATGAAAACTAATGTTTCATTGGTTAATTATTTCAGCTTATCACAGGAAAAAGAGATTAAAAGTTAATTGTATAATGTAAATACTCATAATACAAAAAACAGAGAGCATCTGATAGTGATTTATTACCACATTTGTAATTAATTTATTTTTACAGTGAATGCACTGTATGATTTTAAAAATATTTAAAAATAATTTACATTGTATGTTCATTGCTAAGGACTTGAACAAACCCATTGTATTTTAATTGGTACTCTCCTGACTCAGATTTTATAACCACCACCCCTACATTTAATACTATATCATTTGAATACTCTACAGAAGATCTAAAACAGCATCAAGGATAATTTCTAGAGTACCAAGAACTGGTCATGTTATTCTCTTTCACAGCTTTAATTGCCTGTTTTCTGGCTTGGGTGTGAACTACCTAAGAGCTCTTCTAGTTCAGATGTGAAATACCTATCTGAAAAGTTTAAGCTAAGTGAGAGACTCACTCAGATAAAAATAAAATAAATAACAATTTGCATTTCTAGACTATGATGACACTTTGAAGTACGTTTTAGTAAGTGAGAAATAAAAAGTCTCAGCTTCATTTTAAAAGCACAATGGTACTGATATGCTTTGACATACATCTTATTTATAAAATCTGAAATATATCAGTTTTGCAGAATACGTATATGTATTATATATGTGTGTGAGTTCTGCGTGTTTGCAATCATAACTGCTAAGCTCATTATTTCTGAGCTAACAGTAGATAGAAAAAATGCTGACTAAATCCAAGAACCTCAGCTTGCAAAGCTTTTGCTTGTACCTCACAGTCATAATAAATTTTTCTTTTTTATATTGTACCCTTGATATGTGATTTTATTTTTATTAATGTATTGCACATTTCATCATAAGAAGGCATGGAATAGAGAAAGAATGAAAGAGAATACTTTGTCCATTTGCAAGCATGCATTTCCTGTGTTCCAGGTATGGTCGAGTGGTAGGGTTGGATATATTCCCATGTACTTTGTGGCAGAGGAACAGATTGGCAGTTTCCAGTTCCAGCAGTCTGTAGTGAATGGCCTTGGTAGTAGACAGCTTTATACAGACTGATTATTTATATCTGGAAGGACAGAATTACTTTTCATTAGAATAATATATTAAGTTGTTTATTGCCTGGAATGACAAAGTTATTTGTCATTACATTTTTACACTCTTGTAAGTGATAAAATTTTTATCTGATCTATAAAACCTTAATTCCTAAACTTAAAGGGTGTATGTATGTACATGAATTTCTTGATTAATGAAGAAATGTTATGATAGAAATGTTACATCTGGGACTTCTGATCATGAGACTGCAGACAAGGCAAACAGTATATCCTTTACTGTTAAACAATAGTTTGCTTTACTACACATTTTGATAACTCTGCCTAAGTGTATCGAGTTGTGTACAAACGTTTATGATAGGACACATGAGTGCATTCCCTTATATGTGTTTGTTATAATAAAATGTATCAACATTTAATTGTGAGTGTTGACCAGTTTTGAGATCAGAGAGATTTTCAGAATGAATGATGCAACTTTTAAAATATAAGATAATAAGTTGTAGTGACTAGACACTGATTATTTTAAAATACAACTTGTCTTTCTGGGATACAACTACAATGTGAATATTATGGGTCCCCTGAAAGTTTATAATAGTTAGATTTCTCATAAACATACCACACATAATATTTTAGTAAAGACTAGGAAGCTCTTTTTTCTGGTGTAATTTTAATCACTCTTTCTCAACTTCTAATTATGCTAGTTTTCAAGTTTCTTAGGTTGATTAAGGAACTTTACAAGTATACAAAAGTAATAACAAATGTTTGTAATTAAATTATTTTTATAGCTTGAAATATCACTAGACATGATTTTCCATGCACTGTCCAAACATAACTTGAAATATTACTATACATACAAGACTTGAAATATCACTATATAGACATGATTTTCCATGCACTGTCCAAACATAACTTGAAATATTACTATACATACAAGACTTGAAATATCACTATATAGACATGATTTTCCATGCACTGTCCAAACATACATAACTTGAAATATTACTATAAGTATTTTCAATGTACTGCCTAAACATACATGGCTACTATACAGACATGGCTTTTCAATGCATTAACATATATAACTTGAAATTTCACTATACAGACAAGGCTTTGAATGCAACATTTAAAATACATGACACTATACTGGTTTTATAATACACTATTTACAACATTGAAATATTACTTTAAAAACATAATTTTTCAATGCAATATTTAAAACATATCATGACTACATGGACTTGGTTTTTCAATGTATATACATAACTTGAAATATGAATTACACAGTCATGACTTTAATGCATTGTCTAGAAGCATAAATAAACATTTACAAAAATTAATTTACTTCTAAGATCTATTACATTTGGCTGAAGAAGATGCTGAGGATATTTCTGCACTCTTATTTAAACAAGAAAGAAAGTAGAAGTAAACAAAAATTGTTTGACACATCCTTTAAATATGAAGACATTTATTGATCCTTTTCACAATGTAAATAAGATCTCAATCTCATGTAAAAGATAAAATTTTAGTCATTAATACAATGTTTATCATATGTTTATACAGATTCCTTGAACACTGAGGTTAGCAAAGTACATACTTAAAAGTAACATGTCATCAACTGTACAATCTACATATGTAAATTTTACAACTTGTCTGATAACGGGTGTAAAAAGTCCTTTTGGTCCAGTGACATCTTTAAATTCTCTTTAAATCACTGTTTTGTGGAACCATTAATATGCCTTCTAGTATTGCTGATAGTTTTAAAATCAACCATTAGGTGACTATAGGGTCACCAAAATCAGTGTGTCACGGAACCATCAGATGACAATAGGGTCACTAATGATTTTAAAATTAATGTGTCATATAAATAATAGATGATTATATTGTCAATGATATTTTTAAAATATGTCATATAACCATTATGTCTTAAAATCCATGTTTTGAAACTATTAGGTCATAAAATCAGCAACCATTAAATGCCCTAAAGAGTCACAGATATCAAATGACAGTTTTAAAATCAGCAAGTTGTGTAACCATAATGACTGAAAATCAGCGAGTCGTGTAGCCATTTGATGCACTATAGTGTCGCTGATGGTGATGTCCATCTTGCCTTAATTCTGGCACATGAAAATCCTGCAATGGAATCTCTGGTCTGCAAAAGGTAATGTGCAGAAATAATATATATGTGTGTGTTCTTCAACAGATGTATACTCTTAAATAACCAATAACTGATTGCAATTAAAACTGATATTAGCTTATTACAACACACAATTAATGCAAATTAATATTCAAAATGTAATCAAGTGATAAGTTTTATAATTTCAGAAAAAAACTTTAAAAAAATTCTCAAAAACTCATGCTAACTCTTGGCTATGTCAATTTTTTTAATGACAACTAGTACAAGTGACATTACTTAATATGCAATAATCATCATCTATAAATTCACTGTAAGGAGGAAGGCCCCACAGGAACTATACAGAAACTGAGAACATCAAGAAGATGAAAAGTTTCCACGCAATTCCTATGAGGAAAAGAAGCGAATGTAAAGAAGAAAGAAAATCTATAAATTCTTTGTAAAATAATACTATACAAAGACAATATACTTATTCATAAGCAAGTTGGTCAAGTTTTTTTGCCTGCTCAATTGCAACATATTGTTTGAGAAAAAAAAATGTATGATTGTAAAGAGAGGTTCTAATAGAGTTATCTTTCCCATGTCAGATGCCAGGCAGCTCTAAAGTCTATTACCAGGCTTCCCTTTCTTTAGCATTAGCAATTATTTTTAACTGTTTGCATAATTATCATACCACTTATGAGGTAAGTTTTAAAATGTCATTTGCTTGGCATTTTATTAATTTAGAAAGTGTTTAAGCAAATTGTGGAGGAGTAAATTTGCCTATCCCTAATTCTATACTGAAATGTTATATAAATTGTTAAAATGTCAAAGTGACCCAGCCTTGGGCATTCCTTATGATGGTATTTTTGTAAGTGTCAGAGTTGGAGTAAACAACTTGAGTGGAAAATATGCTAGAAAATTGCTGATGTAGTCCAAACCGGTTCCAACTGGATGAAAAGTTTCCTGACTAATAGTCTCACACTTGTTCATATCAATTTCATCCAATGGGGATGTACTGAAAGTTTCTTTGTTAAAGAAGTGCTTTATTCTAATCACTTTGAATCTGAACATTTATAAAGGCGATTGTTAGCTTATGGTAAGTTTTAAAAAAAAAAAAAGAGGATTCCAAACAGTCGCAACCTGAGAAGGCAAAGAAAAAACACAACATGGAACAGCACTATCCTCCTTAAATTCCAGAGAAAGGAGGAAGCCCCCACAGGAATCCACCAAAAACTTAAATCATCTAGAAGATGTAAAGTTTTTACGCAATTCCTGTGGGGTAAAGAAGTCAATGTGAAGAAGAAAAGAAATGGTAAGTTAACTGATTGATAAAAGAAGAATGGACTTAGAATATTTCATACGTTTGCTATTGATCTCTCTCTCTCTCTATATATATATATATGGCAGGATGATGAACAGTGAGGGTGAAACCCCTTGACCCCCCCAAAAAAAAAAAAAAAAAACCCACCCACAACTAAAAAAAAAACAAACCCAGAGAATGGAGTGCAAATTAAATAAACTCTTGAAAGTAATAACTGTAATACAAAATAGGTTGTGCAAAATTTAAACCTGATTGGACGGGGGTGGTTGGTGGTGGGGATATTTATTTCTTTACTTAAAAACTGATTCAACAGGAAAGAAACCTATATTTATTTCTTTACTTAAAACTGATTCAACAGGAAAGAAATCTATATACATTTCTTTACTTAAAACTGATTGGCAGGAAAGAAACACTTTTTTTCTTTTTAAATTGAAAACTGATTGAACAGGGAAGAAACTAATATCTAATAAAATGCTGAAATGCCTTACCCTAGAAAAGCATCATCATCACCAAGCTGGTATTCTGGGTGCATGCCATATACAGGGGGTGGGGGTGGAGTATTTCTCCAGTCAGATGAGTCTCTGTTTCTGGGATGCCTTGAAATTTTATAAGTACAGATTTTAATTCTTGTACATTACTGCTCTTGTTTTCAGTGAATTCATTATATTATTTTTTAAAAAGATTGTTGTTCATACTGTACATGTTTTAAATATAAAATATTATTCTTTAAATATACTATTACTATTCTTACAAAATAGATTTTAATTTGCATATTACAGTGGAAAATGTACATGTTTTAAATATATTCATTATATTATTCTTTAAATTCATTATTACAATTCTTGCAAAATAGATTTTTACTTTGCACATTACAGTGGAAAATGTACATGTTTTAAATATATTCATTATATTATTTTTTAAATACATGTACATTATTACTATTCTTGCAAAATAGATTGTTTTTTGATTAAAATACTTCAAAACTTTCAGTATATAAGAAAAAATAAGAATTTATTACAAGTTATTGCAAAGTTCAGGAATCACATCCTTATCTTAATTTTCAAACTTTTATTGCAGCTAAATTGTTGAAATTAAATAAATCTTTATATATTAAATATGGCTAAACAATATATTACATATACAGCTGTATATGTAATCTTTATAATCACAAAAAATAAAATGCAGTGTTTCTTTGACAACCACACATAATATGTCTAATACTTCATTTCATGTGTGGACAATAGCATATATTATGCTTATTAATTGCACATTATAATTTGATTAGTTCAAATTAAATCAAAGAAAGATGCATATTTATTATGAGATATAAACAGTAAAAGATATGAGAAATTAATGTGTTTTAATCTTTAGTAAAATACATATACTTGCATCCTTACTACATATGTAGAATACCGACATTTTCAGTGAAACTAGCCAATGCTAATTAATAGTCTGAGTGCATTACTATCATACTTGTACATTCCAGTATACTCATCAGTTATAATGAATCAATATCTCCAAATGTGTACTTATGAGAGAAGCAAAAATCTTTCTCAGACAAACAGGCTGATTGACAGTTTACTTGCTGTCTCTTCAATTCTGTATTCAAATTTCCACTAATGGCACAAATTCATCATCAGAATAAAGATCAGACTTTGCGTTCTTCTCAGTTTTTGGTCATACTACCATACTCTTCCTCTAACCTCTCTTTTAAAATGTTATAAAATTTGCAATCTGACACATTTCATTTCACATAACTTCTATTTACAGTATTTGTTATGGGCAGAAATTTCCAAACTTAAAGCGGATTATCTCTAAAGGTAAAAAGTAACATCTCGATAATAATGCATGTACTCAGAGCAAATTACCTCTAAAAGTAACAGTAACATCTCAGTAATAATATTTATTTATACTCAAAACAAATGGCCTCCATATATAAAACTAGCATCTCAATAATAGTATGTGTACAAATTACCTCTAAAGATAAAAGTAACATCTCAGTAATAAAATGTGCATGCAAACAAATTACCTCTGCAGGGTACCTGGAGCAGAGTGGCAGGAATCTCGAAGTCTAGCTTCACGGCGATGTTGATCTCGTACAACTGAGATAGATCCACTACGACTGGCTAACAGGGGGGTGTTATTGGTATGTGACATGCGTCGGAGGTTTGTTGATGCATGTCTCACAGCTTCATAGGCTGCCAGTTTTTCATCACTTGAATAATGTAAAAATTACAAACACACAAATGCACACACACATACACAATATCTGAATTTTATTGCAAATTTAGTTGAAATAATTTCAAGACTGATCATCATTATATCAGTTCTGAAAGATGCTGAAAAGGGAAGGAAGTGGCTGATTTCATGACTGACAAAACAAAACTATAGTTACTATCTACAAGAATGACACCTTTAAAGTAGTTTTCAATCACATTACATGTAAACTCCTTAGCTGACAATAAAACATTTAGTAGTTTTCAATCACATTACACAAAAACTCCTTAGCTGACTATAAAACATTTAGTAGCTTTCTTAGTATCTTTGAGACTTCACCATACCATCTCTTATGCCCTCTGTCATAATCTTGTAAGCTTAATTATTATAGACCAGTTGCTTTAATCACAAATGTATTAAGTCTTTTATGCAAACTGTTCTGATACACTGATCACTTTGATACCAGTTTTACCCTTAGCAACTTGTACATTAGCAAAGCAAAGTAGAACTACTGATTCTGATAATACAACACTTCCATTCCATAACACTTACAATCAACTTGAAAAACTGGGATCCTCGATTCATATTCTTTCACCAGCTTTAAAATCTGATCTCTTCAGAAGAACAACTATATTTTAAGGTCTTTTTATAATGTATATTGTTTTTGGCATCTGGTTTCCTGTGCTGTGGTATGATCTCTGAGTGTGAAAAACTAGAGTAACTGGAAGTAGTAAATGCAGGTCTACTGGGAACAGATAACTGATAACTGATGAAAGGTGGGAAGGAAGAGTGGTGAAATATGGGAAGGATGTCTTGAAAACTGGGAAAGATGACTGATGAAAGGTGGGAAATGTGGGAAGGATGACTTGAAAACTGGGAAGAATGACTGGTGAATGACAAAAATGCCCATAGTTGTATGACTATCATATGTATATTTGTGTGTGAGAGAGTGTGTGTGTGTGAGTACAAAGAGAGAGAAAGATGATAGATAATAAGATTAGTACCCACTTTACAGTTGACAACAAATGTTGAAATACCATTTTTCATTTCATAGCACTATTCAGTAAAACTTAAAGTAATCTTGATTCATAAGTACTTTTATATAGACTTAAGAAGCAACATAAACATTAATGTCCAATAAATAATATACAACATATAAATGTTTGTAGGTAATGTGAAAAGAGATATTTCTACAAGCTGATATTGACAAACTAGTTTTAAAGTAAGTATAAATGTCAATGCCTGTAGGTAGTGTAAAAATAAATATTTTTTCAGCTGTTTTAAAAAGCTTACCTTTCTGGAGACACTGAAGATTTTCTAGAGGAAAAACAAGAACACATACAAATAAATTACAATTTCAGGACTATAAAAAATTTTAATAATCAAATAACTGATTCCATACATAACAAAACTTTCATACACTTTCCAGATGATTAAATATATGTTAAAGTATTAATTAAAATTTTTCAAATGATGAAAAATCTAAATATACTTAACAATTAAAAGAAAACATTTTGGCAGAATTAACAGTTTTCTTAATGATAAAAACAAAAGTATACATAAATAATTTTTTAAAATTCTAGGCAATATAAATATTTATATAATTAAACAATCAAGTGACTGAATAGAGAGGACCATAACAGTATTAACTATTACTAGTACAGTTTTATATGACTATTGAGTTTTGCTCTAGAGTGGTTGGAAGGCTGGAAGAGTGTACATTTATTTCTGTTTTCACTCCCCTGACTAACTTGCTCCAGGACAAAGCTATTATTTCTATCTTAGTGTTCTTAGAATTTAAACTGTACACAAAAAAAATTTAATTTCTCTTAAACTGTAATAAATTTTGAGGCTGGGGAGGAATCTATATAAGGATTATAAGGGATTTCTTGTGTGAATGTGGTAACAAGTTATTTGCCTTTCATAAACCTGATGTTAGCCTTTATGTTAATGCTATTGCTAATAACACAAATGAATACTAAACTGATCCTTATATAAAAGATGAGTTGAAAGCTTTGCAATAATTTTTGTGAATTTTCCCCAAGTTTTGTGTGGCAGAGTAAATTTGCCTATCCCTATTTCTAAACTTAATTGTTATATAAATTGTTAAATGTCAAACTAATCTGACCTTGGGCACTGCTTACACTGATAGTTTTAAGTGTCAAAGTTGGAGATAAACAACTCAGGTAAAGACTGTACTAGAATTTACTGATGTAATCTAAACTGGTTTTGTGTGGATGAGTAGTTTTTATTATCCAATGGTTAAGATTTACAAGAACGAGACCAGCCAATGGGCTGAGATCAAAGTTTACCCATTGAAAAGAATTGTATTCTCTAATAACTTTTAATAAATAACACCAAAAGCATGATGATCATGTTTCATTCCTAAGAAAACAACTATAGTTAAGCAGTGTTATTTTGTACTCTTGTGTGCACAGTTTCCCCTTAGTGTATTACTTATCGGTAACTTATCTGATGCTTTAACTCTCTAATCAAAATACCTTTGCTTTTGTTCATTTTATAGGTTTATTATTATAGGTTTAAGTACTTTGTGTTATTGGGATGGGTAAAATATTAGTTTGAAAATTATGGCACAGAAGGTAACATTGTATAAGTGAGTTTCATTTGAATTTATAAGTGATTTTAGGCATTACGAATAAAAATGTTACAATAGATCATTAATAAAATTATTTCTTTTGTCAAATTTAATTTACAAATTAAAGGCACTGCTATGTAATAAAAAAGAATGTAGAAGAACTCAAACCTTTTTCTTGTGCAAATGATGATAAGCAAGATAATGATAAGTGTGACAGTTATAGCAGCTGGCATCACAACAATGTACAAAAACTTTGGAAACAGATCTTGGCACCGCTCATTACCACACTCCGGTGGCTGAAAATTATAGTCAGGTGATAGTAAAGTCAAATTAGTTGACTGGAAGTTATAGTCAGATGACTGTAAAGTCAAGTTGGGTGAATTAAAAGTATTGTCCGATATCTGGAAAGAATGTTGATATAATTCATTTGATGGCAGCATTTTCAGAGGATTGTAGCGGCGATAATGTAGAACCAGGAACCTGCTTTGCAGAACTGTGATATGTAGAGCAAGGAACCTGCTTTGTAGAACTGTGATATGCAGAACAAAGAACTTGCTTTATAGAACTGTGATATGTAGAACAAGGAACCTGCTTTGTAGAACTGTGACTTGCAGAACAAAGAACTTGCTTTGTAGAACTGTGATATGTAGAACAAGGGACCTGCTTTGTAGAACTGTGATATGCAGAACAAAGAACTTGCTTTGTACAAATGTGTGATATGTAGAACCAAGAAGCTGCTTTGTAGAACAGTATATGTAGATCCTGCTTTGTAGAATTGTGTGATATGTAAAACCAAGAAACTGCTTTGCAGAACTGTGTAAAATACAGAAATCTGCTTTGTAGAAGTGTGATCTCTTATTGATTATGCAAACATCATTTTGCTACTGGACTTGCATAAAATATCAAAGCATGATCTGTAAGCGCAAAACTTCAGCTCAGTGAATCAGCATGAAAACCTCTTTCTCACAAAACCATGTAATGCAATGCTGTATGTGATGATCTAATTCGTGCGACAATCTCATTCCACTGCAAACATATGAAGAAAAGAGACCTCATTCATTTGCAAACATACCAAGAAAAGAGACCTCATTCATTTGCAAACATACCAAGAAAAGAGACCTCATTCATTTGCAAACATACCAAGAAAAGAGACCTCATTCATTTGCAAACATACCAAGAAAAGAGACCTCATTGATTTGCAAACATTCAAGAAAAGAGACTTCATTCAATTGCAAACATAAATAATAAAATAAAGAAAAATAATGTTAAGTCTAATCTACACACTATCAATAACAGTATTTATTTTTAATTTAAAATTTCACTTAGAAAATATCAGGCACTCAAATACAACTATGAAATCCTATATTTTTGCTAATAGTAAAAAATAAACATACAACAATTTCACAATAGTATGCTGCATAAATGTATACATAATCCTTGAATCAGATACTAATAGCAACTTGCAAAGATTAAAGTACAGTACTTAACAATTTACATAGAATGTTTGAATCAGATATAAATACAATCTAATAACAATTTCACAAATATTAACTCACTTAAAAATTTTATATATGTTACGGCCAGTTCCTGAATTGGCCGAGAGTTGTGGCCAAGGTCCGAAATCACTGGTGTATATGCTATTTTGGGAAGTGGCGGGAAATCCCTGGCCAAAATTCGATGTGTTGATGCAAGACTGTCCGGTAGGCGGCACACCTTTCACTTCCGGTGGCGTGCACGTGGTAGCAAGAAAGATTCGTGCTACGCTGTGATGATATTATTCCGTTCGTCTGGTGCTTCTCGGAGAAGGTCCTGTTTCTGTGACTTGTTCTTACTATTCTGACAATAATTGGATGTGGAATGGGTCAACGATAGGGCAGCCTCTTCACACACACACACCCAACTCTTACCCAATGCTTGTCATATAGACATATACTTCAAGATAACATTGACCTGACGCACGACCCATGATAATGCTGCAGTACATCCAAATGCACATATTTGTTTTTAAATATCTGACTTCTTAATTCTCATGCATCTACTCCCACCCCCAAGAGACAGAAAATCTTCTATTACAGGAGGTCCCTGATTTATGGTGGATTTGAAGTCATTTCACTCTGTCCATTGCCCCCCCCCCCCCATTATAATTTAAAATTACAGCATGAAAGTCTTAGTTATGTACTCAGTTCAGCACCTCACGACTTTTGTCTGCTCATAAAGTCTTGTTCCATGGTGGTTGACAGGCTCGATAAGTGAAAAAAGTCCCAACATCCCCAGCGTCCAAAGTTACGTGTCATTGGTCAGTTTGAATCCAAGCTTATCAGCGATAACTTGCGGTCTCAGTGTTCTCTTTATGTTTAAATTTTATTTTCAGTTATGGCTTCAAAGTGTGCACCTACGTCAAATGATACTAGTGCATGAAAAAAAAACGAAAGTCAGTTACTTTAGAATGTAAAGAATGTGGTGGAGGGGAAAGTCGGCTTAAGTCGCATAAACCCCCGGAATTTTGCCATAAGTAGGGGACCTCCTGTATGTTAAGGTCTGGATGAACAACAGACTCAGACAACAACCACCCCGACCAGAGAGGTTTGGAATCTAACACCAACAACATGTGGAAAATTCCACCTAAAATGAAAATCAACTCAACTCAGACTCAAAAAAAGGAAATAAGACAGACTTTTTCATAAACCACAACTACGGAGGCTGAAGGGAAAAAAGCAAGACATCAACTATAACTACTGAAGAAAAGAAAATTCAGACATTAACCTCTACAAAGAAAGAAGACAAAAAGCAGAAATTAAAAAATTTCCAACACACAGACGAAAAAAATTAGAGATGAAAGAAAAAATCGTGCAAACAGAACAAAACTATTAATACTCTCCAATGGCTGCAAAATATCACATACAAATATATGTGCATATCTACAACTTATAATTATGAACGAAATACATTACTAGCTGGAAAAGAGTTATGCAAAATATATGTCCAAAAATTACAATTTTGAATTTTACTCACAATACCGCATCAATCCAAGTTCCTTTAGATGGAAATTCTGCAATCTGTCTACATTAATGAAAAATTGCAGAATGATTTTAGAAATAAATTTCTGAAGGCACAACTTTCAAACTTCTATACATTAGTAATTTCGATTGGTTAGTTTCATCTGTCAAGTACTTCGACATTGACCAATCATGATTTCTGTTTTGAATCTTTAATTGTCATTATTGCCTTTGTTTTGCCCGTCATGTGTGTCTAGATAACTTTCAGCACATGTAGGCAGTATGGATTTGATTAGCCCATCATCGTAAACTATACAGCATATACTTTTTTCTGAGTATATACGTTTGTGTCTGCTTTCTGCTATTTATGCGCTTATTTATTGTATGCTTTTTCACATATATGTAGGCCTACTAAATGTATTTTTAACCCATCTTTATGCTTTCTCTCTGTTCTATATTATGTATAAGATTTCTGTACACGTTTTCACAGCTTTGAACTAAATGTATTTTTAACTCATCTTCATGCTTTCCCTCTGTTCTGTATTATGTATAATGTTTTCAAAACTCTATTTCTACATGTGTTTTTAACCACTCTTCATGCTTTCTCTCAGTTCTGTACTACTGAGTTTTCCGTACATGTTTTTACAGCTCTGTTCCTTCTATTTTAATTTTTATACTATTTATGATCTTTCTGTTTTCGTTTTTACAGCTCTGTTCTTTCTGTTCTATACTATTTATGAACTTTCTGTTCACGTTTTTACAGCTCTTTCTATTCTATACTATTTATGAACATTCCGTTCTCGTTTTTACAGCTCTGTTCTTTTTGTTCTATACTATTTATGAACTTTCTGTTCTCGTTTTTACAGCTCTGTTACCACATGTATATTTCTAACCTCTCTCAATGCTTTCTCTCTGTTCTATATTATTTACCGCGTTTCTGTACACTGTTCACAGCTGCATTACTATATGTATTTTAACCTGCATTTATTTTCAAATCTATACTATTTCAACTGTATGTATATTTTGTCTCTCTACTGTATTTTGTCTCTCTACTTTACTTCTTGTTTGACTCTTTCAATTAGCTTGTATACTTTTAAAATTTGGTTCGTTTACTCTGTAGGCTTACTACAGTATTTTAATTTGCTCTTTACTTATTACAGTATTTCAGTTTACAGGCCTCTTACATTATCTAATTTTATTTCTAAGCCTACTAGTACTACGGCATTTTAATTTGCTCACTAAATTTACTTCTGTATTTTATTTAATTTGTTCTTCAGTATTTTAATTTGATGACTAGACCTGCTACAGTATTTGAATTTGCTCACTAAACTTACTACAGTATTTTAATTTGCTCTAAACAGCACTGTTCTACGGTTTTCGGCCAAAACGGCCACCTGGTTTTAATGTAGTTCATTTCACCACTTCGATGTGCGGACGGGAAGTTCCAGTGGATAAAAATCTCTCTCGAAGATTCAAGAAAACGTCTTGGGTGCATTTGAGTTTAGCCTCTGTAGACTCGCTGACAGATGCATGACTTTTAAACCGCTGGAACAACTAATTCTTGCTGCTGAGGTCAAGGTTAACAACCAGCTTAGAGTCCCTAACAGACCTGCAAATTGAAAGTCCTGGCGTGTCGTAGTCGTAGACAAACGTTGGAAATGCATGCTACTGTCCAGGCAAGCCCAAGTTTTACACCGCACACTAAAATGGTTGGGGTGGGTGGGTGGGGGTAAGAGTGGAGGAGTGGGGAACGAAAGTGTTTAAGTTTCATCGCAGTTATCACCAAAGTTGGGGCCAAGCAAGCGAATTGATCAAGCATAAAGCACGTCGTTGCATGCACCATAGATTGACTAAAATAATAATAAAAAAAGAAATCTTCCATTCTACACACTGGCATACGTAAATCTACATGGTGTTAGTTATTTACCAGACTAGGAATGCTGTCAAGGTTGAGCAAGTTGCTATCTTCGAAGCACAAGTTAAACTGACAGAACTTGCACTGACATGTCCATTACATCTCGCAAGCCACACTGGTAGAACCAAACTTGAGAAAATGTTTCCACCAAGGATGCCGAGTTGCTTCCGGTAAAGTCTTAATAGGGGGGAGTGGCATGCCTGATGGAACAGCCAAATGAACAGCTTTCGGTAGATACAATCTCTTGACTCACGCACAACCATGATGTATCTGTGGGTAGAACCACAACAGTATAGTAACAGGACTTTCCACGTAATGAAACACGTGTAAAGTAAAACGCTAAGCAAACAGAATAAACAATAACTATGCAGTGTATATGGAATGAAGTACGTGTAAAGAAAAACGCTAAGCAAACAGAATAAACAATAACTAGGCAGTGTATATGGAATGAAGTACGTGTAAAGAAAAACGCTAAGCAAACAGAATAAACAATAACTAGGCAGTGTATATGGAATGAAGTACGTGTACATAGGTATTCTTTTGGGCATCGTATCGTTGCCTGAATTCCAGCCAGTCTATTACTGCTAGGTTACACTTTGGCCCACGACCAGTATCTTCTTGTAGTTACTCTGCAATCACTGTCAGCGGGCAGTTAGAATTGCCAAGTGAAATTTGACTATACTGTTTAATGTTACCAGATATAAATTAACGATACACACATACTAAACTTCTCATCTGTGTTCACTTATACTATATCGTACTCAGCTGTGTGCACACAATCTATCCAACTCATATGTATACACACTATATGTGACAAAGTAAATTTGCCCCTCCCTATTTTTAATTTTAATTGTTATTTTAAGCTGCCAAATTGTCAAATTAGGCATACCTTATGGTGTTATTTTGAAAGTGTCTGAGTTTGAAGTAAACAGCCTAATTCTAGATTTGCTGACCTAGTGGAAACTGGGTGAGCAGTTTTTTAAAAATTATCGAATGATTATGATTTATGAGAACGAGACTAGCCAATGGGCTGAGTTTAAGGAGTTTACTTGCATTACATAATTTTGTTGTTTATTCACTTTTGAATTTGAAGACAAAGAGAAAAGTCCGGGTCTGAAGGCAGTCGTTAGCTTGAGTGGTGAGTTTAAACTGACTGATTGAGAGAGAATGAACTTTGAAACATTTCATACATTTTTCTATTTATATATTTTATACTTGTGTTACGTAAAGATGTACTATGTAAGTTGATTTATTTACTACACATGTTTGAACTAAGCTGCGCCATATGGTATATTAATATGTGGCATTGTTTGATACCTCTAAAGACAATTACAGAATACACTTCTAAATACAATTAAAGAACATACCTCTAACGACAAATACAGAATATACCTCTAAACACAACAGAACATACCCCTAAACACTACAGAACATACCCCTAAACACTACAGAACATACCCCTAAAGACAACTACAGAACATACCTCTAAACACAACTACAGAATATACCTCTAATGACAACTACAGAACATACCTCTAATGACAACTACAGAACATACCCCTAAACACTACAGAACATACCTCTAAACACTACAGAACATACCTCTAAAGACAACTACAGAACATACATCTAATGACAATTACAGAACATACCCCTAAAGACAACTACAGAACATACCTCTAAACACAACTACAGAACATACCTCTAAACACAACTACAGAACATATCCCTAAAGACAACTACAGAACATACCTCTAATGACAATTACAGAACATACCTCTAAAGACAACTAAAGAACATGCCCCTAAAGACAACTACAGAACATACCTCTAATGACAACTACGGAACATACCTCTAATGACAATTACAGAACATACCTCTAAAGACAACTACACAACATACATCTAAAGACAACTACAGGACATACCTCTAAAGACGACTACAGAACTGAAAACTTGACCCTGAAGATACATTTTGCATGCAAAATGCAAACCTACATCTGAAAACAACATCACCATAAACTGAAAATGTATCTCTGAAGACAACACATACCAGAAAACTGGAAACGTACCTCAGAAGAAACACGTGACCCAAATGCTGCTGTGTCAGCGCCGTGTAATAATGCCAAAGCCCTATTCGTGCCCTGATCAAGGCCGCTTCCTCCAAGTAGCGTAAAGCTACATCTACGTCACAAGCACAATTAGACATTATGTTTATGAAGACATTACGTGACGTTTTCAAATAACACTCTTCACATCTACGTCACAAGCACAATTGGATTATTATTATAGAGATGTTAAATGATGTTTTTTAACAGCCCTGTTTACGTATATATGATAGATGTTGTTTTTCTTAAACAACACTGTTTACATATAGATGACGTTTTTAAATAGCACTGTTTATACATTTATGGTAGATGTTTTTTAAACAGCACTGTTGACATACGGATGTTAGATGACATTTTAAAACAGCACTGTGTACATATCAAAGCCAGATGACGTTTCTAAATAACACTGATGACATACAGATGTTTGATGACATGAGAGATGATAGATGACGTTTATTCATCAGATTCTCTGTTCATTCTATGAGTTATCTAAACTTATCTAGGCTCGACTCACTCTGACTAGGGCAAGCCATCTGCATTTCTATTTTTATGCGACCACTCACCTCAATTTATGGCTTGAGACAACAACATCCATGGTCTAATTCAGGGGTCACCAACCTTTTTGATACTGAGACCTACTTCATGGGTACTGAGTGATACGAAGGGCTACCATCTTCTGAAATATAACAAATTTACTTAGTTTGCAGCTTTGTGCTATTTTTAGAAAGGCCTGCGGGCGACTCATGTGGTCCTTGCGGGCACCGTGTTGGTGACCCCTGGCACTCTAATTCATTCCTTCATCTATCACAATTAATAACGTCTTCTTTTTAAATAAAAGTGTCTGCAAAAATTGCACTCACATAGTATTCACTGTACAACAAATATTCTTATGCATTCTAACTCTATGTATTTACATAGTGAGAATAAAACATTAAGCATAAACAGTTGCTTCTATTGCTGTTCTTTGAGTAATCAATTGGAGTGTCACTACTTTTACCAATCAATTGCACTGTGATCTCATGTAGACACTGCTTATCTTTCAATTATCATTGCCGTTTTTCTATACGACCAACATAAAATCATAATCTATTAATGGATAGAATCGAAAGCTTATTGTATATGTGATTAGCTTCTTACATAACCCTGATCATACGTTTTAAACAACTCTTATGTTAACTAATTAATCGAGTGGTCAATATTTATTATAATTTCTAAAATAACAACATGCTTTAAAATTTCATCTTCAAACGAGCATACAGAAGTATAAATAAACACCGATATAAATAAACACTGATGTAAAAATAAGTACGGATGTATAAATAAACACTGATGTATGAACATCAGATTTTTTCCCACAGAAATGTTCATTTCATGTTCAAAGCAAATATGGGGATGGAGTATTTTATTGGTGTTTTAAGTGCATTTTTTATATGGGCAGTATGATTTTCGTGTAGGTCTAAACAGCGGTTGTCCTGTCTACACAAACACACACATTTCCATTCGTATAAAGCACACATAAAATTATGTACAAAAATTATTTCTTTTTAAAAAAAATTAAAGAAATAGATGCATTTTTCAGAATGAATAAAAAGTTGCTATATATATATAGCACTGGAAAGTCCTCTTGACAGTTTGGGACACTCACCAATCTTCTCTAGTGGCAGATGGCTCTTCTTTACACCTCCCTTGGATGAAAACCTGTTCCATTACTTTGGACTATGCGCTCGACAGTTTCTACAGTCGGACTGAGCGTGTTCACTGTCTCACCAGTTGTCTTCTGGGACTGAACGTATTTACTGTCTCGCCAGTTTTCTACTCAGCGTATTCATAGCTTTTACACATTTGGTAACAAGATGTTCATAGTAAGTATTTGAAAATCCTTTCATAAACAACATATTCACAGTAAATACAATAGTATTTAAATTACTAAAAAACATTACTTGATTTGATCTCAAATAGAAACTTTAAGCTATAAGACAGAATCCTGAAAAGTTTTATAAGAAAAGGAAGCTATGTATGTTATTCTCTATTTCCTCTCTCTCTCTCTCTCTCTCTCTCTCTCTCTCTCTCTCTCTCTCTCTCTCTCTCTCTCTCTCTCACACACACACACACACACACACACACAGATACAGATACATACACACTCATTTACACACGCAGAGACGACACACAGAGGGCTTGTCATTGAAACTAACGAACCAGTAAGACTGCTAGTACAATTTATAAATATATTTAGGTTAAACAAGGCCTTTATGGAATTAGCTAAACAGTAAGACTGCTAATGCAATTTATAAATATATTTAGGTTAAACAACGGTGTTTATGGGAATTTGATAATCAGTAAAACTACTTGTACAATTTATAAATAAAATTATTTTGAAGATCTTAGTTGTCAGTATATAATCAGTGAGACTACTTGTACCATTAATAATATTAATACATTTATAAAGGTTCTAAGAATTATTTTTGACTGAAATTCGATAATGAGTAAAACTACTTTTACCATTAAGGAATATATTGCTACAGTTATTTCAATTCTAGAATATATCTTTGTTGACAATAACAAATCATAAGACAATGTATACATACTTGGTCACGATGTTGTTAGAGCAGTTTTAATTTTCGGTTGTTTTTTTTTTATCTCATTATACTAATGGTTTATTTGGCTGCAACAGGGAAAAAAACTGCTTTGAAAACAAAACAAATTGCTCACAACATATTCTATTTTTAGAATAATGCATTCGTACAGAACCATCGTCTCATATTGTCAGGTCAGCATGAATGAGAATTATATGGCAGTCATAATTTTGTCACAGTTTCAGAAAGACACATTCATAATTTTGTCATTCAGTTTCAGAAAGATAATACATAATTTTGTCATAGTCACTTTCAGAAAGACACATTCATAGTTTTGTCACAGTTTCAGAAAGATACATTCATAATTCTATAACAGTTACTATTAGAAAGATAAATTTATATCTCTGTCAGGCACTGTCAGAAACACACTTTCTTAATTTTATCAAAGAAAGTCAGAAAGACACATTTATAATTCTGTTGCAATCGATCTTAAAAAGACACATTCATAATTCTGTCAATGTCAAAAGGACACATTTATAATTCTGTCACAGTCTGTTTCAGGATGACAAATTCATAATTCTGTCATTGTCATTGTCAGAAAGACACATTTATAATTCTCTCACAGTCACTGTCAGAAAAAACACATCAAAAACTCTCTCACGGTCAGTATAAAAAAAGCATGTTAATAATTTTATCACAATCAGTGTCACAAAGAAAGATTTCAATTCTATTTCAAGCAGAGTCACAAAGACACATTTATAATTCTGTCACATACAGTGTCAGAAAGAAACACTTATAATTCTCTCACAATCAGTGTCAGAATGACACATTTACAATTCTTGTTTCAGGATCAGAAAGACACATTTATAATTCTGTAAAAACAGTGACTGAAAAAAACACATTTATAATTCTGTTACAGTCACTGCCAAAACACACGTTTATAATTCTGTCACAATCAATGTCAGAAAGACACATTTATAATTCTGTTACAGCCTGTGTTGGGAAAACGTTATTTATAATTTTTTCAGAGTCAGTATCGGGAAAAACATCTTTAAAATTCTGTCAGACAGTGTTGTAAAAACACTTTTATAATTCTGTCATCAGTGTCGGAAAACCATATTAATAATTCTTTCAGTCAGTGTCAGAAAGACACATTGTTTGACTGTAGGCAGTGGTCGAAAGAAACAGCTAACAGATATTAGTGAAACAGCACTTGCATACCACTGTCTATACTCAATATTACAACAGTCCATAATTTATGTTCTTTTATGCATTGCAAAGTTTGTGAGCCAAAGATTGAAAAACTCAAATTTTTAAGTTGTTGATACAGAATTGAAGTTGTTCTGTTTCCTTTACCTTTCTCTACATGGGATCTCTCTCTACATACGGTCATACAGAGATCGCAAATAGATAGATAGATAGATAGATAGATAGGTAGATAGATAGATAGATAAATTGATAGTGTGGCAGAGTAAATTTGCTTATCACTATTTCTAAACTTAATAATTATATATTCATTGCCAATGTTAACGTGATCTGACCTTTGGCATTGCTCAAGATGGTATGTTTTTGTAAGTGTCAGAGTTGGAGTAAACAACTTAGGTAAAGAATATGCTAGTATCTGCTGATGCAATCCAAACCAGTTCCAAGTGGATGAGTAGTTTTCTGACTAATAGTCTCAAGCATACTCACAACAACTTCAATGGGGATGGACCAAAAGTTAACTTTTTCGAAGAAAGTCTGTATTCTAATCACTTTCATTTTGACACAACTTGAATTCGGTCATACCGACGATTGTTAGATAGCATGCTGTCTTTTTACTTTCATAGTCTTGAACCCGCTTCAGCCTACACTAATCATGTTGGTGTGTAGATCCAGTACTGTCATCGAACTTATGAATAAATGTGGTGCAGTAAGTTGATTCCTGTGAATTCTGTTTGATTCCTGTGAATTCTGTTTGATTCCTGTGAATTCTGTTCAGAGCCAATTGAGGCTTGAGTTTGCACTCAAGAATTCATGAAAGTTTCTTGAACATTCCTCGTGGTGTGTCAAGTAGCGCACTAGAACACTCCATGTGATGTGCTTTGATAGTACATGTGAAGTTCTGGACAATTCTCCATGCTGTGCTTAGTGAGCACATTGAAGATTCTGGAACAGTTGTGTAACGTACCTAGAAGGGGTACATTAGACTATCACCTAATAAAAAAGAAAGTGACTTGTTGCAAACTGCATTATTGTGACAGCTTCCATCAGTGAAAAGATCATGTACATTGACTATAAGTATCTCTCTGAATCTCCACTCTTATTTCTGTGATGAATTATGTCTATGAACTTGATTATATACGCATGTTGATTTGACTGCTGATGTCTATGCTAGTTAAACTGAATGAGTGTCTAGCGTTAATCGAACATTTTTGTGAAGTGATGTAAACGTCAATGCTCTTTGATTATAGTCATAAATTGTATATTTGATTGTTGATTTAATAAATTTATTAACCTTTCTGCACATATATTAAACCTTATGTTGGAGTGTGAGTGGGCTCGTTAAATATAAATAAAAGACGGATGTTTGTTAGTCCCTTAAAAAGACGTTTCCATCTGCAGAATATTATGCGACTGTAAAACATCTATCTTATTATTGTGTAAGAGGAAAGTTTTATGACACCATTACAATCCGCCAAGTGAGAGACATGTTGTTCTTATGGGAGAATTAGTAATAATATAAATTAACATTCTCGATCACTTGTAATGAGTTATGGGTTATTAATAAATAAATAATAATCATAATGAGTGAAGGCTATCCAGAGAGGTGTTACAGATAGACAGACAGACAGACAACAGACAGACAGATAGATAGATAGATAGATAGACAGATAGAAATATAGATAAATAGATTCCATTAAAATCTCTGGTCAGTTAGATCGGATACATTTATACCAATATGTTCCTACACGTTTATCAGTATGTTCATTGAAGAATATCAGTATGTTTATTCATGTGTGTCTGTGTGCTCATTGGTGCATGTCAGTATGTCATTGTTTTGCCAATATATTCATTTATATATGCCAGTAAGTTCCTTACTTGGGTCAGTGTGTCAGTACATTCAGCGATATGATAGATTATATCACTCTATTAATATTTTCCTAGTACGGACATCACGTGATACGTCACTTTTTCATCGAGTAAAACAACACATCCAAAGCAAACAACACAGAATACGTCCCCGAATGTAGATAAATATAATTCTATTATCGACATCAAGAACTAACATCTTTATGGACAAAGATCATTCTACGTCAAACACAAGTCGTGTATTTATGAAATTTTCACTTTGCAGTTTCTTAAAATAATTATTTATTAGGGTGCGCGATAGGCCAGTATCTTCACTTATTTCTTACCGGAAGTGATATGTTAATTTTTCTTTGTGTGGTCAATATAGTCACTAGTTTCTTACCGGAAGTGATATGTTAATTTTTCTTTGTGTGGTCAATATAGTCACTTGTTTCTTACCGGAAGTGATATGTTAATTTTTCTTTGTGTGGTCAATATAGTCACTAGTTTCTTACCGGAAGTGATATGTTAATTTTTCTTTGTGTGGTCAATATAGTCACTTGTTTCTTACCGGAAGTGATATGTTAATTTTTCTTTGTGTGGTCAATATAGTCACTTGTTTCTTAGCAATATGTTTCATTGTTCTTGAGCGTAGCCGATATATTCGCCTTTCACTTTGCGCAAGTATATTCTGTTGTGTATGGGCAAATATATTAATTATTAATTAAATAATCCACGATACATTCTGTTGTGTTATGTACGGGCAAATATATTAATTATATATTAAATAATCCACGATACATTCTGTTGTGTTATGTACGGGCAAATATATTAATTATATATTAAATAATCCACGATACATTCTGTTGTTATGTACAAGCAAATATATTAATTATATATTAAATAATCCACGATACATTCTGTTGTGTTATGTATGGGCAAATATATCAATTATAAGTAATCCACGATACATTCTGTTGTTATGTATGGGCAAATATATCAATTATAAGTAATCCACGATATATTCTGTTGTTATGTATGGGCAATATATCAATTATAAGTAATCCACGATATATTCAGTTGTGCACACGGTATGTTCACTTCATATATATTCAATAATGCGTGACTTCGAGGGATGCGTTGACTTGCATGTAATGTGGACGTCATATTCACTTGTCTGTTGAGTAAGCGGATATGTTCACGTCACGTCACCTTGACGCCTCAGGCCGAGAAGGCGCGAGCACTAACAGAAGTAAGGCATTGTCTAGCAGCGTGTTTGTTGAGAGAACATTTATTAAGGGAGTTAAGCTGTTAGGAGACAGTTTTGTCAGCAATGAAGATTTTATGCACGCAAAGATATATTATGCAGAAAGTTTAACAAAGCATATTTGCTTATTATAAACGGACCATTGTTCATTTCTTGTCTTACAAATCATTTATTTCTTTCCTAACAAGACTCATTTTGTAGAGAGTATTTTATTTCATTCTACAAGTTCCATTGTTCATTGTTTACTTCTTAGTTGCATAATTACGGTATTTGTTTAGGATTTGAGTTTGCACTTAAATTTTGCTTTTGCACTGTTGTTCGTGACTCTGACTAAATTTTACTTTTGCACTGTTGTTCGTGACTCTGACTAAATTTTACTTTTGCACTGTTGTTCGTGACTGACTAAATTTTACTTTTGCACTGTTGTTCGTGACTGACTAAATTTTGTTTTGCACTGTTGTTCGTGACTGACTAAATTTTACTTTTGTACTGTTGTTCGTGACTGACTAAATTTTACTTTTGAGTGTGTTGACTACTAATTTTTACTTTAAATCACATGTGAAGTTTCATTATTTACGGTTATCTGTTTCTTATTAAAGTGTTTTCATAACTACAAGACTAGCTCTTAATTTTAGCAATATTTCAAGTTTAATTCTTCATTGTATATCTGTTTTGTATATTAAACTGTTTTCGTAACTACAGGACTTAATTTGAGCAATATTTCAAGTTTCATTGTTCATTATATTTCTGTTTTGCTCGATACTGGTCTCTGCTGGTCAATTGTTGTTTTATTCACAGTTAATGTCCTTTACTCCATCACTCACCGACTAAAAATAAATAATTATGGGATATGATAAGACTAAAAATAAGTAATTATGGGATATGATAAGACTAAAAATAAGTAATTATGGGATACGATATGACTAAAAATAAATAATTATGGAAAATGTTAAGAGCAAAAATAAGTAATTGTAAAAAATATTCAGACTAAAAATAAGTAATTATAGGATACGATATGACTAAAAATAAGTAATTATGGGATATGATAAGACTAAAAATAAGTAACTGTAGAAAATACTGACTTAAAATAAGTAATTATGGGATATATTATGACTAAAAATAAACAATTATGGGATATGTTAGAACTTAAAATAAACAATTATGGGATATGTTATGACTAAAAATAATCAATTACGGGATATGTTAGAACTAAAAATAAACAATTATGGGATATGTTAGAACTAAAAATAAACAATTATGGGATATGTTATGACTAAAAATAATCAATTATGGGATATGTTAGAACTAAAAATAAACAATTATGGGATATGTTATGACTAAAAATAAACAATTATGGAATATGCTATCAATAAAAATCTCCTAACAATGAAAATGACAGTAAGACTTTAAAAATAAATATTAATATATTCAAGAATTTAAATGCAAACATATTCATTAGCACTAAAATAATTTTAAAAAGAAAAACTTCCTTTTAAATTAGCACTAAAATAGCTGAAAGCATTCTGTACCTGTTAAGATTGTGTAACTAGTCTTAAAATAGTTAAAAGCATTGTGTAACTGTTAAGATTGTCTAAATAGTCTTAAAATAGTTGAAAGCATTGTGTACATGTATAGACTGTCTAAGTAGTATTAACGTAGTTCAAAACATTGTGTGCCTATTAAGGTTGTCTAACTAATCTCAAAATAGCCAAAAGAATTGTGTGCCTGTTAAGATTGTCTAACTAGTCTCAAAATAGCCAAAAGAATTGTGTGCCTGTTAAGATTGTCTAACTAGTCTCAAAATAGCCAAAATAATTGCGTGCCTATTAAGATTGTCTAACTAGTCTCAAAATAGCCAAAAGAATTGTGTGCCTGTTAAGATTGTCTAACTAAATCTCAAAATAGCCAAAAGAATTGTGCCTGTTAAGATTGTCTAACTAGTCTCAAAAGAATTGTGTACCTGTTAAGATTGTCTTAAAATAGCTCAAAGAATTGTATATCCGTTAAGACTAGTTAAATAGCTGAAAGATTTGTGTACCTGTTAAGATTGTGTAACTAGCCTTAAAATAGTTCGTTTTGAAAAGGGGTGTTATTGATTAATAGGTTTACAGTTGAAAGGATGAAAATACTTTCTAATTAGCCCTAATAGGTTTACAGTTGAAAGGATGATAATACTTTCTAATTAGCCCTAATAGTTTTACAGTTGTAAATATGGTAATACTTTCTAATTAGCCCTAGTTCTAAAGCTGAGATGTTATGGTGCTTCTTATTACCTTACAATATACTTGAAATGTATTTTACGTCTTTGTGAAGTTGGTAATTAACTTTCAAGTACTCTTCAAATGTATTTTACGTCTTTGTGAAGTTGGTAATAAACTTTCAAGTATTATTGAAATGTATTTTACGTCTTTGTGAAGTTGGTAATTAACTTTCAAGTATTCTTGAAATGTATTTTACGTCTTTGTGAAGTTGGTAATTAACTTTCAAGTATTCTTCAAATGTATTTTACGTCTTTGTGAAGTAGTTAATTAACTTTCAAGTACTCTTGAAATGTATTTTACGTCTTTGTGAAGTTGGTAATTAACTTTCAAGTATTCTTGAAATGTATTTTACGTCTTTGTGAAGTTGGTAATTAACTTTCAAGTACTCTTGAAATGTATTTTACGTCTTTGTGAAGTTGGTAATTAACTTTCAAGTATTCTTGAAATGTATTTTACGTCTTTGTGAAGTTGGTAATTAACTTTCAAGTACTCTTCAAATGTATTTTACGTCTTTGTGAAGTAGTTAATTAACTTTAAAGTACACTTGAAATGCTTTTCATAATTTTACAAGTTGTTAGTTAACTTTACACTACTCTTGAAATATATTTTACATCTTTGTAAAGTTGTTAATTAAACTTAAAGTACACTTGAAATTATTTTACATATTTGTGAATTTGTTATTTAACTTTAAAGTAGTCTTGAAATGAATTTTACATCATTTCCCATTCCTGTAAAGTTGTTATTTAACTTACAATTGAAATGCATTTCACATTTTTGTAAAGTTGTTAATTATGTTTAAATTGCTCTTGAAATTTATTTTACATTTTGGTTGATGTGTTATGAGTTTACATTTAGTTTTAAAATAGCCCAACACAATATGTTACCCAGCTATTTTCGAAAAGGTGATACAATTTCTAATTTTACTAAGGATTAAAATAGTCATTCGTTGAAAGACAAACGCAGGCATAAATGGCACATTTCATTATGAATGAAATAACAGCAAAAACAAAAGAAAATTCAATAACAGGAAAAAAAGACACAGGTAACAGTTAAATATTTTCTCTTGGACACGATTCAACGGCACACAACATCCTGGTTTTGAAGAATAGATTGACATCGCCACTGTTGACGAGGAAACAAGGTCAACATTAAAAAATGGGGTCAGTCATCACAGGATGACATATGTTAGAAGAAAAGTTAAAAGCATTCTTAAAAAAAAAAAAAATAGAAATTCAACAAAATATTGTTGGAAGTCAACTACTCTCTATTTTGTTCTCGCTGTGTCTTGAAATGATATTTACAACTCATTTCATTTTGTCTTTAACACTCTTCTTAACGTTTAAATCCATTTCTTGTCTTTCTCTCTTTTGTAATAAATATTTATACTCACTTATGTTTGTATTCAATACCCTTCTCGCCATCCTCACATCCATTTGTTTACTCCTTTCTTTTTATTTCTCTCCCTTGCCACTCTCTTTTTCATATCACAAACACTCTATTCTCTCCCCTTTCTCCATTTTTCATCTCCAAAGTTATTTATTCTCTCTACATTCTCTTTCGTCTCCAAAGTTCTCTCCCTTCTCATTCTCTCTTTCGTCTCCAAAGTTCTTTGTTCTCTTTCTCTTCCCCATTTCTTTCTCGTCTCCAAAGTTCTCTCCCTTCTCATTCTCTCTTGTGTCTCCAAAGTCCTATATTCTCTCTATTTTGAATTTCGTTTCTTTCTCTCTCCTTTCTGTTCTCATTATAATTTCCATTCTACGTACATCACAAATAGTGCTATTCTAAAAAGACAACGCTAACAAAAGGACAACGGTAACATAAAGATAACGCTAACAAATGGACAACGGCATTAAAAGGACAATGATTAAAAAAAAGGACAATGGAAACAAAAATATAACGCTGACAAAAGGACAACGGTAATAAAAGGACAATGGTAACAAAAAGATAACGGTAACAAAAGGACAACAGTAACAAAAGGACAACAGTAACAAAAAGACAATGCTAACAAAAGGACAATGGTAACAAAAAGATAACGCTGACAAAAGGACAACAGTAACAAAAAGACAATGGTAACAAAAAGACAATGCTAACAAAAAGATAACGCTAACAAAAAGACAACAGTAACAAAAACACAACGGTAACACAAAGACAACAGTAACAAAAAGACAACAGTAACAAAAAGACAACGGTAACAAAAAGATAACGCCGACAAAAGGACTGTTTATTTACCAGTTTGTTCCATTTGTTTTTTTTCTTTTTAGGTCAGATAATTTATTTTCAAATGAACACAATGCTGTTTATATCATAAACTTGGGATTGCTTTAAAGGAAAATTTACAGTTTACGTGTATTGTGACGCCTAAGCCACACTAGTTATGGTTTGAATATTATTGTTAATTAATAACTTATAACCAATTACAAGTGATGAGAATCTTAATTTATGTTATTAATAATTCTCCAGCAGACACCTCTCGTCTCTCTTACTTGGTGGATATGCGGGTGCTGTAAACGTTTTCTCCCGTCCACAACATTAAAGACAAACATTTACAGTCACACAATATTTCTGTAGGTGGAAAACTTCTTACTAAAGGTGAAGATAAATCCGTCTTTTGTTCTATTTTTAGCGAGCCCCCATCCACCCACTTTCTTCTCCAACATATGTTAACAATATGTGTAAGAAGGTCAATAAATTTAACAATAGATTTATTAAATCAACAATCAAATATACAGCAAATGAATATAGTCAAAGAGAGTTGACATTTACATCACTTCACAACAATGTTCAGTTAACGCATGGACAAACGTTCAGTTTATCCTAGCATACACATAGGTTGGTAAAAATTATCTGGAATTATTTGTACATGAAAAAATAATATAAACATGATAAGCTAAAATAATATTCTTAACTGTTCATGATTAGTTTGTCAGAATATTAATAGAAATATGAAAGTTATTTGAATGCATATAGTAGCACTAGTTATACTTGCTCGTAATGTACTCTCTCATTACAGAGTGTGCTTGATTTATAGACTATTGCTATGTGCATTTTCCCTTTTTTGTCAGTAATATACTTATTTTTCTTGGAAATTCTTAGTTTTCTGACCAGTTATATTTCTAATAAGCTTTTATTATTGTTGGTGGTGATGATGGTTAACTGGTCATAAATTCTGGGAGATCTATGAGGAATATGGCTATTTCCAATTGCAGTTAGCTATAAAGCCATTTATTCAGATAATTTTACTAGATTATTTGAATATTATCTTTACCAGTGCTCCTATAACTATTGGTATTGAATCTGAATTTCTAATCTGAGATTCTGGTAATTATCAAATCTTTTTACACTCTTTTGAGCTTCTCTCTGTCTTTTGCTACACAGACATCAATCATTGATTCTGTCCGGTTTCATTTGTTGACAATTGTGTTGGTAAGTTAATAATCATTTACTGAGTATTTATAAACTGTATTACAAGAACAATTTGAAACCAGTAGGAAATCAGATTTCAACACCCAGACCCCTTTGCTACAGTTATTGTTCTCATGCATTACAACAGCAATCGAGACAATATTAGGACATTAGTTTACTCCCTTTGCTACAGTTATTGTAATGGTGCCCATTTGTACGACCTTTTTAATGACGTCAGAAAACATTTTTGCTGAGAGGCGAGCCATGCATTCAACAGGTCTTTCAGTTTTGGTCCATGGAATATCGATGGTATCTTTGGTCTGTGGCCGATCGATGGCCTCTTAAGGCATTTTTGATCAATGGCAAATCGATTTCCTCTAAAGCATATTTGGTCTGTGGTCAATCGATGGCCTCTTAAAGCATCTTTATTCCGTAGCTTATAATGGCCTCTTAAAGCATCTTTATTCCGTAGCTAATAATGGCCTCTTAAAGCATCTTTATTCCGTAGCTAATAATGGCCTCTTAAAGCATCTTTATTCCGTAGCTAATAATGGCCTCTTAAAGCATCTTTATTCCGTAGCTTATAATGGCCTCTTAAGACATCTTTGGTCTGTGGCTAATTGATGTGGTCTGTAGCTAATCGATGGCCTCTTAAAGCATCTTTATTCCATAGCTAATAATGGCCTCTTAAGACATCCTTGAACAGATAATAGTTCAAAGAGGCGAGGTCAGGTCTACATGAAGGCTGCTTTAATATTGCTTCTAATTGCGGGCTACAGTATCACAGCATCTAGCTGTAACAAGCATTGTTGACTATTGAGCTGTTCGCCTGATAATGTTTTATCAGTCAGCTCTTCTCATGACAATGATAATATTGGGCCACTCTCCTGACGTCACAAGTGACGCTCATTTTCTAAAAGACGTAAACATAGCGGACCAAAAGGCACTGGTAGGTGTGAAGTTTTGGGAGCCATCTTGCATAGACTATTCAAAAGTTAAGTATGTTGCAGATGATTTCAATTTTCATATGATTTACTACTTCATTAATGAACTCGTTCAAAGTTATCAATAGCAGTGGACATGGCCTTGTTCAAAGTTATCAATAGCAGTGGACATGGCCTCGTTCAAAGTTATCAATAGCAGTGGACATGGCCTCGTTCAAAGTTATCAATAGCAGTGGACATGGCCTTGTTCAAAGTTATCAATAGCAGTGGACATGGCCTTGTTCAAAGTTATCAATAGCAGTGGACATGGACTTGCTCAAAGTTATCTAGCAGTGGACATGGACTTGCTCAAAGTTATCTAGCAGTGGACATGGACTTGTTCAAAGTTATCTAGCAGTGGACATGGACTTGTTCAAAGTTATCAATAGCAGTGGACATGGACTTGCTCAAAGTTATCAATAGCAGTGGACATGGACTTGCTCAAAGTTATCTAGCAGTGGACATGGACTTGTTCAAAGTTATCAATAGCAGTGGACATGGACTTGCTCAAAGTTATCAATAGCAGTGGACATGGACTTGTTCAAAGTTATCAATAGCAGTGGACATGGACTTGTTCAAAGATATCAATAGAAATAAACAAGGATTGCATTTGTGCGACATCTTCTTGTCAATCCTTTTGAAAACACTCCATGCTTCACAACACTCAGGCATTATTGTTCAGGAAGCTTCTGATAAACCTTCAGTCACTGGTAAACCTTCAATTATTGGTACACCTTTAATGATTAGAAAATCGTCAATCTCTTGTAAACCTTCAAATCACTGATAAGATTTTAATCATTGTAAACCTTAAATTACAGGTATACCTACAATCCAAGTTTTTATGGAGGATGTTGGCATTTCAAAGTGTATTGCCTTTTACCAAGATTTCTCAACCAGGGTCCGCGAGAGTTTCCCCGAGATGTCGCTAGAGTTTCCCCGAGATGTCGCTAGAGTTTCTGCGAGAGGTCGCTAGAGTTTCCCCGAGATCTTTCCAGAGTTTCCCTGAGATATAGTGAATAAAAGAATAAACGTCGTAGATGTAATAATTTTTATGCAGGGTTTCCAGACTTCCAGAAAATTATTTCACGAGTTCCTCCAGTGTAATAAGGATGAGAAAGACTGCTTTACGTAGTGGGTAGATCTTTGGTCTCCTGGCAGTTATTCAGATAAGGATGAGAAAGACTGCTTTACGTAGTGGGTAGATCTTTGATCTCCTGGCAGTTATTCAGATAAGATGAGAAAGACTGCTTTACATAGTGGGGTAGATCTTTGATATCCTGGCAATTATTCAGATAAGGATGAGAGAGACTGCTTTATGTAGTGAGGTAGATCTTTGGTCTCCTGGCAGTTATTCAGATAACCTTCCAGCTAAGATGCTATTTTTATTATTCATCATCATTATTATCATCATTGACATCTTCTTCAACTTCATCTGCTTTATTACTGAAATATACATTTTATTTGTGTTACAGTTTGGACTTATTTCATTTCTCATGCAGATTTCACTGGCCCAACTTCAAAGCACTATAACGCCTCCAGGTATTATTATTATTATTATTATTATTATTATTGTTGTTGTTGTTGTTGACTACTATTAGCAGGTAATAATTACACATGACTCATCACATCACTTTAACGGGTAATGATTATCTATAATTAGCATTTTTACATTACCAGGAGATAATTACACACTGTGATTCACATTACATTAACAGGTACAATTATATGTGCCTCAAAAAGATATACCAGTTAATAATTAACCATGACTCAAATCACGGTACCAGGTGTAATTACAAGTGAAACAATTTTACCAAATATAATTACATGTCAAGCACACAACTTTACCAAATATAATTACATGTCAAAACTGTGACAAGTCAAGATAATACAAAGTTGTGACAATTCAAGATAATACAAAGTTGTGACAATTCAAGATAATACAAAGTTGTGACAATTCAAGATAATACAAAACTGTGACAAGTCAAGATAATATAAGGCTGTGACAATTCAAGATAATACAAAGTTGAGACAATTCAAGATAATATAAGGCTGTGACAAGTCAAGATAATACAAAGCTGTGACAATTCAAGATATTATAAGGCTGTGACAAGTCAATACAATATAAGACGGTGACAATACATGACAATACAAGGCTTTGACAATAAGTATTTTTTGTAAACACACTATGATGCCCTGCACTGGCATTAACTGCAAGAAAGAATCAACAATACAAATGTAACGAACCCTTAGATCTTTAACAACAACCTCTCGGATCTATAACAGCAAACTCCAGATCTTTAAGAACAATCTCCAGGTCTTTAACAATAAACCCTCAGATCTTTAACATTAAAGTATCAGGTCTTTAAAGTAGACTCTTATCTTTAACAATAAACTCCAGGTTTTTAACAATAAACCTCCAGTTCTTTAACAATAAAATTCTCAGGTCTTTGAACATAAACCCTCAGATCTTTAACATTAAAGGGTCGTGTCGCTAAACTCTCATCTTTAACAACAAACTCATGTTTTAACAACAAATTTCGAGATTCTTATTAACACTTCTAACGCTGCGTATTTGCTCCAGGTGCCAACTCTTTTGCTGACGCCATGGCTGGAGCACTTGGAACAACATCCGGTAAGTGTTCATTGAACCAATTAACGAATATTTTAAAGCAAAAATAATGTCTTCATGCACTTGTGAATAAATAAATACTTAATAATTAGGCGTGACTCTTTGCGATCTTTACTGACAGGGGAATGACACTGTTTATGTTTTCATTGACTCGTATGTGACACTTTCCTAGTTTTTACAAACTGGGTTAAATATTGTTAAAGATTTGACAAGTTTATACTGACTGGGTTCAATATTGTTCGAGTCTTTACTGCTGGGTTCAATACT
This sequence comes from Sinotaia quadrata, assembly GCA_028829895.1. Classification (NCBI taxonomy): domain Eukaryota; kingdom Metazoa; phylum Mollusca; class Gastropoda; order Architaenioglossa; family Viviparidae; genus Sinotaia; species Sinotaia quadrata. The sequence continues at coordinate 47,565,786 of CM054180.1, read as the reverse complement.
GTTCGAGTCTTTACTGACTGGGTTCAATACTGTTCGAGTCTTTACTGACTGGGTTCAATACTGTTCGAGTCTTTACTGACTGGGTTCAATATTGTTCGAGTCTTTACTGACTGGGTTCAATATTGTTCGAGTCTTTACAGACTGGGTTCAATACTGTTCAAGTCTTTAGACTGAGTTATGAACAGTTGAGTATTTATTGACTGGGTTAAAGATTGTTCGAGTCTTTACTGGCTGGGTTCACTATTGTTCGAGTCAATACAACTGGGTTAAGATTTCGAGTCTTTACTGACTGGGTTAAGATTACAAGTCTTTATTGACTGGTTTAAATATTGTTTAAGTCTTTACTGACTGGGTTAAATATTGTTCGAGTCTTTACTGACTGGTTTAATATTGTTCAAGTCTTTATTGACTGGTTCAATAATGTTGAAGTCTGTACTAACTGGGTTAAATATTATTCGAGTCTTAACTGACTGTGTTAAGTATTTTTCAAGTCTTTACTGATGGGTTAATTAGTATTCAAGTCTTTACTGACTGTGTTAATATTGTTAGAGTCTTTACTGACTGTGTTAATATTGTTAGAGTCTTTACTGACTGGGTTAATATTGTTACAGCCTTTACTGACTGTGTTAATATTGTTAGAGTCTTTACTGACTGGGTTAATATTGTTACAGCCTTTACTGACTGTGTTAATATTGTTTGAGTCTTTACTGACTGGTTAAATATTGTTTGAGTCTTTACTCATTGGGTTAAAAGTAATGCTCAAATCTTTACTGTCTGGGTGAAATATTGTTCAAGTCTTTACTGGCTTGGATTTACTTTTTTCCGTGTTGTATTTAGTTTGCAAATGGCAACGACCAAAAGTATAGTATGTATTATCAGTATAAAATAGATTTATTTAAGTAATATTGAGTCTTTCTACAGAGTACGATTGGGGTCATATTACAGGGACTTAACTAGTGAATCAATATTATGACACTTTACTGAAAGGACTGTCATTTAGAATAAAAGAGTGACCCAGCCAGACTTGAAGCCCAAGAGGTGGTGCAAGTGTGGGGGTGGGGCTGGGAAATTAACTATCGAATCCGACATGGTTGACTTAGGAAAGACCTGGTACGATTGCATTGAGTGCTAAGATGTGAATTTCGCACAGACATAGTTTTTTTTTTAATTTTAAAAAGTAAACACAATCACAGCTGAAAGAAAGCGAAGCCACATACATTCATTTCTCATCATATATATGTCTTTGTACTACAACGGACGCATCCACTCTTCATTGCAACGGTCACCGAAGCGTGAAAATGGCTGATGAGCGTATTAGACGTTCCACACGAGCGATAACTCAATTCTTTTCAGGATGACGTTATCTGCTCCTTGATTTTAAGACTACATAAGAAATCAGGTAAGGAGGGGGGGGGGGTGATAGATTGTGACATAGAGCCACCTTCACTTCTCAACACCATAACCCTGAGCCTACAACTGAACACTGTGTATAAAAGAACACCATGTTGGGGCCTCGACAACACAGTTGTACCCTGACCCGTGTACAACTGAAAACTGTGTACAAAAGAACAACATGCTGAGGCCTCAACAACACATTTGTACCCTGGAGTAATGGAATAATGCTTTCTTAAAGAGTTCAAAGATCAAAAGAATACTAGATCAGCAAAATGACAATAAAGGAAAAGACCAATCATATCCAGAGGAAAGAGAAAGTCACAGACACCACAAGAGAGAAAACAGACGACAGAGGGAGCCACCATCTCCAACTTGTTCCTCCTACTTTCTCTACTATTTTCCATGGCCCCCCTCCCCACTCCTGTAGCAGCACCTAATGTAAACGCAAGTAATAACAGCAGCAGGAAAGGTATGAGAGTTACATTCAAAACACTGCCAGAAATGGAGAGTTAATTCAAAACACTATCAGAAATGGGTAGTTACATTCTCTAGAAATTCTCTAGAAATAAATAAATAAATACATTCAGAACTCTACCAGAAATGAATAAATACATTCAGAACTCTACCAGAAATTAATAAATACATTCAGAACTCTACTAGAAATGAATTATTGCTTGCAGCGTTTTTTTATGATGTTGCTCAGGTATGAGCCCGACAATTATTGTGTGAATGATAATGATAATAACATTAAAGATGATAACAATAATGATAGCCATGATGATAATGTATGTGATTAATAGCAATAGTAGTATGATTATTACTGCTGTAAGTATTTGGATTAAGCAATGCTATTAACAGTCTTATTATTAATTAATGAGCCACATTTTACGAATCGCTGCCCTAAAGCTCCCAATCTCCACATGGAACTGGAGCTAGAACCTACACCGGCTTCAGGTAACCTCTTTATAATGGTAGATTTGCTTGTATACATGCAAATGCATTGTCTCACTCTCCGGCATTGTATATTTCTTGTACCACCTTTCCTTCCTTCTCTAGTGCCTTTATAATATTTATTTTAGTCGTGTGACGTATTTCTTGTACCACCTTTCCTTCCTTCTCTAGTGCCTTTATAATATTTATTTTAGTCGTGTGACGTATTTCTTGTACCACCTTTCCTTCCTTCTCTAGTGCCTTTATAATATTTATTTTAGTCGTGTAACGTATTTCTTGTACCACCTTTCCTTCCTTCTCTAGTGCCTTTATAATATTTATTTTAGTCGTGTAACGTATTTCTTGTACCACCTTTCCTTCCTTCTCTAGTGCCTTTATAATATTTATTTTAGTCGTGTAACGTATTTCTTGTACCACCTTTCCTTCCTTCTCTAGTGCCTTTATAATATTTATTTTAGTCGTGTAACGTATTTCTTGTACCACCTTTCCTTCCTTCTCTAGTGCCTTTATAATATTTATTTTAGTCGTGTAACGTATTTCTATTTCGTATTCTTATCATGTATTATTTCTATTTCTTATTTCTATTTCGTATTCTTAGCATGATTTATTTCTATTTCATATTCTTAAAATGTATTATTTCTATTTCATATTTCTATTTCATATTCTTAACATGTATTATTTCTATTTCATATTCTTATCATGTATTATTTCTATTTCATATTCTTAGCATGCATTATTTCTATTTCATATTCTTAACATGCATTATTTCTATTTCATATTCTTAACATGCATTATTTCTATTTCATATTTCTATTTCGATTCTTAGCATGATTTATTTCTATTTCATATTCTTAGCATGCATTATTTCTATTTCATATTCTTAAAATGTATTATTTCTCTATTTCTATTTCATATTCTTAATATGTATTATTTCTATTTCATATACTTAAAATATATTATTTCTATTTCATATTCTTAATATGTATTATTTCTATTTCATATTCTTAATGTGGCATTATTTCAACGTTACTGACGAGTTTCCTTTGTTTCAAGTCCTGTATTATTTATAATATTGTGTCCAATATATGTTCTTTCTATTCACCTATACGTCTGTCTTATTGATTCTCTTCAAGCCTTCTGTTATCTGACGGTGAGTTAGTTTGCGTACCTGGCTCTTTGAATCTATCCAGATTCTGGAAGAGTAAAGGTTTTATGGAGGATGTTACTTCCAAGAGGTGCTGCTTGCAGTCATATACGTAGTCTCGAGCTATTGAAATAACTTTTAGTTCAGATATTAAGTTCCACGATTATAGTATTACTCACTTCACTTCCAGTTATATCACTACTCACATGACTTCCAGTTATATTACTACTCACTTCACTTCCAGTTATATCACTACTCACATGACTTCCAGTTATATCACTACTCACATGACTTCCAGTTATATCACTACTCACATGACTTCCAGTTATATTATGAGTGTAGGGAGGCATTATGAGTGTGTAGGGAGGTATTATGAGTGTAAGATCTCTTGTACTTTTCGTCATACTATTGCATTCGTGTAATATCTCAAATCTCAGAAACTTTACGTCATACCACTGTAGCTTAGCATATTTCTAGTGTGTTGCATTTCATTCCTTTGTAATCATATTTCTTGTTTGATATAAAATATGTTTCAAGTATATTGCAGCGCACTTCTATTGCGTAACTTATTTTTTTTTGTATCTTGCGATGCTTTCTACAGCATGGAAATTTCTTGTTCCTTTCCTTTCATTCCTATTATTGATATAAAGTATTTCTTGTATCTTGCAATGCATTCCTATTATTATTAAGTATTTCTTGTATCTTGCAATGCATTCCTATTATTATTAAGTAGTTCTTGTATCTTGCAATGCATTCCTATTATTATTAAGTAGTTCTTGTATCTTGCAATGCATTCCTATTATTATTAAATATTTCTTGTATCTTGCAATGTATTCCTATTATTATAAAGTATTTCTTGTATCTTGCAATGTATTCCTATATTATAGAGTAGTTCTTGTATCTTGCAATGAATTCCTATTATTATTAAGTATTTCTTGTATCTTGCAATGCATTCCTATATTAAAGAGTATTTCTTGTATCTTGCAATGCTTGCAATGGATGTATTCCTATATTAAAGAGTATTTATTGTATTTTGCAGTGTATTCCTATTTTAAGATATTTATTGTATCTTGCAGCACATTCACTTAGTAAATTAATTCATAAACTTACTTAATTAATTAATTCCAGTATCATAATATATATGTCTATATTTCTTTAGATTTTGTACTGTGTGTTACAATCTATAACGATGCAACATTCTTGTAACTTGCATTGTATTCCTATAGAATAGCATAATTTTTGTCATTTGCATTGTATTTCATTAGAATAGCATAATTCTTGTCATTTGCATTGTATTTCTATAGAATAGCATAATGTCATTATTTTCTTAGACAAATTGTATGTTGTAGAGTCTTATAAATTCTGCTTTATTTGAGTTAGCACATTAAACAATAGGTTAGTTTAAATCAATATCGACTGTTAGTAACAGTCTTAGTAATTATCTTTTTATGGTTTCACGTGATTAACATTACAATCGTGTTGGCATTATGTCATTATAGGTAACACAATTTTGATATCTTATAATGTTTTAACACAATTATATTTATTACACCATTCTAACATTTATTTAGCTTAATTATATCTTTTAAACTATTGAAAGTAATAGAGTTCTGATGATTATCTTTATGGTTTAATGTAATTGTCTTTATTAGACCATCGTAATGAAACGAGTTCTAACAATTATTTTATGGTCGTAGCGTTATGGTTGTATTTATTTTGACCATTTGTTAGTATCAGTCTTAATAATTTTTGTATAGTTAATGTATTTAATACATGTTCTGAATGCATGATTCTGTTTAACAGCTACTACTCCCAGTGCAGTTGGAGGAGTCCCAGGTAAAGCAATTTAAGTGCTATTCTGTTTATTGTTGTATAAAGACTCCCAGGTAAAGCAATTTAAGTGCTATTCTCAGTTTTGATGTATAAAGACTCCCAGGTAAAGCAATTTAAGTGCTATTCTCAGTTGATTGATGTATAAAGACTCCCAGGTAAAGCAATTTAAGTGCTATTCTCAGTTGATTGATGTATAAAGACTCCCAGATAAAGCAATTTAAATGTTATTCTCAGTTTATTGTTTCATTATTTTTTAAAACCCAAACATTGAGTGGAACAGATTAGGAGAAATATAAAATGTATCTGTCTAAGCAAAGCTTTAAAGACTTCTATTAGAGTTGAGCAAACAAGAATTCAGACATTATAGACAAATACGGAATTCAGACAGTATAGACAAATACGGAATTCAGACAGTATAGACAAATACAGTATTCAGACAAGATAGACAGGTACAGAGCATAGACAAGGACAGAATTCAGACTATAGACAAATACTTGAAAACGACACACCTGTAAATATTATGTATTAAATATTAACCCTAACCTCGAAAAGATATGCCCAAACAATTGAGCAACTATTTTATTAGTAAATTTCCTGAGAGAGATAACCTTTAAATAAAATAGACTTTAAATAATAAATTCCATGAGAAAGATAACTTATAAATAAAATAGGAATTAAATAATAAATTCTCAGCCAATAATACAACAAAATAGGAAAACATATACCAAAGATAAAGACAGAACAAAGGAACAAGTTAAAGTAGAGCATCCAGCTCCGGAGTTAGGGGTGGGTGGGATCTCTTTGCGGAGGACACGGTACGAGACCACTGGGAGAAGAGGAGAATGACTCACACTTGGACCCGTCTAGATCAGGGTTTGGCAAACTACGGCCCGCCGTCTCTTTTTGTACGGCCCGCGAGCTAAGAATGACAATTTTGAACCCCAGTTTGGTGAAATGTGTTCCCCCCAAAACATACTTCCATTCATCGCATTAGTAGAGCTGTATTGCAAACAATTTTAATCTATTCTTTTTTAATTATATTTTTTATTATTATTTTGATTATTACGGTATATTTTGTTCAATAAATTTGTAAAAGTTGTTTTTTGCTTTTTATTAAAAACGTAGGTAGGGTACTATATAAATATTGAGTTTTGCTCCTTGGCCCAAGAAAACCAAAATATTTATTATTTGGCCCTTTATAAAAAGAATTTGCCGACCCCTGGCCTAGACATTTGCAGAGAGAAGAGAGCAAATGAGAGAATTTCGTCAGTCTAGTTCTCTGTCCGTCTTCCTTACTTTCCATGCACCTTTAGCCAGTCTAGTTCTCTGTCCGTCTTCCTTACTTTCCACGCACCTTTAGCCAGTCTAGTTCTCTGTCCGTCTTCCTTACTTTCCATGCACCTTTAGCCAGTCTAGTTCTCTGTCCGTCTTCCTTACTTTCCACGCACCTTTAGCCTAGCGCGAAATCGACTCAAGTCGGAAACGCCCCCATAATTAAATCAGGGAGTCAAGCAGTCAGAAGAACAATGTAGAATTTAGACAGTGTAATGCAGTCAAAATTCAGACGACAGAGAGCAATTTATAAAATTCGAACATTATAGAGCAGTAAATATTTAAGATATTATAGAGCAATAAAGAAATTAGTTATTGTACAGGAATAAAGAACTCGGACATTATAGAGCAATAAAGACTTTAGACCTTAGAGCAATAAAGAACTCAGACATTATAGAGTAATAAAGACTTTAGACATTATAGAATATAGAGTAATAAAGACTTTAGACATTAGAGCAGTAAAAAAACAACCCCAGACGTTATAGAGCAATAAAGACTTCAGACCTTAGAGCAATAAAGAACTCAGACATTATAGAGCAATAAAGACTTTAGACATTAGAGCAGTAAAAAAAACTCAGACGTTATAGAGCAATAAAAACTGCAGACCTTAGAGCAATAAAAACTGCAGACCTTAGAGCAATAAAGACCTCAGACGTTATAGAGCAATAAAGACCTCAGACGTTATAGAGCAATAAAGACCTCAGACGTTATCGAGCAATAAAGACGTTATAGAGCAATAAAAACCTCAGACTTATCGAGCAATAAAGACCTCAGACTTATCGAGCAATAAAGACCTCAGACGTTATAGAGCAATAAAAACCTCAGACGTTATCGAGCAATAAAGACCTCAGACGTTATAGAGCAATAAAAACCTCAGACTTATCGAGCAATAAAGACCTCAGACGTTATAGAGCAATAAAAACCTCAGACGTTATCGAGCAATAAAAACTGCAGACCTTAGAGCAAATTAGAACTCATTATAGAGCAATAAAAATTGTAAATAGAACAGAACAGTATATAATTCAAACAGTAATAGAGTAGTAAAGAATTCACACAAATTAGTACAATAACCACACAGCTTTCGGACACTAAAACAAATTTAAAAGTAACTAAATGTTAAAGATAACGAGATTTCAACAATAAATAAATTGATAAACTAGCAAAAAACCCAGGGCTTGCCGTAGTTTAAGAATACAAATATAATCAACCCCGAAGGAAAATTTCGCATTACTTTAAAACAAAATGATAAAATTCGGAAAAGTCAGAAGAAAGGAAAAGATAGACGCCCTTGCGGATCGATGGGTAAAATAAAAAATCCAGTTTTTCCTCAACAGAACTTGACAGGAGCAGCCATAATATCCAAAGTACGACTACGACTTGTCTGCAAATTTACACAACAAATAGCATGTAACTCTGGGCATCTCATAACAGTCGAACAGCCTTTACTGACTTTCTAATTCAAAACAGCATTCCGGCAACTATACTAGAAGTATTTAACCTCCACCACCACCCCTAGACAGCACTGGCGTGTGATTATATGACCAGGTTATTTATAGAATTATAATTCACCATGCACTCCCCAGAAGTCTATAGCAGCAAATCAAAGGGAGGAAAGTCATTTAAAACTAAGATGTAAGACGGGTTGCTTGAGCTAACAAAATCTTAGGAGCTAAAATACAGGAAGTTTGACATGTGTTTAAGTATGACAAATTAAAATGTTTAAGGATCTAAAATGCAGGAAGTTTGACGTGTTTAAGTATGAGAAATTAAAATGTTTAAGGGTATAAAATGCAGGCAGTTTGACGTGTTTAAGTATGAGAAATTAAAATGTTTAAGGATCTAAAATGCAGGAAGTTTGAAATGTGTTTGTATGAGAAATTAAAATGTTTAAGGAAGTTTGAAATGTGGTACTTATGGGAAATTAAGTGCAGTAACTAATATGATACCACGTGCACGTATGAAGTAACTGAAGTTGGAGAAGTTAGAAGTAGTTGGAGTATTTAAAATGATATATTAAACGTGTGAAGCAATTATAGTCTTAAAAGTAAGATTTGTCTAGCAAAGGAAGTGTTTAGAAAGAAGTGTGTCATTGTGCGCCAATGTGTGTAAATGTGCGTAAAAGTGTGTAATTGCGAAAGACGTTAAATGCATGAAGTAAGTACACGAAGTTAGAGGCATGTAATTAATCTGAAGTATAGACTATTTTTAATGTGTGGACATTTGTAAATTATGCTAAGACGTGAAAGGAGAGAAGTGCGTGCAGTATGAGAATATGAAGTAGGACATATATGGGAAGTATGAGAATTGCATGAAGCAAGAGAAATGTGTAAGTACGAGCTTTTTTTAATTTTAATTTCAGGCTCTACAAGCTCATCTCCAGTTATGTCCCCATTCGGTCTGTCAAATGTAGGGCAACCGCCATCTCCCTTTCAAACTGGATCTTCTTCCTCTCAGTACCCTAGCCCTAACTCTCAGTACCCTGGCCAACCATCTTTGCAGACCATGATCGCATCCATGCCGCGCTTCAATATGGCGGATGTTCCGTTAGTAATTGATCAAGTTCGAGCAAAGAAACTGGAACTAGAGCGTATGGGTCGCACGATAGCAGAGCAAGATATTATAAGGATCCTTATGGAATTCCAAGTTCAGAGGTATGGTGCCGGTAATATGGCTTTTGGATCTTTTCCTGGCACTAGTTCATTATCTCAGACAGCCTTTAATTCTTTGCCTTCCAGTGGCCAGCTTCCTGCGACACAGTCCGGTTTCAGCCCAATGACATCTGGTGGGACACAGCCGTCTGCGATGAATTCTATATACCCTACTGGTGCCACGTCTGTAGGGACTGGGGTCCCAAATAGTAATACTGGCGGTGGGCCAAACGCACCATCAATGAACAGTTACAGCAGTTCTGGCACTGGGCCAACCCAAACCCAACCCGTTGGTGGATCTTTATACCCAAATAGTTATGGCAGTGGCACTTCGGGTGCATTTTCATCTCAGCTCCCAGGAACAGGCATATATGGGGGAGCAGCCGGACCACCTAGCACCCTCCCACCCGATGTAACACCTTGGGATTTGATGGCACTGCGTGAGTCTTTGGTAAATCGGGGCTACCAATCTAAGAACTATGGACTTCAGTCCAGTTACGTTCCAGATAGTTCGGGTATCTTAGCCACCCAAGGTCAAGGCACGATGCAAGCTGGACTTACACCACAGCAGATACAACAGCTACGTAACATTTTATATCAGCAACAGCAGCAGAAGCTTCGTTTGAGACAGCAACAATTGCAACAACAACAACAACTACAGCAAAAGCAATATCAAGAACTGCAGCAACAAAAGTTAAGACAACAGCAGCAATATCAGCAGCAGTTATATCAGCAACAGCTGCAACAGCAACAGTTGCAGCAGCAGATGCAACAACAACAGCTGCAACAACAACAGCTGCAACAGCAACAGTTACAGCAGCAACAGTTACAGCAGCAACAGCAGAGGCCCCAGTACCCAAGCTATCCCAGTCCGATGTCTGGTGTCTCTGGCCTAGGAGGAAATCCAGGAACTAGTTCAATTAGTAATTTGCTACAAAGCCTCACTGGTAGTACAGGAGCATCCACTGGAACGTCTTTCCCCAACTCATTAGGTATCAAGGACACTAATACTGGTAGCATGACACAGCCCTCACCTGCATATCAACTGTCCATGCAACAGCAGCAGCCCACAGCGCCATCTAATGATCCATTGGCAAACCTCTTGAATCAAATACTCAATCCTTCCACTTCTGCGCAATATATGGGGGGTAATGTTATTTGAATGCTCTACTTTTTCTTCTTTCTTGTATAATAATCACGGGTGCTTGTGTGGGGTAATGTTATTTGAATGTACTGCATTTTTTTTTTATCTCATATATATTAATCTCTTGGGGGCAATGCTATTTGAATGTATTACATTTTCTTTTATGTCATGTATAATAATCTCTGGGGATTAATGCTATTTGAGTGTACTACATTTTTTCCTATGTCATGTATAATAATCTCGGGGTAGGGTGGTGGTGGTGGTGGGGTAATTGTGGCGTTCAGTAACGTGAGTGCAGGAGGAGAGAAAGATGAGAAAAATACAATGTTGGTTAATTACCTCCCTTGCCTTATTACTGGAAACCCCATTTCTCAGCCACATGCGTACACAATCAGTAAACAAATACAAGGATGCACAACAGATATGAAGCATGATGAACTGTCTAGTTTAGGCTAAACACATATAAGGATGCACAACAGATATGAGGCATCATGAACTTAGTTTAGGCTAAACACATATAAGGATGCACAACAGATATGAAGCATGATGAACTGTCTAGTTTAGGCTAAACACATATAAGGATGCACAACAGATATGAGGCATAATGAACTGTCTAGTTTAGGCTAAACACCCAGCAATTAATAATTAGCTCTAAGTCACATGATTCCCTTGCCAGAGCACAGTCTTATAACACATACACACATGACATAAGTGGACAAAATATGAAGAGTCAGGAATTATAATTTAAAAAAAAATTAATAAAGAAAGTGAAGAAAAGAGAAAACAGTGAAGCAAATGTCTAAGAAAGCAGGATAAATAAACTGTAGCTCTATAATTTCATCATTGTTAATGAGCGATTTTAGTGGATATAATATAGCAATGGCAATAACAGCAATGCAATGTCATTTGGGTGTTCTCTTATTTAATTTATAGTGCAGCAGAGGAAAATCTGTCCCTCAGCTCATGACAGCTTTGACAGTTTTGTCCCCTGGGTCCTGGGAATGAATGCATGGTTAGTTGACTCAGCGCAGACCAATGACATAGATGTATAGCAGTTGAGACGAACAGTCTTTCTTAGCTGGGTCAATAATTCTCACTAATTTAAGTGGTATGTAGGAGTATCAGTTAAATGAGCAGCCTTTTTCCTCAGCTAGTCAGACCAAACAAAGTGCCAGTCTGGAGATAAAATAGTAACTTTCTTCTTTTATGCATTGCTTATGATTGTGCAACTAAATGACGTCACTTGCACTCATTCAGACAATTTGGAAAGATGAGAAAAAGCTGGACAACACTCCCTCACATATAAATCTTAATTAGCATTTACTAATACAAAATGATATGAAAACAATAGGCATTTAAGTAAGCTGTAGAAAGAAAAGAAAGATTAGTATTGATGATATCTAAATCTTAATTAGCATTTACTAATACAAAATGATATCAAAACAATAGGCACTTAAGTAAGCTGTAGAAAAAAAAGAAAGATTAGTATTGGTGGTAGTCTAGAGAAACCATGATACTGACCTTGCTGGCAATAAATCACTGAATTATAAAATCCAGGAATTCCCACAAGTCCTCAAACTGATAATTTCAGTCTGGGTAAGAGACTATAGGAGATACTCGTGTGGGTCTGAAAGGCAGTCTAAGTTTGGGTTTCTCTAACACACCTATCTAATTATTCCACCATCAGTTGCACATACTTTAGTTTATTCTGGGTGACACTTTTTGCATCTGGTCCAAGCATTTGATGGCTGAGGGACACAGTCCTCTTGTATAGACACTAAAACTTTATGTACACTTGCATCGGCCAGAGCAGACGACAAGCTTGAACAGGAATTGCATAACTAGCTCAAAGCTAAGTCCAGTAAAATGTCAAAACTAAAAGGTTTCAAGTTGAAATGCTGTTATAGAAAGGTTTAAAGTAACAAAGTCAAACTACAATGAATATTTAAATTACTATTATATTTAAACTATAATAATGAATTAAGACGTTTTTAACTTTTCATAACTTAGTGAAAGTGTGAGAAGGTGGGCAAACATGCCACAGTAATGTTAGTTGAATGTACTACATTTTCTTCTGTGTCACATAATTATAATAACCTCAGAGTGGGGGGGGGGGGAGGAGTGTTGTTTGAATGTACCACATTTTTCTCATTGTCATGTATAATAATCTCTCTGTACGGATTGCCTTCCCAGTATGTGTGTTTATGAATCTCTACTGCAGCCTTTCTCAAGGAATCATTGAAATGATTTTCAGTTTTGAGATGCATAAAAATTATTATATCTACAGTTCACAGTGCATTAGCATTATTAGTCAGTTGTACATATAATAATCCAATAATAGACAATTCTAATTTTGGGGGGACATCTGTGGGTGGTGGTGGCCAAATTTATCAGCTTACTTTTTTTGTTTGGTACCCCCTCCACTCGAAGTATCAACTATAATGCAAGTCAGTATTTCCTTTCTTAATTAACTACTTGATTTTCTTACTTTATCCAAGGAAACTTATCACACATTTCTATTTGTAAGATGCTAATGAGGTATTGTTTGTGGTATAATACTTTATGGTGTGTGTCAAAGTAGTTTGTGGTATAATACTTTATGGTGTGTGTCAAAGTAGTTTGTGGTATAATACTTTATGGTGTGTGTCAAAGTAGTTTGTGGTATAATACTTTATGGTGTGTGTCAAAGTAGTTTTCTTATTTAAAACTAAAAATGACTTTATTCAACCTTTAAAAAAACAACAAACAAATGAGTAGATAATTTGGCTTAACGTTCTTGAAATTAATCTCTTTCTTACCCTTTCATATATTGTTAAAACTCACAAGGCAAACAATACATTTCTGTTAAATTACTTGCTTAAGCCAAAATGGGAATTCATTTTTCTAAAGGTAGAGTCATAGATTTAAGTAAAAGCTGTAAATTAATTTTCAATACTGCTATTGCGACATGAAAATTTATTAACATTCAAACTGAGAATACTCGCAACCAAATGAATGACCTTTAACAATATTGCTAACAAGGCTGCTTGGCCACTGCCAACTGTGACATTTTGCTGGGAGATGTTAATTTTCCACCACCACCCAGGGCAGCCTGTAACCTTAGGCTATTCCCCAAAACACACCTTCTGGCTGGCTACGTGTATTAGAAAGATGAATGATAGATAATGTAGAATAGAAGAGTGATAGTTCTAGAAGAGCTCTAGCCCCCCTGATACATACAGCAAGAATAGTAAGTAAATACAGGTAGCATACTACAACATATAACATGTAATGCTAACATGAGTGGTCTATGTATTAACAATAAATGTATAACAAGAAATATTCTAAGTCTTTGTATCTGTTTGCTGTATAAATGTCTTTCTATAAGTCTTTGTATCTGTTTGCTGTATATCTGTCTTTCTATAAGTCTTTGTATCTGTTTGCTGTATATCTGTCTCTCTATTTATAAGTCTTTGTATATGTTATTTGTATATCTGTCTCTCTCTATATAAGTCTTTGTATCTATTTGCTGTATACCTATCTCTCTATTTATAAATCTTTTTATTTGTTAACTGTTTGCTATATATCTGCCTATTTATTTGTCTGTCAGCCTGTAATTGCTTTTAAGTTTGACTTCATTTATTTATTTAACTCAGGTGGATCTCCTAATACTGGAACAGCTGCTGGGGGGTTAGATATTTTGTCCTTACTAAGTCAACCAGCCACCGGAGCATTAGGAATGCCAGGTGAGACCAATATGTCAAAAGTCACGTAAAGTTTTCTATACTTTTGTCCTTACAGTATTGTCCAAAAGTGTAAAGGTTTTCTATACTTTTGCCCTTACAGTATTGTCCAAAAGTGTAAAGGTTTTCTATACTTTTGCCCTCACAGTATTGTCCAAAAATGTAAAGGTTTTCTATACTTTTGCCCTTACAGGTATTGTCCAAAAATGTAAAGGTTTTCTATACTTTAGCCCTCTTAAGTATTGTCCAAAAATGTAAAGGTTTTCTAAACTGTAGTCCTTCACAATCGGAGCTTAAGGAGTGCCAGATGAGACGTGCAAGAAACGTGTAAAATTTACTAATCTGAGTATTGTTTAGAATTTTTATTTTATTTAGTGAATCACAAATTTTGTTTTAATTCTTTTTCTCAGACATGTAAGGATTGTGTACTTCTTATATGAGTCACGTTGTGAATGTCACATAAAGTCCTATATTTCTTTTGGGAGTCACATAATTATTTTATTGTTATTTGCATAATGTTTTAATATTCTTAATATTCTAACACTTACTACTACCACCACCGTCACCACCACTACTCTTACTCAGGTCAAAATCAAATAGTAATGAAATAAAAAAACGTGCTACTTTAGCTCTAAATTGGCAGTGTGTTTTTTTTTGTGGCACTACAAAATTATCCTCTTACTCAGGTCAAATATCACAGATATCTGAGTTTGTGATCTCTAAAGTCAACAGTGAAGACGTCGAAAACCCCGGATACCTCGGAAATTCTCCTTTAACCTCATTTGTCATTAAGCTGGGCATTTTGCATTGCTAACTAAAATTAATATAGATAGATAGATAGATAGATAGATGGTGGGATTAAGTTTGCTAAATACTTATTACTAGCCAGCTCTGACCACAACGCTACTTAGTTAATGAAAATGATGATTATTAATTATTATTAATTAATCTTTCATAACTAATTACAAGTGATGAGAATCTTAATTTATTTTATTAATGATCCTCATTTTCTACATCAGATAAACTTTTAAATCTCAGCCCATTGGCTGGTCTCGTTCTCGTAAATCCATAACCATAAATGATATTAATGATACTTATACCATCATAAGGAGTGCCCAAGGTCGGGTTACTCTGACAATTTAACAATTTAAATTTAAAATAGGGAGAGGCAAATTTACTCTATCACACTTAATTTATAGTTATTAAAAATTCTTCATCAAGACCAACGTGTCTCTCACTTGGCGGATTATAAGGGTGTCGTAAAACTCTACCCATTACACAATAATAAGATAGGCGTTTTACTGTACATAATGTTTCTGCAGGTGGAAACTCTTACTAAAGGAGTAATAAAAATCCGTTTTTTTATTTCATTTAACAAGCCGCCATCCACCCACTATTACTCCAACATAAGTTTTTAATATATAGGAGAAGGTTAACAAAGTTAACAATAAACTTATTAAATCAACAATCAAATATAGAACATATGAATATAACCAAAACTGCGGTGACATTTACATCACTTCACAACAAAGTGTGACTAAAGCTGTACAATTGCTCAGTTTATCCTAGTATAGACATCAGCAATAAAATTAATATGTGTGTGCGTGTGTGTGTGTGTGTGTGAATGTGTACATGTGTGTGTGTGTGTGTGAATGTGCACGTGTGTGTGTGTGCGCGTGTGTGTGTGTGCACATGTGTGTGTGTGTGTGTGTGTGTGTGTGTGTGTGTGTGTGTGTGTGTGTGTGTGTGTGTGTGTGTGTGTGTGTGTGTGTGTGAAGTTCATGGTTATAATTCATCGCAGAAATGGGATTGGAGTTTTTGAGAGATAGTAAAAGTCAATGTACGTAACATTTTCAATCATAACTACTGTCACTAGCACATATTCACAATCGTGCAGTTTGCATCAAGTCACTGTCTTTCTTATTTAGATGATGGTCCACTGTAATCCCTTCTAAGCACATTACACAATTGTTCCAGAATCTTCAAAGCACACACTGGAGATTCATCCAGAACTTCACATATGCTAACAAAGCACATCATGTGGAATGTTCTAGAAATTTCATGTGCGCTACTCAGTACGCCATGAGAAATGTTCAAGAAACATTTGTGAATTCTCGAGACCAAATTCAAGCCTTAATTTTTGCTGTATTGACTCTAGAACAGAATTCACCAGAAATCAACTTACATCAGCATGCTTACTAATAAGTTCAATGACAATGCTGGATTCACACACCAACTTGATCCAGAAGAGTACAATAGTTGCTGTAGTCTGAAATGGGTACAAGACTATGAAATAAAAAGAAAGGCACACTCTTCTGCAAAAGTCAAATTAAGGCAGCACTATATTTCAGTTATATTTCATCTTTAAACTCCTTTTTCCATTACACACATTCTCCTTAATTAATCCTTCAACAATATTTGTTAAACTGATGCAAAGGCAGCATAAGAAATATAGCTTCAATCAAAATTCACAAGTGTAATGTACAATATAATCAAATTAGTGATCATAGAAATAATGGTTCAATTACGTAAAGTATTCTATAATTCAAATCATAGATCAATAGAAAACAAGTGAGAAATATTTTCTTATATCTTCTAAATGTTAAATTAATTTTCTGGTAATTGACACATATGTCCACAATAGTGAAAGTCTTGTTATGGAGGTTTAGAGTTATTTTAAATTATAATGTCAACCTCTAATCACATTCTGAATGGTATGTAAGATTATATTGCATCTAAAACAAGTCTTAAACAAGAAATTTCCATTTTTTCTGCTAGCAACTTCTAACTCGCTCGGAGGCTTGCCTACCAATGGCGGACTCTCTTTCATCAATCAGCCTGCCACTCCGGGAAGCTCTTTAGGAATGACGAATGGCGGAATGACGTCAGGAGGACTGCTTGATGCATACAATAGAGGTGTCCCTAACAACAACATTGCAGCTTCTCTGTCCACCGGTATGATGCCTGGTACTATGGGTGGCCTCCCTTCTATGGCTACCACCAATCAAGGAAGTGAGTTATGTTAGTCAATAATTATAATGCCTATTGCTTGCATTATTTGCTTTCATGCATTTGTTTGAGATCTCCAAAAATTTTATTTATTTATTGCTTTATTTATTGATAATATTTAATCAAGTGGAATCTTCACTGAGGTCAGTGATTACTAAATGGTGTGCCACTATCAGGAAGCCATTAATTATTTCCAGGGAAATGTACAGACTGAGAAACAAAAGTCTGCTTTTAAAACAATCATGTATATAGTTTTCCAGTTTCAATATTTTGCAGATAGAGAGCCTGGATTTCAATATTGTGTAGCCATTAGACCAGATATCAATATTTTGTCTATATTAGCCTAAATTTGGTCATTGCTAGCCTAGATTTACTTTTTGACATTACCATAAATTTCTATATGTGTCTAGGTTAGCCTATATATAATATTGACTTCAATACTGCACCTACATTAGCCTAGTTTTCAGTACTGTATCGACATTAGTCTAGATTTCAGTATTGTGCTTGTATTAGCCTAGATTTCGACATTAGTCTAGATTTCAGTATTGTGCTTGTATTAGCTTAGATTTTTGACATTAGATTTCAGTATTGTGCTTGTATTAGCCTAGATTTTGACATTAGTCTAGATTTCAGTATTGTGCTTGTATTAGCTTAGATTTTCGACATTAGTCTAGATTTCAGTATTGTGCTTGTATTACTATTAGCCTAGATTTCGACATTAGTCTAGATTTCAGTATTGTGCTTGCATTAGCTTAGATTTAAATATTGTGCCTATATTAGCCTAGATTTCTATATTGTACCTACATTAGCCTAGATTTAAATATTGTGCCTATTTTAACATAGATTTCTATATTGTGCCTATATTAGCCTAGATTTCTATATTGTACCTACATTCTAGTTTTTAATATTTTGTCGATATTAGCCTACATTTATTATTAGCTTACAAGTCTGTATAGTACTAACAATATTCGACAACAAAAAGCGCTATGCGAATCTTATACTTAAGAACGACAGTATTTTATTTTTTATTTTAAAAGGGGTATCCAAGTAAGTGTGAAATGTAATATAAGTAAACTTAATTTCTTTGAAACGGCAATATACCTCCTGTTCTCAGATCTGTTCCCGTGATTTCACTGTAATAACACGTAATTATTGTAATAGCACCGGACTATTTAGTCAGATGACTATTTAGTCACATATTTTGTACTGCAATAGCACCGGACTACTTAGTCACATGACTATTTTGTACTGCAATAGCCACCAGACTATTTAGTCACAAGACGATTTTTATCTGTAACAACATTGGAATATTTAGTCACATGACGATTTTTATCTGTAACAACACTGGAATATTTAGTCACGTGATGATTTTTATCGTAACAACACTGGAATATTTAGTCACGTGACGATTTTTATCTGTAACAACACCACATGACGATTTTTCACTGTAATAACATGGAATATTTAATCTCATGACGATTTTTAACTGTAATAACACTGGAATATTTACTGTCGCATTTCTTTGTAATAACTCTAGAATATTTTTTTCCTAAAGTTTTGTGTTTCGAGAAAGATCGATGAGACTGTAACTTGACCAAATAAGCCTTGAGGCAAAGTTCACAGGTCAGCTCGGAGGTCACTGGTCAGAAGAACTGATGTCAGGACTGTTTAATGTTAAAAGCACAGTTCAAGACTGTTTTATTTTAAAAGAAATGTTCAAATAATGTTTTATTTTAAAAGCAGAGTTCAAGGCCACTTTATATAGAAGCAATGTTCAGACCTATTTTAGTTAAAATGTAGTTATTCCACGCAGCTATGTATGTCAACCAAGTGCAAAGTTTGCAGGAACCTTGGACAGGTTTGGATTGTATGTCCTGCATCTCAAAGCTTTAACTTGCAATAAAGTTTGATACAATTAATTTATATTCAATGCTCGTTACCGTGACATAAAGTTAAAGTTGACAGAATGCTTGTTAATAAGAAAGTACATTTGCTTGACTTTATTTTATTGTTTGACCGAATGTTTGTTAATAATACGAGCTCCATTGACTTAAAACTTAGTATCTGACACAATGTTTGTTAATAATAAAATATAAATTCCTCTTAACTTAAAGCTAGTGTTGGATATAATGCATGTTAATAATTCGAGGTCCCCTAACTTACAATTAGCATTTGACAGAATATTTTTAATAATACTAGTTCCCTTGACTTAACAATTCGTATTTGACAGAATATATAATAATATTAGTTCTCCTGACTTAACAATTATTATGACAGAATACAAAATAATAATAGGAGTTCCCTTGACTGTGCAATTAGTATTTGACAAAATATATAATAATACTAGTTCCCTCGGCTTACAATTTATAATTTGACAGAATATATAATAATACGAGTTCCCATGACTTACAATTTAGTATTTGACAGAATATTTTTTAATAATACAAGTTCCCTTGAATTACTTAACATTTGACAAAATATTTCACAAATTTCACTTCAGCTTGTTAATAATACAATTTGCATTTACAAGATTTAAACTAAAGGCAGTGTATGATAGAATAATTATTAAAATAAAAATTGCGTTTCTATTTTAACAGTTGTTGTTTGTTTTCAGCTAACCCCATGCAAATGATGATGCCCCTAATGTGAGTAGAAATCGTTCTTTCTCATTTTGTATTTACGTGACTAGAAATCCTTTATGCTCTTTTTATAAGTTTTACGTGACTAGAAATCCTTTATGCTTATTTATATCTTTTCGGTGACTAGAAATCCTTCCTGCTCGTTTCATAAGCTTTACGTGACTAGAAATCCTTCCTGCTCATTTTATAAGTTTTACGTGACTAGAAATCATTCCTGCTCATTTTATAGTTTATTTAGATGGGGTAGGGGTAGTTTAATTTTTTTTCACATTTTTTATGAGCAACTCTTAATTTATTTACGCCTATTATTTACTATACTAATACATATAACTCCATATAAATGTATAATTATACCATACGATTTTAGTAATAATACATATAACTCCATATAAATGTATAATTATACCATACGATTTTAGTACTAATACATATAACTCCATATAAATGTATAATTATACCATACGATTTTAGTACTAATACATATAACTCCATATAAATGTATAATTATTCCATACGATTTTAGTAATAATACATATAACCTCATATAAATGTATAAAACTAGAATTTTATACCATACGATTTTAGTAATAATACATATAACTCCATATAAATGTATAATTTTATATCATTCGATTTTAGTAATAATACATATAACGCCATATAAATGTATAAGTTTTTGCCAGATGATATTAGTAATATAATTTTATACCATATAATTTTAGTTATAATACATACATATAACTCCATATAAATGTATAATTTTATACCATATTATATTAGTAATAATATAACTCCATATAAATATATAATTTAATGGTAATAAACTGCTTAACTTCTAAAATTTCAGGAGTCGGAGATATTTTGACTGACTCTATAACCCTGCTTAAAAACAAAACGAAATTGGATGATTGATTGATAAGATATTTGATATTTTCATAGATCTAGTTTTCAACTCAGTAAATGAATAAAATCCGTTGGAATTTATTATGTGCAGAAAAATTTATTGTAAGCTTTAGTAGTATGATTTAGTAATTTAATTTTGTGACATTTATTAAGTAACATCTCATTTTGAGTTGTCAAGAAATTATACGCCCAAACTGAGTTACGCCATAACCCAATATTGCCTGGATGACCGGCATTTGCTCATCTCAGTAGTGGGACACTAAAACGCATCAAAGGGACATAATCACACACACACACACTCACACACACACACACACACACACACACGTTTGCTTTTCACTCCTTACTTTTACTCTAGAGAATTTCATTGGTGCTTTGTTTGACTTTCTTACTTTTAAATGGATTTTTGAATAAATAGCTTTTCTAAATTGTACAATTTCTGCTGAAAACACATTATATAATCTTAATTAGAAATATTTTTCTTTACTTGATGTTATAAGTTTAAGGGACTGTTTTCGGAGTCTTTTATTTTATCATTCATTTTGATGGCTAACACTAACTCCCAAATCATTTTAGTGGTTAAATCTGATTGCTCCATTTAATTTGATGGCTACCACTGGCTGCCCACTTCATTTAATGGCTAACACAAATTCATATCAATTGTTTACCACTGACCGACAAATTCATTTAATAGCTAGCACTGACTGACAAATTCATTTAATGGCTAGCACTGACTGACAAATTCATTTAGGTAGCTAGCAGTGACTGACAAATTCATTTAGCTGGCTAGCACTGATTAACAAATTAATTTAGGGCTAGCATTGACTGACAAATTTATTTAGGGGCTAGCACTGACTGACAAATTCATTTGATTGTTATAGCGATGACTGACAAATTAATTTGGTTAGCTAGAGCTAAATGATCGATTCATTTCAATCACTAACAGAAATTACCATTCTTATTGTAGGCTAAATGACCTATCTATTTCGATTACTAACACTAACTGCCAGTTTGCTTTGTAGGTTAGCATTGACCAAATCACTGATTGATTAATCCTTTTGGTTATCTAGCACTGTCTAACCCAGCGGTTTTTGCAGCGAAAGGTCCACAGGTGTGCCGCGGGAGTTTGAAGGAAGGTGGAGAAGCACATACATTTAAAAAATAAATCTTTTGATTTGAAATCCATGATCATCATTATTTTAAAAAATAACAAATAATTAGAATTTTAAATATTGAACTTTCAAACACACTCATAATACTAGTTTTGGGGGGGTTTCTTTTACATAAAAAGATATCTCCTTAAAAAAATTATGGTTTACCTTGACAATTTTAGCGCCTTGTTCAGTGTGAGTTGAAAAGGTTGAAAATCGCTGGTCTAATCAATTCATTTGACTGACTAGCATTGTCTAAAACTGTCTGATTAAATCCAATTAGTTGGTATTCATTGTCTGATCAAATTCAAATGGATGGTAAACAGTGACGGCTCAAATTCAATTGGTTGGCACGCAGTAACAACTCAAATTCATTGGTTAGCAAACAGTGACTGTTCAAATTCAATTGGTTGGCAAGCAGTGACTCCACGAACAATTCGTCTTAGAGTTTCAATCATTATGTAGCAAATGTCATGTTGATCAACTAATGAAAATCTCCCTTGTCCTATGCTAATGTGAAGTTTGAACAATAAGATAATCACTGTCCCAAGCTAATGTGCAATTTACACAAAAAGATAATTTCCCTTGTCCCAGGCTAATGTGAAGTTTGAACAATAAGATAATATCCTTTGTCCCAGATTAGGGCAATGTTGCGACTGTCAGATAATCTCACTGGTCCCAGACTAAAGTGAGACAGTAAGATAATTATCTTAGTAGATTATAATCTACTTTGACCCAGGTTAAAGTAATATTAGAACCGTAAGATAATCTACTTTGACCCAGGTTAAAGTAATATTAGAACTAAGATAATCTACTTTGACCTGGGTTAAAGTAATATTAGAACTGTAAGATAATCTTCTATGACCCAGATTAAAGTAATAGAAGTGTAAGAGAATCTCCTTTGACCCAGATTAAAGTAATATTAGAACTGTAATTTAATAATCTCCTATGACCCAGATTGAAATAATATGAGAACTGTAAGATAATCTCCTTTGACCCAGATTAAATTAATATTAGATCTGTAAGATAATCTACTTTGTTGCAGGCTGATGCGAGGTTTGGACACTCCTTTCTGGAGTTTAATGATGTCACAAATGATGGGGGGAGCTGGAGGTGGAGCCGCAGCAGGAACCGGAATCGGAGGGATAAGCAGCATGATGAACAATCCACTTGTTATGTACTCCATGATTACAGGTAACTCCGCTAGTTATGTACCCAATGATTACAGGTAACTGACTAGTTATGTTTTCAACGATTACAGGTAACTGCGCTAGTTATGTACCCATTGATAACAGATATAACTCGGTGATAACTACACTACAATGATAATAGATAACTACACAGTATACCCAATGACAGAGCAGATATCTACACTAGCTATATACTCATTAACAAACAGATAATTAAACTAGTTACATACTCATTGATAACAGGTAACTGACTAGTTATGTACCCAATGATAACAGGTATAACAAATAATTTCAATAATTCACAGTCTTATCCCAAATACAATTTAATAATTCAATACAAATCACAGGGTGGGTCTTATAAGAGAATAAAAATGGAGTTATTAGAGATAAGCGATAATAACCTGTTTTAGACAAAGCCACAATTGTCTTTTTTGCATGCCTTTTCATATCAAAGACAAGTTCATTTGTCCATGTCAGTTATTTCTACGTGTTTCTCTCCTCACACATAAAAAACACTGATGGACTGTTATTCTATCAAGCCAATCTGGACGCTCTCTTTCGTTCTATCAGTTTCTTCAAGCAGAATAACAATTACAGCAACTCTAGTACTTCCTTATACCAGAAATTGCTCATGTAGTCAGCATATCTTGCTGCCATACATCAAATGGAGTGTAGTGTTATCTCCAAACTTAAACACTGCTTGCTGCTTCTCTCACGGTTGGTCATAGCAGTTTACAATCAGCAAACCAGGAGGTTCAAATCATACATATAGAAAATGAAAAGGCTTCTTCACCTGAAAAACACCATCATGGAGCAACACTAAGTTTCCACTATCACTTTATAACTCCATTCTTTCTTACATTCAAGTCTCAACATAACAGTTTCCTGCAACAGTATTTATTAGCCCGATACACGCACACAGCATAATAAATACCGCATATCAAAATAATGGCAAATAATAGCATACTACACTCGAGCAATCTTAGTTCAAACAGAAATAAAAGTCTACTCACATAATACATCTTACATAAAATACAAGTATAACTTATCAATAGCAAAAATGCATGAAATATTTCTAAATCCATTCTCTCTCAATCAGTCAGTTACCATTAAGCTAATAGCCACCTTTCAAGACTGGACTTCTTTGCCACTTCCAATTCAAGTGATCAGAGAATAAATTTTCTATAGCAGATAAACTTTTAGATCTCATTTCATTGGCTGGTCTCGTTCTCATATTCACAACCATAAAAACTACTCATCCAGTTGGAATTAGTTGCATTACATCAGCAATTTCTAGCATATTATCAACTTGGGCGTTTACAAAAATAAGGAGTGTCCAAGTACTCTGACAATTTAGCAAATTATATAACAATTAAGTTTTAAAATAGGGAGATGCAAATTTACTCCACCACACTTATATTGTCCACTTTCAAAGCATAGGCTTATTTTTGTACAGATAAGTACCTATCTTGCTTTGTTACATCAATAAGTAACTATCCTGCTTATTACATCTATAAATACTTACATAGCTTGTTACATTTATAAGTACTTACCCTGCTTGTTACGTCTATAAGTACCTATCTTGCTTGTTACATCTATAAGTACTCACCTTGCTTGTTACATCTATAAGTAATTACATGTACCTTGTTCGTTACATCTATAAATACCTCTTTGTGCATTACACCTATAAGTACTTATTTTGCTTGTTACATCAATAAGTAATTACCTTGCTTGTTACATTTATAAGTACCTCCCCTTTCATTACATATATCGGTACCTATTGTACGTGTTACATGTGTATTTTATTTTGTATGTTTACGGTATTCACATTATAAAATTCTGTGAAGTTTCACAAAAGTATTAGAATTAATTCAATATTATTTTTATTATCAGTTCAACAGTGACAAACTCTCACCCACGACAATAATAAGTATATAACACAACAAAATAACAACATTACTATAAAAGTAACAAATTGTGAAGAAGTAATAAGTGTGATGACGGCAAACTAATAATTATTTATTAATAGGCGTAATAATGACAAACTGACACTTAAGGTATTTCTGCTTTGAAATAATGATAACCCATAATCATATATTCTACAGGTGAAGGCTTGATATGAAAGGATTTGACAGGTAGAGGACATTGACAAGAACCGTATGGGACAGGAATCATTTCCATATTATCAAAGTCAACGCAATCATTTTGTTATTGTTGTTTGTAGTAATTTACTTCTTCAAATACAACTGTTTGTATTTGTTGTGGGTCCGGTTTCACTTATGCAATGCAATCGTGTTGCTGTTATTTGTTTTATTTTTATTTTTTTGTTTACCTGTACAACATGTCTGTAAAAAAATGTCTATTAAAAATATTCTGAAAATAAATTGTTATGAAATTGGTTTTAGTTGTACATAATTCATGAAGGACAGGACATCGCATTAAAAAAAAAATGTCTGTCTACTATTTTGTTTAAAGTATGATTGTCTACTTTTTGTTTAAAGCATGCTTGTCTAGTTTATTGACTAAAGTATGGTTTTCTACTTTTGTGGCATTTATGCTGTAAGAACAGTTTCTTGATTTAAAACTGTTTTATGTCATAACAATTGTCACTGTACTACAATTTCTTAATTTAAAACTGTCTTTAAGTTTAACAATTGTTCCTGTACTACAATTTCTTCATTTAAAACTGTCTTTAAGTTATAACAATTCTTCCTGTAACCTATTTTTATGTGATAGTAATACCATTGTTAATTTGTTTTTATTTAGTAATGAGATTGTTGCTGTAATCTGTTTTTGCATAGTATTCATTACATTGTTCGTTGTAACTTGTTTTTATATGGTAGTCATGACGTTACTGTAATTTCATTTTGTGTAGTAATAGTTATATTGTTTGTTGCTGAAACCTGTTTTTATGTAATCGTCATTGCATTGTTATGTAATCTGTTTTTGTGTAATAGTCATTGCATTGCTAAGTAATCTGTTTTTGTGTAATAGTCATTGCATTATGTAATCTGTTTTTGTGTAGTAGTCATTACAGTGTTATATAACCGGTTTTTATGTAATAGCCATTGCATTGTTATGTAATCTGTTTTTATGTAGTAGTCATTATATTCATTGTTCTTGTAACCTGTTTTTATGTAGTAGTCATGATACTGTTTTTTTAAACAGTTTATGCAGTATTAATAACAGTTTGTTTTGAAACATTGTTGTAGTCACAATAAGTTGTAAACCTTTTATGTTGTTACAATAAGGGTGTGTTTATTAATGCTTTCAATGTTTGCTGACATTAACAACTTCTTTTTTTTATTTTATTAAACTTTATGCACTATAGCACAACACGTTTTTTCAAACTGGCAATGTTTGTTGTCGCAACATCCACTTGTTTTAAACCCTTTATGTTGTAACCAAACGTGTTCTTTTCAACATCCTCTTGTTTTAAACCCTTTATGTTGTAACCAAACAACATATTCTTTTCAACATCCTCTTGTTTTAAACCCTTTATGTTGTAACCAAACGTGTTCTTTTCAACATCCTCTTGTTTTAAACCCTTTATGTTGTAACCAAACAACATATTCTTTTCAACATCCTCTTGTTTTAAACCCTTTATGTTGTAAACACAAAAACATGTTCTTTTCAACATCCTCTTGTTTTAAACCTTTTACGTTGTAACCACAACAACGTGTTCTTTCAACCTTGTAAAAGTCTCAACGAATAGCCTCACCCATTCCCAAGAATTGTCTAAACTTTGTCGTGCGGTAAGAAATATAAGACTGTTTTTCATCAAAATTATGAATCATACATCTCATCAATGTGTCTACTTCATGAATCTCCACAAGGATAAATAGTTCAAACGTTCACAAACAGCAAACAAAGCATGGTCTTTTGAGAACACTACCATTAAATTATTTTTAAAAATATTAAAAGCATATTTCTCAGTCTAGTAATAATTTAAAATTAAAACAATTGAAAAAGTTTTTGCAATACAAAGTTTATTGAATTAAGAATATGTGAATTAGTGATGGGAAAAAAATAACACAATGAAAAGAAACACATTGAAACAACTAAATATTTATGACACAGACAACACATAAAAACTCACCAACAACCACAATAAAACAACATACACTGAAAAGACAGAACACACTGGATATACCACATTCCAAAGAGAATACACACGAGAAATGGATGGCATGTATGGTGGTTAACCTGTTTTCATTTAGGATTTCTAAGTTAACCAGCCAAATATATTTTGATGGGTGGAAGAGTTTACAAGTCCCAGCCTATCATACAGGAGCACATAAAACTAGTTAGGTTAATCGTAACCAAACCTGACCATCAAAGACTAGTGATAAGTTTGAAGTTGGCTGCCAATCAAAAAAAAGCATGAATACAATGCAAATGAAGATTTGGATTGGTGTCAAGGAACCACTTGTTCAAGACATCCAAGTAATTGATTTTGTGTCGAAGAAGAGCTTGTTGATGACAAGTAATCGATTCCATGTTAAACAACTTGTTGATGACACCAGATGACTGGCTCTGTGTTGATGAACATCAAAGCAACACAAAGTTGTTCACATCATGAATCAAAACAAGTCCATGCATAGCTTTTTTTTGTTGAACAAAGATGACTTTACAACAGTGCAATTGGAACTATATAGCTTTATTGTGTTGGGAGATTTTCTATGGGCGTGGCAAATTTGAAGTCCACTGGGAAAAGATCATGTGCACGAGGGTACATTGACTTGTATGACTGGCGTATGGTCACTTCAGCAACCCCAGCAATCTCACCAATTTCTTATTAAAAGAAAAGAAAAATATTTGTTAAATTAAAATATAGCAACTTAAAAAAATTATTAGAAAGACATACTGTTAATAAACAGGCATACAAACATACAAACATACAAAAAAACAAACCCCAACCAACATAAAACAAAGAATAGTAGGTAGTCCCAACCAATTTTTTCAAATTTTAATTAGAGTAAAATAAATGTTTACATAATAGTATTGGATGATGTGAGATTGTATGCAAAATTCTAATTGAAAATCTCAACGTACAAGTTGTTCGCCATAGGTTACAAGATGAATAAATATACAAGTCATTGTATAAATTAAAAATCTTCAGTTATAAAATGAAAATATTAAAATTATAACATAGTTCTTTTCAGAGAATGTATTATATTTTACAAACTGTGGGCAAACATAGCTCTTTATTATGTAAATGTGCTCATATTATAAAGTACACTTTCAAAACATTATAATAATCGAGAAAGTGGCTTAAAATGTATTCTTTCTGTATTTAAAACAATAAAGTACCAAGGTGTTTTAGCTGTTAGGGATTATCTAATAAATTAATGTTGATAATTAGTGCCTGAATTAGGACAGGGTCGTTAAAGGAAAACTGGACATGTGACAATGGGGTTATATAAGATATAAGGATGAGCCCAATCAGGTACTGAATGCATAATTTCTAAAAGAGTGAGCCCAAAAAGCTTTGTAATGATTTTACAAGTTAAAGGGGTGATGCAAAACAACTGTTTCATGACTGTATAAGTTAAAGAAATGATTCATCAACTATCAAAATGAGGAAAATGTCAGTGAAATAAACATAGGCCATGGTAATCATTTGGCAAAAGTTAATGACCCCCTAAAAAGATGTTAAAATATGCACAATAAATGGTTGTGCTAAAAGACACAAAAGTAGTAATACAAGAAATATAATTAATTAAATCTTTTACACATAAAAAATAACAATAAAAAAAATATATAATTCAAACAAGTGTAAATATTCACAAGCAAAAATGTAATTACCAGAGTATTAAAAAATTCTACAGTAGAAAAATATTTGAAGAAATTGGTTACCTCTCTGTGTCTTTCTGTCTTCAGAGGCCTGTGATGCCATGTATATTGCAGCTGCAGCAACTGAGATAGGACTTCGGCTGTTTTAGAAAATCAAAATGTTAAATAATATAAAGAAAGGATTTTGACTGTTTTAGGAAATTAAAATGTTAAATAATATAAAGATAGGGCTTCAACTGTTTATAAAATTAAAATAGGACTTTGTATTAAAAAATTAAAATGTTAAATAATATAAAGATAGGACTTTGACTGGCATAATTCTTAAAGATTCATAAAACTTTTGGAGTTATATATATGTGGTCTTCTGTAAGATAATTATTGTTAATAATTTATTTCTTACACTAAGAATGTGAAAGGACATGATGAAGCAGAAATAAAAGCATGCAGCTACTTCAAAATCCATTTTCTGATATTACTGCTAATTATTCGATGTTGTCATTTAGTCTGTTTTCATGATTATAATTGATTAAAAACTTATTTTTGCCAAAACAGTGGGCATTACAATTTAGAAGTTATATAACTGATTATACATGATATTAAATTCAGACATATACTTAAAAATACATTCAACTAAACAAATTGTCAAACAATCTAGATATAACTGGAAATTGTCCTTTTATCAGAATTAATATGAAAATTCTAAGTTACAATTAAAAAAATAATTGTTTAGAATGTCTTTTTATTTTCAAACAGGTAAGTTTATTGGGAGTAAAATACCTTAAACAATCTTCTCTCCCCCTGCCCTGCCCCAATCCTATGAAAATTCAGTCAAATACAAATATTCTGGAATGCTGAAGATAAATATTATTATAAATATTATATTATAAATATTATTATAAATATTATAAAATATTATATTTAATTTTATAGTTCCAGAGGGATAACAACTTTACTTATAGACAGAGACTGCAGTTAAGAAAGAAAATTTTTTAGTTGTCTCTATAATTATGTATTATAAATGACTGCATTTAACCCTTTTATTGTTGAAAAAAATTTCACAAACAGTGAATTAAAAAAAAAATATTTGATATGTTGTGGTAATATAAAATGATATTTTAGAGCAATATTACTGTGTAATATAGAAGTTATAAAGAACTAAACAAAAAAAAAATATTCAATTTTGCATTTTCTTTGTAACTTTTATTTTTGGTACTAACAACAGCAGTGTCATCAAAACATGTTCTTTGTTTCACTGGATTTGTGGGTTATGTACATGGGAAAATATCTGGCATTGAGATGGAGTGGGTTTCCGGCATCCTGTGATGGGTCTGCCTCGGCAGTGAGTTTGTTTTGGAATATGATAATTTTCCAAAAGCCACTTGGTCAGCTTCATCAGAAATTGTACATAGTTCAGTTTTGGTCCATCATCATTCTTCTAGTACAAGATATAACAGTTCAAAACTGTCTTGATTTAAAAGATGGTGGTAAAATTTCTTGTACCAGATCTTGGTATGCTTTCTCTCCATTGGATATGAAATTATGATGCAAGAATTTGATCCCCCACATTGAAAGCATCCATGTTATTGCTGTAAGTAAGAATCACAGTCGGCTTATGTTTCTCAAGGTAAAGTATTTTGATAGTTTCCATGGTGATTGTATGAAACACTGAAAGTACAGTTACTTCCTTCTTATCCGTCCACTTCAGAGCCATCAAGTTCTTCGTGAAATGGGCTATGGTTTCACCACACTTGATCTTCATTTTTCAGGTAGCCAGGCATATTTTTCCGGTTGAGCCTTACTGTACCCACTGCATCTGTTAGATTCAACTGTTGTTGATACAAAAGCACTTCTCTAATCAAATTCATTGTAAACACCAGGTCCAACGTTTTCATGGTCTTCATTTTTGTTATTCACTTCATATTTGGATTCATCTGAATCCGACTCCTTATTTGTATCAACATCACTCTCATATTCACTGTCCTCTGAACTGGGTTCGCCATCACCTTCATCTGCAAGCAACAGTTCTTCAATTTGTTTTTTTTAAAATTTACTTTTTTTTTTTTTTTATCAAATAAAAACAAGTACAAGACTGTTAACTTTAGCTTTTTAGGTCACGATCTGTTCTGTTTTCAGCTTGAATTTGCCTTCCATGGCTGTTACATTAGCCTCCCTGCACAATCTACTGAATGATGTTATCCATTTTCAATGCTTTACAACAAGTTTATTCAGGTCCACAGAGCATATATGACTTTTATTAGGTAAGACCACTCGCTATATGGAGACTGGAGACAACGTCACTTTTTGACTGAATTCACTCTTTTTCAAAACTGTCTATCTCAGTAATTAAAAGAAAGAAATGGTTGGAAATTGTTTTATCAAATAAAGGAATCTTCCAACGTTAAATATAAGTTTTGTTTGTACATTTGAATGACGTATTTATTACGTTTTGATCGATAAACTCACAGTCGGTAAAGCGTATTGAAATGTCCGTGGCGAGATTTGAAAATGGCTAACCTCCGACATCGTTTTTGGGTATGCTCACATAACGCGTTCTAGCTTTTTTGAGATTCAACCAATAAAAATAAATCTTATATCAACGGAAAGCTAAGATAATGACCTTTAACATAAGCATCGGTTGATTTAATTTTTAAAAATTTTTACTGTAGAAAATGATAATTCAAATTATGTGTTATGTTTGACGCATTATAACTTCGAAACCCATTATCATCTGTTCGCCTACTTTATACTGTTGAAAAGGTCATCTTTTGCCCTTTAAAATGGTATATAACATGAACCGGAAGTCTCTATAACGGAAGTTCTAATGGCAATGAACGCGGGTAACCCTAATAGTTTTATTCGCGCCCATGCCGAAGTTGACAGAGATCGCCATCTTGGACCACACGTGTATTAAAATGGATCAACCAGGCAACATTTTGCATAAGTTTTAACAAAAACTATTAAATATCATCTAAATATTGCTACTGTAAAACGATTATTTATTATTTTTAAGTTACGATTTGTTAGAAAGTTTTATTTTGATCATTAACGAGGTTAGCTAAACATCGGCCATTTAAAGTACGGTTGCAAGAGGGTGATGATTTGTTAGGACAAACTGCTTATATTAAAAGCAGTCCAATACAAAAAATACTGGCTGCAAATGATTAAATGATGATTCATGATGAGATTTATTTTTTAAGAAAATATTTTAATTAATCGGCGATATTTTAAATTAATTTTACAAAGCACCAAACCAAAATAAAGAACGACAACTTTTAATGCTGCGGATTTTTGTCTCTGTGGTTAGTCTGTAGCTGACCAGTACTTTTCATTATTTTATTATAATTCGGGTCTTAAGAAACAATCTAGTAAATGATGAATGAGAATTTGTCATTGAGTGACCGTTCAAGATAAAGATATATACTAATATAGTAATAAGTGTATGTGTCAGTGAGTGAGTGAATCGATGTATGGTAAAAATTGAGATCAAGACAAGGATGAGTAACATGCTACGCACATTACAGACATACAGTATACACTAATATAATAGACATATAATAAGTAAAACTATGAAAGACTTTAGCTTTCAATTTTCAAGATGTTTTTAGAATGTTAATGTCTTATATTATGAAACAAATAGACACCTTTTAAAAATAAAGATACTAATAATTACAATTGCTGTTGAAGTGAACTAAAAAATAAACTGCAAATAGACATACACTGATACAGTAGGCATGTAGTTAAATATATGAAAGACTTTAGCTTTCAATTTTCAAGATATTTTTAGAATGTCAGTGTCTTTATTATGAAACAAATAGTTCATAACATTAACAAGCAAAGAAATTGACTGAATAGGATTTACAGGGCTGATGTAGGTACACAAATGGATAGTTCATGTTATGACATATGGTGAGCATTATTCAACTTATTCAGTTATTGCTAAATACATGCACATAAGTATGCAAAATATAATTTATGACTTTATTTAGGTTAGAATGATCATGCTGATTAGAAACACTGTATTATAATAATAACTGTTTTGTTTGACCTATTTTTCTCTTCAACAAGTGAGCGTTATTTGCGATTGTATAGCAAAAAGCTATATTTTTCATATGTTATATTTATTATTTCTATATCTATTAAACAAGATTATCTAAAACTTCACCCTGGAAATGTCTATACTCCAAAGAGCAAGTATACCAAATCTGGATGATGTATATGAAGTAGTTTTTGTTTTACAAGACTCCAAAAAAGACATTCTGTTTTTGACCACTTGCCGTTTGAAATTTTGAACAAAATGCTATTTTGAGAGGACTGTATTTCATTTTCTATGCATCTGTGATCCTTAAAAAAAAATCAGCAGTATAATTGTGTTACAGAGAGTTGACATAGCAAAGATGAACTGTGTATGTTTCATAGTTTTTGTTTTGTGGTCATTTCAAAAGGGGGTTTCGTGAAATCTGAGTTTTTCTGCAATTTACATCAAACTTTGAACTGTCATAACTTTTTTTCTATTAAAGCTAGAGCTCCAAAATTTTGTATGCAAACTTACTTTGAGGTACATAACATAACCTGCAAATATCAGCTTATTTGGCCAGACTTCAAAATTTGAGTGGTCTTACCTACTTTTATACCCGAGAATGAGATAACTTGTGATGTATGGAATAGGTGCCATTTTTGGTGGATGAGTTAACTCGGGGATAATGGTAAAGGGTTAAGGAAGAAAAATATTGAGTTGTCTCTATAATTATGTATTATAAATGATTGCGGTTCAGAAAGAAAAATATTGAAATGTCTCCACAATTATGTATTATAAATGACTGCAGTTCAGAAAGAAAAATATTGAGTTGTCTCTATAATTACGTATTATAAATGACTGAGTTCAGAAAGAAAAATATTGAGTTGTCTCTATAATTACGTATTATAAATGACAGTTCAGAAAGAAAAATATTGAGTTGTCTCTATAATTACATATTATAAATGACTGAGTTCAGAAAGAAAAATATTGAGTTGTCTCTATAATTGTGTACTATAAATGACGAGTACAATGAAATTTCACTGTGAGTAAAAGAGGTCAGTGGAAGGACACAAATAAGAGTTTGTTATAGCTTGCAACCTATCAATTTGCACTACACAGGGAATTTTGATCATCAGTGATCAATGAAAATAACATTTTTTTAAAGTTACATTAAACAATTTAATAGATAATTTTTGATAACAATCAAACTTTATTCCCCCCCACCAAAAAAAAATAAATAAAAAAAAATTATGCCTACAACTAACATATATGCACCAACAATGTTATTTTGAAGGGAAATCAGTGCTGTGTTATGTTAATGAGGTCAGCATCTTTTCTGGCAGCCATCTA
The DNA here is from genome assembly GCA_028829895.1 of Sinotaia quadrata. NCBI lineage: Eukaryota > Metazoa > Mollusca > Gastropoda > Architaenioglossa > Viviparidae > Sinotaia > Sinotaia quadrata. Next base: position 47,531,564 of record CM054180.1, on the reverse strand, counting down.
TGCCATTGTATTCAATTTCTTTTTTTCTCTGAAATTTGTCTTGCCATGGCTTTGGATTATAAAACTGACAGTTTGCTGATTTATTAAATAGTCCACAACATTGTTATTACTGAACAATAGTGTACAATGTTAATATTACAAATTCCTTAATTATGCCAAGTTGGTCCATTTTAAAAAAGAAAAAAAGATTTTTCCATTTCTTTACTTTAATTTTTGACATTTCAATATGGAATTTTTTGTTTGTTTTGATTTAATTAACGAACAAATGAATGGAAGTGTAGGATAAAATGTAATATCACCACAACATAAACGTTACAATAAAAATCTCATGAATAAGATTTTTAAATCTAGAGAGTACCAACAACAGAATGATTTTGAGGCATTAACTGAAAAGAAAAACTCTGACAGCCAAGTCTATAGAGCACAAGGACTTTAGTGACATTAACAGAAAAAAAGACCTTAAGGTAACTGAGTATAGAGTATTAAACACCATTGGTGACACACACAAAAAGGAGCTAATGTAATGGAGTGTGGAGTATTAAACAACACAGGTGACAAAAGGATTTAATGGAATTAATTAAGCACCAGGAGAGTCAAGTCTAGAGAGTCCTTAAGAACACAAGAGTTTTAGTGGCAACATCTGCGGGGACAAAAGTGATGTCTCATTTAATGTGCTTCCTGGAGTCTGTTATTAGAATACAAAGTTGTTTCAAGAACAAAAACAAAGACAATATTTTCCATTTGCAGACACAATCGGATAAACCAATGCTAAGCAGCTATGATCAATTAATAATAATGACCAATGACAGATAAATAAATGCAAAATGGTTATGATCAATTAATGATGATAATAAAGTTAATGATGAAAGACAAATGTGTGCCAGTGAATAATGTCACAGATAAAAAGAGAATAAATGATAGATAGCATAGTTAAATAAATATTAAGATGCAGACATTACCCAGGCACTAGGTCCAGTTCAACGGCCTTACGAGCGATGTGTGTTGCAGCCTTCTGAACTGAAGATGGAAGGCTCAAGTTGGAGCAAAATCGAGACTGCAACAAAGCAGCCATACAATTTACAAATTAAACAATGTCAATATTTATTTTATTTATTTATTTATCTTACTATGGTTTTATTCAAGACTGAAACAAAGCAGCCATACAATTACAAACCAATGTTAATATTTAAGAAAAATCTTACTATAAAGCCATGCAATTACAAAATAAACAATGTCAATATTTTCTTTAAATCTTACTAAAAATCTTATTATGATTTTATACAAAACTGCAAGAAAGCAGCTATACAATTACAAACTAGACAATGTCAATATTTTCTTTAAAACTTACTATACAAGATTGCAATAAAACCATGCAATTACAAATTAAACAAAGTTAATATGGTAGACCCTGATAACCAGCTTTATATATGCAACAACTAGTATTTACAATATATCTGTCGTGATCACAAAGGCTACAATGATAACTAGAATGATATAACTAGTAGTCACATGATTAATGTAGTGATCACAAGGGTTCACTATGGAGTCTATATTGATAATTAGTGTATGTAATAACTAGTATTCATTTGATATCTCTAGTGATCACAAGGGCTTACCATGAAGTCTGCAGTGAAAACTAGCATGATATATGTAATAATTAGTATTCACACTGATAACTGTAGTGATAAAGAAAGCTTAACATGCAGTCTACAGAAACTCACCTTGAAGTGAAAACCTGAACACAACAAGCCTATACTGATAACTAGGATTAACCAAGATGAATGCACTGATAATTAGCACTCACTGTGTCTAAAGGACTTACCGTTATTATCAGTAAACAACTATACGATCTGTAGTGATAGTTTTGACTCACCATAAAGTCTCCTGTAGTGATAACCTCCACATTAGTTTCTAGTGTCTTCAATATAAGTTTGAATACTCTGCCAATTTCTTTCTTGGAGATTTTAGAAACAGCACATATTTCTGGAAGGTAAACAATTTTTAAAAGTCTTGAATAATTATTATCTTGCATTAACAAAAAAATATACATTTTTTAAAGATTAAACGTGTTCATTTTTGCAGTGCTAGAATGAGCAATACATACTACATTAAAATTGATAAAACTTTTAAATATTAAAATAAATTCACAACACTTGCACCATTTTGAGATAAGTGGAAAATAAACATAAGTATACTTTTCATTTGTGAAAATGTAAAGGACAAACATTACATGGGGAGTGGGAGAATAAATATATGTATACTTTTTACTTGTGAAAATGTAAAGGACAAACATTACATGGGGAGTGGGAGAATAAATATATGTATACTTTTTACTTGTGAATATGTAAAGGACAAACATTACATGGGCAGTAGAGAGGAAGAATAAATATTTGTATACTTTTTACTTGTGAAAATGTAAAGGACAAACATTACATGGACAGTAGAAAGGAAGAAACAAATTTTGGTCACCCTCATTGAAAATGAGAAAATTGCAAACATCTGCATTACAGTTATTTATTTATTTTGGATGTTTAAAAAATTTTCTTTAACTCAAAAAAATTATTCTTTACACATACCTGTGCCTAAATGTTGCCATTTATAGTCACAAAATGATTTTGTTTTACTCACTAGAAAAATATACTATTATTCAAATGATGGCAATTTTTGGTTTTAATGTACAGTACATTAATATTATCTAACTTAATTACACTGTTTGAGAAAGTGATTTACAGTCCAGTCAATGAATATTATCTAACATAATCTCAGTGTTTGTGCAAGTGATTTATGGTCAAGCACACTAAATATCAGATGGACAAGAGATGTGAATGTGAATATTAGAAACAAATTTGTCATTCCTTATGCTAACTTTCAACAATGTGTTATTCCCTTTTGTGTATTATGTCATTACCAACTAATTATGCTAACTTTCAACAATGTGTTATTCTCTTTTTTGTATTATGTCATTACCAACTAATTATGCTAACTTTCAACAATGTGTTATTCTATTTTTTGTATTATGTCATTACCTACTAATTATGCACTCATGAAATTTCTTACTATGTTTGTAATCTCATCATCTACTATATTTGTACTCAAGCTATTCCCTATTTTATACCCTTACTGACATTAACTACTAATTCTGCATGTCATTTCCTATTAACTTTGTACTCTTGCCATTCCTTACTGACATTAACTACTAATTCTGCATGTCATTTACTATTAACTTTGTACTCTTGCCATTCCTTACTGACATTAACTACTAATTCTGCATGTCATTTCCTATTAACTTTGTACTCTTGCCATTCCTTACTGTTTTTGTACTTTTGTGTCATCCTTTATTATGTGTCTTGGCATTCTTTACTGTCTTTGAACTCTGAACTACAATCTTTAAACATAACATCTTTTAATTTCTTACACTGTTTCTGAGCTCTTTATAATTACATTCAAACAGTACACAGTAAGAAATATATATGACACTAATCATTGTGTCAAATACAATTTCACAGTGTCAGATCATTTTATCTTTAAAGTGCTAAATATTTTTTATTATCAATTGTGCTAAATTTTATGTGCAGCTAGAAACACTCCATGAAATAGGAAGAGAGTGCAGCGCCCCTGAAAGTGCAGAATGTATCTTACCTTTGAAAGTACGTGGCACTCCCTCTTGCCTGCAGGCAATATACATGCATGCAGAAGCTATTGCATCATTACTCCGGCCTTTCAAGGTCTTTCCCTCATGTACTTGCTTAAACAAGGTGCTCGCTCGATCCTGCAAACAGAGCAAAGTTAATGTGATTTTTTTAGTCCAAAGCTTTTACGTATTTGATTAAAAAGACAGCTTGCTCGATCATGCACACAAATCTGTGTTCATATGCATTTAAAAAAATATCTGCTTTTAAAGTGCTTTCACAATCATATATACAAACAGTCTCAATGAGTAAATAAAAAGAATGTTAATCAATCATTCACATGATGTCCATGTCCTTGTTACTTGAAAAGAAAGATTACAAAATCAATCATTTACAAAACAAACAAAAAATCAATGAGTCAATGTGATTCTACAATAAAATAGTTTGCCAGTTCACATCTGTCACATAATGGCTTATGTAGCCCACACCCACCCTCCTCTAAAAATAGACCACACACAAACCTAATTCTAGAACACTGACCTTTATCCCAGGGCTAGAGTAATACCCAAGTTTCTACTCGCTTAAACTAAACAACCAAAGTGCAGCTCAACTGTAGACAATGGATGTACCAGAAACTCACCTAATAATCATCAGTCCAAGCAAACTGACTGTAGAGGTAATATGTACCTTGGCTCCTGGCATCAATAAGCTATAATCAGACTAGTAACCCTTATTGCCAGCTATCAACACACCAGGAAACCATCCTCTGTATATATTACTGCCAAAGGTATGTGGTTTTGCTTGCCTAGCAAAATATGTTCATTTAACCATAACTATATTTTATATTGCTATATTTCACTTATGATACTCGAATGTATGATGACCATATAAGTAAGAGTGTTCTGTCAGAGAACATATGTGGACAAAATTTTAGCCCATGTGTATTTGTTTCTGATTCAGGATAGATTCTTCTTGCTTCCTGCAAAGTTTGGTGTATTTCTGACAAGCAGTATCAAATAAAAGTTGTTTATTGTGAAAACTAGGATCAGTATTTTGAGTTGCCTCAATTTTTAAAAAAAATCATAATTGATAGTATTTTTAATCCACATGAAATCATGTAATATCGAAATGAAACAAAATTAATCGAACAATAATGAAAAAGGATGCCCCAAACTGTCATAAAAAGAAATAGACTTGTAAAAATTGGAGTTAATCAGATAAAGATGTACGGATCACAATATTTCATAACCAAATCAACAGGCCTACAAGTCCAAAGTTGTTGAGGTATATGTACCATATTTTGACCATAGGTGTGTGGCAACTTTTTTATTTATTGCAATTAGTTTCAGATCAATATCTATAATGGTTTTTTTAATGAATTTTTTCCCATGTAATACAACCTCTCCAGCATATTAAGTTCAGTGGAAATTGAAAAGTTGCAATGGCTGCACTCTTTTTATTGTGCATATGTTAACCGAAAAGGGCAATTACTCCAAATGTAAAAAGTCAAGTATGATGTTCCGGTTTCTGATTTTTAGTTTGCAGATGATGGAAATAATTAAACGATTTAAGATTTTCTGTCTATGAACAGCCAAAATCAAATATAAGACTTTTCCCAGATTATTTTGACATTTCACTGATTTTCAAGATTTTTTCCAGGCTTGGAAAAGCTAAAATCAAACAACTGAATTCCAGACCTGCGCAGTTATCCTGCAATTTTCAAAATCTCACAGTTCATCCTGAGTGCTAATATTCATCTCACAGTATGTCCTATGAGTGCCAATATTCGTTTCACAGTTCATCCTATGAGTGCCGATATTTGTCTCACAGTTCATCCTAAGAGTGCTAATATTCATCGTCTCACAGTACACCCTATGAGTGTCGATATTCGTCTCACAGTTCATCCTATGAGTGCTGATATTTGTCTCACAGTACACCCTATGAGTGTTGTACTAGAAATCATTGTAATTTTAATAATATGTGATTTTTGCTTTATATGCTGACATCAAAACATAGTCACTATGTGTGGTTTTTGCTTTATGTGCTGATATCACAGCATAACATCCATGTGTGGTTTTCACTGCATGTGACTGCAACATCACTATACAATGATAGAACATACAATGAATCAGTCATGACAGTGAAGATACTTACAGCAATCATTTTAGGCAACTGAAGGCGGTCAGCCATCTGTGTTATTTCATGGAATGCATTCAGCAGGGCTCTATCGGAACTGTTTAACTGAAATATATTAAATTATACTTTATAGTAAGCTCTACCAGTACTGTTAAATGAAATACATTATATTATAACTTCATATCTAAGCTCTACCAAAACTACTTAACAGTGAAATGATAGCAACACTAACACTTTATATCAACTTAGGTCTGCAAGCACCTTATAATACTAATAAAAATATCAACTCAGATCTAGGAATATTTATATAATAATAGCACATTACATCAACTCAGATCTGCAAATCATTAAATTATAATAATATTAGAGAGTGAGTGAAAGTTAATTATTTAGAGAATTCTAACAAATGTCTTAAATGGCATGGGTCATTAACCCTGATACCCAACTGTTCAAGTACCAGATTTTGCAGCCCAAAGTTCTAAATTTATTTACTAATGATAAAAACAAAACTAATTTGCCTACATATCATCAACCATGCCTTCGATACACCTGACCATTGTCCATCAAGAAAGATTTATATGTCACATTCCAATTTTTATTGAGAATACAATGCATTCACTACTGCATGGAGACATTCTTTGATGAATTCACCATCAGAAAATGGTTTTAAGTGTTTAGCAATATTTTCACTTACAAGAAAGCTTGCCCTTACAATGTTATCTGTTTTGTTCTGAACTCTGGAAAACCATCTGCTGACAAGCCAATGTCATCTTCAAATATTGAATTTTTTCCTTTTTTTCTTAGTTCACCATTCAATTTTTCATAGTATGAATCCTTTGATTCACAGTCTTTTTAAGCTGTATTCTTCTGTGACCAAAACAGTTTTAGAACTTATAGTCTGTATTGAATATATGATACTAGCTGTCAACTTTCCATTTCTTGTCTGACACCATTTCAATGGGTCAGAGCAAAAGGCAAAAGACAATTGGTGGTGACGATGGGTAAATAAATAACAGTACATGTTCTTTTCAATAGTGACTCTTTATTTTATTATGTTATTAAATACTGCATGAGACAGAACCGGGGCAGAAATAAGTGGAGAAAAACATGAGAAAGCAAAATACACAAAGTCCACACTATACATGATAAAAATATACATGTTTAAGTCTTAAGAAACACAATAATCTTATTTTATACAACTAAATTATGATTAATCTACACATTCCTATCACTTCTCTGTTTCTACTATAAATGACAACTTACTAACTTATATTCTCTTACTTTTCTACAAAGCTAGTCTCTTAATGGGTTATTCCCCTTTATCAGAGGGCTACTTACAGTGCGTCTGTTCCTGTACATGGGCTTTCCAAATTCATCTCGACAATCCATGCCAGGTCCTGTGGCAATCATGGTTGACAGTTCTCCACCATCCAGTAATGGGTTCTGAAAAAACAAAAAAAACACAATAACTAGATTGAAAATAATAAATAATTTTAAGAAACTACTTTTGTAGAATGTTCCAAACATTACAATTTAAATTAATAACATAAGAATTAAAATTTCAAATACGAAACTTATTTTTACAGCAAAATATTTCTATAAATACAATTGCATTCTTTCAATTTGCCACAAAAGTTTAAGTACAACAGAAAGCAATTGATAAGTTAAACAATATTCTAATTTAATATTATCTTTGAAGTCACTATTATCCAATACTGAGACTCATACTAATCCAAAGAAATAAATGGGTGAAACATTATTTAAAAAAAAAAAAAATTCTGTTGTTCATTTTTTACCATTTTTTCAATAAATTTCATTCAAATAAAATACAACATTTTCTTGGGGTTTCTATACAAACCATTTTTATTAAATATTTTAGCTCAGGCTAAACCAAGGCAATAACTAGGTAAAACCATAATACAAACAAGTCATTCTGTTTCTTTTCTCCCCATATCACTACAACATTTTAATTCAATATTTTGAATAATGTTAATCAAAGAAATAACTGGGTGAAACAATAATACAAACAAGTCATTCTGTTTCTTTTATCCCCATATCACTACAACATTTTTTTTCAATATTTTGAATAATGCTAATCAAAGAAATAACGGGGTGAAACACTAAAAAGACAATTTGTTGGGTTTTTCCCGACGCTGTAGCAAACCAGTCTGACCAGGCAAAAGAATTAAATAAAGAATTACAGTTTTTACACCTTACACAAGAAAGAAGCCATAAATATATTGGTAAAGCACATTGATGACAAGTATGTGTCAAGAGAAAACAAAACTGCTCTGAACAAAAGATATAACAAGACTGTTAATATTAATAAGATATAAAAAATATGACTGCCAATATCACAAAATATCACTGGTAACTAGCCACCATAAAACAAGAGAAAACATAATTGCCATTAATATGACATTCAAAAACATAACTGTTAAAAATAAACCCATAAAACAAGAGAAAACATAACTGCCAAATAATATATCAGAAAACAAAACCACTATTAATATATCAACAAACATAACTGCTATTAATATATCAAAAAACATAGCTGCCAAAATAGATCAGTAAACATAGCTGCCAATAATTTATTACAAAACATAACTGCCATTAACACATCAGAAATATAAAACTGCCAAAATAGATCAGTAAACATAAATGTCAATAATACACCAGAAAACACACAAGTGCCAATAATATATCAGAAAACTTAACTGTCACTAATTTATTAGAAAACATAACTGTCAATAATTTATTAGAAAGCATAATTGTCAATAATTTATTAGAAAACAACTGTCAATAATTTATTAGAAAACATTACTGCCAATAATACACCAGAAAACATAACTGCCAATAATACACCAGAAAACATAACTGTTGATAATACACCTTAAAAAATGATTGCCAACAATCTATTAGAAAACATAACTGTAATAATACATCAGAAAACATAACTGCCAATAATACACCAGAAAACATAACTGCCAATAATACACCAGAAAACATAATGTCATTGTCTACAATAAACCAGAAAACAAAACTGTCAATAATTTATTAGAAAAACGTAACTGCCAAATTACACCAGAAAACAACTGTCAATAATACACAAAAAACAAAACTACCAATAATGCATCAAAAAACATAACTGTCATTGCCAATAATACACCAGAAAACATAACTGCCAATACTACGTCAGGAAACATAATTGCCAATAATGCTACATTAGAAAACATAACTGTCAACAAGATATCAGGCAATGTAACTGTCAATGAGACATCACACAACATAACTGCTAATAAGACATTAAACAACTGCTAATAAATTAATACATCAGAAAACATAATTGTCAATGAATCACCATAAAGCAACAGAAAAACTAAATGTCATTAAGACATTAGAGAATGGAACTAATTGCCAATAAGTCATTAAAAAAACATAACCACCTAAAAAACACCAGGATATAATTATTATTAATAATAATTGGCAATATTATAAATAAAATATCATAAAACATCAATGACAATAATAGTAATTGGAAAATAATCTTGCACTAAGTGTTATTGTAACCACAACCATATTTATTAGAAAAAATAAATATTGAGTCAAACTATTTAATTTTGTTCTTAAAGTGATATCATTGCAGCAAAATTAGAAGCAAAGTATTTTTTTTTTAAGTAGTAACTTTCATTTGAAATCTGAAGCCTGTGTGGGTTACTTACAATTCTTCAAAATAGAGGAAGAGATTATTTAAGAATGGTTCTATCAAACAATTTAGAAGACAAATTTGCAATATGATTTACAGACCCAGTCACACAATGTCTGTATCATGCTCAGCACTATGACAGTATGAGATTAACTACTCAGTTACACAATGACAGTTATTACCTCAAGAGTAATAATGATATTAATGACCTATATATTTGGTCAGTTTAAAATACATAATATACACTGCATGATAATTGATAATGGACATTCACTCAGTTTGTATCAAGCATAAAATTATTTCTAACCTCTGCAGCTCCAACACGAGAGTTGTCTTTTGTGCCCTTCTCATTGCTGAAAGTTCTCCATTCTGAACCCACATCCACTACCCTGCAAAGCATTTTAACTAGTGATAAACCCTGAACAATACCCTGCAAAGCACTGAACTAGGCATTAAATAAACACTTTCCACCATGAACCACACCCACCGTTCAGCAAGGAATTATTCATAAAACAAATGCTTTCCACCATGAACTATATCCATTCACAAAATAAACAGTTTTTATTGTGAACCACATCCACCACCCTGCAAAATATGAATGATTCAAAAGATAATTTCTAACCAGAACCATACCTTATAGTCAAATATCTTCTACCCTAAATCACCCACCACCCTGCAAAATATTGAATGATTCAATAATTGGATAATTTCTAACCTGAATCATACCCTATAGTCAAATATCTTCTACCCTAATCACCCACCACCCTGCGAAGCACTGAATGATTCATAAGATAATTTCTACCCTGAACCACACCATACTCAAAGAGTTTCTACCCTGAACCACATCAAACATGTTGCAAATCAATTAGTTATTCATACTCAAAATATTCTACTTCAAACTGCACCCACCACCCTGCAATGATTCATCAAAATAAACAGTTTCTACCTCAAACTATACCCAAACCCACATTCACTACTCTCTCAAATCAAGCTCTAATAACAGGCCCAAACTCAGAGGTCTTCAATAACAAACCTCAGGTGTAACAAATATGGCTGTCTGAGACAAATAAAATAATTGTCTTCAAAATCAGGTGTGAAAATATGGCTGACTAAGTAAAACAACTGTCTTCAATAACAAACATCAGGTGTAACAAATATGGCTCTGACAAAGTTAAAATGATTGTCTTCCAAAATAAACGCCAGGTATGACAAATAATGAAATATGACTGAGTAAAACCACTCATAACAATCATAGGTAAAGCAGAGTTTTTCTCAAATAAATAAATTTTTTTATACCCCTTAGAAATTTGGCATGGAGTATTTTTCAACTTAAGGTTTATTTCTATGATCATCTTCCACCATTAAACAATTAAAAAAAATAATTTCTTTCAAATAAACGTAAACAGAAAACAGCATATTTAAAATCTGACTGTTAATAGTGTTATACAAAGAGTGTTATTTAAAACCAAATAACTCATGTTAGTATTTGCAAGGCAAACCAAAATATGGAGGTAAACATGGAGAGTGAGAAAATGGCTACTGCTATCGAAATATGCCAACCATAGAAAATTTAACACAATCTTACATGCTTCCACTCACTCTCTCACAAATAAAAAAAATACATCAATGAAAAGTTGGAAGATAATTTATTCAAAAAAATATTTCCCAAGCATGATAAATATAGAACATACTCAGCACACGTGACAAACAGGTAAATTTTTCAGAATTGAGTAGCTGTCCACCATCATCATATAGAGGCTGGTTCTACTTACTTGTTTACTGCTTGGGCTTTATATTATAATTTGGCTCATATCTGTAGAACGCCTTAAGTTGGCAGTCATACATTGTATGATATATATATATTAATTTTTATTATATATATTTTCTTTACTTTTTATTCCATGCCATTTTATTTTCAACCTATAACATCTGCACTAATGTAGGCAGGTTTTGATTTTAACATTTGTGTTGCATTTGGTTGTCTTCTGTTTTTATTGACTGTGATTTTTTTAAAAAACAAAACAGTAAAATACTGTATTATAAGCAACAAGGTGATCTGCACTGTATTGATTCTAGCCTTAGATTAATATTTCTGTTTCCAAATGAACCAAAATATAAAATTTGTGATCAAATTACCATCTACATGATTTCTAATAAAATGAAAGCAAAAAAATACAAGAACTAGAACTTTACTTTCCAAATGAGATACACAGCTATGGATTTCAGGTGTAAAGAGAGTTTTAAAATCAATTCATTAATTTAATGCAATGTCTTAAATGTGCATCTAAATTATTTATTACAAAATATTAGAGAATACTTTGATATTTAAAGTCTCAACAAATCAAAAATTGCCTGCGTTGTTACAGTTTAATGCAGCGAGCATTTGATTAAAATGATGAAAAGTAGATGAAGTGAGCATTTTAAATAATAAACTTATATTTAAAAATTACTACTGTTGTAATAAAGTAAACCTTGGATAATAATGTTATCATGATGCTGTATTATGTACACAAGCACTAACTTATAATGACATTGACAAGCCCTTAATCAGCCATAATTTACAAAAATAAATTTTCTCTCGATAGTTTAAAAATAATATTTATATTTAAAATACTTTTAGAATGCATGCCTATTTGACTGATCAATAATAAAACCAAAGTGATTGAACTAAAAAAATTTTTTTTTAAACATCACTAGAACTACTAGAAGTGAAGTGAAGTGAAGTGAAGTCAAACCTATCCACAGTTTGAAGGTCTTTATTTTTAAGAAAGAAACAAAGAACATCCATGAATAAACAGTAAACATTTATTTCTCTAAGTGATGTTTATTGTAAAAGGAAAACCTAGAGTGACAGTGAATGCCCTATTACCTAGGCTACATCATGCAAATCACACATAAATTTCCTAGTCCAAAGTCCTAGAAAAACAAACAGTATAAAGAAAGTGACAGTCAAGCCCACTATACTCACCTGTCTCCAACAACAAGCCCACATTCAGGACATATCATGTCACCAGCATGGTAGTCCTCAATCAGCGATGCTTCAGGATGCTCAGGGCAACACAACTGTGCTGAGCGTCTGAAATTTAATTTTCACCTTTTTAAAATGTAATCACCACAAATGTAAACATTACATCTTTTATAAAGATGATTATATTATAGATCTTTTTTTATATCTAATGATTGTAAGCAGGGTTTTACCTACATGAGTCTGGGCACTAAGCATTCAGAATGTATAGCCAGGGAATCTGCACTCATATTCAATTAAAAAAAAAAAAATTCTCTCTTGTACAGTTGTAGAAAATTATTAATTAAGTAATGTGAAAAACTACAATTTTTTTTTTAATTTGTGGACAATACATTCTCTCCAGTTAGTAAACAAAGTGAACATTAAAAAAAATTATTTCTCCTCATCCAGTAATTTATATACTTTTTATCTCTATCATTTATCAACCTATATGTAAGTGTGTTTGTGGCATATTCATTATTCTACACTGATCTCTTTTTTTCCTGAAACTTCATACTTAGTATGGGCATTTCTATATACTGCCATTTGCCTCCCTCATTGTTCCAATTCTTCATTGCCTATAGCATTATAGAGCTAATTACTGGGATTGGCCTCCCTCATTGTTCCAATTCTTCATTGACTATAGCATTATACTTTATAGAGCTAATTACTGGGATTGGCCTCCCTCATTGTTCCAATTCTTCATTGCCTATAGGATTATAGAGCTAATTACTGGGATTGGCCTCCCTCATTGTTCCAATTCTTCATTGCCTATAGCATTATAGAGCTAATTACTGGGATGTATACAGATAAGAGTCAAGTAGTGAAGTACTGATCAGATGCCAAATAAATATTCTTCTGAACTTTAAGTCACCAGTTTCAAAATATTTTTCGATGCCATAGCAATCGGGTACCTGAACCTGTAAATTCAAGTTTGTAAACACTATTGGGTTTTTGTTCATAAATTATAAACTATGCATGAATTTAATTTTCAGATTTAATATAAGGGTTCTCAAACTGTGAAATTGCTATTCTTGGGTGGATGGGGTAGATCACTAGATGGATGAGACATAATGAATTTAAAATAAATATTATTATCACTATTGTAAAATGTTTTCTTAGGTGTTTAAAATATTGTAGTATCTGAGAACCATTAAAATAGTAAGTATTGTAGCAAAAGTTGAGGGTCACATTCATTATCATAATAAAAACAATAATCACTATCATTTTTGCATAAACTTAATAATCACTAATAGTAATACTATTCAAAGTTATGCATGAACTCAATATTTAAAGAAAGATTTTATATCCCACATATGCACATGCACACACAAACATAGATAGACAGAAATGAATTATGTTGTTAAATTTTTCAATAATAAAACATTAAAAAATAATGTTAAAACTTAAATGTTCTAAAGGATAACTTACATCAAAATCATAAATTAAGAGAAACATATGAAAAGGAGGCTATTCAGTTTAATTAGTATATTAAAATATGAGACTATTAAATACATATTTAGTACACCTCACTATAATGTGGTAATTAGGGTTCATAAAATCAGATCGCATTAATAGCATGGTCACATTCATGCGGAGTTTTGCATTAGACTTTAGAGTGCATGATTAACTAATTAAGATAATATTTTGGGAGCCATGCCACAACTGCATTATATCTGAATTCACGTTATCACGGGGTTCCACTGTACTACCAGAAGCTAATGAAATAAGAAATAGGTTATTTATTAGCTCTCACGAGTCTCAGTATCAATAAAGGTTTGGGGGATCCTATAGAAAAATCCCATACACTCAGGTCAAATTTCCAAAGCATCTATATTGGCAACTTCAACTTTAACTTCCAATGTCAACATAGATGATACCAAACTCCATGTTTGCCTGTGAAATTCTAAACTCATGGAACAACATGGGTTAAATATAATATGATAAAGGAAGTGTTAATAAATAAAAGCTAAATAGATTTATAATGGTGTATGATATCAAATGTTTCATTAATCATATACAAAGGCAAAAGAAACAAAAGTTTTCACTAATCATTCTAAGTAAAATTAACATGTAAACTGTAAACCTAAAATCTAATAAAAATAAGACTTAATTAAAACTAATACAATGCTATGAAAAAGTAACATACAAGTGCACAAAGTTAAGTAAATTTTAAATTTGCTTCTAAAAAGATAAACTAATTTTAGTTGGGATGATCAGTCTTATAATTTATATCTAGATTGGTAATATTCTAATAAGAAATTCCACAAATATATCCCACAATTTGTAGTAAAGCAGTAACGGGCTGACTAAGGTTCAAGGTTCAAATAATCTTATAATGGCATAATGCAAGTGCAGTCTTACGTATCAAAACAGTAGTCTTAGTTCAGAAAACTGGTCTCTTCTTACTTCATCAGTGACATTTGTTGACGTGGTATTCCTAGAAATTCTTATTAGGGCTACAATGACCAAAAAACTAAATATGCAACAGTTTATAAATTTATATTTGATCAGAATGTGTAGTTTAAATGTTATGTTAAGAAGACAATAATTATAACTTTATAAGATCTATTATTAAACAATTCCAGTAAAGTGAGTGTCACTAACTATAACAAAAGATTAATTAAAAAATATCGCTTAGTTAATTGAACTTAACTATCCATACTCTTTTATAATTTTAGAAGAGGGGAAAAAACTAAATATGTCCAAGCAAATGTAATTTAAGTGTCTTTAAGTGTCAAAAACACGTAATTTTTGTTAAAGTTAACTATCATGATTTTATTTTCTTCTTTTGAATAAAATAACTGCTCATACTCTTTGTTACGCTACTCACGTTCGGCTCGTAGAGGCCATTTTTGAAAACCAGAATAAGAATTACGCATTGTGGAAATTCTCTTAAGTAAGTCCTAAAATTTATGGGGAGAGACAGCTTAAGGGAATATTTTCCATTCCGTATATTTTTCTCTAAAAAATGTATATTACACTTTTATATGAAAAAATCATAAAAAACAAATTATTATTCCGAATTAAAATGTCAGTTTGATATAAAAATTTACATGATAATGTTTCAAAATTAACATGATCAACCTCATTTCATTATGAACTTTCCCACGTTTCGTTTATATTTCCGGCGGTGATTCCCACGATTTAAAAAAAGAAAGTAGGTTGGTAATGGTATGTAAATAATCTACACCCAAAATACAACGGTGAACAAACAAGCCGACGACGACTGCAACAACTATGTACGCTAAACGTTGACAGATCAGCCTCAAAACGAAAAGGGAAAGGGAAGACGACGATGGCAAAACAACGAGTATACACCGGTATCACTGGATCCACACCATTGACAAGAAAATTATCAGTCACAAAACCTCTTCTATAAAGTACCCGTGGTTCTGTTTAGATGGGGGTGGGTGGGTAAAAATAGAATATCGCCTGCCACGGGATATTATCGGCAGGTTACAAACCCAGCGCATCAGCCACGTATTTATGTAAATGTATCTTATATAGTTGTATCTAGTATAATATGTATATTTGTAGGCCTGCTTGTATCTATAATTTTATAAAGTGTGTACTGTAAGCCTACATGTACTTATAAGTTATATCTATAAATATACATGTACTGATGTAGGGCCTAGTTGTACCATTAACATGTTAACATATAGTTATACTTGTCTCTATAAATATGCATGTAGTTGTATCAATAAAATGTGTACATGTGTTTGTAATTATAAATGTTCATGTACTAAATTCTATATACACATAATTGTATCTTTGATATGTGTAGGCCTACATGTAACAGAGAAAACAAGACACTGTCCTCCCATTCATTTTCTTTCCTTTTACTTGATCTCCCTCTTTCATCTATTTCTTAGTTATTTAGTATCTCTAATTTTGCTTGGTCTCCCATCTTTTTCCCTTTCATGGTCTCCTGTCAGTTACTGGTCTCCCTTCTTTTGTTTGGACTCCCTTCTCTTCCCTGGCTTCATTCCTATTTTATCATCTCCATTTTTTCATTTTCTCCCTCTTTCCTGGATTCCCCTTTTTCTTGGTTTCTATTCCCTTTAAAGTATGTTTCTTTGTTATTAAAACAGTGATGTAGAACTGGAGATGATAGTTTGAGCATTTCTTACTTAGTTTTATATTTACAAACAAATACTTACATTGCTAGCTATAGTTTAGAAAGAGTGCTAAAAATGCTACCTTGAGCAGGAAGGTCAAAGGTACTAATTTCCCTTCAAATACATCCAGGTCGTAGGTATGACATACTTTCACTCAGTTTTAGGACAATGATCATTGCCTAGTTATACTGTTTCTGCTTGCTCAGGCACAGTCATGGTGAACGGAGGCATTGCTTTCGAGTGCTTGAATACCAGTAAAGTTGAAGGAATACGCCTTAAGAGATTCTTGAAATATCCCCAAAAGACTGCGTCAGTGGATACAGTTTATTATAAAATGCAGATTGAATTTTTCTGAGCCAGTAAAAGGAACAATGCTGTTAGCACATTTTTTAAATAAAGCATGTAATGAACAATACACCAGGCTGTTGTTTTTGGAAGAAATGATCAAAAAGGACGATTATAAGAAGACACAGTATCCTCTATTCAATCAGAAAAATGCATATTAGCCAAATCCCACAGAAAGAGACAGGGCATTGATGTTTTCTTTGAAATTATTGTTACAGCAAGAAATCAGAGAAGAGGAGCGATTTTGAAAGTATGTTACAAATACAAACGTCATTTTCTTCATTCAAGTCTTGCACACAGTAGGCCTACAAATACTCATTGTCAAATAAACTTTTAAGAAAGGAGTAGCACTTATATTCAAATGATTTTTCATATAAACTTTTTTTTTTTTTTTTTACAAACACATGTATATCCTATTATGAAGTACTTTCAGTTATAAAACTGTAAGTGACGTATGCTAAAAAATGCATGCAACATTTATTTATAATTTTTAAAAACTTAAATTAAGTAAAATGAACAGTTAAAAAAAATAGCCTGTTGTGTAATGTATTAATTCAATTTGCACTAATGTTTCAAGCAGAAACCTTGTAACAGAGCAAAATCAAAAGCTTGAATTTCAATATAACTGTTTATATATGTTGTTTATGATTATAAAGTTTATTGTTTCTACACAGATTATATGAGGCTGCTAAATAGATAGGATCAGAATATAAAAAGTGTTTTTTCTTTATAAATTTTTTTAGTACTAATATCATATAAATTAAATGTTTTCTTAATACAATTTTAAGGACAAAATTTATTTTAAAAAAAATATCATTAGAGATAAATATCTATAAATACTTACATAAAAATATATATTTGTAATCATTAAAAATTGTGCGTGCATGCGCACACACACACACACACACACACACACACAAAACAAACATATGAGCAAGCAAAATGTATGTGTGTGCATATGTGCATTTTGAATAAAGAATATGTTTGCTAAGGTAAGTGATGCAACAAAAAGTAATTTTGTGACTAACTTAAATAGTGTTATTGTTGCAGTAAGACTTCATTTGTAGAGTTATAACAAAGGCTGTTAACAATATTTTTTATAAAGCATCTCACCATATAACAATTAACATGTACTAGAGTTATATTTACAAGAACAAAGCATAGTATAAGGTGAACAAGTCCCTTGTTTAATAACTTTATATTTTGGGATACTGGTATTCTTGGCAAATTGCATTTATAGCACAAATTACCATCTGAGACAAAATTAATATGCCTATGTGGGAGATCTTTGTAGGCACTATATATATCTACACCCAGTAAGAGAAGAAAAATTGCATGCAACCACATGCACACACTCTGCTCTTGGGCACAATCATGGTAAACAAATGCATTGCTTTCGGGTGCTCAAATACCAGTAAGGTTGAAAGGATATGCCTTCACATATCCCCAATAGATCCCAAAAGACTTCAGCAGTGGATACAGTTCATGAAAAAGGAAAGATCGAAGAGCCATTGTTGTATAGCACATTTTCCTGCTGAAGCATATTGTGACACCAATGCCACTCTAGTTATTGAGTTATGGTTATTATTATTAATAATCATCCATAAGTAATTACAAGTGATGAGAATCTTAATTTATGTTATTAATAATTCTCCCAAAGACCCCACTTGCCTCTCTCAATTGGTGAATATGTTAGTGCTTTAAAGTTTTCTCTCTTCCACAACATTAAAGCAAACATTTACTATCATACAGTATTTCCGTAGGTGGAAAACTTTTTGCCAAAGGAGAAGGTAAATCTGTCTTTAATCTATATTTAGTGAGCCCCCATCCTCCTACTATCTCTCCAAACATATGGTTATCTGTATGTGTAAGAAGGTCGATAAATTTATTAAAAACAATAATCAAATATACAACATTTAAATATAATCAAGAACATTGACGTTTACATCACTTCACAACAATGCATGATTAATGCTGGACAATCGTTCGATTTATCAGCAGTCAATTTAACCTATATATATATGACCAAGTTCAAGGATATCATCATGCAAAATGAGAGTGGAGCTTTAAAGAAATAATTAAAGTCAATCTACATAACCTTTTCAAAGATGGTGGTTGTTGCTAGCATGTGTTCACAATCACACTGTTTGCATTTGATTGATTGAGTGTAGGGGGCGCTTCCGACTTCTGCCGCTTTCGTGCAACACTGTTTGCAACAAGTCACTGTCTTTTTTATTCAGACGATGGTCACATGTACCACTTCTATTCTAGGCATATTACACAACTGTTCCAGAATCTTTGATGCACTCATAAAGTACACTGAAGAATCATCTAGAATTTCGCATGCGCTATCAAGCACATCAGGAGGAATGTTCACAAAATTTAGTGAGCATTCACTCAACACATCACAAGGAATGTTGAAAATAATCTTTATGAATTCTCGAGACCAAACTAAACCCTCACATGCATACACCATGGATATTTGTCTGGCCCTTTTTTATTCTGCGTGCAGGGTTTCCTGTACTGACGTGCTCGCATGTGGAATGGAAGAGTGTAGACAGTACGGGACAATACAACATGAACACTGCACTCGCCCTTTCAAAACAATAATAGACTTGATGAATATAATTTATGTTTATTATTCTACGGGTTCTTTCATGTGTTGGTTAATCATTTACTTCGCAATTCATTTATAAGCATACTCTCTGGGGTAGGGGATAACGATGAGTGATGAAGAAATGTTAAAATATACGTGTTAAATGAGTAATATCAAAGAGGTCACGTGTATGTATTTATGAGTACAAGTTTCTGTAAGACATTTAGTGGTAAGATCAGACAGGCATACGTATTTATGAGTACAAGTTTCTGTCAGGCATTTAGTGGTAAGATCAGACAGGCATACGTATTTATGAGTACAAGTTTCTGTCAGGCATTTAGTGGTAAGATCAGACAGGCATACGTATTTATGAGTACAAGTTTCTGTCAGGCATTTAGTGGTAAGATCAGACAGGCATACGTATTTATGAGTACAAGTTTCTGTCAGGCATTTAGTGGTAAGATCAGACAGGCATACGTATTTATGAGTACAAGTTTCTGTCAGGCATTTAGTGGTAAGATCAGACAGGCATACGTATTTATGAGTACAAGTTTCTGTCAGGCATTTAGTGGTAAGATCAGACAGGCATACGTATTTATGAGTACAAGTTTCTGTCAGGCATTTAGTGGTAAGATCAGACAGGCATACGTATTTATGAGTACAAGTTTCTGTCAGGCATTTAGTGGTAAGATCAGACAGGCATACGTATTTATGAGTACAAGTTTCTGTCAGGCATTTAGTGGTAAGATCAGACAGGCATACGTATTTATGAGTACAAGTTTCTGTCAGGCATTTAGTGGTAAGATCAGACAGGCATACGTATTTATGAGTACAAGTTTCTGTCAGGCATTTAGTGGTAAGATCAGACAGGCATACGTATTTATGAGTACAAGTTTCTGTCAGGCATTTAGTGGTAAGATCAGACAGGCATACGTATTTATGAGTACAAGTTTCTGTCAGGCATTTAGTGGTAAGATCAGACAGGCATGTGTACTTATGACAGACCGGGAGGCACAACAAAGAGAAGAGATATTGTGTTTTTTTTTTCTGCCAACAACAGCCAAAGTAAAATAAGAAAGTCTCTCCCTCCCTCCACCAGAAGATAGTAAATGTTTTTGAAGTAACATATGTGTAACTGTTAAGCTGTTCGTTACAGCTTAATTCACAAAATCCCTGATAGGCCTATATGCATTAGGGTGACCCGTCAAAACCGCGAACGACAAATGCGCGCCGACAAAACCGCGATGGACAAAAGCGCGCCGACAAAATCGCGCTCTTTGAAATCGACAAAATCGCGCCGACAAATGCGCGCCGACAAAATCGCGATAAACATCACCAAGTAAAGAATGGCAGGAAGTGTTATGTATGTTCGCTCTATTACGTAACTTCTTTTCATTACCTTTGTGTAAGAATTATTTGCACGTAGTATCTCTTAATATTGATCTTTGATGTATGCTTCATTCTTTTCATTGCATTTGTGTAAGGATTGTTTACACGTAGTATCTCTTAATATTGATCTTTATGGTAAAATTATTAAGATTTGATGTATGCTTCATTCTTTTCATTGCCTTTGTGTAAGGATTATTTGCATTCAATATCTCTTAATATTGCTCTTTAAACAAAATTATTAAGATTAGATATATGCTTCATTCTTTTCATTACCTTTGTGTAAGAATTATTTGCACGTAGTATCTCTTAATATTGATCTTTATGGTAAAATTATTAAGATTTGATGTATGCTTCATTCTTTTCATTGCATTTGTGTAAGGATTATTTACACGTAGTATCTCATAATAGTGATCTTTAAATAAAATTATTAAGATTTGATGTATGCTTCATTCTTTTCATTGCCTTATTTTGAGGATTATTTGCACTCAGTATCTCTTAACATTGCTTTGTGTATCGTAATATTGATATCTACGTATGTTATTATTACATTCTTGTACGATTTAACATGTATCATCGCGATTTTGTCGGCGCGATTTTGTCCATCGCGTTTTTGTCGGCGCGCATAATTTTGTCGTTCGCGGTTTTGTCGGTGAACCATGCATTAGTACTAGTTTGACTTCATTTTCATACCCTCTTCTCTTTGATTCACAACTGTCTTCTAAAGAAACTTCCAAAGGTTCAAAGCATTGCATCCAAGATTATAAGACATTCTTTTGTCTGGCTCAGTTTCTCTCTCTCTCTCTGTGTCTGGCCTATTTAATGTCGCCTGTTTAAAATACTGGATAGTACCCAAATAACTACTATCGGAAGTCTAGTAAATTTCTTCCTCAGTATATCAAAAGATTTTAAGTATGTGAAGATTGAGAACTAATTGTTTATTATATTTAAGAAAATGTAATAGTTTTTATCTTTTTGAAGCAATGTATTGTTGTATATCACTGTACATAGCAAAAGAAAATCAGAGATAATAATATTTCAGTGTAAGCATTAATCGAGCGACGGCTGCGAGCAATCTATAATATTATCACTGGTGTGGAAAACCAAGACTTGGCTCATGATCCCAAGCGCGCACTGAGGTGACTTGGAACCAGGAATCGAATTTGCACTTAAGCCAACGTCACAGCAATCACTTCATATCTTTAAATTTGAATTTAGCACCGCCTACAGATCATTTTAATTTCAAACGAGTTTGAAAACATACGATTTTTTTTTTTTAAAGGGACAACGATTATCGTATCGACTTAAGTTTTCACATGCCCTTATAACCAGAAGCAAAGGAGATAGGAAATGAATAAGTTCTTAATTATACGTTATTAGCTGTATGATTTATTAGTAGAGGACTTGGCTTTATATCCCTAACAAGTTCTTAATTATACGATATTAGCTGTATGATTTATAGTAGAGGACTTGGCTTTATATCCCTAACAAGTTCTTAATTATACGTTATTAGCTGTATGATTTATTAGTAGAGGACTTGGCTTTATGTCCCTAATAAGTTCTTAATTATACGATTAGCTGTATGATTTATTAGTAGAGGACTTGGCTTTATATCCCTAACAAGTTCTTAATTATACGATTAGCTGTATGATTTATAGTAGAGGACTTGGCTTTATATCCCTAACAAGTTCTTAATTATACGATATTAGCTGTATGATTTATAGTAGAGGACTTGGCTTTATATCCCTAACAAAACCCGTACTCTAAACCATAGTGGTGCGGTAAAATCCTGCGGATACCATGCGCTATCAATATGAATTGATTTTTGTTGAGGTCATTGTTGTAAGTAATCTTAATAGTTGTTTTAAAATTTTATTGTTTCCGTTGTGATCAGATCCGGCTATTGCAAGAAGAAATGCGCCATCTTCTACATGTACTAATTTAAGTGTAAATATTGTTTTCTTAAAACCCTTAGCAATCCATTTTATATTAAACCCTGGAGTCAATTATAAATAAACCACTCGAATAAACCCCATTTGAACCTATAATTATATCTGAACCTATTATAAAAAATTTTTAAAAGCTATAAATAGCTATTTTGGCCGGGTTTTTTGTTGTTGTTGTTGTTTGACAGATTGAAAACGCGCGAATCGCGTGATCTTTGACAATTTCTATATATAGAGCTCTGATCTCGCGTGCGTGACGTCATATGAGAGACATAAAAAAAAAAAGCTGAGTGAATTCTTGCTTCCTTGTTTAAGTGTAAGTTCTTTAGACTGGCTTTCGTCTTTCAGTTTATATATACTTTGCTGAAGAAAAGAAATTTGTAGCAAATCCAGGAAAGAAGGCAATGTTCAGTTGATAAATAAAATCTTTCAAGTCATATTCAAAGCTTCCTAGTGACTGAAGTCATCAAAATGTACAACATAGTTTTAAAAAACAGAACAACAACTAAAGCCCATTTTATTTATAATGACTGCTGTAAGGTGAAGGTGATCAAGATGCTATATCAAGATGTATATGTTTATTTTCTGTCCAGTAATTATAGACCTATACATCAGGATAATTTCACGCTTCATCAAAACGATCGACAGTTATGTGCTCAAACGTCAAAGCTCATCCTGCAACGTCATTAAATACTTTTAAAAACTAACACACACACACACACACACACACACACACACACACACACACACACACACACAAAAACAAAAAAAAACCATGTCCTTTTATATATTATAATTTAAAATGTAGTTAACACATTTTAAATGGATTACAATCACATAATCCAGTTTTCTTACAATCATTTCACTCATTTTGCAAAAAACGTAATATCACTTTAGATCCACCAAGTATGCTTACAATGAATTCATTAACAAGGTGTTTATTTAATTAATGAAAAGTTATGTAATATAGTGTTTTATTTATATTTTATATTTGCAGTGTTAAGAATGTCCACTCATGTGAAAAAATATTCAGTTCCTGCATATCAAAATGATATTAGTGTCATAAGAGTAAGGTCAAACTAAAATGTTATGTGGGGATGCTTTTAGACGAATGACCAACAGCCGTGCGAAAGTAAACCCATATTGTTAAGACTAAAATTCTCGTTAATGTTTCTTTTCAGAAATAAAGCAAGAAGTGGGGTGGTAGTGGGAACAGCAAGACAGCCGCTACTTTCTAATGCGACACTCACTTGAAAGGCCAAGTTCGATTTCTCGCTTTATGAAGTACATTCTAAAGTAGATCTTCGATTAGCGGAAGCCGTTGAATGATAGCAGATACAGAATGTACATTTCTACAGAGCTTCATGACCTGGGTAATGTGGCTCAAACGGTAACTATTTCTGTCAATGTCTATGAACATTTTTTTGATGGCAGGCAACGGAATCATTAAGTCTTCCCACCTTACATGCCACGCTTCTAAACAAAAACTGAATAATGCTTTGAACTCTGATGGTTTTTAGATCATTACCACACTTCTAAATAAACAGTGAATAATGCTCTAAACTTTGATAGTTTTTAAATCAAAGCGATCATGTACGATCAAGTTCGTCTTTGTTGTTTTCCATGCTTAAGTACGAATGTAATTATTTCCCTTGATTAAGTATCAGCATAATTATTTCCCTTGATTAAGCACGCGCATAATGTGACATAAAATATCACCACCAACAACATACTAGTATCAATTAATTCTATGTTGCCCTTGAAGAGTTCAGGACTATAATTTCAAAATTTAATTGAACGAAACAACCACTCTTGCTTGAGTACTAAAATGTAACTGATTTAAGTACTGAGGAAACAAGGCCTATGTTTTGGCGTCCAGATCGATGCAGGACAGTAAAAGAATTATTATAGACACACAAGTTCAGACTCAAACCCTGCCCTGGTCGGTGTGATTTTTTCACAATTGACCTTCACTCACCCAGCATCAGTGCAACGATTCGTTGTAATAATAGGGTTAGAGTTATATAAAAGAACTGTTGCTATTTACTATTAATCTTTATAGTGCTATTAATGATAATGGTGACAAACACATATGCTTTACTTTCATAATGGTAACAAACTCTAAGCGTTTTGCAATTATATTACTAATGCAATGAAATGCGATTACAATTATGTACAGTAACAAATAAAAAATAAACTACACAAACTGCTATTTACCAGATATAGAAAACAAAAAAACGAACATCATAAAGATTACTGTTGTAGATGAAATAATTTTCTAAAAGTCTTTTTGTAAGGCGATGTGATGTCCGATAGCTTGTTGCAGATAACAGGATTTTGATATGAGAAAGAATGTTAACAATATGCTTTATTTTAATTTTATAAAAGTGAACACGAAGATCACGACGCATAGTTAAGACTGGACAGGTATTTGGACACGTGTTTTTAATTAGTCATTCACTAAAATATAGCAGACTGATGTTACTAAAATATAGCGAAATTTTATATCAATAAAATATAGTAGAGTGATGTCAATAAAATATAGCAAAATGATGTTAATAAAATTTGCAGATGATGCCAATAAAATATATTACAGTGATGTCACTAAAATATATCAGAGTGATGTTAATAAATGATAGCAGAAAGATATCACTAAACATAGCAGAATTATATCACAAAATATAGCAGAATGATGTCTCTAAAGTCTAAACTATAGTAGAGTGATGTCACTAAAATGTAGCGTAATGATGTCATTCTGCTATATTTTATAGACATCACTCTACTATATTTTATTGATATCATTCTGCTATACTTTGTTGACATTATTTCCATATATTGTTTTAACATAATTTTGCTATATTTTATTGACATAATTTTGCTATATTTTATTGACATCATTTTGCTATATTTTGTTGACATCATTTCCATATATTGTATTAACATAATTTTGCTATATTTTATTGACATCATTCTGCTATATTTTGTTGACAATTTAAAAAATGCTTGGGTATTTGAAAGAATGAATTTACAATAATATAGTTTCAAATTAAAAAATGCTTGGATATTTGAAAGAATGAATTTACAATAATATAGTTTTAAATTTAAAAAATGCTTTGGTATTTGAAAGAATGAATTTACAATAATATAGTTTGAAATTAAAAAGAATGACAGACGTAGTGAAAGAGCAAATTTTGCTGAATGTGACCATGATCTTTTAGTGTTTGAACCTCATCCCCATGTCAGTACATTTCAAATTCTTATACATATGCAATGGTATATTCGAAATACTTGTTGTACCTTAATATGCACCAGCACATTCCAAGTAATTTTATATCTTAAATATAAGCATACTCTAAAGTATATTACATCTTAACTATAAGCGTGTTGCATTAATTAATGCTTTCGTAACTGGTTATACAAAACTTCATACATATTGTGAAGCACTTTGAGTTTTGTATTTGATGACATCCTGACTACTAGATTATTGTCACAGTGATATAAATTTTTTTTTTTTATATTGCACTGAAAGGTATTTGTAGGTTTCAGTGATCGATTTATAAAAGTGAGGGCTGTTTCCGCCCCAAATTGGAGCTACATAAATAGACGTGATTGTAAGGTCGATAACTCTCTAAGCTTGTTTTAACAAAGTCGTGCAGTAAATTTCAAGAGCCCTATTCGCTAGACTGTTGAAAACGAAGCGGACCGCAAATCGAACATTGTATTTATTCTTGGCCACTCGGCCCACGGAGGACGATTTCAATGATTTTGATTTCTACCGAAAAGAAACATTTCAAATATCGTAGTGGAAAGAGATCTAAAGTTACTAATAACAGTAGAATTTTTAAACACAAGAATAACAAAACCAGCAGCAATATTTTGTTTTCTTATCAAGAAATGCTATACAAGCAATTTAAAATTTCTAAATAAACAAAATAGAAATTATAAACAATCAACAGAGAATTCTGAATAAGAACAGCAAAATTTCTATACAAGCAACAATAAAATCTATAAATAAATAAAATATAAATTTTAAATAAGAATGTATCAGGAACAATAGAAACGTTAATGAGTCAATGCAATACTAAATGTAAATTCCAACTAATCAGCAATACAACCTTAAAAAATATAAAATTCTTAAAAGCACTTGCAATGAACTTATAAAATAGAACTAATCTACGATAAAACAAGCACTAAACAGTCAACAACAAACACTAAGCAATCAACAACAAACACTAAGTAATTAACAACAAACACTAAGCAATCAACAACAAACACAAAATAATCAGAAACAAACACTCAGCAATCGGCAACAAACACCAAGCATTCAACAAAAACACTAAGCAATTAACAACAAACACAAAACAGTAAGCAACAAACAGAAAACAATGAACAGCAAACACTAAGCAATCAACAACAAATACTAAGCAGTCAGCAAAAAACTAAACAATCAGCATCAAACAACAAACATTAAGCAATCAACAACAAACACAAAACAATCAGAAAAAAACACTAAGCAGTCAGCAACAAACACTAAGCAATCAACAACAAAAAGTAAGCACAGCAAACTACACCAAGCAATTAGCAACAAACAGTACGCAATCAACAAAGCAGTAAGCAATTAGCAACAAACATAAAGCAATAAACAACAAACACTAAACAATGAACAACAAACACTAAGCAATCAACAACAAACACAAAACAATCAGCAACAAATACTAAGCAGTCAGCAACAAACACCAAGCAATTAGCAACAAACGCTAAGCAAACAACAACAAACATCAAGCACTAAACAGTCAGCAACAAAGAACAAACATTAAGCAATCAATAATAAACACTAAGCAATCAATAATAAACACTAAGCAATCAGCAACAAGCACTAAGAGGTGAGCAACAAGCACTAAACAACCCAAAGCAAAACACTAAGCAACCAGCAACAAACAACAAACACTAAACAATCAGACAGAAACACTAAGCAGTAAACAACATGCACTAAGAAACCAACAACAAACATTGAGAAATCAGCAATAAACAGCAAACACTATGCTATGAGCAACAAACAACAAACATAAGCAGCCAACAACAAACACTAATAAACCAGCAACAAACACTAAGCAAACATCAACAAACAACAAACACTAAGCAATGAGCAACAAACACTAAGCAATCAGCAGCAAACAACAAACTCTACCCACTCAGCAGCAAACAACACACACTAAGCAATCAGCAGCAAACAACAAACGCTACCCAATCAGCAGCAAACAACAAACGCTAACAAATCAGCAGCAAACAACAAACGCTACCCAATCAGCAGTAAACAACAAACGCTACCCAATCAGCAGCAAACAACAAACGCTACCCAATCAGCAGCAAACAACAAACGCTACCCAATCAGCAGCAAACAACAAATGCTACCCAATCAGCAGCAAACAACAAAACGCTACCCAATCAGCAGCAAACAACAAACGTTACCCAATCAGCAGCAAACAATAAACGCTACCCAAAGCAGCAAACAACAAATGCTACCCAATCAGCAGCAAACAACAAACGCTACCCAATCAGCAGCAAACAACAAACGCTACCCAACCAGCAGCAAACAACAAACACTAAGCAATCAACAATAAACACCAAGCGCTAAGCAATCAAAAACACAACAAGCAAGCAACAACAAACACTAAACATATCAGCAACAAACGCTAAGCAAAGCAACAAGCACTAAGCAATTAGTAGTATGATTAACACCGGGAGCCAAAATATGGGTTACCTCAATGGTCAGCTGCATTCTACTAACGAATAACTGGTGAATTTCTTTGTTCGTTCATGCGGCTGATCTGTGCTTTGATTGGTTAATTTAGTGAGTTTTCTGGGACATTCAGTATATTTCCAGCCCGATGATAAGGGTCAGCCTTTCTAGAAGGTAGTCTATTTTATATTTTATTTTACATGTAATCTTTTTTAGCTACATAAGTCATTATGTGACAGATGCCAAAGAAACTGCTTATAAAATGTTATATTGTATTAAGTATCATATTATATAGGTGATTTCAAAGAAATAGTTTAAATATTAGTGATAAAACTTTATAAAGCGTTATATTATAGAGCTAGAGATCAAAGAAATTGTTATAATGTTATAGACATTTTGCATAGTATTAATCAGGTTTTTTTTTTTACAGAAGTTTATTTGTAACTTATATGACGGGAAAATGGTAAAATATTAATAATAAAGATTTACATAATTATTTGTAACTTATATGACGGGAAAATGGTAAAATATTAATAATAAAGATTTACATAATTATTTGTATTACTGTAACATCAAATAAATGTCGTATAACTGCTCGTCATTGCCTGGAGCTAAGAAACCTTTCAAATTCCATCAAACCAAATATAGACTGTTAAGTATTCCTTTGACTATTAAGAAACCTTTCAACTTCCATCAAACCAAATATAGACTGTTAAGTATTCCTTTGACTATTAAGAAACCTTTCAACCTACACGAAGTCAAATTTCTGATATTACATATTCCAGCTAGTTACGTTAAGAAACCTTTGAACCTATAGCAGTCAAATAAATGTTTACCATTACATATTCCAGCTAAGAAACCGTTGATCTTGTAGCAAATGAAATAAATGACTTCTCCCTGTACAACATTGTCTTTGTAATTTGAGAACAGTTATTGCGAGGGCGTTGAGGAACTGAATGCAGCCAGAAACGACCCCAAACTGTCCTAGTGATAGTTGTGGGCGTTTAGAATTCATTCTTTCCGAACTGTCACAAGAGAGAGAGGAGGAGTGTAGCCCACCATAGTGGCCAATAGAAATTAAATACATTTGATTGGCAGCCAGTGGAATAAGAAATGTTTAATCACAACCATTATTTTAATCTCTCTCTCTCTCTCTCACACACACACACACACATATATATGTTCCTACTTTTGCTGCAGGCGTAGTGCCGCAATCTGTGAGCGTATCCACTACAACACTCATTAACTGGCACAACGCACTTTCAGTTGTATGTTCGCTGCATAAGATCTCACGATCAACTAAAATGGTGGATGTGCTTTGAACAGTTTTTATAGCAATCGAAAAGTCTAATTTTCAGTTAATATTTCTTTACAGTTAGTATGTACAAAAAGACTTTAGTTTACAATTGCAGTAAACCAACAGGTGATTAGTATAGACTTAAAATTTCATACCTTAAAAAAAATAACAGAAAGTCTAAATGATGTAATTCCAACGAAATGTTAAAGGTAAGTTATTTAAGTACTTATTAATGATCTAGTTTTCGGGCTTTTCGAATTAGGACTTATGTGTTTTGGGGTTTAGTCGTTCTCGGGGTGGGGCTATGGATTTTCTTATATCCGTTTCTAGGATTTCCTATTTTTCGGGTTCTCGGGTAAGGTAAGGTTAGGGTTTTTTCTGGTTTTAGAATTATCTGGATTTGGGGTTATTCGGGTTTGAAGTGGTGCCCACATAATTAACAACTAGCCTTATTTATTTATAAATACTTAAACACGCTTACCTTTGGCTATAATAAGTGTACCTGAACTATTTATTCATATTAAGTTACTAATGGCTGATTATTTATAATTGCTCATTATAAGTTTACTAATATTTATTATTTATAATTGGCCATAATAAATTTAATAGTAGCTAAGGTTAAGGTTTGGAGGGGTTTCTGGTTTTAGAGTTGTCTGGATTGGGGTTTATTCGAGTTTGAAGTGGTGCCCCCATAATTAACAAGTAGCCTTATTTATTTATAAATACTTAAACACGCTTACCTTTGGCTATAATAAGTGTACCCGAACTATTTATTTATATTTGTTCATATTAAGGTTACTAATGGCTGATTATTTATAAGTTTACTGGTACATGTTATTTATAATTGGCCATAATAAGTTAATTAGTAGCTGTTTATAAATAATCATAATTAGGTTTAGTACTTTCCAATGTCCATAAGTTTAGTAGCACGTGCTTACTCATACATTTTCATAATAGGTTAGCTAGTATTTGTTTATTTCAAAATGCCCATAATGGATTTTATACAAAACCATGATAGATTTATTATTGAATTTTTAGTTTTAGATAATAAATATTCATAATATGTTTTGTAATACATGTAGTTGCTTCTTTATAAATACACAAAAATACTGACTGAATATTGACTGCACGACACAAGGTAAATGAACATTGACTGCACGACACAAAACATGAAGAGTGATTGCATGACAAAGAATGAGCAGTAATTTAATGACACAAAGAATGAACATTGATTGCATGACACAAAGAATGAACAGTGATTTAATGACACAAAGAATGAACATTGATTGCATGACACAAAGAATAAACAGTGATTTAATGACACAAAGAATGAACATTGATTGTATGACACAAAGAATGAACAGTGATTTAATGACACAAAGAATGAACATTGATTGCATGACAAAGCAAATGAACATTGATTGCACGACACAATTGAAAATACATATCTGAATGTACTCATAAGAAGATCAGACAAGTATTTAGGGCTGGAACCAAAAATGAACCAAACAAAGCAAAGTGGATTTTTATGCTGTATTCTGTTTCAGTTCTAACTCTGATCCTGACCCTAACCCTAACCCTGGCCATAACCTTAACCCTAAGCCTAAATAGACGTTCTGCTTGATAAATGTTGAAAATGCATTGTTGCAGGGAGAGAGTGCTGTTACAGAATTCTGAGTAACTACTATATTTTATAGAAGTGTCACCGATATTCTTTCACTTTGGATAAATAAGGTAAGGATTTTAGAAAGCCGTTTACTGATAACATGCACGACTTAGTTGTATCACCATTCAACTCTTAACATGAAAACACATTTCTCTACACTTTGGGTGGTGAACACAATTCCATTTGAACAGCTTCATTTATACAGTTGAGTGCAATCAGCATACAGTTGAGTGCAATCAGCATACAGTTATTGGCAATCAGCATACAGTTGAGTGCAATTAGCATACAGTTGATGGCAATCAGCATACAGTTGAGTGCAATCAGCATACAGTTGAGTGCAATCAGCATACAGTTGAGTGCAATCAGCATACAATTGAGTGCAATCAGCATACAGTTGAGGGCACAGAGGATGGTGACATGAAACTTGATAGGAACTGTGTATTGAAAACAAACAAGCATTGATGCTAAATCAAAGCCATGTGGGTGTCGCCATTGTACTCTGGGATGACTTTGTAATGAATTATATCAAATATTAGTAATTAGTTATGATACAAGACATCTACAAGTGCCGATGCAGAGTATGGGTCACTGGTTGTATATATATATATCTGCAAATGTTACGCCGATATACTAGTACGCCGCCAAGCTGGCTCCGGCCCCCAATCAGTTATAGCTGAGAATCTATGTTAATGAATAAATGTATGACACTTATGAATAGACAAACAGAGAACAAGACGTAATCATTAGACTATCACTTCAGACTACAATAACAAACAATAGGAATTACTTTCACTAACAAATACGGAGATTAAAGAATAATAACAAGAATTTTAATAAAAGAAAAGTTAACAAGATTTATAAAAATAAGTAATATATCTTATGATATCATAATGCCACAGAGCAAGTTCAAGCCACACTGTAGTCACGTTGGTGATCACAACTTATGTGCTGGAGTGACGTACACACGCTGGTAGACTCGCAATAGGACATGACATCAGGAATAGATTCCAAAGCCCACATTGAAATCAAAGATCAAGATGAAACCAAAACCAAAACCAAAAACAAAACCCTTATCCATCAAGGGTTTACTGCTCCATGTACAACCCAAATAGGGAGGGACCCAATCTCAAACGTTCACCCGAAGAGACGATAGAAAAAAGAACGGGTAAAATTTGCTATCACTTTTATTGAAATCACACCTGTGTCTGCTAGACACGCCTTTGATCCGGCCAGTTACTTAGAGCTAACACTATTATGTCTTTCGTAACAACTTCCGACCACCTCTGCTGGTCCCATAACAATGCTTCCCATTGTATACCCCCAAACAAACACACACACACACATTAATCCCTTGCTATGTTTACTGGCCATTTAAATAACAAACACTCACTCACCTAATTGATGCACATATCAAACACCGGTCAGTTAATCTGCCACCATGCATGAATCATTTGTTCAGGACCTCACTTCCAACACAAACATGATGCAATGTATATGTCATTCAAATTACAAATAGCATTCAATTTAAATTACACGTCATGAAAATTTATATAAAATATAATATGGGAAAATTTTCCATCATATAGCAGTGGACCCATAACAAATATTGTCTGAGTTGTGGTATGTTTACTGCACAATGACATAATTTGATTCGTTTCATAGAGAAATTATTTGAAACAAGATAATTTAATACACATAGTGTCAGAAATATGTTGATATGTTGGAGTGTGTGAAGCAAATATGGTCAGTTGTGACAGTGGATGCCAGAAGCACAGAGGGGAGGGGTTGTGGATCATTATACTATGGTCATTTGTGTCAGTTGATGCCAGAAATACTTTGTAGTGTGTGGAGCAATATATCATAGTCATTTGTGACAATGGATGCCAGAAACACAGAAGGGTGGGGTGGGGGGTTGTTGTGGATCAAAATATCATGGTTGTTAGTGATAATGGATTCCAAAAGTACATTGGAGTGTGTAGAGCAATAAATCTTGGTCATTTGTGACAATAGAAACCAGAAGTGCATTGGAGTATGTGGAGCAAATATCACGGAGAGATGCCAGAAGCACAGAAATGGGTGGTGTGGTGGTGGATCAGTATATGACAATACTGCAATAAATCAAAAGTGAAGTCTATGAAACTGAAATGTTTTCTTCATCCAAAGCAAAGAGATGGCTGTTACAAAGGGCAATTTCAGTGCTGTGATATGGGTGATAAACTGACTAAAAATCACTGTAATGATTAGGGCGATTTACGTGACAAGTTGAAATAAAACAACCTTTTAAAGTCAAGGACTTTGAAATACATACAAACGTAACCTTATTACGACGCACTGCTTAAATGTATGTTGACATACTTTCTATTCTGATAGACATTGGCGTACAATACTTACTACCTACTCTGACGGATCTTGACTTACTACTTACTCTGACAGGCATTGACATACTTTCTATTCTGATAGACATTGGCGTACAATACTTACTACCTACTCTGACGGACCTTGACTTTCTACCTACTCTGACACTCAACGACATACAATACTTACTAAATACTTTGACAGACATTGACAAACAATACTTATTACCTTCTCTGACAGACATTGACACACTATAGTTACTACCTACTTTAACAGACATTGACACACTAAACGTACTACCTACTTCGACAGACATTGACACACCTACTTTGACAGACATTGACGTCATCAGATCATGACTACGTGACAATAAAGTGATGATTTCGTGACATACGTTACAGTAAGCTAAACAAATCATTACTATATGACAGTAAACTGATGAAATAGTGAATTGATTAAATTAATTGCTATATGGCAGGAACTGATCAATTCATCATGAATACATGACAGTAAATTATGATTTCATGACTACACGACAGTAAACTGATCAATTTATGACTACGAAAGAGTAAACTGATTAATTCATTGCTACCTGACAGTAAATTGATCAGTTCATTACTAAGTGACATTAAATTACCAATTGATTATAAAGACACAGTATGCTGACCAGTGCACTATTGAATTACTTCGTGAAAACAAACTATTCAGTTTCTTACTACTCGACAATAAAAATATCAATTCAATAATGTCTAATTGTACAATGGTTAATTCATTACTATTTGATTATAAAGTGGTCATTCTTTAGTACGTGACAATATAATGATCACTTGCAGTCATTTACCGCATGCTATATATAATTAATAGATCAATTCATTAGCGCAAGATACTATTAACAGATCAATTCATTACTGCAGGATACCATTAACAGATCAATTCATTACTGCAGGACACTTTTAACAAATCGATTCATTATCGCTGGATACTTTTAACAAATCGATTCATTATCGCTGGATACTTTTAACAGCTCAATTCTTTACTGAATACTAACTGATCACTTCATTAATGAGTGACTGTTAGCTAATCAATCTTTTACTGGGTGACAGTAAATTTATACATAGATTATGCTTGGCAAATGAAAAAAAATACATATTTTTACAGGTTAATTAGAATTTCTAACTTCTTTACAATCGGAGCGACTTTGTTAATCCAGAGCCAGGAAAAGTGGACGTCTAGACGGGAAAATATCCGGCTGCCATAATCGTTTGGGAGGCACTCGATCTTTGATCAATTTTATTGCTGCATACCAGTTAACTAACCAATTCATTACTTCATCACAGTTAACCGATCAGTACATTACTTCGTCACAATTATTTGATGAATTTATTGCTGCATACCAGTTAACTAACCAATTCATTACTTCATCACAGTTAACCGATCAGTACATAACTTCGTCATAATTATTTGATGAATTTATTGCTGCAAGACAGTTAACGGATCAATTCTTTTACTGCATGCTTGTTAATAGACTAGTGCAATTATATAGGGTGACTGAAAGTTTCAATTAAATTTTTAGTGTTATAGGGTGATTGAAGTTTCAATTAAAGTTTCAATGTTATAGACTGATTGGAGTTTCAATTAAATGTTCAATATTATAGGGTAGTTGAAGTTTCAGTTACATTTTCGAGTGTAAATTTTAAACAAAATTAAAGAATGCAAGTGACTATAAAATTAATGGAGTATTTCCAGGAAGTGATGTCAAATTTATTCTGAATTATAGTCTGGCAATAAAATTACCACCTCTACTGTATGGTAATAAAATTACCATCTCTACTGTATGGTAATAAAATTACTTCATCTCTATAGTGATAATAAAATTACTTCACCTCTACATTGTGGTAATAAAATTACTTCACTACTACCATGTGGCTGTAACAGAAAACTCACATGGTTGAAACAGAATTGCTATGTGATTGTAAAATTAATTAAAGTTGCCGCGTGGGTTATTTATTAATTTTAAACTATAATTAAATTTGTAAAGTACAGACATAACGGACAGATTTACAAAATATTAAGCATTCAAAGTAAATTAATAGTATTAATTGGATAATTACATTTTAAATATATTTTTATAAACAAGACCCGCACAGAAAAAAATAAATACTAATTCGGCAAAATACAGACACTTCATCGGGCAAAAAATATAAACATTACATCGGGCAAAAAAATAAACACTACATCGAGCAAAATACAAACACTACATTGGGCTGAACACAAACTCTACATCGGGCAAAACACAAACCCTACATCGGGCAAAACACAAGCACTAAATCGGGCAAAAATCCAAGTGCTAGATCAGACAACAAACAATCGAGCACTCAAACAACAAGCACAAGGTCATACTAGCACTAGTGCGTACAATAAGACGCTGCCCGTATCTAGTACATTTTTAATCTTAGTGCGTACAATAAGACGCTGCCCGTATCTAGTACATTTTTAATCTTAGTGCGTACAATAAGACGCTGCCCGTATCTAGTACATTTTTAATCTTAGTGCGTACAATAAGACGCTGCCCGTATCTAGTACATTTTTAATCTTAGTGCGTACAATAAGACGCTGCCCGCATCTAGTACATTTTTAATCTTAGTGCGTACAATAAGACGCTGCCCGTATCTAGTACATTTTTAATCTTAGTGCGTACAATAAGACGCTGCCCGCATCTAGTACATTTTTAATCTTAGTGCGTACAATAAGACGCTGCCCGCATCTAGTACATTTTTAATCTTAGTGCGTACAATAAGACGCTGCCCGCATCTAGTATATTTTTAATCTTAGTGCGTACAATAAGACGCTGTCCGTATCTAGCACCTGTTAACCGTACTGTTCAATAAAACGCTGACCATTTCAAGCACTTTATTAACTTTAATGGGTATGTTTAATAAAACGCTGCCTATATCGAGCACTTTATTAACCTTAATGAATATGTTCAATAAATCGCTGCCCGTTTCAAGCAGATATTAAAGTTACTGAGTGCATACAATAAAACGCTGCCCATGCCATTATGATAAAACAAATAGATATCCTTCATACAATGAATGTCGGGCGTTGAGAGAGAACACTAACTGTCGGTCTTCAAATGGATGAAATTCATACAATGAATGTCGGGCGTTGAGAGAGAACACTTACTGTCGGTCTTCAAATGGATGAAATTCATACAATGAATGTCGGGCGTTGAGAGAGAACATTAACTGCCCGTCGTCAAATGGATGAAATTCATACAAAACTTAACTGTCCCGCGACCCACGTAGGAAAAGAGCAATTATTCACTAATTTCTCGCGCTATTCAATGTTCATGGTGGATGCAATTTAGTATTTATAAAATATCAAGTCCGATGTTAAAAAATAAAAAGGATATAAAAGTAAAAATAAAAAAATAATTGTGTTTATGTATTTTTTTTAAAGTAGGGAGCGATTGTAAAAGTATCTCTAGAAAGGACCAAGGTCGAATAGAAGTCGCGCATGAGCGTGAAATAAGCAGTGATACAGAGGACTTCCGGCTCTTCAAACTAAAAACACGTTTTCCCACTTTCTCGGATAAAATCAATTCCTTATTTCCCAAAAGTGAAAATTCAGCGAGTGGTATTTAGTGTCGACACGTGATTGCTCAAGCGGTCGAAGCCGACGCCTACCTGTCTTCCACCCCACCCCCACCCCTCCACGGCCACTTCTCTTGATGGAAATCTATTTTCTCCTCATGCTTTTCATCTTTAGCACTGCTAATGACAATTCCTGTTTTCTTTATACTTTTCATCTTTAGCACTACTAATGACAATTTATGTTATCATTATTCTTTTCATCTTTAGCACTGCTAATGACAATTTATGTATTCTTTATGTTTTTCATCAAAGATTAATGGGAAATATATTTTCTCTGAAATGTATTTCTTTTAATATCACTGTTTATAGGAATCCATTATTCTTTTAGCATTTTAATATAACTTTATTTGGAAGTCTAGTTTCTCTATAGACCTTTCTATTATCTCGGCATTTAGTGATATTTAGAAGTCTGTTTTCTATGT
Organism: Sinotaia quadrata; assembly: GCA_028829895.1. NCBI lineage: Eukaryota > Metazoa > Mollusca > Gastropoda > Architaenioglossa > Viviparidae > Sinotaia > Sinotaia quadrata. The sequence goes on along the minus strand of CM054180.1, from coordinate 47,493,562 downwards.
ATGCCTTTATATGTATAGAGAAGTCTGTTTTCTATGTATGCCTTTATATGTATATAGAAGTCTGTTTTCTATGTATGCCTTTATATGTATAGAGAAGTCTGTTTTCTACGTATGCCTTTATATGTAAAGAGAAGTCTGTTATGCCTTTATATGTATAGAGAAGTCTGTTTTTCAGAAAACCTTTTCATATAATCATTTAAGAAAAACTTATATTTCTATAGATCTTCCGTGTCTTTGCTTAAAGAAATCTATTTCCTCTGTTGGTCTTCCACGTCTTTGCTTAAGGAAATCTATTTCCTCTGTTGGTCTTCCACGTCTTTGCTTAAAGAAATCTATTTCCTCTCTTGGTCGTCCACGCCTTTGCTTAAGGAAATCTATTTCCTCTGTTGGTCTTCCGTGACTTTACTTAAGTTGATGCGCACTTTCCTTGCAACACAACTTATACACACACGAGAAAACAAATTAATTGTCAGAATCACCTTCACACAAAGAAATTCACTGAACATAATAGGACATTTCACGACTACATTTAACAAAGTCCAGAAGACACAATCAGAACATTAAATAGAACATTCCACGAATATATTTAACAATATCTAGAGAGCATAACTGGAACATTAAACCGAACATTTCACGACTATATTTAATAATATTCAGAAAACTTAATTAGAATATTAAATTGGACATTTCAATACTATATTTGACAATGTCCAAAGAACACAATTAGAACCTTAAATTGAAAATGTCACGACTATATTTAACAATATCCAGAGAACTACTGCAGAATAATATCTGCGGTCATATAACTTTTTAAGGGGATTGGTGTTTACGTGCGCGTCTTGAATCAGACGTGTCACAGCGACTTGGGTCATGTCTGTCAAATTGACTGGGATCGAATGTCACAGTGACTTGGGTCATGTCTGTCAAATTGACTGGGATCGAATATCATAGCGACTTGGGTCATGTCTGTCAAATTGATTGGGATTTTGTGTTTCGAACTGACTTGGGTCATGTCTGTCAAATTGACTGGGATTTTGTGTTTCGAACTAACTTATGGCATGTATGACAACTTGACTTGGTCTCTATAATACTGACATGGAAATTGTCTGCAATGGGCTTGGATCTAAGAATTTGTTGTGGCACTGACTGAACATATATTGTGTCGTCGTGAAAGTTTGGCTATTTAATTTATTAATTGTGTTTATTATTCCAGGTAGTTTTACTGAATTAATTGTGTTTATTATTGCAGGTAGTTTTACTGAATTAATTGTGTTTATTATTCCAGGTAGTTTTACTGAATTAATTGTGTTTATTATTCCAGGTAGTTTTACTGAATTAATTGTGTTTATTATTCCAGGTAGTTTTACTGAATTAATTGTGTTTATTATTCCAGGTAGTTTTACTAAATTAATTGTGTTTATTATTTCGGGTAATTTTACTTAATTTTATTAATTGTGTTTATTATTTCGGGTAAATTTACTTAATTTATTAATTGTGTTTATTTTCCGGGTAATTTTACTTAATTTATTGTGCTTATTATTCCGGGTAGTTAGTTTTAATTAATTTATTTATTGTCTTTATTCTCCTGGTAGTTTTAGTTAATTTATAGTTTTTATTATTCCGGTTTATTAATTGTGCTTATTCTGGATAGTTTTAGTTTTAGCATATTTAAAACACTACTTAGTAATTAGGGTTTCTGTCTTTGTATCTGGTTTGGGAGATCTGGTGCGTGACGTTGTGTGTGTGTGTGTGTGTGTGTGTGTGTGTGTGTGTGTGTGTGTGTGTGTGTGTGTGTGTGTGTGTGAAAGCATTACCTCAACAGTAAAGTCACACATAATTGGAAGTTGTGCATACAATAGCAGCATCACGTAAACTGGGTTTACTATATACAATAACATCACACACACACACACACACACACACACACACACACACACACACACACACACACACACACACACACACACACACACACACATACACACTTAAAATATGCAATGTAAATAATTCTCATTATAATGCTTCTCAAATTATTTTGTTTCAGTGTGCCCACCCAAGACTACTTGAAAACATTTTCTTTGGGCAGTATAATGACGTCAGCGACCTTTGACCTGTAACATATTATAGAGTTCAAATGATGGGATGCTAACAGTCTGTATGCATAATTTCAAAGTTATGTTTAAACTGAATATCTGATGTACTCAAAAACATTTCTTGTAAGTGGAAGGCTTAAATAAAAAAAAATTTCGAAGTGGAAAAGAAAACTTAAATAAACATCTCCTCTAGATGCATTGTGAATTTCCGTAAAACTCTAATGATATAGATAAGTCTAACCACATTTGCAATAACTTCGCCGTTACAATTCCTGTAGATTGCATTTTTCTAATTCTCACGGACAACTCTGTTCTAATTTCTACCAACGGCACTGTTCTAATTCCTACAGACGGTACTGTTCTAATTCCTACAAACGGTATTCTAAATCGTAATTCCTACAGACGGAATTGTTCGTATGAGTAAAGATATTCTGAATCAGATTCATTTAAAACAGAAATAGAGTAGCTTTTTATAATTTTTTCAACTGTTAAGCCAAGGTGGAAATGCTAGAATGTGGACCAGTATAGAAAGCACGGGTACATTAGAAGACACCACACTGTGAATTGCTGATGACACCACACTGTGAATTGCTGATGACGCCGCAGTGTGAATTGCTGAAGATATCACAGTGAGAACTTCTGAAGACATCACAGCGAGAACTTCTGAAGACATCACAGCGAGAACTTCTGAAGACATCACAATGTGAACTGCTGAAAACACTACATTTCGAACATGCTGCACTAATATTTTTCATTTCAATTCTAATTTTTAGTGTCTTTTGGATTTATCTCAATCAGGCAGAACAATTTATTCTTACCGATGTTGTCATGACGACAAGCACTACAAAGCCAACCAGTCAGTAAAATATAAATTCGTGGCCAGTTTGTCTTTGATGATGAGCACTACAAAACCAACCATAAGCTAGACGACAGTTTGATAAAACATAAATTTCGACATTTTCATTAATGGCGTTTGGAGCTGGTGTGTTGCATCACTATAACACCACAAGTTAAAACTGTCAACAAACTGCATAACTAGAACACCACAAGTTAAAACTGTCATCAAACAGCATAACTAGAACACCACAAGTTAAAACTGTCATCAAACAGCCTACTATTATATCAAGCAAATAAATAAACATAAAAGCGATTTTGAGTGAAAACATTACAATAATACTAACTGATACATCCTGACAAAATGGACGTCCTTATGCGTCCCTTTGCTCTCTATCGCACGTTTCTCCTTGCCACTATGCTGGTCTGGCACACAGTCTTGGCGAGCGACGTGACTCGTAGAAACGACAAGAATCTACAAAGCATGATCGAGGCGGTGAATTTATTGCTTTGCAATAATGACCAGGAGATGGTTTCATTATGTCGCGCATGCGCAGTTCATTCAGTTTTTCCTCTGGAAGATTGTTGCAGAAGCAATGGGGTACGGAAAGATTGTGGAAAGTGTTTGTTCAATCCACTCAAATGTCAAAATGACATAACGCCGCTCGAAAAGTATGAGAAAGAAATGAAAGAAGACAGTCCCAATAATCCCGTCCTGATGAATCTCTTTAATGATTATGGGAAAAATTATGGCGACAATACTAATTTTCACGAAAATCCAGAAATCATACTCCTCTATGATAAAAATGAAAATGATTATATAAGTGATAAAACTGAAGATGATTATATAAGTGATAAAAATGAAGATGATTATATAAGTGATAAAACTGAAGATGATTATATAAGTGATAAAAATGAAGACTACGGGGATCTACAGAGTGTAGAAGCATACTGGCCACTCTCTCAGACATTCTCTAAGCGATATGGTACACTGTTTTTTGGAAGGCACCCCCTAACCCGCTTTCATACCACACCCGAATCCCAAGGTTTTGATATCATGAAGCGTGGCAATAACGACGACAAATTGGGGACGGGAGGCAAAGTGGTTAGAGACAGCCAAGATAAGCGCTGGGGAAAACTAGGATTAGGAAGCAGAAGATTGAAAGATTTCTCTCAAAGAATTCAATCACAGAAAGGCGAGGGCTCTCAAAGGGTTGGGAAAAGATGGGGATATCTTGGAATTGGAAAAGGTCTTCGAGCAAATGGTAAGATGTGGGGTTCCCAAGAGATCGGGAAACGATGGGGATATCTTGGAATTGGAAAAGGTCTTCGAGCAAAAGGTAAGGGGTGGCGTTCCCACGGGATCGGGAAACGATGGGGCTATCTTGGGATTGGAAAGGGTCTAAGGTCTGTTGGTGGTAAAAAGTGGGGGTCCCTGAGTACTGGAAATAAATGGGACTTTTGGGGAGGGAAGAAAGGGTGGAATATCTCACGAAAAAAGTCCGTCAGCCAGAGCATTGGTAAAAGGTGGGGTTCTTTGGGATATTAGCAAGTGGACACACCCCGATCATTTGGGCAGTAATGGGGTGAGAATCAGGGTTAGGAAACCTAGACCTTGGAAAATGAGTGGTTCTTTGAATTTTCTTACAAGACAACACAGAGACCGGCATGATCTTGAAATAAATAAACACCAAGGCGGCCATGAACTTCAAAAGACTGAATAAGGACCATGAAGATCAATAGGTGTTAGGGTTATAATTATAATCAGTACACTAGAAGCGCATGAAAATGAATTGCTCGGCTTGAATAATTTTGACGATAAGAAAGACGTTGACAGATACCTTAACATTTTGAAGATAAGAAAGACGTTGACAGATACCATAACATTTTGACGATAAGAAAGACGTTGACAGATACCTTAACATTTTGACGATAAGAAAGACGTTGACAGATACCATAACATTTTGACGATAAGAAAGACGTTGACAGATACCTTAACATTTTGACGATAAGAAAGACGTTGACAGATACCATAACATTTTGACGATAAGAAAGACGTTGACAGATACCATAACATTTTGATGATAAGAAAGACGTTGACAGATACCTTAACATTTTGACGATAAGAAAGACGTTGACAGATACCCTAACATTTTGACGATAAGAAAGACGTTGACAGATACCATAACATTTTGATGAAGTCTGAGCTCAACAAACTGTGCTCATATCAGTGGCTAGGAAATTAGGGATTCGACAAGCTGTGTTCATATCAGTGGCTAGGAAATTAGGGATTCGACAAGCTGTGTTCATATCAGTGGCTAGGAAATTAGGGATTCGACAAGCTGTGTTCATATCAGTGGCAAGGAAATTAGGGATTCGACAAGCTGTGTTCATATCAGTGGCAAGGAAATTAGGGATTCGACAAGCTGTGTTCATATCAGTGGCTAGGAAATTAGGGATTCGACAATGTGTTCATATCAGTGGCTAGGAAATTAGGGATTCGACAAGCTGTGTTCATATCAGTGACTAGGAAATTAGGGATTCGACAAGCTGTGTTCATATCAGTGGCTAGGAAATTAGGGATTCGACAAGCTGTGTTCATATCAGTGGCTAGGAAATTAGGGATTCGACAAGCTGTGTTCATATCAGTGACTAGGAAATTAGGGATTCGACAAGCTGTGTTCATATCAGTGACTAGGAAATTAGGGATTCGACAAGCTGTGTTCATATCAGTGACTAGGAAATTAGGGATTCGACAAGCTGTGTTCATATCAGTGACTAGGAAATTAGGGATTCGACAAGCTGTGTTCATATCAGTGACTAGGAAATTAGGGATTCGACAAGCTGTGTTCATATCAGTGGCTAGGAAATTAGGGATTCGACAAGCTGTGTTCATATCAGTGGCTAGGAAATTAGGGATTCGACAAGCTGTGTTCATATCAGTGGCTAGGAAACTAGGGATTCGACAAGCTGTGTTCATATCAGTGGCTAGGAAATTAGGGATTCGACAAGCTGTGTTCATATCAGTGACTAGGAAATTAGGGATTCGACAAGCTGTGTTCATATCAGTGACTAGGAAATTAGGGATTCGACAAGCTGTGTTCATATCAGTGACTAGGAAATTAGGGATTCGACAAGCTGTGTTCATATCAGTGACTAGGAAATTAGGGATTCGACAAGCTGTGTTCATATCAGTGACTAGGAAATTAGGGATTCGACAAGCTGTGTTCATATCAGTGACTAGGAAATTAGGGATTCGACAAGCTGTGTTCATATCAGTGACTAGGAAATTAGGGATTCGACACAAGCTGTGTTCATATCAGTGACTAGGAAATTAAAGATTTGACACAAGCTGTGCTTATATCAGTGAAAAGGAAATTAGGGATTTGACACAAGATGTACTTATATCAGTGACTAGGAATTTAGGGAATCAACACAAGCTGAAGTAGCCAAATTTAGAGCAATGAATAAGAAATGGAGAACTAGGGACACAAACAACATTTTGAACATTTCGCAATAGATACACTCCATCGTGACCGGAAATACATTGCATAATTATCCACTTTAATGACTTTGATAAATATGAAACACCCTTGGACATATTAAATTAAGGTAGTGTTTGAATTTGTACTTTAAAGGGACATATAAACATTATTTATACGTGTTAGTCATTCTTGGACATATTAAAATTCATATTTAGTGTTTGAGCGTACAATTATGGATGAAGCTAACTATAACTAGTGAGTTAGCATTTGAAGAAATATAGACACTTTTGAACAGACTAAAACTATGAAAGTGTATTGTGTGTGCGTGTGAGTGTATGTAAATTCTGTGCAATAGAAAAATACTTATGAGGTGTTTAAGTGTATGTGCAACCTCTTGTGTAATAGTGATATAGTCTGAGTGAGTGAATGTGCGTGTTGTGTGAAAACGTTTGTGCAATATAAAAACATAATTATGAAGTGAGTGAGTGTTTGTATAACCTGTGCAATATTGATGTAGTGATTGTGTGTTAATGTGTGTGTATGTGTGTGAGTAAGCTCGTGTGTATTAGTTTGAGTATATGTGAATTATGAGTGAAAATGTAAAATCCCTTTTCTATGTGTTTTCGAAAAGAAAATTACCAGAAATATATTGCGAAGATTTGTGCATTAAATTTAAAAAATCAACATAACATCACCAACACCTCCATCAATAATAATAATAATAATAATAATAATAATAATAATAAAAGAAGCCATACCAACCTGGATGATTAAATGGAACACAAGCCTCATTTTGAAAGATCCAGAGAAAGGCACAACACCAAATAACTATCAGCCAAATACATGCTAATCAACTAAGTGGAAATTATTATCAGGAATGATATCTGATAAAATCATGTCCCATCTGGAAATCAACAAAATATTAATAAATGAATAAAAGCTTGCTCGACTAGGCAGCAAAGGATCAATTTGGCAATTGATAAAGTTATAGTTACTGATAGCACAAAGCAAAGAGCAAAGGATCAATTTGGCAATTGATAAAGTTATAGTTACTGATAGCACAAAGCAAAGAGCAAAGGATCAATTTGGCAATTGATAAAGTTATAGTTACTGATAGCACAAAGCAAAGAGCAAAGGATCAATTTAGCAATTGATAAAGTTATAGTTACTGATAGCACAAAGCAAAGAACAAAGGATCAATTTGGCAATTGATAAAGTTATAGTTACTGATAGCACAAAGCAAAGAGCAAAGGATCAATTTGGCAATTGATAAAGTTATAGTTACTGATAGCACAAAGCGAAGAACAAATCTTTCCATGTCATGGATTGACTACCAAAATGTCTATGATTCAGTTCCACATTCATTAATACTTCAAACAATAAAAATGTACAAAATAGCACCTTCATTACAAAACCTTCTACAAGTATCAATGACAAGCTGAAAAACTACCCTAACATGCAACAATATAGAAATAGCAGATATACCAAAAACAAATATGGAATTTTTCAAGATTCCCTATCACCGCTGCTGTTCTGGTTAGCTCTAAATCCTCTGAGTCCAGTCAGAAAACAGAGTTAGGATAGACAATTTTAAAAGTGCATATTATCAGCCATTTACTGTATATGGACGATCTAGTTCTTTATGGTAACAATGAACACAATATCAATTCGCTAATCACTACTGTCAAGATGTGTAGTAAAGACATTAACATAAATTCAGCCTTGAGAAATGTGAAAGAATTATCGTCCAGAAAGGCAAGATCAAAACAACAGAAGGCCTACAATTCGACATCGTAAAAATCAAAGATGTTTCAGTGGGAAAAGGATATAAATAGCTTGGGGTATTGCAACACCAAGAAGATATGCAAAGTCCAAAGCTAAAAGTGAGTATAAAAAAGCGAGTTAGACAAGTTCTAAAGTCAAAGCTAAATGAGTTTAATAAAATACAAGCACTTAAAGCTTATGCAAAACATTTCACTAGCTACATTGGAGGTATTATAGATTGGACAACAAATGAAATAAATGAACTAGACAGAAAAACAAGAAAACTACTCTCAATTTAGAAAACCCTACATGCAGATGTATCCCAAAAAATGGGAGGCAGAGGAAATAAAAGATGTCATTGAAGGAGAAGTTATAGGCCCGAAAGACTACATCTGGAATAACAACAAAGATGAGGCACTAATAGAAGCAGAAAAAACCCAAACATTAGCAAAATAGATGGAGTCAAAAAAACATCTGTATGGTCAGTATATACGACAAGCTGATGGATCATCAACAAATCAATCAACATACAGGTGGTTAAAAGTAGCAGGTTTGAAAGGAGAAACAGAAGCACTAACAACAGCAGCACAAGATACGAAATCATGCAAAACAAAAATCATGAAAATCTCAAATGATCCCAAATGAAGACTGCAAAAACACGGATGAAACAGCAGAACATACACTATCTGGACGTCAGTTTCTGGCTGGAACAGAATACACCAAAAGACACAACGAAGTGGCAAAAATCCGAAATAGAAACCTATGTGAGAACTATGGAGTAAAAACACCAGAAAGAGCATGGATGCACCAAACAGAAGCAGTCATTGAAACAGAAGTTAAAAAACTGTGGGACTTCGAGATAAGAACAGATCGGGTGATTCCTGTACGCAGACCAGACATTGCAGTTCTCACTAAATCCAACAGAACAACAACAATCATCGATGTCGCTGTTTCAGGTGATAGAAACATAAAAAAAAAGAAAGAGAAAAAATAGAAAAATACCAGGACCTTTATTAGTAATCCAGAGACTGTGGAATGTAAAAGCAGACGTAATACCTGTAGTGATAGGATCTTTGGGGGAGATAACACCGGAATTGAAAGTATATCTGAATAAAGTGTCTGGACAACACAAAATTGCCCCTCTCCTAAAAGCAGAGCAGCACTCCTCGGAAGTGCTCACATCCTCTATAAAACCTTGGATCTCCCAGAATCTTGGTAAGATTCCGAGACCTTGGCTTATAACCGACATAAGTCATGAAAATGGGATAATAAAAATAAATTAATAATTATAATTAGGAAAGATCCAGAGAAGGGCACAACATCAAACAACTATCGTCCAATCACATACGTGTCAACTACCTGGAAGTTACTATCAGGAATTATAGCTGACAAAAACATGACTCACCTTGAAACAAACTCCAAATCAATGAACAAATGGGTGCTAGACCAGACAGCAGAGGAACAAAGGACCAATTGGCAATTGATAAGGCAAAAGTTATTGACAGCAAGAAACGAAGAACAAATCTTGCAATGGCATACTGACTACTAAAAAGGCCTATGACTGAGATCCACAAACATGGATAATTGAAACAATAAAAATGTACACAAGAGAACTATCAGTATAGAACATAATTCAAGCATCAATGACAAGAGAACTATCAGTATAGAACATAATTCAAGTATCAACGACAAGAGAACTATCAGTATAGAACATAATTCAAGCATCAATGACAAGAGAACTATCAGTATAGAACATAATTCAAGCATCAATGACAAGAGAACTATCAGTATAGAACATAATTCAAGTATCAATGACAAGCTAGAACGCCACCATCACATTTAACAACATGGAAACTGCAGACATAACAATAAACTGTGGAATCTTTCAAGGTGATTCCCTATCACCACTGCTGTTCTGCATTGTCTTAAGCCCTCTTAGACAAGTCATCAAGAAAATAGGATTAGGATAAAAATGAAATTTGGACAGGTTATCAGCCATTTATTGTACATGGACGATCTAAGCTGGGCAAAAATGAAAGTGACATCATTTTGCTGATCAATACTGTCAAGATTTGTAGTGAGGACATTAACATGAAATTTGGCCTTGAGAAATGTAGCAGAATTATTGTCCGGAAAGGCCGGATCAAAACAACAGAAGGCCATACACAATACCTGTAATCAGCTACAGTGGAGGAATCCTAGATTGGACAACAAACGAAAATAAATGATCTGGACAGAAAAACAAGAAAACTACTTACAATACTTAATGCCTTACACCCCAAAACAAATTTAGACAGGCACTACACATCTCGGAAAGTGGGAGGTGGTGGTCTCAAGAAAATCAAAGACGTCTTTGAAGGAGAAGTTATGAGTCTTGTGGACTACATGTGGAGTAACAAAGATGTCATTGAAGGAGAAGTTACGAGTTGTGGACTACACCTGGAATAACAAAGATGTCATTGAAGGAGAAGTTACAAGTCTTGTGGACTACATCTGGAATAACAAAGATGAGGCACTGGTAGAAGCAGTAAAGATGAGTTGACTACAAGTACCCCCCCCCCAAACAGACAAAGAAACATGGAAGATATGGTGGAGTAAATTTGCCTATCCCTATTTCTGGACTTATTTGTTATATAAATTGTTAAATTGTTGAAGTAACCTGATCTTGGGCACTCCTTATGATGATAGTTTTGTAAAATGTCAGAGTTGGAGTAAACACTCGAAAATGTGCAAGAAATTGCTGATGTAATAAAAACCAGTTCAAGTGGGTGATTAGTTTTTATTATCCAATGGTTAAGATTTATGAGAATGAGACCAGCCAAAGGGCTGAAATCAAAAAGTTTACCTGCTGTATTAATAAAAAGTATGTTTTATTAAATATAAATCAACTGATTTTATATGGTTGTATTGTTAGATTAAATTTCATTCTGAATTTTAGCTGTATGATATAATTTGTGATTCTGAGTTTTACACACTGACTCAGGGCTGGTTAAGACACAATCAAACAGTGCCCCTGGACAGGGTGCCAACATTTGCGCCCCACCCAAATTATTTTTCAAAATATATTTTAAAAACATTTAGTAAAGTCTTGGGGCTCAAAATATCGCAAAGGTTGCTGGTGGCCCTACTCTGACTTGACAGCCATGTGGTGGTGAATCAATTTCATTTAGTAATCAGGATAATGGTAGTTTTGGATCTATTCTGAATTTATCGGAAAATATTAGGCAGTTCTAATGATCTCTAAAGATCATATAAAGACAGCTAAAGGTTTCAAGTATATTTTGTTTGTTTTTAGAAATTGATGAGGGCCCATCAGATTTAAATTTGAAAGAGCTGGAGATAATTCTTATTTTATTTTAATAGTGACTTAATTTTTTTCTTAATGAAATTTGTTAGCGTGATTGTTTCTTTAAATAATATTCATCAGTTTCACAAACAAAATCTTGTAATAGTTTTCCCAAATTATATAATTTATCTTGCATATTGTCAGGAAAATAATGTGTATTTGGATAAGAATGATATATAAAATTCTAGAAAACTCTTAATGCTGTATGTTGGCATGTCATGTGATGCATTGTAATGTTTTATGTGATGTCTTTTGTAACATGCAGTGTCATGTACAAATAGCTCACTTTGAAGGTCCACAAAATGAAGGAATGATTAAACAATATGGTTCAGACTCTTCATATAAGTAGATCCAACATAGAAATATGGCTGAATTTTTGGGAGGTTCTGCAATGTTATTTTCCGATATACTGTCAGTCAAAATTAGAAATTTATTCATTTTGGGGTTGGAAAAAGTTCTAACGCAATTAACACAAAATGGACAAAACTGCTATAAATGTTAAAACTGTAAAAGTTCTGCTTGTAATTGATTTACAGAGATAGCTTTGGTACCATTGGATTCAGTTTGGAAAGATCTATATTAAGAATGCACTCACCACAGTAAATAAATCTTCATATTTTGTACACATACAGACATTTGCCAACAGTTCATCTCATTTAATACTTTTTCAGTTCAATGATTCTAGTCCAGTCTGGTTTGATACTGCATAGAATGTTCTTAAATGCTGTATTCACACAATTACATGCTTTCCACAACAGCATGTTTCATGTTGTGGTGCTTAAAGCGATACAATCTGGTGGCAGACCATTATTCCACAATCTGCCTTCACTGGACACCGACAGAACTTCACAGTCACAGTATAAAAATAGCCATTTGTTAACCTCTACATCATCTTTTCCTAGCCAGTCTTTTCACCTAGGTGCTTATAAAAAATATTTGTACCTTACATAACATCAATCTCAGAGAACAGTGTGCATGGATACAAATATCACACTCAGAGAACAGTGTGCATGAATACAAATATCACACTCAGAGAACAGTGTGTATGAATACAAATATCACACTCAGAGAACAGTGTGCATGAATACAAATATCACACGCTTAGAGAAAGGTGTACGAACATGCATGGCCAAATTACTGAACAACGATGTAAGTCTAAAACAGAATTACTTTGAAGCTGTTTTATTAGTTATTTTACATTACAAAATGTCCAGCAATTTTCTAAAAATCATTCTACCACATATACTCAGAAGCACAACATGTTCTAAATAATGAATGCTATTGCATAACTGAATGTAGTGATAAGCAGGACACCATACTAGATAATCATGGTTGCCACATGTACTCACAACCAGGAGATTATTTTAAATAATCATGGTTACCACAAGGACACCATTCTAAATAATGGTTACTACATCTACTGACATACACAGTAATATCTTACTGACCATGTATTAAATGTAAAGATAAGCAGAAATGCAGTCCACATGCAGTTATATTTTCAGTTTAACAGCATAAACTTAACTTGCAACACAGTTTATGGATTAATCTTCATGTAGAGTGATTTCCATTAATACAAATGAGACAGCAAAGTGTACTTAGCAAGCAAGAAAAATGAACAGTTGTGGTTTGTTATATTTGACTATACTAGGGATAGCTGAGATTGTACGGCAGACTTTCACTCAATGTATTATTAGACAAATATCTCGGAGGTTTTCTTTTAGTCCTAAAGCAATGGTTTGAGGGTTGGGGGAATTTTGCCATAAACAAGATTGCAACAGAAGAGTTTCTTTCATAGAGACTTAAGAGTTTTGTGGTTAACTCCCCAACAATATATCTATAGACAGGATTCCAAAAGGAAATTTAGTTTCAGTCATAATATTGTGGTGACTTTAACTCTGTTTACCTATAGACAAGTCTACAAAGGAAATTTCTTTTAAGTAATTGTAATATTGGTGACTTTCAGTCTGTGTATCTATAGACAAATCTGGTAAGGAAGTTGTTTTAGTCATGATAATGTGGTGACTTTCGTTCTATATGTCTATAGATAAATCTGTAAAGGAAATTTGTTTTTAGTCATTATATTTTATATTGGTGACTTTCATTTATGTATGTCTAGACAAATCTGTAAAGGAAGTTTGTTTTCATCATAATGTGGTGACTTTCTATAGACAAATCTGTAAAAGAAGTTTGTTTTCATCATGATGCAGTGACTTTCATTCTATAATGTCTATAGACAAATCTGTAAAAGAAGTTTGTTTTGGTCATGATAATGTGGTGACTTTCATTCTATAATGTCTATAGACAAATCTGTAAAGGAAATTTGTTTTAGTCATGATAATGTGGTGATTTTCACTTTATGTACCTACAGAAAAGTATGCCAAGGAAATTTGTTTTAAGTCATGACGAAGTTGGGGTTTGCTGTATACATTTGACCAAGTTCCATTTCTTGCTCACTACTAGTTTTCATTTCTATCCAAGAACTGAAAGATGGTGAGCAATTTTCTTGCTTCTCAGATCCATGTTAGTGTGACTTGTGGGTGGGCCAAGATTTTGCAGATGGTGCAGAAACATGTAATTCTTGAAGATAAGGAGAGTTGCCAAATTTTAGTCGCCTAGCTACTGAATCAGAAAAAGAGTCATTTGATAGACAAATGAAAGGATGGTTTGAGTGGTGAGTATAAACACATTTTGTGTGCTTGGAAGAAGCTTTCTTTACACTGCTGTTGTATTTGGTATTTTTATCTCTATCTTTTCGGCTAACGTTTACTCCAAGTGACAATGATTTTTCTCCAGCATTTGGGTTAACATTTACTCCAGGTGACAATGGTTTTTCTCCAGCATTTTGGCTAACATTTACTCCAAATGACAATAGTTTTTCTCCAGCAAATGAGCTTAGAGCAAGCTCATGGCCATTCCATTTTTTTTTTCCAGTGTCAACATTTTCTTTAATTAGTTGCTGCCTTTGTGTAATGTATGTATTGCCTCTTATGTGAATATTACCATTATCGCAATTAAGCTTTCCGACATATAATCTTGTGTCATCAATTTTCACCACTGGAAGTTTTATTCCAAAATCGGTTTTAATTTGACCTATTACAAAATTGTGTGACTGAGATTCAGAGTTAGTGCAGTCAATGCTACAGTTGCTGGTGTTATTTTCTATCATGTTGTTGATGGTGTCATTGTGGTCAGATTGGCTTATGTTATTTTCTATCATGTTACTGATGGTATCATTGTGGCCAGACTGGTCAAGGGAGGTCACTGAGTCTCCTCTCTGAGCAGAGATCTCTAGCAGAAGTTTTAAGAAGTTAGTTCCATTAGAAATGACAATCATGGGAATTTTTGCCTCATTGGTTTCTTTATGAATGGCATGTTTAAGAGATTTTGCCTCATTGTCTTCTGTGAGCATTGCATGTTTAACAATTTTTACCTCACTGTCTCTATCATGGATGGAATGTTTAAGAGATTTTGCCTCACTGTCTTCTGTGAACATTGCATGTTTAACAGATTTTACCTCACTGTCTCTATCATTGATGGAATGTTTATGAGATTTTGCCTCATTGTCTTCTGTGAACATTGCATGTTTAACAGATTTTACCTCACTGTCTCTATCAAGAATGACATGATTAAAGGATTTTGCCTCTTTTCCACTATTGTGAATGGCTTGTGTAGGAGGTCTGACCTCTTTGCCTCTATCATGGATGGAATGTTTATGAGATTCTGCCTCTCCCTCTCCATACTGAATGGCATACTCATGGCCTCCTGTCTCTGTCTCTCCACAAGAAATGAAATGTTGAAAGACGGCACTTTCTTTATCTTTATTAATAGAGTCAATTTCATCAAGCTGGTCAAGGGATGTAGATGAGTCTCCTTTCTGAGCAGAGAACTCTTGCAGAAGTTTTAAAAAAATTTCTTCATTTGAAATTATATGTTTAAGAGCTTTCCCTGTTTTCTCTCCCTTAAGAATGATATGTTTAGGAAATGTTGCCCCTTTCTCTCTAGTATCATATTTAGAAGCTTTCACCTCTCCATCAGAAATGGTATGGTTTGGAACTGTTACTTCTTTCTCTTCATTAGAGATGATACATAGAGGAAATGTCTCTTTTTTCCCAGTAAAATTGGCATTCTTAGAAACATTTGCCTCTTTCTCTCTATTAGAAATTGTATGGTCAAGACCTGTTATTACTTTCTCTTCACTGTGAATGGCATGTTTAATAGTTTTTGTATTTTTCTCTCTCATAAGAATGGTAAATTTAGGAGATTTTGCATCTTTATCTCCCTTGGGAAATTTTGCCCATTTTTCTCCTTTATGAATAGCATGCTTATAACTTTGTGTCCCTTTCTCTTCACTCGGAACACTAAGTTCAGGAACTGTTACCTTACTCTCAATCCTCGGAACACTAAGTTCAGGAACTGTTACCATACTCTCTCTCCTCGGAATAGCCTCATTATGAATACTGCATTTTCTCTCTCCAAAATTAATGACATGATCAGGAAGTGCACATTCTTTGTCTTCCCTGGCAATGTTGCTGTGGTGGGGCTGGTCTTTGTCTTCCCTGGTAATGTTGCTGTGGTGGGGCTGGTCTTTGTCTTCCTTGGCAATGTTGCTGTAGTGGGGCTGGTCTTTGTCTTCCTTGGCAATGTTGCTGTGGTGGGGCTGGTCTTTGTCTTCCTTGGCAATGTTGCTGTAGTGGGGCTGGTCTTTGTCTTCCTTGGCAATGTTGCTGTAGTGGGGCTGGTCTTTGTCTTCCTTGGCAATGTTGCTGTAGTGGGGCTGGTCTTTGTCTTCCTTGGCAATGTTGCTGTGGTGGGGCTGGTCTTTGTCTTCCCTGGCAATGTTGCTGTGGTGGGGCTGGTCTTTGTCTTCCCTGGCAATGTTGCTGTGGTGGGGCTGGTCTTTGTCTTCCCTGGAAATGTTGCTGTGATGGGGCTGGTCTTTGTCTTCCTTGGCAATGTTGCTGTAGTGGGGCTGGTCTTTGTCTTCCTTGGCAATGTTGCTGTGGTGGGGCTGGTCTTTGTCTTCCTTGGCAATATTGCTGTGGTGGGGCTGGTCTTTGTCTTCCCTGGCAATGTTGCTGTGGTGGGGCTGGTCTTTGTCTTCCTTGGCAATGTTGCTGTGGTGGGGCTGGTCTTTGTCTTCCTTGGCAATGTTGCTGTGGTGGGGCTGGTCTTTGTCTTCCCTGGAAATGTTGCTGTGGTGAGGTTGGTCTTCTTTCCTGGTGGTATCAATGTGACTGGACTGGTTAAGAGATGTGGATGATTCTCCCTTCTGAGATGATATCCGTAACAGAAGTTTTATGAGATTTTCACCATTAGAAATTGATTGTTTTGTAGTCTTTGCATATTTTTCTCTGTTTGTATAAGTGACATCATAATGAAAACTCTTTATACATTTTTCCTCATTAGGAGTGATGTGTTTGGGAGCTTTCATCGTTTTCTTTTTGGTATGTGTAGAACAATTTGCCTCTTGCTCTTTATTAGGAATGGTATGTATAGAATAGTTTGCCTCTTTCTCTCCATTAGGAATGGCATGCTTAGGATCTTGTGCCTCTTTTTCTCCATTAGATATGGTATGTTTAAGAACATTTGCTTCCTCTTCCCTGAGAATGGTACATTTGGGAACCTTTGCTTCATTCTCTCCATCAGACATACTGTGTGTTGAGTCTGTTGCCTCTTTGAGTCTATTGGAAATTGAAAGTTTATGATCTTTTAAGGCTTTCTTTCCATTTGGAGGGGCATGTTTAGGAATTTTTGTCTCTTTCTTTCCATTAGGAATGGTGTGTATAGCAGTTTTTGTCTCTTTCTCTCTATTAGAAATGATTTGTATAGGAGGTTTTGTCTCTTTCTGTCCAATAGGAATGGTGTGTAGAGGAGATGTTGTCTCTTTCTCTTCATTAGGAATGGTATATACTGAAGTTTTTGCATCCTTCTCTTCATTAGGAATGGTATATTTAGAAGCTTTTGCTTCTTTCATTCCATTAGGTTTGATATGATTAGGAGAAGCAGTCTCTTTACATTCATTAATCACATCAGTGTGGTCAAGATGGGTAAGAGATGTGGATGACTTTTCTTTAGAGTTTTCTAGAATACATTTTAAGAAATGTTCTCCATCTATGGAAACTGGCTTACCAGCTATTGTTTTATTCTCTCCAACATGTTTAAGAGCTGTTGTATACATCGCTCCATCGGGAACATGCTTAGGAACCACTGTTTGTATTATGACATGTTTAGGAACTGTTGTTTTTTCTTCACAATTTGGAATAAGCTTAGGGACTGTCATTTTTATTTCACAATTTTGAGCAAATTTAGGAAATGTTGCTTGTATTTTACAATCATGAACAGACTTTGGAATTGCAGCTTTCTCCTGATTAGAGAGGGTATGTTCAGGAAATGTTACTTTCACTCCAGAATGAATATGTTTTGGAAATGTCTTTTTCTTTCCTTTTGGAACTTTCACCCTTTTCTCTTTCTTACTGATGACATCTTTAGGAAGAGAACCCCTCTTTCCTTTATGTGCATATAAAAAAAAAGAGCATTTTGAATGCAAGATGAAAACTTTAAAAAAAATGTGTATCACAAATTAATTTCCCTATTTAGTAGTTATTCAAGTTGTGAACATTTGAATGAAGAAATTAATTTCCTTGTTCAACAGTTATTTGAGTTGTAAAACATTTGACCAAAATACCCTTATCATGAGCCGTTAAATAGATTAATAAAAGAATAGTTAAATACTGGCTATTTAGAGTGCAAATTGATTAGGAATGTACTAACTGAACAGGCCAGTTTATTTTATACACTCCTGACTAATAATGTCTGTTAATCTATAAAAAATCACTTGTATTATGTACTCCTGACTAATAATGTCTGTTAATCTATAAAAAGTCACTTGTATTATGTACTCCTGACTAATAGTGTTTGTTAATCTATAAAAAGTCACTTGTATTATGTACTCCTGACTAATAGTGTTTGTTAATCTATAAAAAGTCACTTGTATTATGTACACCTGACTAATAGTGTTTGTTAATCTATAAAAAGTCATTTGTATTTATCCCTTTCTGTCTTAGAGGGAAGAAATTGAAAGAATGGATTAAAATTCTACAACAAATGTAGAGTGACTGGCATCTATCAGAAGACAGATTTGAAACAAGTAAAATAAAATAGAAAACATTAATTTTATTATATGATATATCTAATATGCAATATCTTTTAATTTATCTCATTCTACAAACAGTAAAGGAAATCACCTTAACTATCACTCATAGCAAGTAACTACAAACAATGAAATCTGGACTTAAATATGCATTTGTAACTAATGACAAATAACTACAAACAATGAAATCTGGACTTAAATATGCATTTGTAACCAATGACAAATAACTGCAAACTGTGCATTTGTAACTAATGACAAATAACTACAAAATATGCATTTGTAATAATGACAAATAACTACAAACAATGAAATCTGGACTTAAATGTGCATTTGTAACCAATGACAAATAACTGCAAACTGTGCATTTGTAACTAATGACAAATAACTACAAAATGTGCATTTGTAATAATGACAAATAACTACAAACAATGAAATCTGGACTTAAATGTGCATTTGTAACTAATGACAAATAACTACAAACTGCACATTTGCAATAATGACAAATAACTACAAACTGCACATTTGCTATAATGACAAATAACTACAAACTGTACATTTGTAACTAATGACAAATAATGAAATCTAGACTTCGTATTAATTTTTTTTAAAAAGTCTTTAACATCCAAAATGTGCATATAGAATCTCCATCACAAAGCACATTGATGTTGTACTATTAAAAAAAAATAAAGTCTTTCACTTACAAAGTGTAATATAGCATTATTTTCTTTACAGAGTATTTGCTTCAGTACTAATTATTTTTAAATAAAACTTACCAACTGTGAATATATCATTATCTCCACAACGTAAATTGCTTCTACATTATTTAAAAAAAATAAAGACCTTTGTGTACAAAATGTGAACATAGAATTATACCTTCACAAAATATATTATTTCTACATTATTTTTTTTTTAAATAGTCATTTGCTTATAAAATGTGAATCTAGAATTATACCTTCACAAAGCACATATTTTAAAAAAATAAAGTCTTTCACTTACAAAATGTAAATACAGAGTTATCTCTTTCATAAAGAAAATTTGCTTTTACACTAAAATGTGAATACAGAATTATCTCCATAATGTACATTCTTCTACACTATGTTTGTTCAAAATAAAGTCTTTCATTTACAAAATTTGATGTTCATTAATATTAACATCGTAACATATGGAAATATGATTCATTCGGTTGCTGTGTTGCAACAGAATGAACTGGCTGCTACCATCTTTTGATGAACTCCTGTGCGAATACCAATTGATGAAATATAACAATTCTTGCAGTAAAGTGTATCCAAAAGACCTATCTTTTGCTGGTATAAAAAGAAACTATTAATTCTAACTTTTATTTTTTGACCCTCATGTCACACTTATGGGTCACCTTTCTAGAGAATGACCCATTTAAGAAATGTTTATAAAGACTAAAAGATTATTCAATTGTTAAAAGTCTTTACCAGATAATATATATATTTAAGAATTTGAATGAAGTATCTATTTAAATTTGGCACATTATTTAAAAAGTGCATGAAATAAGTATACAATCACTTAGCAAATGATGATTATGGGCATAAAACAAGTTTGTTACATATAACTATACATATTTTGGAAATGATGATTAATATTTAATACAGGATAAAATAAATTGTCAATTCAATTCATAGAGATTTCCTAAAACAATTTCACATGTATCAAAATCAATAAGAATGAGCAAGCCTGCATATAGTTACTGTCAGTGAATTGTTTCTCATTCAACTTTCTATTCACTCACGCAGCATGTACCATTCATTTTGAATTTTGGCTTGTTTGATAAAACCCCCCATTAATTATCAATTATCATAGGTATTTATAAATTATGACTGAATACAAATTATAAAACATAATTAATGGTATACATTTAAATGTTCTTAAATAAAGCACAAACATCACTTTCTCAGTCTTTTCAGATCAAGTTGCATTAAGGTGATTTACTTATATTAAATGTCCTTATAAGTCACCACCACCACTATCATCGTTGCTATTATTATTACTGGTATCATGCTCACTATTATTTACAAATATAACACAAGATCTTAGAGAGAAGTGAACAGTATCAGAAAGTGTAGGCAGCATAATATATCCGGACATGCAAGAAACATTGATGTAGGTAGCAGTATATCCAGGTATACAAGAAAACAGTGAGGTAGTAATACAAACTAGAAACAGTGATGTAGGCAGCAATACATCCAGGCAAAAAATTAACAATAATGTAGGTAATAAAAGATCCAGGCAAACAAGAAACAGTGATGTAGGCAGCAATACATCCAGGCAAAAAATTAACAATAATGTAGGTAATAAAAGATCCAGGCAAACAAGAAACAGTGATGTAGGTAGCAATACATCCAGGCAAAAAATTAACAATAATGTAGGTAATAAAAGATCCAGGCAATCAAGAAACAGTGATGTAGGTAGCAATACATCCAGGCAAACAATTAACTGTGATACAGGTAACAATATATCTTTGCAAACAATTAACTGTGATACAGGTAACAATACATCCAGGCAAACAATTAACTGTGATACAGGTAACAATATATCCAGGCAAACAATTAACTGTGATACAGGTAACAATATATCCAGGCAAACAATTAACTGTGATACAGGTAGCAATACATCCAGGCAAACAATTAACTGTGATACAGGTAACAATATATCCAGGCAAACAAGAAACCATGATGAATGTGATGTTTTATAACTGTGCATACAAACACACACACACATGCACACACACACACACACACACACACACACACACACACACACACACACACACACACACACACACACACACACACACACACACACACACACACACACTGTACTGAATAATGTTAGCTTTGTAGCAATTATTTTCATTCAGTGAATACAAGGTACCAACAGTTATATGTACCTAGTTAATAATTACATCCAGAGTTCATTATTTAACAAATGATATATTTAACAACAAACACTTTTTTCATGATAAAATTTTTAAAAACACAAATAATACAAATATATTTACCAATAATAAAGTATTTAACAACAAACACAAATTTTCATGATACAGTTTTTAAAAACAAATAATACAACTATATTTATCACTGATATAAGTATTTAACAATGATAACATAATTTATCAAATATGTAAATATTTAAGAAACAATATAAGATTTAATTATCTTTACACATATTCTATTATTTATGTAGAATATATTCTATTTTAATCTATAATCTGTTTTGCAGTATTTTTTCAGTTTTTATGAGAACACAAATGTGACTATAGCTAATAGTTCTTTCTATATGTGTTGTTTGAGATCACATTTTTATATCATACATTATTAGATGTCAGTATGTTGCTAGACATCACAGTTCCATCTAGGGCTCATGCTATTAGATATCACATTTCTATCTATAATAACAGTGTTGTTAGATATCAATTCTATCTATGATATGTGTTGCTAGACATCACAGTTCCATCTAGGGTTCAGGCTGTTAGCTATCACAGTTCCATCTATGATAGTATTGTTAGATATCACAGTTCTATCTATGATTGTGTAGTTAGATATCACAGTTCTATCTATGATTGTGTAGTTAGATATCACAGTTCTATCTACAATGCAGTATTTTTAGATATCACAATTCTAACTATGATACAATGTTGTTACATATCACAGTTCTATCTACGAATCAATGTTTTTAGATATCACAATTCTAACTATGATACAATGTTGTTACATATCACAGTTCTATCTACAAATCAATGTTTTTAGAATTACAGTTCTATCTATAAAAGGTGTTTTATATATCATAGTTATATCTATTATAAATATTATGTATCACAGTTTTATGTTGTTAATGTACATTTTTAATTTGATAAATGTACAACCTTTATAATACACATTTATTAATATAATAAAGATAAACAATCAATAATATTTATAGTTCCTTTTACATCATACATGATTCCAAATTAGTACTGCAAAACAGCAGTTAAGATATGGCTCACTTGACAAAAAAGAACAGTTAAGACTTTACTTACCTGACACAAACAAGAGGTTAAGACATGACTTGCTTAACAAAAAAGAATAGTTAAGACTTTACTTACTTGACACAAAAGAGCAGTTAAGACATGTTTGACACGTAAAGAATACTTATTGATTACAAATAAAAGAATAATAATAGTGACTAATTTTTAAAAAGCATAAGTATCTTACCTTATTAACACACACGAGCATAAAAAATATAACTTCAACAAGGCAACTTAAAACATGAGAGAATATTTTACAAATAACATGAAGGATGTAAAGTGAAATGAACAATGGAAACATATTTGAAAGAACAACAAAATGTACATTAATAGCCAAAATTAATTTTAAAAAACTAACTAAAAGAGTGATAACCCGTCTTTCTAATGGACAGGTATTGTCTTGAGAGTACTAAGAGTGATAACTTTTCTTACGAGAAGACAGATGTATCTTGAGAGTACTAAGGGGAACAACTAGTCTTACTACTGGACAGATATATCTTGAGAGTACTAAGAGTGACAACTTTTCTTATGAGAAGACAGATGTGCCTTGAGAGTACTAAGGAGAACAACTAGTCTTACTACTGGACAGATGTATCTTGAGAGTACTAAGAGTGATAACTTTTCTTACTCTGGACCGCTGTATCTTGAGAGTACTAAGAGTGATAACTTTTCTTACTCTAGACCGCTGTATCTTGAGAGTCCTTAGAGTGATAACGTTTCTTACTACTGGACAGCTGTATCTTGAGAGTACTAAGAGTAATAACTTTTCTTACTACTGGACAGCTGCATCTTGAGAGTACTAAGAGTAATAACTTTTCTTACAAGAAGACAGATGTGCCTTGAGAGTACTAAGAGTGATAACTTTTCTTATAAGAAGACAGATGTATCTTGAGGGTACTAAGAGTGATAACTAGCTAACTACTGGACATGTGTGTCTTGAGAGTATTAAGAGTGACAACTTGTCTTCTTAGAGGACATATGTGTCTTGAGATCACTCATTTATCATTTTATTAATAACTGGATTGTCATTTTGAAGACTATTTAAGCGAAACATTATCATTTGTTTCTGTTCTGTACACATGTAAAATACTTTGAATTTTTATGTTGCACTGGGTTCTTTTTCAGTGTTTGTACATGTAATATGAAACAAAATGATGTATACCCACTCTTCTAGATGCAGTAATTAAGGAAACAGAATGATGTATACCCACTCTCTTAGATGAAGTTTTAGAGAAACAGAATAATGTATTGTACCCTCTTTTAGATGCAGTATTTGTGGAAACAAAATGGATACTCAAGTCCTTCAGATGCAGTAATTAAAATGATGTATACCCACTATTCTAGATGCAGTAAAATTAAGGAAACAGAATGAGGTCCATGCAAGTCTTTTAGCTGCAGTAATTAGGGAAACAGATGTATACCCAGGTACTTTAGAAGCAGTAATTAGGGAAACAGATGTATACCCAAGTCCTTTAGAAGCAGTAATTAGGGAAACAGATGTATACCCAAGTCCTTTAGAAGCAGTAATTAGGGAAACAGATGTATACCCAAGTCCTTTAGCTGCAGTAATTAGGGAAACAGATGTATACCCAAGTCCTTTAGAAGCAGTAATCAGGGAAACAGAATCATGTATACCCAGGTCATTTAGATGTAATTAGAGAAACAGAATCCTGTATACTCAGGTCATTTAGATGTTGTAATTAGAGAAACAGAATCATGCATTCCACATCCTTTAGACACATCAATTAGGAACCAGAACTACCTAACCCTTTTAAAAATAACTAGGAGACATCATCATATTACCTTGTCTTTAAAAAGTAACAGGGAAAGTGAATAACTTGATCATATTCTGTTCTTCAGATATAGTAAAATGGACAACAGAAACATTCAACCCTGTCTTGAGATACAGTCAACAAGAAAACATAATTATTCATACCCTGCTTTTAGATACTGTGATAAAGGAATCTATTATCTATCCTTGACTTAAAATATATTAAGTTAGGAAACAGAATCATTCATACCCTGTTCTTTTGATGTGGTGGTCTGATGAACAGCAGAGAATGCTGAAGATTGGTACTTACAGTCAACAATTTCTCTTGCTGCCACTGGACTTTTCTCTGTCTCGGCAAATGTTGCTAATGAAAGATCTCCAACAACTGATTGAGATACAATTTTCTTCAATTCTCTAGAGTCTGCACCAGAGTTGGCATGAACAACTACATCTGCACACTTTTCCTTGATTTTATCAGAGTCCCTGTCACTATCATTACTAGTTAGGATATCTAAGTCTACACAATTTTCATGGGCTCTCTCAGAGTCCCTGTCACTATCATTACTAGTTAGGATATCTAAGTCTACACAATTTTCCTGGGCTCTCTCAGAGTCCTTGTCACTATCAAATCTAGTAAGGATGTCTAAGTCTGCATACTTTTTCTTGGTTCTATCAAAGCCCCTTTCACTATCATTACTAGTAAAGATGTCTAAGTCTGCACACTTCTTCTTGGATCTGTCAGAACCCCTTCTACTTTCATTCCTAGTATGGGTGTTTAATACCTCTTTGTCCTTGTGTTTATCTATAATATATGGTTCTATATTCTCAGCAGAATTGCTTAGTTTTGCCTTGTGTTTGTTTTCATGAATATCAATCCTCTCATCAGCAAAGTGAACAGACTTGGTAGCTGAAGTGCTTGGTCGCATTTCTGCATGAAACAGAGCATGAACTGCAGTGTGAGGATTGCCAGCACTGTATGGACGCCTCAAAGGGAGCAAAAGTTTCCCTTGGGGTCCTGTGTGGAAATTACTAAATGTATTGTCTACAGGACCTTCAACTGTATTAATCATCTTATTTTCATTCTGATTTCTTCTTTCTTTATTATGTGTGAAATCAGTCTTCACTTCTGAACTTGTCTCACTCGTAGTGAATTGTGCTGCTTCTAATTTCTTTTCATCCTTGTTCTCACTCTCAGCAAGCCTGGATTTCAAGACTTGTTGGGAACTGTTCTGCGAGTCTGAAAATGATACAGGTCCAGAGAAAGAGCCCACAAGAAATACAAAAGATAGATATTAGTAATAGATTTTATATATTAAACTTTCAATTATGAGATTACAGACAAAAGTCACTGCAAGCAAAATGGAGCTGAATGAAAAATTAAGAGAAATTTAGGTGGTTGTGTGACAATAAGAACAATGGATGTAGGATTATTGATCAGACAAGTTCAGAAAATAGATGGACAATGGAAACAATTGATCAGATACAGCCAACAAAAACAATGGACAACAGAAATCACTGATCAGACATGTCCACAAACACAATGGATAACAGAAATGATTAATCAGATAGGTTCAACAAAAGCAAATAACAATAGAAATAAATTATCAAGAAAGTTCAACAAAAACAACAAACAACAGAAATGACTATAAGATATACTCACAAACAATGGACAATAGAAATTAATGACCAAAAAAAAATGACTGATCAAAACAAGTTCAACAAAAACAATGGACATTAGAAATTAATGACTAAATAATCAAACAGAAACAATGACAATGGGAATTAATGACTGAATAATCAAACAGAAACAATGACAATGGGAATTAATGACTGAATAATCAAACTAAAACAATGGACAAATTAATGACTAAATAACCAGACTAAAACAATGGACAAATTAATGATTAAATAATCAATCTAAAACAATGGACAAATTAATGAATAAATAATCAATCTAAAACAATGGACAAATTAATGAATAAATAATCAAACTAAAACAATGGATAGATTAATGACTAAATCAAACTAAAACTATGAACAATAGAAATTAATGAGAAATAATCAAACTAAAACAATGGACAACAGAAATTAATGACCAAATAATCAAACAAAAACAATGGACAAATTAATGAATTAAGTAAACAAACTAAAACAACGGACAAAAGAAATTAATGACCAAATAATCAAACAAAAACAATGGACAAATTAATGAATTAAGTAAACAAACTAAAACAATGGACAAAAGAAATTAAAGACCAAATAATCAAATGAAAATAATGGACTAATTAAACCAAATGATAAAGCACTTTCATGAGCATCATTATCACAGTCAAAGTACCAGAGAATACGTAAACATTTTACATGGTCACTAAGAACTTACTATCGTTTAAATATACTGTTGTTTCTGCAGTCATATGAAAAATGTCCTTTATGGGTAAGATGTTGGAATCACCTGAAGAAATAATTTCATCTCTGTGAATGACAGCATCATTTGTATGAATGCTGAAAAACATAAATAGATTCATGTTAGCTATATCATCACTTGTATAACTCAAAATATCATATTCCTGTGAATTATATCATCACTTGTGTGACTAATAAATAACATAATCCTGTGAGTTATATCAACATTTGTGAGACAGACTGCTGTACCTGGAGAAATTATACATTAACTGAATGAATTACAAGAGTGAGGCATATACATGACAGACTGCTGTACCTGGAGAAATTAAAGATACATTAACTGAATGAATTACAAGAGTGAGGCATATACATGACAGACTGCTGTACCTGGAGAAATTAAAGATACATTAACTGAATGAATTACAAGAGTGAGGCATATACATAACAGACTGCTGTACCTGGAGAAATTAAAGATACATTAAATGAATGAATTACAAGAGTGAGACATATACATGACAGACTGCTGTACCTGGAGAAATTAAAGATACATTAAAAGCTGCACCAGCATCATCATCACCGCCATCTACAATAATAATAATAATGACAAGTGCCCACATTTTCCATAAAACCTTGGATCTCCCAGAATCTTGGTAAGATTCCAAGACCTTGGTTCACAACTTACAGTCAACAGAAGTCATGTATAAAGGCTGAATAATAATAATAATAATAATAATAATAATAATAATAGATTGCCTACAAACTTCTCACAAGTAGTCAGGTTATCAATAAATTGCTCAAATCTAAAGGCTGCTTACAAGGTGCTTACAACTACTGAACTAGTTCAATCCATCCATTCATCCCTCCCTCCCTCCCTTAGTCTTGCCGACTGTTGGGGCAAAACTGATGACCTGACAACCAGCTTACTCCATTCCATTATGTTCTCTGATAATCTTACTGTAACAACTTGTTACATTCCATTAAAAACTGCTAACAGATAGTTTAAAGCTAGCTATGCTACTGACAAACTGTTCATGGTAGTCAAACTGCCTACAAGCTGCTCACATCTAGTTAAACTGCCTACAAACTGTTCTCAGTTAGATGGACTGTTGACAAACTGCACACATTAGTTCAACTACCTACAAACTGTTCACAGTTAATTGAACTGCATATAAACTGTCCACAGTAGTCAAAATGCCTACAATCTGTTCTCAGCTAGCTGGGCTGTGACAAACTGCACACAGCAGTCAAATTGTCAAACTGCTCTTAGCTAGAAAACTGGTCTCAGGTAGTCAAACTGACTACCAACTAGACACAGCTAATCAAACTGCCCACAGATTGCTCACAAACTACTCACAGCTACCTACAAACTGCTCACAGTGGTTAATATGCCTACAAACTGCTCTTAGCTAGCCAAACTGTTTAATAAAAAAATCACTGACAAGTGAAGATAATAAATCTCTACACTGACTGGAGATGATATCTCACTTATATAACTTGTAAAGAAATTTATAAACAAATAATGTATGATCAGACACATCTAGGAAACAAATGATAAGTAAAGATATATCTAGAAATTTAACTAGTCAAACATCTGTAAACATTTAACTAGTCTAACATATTTAAACATTTAACATTTAACTAGTCTAACATATTTAAACATTTAACATTTAACTAGTCTAACATATCTAAACATTTAATTAGTCTAACATATCTAAACATTTAAATAGTCTAACATATCTAAACATTTAACTAGTCAAACATCTCTAAACATTTAATTAGTCAAACATCTCCAAAAGAAAATTTAACTAGTCAAACATCTCTAAACATTTAACTAGTCAAACATCTATAAACAAATGAAGTCTAGTTAAAATGTATATAATTAACTCACAGCTCTAAATTCATGATTGCTTGCTTTGTGTTGTCATCTCCATGAAAATATATGTCCAGAACATCATTTTTCTCATATTCTCTTCTGCTATTCCCTTGTTCCTCTGCTGTTTCATTGGTCAAATCTTCCATACTGGATGCAGCTGAGACTCGATGAACAGAGTCAGAACCATCGTGAGGAAGCATTGTGACTTGAAGATCCATTTCTCCGAAAGTCATTTGCTTCATCAGCTCTCTACGTCGCTGCAAAGTGCGGCTTGCACTAGGAGTATAACCTCGTGTTTCTTAGAAAAAAGAATTCTTTTTGTGTAGTTTTTCATATTTTGAGTGGTGGAAAAGTGAACACTAGTTATTAGAAAAAAGTTTTTTTGTGGTATAGTTTTTGATATTTTGATTGGCATAAAAATGAACACTAATATAAGAAGAAAGTTTTTGTGTAGTTTTTCATATTTTGTGTGGTGGAAAAAATGAACATTAGGTTAAGAAAAAAGTTTCTGTGTGTAGATTTTCATATTTTGAGTGGTAGAAAAATGAACACTAGTACAAGAAAAAAGTTTCTTTGTGTGTATTATTTTATATTTTGAGTTAATTCTATATTCTTTAGTAAATTTTTGCAGGTTATTCCTTTTCAAAATTTTCAATTAACTTTTGTTTTAATGAGCACAACTTTCTTCCATTTTTTCACACATTTTCCAGGATTATTCATTCTGAATAAATTATTCCTAAAAGATTATGTTGCTAAATTGCTGCACTAAGAACTAACTAATTGCTTGCTCTTGTAGTTGGACCTAGACTAATAACAAACATCCTTCTTACACATTTCTCACTCCCTGCAGTTGTGCAAGTCAGAAATGAGTCACAAGGGACATGCATATATTTATAGAGTTCAATACCCATTCAATTAAAGAAGGAATCAAACATAATAATCCACAACCAGATAATCAGCATGTGGATAATCAAGAGTAGACTGTATGCACAAATCATTGATTAAATTGACTGATTTTTAAAATATTATATTCTAGATACCCAATATCTAAATTTCATATTATCCCTAAAATGTACTGCCAGAAGAAACCTAGTGACTGTTTTAAAGTGCAGATGAAGCTGGATTCCTGAAAGCAGAACTTGTGTTTCAGCTTGGGTGACCAGGGGCTGATTCATCATGAAGTACTGAGTAGAGTCCCCAAAGGTACACAAATACATGTCTGTAAAATTAAGGAATTTTTTGCAATGGCTGGCAGGGTTCCCAAGCAGGTTTGGAAGTTTGAAAAAAGTCTGGAATTTTATTTAAGGTTTTCCAGGTCTGGAAAAGGTCTTGAAAATCAGTAAAATGTCAAAATAGTCTGGAAATCTTAATATTTTAGGGTTCTTTTTAACAATTTAATTTTGGGGTCATCCACAGACTGAAAATCGAAAACCATTTTAATATTTTGATCATCCACTGATTAAAAAAACAGAAACCAGAACAACAGACTTGCCTTTTTACATTTGGAGTAATTGCTATTTTTAGATAATATATGCATCACTGAGAAAAAGTGGGAGAGTGTCTTTCCAATTTTCAATGAACATAGCTGCATTAGTAATAAGTATACTCTACATGGATTTGAAATTTCTTGACCTGAAATGCCTGGTCACTGTACTTACAACCCACTTTGGGAGAAGAGTGACTAGCTTAAGGACTGGCTTGTACCTTTCAGGCTAAAAAATAAAGCAATGTGTCGTCTTTGTTGTAAAGAGCTCAATATATCTAATATGTGGATTTCAGCCATTAGGAGCCAAATGCAATCTGCAAAAACAATTAGAAGCTAACTCAAAAATTTTAGATGTTCAAGAGCATAATACTATCAGCATCACATCAAAATGTGATGAAAAGAATGTATTGACAGTTCTGCAATTTCTTCAAATTCTGTGCCAAATCCAACTTCCCCAAGTTGTGCTTCTAGAGCAAGCCCTATGAGTAATTTAATAAACACAGATGACCTTACTAAGGGCAAAAGTTTTGTGACTGCTGACAATGGTTAAATCACAGTTTTCATACAAAAATAATGAGAACATTGCTTTATTGTTTACACTAATGTTTCTGGTCAGCAACGTTGCCAAGAAATTTTCTTGTTGAGAAAATAAAACCTCATAAATTACCACCTATGGGATTGGTCCACATTTTCATGATTTGCTGATGGACAAGCTTTGATACCAGCACAGTTTTGTGCTTTTATTTGATGAAAGCCTCAATGAGTAGCTTCAGAAAAAGCAGCTGGGTATGTATGCAATGTTGAAAAGGTCAGTTAATTAAAGTTTTGTTGATTTTCTCATTTCTTTCTTCTGTTTTTTAATTATTTAAGATAAGATTATATAAAAGACATCTTTCTTTTAATTTTATTGAAAAATTTGCTTACTTTAGTTTTAAAAAATTAAATTTGATTTTGATTTATATTACTTTATTAGATTCATACTCATTAGCCAGTTAAATGGTATGAATTAAATTAAAATATTAATGTTAATAAAGAAGATCTATTAATTTAAAAATACTACTTTCAAAACTTCAATTATTTTAATCTATATCATGTAAGTGCTTGATAATTATAATATTTGGCATTTGCTACTGCATTTTACACTTGATGAAATATACAACAAAAATCTTCACACAACAATCAACTGTTTCGAGTAAATAATAAGTGAATGAACACATTAATATAATACAGTTTGTTTGAATAAGCAAAGAACTTTTTTTTTTGATCGACAACACAGTTGAATTGATTTATTTTTAAAAAAAATTTAAATCTATAACATTTATTTTATCATTTATGCTATTTAATTTAAATTAGTTATGTACACAATTATTTCTATCTTCACCTCTAGGCTCTTGCTTCAACAGAAATATTATATTTTACTTATATTAATAATAGTTAAAATACTATTTCATAGTATCTTAATTTAATATTAATATTGAAAATATCTCAATCTGTTATTTTGTTTATTTATTTATTTATTTGTATATTTTTGGTGAAAGAACTATTTTGTTTGTGTTTGTTAATATTTTATTTTTTAAAGTGTCACACTTGACTCACAGTCGGCATCAAACCAGGTTTAACTGCCATTGGCCCCAGTTAATTTAGTTTTTATTTAGTATAAGTATATCTATTACAATTCAGAATTACTCATTACTTAGATATCCATATGTTACTTCACGCGTGTTTCCTTGACCATGCAACACCGAAGAACCTCTTAGAAAACCTAATGGAGGCAATCTCCATAACTGGATACAGAAACTTGCTGCAGGATGAAGGTGAAGAACTAGAGAGCTTCAAGAAGGGAAGAAAGAGCTCTAAAGAAGACATACAGCTTTTTAATAAAGATGCAGCCGTCTTTCAGGACAGATATAGATAGAGACCAGGAAAGACTGCAAATCTTATCAAAGTCAAATGCCCTGAAAAAATCTTCAAAAGAGAAAGAGATCAAAAGAGAAAGAGCTAGCTGAAGTGAAAGACAAAATTATCAGTCTTGTTTCTGTGCTTGTCGACTGTTGTCATTGACTTTTGTATCTACACATGGTGTACTTCTTTGCTTTTAAATATGGGTGCGCTATCAGTCCAAGAAAAGCTCATGCTTAGATTTTGCAGGTAATTATTTTTTTTAAAATTACTTTTACATATCTTTACAAATTTAAAAGCTAATTGTATCATCAGAATCTTGGCTATCAATTTTTTCCCATTATTTGTTGTATTGCTAATCACTGTCCACAGTTTAGGTCTGGAATTTTAAAAAATTGCGTTTTTATACTGCCCTTGTCTGAATATGTTATGTGTTTTTACCAGTGCTTGATAAAATTCATTTACCCTTGTCTGAATATTTTATGTGTTTAAATCAGTACTTGATAAAATTTATTTGCCTTGTCTGAATATTTTATGTTTGTACCAGTACCTGATAAAATTCATTGATCCATGTCTGAATATTTTATGCATTTCAAACCTAATACCTGATAAAATTTATTGCCCTTATATGAATATCATGTATTTCAAACTTAGCACCTGATAAAATGCATTGGCTCTAATTTGAATATTTCATGTATATCAAACCCAGTATCTGATAAAATACATTGGTCCTGTTTTTAATATTTCATGTGTTTCAAAACCAAATACCTGATAAAATTCCACGGCACTGTTCAATTCTGGGACCAGTGACAGAAACTGGTACTAGAGGTTTCAATCTGTAAAGATGGACAAAGAGTTGTAAGAATGTTTCATCAAGAGAATTCTAAAGTATTAAATGCATGTATTTAGTTCTAAAATTTAAAAAAAAATACTAAATTAAGATATCTTATCAAGAAAAAGTGAAAATATTAAATGCATGAATTTATCCTAAAATCAAGAAACAAACATGCTAAATTAATATATCAAGTCCTAAAATCTAAAAAATTGCTAAATTAAGATATCAAGTCCTAAAATTTAAAAGCAAAAAGCTAAATTAAGATATCAAGTCCTAACATCTAAAAGCAACATGCTAAAATCATGTATCAAGTTACATAATCAAGAAGCAATAAATCAAGCGTATTTATCAAGTAAGTTAGATACATCTTTCAAGTAATTAAATCAATAAGCAAAGTGTAAAAATATATTTATCAAGTAATGAAATCAATCAGCAAAATGTGAAAATGTAGTTATCAAGCAATGAAATCAATAATCAAAATGTAAAGATGTGTTTATCAAGTAATGAAATCAATAAACAAATTGTAAAACATTTATTAAGTAATGAAATCAATAATCAAAATATTAAACATATTTATCAAGTATTGAAGTAATGATATCAATAGACAAAATGGGCATTTATCAAGTAATGAAATCAGTCAGCAAAATGTTAAATGTATTGATCAAGTAATGAAATCAATAAGCAACTGACAACTAGTAAACCAATTTAATGTCATGAACAAACAGCAGATAAACTGATAAATGTGACCTGTCACCACAAAAAGCTACTTAAGTCGGATTTTGGGGGTATTGAGATATATATATCAATAGAAAGAAAATTGAAAGGGCTTTCTGTTGATATAAAAATAAAGAGTGTAGGACAAAATATGGAAAAGTTATGTTTGTTTGAAGTGCACTACTGTCCGGACGGCCATTTTGAGAAAATCGACCTCAAAGATTGAACACATTTCTGAGAGGTTTTTCCTTAGCAACCATATATTAATCTGCTTCATTTGCAATCAGAGTTGAAGAAGACACAATAGCTAACACTGTAATAACTATAAACAACAAATATATTGTTACATCATTTACAGACAACAGTCTTTTTAAGCCATAACGATTAGAATTTCTGTATGCGAGAATGATTATTGTGGCTCAGGTGGTGTAGTGTCGATCTGTTTGCACCCACATGACCAGTTTTCACAATCTTTAAGTTCTCTCTCTTCACTAGTTTCGCCTGGTCCGCAAATGCTGACATCTGGCTCTTCTATTTCAGTATCACTATCAGTTTCACTGTCATTGTGCCACTGCCAGCTGTCGCCTGCTTCGTCTTTTTTGTTGTTCGATCACGCGATTCGCTGTCCGTGTCACTTTCAGATGAAAATTCATCAGCTACATCCTCATTAGCAAAATAATCAGATATCAAATCTTTAATCTGAATGCTTTCTTTTTCTAAAATGTTGCTTTCTTTACATGAATTCAACAAATTAGCGATTCGTTTCTCCATGTTTACATTACGCATTACAGGACGAAACTGTCTCCCTTGTGTGCGTTTCAACCAATCGCGACCGTCTTTTTATGAGAGCATGCTTGGTAACCTTGCAAGCTTTGATAAAACTGTCTGCGGATTGGCTGACGCTTTTCACTTTGTTTACACCAAGCACAGCCTTATAAAACATTCTGATTAGACGTTATAAATAACCAGTGTCGTCAGCATAAAAATAGGCTTTTTCCTGA
Source organism: Sinotaia quadrata (assembly GCA_028829895.1). Lineage (NCBI taxonomy): Eukaryota > Metazoa > Mollusca > Gastropoda > Architaenioglossa > Viviparidae > Sinotaia > Sinotaia quadrata. Next base: position 47,458,872 of record CM054180.1, on the reverse strand, counting down.
GCATTCTGATATACAACATGATGAGGTTCAGCCAGGGATTCTACCGTCTACGATCATCAGATTATAGCACTTTTGGGCCATATTTTTCCTTCGAAGTTAGACAGTAGGTCACAAAAAAATAATAATAAAGCTATTTCTAGTTCGAATTAAGGAAAAACACGCTAGTAGCTTGTTGTTCGATGGTTTGGGAACACGCTAAAATGAAAATCTCAATTTCACCCATGTAGACCCCCACCTTCGTTTTTGCCGTTTTTCTTGGCTTAGCCTTGCGCGACTTAAGTATCTTTTTGTGGTGACAGGTCACAAATAACTCAGCAATACAAACATTGATCACTAGTGAACAGACAAGACAGCAGTTTAACACAATTAAATCAAGTGAACAGAGTGATAATTAAATGAGCATTAAAGACAGCAATTTAATATCATTAAGCCAGGGAACATATAGTGATAAATAAATCTGTATTATAGGCAACAAATTTTTCACACCAATGAGTAAGAATTTTTTATATTTTCCTATACCATTGTCTGAAAAGTCTTTAAATATTCAAAATTTATTTTTTTCACAAAAATGGGATGTTAGTATGGTGAGCTTTTATGGAAGAAGTTGATTTAGGGGTGGGGGAGTGTTATTTTTCACTGAAAATAACAGTCTTATTGGCAGTCTTCTTTTAGTATAGAAATCCCATGACGTGAGCCTATTCAGATAAAAAATCCCATCATCCTGTAGTAAGCCTACATTTTAAATTGTTCAATGATCAATCTTTCATGAGAATGTTTATTGTTGATTCAACATTCATGAAAGTAATATACAGAGTTGCTTGTAGATCTAGCAGTATATAAATATATACAAGAAATGACCTCAATACACATTTGTGACCTGTCACCACAAAAAGATACTTAAGTCGGATTTTGGGGGTATTGAGATATATATATCAATAGAAAGAAAATTGAAAGGGCTTTCTGCTGATATAAAAATAAAGAGTGTAGGACAAAATATGGAAAAGTTATGTTTGTTTGAAGTGCATATTGATTATTGTGGCTCACAGAATATTCTAAAATTAAGGCATAATATTGAATTGATACCTCTTTCTAAATCTGATGCTAGCTCCACTAAATAAATCACAGATTAAAGCTGCATTACTTTCACATTCTTAAAAAAAAATATCGTTTAAATAATCCAATAATTATAGCACACCTTTCACTTCCGTGTACAGTCAGTTATCGTCAGCTGTCGTCTGCTTCGTCTTTTTCGTTGTTCGATCACGCGATTCGCTGTCCATGTCACTTTCAGATGAAAATCCATCAGCTACATCCTCATTAGCAAAATAATCAGATATCAAATCTTTAGTCTGAATGCTTTCTTTTTCTAAAATGTTGCTTTCTTTACATGAATTCAACAAATTAGCGATTCGTTTCTCCATGTTTACATTACGCATTACAGGACGAAACTGTCTCCCTTGTGTGCGTTTCAACCAATCGCGACCGTCATTTTATGAGAGCATGCTTGGTAACCTTGCAAGCTTTGATAAAACTGTCTGCGGATTGGCTGACGCTTTTCACTTTGTTTACGCCAAGCACAGCCTTATAAAACATTCTGATTAGACGTTATAAATAAATAAATAAATAACCAGTGTCGTCAGCATAAAAATAGGCTTTTTTCTGAGCATTCTGATATACAACATGATGAGGTTCAGCCAGGGATTTTACCGTCTATGATCGTCAGATTATAGCACTTTTGGGCCATATTTTTCCTTCGAAGTTAGACAGTAGGTCACAAAAAAATAATAATAAAGCTATTTCTAGTTCGAATTAAAGAAAAACACGCTAGTAATTTGTTGTTCGATGGTTTGGGAACACGCTAAAATGAAAATCTCAATTTCACCCATGTAGACCCCCACATTCGTTTTTGCCGTTTTTCTCGGCTTAGCCTTGCGCGACTTAAGTATCTTTTTGTGGTGACAGGTCACATTTATGTATTAATTTTTTTAAATTGTAGATCTAGCAGCATACACATGTACAAGGAATGACCTCAATACACATTTATGCATTAAATTTTTAAAATTTTAGATCTAGCAGTATACACATGTACAAGAAATAACCTCAATACACATTTATGTATTAAATTCAAAAACTTTTAGATCAAACAGTATACATGTACAAGAAATGGCCTCAATACACATTTATGCATTAAATTTAGTCATTTGACAGAATTGCTTGTAGATCTAGCAGTCTACACATGTACAAGAAATAGCCTCAATACAATTATGTATTAAATTTAGTCATTTGACAGAATTGCTTGTAGATCTAGCAGTCTACACATGTACAAGAAATAGCCTCAATACAATTATGTATTAAATTTAGTCATTTGACAGAATTGCTTGTAGATCTAGCAGTCTACACATGTACATGAAATAGCCTCAATACATTTATGTATTAAATTTAGTCATTTGACAGAATTGCTTGTAGATCTAGCAGTCTACACATGTACATGAAATAGCCTCAATACATTTATGTATTAAATTTAGTCATTTGACAGAATTGCTTGTACATCTAGCAGTCTACACATGTACAGGAAATAGCCTCAATACACATTTATGTATTAAATTCAAAAACCTGTAGATCTAGCAGTACACATATGTACAAGAAATGGCTAAAAAAAAACACATTTATGTATTAATTTCAACAACTTGTAGATCTAGCAGTAAACATATGCACAAGATATAGCTACAGTGTATGCACAAGAAATAACAACAATATATATAGGTCATATGCCATCATAAATGCAAGCTGTGAAAGTAAATTTGCAAGTTTTAGTGGTTAACTTGCTTCTTTGTTGATAGTTTATTTAATCCATTCAATACTAACATTAGAATATCAAATAATTTAAACTAAATACAAGTCTATAGCCAACCATAGATACAATATACTATATAGCGTGATAAATAAGGAAGTCTGCAATTTTAATTTTTGTTGTAGATTAATAAAATTTAAAAAGATATATAAGTAACTTATTAGCATGAAAATATATTTTAACATACCTCCCCTTAAGCAGCTGACCTCGTTTTAGTTGCAATTGGTGCTTATCTGCTTGAAGCATTCGGTTCATGTGGTAGGTAGCTAAAGCTGTTAGCTCTTTTAACTCCTGGCCTGGTTCTTGTCCTGGATTCTATCAGAAATAAAAAAAAGTCTAGACTAGTCATGCTGTAAATATATTATATGCATGCTTTAAGTAGAGTACATTATAATATATTCATGGTATATATGTACAGAATACTCATATGCTCATATGCTTGAAGCATTAATGTATTATATTTAAAGAGCGAATGTAGTGTACATTGAAACATGAATATACTATATTTGAAACATGAGTGTACTATGTTTAAAGCATGAATATACTATACTGAACATTCATGAACATACAGTACAATCATGTTTCAAGTATTCAGTACATTCATGTTTCAAAAAGTGTAAATTCAAGTTTCAAGTATAGTTCGTTCAAGGTTGTACAATTATAAATTCATGCTTTAAGTATTGTGTATTCTTGCTTCAAGTTAAGTGAATTTAAGCTTTAAGTATAGTGCATAAAAGGACGTTTGCACATAAAGCTGAAAAACCTAAGCCGGATGTTTTTCTGTCACAATACTGTTTAGGTGCAAATGGAAATATGTAAAATCAATAGACTGAACACGAGGATAAGACCCAAATAGTAACACTTGGAAAATTTTATCAATGGGAGTTGGAAGTCACTTAGCCATAGGCAATATTAGAGGTAAGAAACCCAAGGACACACTTCCATCTGGGTGTGTGAAAAGTAGCTCATTAAAGCAGAAGGCTTAAAAATAGAGTGACATAAATGTCACATGACAGAAGGTGAGAATGCAAATCTAAGAACAGATTTTGCACACTTGTTCTTTCACCATGCCAGATGTAAAGTCCAGCAGAGAAGAGTCTGATTGCTAGTATCATAAACTTAGCAAAACAGTATGTGTGAAGTTGCACTGAATTAAAGGGAAAAAAAAGGTGAATGATTAAGAGATAGAATTCAAAATCATCACAGATAGTTTATTTTTTGCAACCCTTTATTTTTTGCAGAAGCAAAAGTTATGAATATTTGCTAAATTTATTTTGTGAAAGAATGGGATTTAAGACAGAATATTATCTATTCTAATTATAATTCTTTTCAGAGTAGCAAAACATGTAATGGGGAGAATAAGTCTCCAGGACACATTCACAATTAAATAATCATTACAAGATATTTAATACTGAATCCAACGGTTTGGTGGGTTTCTTGTTCTTTTAATTTCTTCCTTTTGAATGATAGTGAGTCGGCCAGTTCTTTGAGTCTGGTCTTTAGAGACATCACATGCAGAAGTGCTGTGGAAGGAGAAAGGTAGGCAACATGACAGTGTGCAAGTGACATCACAGAGGTGACATCAAAGTCAAGAGGCGTATTACAAGATTATGTGCTAGAGTTGGGAAGTGTGATATTTTTCATATCAATGAACAGTGAATCTTTGAATAGTAAACTGGATACAGTGAATCTTTGAATAGTAAGTAAACTGGACACAATAAATGGCATGCTAAATTCTTCTGGGATAGTTAGGATTGAGTGTTGAAAGTTTATTTTGATTAACCTTTTTTATTATACTTTCTTTTATAAATCTTTTTATTAATTTTTTATTCACTTTTCATGTCTTTTCTTTACCATCTTCATTTTATGTAAAATTCATCTTGTTAAGAACGTATCGTCTTTGTTATTGTTATATGTTTTCATATGCAACACAAAGCCAATATTAAATCAATACAGTACTTCATAAGAGAAAATCATATACTAATCCAATATTTAAAAATACAGTACTTTGTAAGAGAAAATCATATGCAACACAAGGCCAATATTAAATCAATACTGTATTTCATAAGAGAAAATCATATACAACACTAATCCAATATAGTACTTTGTAAGAGAAAATCATATACTTCACAAAGCCAATATTAAATCAATACAGTACTTCATAAGAGAAAACCATAAACAACACAAGGCCAATATTAAATCAATACAGTACTTCCTAAGGGAAAATTATATACAACACAAGGCCAATATTAAATCAATACAGTACTTTCTAAGGGAAAATCATACACGACACAATACCATTTTCATACCAGTATGGTACCTTATAAGAGACAATGATGTGCAGCATAAAACTTAAAAACCACTAGGCATTGTACATTCATTACATTTTCTATCACATTTTCAGAATATGCTGTAATCCAGTTAAAGCCATATCAAAGATACAGTCGAACCCGGTTACGTCGCCAGCCTAGGGGTTTTGCCCCAAAGTGTCAAGATACTGAAAACCAATATGGCAGCAATATATTACAGTACTGTAAAATGCTTGAATTTTTTTTTATGTACATGATGTGCATTAATAAATGAGAATGTACATGCACATGTTTTTGGTGATTTTTACACAACAGCATTGCCACGATTTGTTTGATGATGCGATTGGCATGCTATAAAAATGTACATACACTGTACATGTTTGCTAACGACAAACAAAAGGCTTATGTGCACCAACTAACAGCAGAGATTTACCAGTACATGTATACAATAAAAATGTACAAACTTTCATTATATTCTCCAACATTGCAACCACAAAGATCACTCACAAAATCACAATAAACCTGCGGGGTGTACACTGTAGTTCGTTTTTACAAAAAGCTAACCAGTGTCAAAATTAAATTCGCGAGTCAATTTGCTCTGACAGCTCTGAAAAGCATTGTATGCGCGGTTACTTCAAAAGCAGGCTAATTAACATAAGAGGTGTGAGCCAGTTGAAGGGCATCGATAACTAACATTTTCAAAAGCCGGCGATGATTAGTCATGGGGATCAAAATAATGATGTTAAGTGGCGATTTGGCCCTCTTTTGTGCTCAAGATACATGTACATTTACAAAGAAAGAAAGAAAGAAAGAAAGAAAGAAAGAAATTGTTCATGTATTAGCATTCTGCGACATAAAAGAATCAAAATAACCAATGAGAAAATGCTAAGACAAAGAGGGAATTTGGCCCATCATCAATTCTTAATACAAACCTTTCATTATACTGTACATGTATTCTCCAACATTGCAAACACAAAGATTGCTTACAAAATCACAAAATATCTGTGGGGTGTACAGTGTAGTTCATTTTTACATAAAGCTAACCAGTGTCAAAATTAAATTCGTGAGTCATTTCGCTATGACACAGCTAGGAAAAGTGTTGTACATGCGGTAACTTCAAAAGTGGGTTGATTACCATAAAAGAGGTGTGAGCCAGAGCATGCCTATTTTGCCCATGGCAGATTTGTGCCCGATGATGTGTTTTGCTCACACTCATCCCAGAAGCCGCAATAGACCTTTCATTTTCATGTTCTCGGTCTTGGTCTGCTTTTGGGGGATCCCCACAGCCTTGTGGTGTATCTGAGGTGGAGGGCAGGAGGGCTGGCAGAAGGGGGTGAAACAGATCGCACCTATTTGGTGCACACCCTCAACTGCCCTCCATTGGGAGGGAGAGGGAGGGCCAAAGCCGCCTGATAAGGGAAACAATGCCCTTATTAAGTTTAAGCTGCAGATTGTTAACATGCCATGGCCATTTATCGTTAGCGAGATGGCAAAGTGGCATCGATAACTAACATTTTCAAAAGCCGGCGATTAATCGTCACGGGATGAGATAACCGATGTTAAGTGGCGATTTTGGCACTCTTTTGTGCTCGAGATATTAGGGTTTGGTGAAATAAAAGAATCAACATAACCAATGAGAAAATTCTAAGACAAAGAGGGAATTTGGCGGTTCCACTTCAAAAATGTCGACATAACAGGGTTGGCGAGTTAACTGAGGTCAAGATAAGTGGTTTGACTGTAATTACATTTATTGATCTTTGTCACAATGTATTTACTTACTTCAAGCAACCTTGGTTTTCTTATACTGTGTTTGAAGGGCATCTTGATGCAAGAATTGAACCGTGGTCCCCCAGCATTAGGTGACACATAGAATCTGTTAGTGGAGCGACCCTGACTTCTAGCACTATGGCACCTTTAAAAAAGAAAATGAAGACAAAGTAAGAAAACAAAGAAGAGGAAGACAACCAAAGTGATAATGATAAATATAACTGGTAAGACATAACTTATCGAGAGGAATCAAATATGATTTAACAGATCTGAAAGAAAACATATAACAATACAATGAAAAGAACCAAGTATTATATTTTATTTTAAAAATCAATTAAAAAAATAACAGATCTGGAAGACAACTGAGACTTAACAGTTCTAGAAGAAACAAAACATAACAGTTCTAGAAAAAAAAACAAGACATTACAGTTTGTGGTGAAGTAAATTTGCATATCCCTATTTCTAGACTTAATTGCTATATAAATTGTTAAATTGTCAAAGTGACCAATCTTGGGCACTCCTTATGATGATATTTTTTGTAAGTGTCAAAGTTGAAGTAAACAAAGGTGGAAAATATTCTAGAAATTGCTGATGCAATCCAAATCAGTTCCAACTGGATGAGTAATTTTTCTGAATAAGAGTCTCACACTTGTTCATAACAATTTCATCCAATGGGGATGGACTGAAAGTTTCTTTGTTGAAGAAGTACTCTATTCTAATAATTTTGAATTTGAACATAACTCTTGTCCAGTCATAAAGGTGATTTGTAGCTTATGGTAAGTTATCTGACTGATAAAGAAAGAATGGACTTTGAATATTTTGTATGTTTGCTATTGATCTATGATTTGAATTGGAGAATGCTTTATGTAATCGAACCATTATTTCTATGTTCACTAATTTGATTACGTTGTACATTACACTTGTGAATTTTGATCGATTCTATATTTCTTATGCTGTGTGTGTATTGGGCTAATGAAATTGTTGCAGGATTTGTAATTTGAAAATGTGTGTAAAGGGAGAAAGGAGCTTTAGAAATTGAAATATGCCTGAAATTTAGTGCTGCCTTAATTTGACTTTTGCAGACAAGATCAAGCTTTTTTCCTATCATTTCAGGCAACATTGACTACTGTACCCTACCAGAATCTACCAGATTATGTTGGTGTGAGAATCCAGCATTATCGACAAACTTATCAGTAAACATTGCTGTAAGTTGATTCCTGTGAATTCCATTCGAGAGCCAATATGGCAGCGATTTGTGGCCTGAGTTTGGTCTCGAGAATTCATGAAGATTATTTTGAACATTCTTTGTAGTGTGTTTGAATAGTGCATATGAAAATTCGGGAGAATTCTTCTTGATGTGCTTGATAGTGCAGGTGAAATTCCAGATGTTTCTTCAGAGTGTGCTTTGTGAACACATTGAAGATTCTGGAAGAGTTGTGTAATTTGCATGGGACTGTCATCTGAATAAGAAAGTCAGTGACCTGTTGCAAACCACATGATTGTGAACATATGCCGGTGACAGCCACCATCTTTGAAAAGATTATGTACATTGGCTTTAATTATTTCTCTGAAACTCCTCTCTCATTTTTGTGATAATATCCATGAAATTGGTTAATTATATATATATATATATATAGGTTAAATTGACTGCTAATGTCTATGCTAGGATAAAGTGAATAGTTGTCCTGCATTAATTGAACATTGTTGTGAAGTGATGTAAATGTCAATGCTCTTAGAACATATTCATATTTTGTATATTTGATTGTTGATTTAATACATTTATTGACCTTCTTACACATATTGATAGCCATATTGAAGAGATTGTAGGTCAATGGGTGCTCGCTAAATATATATTAAAAAGGATTTCTTTTTTCCTTTGGTAAGAAGTTTTCCACCTATGGAAATATTGTGTGATAGTAAATGTTTATCTTTAATGTTGTGGAAAAGAAAGCATATACAGTGCCTGCATATCTGCCAAGTGAGGGAGACAAGTGGTGTCTTGGGAAGAATTATTAATAACATAAAGTAAGATTCTCATTAATTTTAATTAGCTGTGGATGATTAATAATAACAGTAATAATAATAATAACTAGGGTGGCATAAGGTGTCACACAGTTCAAACAACCAAAGCAATATATTATATTTAAAAAATCAATCACAAAATAACAGATCTGGAAGACAACTGAGACTTAACAAAACTAGAAGAAACAAAACATAACAGTTCTAAAAAAAACCAAGGCATTACAGTTTAAAAAAAACCCAAGTAATGTATTCTATTAAAAAAATCAATTAAAACATAAGAGATCTGGAAGACAACAAGTGCGGCTTAACAGTTCTAGAAAAATAAATACAATTCTAGAAAAAACCCAAGTAATATTATAATTTTATAAAAAAGTGAGGCTTAAACAATTCTAGAAGAAAACAAATAAACAGGACAGTTCTAGAAGAAAACAAGATTTTACAGTTCTAGAATAAACTAAGTAAGACATTACAGCTCTAGAAGAAAACAAGTAAGACATTACACTTACAGTTCTATAAGAAAACAAGTAAGACATTACAGTTGTAGAAGAAAACAAGACATAACAGATGTATAAGAAAACAAGATATAACAGTTGTATAAGAAAACAAGTAAGACATTACAGTTGTATACGAACACAAGACATAACAGTTGTATAAGAAAACAAGTAAGACATTACAGTTGTATACGAACACAAGCCATAACAGTTGTATAAGAAAACAAGTAAGACATTACAGTTGTATAAGAAAACAAGACAGTTCTAGAAGAAAACAAGTAAGACATTACAGTTGTATAAGAAAACAAGACAGTTCTAGAAGAAAATAAGTAAAGTATTACAGTTCTAGAAAAAAACAAGTAAGATAGAGCAGCTTTAGAAGAAAACAAGAAAGACATAACAGTTCTAGAAAAAACAACTACAGTAAATTAGATGTAGAAAAAACATTTTTATATTTTTACATTTTAAACATAACAGTTCTAGAAGAAAACAAGTGCAACATTTACCCAACAGAGTTATGGAGAAGAGCATAATCTATTCATGAGCGATAGTTCTACATGTAGCAAAATTTACCCAACTGAGGGTGATGGGGAAGAGCATGGGCTGCGAGTGAAGGAAGTGAGAGGACCAAATGAAGTAGGTGTCTTCTGCCTGTAGTCTGATCTCATCTGTAACTTCTGGGGCTGCTGACAGTTGATGGAACCTAAATATATAATATACAACAGTAACTGGACAATTCACAGATTTTACAAAAACATTATACACAGCAAGTTTTGCTTTAAAAAAAAAGCTAATGCAACAAGATTTTTTTTAATATAAAAATGAGATAGAAATATAATTACATGATTTAATTTTCCCCCCCCAAATAGTGTTACACACTTTAGTTGTTTTCCAGCAAATGGAGCAAAACATTATAACTGTACTGCATATCTGAGTTGTTCTCAAGCAAATGAACTTGCATATTTGAGTTGTTGAGTTGTTCTCCAGCAAATGGAGTAAAACGTATAGCTGTACTGCATATTTGAGTTGTTCTCCAGCAAATGAAGTTGCATATTTGAGCTGTTCTCCAGCAAATTAAATTACATACTTGAGCTGTTCTCCAGCAAATGAAGTTGTATATTCGAGTTGTTCTCCAGGAAATGAAGATGCATATTTTAGTTATTCTCCAGCAAATGAAGGTGCATATTTGAGTTGTTCTCCAGCAAATGAAACTGTATATTTGAGTTGTTCTCCTGCAAATGAAATTACATATTTGAATTGTTCTCCAGCAAATGAAGCTGCGTGTTTGAGTTGTTCTCCAGCAAATGAAATTGCATATTTGAGTTGTTCAAGTGAAATTGCATATTTTAGTTGTTCTCCAGCAAATGAAGTTGCATATTTGATTGTTTCCCAGCAAATGGAGTTACCCACTATGGCTGTTCTCCAACAATTTGCATACTTGAGCTGTTGTCCAGCAAAGTAGTTACACATTAAAATTGCTATCCAGGAAATGGAGCAAATGATGTGCCCACCGTCCAGAAAATAAAGTTATGTTCTACAGCCATTATCCAGAAAATGGCATATTTTAAATAATGTTTAAGTGCAAACCATAAAGAGACAAAACACAAGAGTGACAGAAATACTAATTATACCTTCATTTTGTAAAGGTGACGTTTTTCTTTCTGACACAGAGTCAATTGCTAGAAATGGCTCAGTCTGAAATTAGAAAAGAAATATTAAAATAGTTGCTGGCAGGCACACACACACATACACACACACACAAACACACACACTTTTAAGGTGGAGAATGGGAAAGGGAGATTACTAGCAATACTGAATAATGTTATATGCAAGTTTATTGATAGTGTGCATGAATTCCTAGTCATATTACAATTTAAGTTTACTGACACTGTAAGCAGGCATGCCTGGCCATGCTAGTTATGCTACATGAAAGTTTACTGACACTGTGCATGCGAACCTGGCCATGCTACAATGTAAATTTACTGATAGTATATACACACACATTCCTAGCCATTCTATAGTGAAAGTTTGCTGGCCATGCTAATCTATTTGAAAGTTTACTGACCACATGCAGACCTATCTGACAGGCTACATGACAGTTTACTAACCATGTGCAGGCATATCTAGCTATGCTACATGAAAGTTTATTAACCATATACAGTCATATCTGGCCATCTACATGAAAGTTTATTAACCATGTTCAGACGTATCTGGCCATCTACATGAAAGTTTACTAACCATATGCAGACTTATCTGGCCATGCTACATGAAAGTTTACTAACCATATGCAGACATATCTGGCCATGCTATATGGAAGTTTACTAACCATGTGTATGCATCCCAATTTTTGCTAAATGTAAGACAACTGATTCTCTGCACAGACAGCTTATGCTGTTGTCTAAAAATAACAACATGAGCTGTAGGCTCAGTCACTGAAAGCAGTACATAGAATGTTTAATATTTGCCACTATCGGTGACATTATTTACTCTGAACTGTTCTGATCATATCTGTATAAAGTACAAGACTATGATAATTATGCTCACAATTATTAGATATTATTTCTTGAGATTAATGTTTTTGTACTAAATAGTAATACTAAACCAATGCTTTAATACTTAATAGCATGCTGCAGTAGCCATATCACCTGAAGTCAAGAGTGAAACGATAAAGGAAATAAACTGAAAAAAGAGATATCTCACATATCTGGTTGAAAGACCTCCCTTTTTATTTTTATTTTTTTCCTCTCTCCAGAACTTGGGTAGACTTGAATTGAATTGATGAATAAGTAATTTGTACTCACTTAACACTCTAATATACTGCTGTCTTTTAAAATAAATCTGCAGTAAATTTCAGCAAAATGTAAATAAACACATGTAATTGTAAAGTACAGTATTCAGAGAATAAAACTATTCACAAAAAATAAAGTAAACCATTAAGGAAAATTCAATGAGGTGTTTTATTTATAGTTTACTGTATAAACACATTTTACATAATTAAAGACAAATTAAGAATATTTAATTTGTAATCATCAAAGCTTATAAATATTAAATAGTAATGGTGTACAGTAATGTACCTAGTGCTAAATAATTCAACAACCTTTTTTTATATTTTTAAAATCTAACAGTATCTGCTAAACTATTCAGTTTACAGAGATTACTGTTTATATAACAAACTGACAATACGTTTGATACACCAACTATACAATATCAATGTATAACTTCAACATATGCAGTTTTGAATGTTCACATTAATCAGTTGCATTGTGTTACCTCGTGCAGTTTTATCTGTCGACCGCGACCTTTCTCCAAACTATCAATGATTTTCCATCTGCCAGTTGCTACAGAAAAACGTGGCGAAAGCTCTTTATCACCGTCTGCAAATTTACAGTAAGTGTCGGATGCAGAGCTTCTTGAAGATTGGACAAGTTCTTTTTCTCTCTCTAGCATTTGTAACTCTAGCACAGCCAGAGTTAAGTCAGGGTCGACATCCGATATATCACTAATAACCTTTCGTGACTTGTCCGCATTCTCCATCAATATTGTAGTAATATGTCGATTATATATCACTGTCCCTTCGAAACTAGTAACTGGCGATGTCAAAACTTTACCGTTTTGGTAGAATATTTTGATACAATCATTTACTGTTTGAAGTAATTAAACTAATTAGTACATTATCGATTAGTGGGAATCTGGTAGCCAAATTTAATTAATTAAAAGAAACAGATCGAACGAGTATGATGACAAAAATATAGCATGTTAGAATTTTACATATCTCCTAACAAAAGAAACTAAGGACAACTTATAAGCCATACTGTTTATACCGCTTTGCATAGAGAAACCATATCAGTGCGTCAAATTCTAGTAATAGTTCCTAAAACCTTTTCAATTAATCATTTATAACAATGCTGAAAATAAAGAAATACATCAAATGAGCATTAACAAGTTAAAAATAAATATTATTAAGTCACAGTATTTAAGATAATTAGTATTTATTTAATAAAAATTTGATGACAATATATTTCTACGCAGAACTAATGAAAGTAAGAGTTGTCTTCTCTTCCGGAGACAAATACACATATACTAGTATAGCTCTCAGAGCGCATATCTCAACTGATCCAACTGGAGCGAGCGAGGAAAGAAGAAATACTAAATCTACAAGAATTATATGGAGACAGCTGGACAAAATACGACTGTGAAATCCGCTGGCCAGCTGAAAGAGGAGGAGACACACAAATACTCACCCGCACCCTTGAATTATGCTATGCTGCTCTGTTAAATAATAACCGACACTAAAACCCTAGTATTTTACCTAAGTACATTTTTACTTGAACAAGTACTTTTTAAAACCTGCACCATTTTAATTGATCTACTCACATTACTTTCAGAAGAGGCACTGGTATAATTAGATGGAAGTAATACACATAAGCTTCCTGTTCTTCAAAGCAACAAAACCCTGGCTACCTCATGTTTACTCTGAAGTAATTTCGAATCACCTAGCTTCATTTCCTTTAGTTTCCTGATCAGGCCTTTGGAATCGATTTCTCTCCCCATTTCCCCTCCTCCCGCTTCTCTGAATCAACTTTATTTATGTTACCCCTAAATTATCAACAGCACTGTTTTCCCTCATTTGTTTCCCCAGCTTGTAATTTTCTGCATTGGAAATTAGCCATTTAAAAAGTGCTTGAATATCTCAGTGAATTTAGTCTTCCAAACCATTAAAGCATATAATTAAAAATGGGTATGCATCTATGTATTTTGCCAATGTTGCCTAATTGTCCATCAATATTTACACAATGCATCAGCAACCAAATTGTCAAAAAGCAACCCTAGTATATCCCTAACAAACACCTATAAATTCCATGTATGACTGAAAACCAATTTTATTTCCCCCTCCAATACTGTTCATAATCTATCATTTTCAAATTTTTAAAAATAGAATGGTTTTATACTGTTTAGTGTTACTGACATTTTACCCAAAAGTGCAGTTGGTATAGTCTAGTACTGTTTATTGGTCTCATTTTCATCCTAATATAAATTCATATAATCACCATCTTTGCTGTCAGCATTTATTTTCTCAGTAATCTTTCTAGATAATGAGGTTTAATTTGCTTGGGATTGAAATTCTCTTCACCTAAACCTGCACTATTGGTCCCCCATTAATTTTTATTGGCTGTGGCACATGGTTTCATACTTGATCCTGTGTTAATGTATGTTACTAGTGAAGAAGGATGTTTTAAGTGAAAGCTGAAATATAGTGAAGGCTGAAGTGTAAGAGTAAAGGTTACAGTTCTGCTTAGAATCTTAATTGCCATTATGCTGTCACTTTGCCCTCAACCTTCAACCCAACATTATAAGTCTATTGTTACATTGGTAGACACTACCATATATAATATTAATTTACACTGGTAGACACTGATACCATATATAAAGTTACATTGGTTGACACTGATACCATATATAGTTACATTGGTAGACACTGATACCATATATATAAAGTTACATTGGTAGACAGAAACCATGTATAAAGTTAAATTGGTAGACACTGATGCCATATTCTATATAAAGGCACATTGCTAGGCCTGATCCCATACATTTTACTGTCAAGAGCTGATCGGCCATGCAAAATTTTCTCAAAAGCAAATTTCTAGTATGTAGGACCATACTTCCAGACTCACTTTCCACTATACACTCTTCCCCTATCCACCCACCCCCAATAATTGCCAGCCAGTGCTTAGACTTAGAGTGAAATGTCTCAGTTTGGATGGATGCAGGAGGCCTCAGATTATTGGTGTTATGGGGTGAAACAGAGTTAATTAGGTAAAATTCTAGCTTGATGCAAAAAAGTATATAACTTGTAAAATGGCAATGGATGCACCAGAACCAGAGCATAAGCCATACTGTTCTCCCTGGAAAAGAAAAGAATAATTAGCCAACCTTGTTATCCTGTGCATTTCTAGCACACAGCCTTGCCAATTAAGGTGATTATGAATTGGGTCTAATTACATAAACTTGCTCATTATTATATTTCCCTATCTTCATAGTAACAATGATTGTTTATGTATAGGTGTATACATAATCAAAGTGTGTCACTTTAAACTATGATGTCTGATCAACTGTCTAGTCTATTTCTGATATATTATTAAGATCAAATATCTTTAAACCACTCTTATTATGTTGTTAGATACAACTACTGTGGGACAGAAACTTAAATGCCCACTCATTAATTTAGCATTCCAGTTAGCACTATCATATTTGAAGGTAAGCCAGTTAAATTCTCTGTATGGAGATGTTTAGGCTTGGGATTGAACATAAGAGTGACTAACTCTTGCAGATCGGCACCCCATGACTGACTCTATGATGCTGTAACAAGAAGTGCATGCTGCCAGACTTCGGGGACCTAACAGCCATCATTTATCACAAGTCAACATGATGGGCCAGCAGTGAGTGAGAGCCAGCTGCAGATGTGCTGGGGCATAATTGTAATGCCATCACTGGACCAGTGACAGTTATCAGCTTTC
The DNA here is from genome assembly GCA_028829895.1 of Sinotaia quadrata. Classification (NCBI taxonomy): domain Eukaryota; kingdom Metazoa; phylum Mollusca; class Gastropoda; order Architaenioglossa; family Viviparidae; genus Sinotaia; species Sinotaia quadrata. The sequence continues at coordinate 47,442,914 of CM054180.1, read as the reverse complement.
AGATAAGTTGGGCTTAAGCCAACTGCCAAAGACACAGCAGATACTTTTACCAACTAATACTGTTCATATAGCAGTCAATCTTTTATTTAGTTCTTCCCAATTATTATCTAACACTATACATTAAATGTATATCTTGAACTTTACTCGCAGGTCCTAGTTAATTTGTGTAACATTGCATGAATGTCAGAGTAAAGGGACATAACTCTTTGGGGGCTTGTTTAATTAGCCATTCTTGTCTTTCTTATTTCTACTTTGCAGGAACTCTGATGATTGACTGTACTTTGAGTGTGAGTGAGATGTTGTCACATAGTTTGGGCACTCTAACCCATAAGTAACAGACATGCAAACAACCCACACACCATGTCACATATACATAAGACTACAAAGTACAATGGATCAATATATTTACAAATTACTATTATATTGCTAGGCACTGATCCCATACACTATACATAAGAGTACAATGGATCAATATATTTACAAATTACTATTATACTGGTAGCCACTGATCCCATACACTATATACAGAGTACAATGGATCAATATAGTTACTAATTACAATTACATTGGTAGGCATTGATCCCACAAACTATACAAAGGGTACAAAGAATTGATGTTTTTACTAATTATTACAAGGTTACCTTAGTCATAATTTCTCCTAGTGATTTAAATTATGTTTAATCATAATTGCTTATTTCTGAAAGACATAAAAACTGAATGGAAATAGCTATAAGGTCAACATTAGTGATTTATTTGAGTTTCTACTTATCAAGCATCAACACCCTTCAATTATTAAGAAAATTGCAATTCCAAATGTACTTTTTACAAATACGAATAAAAAAAAAAAATGTTCAATATGTCTTAAAATATTTGACAGAATCATTTTATCTCTTATACTGACTCATCTTTCCATCATTAATGGAAGACATTCTTTGTAAACCATTTTTGGGTTTGGGTTTATTATGTCCAATTGTGCTTTGCCTCTAGCTTTGCCAAGTTAAGATTACAGCCGACCTGTTGCAGGGATTAATATAGCCACTGCTGACCTCAGAGTAAGTTTATAAATGACTTTTTCTTTAAGACCTAAATGAAAATGTCTAGGTGTGGATTCATTAAATCACTTACATCATGCCTCATTCAATTCAGACATAACTGGAAGAAATGAAAAACCCCACAACATGCATGTAATTACAAAGTCAAATGCATAGAGGTACCTTTATTCATACTTTTAAGTCATATTTCATTTGCTGAATACAGTCAAATTATACTTGTAAATGCATAATTAATGAAATGTACACCAAAACAATCCAAGACAGAGTCAATATTGAGAACACAAAATGCAATTTGGAGTTGAACAGAATGAAAAATATTTTAAAGTCTTATGATTCTGGACAATTAAACACTAAAAATTACCACTGGAACCCTAGTTGAATAATATTGTTAAACTTTTAGCTTAGACATAGAATAAACCTTATTTGGAATTATCACTTGATATGACTCAAAAGAATTATGAAAAACTCTATTAACTGAATAATGTTATCAACAGTAGTCCTTATGACTGAGCAATACTACTGAAAATTATATAAAGATTTACCTTATGACTATAAGCAATAAAAATCTATTAATCCCTAGAAATTAACATTGGAACCCTAACAATATCTAAAGATTTGCATAAAATTAATCCCTAAAAATTACTATTGGAACCCTAACATTATCTAAAGATCTGACTAAAATCAGTTAAATCCAAAGAATTATCACTAGAATCTTGAACATTAAATAAAAATCTGGGTTAGGCAAATTAAAATCCAATCTTGGATTATTTAAGAATAAAAAAGAATGTAGATCCAACACTTCAGTTAAACATAAAATGACAACAGAGAATTAAATTATAAATTTTGCTCTATAAAAAGATTGACACAGCCTTCTGTGTTTGGGTATTAACAATGTTTGCTGATACTAGTATGCAGTCTATTCTGTTTTGGGTTTTTAAATAATTCTTGCTCTGACATTAGCACAAACAGTCCATTTGTTTTCGTTTTTAAATATTCAGTGCTGACATTGGCATGAACAGACTGTTCTGGTTTTTAAAATAATCAGTGGTGACACTGGCATGCATAGTTCATTACATTTTGTTAAGGGTTTTTAAAAACTAATCCCTGCTTTGACACTAGTATGCAGTCTATTAAGTTTATTTTTTAAAATAATTCTTACTAAAACATTAGCACACAAAGACTATTCTGCTTAAGGAAATAAAGCTGTTCTGATTAAGAAATAAAAACTAATCCTTGTTATAACATTGGCATACAAGGGCTGTTTTCGTGAAAGAAAAATAATTAATAATAGCGCTAAAACTGATCAAATACTGTTGTGATTAAGGAAATAAACTCTGCATAGGCAATTTAAAGAGTACATCTTATACCATACTAATGAGGAAAGCTATGTAAAGAACATTCTTGGCACTAATGCTAACAGGTGAAAGGCATTAACATTAAAAAAAATACTTTGAACTAACAGGTTAAAATCTGTTTAAAGAATAGATTTTGCACTATAACTAACAGGACAAAATCTATTTTTAAAAACATCAATTGTGCACTAATTTATTTTACAAAAACACCTTGGAAGGCTGTTTCCAAAAAGAGAAATAAATTATAAGACTATTTAAAGGGTAAATCTTTAACTAACACTAATACTAACATAACTTTCACTAACATACATTGTACTAACATTAAGAATAAATATTGCCCTAGGAATAACAGCACTAACGTCATGAAATGACACCTTGCACTAATACAAGACATAAATAAATATTGCCCTAGGAATAACAGCACTAATGTCATGAAATGACGCCTTGCACTAATACAAGACATAAATAAATATTGCCCTAGGAATAACAGCACTAATGTCATGAAATGACGCCTTGCACTAATACAAGACATAAATAAATATTGCCCTAGGAATAACAGCACTAATGTCATGAAATGACGCCTTGTACTAATACAAGACATAAATAAATGTTGCATTATATGTAATAATACAAAACTATAAGTCTTGCACTAATACTGACAAGCTACAAAGGCTATTTAAAAATAAATTTTGCTTAAACAAGTAAAGACTATTTATAGAATAAATTTGGCACTAATTGTAAGAGGAAAAGAACTATTTAATGAATACGTTTTTCTAAGAGTGACAGGATAAAGGTTATTCAAATGAAAACAAATCTCACATCTATACTAATTAGACGCTGAAAAAAGGGAAAGCGCCTTGCTTAACATGGTTTATTTAAATATATCTTTGCATTAATAGGGCAAAAACTACTTGCTATTTACACACTTCACAAACTGATAAAATATAATATTGTAAGTCCATAGGTAATCGGACCGTAATCCTTTTCTTAAATTAAAAATTATCAAGAAAAGTTACAATTGAACCCCATACCCTGAATTACTGTTCATTTTATTGTTTAACAATGAATTTAGCTACATATGATGTAAAAGAAAATCAAGATAATCTTAAAGTGATAATTTTCACTGAAAACTAAAAAAATGAACCTTGAAATAATAGTTTATTGATCAATGACATCCAAATTCATGTGGTCTTCTTAATAGATAATGTTTTATAAGTCTAAATATGGTGAAAATACAAATGTAAAACAACCAGTTCTGACACATGAGCTTAAATCACTACTGTCTCATTGGGCTAACAACAACTATCATTGATTGTTTAGAACAGACATCAATACGACCTATTTCATGGGATTACAACTAGCACTGACTGTTTAGAGCAGACATCAATACTACCTATTTCATGGGATTACAACTAGCACTGATTGTTTAGAGCAGACATCAATACTACCTATTTCATGGGATTACAACTAGCACTGATTGTTTAGAGCAGACATCAATACTACCTATTTCATGGGATTACAACTAACACTGATTGTTTAGAGCAGACATCAACACCACCTATTTCATGGGGCTAACAACTTAGTAGTGATTCTTTTGAGTAGATATCAACACTACCTATTTCAGGAGCTGACAACAACCAGCACCAGTTTTCTTGAGCTAACATCACCACTATGTATTTCATAGGGCTAACAAAAACTACTACTCATTAACTTTAACTATAAACACCAAACTACAAACTCCCCTGGGAACAACAGTCATTACTGATTCAACTAAAGCAAAAACACCACTATATACTCTCCTGGACTAATTAACAACCATTACTTCCCATTTGATTTAAAAGCATTACTATATAATTTTCCAGGCTAATAACATTTCCTATGAATAATTTAAGCTAATTCACTCTCATATACCACCCTGGACAAATAACAATGAACACACATGGGATAGCCATGATGAAAAATTAATACAAATATACTGCCCAAATACAAACTATTCAGACCAAAACTAATAATCTGTAAAGTCTTATTTCAAGAGATATCACTGAACATTGAAAAGATACAAAGTTCTAATTTGTGAAGTCTTATTTTAAAACATATGATTGGGGACAAATGACATTCATAATTACAAATTCTGATTTGTAAAATCTTGTTATTTCACAAGATATTACTGAACGCTGATGACATTACAAAGTTCTGCAGGTAAGAAACAATGAATAAAGGTTTCCATAATAATATAATACAATATATAATATAATATAATATAATATAATATAATATAATATAATTGTTAGTAATTGCTATATTAAGAGGTATTGCTGTCCTAGTTCTAGGTGTTTTCTCAAAGAAGAAAGGTAATATTGTGTAACATACACGACTACTGTGTATCATACTTATTTGTGTTTAAATAAACACATTTATTTTTGTAAGTTTTCATTTTAACACATTTTTATATTAATATATGCATGAAAGACTGGTGTTGAATTAACACTTGGTATTTTATGCATTTCATGTTTTTTCTACAACTATGCAAACAAACAAAAAGTAAAGAAAGTTTTCATTCAACTTCTAATTTTTCTCACTAATCTTTTCTACATCTGTAATCAAAGTATAATTAATTTTTTATTATTTTTTTATACAGAGTTATTTTATTTGCATCTGTTAGGAAAGCATAATTATTTGTTCAACCATTTATCTATTTATGCGCTTGTCTTGCTTGAGAACTGAGTGGGGGGAATGGACAGCATTTTGTTTTTTTACTAATTTTCTATTCATACCAAGTACTCTTGTGACTCTTGGAAAAGTATAATTATTTTTAAAAACAAATTCTTTCTGATTATTTTTCACTGATCTTCTATTCATACCAAGTACTCTTGTAACTCTAGGAAAAGTATAATTATTTTTAAAAACAAATTCTTTCTGATTATTTTTCACTGATTTTCTATTCATACCAAGTTCTCTTGTAACTCTAGGAAAAGAATAATTATTTTTAAAAACAATTTTCTATGTGATTATTTTTCAATTATTTTCTATTCATATACACAGCAACATTTAAATATTCATTCATGTAAAAGCTATCTTGCTTGCAGCTCTACCAATAGTAATATTTTATTTTTCAGTCAATTTCAATTACATGTATATAAAAACTTCTAATGTGATCATGTATATTGACATATGCACCACTCTTGGATATTCATTCATTTTATGCATTTTTGACATCTTTATGTACAACACAGAATCTTTTTTCTTTAAACTCACTTCATGATTGGAGTACAACTCTATGGTAAGAAATATTGGATTTTCATTCATTTTCCAGAGCATAATCATGCTTGTAGCCTTACAGAAATCAGTATTTAGTGTTTTAATTAACTGTCTTATCATAAAAGTCCAATCTTTATAGGTTTCATTAATTTCCAACTTGTGTTTACATGTAGTTTTCATGGAATCTTCAAACATAAAGTTAGCATAATCTTCCTCAAGTAATTTTTCATGTAGCAAGTTAGCATAATTTTGTAAATATCATTTTTATTTTTTGATGGAGAAGTATTATCTGTTTACAGAAACAACTTTTTATTAGGAAAAACTGTTTTAAAGCAAAGTTGTATTTAATAGAAGTCTGAAGAATATCAAAGTTAACTTTTTAACATAAATATGTTATCAAACTATTTAACTCAAGCTTGTTTATAAGGATGAATTAAATGTAGTTAGAATTACTACAATGAAAGTCCTCTATGTCTAACTTATGTGTAGAAAGATTTTACTTTAATGCAGAAATGTTTCCTTATATCTAATCCAAGTAGAGGGATTTTGCCTTTACAATTTTTCCTTATGTTTGACCTATGATGTCTAGAAAGATTTGTATAACAATATGCTTTCCTAAGGCCTGACTTATACATAGAAAGATTTCTTTAATATAGCAGATATGTTTCCCTGTCTGATCTATGATTAGAAAGAATTTTTAAATTGTGTTTCCATATTGTCAGACCTAGGCATAGTAAAAAAGTGTTTTTATAACTGATGTGTTCTCATGTTTGAAATAGAAAATAGACAGAATGACTAATAACTTAGTTAGTTAGTTAGTGTTAGTTTTATAAATGAATAAAATTAATGATATATGATTACATATACTGAATAAGATTGAACAGTTCTCAATCCACATTTAAGTGCTGATTTTAATGATTTTTAATTTTTTAAGATCATAAATGGGAAGTTCCACTGGAACTGGAAATTGGTCTACAGCCAGCTAGCCATCTGAAGACTGTCTATGGAAAGTACTGATATATGTATTAGAACTGTTTATGGAGGTTACTGATACATCTATCTGAAGACTGTCTATGGAGAGTATTGATATATGTATTAGAAGACTGTTTATGGAGGGTACTGATATGTGTATTAGAAGACTACCTATGGGAGGTACTGATATATGTACTAGAACAGGGGGTGCACAAACCATGGCCTACTAGCTGCATGCAGCCTGAGACAGGGCTCTATGTGGCCCCCGGAGGACTTCAGAATGTTACTGACGGACAACAATCTCTATTTGATTTTGATGCTGGTGACTGCAAAACTTGAACCAAATATTGACAAAGTTTGTTAACAACATTCAGGCTCACCCTTCTCACTAAAGACTAAACCTAGGTTAGTGAGACAAAAATGAATGTAAAACACATTATTTCATTATTTGTGTTGTTTTTTCCTACTGAACCATCGTAATCCTCCACTCACTATCATTTGGAAATTTGGCCCTCTGGCCTAAAAGGTTTGTGCACCCCTGTACTAGAATGACTGACTATGGGAGGTATTGATATATGTACTAGAAGACTGTCTACAGTGTTGATTTAAGGCAAAGAATGGCAAGGAAGACAGTTGGTGATATTAGAGTAAAGAAAGCTTTGTGAAGAAGAATTGTTTTTGTGGGAAATTACAAAATAATTAATAGTTTTAAAATTGTCCTGATCTTATGGCTGAGGAAAAAAACAAGTTGAAATAATCCAATCCATGAAGATTTTTGAAAAAAAATGTTAAAATATATCGATTGAGTATCACAATTTGAGTATATACCTTATGAAGACTGGGGTAAAAAGATGTTGACCAAAGCCGTTTGTAACAAAAACATATCGACCAAAGCCATTTGTAAAAAGAAAGAAAAGCAAGGGGCATCATAAAGTGTAAATATTGCTACACCCTTACTGAATGAATGTAAACTAAAAACAAATCATTGATACAGTATCAGTCACCATTGATGACATTTGTATTTGATAACTGTAATTACCAGTGGTCTCAATTTAAGTACATTCCATGCAAAATACCAAATCATTTCTTCAAATATCTGACAAAAACACAGTTAAAAACTTCTAATAAATGTCGGATAGACAAAAAATAAAATAAAAGTCAATGTGGTCCACATCAGTTTCAGTTTGGCTCAAAGTTCAACATAATTGCTGTATGCTAAAGTTTAATATTGTTGCTTTTACATCAGTAAAAGTTAAAGATTAAAAATCTTTAAAATAATTCAGTTTGAAAACAAGTTGAAATCACTTCAAGGGAAGAAATAACAAATTTGCATGTTTAATAAAACAAAAGAAAAAACTCATTGTGTGTCTGAAAACACATGAGAATCCTCATGCAATGTTCAAGAAAAAGATGACATAATATGGCATGTTTAAAAAAAACACACACCATAACATGGCATGTTTAAAAATGTTTCTTGCAGCAATAGATCAGTGGTGACTGAAAACAGTTTTACACTCAGTTGGGTGTTTGCAATGATATATATCTTTTATTTTATTTTAAACATGCTCCTCTCTGACTTCATGAAAATGTTTTACATCTAAAGTTATCTGCTTAATTTAGTACAATGTAAATAATTATATGATTTGTTGTAAGGTTTTTCTGCCACTTTTCTCTTTGAGTCTGCCTAATGCCCTAGATTCAGCTTGACATCTATATTTTGTAACAAAAAAGATTGGTAAAAATGTTTTAACAACTGGATCCATATTTTAAATGGAAATCATACTATTGGATGAAGAGCATATGAATTGAATTGTAAATTGCAGAATGAGATTAAAAATTTTTTTAAATCTGCAGCAAAACACAAACATTTATTTAATTTATAATGTAAATAAATAATGAAAATAAAATGAAAAAAAGCAAAATAATATAACGAATACTTTTATATGATCAGAAATGTTACAGACAGAAAGAACAAACTGCAAACATCAAAACACGATGTTGTGTTTGTGTATTGTTTAATAGTAAATTAAAAATTTTGTTTCTTTAAAATTGTGATCAAACATTTTTATATGAAAACTGATGATTATCCAATAAATATTGTACCCAATTTTACAGAAATCTCCATTTAAAAAAAAGATAATTTTCTCAGTTTGAATTGTTTTGGTTTTTTGTACTTTTTTACTTTGAATTTCCCAAGTGTTGTATAATACTGCCTCCGGGCCCAATGCCAGTGCTTTTGGTCTTTGTTCTGTCGCCGCGTATAAAGCCTGCTCCTCTTGCTGTGTCGCTGGTGCCTGAAGTCCAGACCTTCTGCTGTGGAGCGTGCTGGAGATTCTGTGTATTCATGGCCCCTCTTGCTGACTTTTCATCATTCATAGTGCCCCTTGCCATTTTTTCTCCATTTGCTGGCAAAGTGGGTACAGGGGGATGTTTCTTTGGCTTACTACCCAAGTGAGAATTTTTCCAATGGTCAGGACAGTTATGGCTGGAGGTGGCAGGGAAACTAGGCACTGTTGTTTTCAATTCTCCCTTTCCCAATGACAATGTTGGTGCAGATGTTTTACAGCCTTGAAGTCTAACACCATCATCACTAAAAATTTTTTTACAACCAATACCATCATTACCAACAACTACTTTAACAGAGATATGTTCCCGCATTTTGTCTTCTAAAATGTCTCCTGAGAGAGACTTGATTTTTTGCTTTGGTGGCAGGGGAGGTTTGGCAAATGGCTCTTTGGGTGCCATAGGCAACCCTGAAAAATTTGTTGTCAGTGCAGTAGTCAATCCTGGAAGCTTGGTTGGTCTGAGAATGCATGTAAGTGATGGAGGATGAAGAGGTGGGGGTGGGGATGGTGCTGGAGGGGGCCTGTTGGTAACTGCAGACTCTCCATTAGGTAGTGGCTGAACATGTGTTTGAGGTTTTGAAGGTAAAACTGCTTCATTTGAAGATGAAAAACTTGCATCAGCTGATCCACATCGTCGATGACCAAAGTTCTTTGAGGGGCTTTTTCTGCATTTATCAACACTGTCCGTGAGATTATCCCTGTCCAAAGAACTGATGCCAAACAATACTCCCGCAGCATTCGGTGCTTGATAAGCCTGCAAGTCTCTCATGCTGCTCAGGTCAATGGATTGTGCTTTCTGAGCTTTACTTTTCTTTCGTTTTTTCTTCTTGGGAACAGTTTCCCACTGGTCTCCAGTCAAGGAACTGTGATGTAGAGATGCCATTGCACCTGAAAATTAAAGCAATTATTAGTTTCAAATGTTTAAAAATGAATATACAAATTTAACTTAAAAAATTATATTAAAGTATAAATTATAGATAAGTCTGAAGTGTTTGACTGCAAAACATGATAAACCCAATTTTACCACTTCTATGAGACGCCTAGCATTTTTATCTTTCTACAGTGTTAGCATTTCCCATGGGAGTTTTTTGGAGCAACATAATAATCATGCCTTCCAATAAATAAATTATATTATGTTCCTAGCAAAGCATTCATTTTAATTTTCTACCTATCATATGACAAATACTCTAATATTCAATAAATTTCCCTCATTTTTGCCTCATAATCACTTTTCTTATGAATACTCACCTAAATCAGTCACAACCAATTTTCTTTAGAATCCTCACCTGAATGTCTCTCTACCAATTTTCCTTTAAACACTCACCCAAATTTGCCTTATTATTAATTTTCTTGTAAACAATCATATAAATATGTCACACTACCAATGTTCTTGAAAACTGTCACCTAAATCTGCAACACTACCAACTTTCCTTAAAGTCATCTACATTTGCCTCACTTCCACCTTTCTTTGAAACACTCACCTAGATCTGCTATACAAACAATTATTCTCTTTAGAATTGTGACCTAAATTTGCATTTTCTTTAGAGTACTACTATTTATGCCTCATTATTGCTTTCTCTCTCTTTTTAAAACTTACCCAAATCTGCCTCACTGCCAACTTTCTTCATAACTGCAGTTATTCCCCAGCTTGGAGGATGCTGAACTGGTAATGTTGCCTCCGAGTTTCGACGAGTGAGCGTTGATGGAGGTGAAGGTCGTTTTGGCATAGTGTCTAAGAGAAATTGTAAGTCAGGATGGAGGGGTGCAGACTTGGTGGTACGCATCCATATGAGTAGTGCAACCATGACCAGAACAATATTTACAGTTGTAGACAGCATTTGCTTGTGTGTTAGCTAAAAGCATGGCAAATAAAATAAGTTATATTAATCAATATTTACTCTGTATGGTAAACAACTGTTGTTTTTAGCTATAAACATAAATAATTCTTCTTATTATTAATCATAATATAGTTCACATTTCTGCTAGATAAAATTGAGAAACAAGAGGTAATCACAATTTCTTCAAAAGCATGTGTTACACAAGCACACATAGGAAGAGAGAAAGGTTTATCACTAGCCTCCCAGCCCCCCCCAAAAAAAAAACAACAACAACAAAATAAAAAATATATATATATGTCACACCAACATGCCACTCTAGTTATTGGTTATGATTATTATTTAATCATCCATAATTAATTACAAGTGATGAGAATCTTAATTTATTAATAATTCTCCAGAAGACACCCTCATCTCTCTTGGCAGATATATGGGCACTCTAAACTACTACTCTCTTCCACAACATTAAAGACAAACATTTACTATCCTACAATATTTCTGTAGGTGGAAAACTTCTTATCAAAGGAGAAGACAAATCCATCTCTTAATCTATGTTTAGTGAGCACCCATCCATTGTCTCTCCAACATATGGCTATCAATATGTGTAAGAAGGTCAATAAATTTAACAATAAATTTATTAAATCAACAATCAAATATACAACATATGAATATAATCAAAAGAGCATCAACATTTACATCACTTCACAACATTCAGTTTGTCCTAGCATAGACAAGCAGTCAATTAACATAAATAAATAATCAAGTTTATGGATGTCATATCATCACAGAAATGAGAGCGGAGTTTCAGAAAAATAATTAAAGTCAATGTACATAACCTTTTAAAGATGGTAGCTGTCACTGGCATGTGTTCACAATCATGTGGTTTGCAACAATTCACTGTCTTTCTTATTCAGGTGACAGTCCCATGTGCACCTTTTAGGCACGCTACACAACTGTTCCAGAATCTTCAATGTGCTCCCCAAGCACACAGTAGATAATCATCTAGAAATTCGTATGCGCTATCAAGCACATCAGGAGGAATTTTTCAGAATCTTTGTGTGTAGTACTCAACATACCTTGAGGAACACATTAAAAAAAATCTTTGTGAATTCTCAAGCGACCATTTCTGCCGTATTGGCTCTTAAACAGAAGTCACAGGAATCAACTTACACTAACAAGTTTTACTAATAAACTGATGACAATGCTGGATTCACAACCAACGTAAACTAGTAGTAAGTAGAGCACAGTAGTCAGTGCTGCCTGAAGTGAAAGGGAAAAGTTGTGCTTTCTCTGCAAAAGTCTAATTAAGGAAGCACTAAATTTCATAAATATCATAAGTTCATTTCTCTCCTACAAACATTCTAAACTTACAAATATTGCAACAATTTTGTTAGTATGATACACACACAACATAAGAAATATAGCATCAATCAAAATTCACAAGTATAATGTACAATATATAGAAATAATGGTTCAATTACATAAACATTTTCTAATTCAAACCATAGATCAATAGTAAACATGCACGACACATTCTAAGTCCATTCTTTCTTTAGTTAGTTAACTTACCATAAGCTAATGATTGCCTTTATGACTGGACTCGAGTTAGTTCAAATTCAAAGTGATTAGAATAGAGTACTTCTTCAACAAAGAAACTTTCGGTCCATCCCCATTGGATGAATTTGTTATGAACAAGTGGTGAGACTATTAATCAGACAACTACTCAGCCAGATGGAACTGGTTTGGATTGCCTCAGCAATTTCTAGCATATTCTCCACCTGAGTTGTTTACTTCCAACTTTGACATTTACAAAAAATATCATCATAAGGACTGCCCAAGGTTGGGTCACTTTGACAATTTAACAATTTATATAACAATTAAGTCTAGAAATATGGATAGGCAAATTTACTCTGCCACAATATATAATGCTGCACTAAACATGCATCTGAAAACAAAAAACAATTTACATATAAAATAAACTATACATTATTTACTATCAGCCATTCAATTTTCAAGAATCTTAACATAAACATCAACAAAGCAGCATACTGATTGGACTGACAAATAAAATACAAAGTGAGAGCACTGAAAAAAATAACAATAAAATTAACCAAAAGAAAGCAAACAAAAGCAGTGAAGTCAAAATATGCTTACTGAGTACAATAGGCTGGGACTAAAACATGTGAAGTCAAAATATGCTCATTAATAACAATAGGCTGGACTAAAGCAGTGAAGTCAAAATATGATCACAGTATAGGAGGCTGACCTAAAGCATGTGAAGTCAAGATATGCTCAATGAATACAGGAGGTTGACCTAAAGCATGTGAAGTCAAAATATGCTGAGTACAATATTCTGGGACATTAAAATTAAAATTATCTTACACATATGACAGATACTTATATTAAGACTTTATTGTTGAGCCTTTTTAATCACTATATGGAAGCATGCATAGTGTTCTGGTTCATTTGATAGAATGAGCAGTAGTTTGACTCTCTACACAACTTTGTTTGGTGCATGACTCTGCAAAAAGAGTTATGTAGATTTCTTGATCCATTCTTTATAATAGTTTTGCACCTTTATCATAGCATTGATTGGTCAATACAGGACACAGAGTTCTATAACAAAAAAGGAGCTACAAAAACTGAAAGAAAAGAAATACAGAAAACACACCAAAAGGATCTAGATTCTGACAAGTCACAAACATCTCAGCATAAAAGATAATGTAGAGAAAAAAACTCACAAACAAATAATTTGATACTAAAACTAAAATATAAACTGTAATAAAAATTAAGATATAAATATATACAAAAATGTAAATAAACAGTAAATGCTAATTGTACCTCTTCCGAAAAGGTATCAAATCTATCTGACAATTGTTTTACGATGAATGTAAGGTTTTGAAGTCTAGTTTCCAAGAGCTCTATCCTTAACTCTTGCTCCTCGTTCTGTCAAACAGAATATGGCATTCAAGGTCAGAAACAAGTATAATATGATGTGGTTGGAAACAAGTATAATATGACATGATTAGAAATAGGTATAATATGATAGGGTTAGAAACAAGCATAATATGATAAGGTCAAAAACAAGCATAATATGATAGGGTCAGAAAAATACAATAAGAAGCAAGCACAACATTAGAAACAAGTATTATAGAATAGGTCAGAAACAAATATAAAACATAAGTTCGGAAATAAATATATGGTAAGGAAAAGTAATATTACCTCAGGATTAGAAACAAGTGTAACACAACAGGTCAGAAACAAATATAATAGGGTAAGAAACATTCATAATACATTAGGGTAAGAAATATTTATAATGCAATAGGGTAAGAAATACATATAATACAGTAAGGTCAAGGTCAGAAACACATATAAAATAAAAGGGTCAGAAATAAATAAATTTCACCATGGTCATAAATAAGTAAAAAACAATGGAGTCTGGAATAAATACACTGCAGTAAGGTGAGAAACAAATATAATACAATAAGGTAGAAAAACACAAGGTCAGAACATATATTATACAATAAGGTCAGAAATAAATACAATAACAGAAACAAATATAATACAATGTCAGAAATGGGTATTATATAATAGGTGAGAAAAAAATTGTAATAAGGTTGAAATAAAAATAATGCAATGTGGATATAAAGAAATATAATACCATAAGATCATAAATGAATATAATACAAGAAGTTCAGAAACAAAAATAATATAATAAAATCAGAAACAAATATAATACAACAGGGTCAGAAACAAAAATAGGATCAGAAACAAGTAGAATGCAAGTGGGTAAAAAATAAAAAATAATACAATTGTATCAGAAACAAGTATAATGCAAATGGGTCAGAAACAAATATAGTATGACAAGATCAGAAACAAATGTAATACAACAGGATCAGAAAAGAGTGATATGGAGAGGTAAGTATAATACAATAGAGCAAGAATTTAAATTAATATAACAGAAACAGAATATTATAAAATAGGATAAGAATATAAAATTGTTAATCTATAAGGTAAAAAAATCTTGAGTAAAAACAACAACTGAAAATGATTGTAATTATTTAGTAATTTTATGAATGCAGTGATAGTGTGGATGGCTTTAATCAAAAATGATTATTATAAAGTCAGATACATTTTATTTTATTTGCATTAAGTTTTTTTTTAAAAGTTAAGCTAAATACACAAATGGTGTCTGGTGCACGGTTAAAATGCTCTCTCTTGATCAAGTGACTGACTTCACAGAGACTCATATAGTAGAAGGGAATGAGAAGCATAATCATGATAAATGCTGTACTCAAGCATTGCAAAATTAATAACATTATTTAACTGTACACCTAACTTTGGACTATCAGGATTAATGCTGTACTCATGCATGCATAATAAGTAACATTATTTAAATGGACACCTGACTTTGGACCATTAGAATTAATGCTGTACTCGTGCATGTATAATAAGTAACATAATTTAACCGTACACCTAACTTTGGACCATTAGGATTAATGCTCTACTCAAGCATGAATAATAAATAATTTAACTGTACACCTAACTCTGGACCATGAGATTTTATATGGTTAGGGTTAGGGATCATGCATCTGGTCACCTAAAAGTGTAATGATGGCTGCAAATTGTAAAGAAAATAGTTTTACAGAAGTAATGCATATTGTTCATTGCTTTCAGATTAATATAGAATGCAAACTGACCTGTCGTTGTGAAGCCATGGTAGTGGTGTTAAGACGACTGATAGTTTTATTCAACATCTTCATCAGATCCTCATTTTGCTTCTTGAACCTGGTGCTAAGTTCATCCAAAAACCTTCAACAAACAGGTAAAAACTAGCTTAGTTCATCCAAAAACCTTCAAAAAACCAGGTAAAAACTAGCTTAGTTAATCCAAATCTTAACAAACAGGTATAAACTAGTTTTGTTTAGTTCATCCAAAATCCATAACAGGTAAAAACTAGCTTAGTTCATCCAAAAACCTTCAAAAAACCAGGTAAAAACTAGCTTAGTTAATCCAAATCTTAACAAACAGGTATAAACTAGTTTTGTTTAGTTCATCCAAAATCCATAACAGGTAAAAACTAGCTTAGTTCATCCAAAAACCTTCAAAAAACCAGGTAAAAACTAGCTTAGTTAATCCAAATCTTAACAAACAGGTATAAACTAGTTTTGTTTAGTTCATCCAAAATCCATAACAGGTAAAAACTAGCTTAGTTCATCCAAAAAACCTTCAAAAAACCAGGTAAAAACTAGCTTAGTTAATCCAAATCTTAACAAACAGGTATAAACTAGTTTTGTTTAGTTCATCCAAAATCCATAACAGGTAAAAACTAGCTTAATTCATCCAAAAATCTTCAAAAAAAAACAGGTGAAAGATATCATGCTTAGTTTACCCGAAAACCTTAAAAAACCAGGTAAAAATTACTTAGTTCATCCAAAACCCTTACCCCCCCCCAAAAAAAAAAAAAAAAAATACAGGTGAAAACTATCGTGCTTAGTTTCTTTTAAAAAAAAACTGGGTAAAAGCCACCTGTTTAGTTCTTCCAGAAACTTAAAACAGGTGAAAACTACCATGTTTTTAGTTCTTTCAAATATTTAAAAACAAGTGAAAATAACCATAGTTCTTTCAAACCCCCTGCTGAGATATTTCATTTCTGTTAATAATATACATATGTAACTGTTAATAATATACATAAGACACACATATTACTTGCTGTTTCGAGATATTTCATTTCTGTTAATAATATACATAAGACACATACATTACCTGCTACTAAGAGAGATATTTATTTCCAAAGCTTTGATGATACAAATATGATAACATTCATTACCTGCTGTTAAGATATGTCTTCATTTCCAAAACTGTGATATAAAAATAAGATATATACATTACCTGCTACTAAGAGAAACATTTATTTCCAAAGCCTTGATGCGGTTAGTAAGCCTCATTATTGCTGTTTCTCTCTTTGCATTCAAAGAAACTGGAATGTGAACTAAGTCCAAATCTGCAACCTTTTTGTCTGTGACATTCATCAGGGGTTTGTCTTGTACAATTTGCGCTTGGTGCGGTTCTTCCTTCGCTGCTTCATGGCCATCCTCATCATCTACATCTTCTGATGATTGTTTGTTAATGTTATGGTCAGGTTGTGGCACCTAAATAGTAAAGAGTCAAACCAAAAATGTCTGGTAAAATTGGGCACCTATACAAAAGCAAAACAAAAAAATATCTGACCAGGCTGACGAACTAAGGCAATAGTAAAAAGACAGTATATGAGTCAAGTATCCAGCTAAAGGATTTAGTCAAATCATTGTTGAGGAACTAAGGCAATAGTAAAGACAGTATATAAGTCAAATATCCAGCTAAAGGATTTAGTTAAATCATTGCTGAGGAATTAAGGCAATAGTAAAGACAGTATATAAGTCAAGTATCCAGCTGAAGGATTTTGTCAAATCACTGCTGAGGAACTAAGGCAATAATAAAGACAAAGTATATAAGTATCCAGTTAACAGACTTAGTCAAATCATTGCAAGACAGTCTGGTAAAGGAGTGTAACCAAGCCACATGTAAAATAGTAAAGCCATTTAAAACAGTCTGGTTTAGGTATGTAAACAACACATAAGTTAAATAGTAAACATATTTAAGACTCTCTCAGTGTAAAGTTTACTGTGAAAATTGAAATCTAACCACTCTGACCCTGTATGAAGCTTAGGATGAATTTAACCAGGCTCAATATGAAGTGTAGAATAATTCTGATCAAACTCAATGTGAAATGTAGGATGAACAGAGTAAAATTTACAATGAAATCTGACCAGATTCAGTGTGAAGTGTAGGAAGAAATGTGACTAGACTCTTTGTCTAAGTTAGTAATCGAAAACAGACATTTCTGACATTTCTGCTTAGGCAGGAGTAGTGGTGGTCATGTGACAGTCCATGCAGTTATGTTGTGCTACATTTGCTTGTGTTAGACATAGTTAAATGTCTATGTGCTAACTTCTCCAAAAACAAAATGGGACTAGAATTTAAACACAAATGTTCTTTATTTCTTGCAGCCACAATACGCCATCCAAGTGAAGGGGAATCAAAATATTCCTTCGCAAAGCCACATTCATGGCAAAGATAGCCATCCATGAAGCTAAAACGTCAGCTGCAGGGAAAACACCAAGAGCATTAGTAATCAATGAGAGGAAAAAGTATACCTGCTGTAGCATTAAAGAAAGAAGATAAGAATGACAGGAGTGAATGTAACTAATACTAAAAAGACTCAATAATATGGAAGAAAGTTGCCATCCTGAAGAAATAGTGCAAATTACATAGCCTTGGCCATGCAAAACATTACAAGCAAAGTGAAAATTACATAGCCCTGGCCACTTAACATGTTATCAATTCCTGGAAAGGAGTTAGTAATTTTCACTCTGAATGCTTAATATACAATGGTTATTTCCATCATGTTGGTAAAGGCATAGATAATTTTTGATTGTGCATGCCAGGTGATATGAAGGAAAAAATGTTAGAATATATATAAAATTATGCAAAGCATGTATCAGGATTTTTCAGGATTTCATCAATTTGATTATCTGGGAATTTTTTCATAGCCTCCCTTTAAACTAAATAACACCTCATCAGTCATTTTACTTAACTCTATAGCATGGGTTTGTATTACCTTAAAATCAGTTTACTTAACTCTATAGCATGAGTTTGTATTACTCAAGTATATCACTTACAATCATTTTACATAACTCTATAGCATGAGTTTGTATTACTCACCTCTACAGTCATTTTACTTAACTCTACAGCATGGGTTTGTATTACCTTATAGTCATTTTACTTAACTCTATAGCATGAGTTTGTATTACTCATCTTAAATCATTTTATTTAACTCTATAGCATAAGTTTGTATTACTCACCTTATATCATTTTATTTAACTCTATAGCATGAGTTTGTATTACTCACCTTATAGTCATTTTACTTAACTCTATAGCATGAGTTTGTATTACTCACCTTACAGTCATTTTACTTAACTCTAGAGCAGGGGTCACCAACACGGTGCCCATGGGCACCAGGTCACCCACAAAGACCACGAGTCGCCCGCAGGCCTTTTCTAAGTCTTCACATTATTAATAATGTATAAAGACAAACTAGAAGAGTGTATCAAACTGGTAGCCCTTCATATGACTCAGTACCCATGAAGTAGCTCTCAGTATCAAAAAGGTTGGTGACCCCTGCTCTAGAACATGGGTTTGTATTCAGTCATTTTACTTAGCTCTATAGCATGAGTTTGTATTAC
This sequence comes from Sinotaia quadrata, assembly GCA_028829895.1. NCBI lineage: Eukaryota > Metazoa > Mollusca > Gastropoda > Architaenioglossa > Viviparidae > Sinotaia > Sinotaia quadrata. Next base: position 47,423,815 of record CM054180.1, on the reverse strand, counting down.
TCACCTCTACACTGGGAGACACTGTTTGTGGATATTTCTGTCGACTTTCTTCACCTACATCTTCCAATGATGCAGATGTTGGAGATGGGGACACCAGAACAGAAGTCCCTTGCACTTCAAGTTTTGGCTCTCCAACATCTCCAGAAGCATAAGACATTTCCAGCACAGGAGTTGGATGAGCTAAAAGCTCTGGTGTTGTCACTGCTATGGTTTCCAGTTGGATGCTAGGTTGTAGTATTTCTTGTGTGTCTTCAACAAGTGGAACCTCATGGGTATATACATGTCCAGTATCCAGCGATGAGGTCAATGATGAGGCCAATGGCAAGGATACATGTGTTTCTAGGTTCTGTAAATTATCTTCTGGGGAAATGGAAGAAGTCACATCTTCACTTTTGGAGCTGATCATATCAGCACTATCATGCTTGAGTGAAGCTGAGGCTTTATCACTTAAACTAGCAGGTTCTACTTTGCTGCTGGAATCTGGCTGGCTCTTCACTGCAGTTGGCATGATAAGTTCTGTGCTAAGTGAGATTTGAACCTTTTCATTGTCTGCAATGATTGTTTGGTGAGCTTCACTCATGTGAAACTTTGCATCTGTATTCAAACTCTGTGATTTCTCTTCAGGTATATTAGTATTATAGCCTTTTGTATCGAAAGAGTGGGTCTGGAGATGCATGCTGGTTACCTCCCCTCTTTCTAAGTTTTCTGTTGGTTTAGTTTCTTCAAATGATTTAATGGATGTCATAGAGGATATATGGAGAGACTCTGAAAAGGTAGATAAAGGCAATGATGTGACTGATGACAGTGAAGATGAGGGTGATGAAGGCAGAATGACTGAAGATGAGTGCTGATGCATAAAAGCTGGAATTCTCCCATATAAAACTTGCACATAACTACACAGAGGACTGTGAGTACACTTGGGTTTGTCTGGAAACTCATAATGGCAAAAAGGAAATGGTGAATTCCAAATGGCTGCATCACCAGATTGCAGTAGGGTTACTAGATCTTGATGACTATTTGTCAAAGTACCTCTTTTTGTCATCTCACTCTCCATTTGTTCACCTTCGTCCAATTTGGTCACCATAGGAATCTCACCAGACCGAGGTCTCGTAGAAGACTCTGAAAATAAAATGTTCATCTTCAATTATTCGATACATTTAAAAATTTTAAAAAACTGTATTACCTGACACCATTCACAACTCTACAAAATGCATATGGTTCTTAAGACATTTCAAATCACTATCTTTAATGCCTACAAGATGCCTGCATTTTTTAAAAACTGAGTTTATAATATTTCCTTTAATATTTGTCAGGCGTCATAAAACTTGTCAAATAGAGTTTAAAATATTACCATTAACATTTTTCAGGCATCAATAAACTTATAAGATCAGAGATTAAAATTGTACCTCTTTATTCTTATTTTTATGAGAAAATACTGCTGAATGTATGCAAAATATTTTGTAATCCTTCCGATTCCAAGAGTGAAATAAAAGGTCATCTAAAGATACTCTAACAATAAAATAATGTTAAACTTATTAAAGAGTTCTAAAAAGTGTTCCATTTCCAACAGTTAAATGGATTTTCATCTAAAGATTTATCTATAAAAAGATGTGAAAATTAATAAAAGAGTTTTTTAAAAGTGTTCCATTTCCAAGAGTAAAATTGGTTTTCATCTAAAGATACTCTAACTAATAAAAGATATGATATTAATGAAAGTTTTTCTTAAATATTATGAGCAGAGAGAGAAGAGGAAAAAATCAGAGTTAGACATGGGCCGATGTCAATGATGAAAAGGCCTCAAGTCTAAGTATATAAACATCATGAAATATTCATGACATGATGATGTAATAATAGTCAAATATGACACTTTGATCTGTTACTGATTTGAAAAATTGATAAGAATATTATGGTGTCAACTGATTGAGAAAGAGGATTGTGACAAATAATTTATCAGATTATTTTTCTGAATAAGTGGGTTCTATATCTCTAATGTTGTGCCTTTAAGCATTATCATTGATATACAACAGATCCAGTGAAATAATAACTATAATAACTAAAGGTTACTGGGAGAGTCATAATGAATAGACTAAGATGACTTAGAAATATACAATGAATAAACAAAGCTACTTTGAAAAATATATTAAACAAAGATTGTTTGGATAGGTATACTGAATAGACAACAATTTCTTGGAAAGATATAATGAATAGACAGAGATAACTTGACAAAGCATTATGAAATGACAAAGGTTCTTTGAAAAACAAATAATAGTCAAAGAAATTAAATAAGTCAAGATTACTTGGAAAGACAGAATGATTAAACAATGGTTAATTGGAAAGACATAATTCATTTAAACAAAGGTTACTTGGAAAGAATTAATTCATTTAAACCAAGGATATTCGGAAATACACAATGAATATACAGTGGTTTTATGGAAAGGCATTATATAAACAATGGTTACTTGGAAAAATATAATGAATAGACAAAGACATCTTGGAATGGGACATAATAAATAGTCAAAGGTTATTTGGGAAAACAATTAATAGTCAATGGCTACTTGGAAAAATAATGAATTAACAAAGGAAAGATGGCATAATTAAACAATGGTTATCTGGAAAGGCATATAATAATTTAACAGATACCTGGACAAATAACAAATCGATTGGAGCAAAGTGAAAAGATGCCTGGATAGACAACAAATGAGATGAACAATGATTCAATGATTCATCCACCATTATAAATTTCCAAGTAACCTTTGTTCATTATGACATTCCAAGTAATACTGCAAAAACAATGGTTACTTGGAAAGACATAGTGAATAAAAAAGGTTACTTTAACAATGATTTCATCCACATTTATGAATTTCTAAGTAACCTTTGTTTGTTCATTATGACTTTCCAAGTAATACTCCAAAAACAATGGTTACCTGGAAAGAGATAATGAATAAACTAAAGCTAACTGGAAAGATAGTGAATAAACTTTGAAAGACTAAATAAATGTTGGTTAATTTGTATGGCAGCGATAAGACAGAAAGGCTGTAAATGTACAGGAACATGAAACTGAATATATTGGAAAGATGGCAAATTAAATGAAATATAAAATTAACAGATACCTGGACAAATAACAAATTGTTTGGAGCTAAGTTAAAAGATGCCTGGATAGACAACAAATGAGATGGAATAAAATGAAATAATGCCTGGGTAGACAACAAATGAGATGGAACAAAATGAAATAATGCCTGGGTAGACAACAAATGAGATGGAATAAAATGAAATAATTCCTGTGTAGACAACAAATAAAGTGAAAAATAAAATTAAAACTAAATGTTTACCTGGGTAAACACCAACAGTAGGCTGTGGATTTATCACTGTAAACTGTTTATCACCTGATTTGTCATCTTGCCTGTTAAAGAAAATTCAAACAAATTTACATCTTCTAATCTATTTATACCTGCAAGTAATTGGTGGGTTATTCAACTAATTGTGGTAGATAGCATTTGGGACACTGTTCAAGATGTTCTTTTAAGCCCATCATTTAAATCTTTCATAGCAGCCACAGTGAAATGTAACTTTCTTCTGCAGATCTTCAAAAGACTCTAATTAAGTATGCTCAAAACGAACAATGAACAGAACCTAAAACTATATACATAGCAATTCTGCTAGGCAGATTAGACGAACTCTTGAATTTTCTGTGTATTAACCAATGTTCTTTTTATTACAATTTGTTATTAAATTTCATTTGTTATCTTTACTCATTGTTGCATAATTTGAGGAAGCTAGCTGGGGGCAAGCCAGAGTAATAGAATCATAATTCTTAACTAATAAATAAAGGGGGAGATAATGTTACTAGCTTGGGCACATCAATTGATTTATCTGGTGGTGTGTCATTGCATAATAACCTGAATCTCTGGCATACTCGCAGAAGATAAATACCTGTCAATTTTATGATCTGAGTCACAAGGCAGACTGACATCCACTTTGCTGGCATTAACTTGCTTAACTACCTCATCAGCTGACTCATCTGTTAAACAAAAAGAACAAATACAGCCATTTAACAACCTCATCAGATGCCTCCTTTGTCAATACAAAATTTAAAAAACTGTCGCTGAACCTAATCAGATGCCTCATTTGTCAAAACAAAATGAACAAAAACTGTCGTTTAAAACTTCACCTGTCAAACAGGAGAAGAAAAACTGCCATTTAAAGTTAGAACCAGTATAATTCAGTCCTTATTTCCAGTAAACATCACTCCACAATCCTTTATAATCTTTAAAAACAACTGAAGTGTTATACATAAACACTTGTCTAAATCAGTCTTTGTTTTCCTGTCATTTATTCTACCTTTTTTATTCATTTGTTTTCTATTTGTTTGCTGCCAAGAAAACAGGGAATTACTTATAGACATCACTGAAATCATTTGAATCTGTAGGGAATTAAGTTTTGTTCATTGGCTTTGTTAGGTTTTATTCTACAAATGAAGAGTTTTAATCTGCATAAATCTGCATAAAGTTATTATTATTATTATTATTATTATTATTATTATTACATATTTTAATACACTTTCTTAACATCAAAATACCCATACCAAATACATTTCACACTTGCAAGCATGGTTGTATGCATGCACACACACAAACACCAGGCCCTGTAGCAGATGTAATTATATCTGTATCACTAGACTAAAAATTGCTAATTGATTTTATATATTTTATATTTTATGAAAAATATGTGACAATTCAAACATTACAAGCTGATATTAAATTTCTACTATAATTAAAAGTAAATTTTATAAATTACAGTACACTTACAAACTTGTATAACAAGTCCACATGAACATCTTGATAACAAACCACATATAACCTTTCATAACAAGTCTCTGCCAACAACAAGCCAAACACAAGTACTGATAATAAACCATAAACAAGCATTGATAGAAATTCATATACACATAAAATCCTTGATAACAAGCCACATACAAATTTTGAAAGAAGTCATATACAAAAGTTGACAAGTCACATATAAACATTGATAACAAACCATATACAAGTCTTGATAATAAGCCCCATAAAAAAATTTTAAGGCAAGCAATATTAAACAAGCTGATAACAAGCCCAAACAAATGTTGATATAAAAAACCTTGTACAAATACAAACACTGATAATAATCTCAATACAAATGTTGATAAGAAGCCAGAATAAATGTTTAAAACAAAACCCATACAAAATGTTGTTAACAAGCTTTATACAAATGCTGGCTACAACTAATACAAACCTTGAGCTGGATTCTGCTTTTCTTCCTTGTACAAAACCTTTTTCACCAGGTTGACCACAGTTTCTGCAAAAAGCACTTAACAGTAAATTCACTTCAGCACAATGCTTCTGTTTCACAGAAAACAGAGTACTGCATGAAATAACTCAAAACATTTTGCATTCAGTAAAATAATTTCAAATCATAGACAACACAACAATCAAAAATACCTTACAAACTGCATGTATCTTTAATGGTTTGGGCTATGAAGCAAAAATAACCAAAAGTAGTGTACAAATTACATGTGTCTTTAATGATTAGGGTTGTTAAGTGAAAGATAACCAAAATTAGTGCACAAATTGCAATTACTTTTAATGATTATGGCTGTGAAGCAAAAGAATTTTTAAGAGATTTTTAATATCTAAGTATTCAATAAACAATTTTATATTCTAAGAGTCACTAAAAGAGATGTATACTCAAAGAAACTTCAGGTACTAATAAACAATTTCTATATTCTAAAGAGTCTCTAAAAGAGATGTATACTCAAACAAACTTCAGGTACCAATAAACAAATACTTGCACCTTGAAAACGATCAATGACAACTTCTAACAGTGACAGTGATGGACATCTTTGAAGTGAATAATAACTGGAAAAAAAAGATTGTCAGACAATGACAGATATCTTTCAAGTGGATAATAACTGGAGAAAAAAGATTGTCAGACAATGACAGATATCTTTAAGTGGATAATAACTGGAGAAAAAAGATTGTCAGACATTGACAGATATCTTTCAAGTGGATAATAACTGGAGAAAAAAGATTGTCAGACAATGACAGATATCTTTCAAGTGGATAATAACTGGAGAAAAAAGATTGTCAGACAGTGACAGGTATCTCTGAAGTGAATAATATCTGGAGAAAAAAGATTGTCAGACAATGACAGATATCTTTCAAGTGGATAATAACTGGAGAAAAAAGACTGTCAGACAATGACAGATATTTTTCAAGTGGATAATAACTGGAGAAAAAAGATTGTCATACAGTAACAGATATCTTTGAAGTGACTGGTAAATAAAAAAAGTTATTTTCAAGCAATGATAGTGATAGAGATTTTCAAACAGTGATAGTGATAGAAACTTTTGAAATGATTGATGGCTGACAACAAGAGAGTTTCTAACAGTGAAAATAATAGATACTTTTGAAATGATTTATAGCCGACGGGAATTTCTAACAGTGAAAATAATAGATACCTTGGATATGATGATGGCTGACAACAAGAGAGTTTCTAACAGTGAAAATAATAGATACCCAGGAAATGATTGATGGCTGACAACAAGGGAGTTTCTAACAGTGAAAATAATAGATACCCAGGATATGATTGATGGCTGACAACAGGAGAGTTTCTAACAGTGAAAATAATAGATACCTTGGAAATGATTGATGGCCGACAACAGGAGAGTTTCTAAAAGTGAAAATAATAGATACCCAGGATATGATTGATGGCTGACAACAGGAGAGTTTCTAACAGTGAAAATAATAGATACCTTGGAAATGATTGATGGCCGACAACAGGAGAGTTTCTAACAGTGAAAATAATAGATACCTTGGAAATGATTGATAGCTGACAACAAGAGAGTTTCTAACAGTGAAAATAATAGATATCTCAGAAATGATTGACAAGAGAGTTTCAGAAAATAATAGATACCTTGGAAATGATTGATGGCTGACAACAAGAGAGTTTCTAATAGTGACCAATGCCAAATAATGTTCAGATACATGTCCATCCATGGTTGGTACCTGTCAATTACTTTATCCATTTGCTAATAATTGGATATTTTGATAAATTGATTCAAAAATTTATTCATTGAATTTGGATATAAATGCTAAAAAAAGGATACTTTCCAGATAAATTTTTATTGTCTGACAAATAATGTATTTTAATGTAATCTTGAATAGTGTCCTTTATTAGTAAGCACCGACTTTAAGCAGTCTTTCAACTTGGAAAAGATAGCAAAAAAGAGAGAAAGAATCTTCAATGGCAAACATCCAAACACAATACTGGCATATCCAATGCAGTAATTACCTTTTGTCCTTGAAAAAAGAGTCTGGGATTCTCCAGTCCCCTCACCCAGTTCTCCGTCTGATAGAAGAAACAGATCTTGCAGCATGAAAGAAGAAGCAAAGATTATAAGTACACTACTGCCAGTTTTCCATCTGACAGAAGAAACAGATCTTGCATCATGAAAGAAGAAGCAAAGATTATAAGTACACTACTGTCAGCAGCTTTTAAAATTTTTGTGTATTTATTTTAATCAATAAACATAATTTTAACTCTTTCACCCCCAAGCACTCAGGATTTTGTTAGCTTGGTCAATTGTTAGAGTAAATGAAATAGATTTAGTTTATCTCTGCTTCAAGTTTAATTATATTTATGAAAGAATATTTCTCAGTGGTTTTTCCCACGAATGAGAACTTATAAATCTTAACAAACCTTATTAAGAGTAGAACAGATTGCATTTATCACTCCCTGACTTATGTCTAAAAGTAAAACCAATGAGAAATTATAAATCTTAACAAACCTTATTAAAAGTAGAACAGAATGCATTTATCATATACTGTCTTATGTCTAAAAGTAAAACCACACAAAGTATTACTATATTGTGTATGAGTGACTGATTGGATTAAATACTTTAAAAAAATAATTTGTGAAGAACTTCTTTTGTCCACTGATGTTCATTCTGAAAGTAGATATAATAACCAGCTTTCAGTAATTACAGAGTATATATTTCCCTAGTGACATATTATTGACATATAATGCACTCTGAACTGCACTGTTGAATGCTATTTAGTCTAGGGGAGGTAATTTTTATCCGCTTCTATCTAGTTTCCTTTGGGTACATTTATGACAACACTATACAGCGATAAACAGTTCTACTTAAAGATTTTATATAAAGGCTTAAAGCAACCACACTTAGAACTGCAATATCTTCAATTCTCTCTATCTGGAAGATGTTTCCATCCAATTTCTAGTGCATACATTTTCATTACAACATTTTTTGTTTTGCTGATATAATTTTATTTACAATAAAATATGTGCTGCTGCATTCACTATAACAATCTCTACACCATTTCTCAAGTCTCATTCAAGTTCCTACAATATGATGCAATACACAAAAAGCTATTAAATATAAAATTATCTGTCAATACAAAATGATACTTTCTTAAAATGCAATAAAAATCAAAAACAAGTCAGTAACTGAAAAAGTTTCAAGTCTTGGAAAAAAAAGTTACATATAAAAATAATCTTATGCAAACAAAATTATTAATGGTTATAATGAGAATTAAAATGCATTTATAAGTGTATTTTCAATATTTTTTCAACCACCACCACCATAATCTGATTTTCAAATCATAAATGAAGTAAATGTTTTAAAAAATTCACTAAATTTATATTATTATATTTCTTAAAACCCACACAAATACAGCCACTACTCTTATCTAAATAACAGATGGAAAGAATAGCATGGATATTTTAATTTTAAAAACAAACACACAGGTATAATGCAAAGAATGCAAAAAATATGAGGTTTGCAATTAACAGTGCTTTTTTAAAGCAATAACAAAATTTATGGTGCTAATGAAAGTAATACAGAAACTATGAGTGTTCCACAATTTAGGTTATTATTTAAAGGACAACAACAAATATTGTGTGATCTGCAATTCAAATTTAGTGTTTATTTAAACCAATACAAGAAAATATGATATGGTCCACAATAATTTCCAATGCTATATAAAGCAATGTATCTTTAATTTATGTATTATTTACAGCATTAATAAAATATATTGTGGACCATAATGAAAAGTTAGTTTGTTTTGAAGGCCTAAAAGTATTCTAAAACATTATTAAAGAACATCCTAATATTAAGTGTTCAACATCAAATACTGAGTTTACCTTCTTCTTGGTCAGAATTCTGATCATCATTGTCATCATCTTGCATAGGATGACCAAAAACTCTGCAATATTTACACACAGCAGAGTATTATTACAAATAACAAATATAACAGTGCAAAGACAAATATCTACAATAAACAACATTTTCATGGCAAAAAAATATAATCAACTTTTAAAATTTGTAAATGCAACTCATTATTTTAATAGTTATGATGATACTTGGATTAAAACTGAAAAGTTCAAACCAAAGCATGTAAGAAACACAAATATAATATTGAGAATATTGTACATGTAGTTTACAATGAAACATAATCTATGCTTTAATTCATTCTGTGTAAAGCAATGCTTATTGCCTACCGAAATCTTTGACTTTCCACAATGATAGTAAAAAATGTCAAGATATAAAATAGAATTATGATTAATAATATTTCTTGTGAAGTATTTAATTATAAAACTTTATTAACACCCATCTTATGAGTAATATTAAAAATCTAAATCAGTTATTTACTCTACTGATATATTAATCTGGGTCTGACAAATGAAAAGTTTTTAAAATGTGATAAATATATTTTATTACAATCTGTGCTACGGAAGAGTACATTCCCTTGAAACTTAACAATGCACTAACCATCATATAAGTTATCACTGGGCACATTTTTATTTTTAAAAAAAAACTGCAGTGTCACAACCATAAGATAAGTTATCACTGGGTACATTTTTATTTTAAAAAAAACTGCAGTGTCACAACCATAAGATAAGTTATCACTGGGCACATTTTTATTTTTAAAAAAACTGCAGTGTCACAACCATAAGATAAGTTATCACTGGGTACATTTTTATTTTTAAAATTGTAGTATCACAACTGTAAGCAAATGATGTGCATAGCCGAAGTGTCTCAAAATCTATCATGGCAAAATAATGCACCTTTACTTTTTAGGTGCAAGAATAATTACTACTTTTGTAGTTAACAAAATCAATATTAAAGATCTATAATTACAATATAATCAATATATATTAACAAAACATTAACAAAGCACATATAAATTCTTTTTTTAATCTATAAAATGTTAATCTGCATGCTTTTTGATGCATTTCAGAACCTTTATCAAATAAACAACTGTCACAAGATTTAAACATTAGATTTCAAGCAATGCTTTCAAGAAGCAAGTAATGCTTTTGTGTTGAACTAAAACAAAATTAAAAATACAATGATCATATATAAACAGTCTGTAAAAATGTCAAAAATGATGTGTTCCATTGCAGATGTTGCACATCATAACTACAGTCACCAAAATAACATCAAATGGAAAATAAAGATCTGTATATAATCTTCATAATCAATCTATCAATTGACATTAATGACCCAATGTATGTGATTGACCAGTAGTAAGTTCATAACTAAATTACTTAAGTTTGCAAATCTGACAGTTACAGGAGTATGAAAATGGCTTGATCTATTTTTGGAAAATGAATAGAATTGTGACAAGAATTAAAACTATGCTATTTTGTAATAATTAGTCACTGCTTTGCTTTAATAAAGGAATAATGCAATTTCTGGATATTGTTTATGTGAATTCTCATGTCACGGTTGAGTCAAATACTGATCTGTCTGCAATCATATACAATCAGACACTGAAAGAGTAATGGAGACAGAAAGAAGGAAGAAGAAGCAACAAACACTGAAAATAGTATAATACAACAATGGAAATAATATGTTGATGAACCTGAATAAATTAAAAATAATTCTGGTGCAACATTGGATATGAAACCTGTGTAATTTTAGAAATTTTAGACCAAACATCAGAAATCAGCATGACTAAAATTGGAATTTTGCTAAAACTTGGATTGCTCACAGCCCTGATCAGTAAAATGGATACATGATATTATGTGAAGGCACAATTGCTAAATTTGTGTAAATGGATCCTTTAAATAGGTGTTACTGTGCTTTTATACCAAATGTTACTGACTTAAGTATATTATAAATTCAAATGACACTAACCAAAAAGATATGACATAAGTTTAAGTAAAAAACTTATCTTAAAACTTAAATTATCTGATTTATAACCTTAACCCAATTATACTAAACTAGAAACTATTATTTTTATTTTAGCCATTGTAGAATCTAGACTATAATGACCCATGCATAATGCAAACCCTGACTTTTGAATTTTATGAGAATGAAAAAATTATAATCCTATGTAAAATTAACATCCCAGCTTTCTAGATCAGCCATTGTATTAGCTATTCATTGTCACTCATATATGTGATTTATCTACCAACATCTATGTTGCTGATGTACTGAACTGGCAGTGTGTATTTTTCTTCTACTTATTTATCTATTTAAGCAAATTAGGCAAAATAATATGGATTCTTCAAAAGGCTTACCTCCAAATATTGCCAGGCAGTACTATTTATACATATAAGTTGCTTTAAAATTACTTTTACATACAATGAGCATGAAAACTTTGACAAAGAAGAAAGAAGAAAAAGTTTGTATAAGGAAAGAAGAAAAAATGTATACAAAGAAAGAAGAAAAATTTTGTACAAAGAAAGAAGAAAAAATAAATTTAAATACAGTCCTTAATGATTCTGTGATAAAATTATGCTGAATAAAAAGTTTGACTCTATATAATTTTACTTAAATGATGAAGATCTGAAAAACATAGTTTATAATTTAACTCGAAGGATACTGAACTATAAAATGTCTAATTCACAAAAGTAAAATAAAATTCATGATTTTTATAAAAAATATTTATAAATTCAAATGATGCTAGATCAAATGTATGACTTTTCATTATAAACTTAAATTACATGAATTTAAATGTAAGACTTTTCATTATAAGTTTAAATGACATGAATTTAATGATTGACTTTTTTAATTATAAACTCAAATGACACCAAGTTTAATGTATGATTTTTCATTATAAACTATAATGACAAATTTCAATGTATGACTTTTCATTATAAACTATAATGACAAATTTCAATGTATGACTTTTCATTATAAACTCAAATAACAAGAAGCTAAATGAGTGACATTTTATAATAATAATGCTCTCCTGGAAAGTGTGTTTTATAACTGACTGATAATGATGGCCTATATTTTAATCCTGACAAAATAACCTAAAGTTATAAGAATGACCCTATTCCGGCATCACAGGTGTAAGAATGTTCAGGTGCAACATTACATAATAAATACTTCTCTTTCTACTAGCATTTTCCCATCACTTTTTAAAAACAGATATAGTGAAAAAACAACTCTTGAACCAAATGATTTGGGGGAAAAAATCTAATCTATCATTTTGGTCAAAAGTTCTGGAAAAAAAGTGGTTTTCTCTCAAATAGCAGCTCACGTAAATCAGAATAATCTTTTTCATTGTTTGTCTATCAGCTTATTGCCTCTATCACAACACTGAATGGACTACTTTTTTGCTTATCAATCAGCTTATTGCCTACTGACCTAAAACAATGAGATAATTTAACACATATGATACTGGCCTAAAATAGTAAGATAATTTAATTCAAAGGGTAGTGACCTACAACAGTGAGATAATTTAATTCAAGGGGTAGTGACTTAAAACAGTGAGATAATTTAACACAAATGATAGTGACCTAAACTATGTGATAATTTAATACAAATAATACTGACTTAAAACAGTGAGATAATTTAACACAAATGATAGTGACTTAAAACAGTGAGATAATTTAACACAAATGATAGTGACTTAAAACAGTGAGATAATTTAACACAAATGATAGTGACCTAAACTATGTGATAATTTAATACAAATAATACTGACTTAAAACAGTGAGATAATTTAACACAAATGATAGTGACTTAAAACAGTGAGATAATTTAACACAAATGATAGTGACTTAAAACAGTGAGATAATTTAACACAAATGATAGTGACCTAAACTATGAGATAATTTAATACAAATAATACTGACTTAAAACAGTGAGATAGTTTAACACAAATGATACTGACCTAAAACAGTGAGATAATTTAACACAAATGATAGTGACTTAAAACAGTGAGATAATTTAACACAAATGATAGTGACCTAAAACAGTGAGATAATTTAACACAAATGATAGTGACTTAAAACAGTGAGATAATTTAACACAAATGATAGTGACCTAAAACAGTGAGATAATTTAACACAAATGATAGTGACCTAAACTATGAGATAATTTAATACAAATAATACTGACTTAAAACAGTGAGATAGTTTAACACAAATGATACTGACCTAAAACAGTGAGATAATTTAACACAAATGATAGTGACTTAAAACAGTGAGATAATTTAACACAAATGATAGTGACCTAAAACAGTGAGATAATTTAACACAAATGATAGTGACCTAAACTATGAGATAATTTAATACAAATAATACTGACTTAAAACAGTGAGATAGTTTAACACAAATGATACTGACCTAAAACAGTGAGATAATTTAACACAAAAGATTCTGACCTAGAAATATCAAATAATTTGACTTAAATGATATCAATATGAAAACAGCAGACATTTTGAAATGACACAAAAAATGTGACAATTTAAATGAAATAATACTGACCTAGAAGTGTAAATAATAAACTCTAAAGATACTGACCTAAAAAGTGTAACTGGACAGAAGTGCTCAGTGCCATAGTGGTCCAACATCTCCACACGCATAAATTTGATGTATGAAGACTGAATGTTCACATGAAACAACTGTGCTTCTTTCTCAGAACTCATCTCAAAAGTGCCAGCTGCTGACCAGTCTTTGGTAGGATATCTGCATAATGTCAGGTCAGCTTATCTTTTCATTCAATAAATAATAAAATATACATAAACTGACAATAATAGCAAACTTAAAATTATAATAAAGGTTAATTTTAGTGTTATGTGTAGATGTTCCTAACATGAAATAACATTTTCCTTTATTCATGAATAACATGACAGCCAGAATTAGCTTATTCTAACTGTAAGAAGTGATAGCTCTTCACTAACTATAATGTTTTACTAAAAAAAAAACAAAAGAAACCCACAACTCTTTCACAAAATGTTATGGTCAACAATGAACCTGTCACGTAATGTGTTGTTTAGCTAAAAATAGCTGTAGTCACTGACCTACAAAGCTTAAAAGGACAGTGCAGTCATGTGTGGATTAGAAAAGAATAACAGCAATCACTTACTTACTTAACATGCTGATATGCACAATAATGAGTTGTAAAGGTTTTTTCACCAAATGTCATTTTCTAAAACTCATCATATCTAACTAATGTATTATTTAGAAAGAGATATAGAGGTTTTTCACCAAATGTCATTTTCTAAAACTCATATCTAACTAATGTATTATTATACAGAAAGAGATATAGAGGTTTTTCATCAAATGTTATTTTTCTAAAATTTGCCAGTCTAACGAATGTATTATTATACAGAAGGAGATATATAGAGGTCTTTTTATCAAATGCCATTTTTATAAAGTTTTGAAGATTGAAATCTGTTTTACACAAACTCTAAATTATGACTGATAACTATGGTCTTTAATTACATTTTGAAGTGCTATTGAAATTCTGAGGCTCAATACTGAGACTGCATTGCTCAATACAATTTAGTTCATTATATAATATTTAGAGGTGAATGCTGCTAAGTGAAAGAGATTGCAATGCTCAATATACACGTGATGTTCATTTATGAAATAACATTTAGAGATGAATGGTGCTGTATGAAGAAGAATATGATGCTCAATTAGTCAATATGTATGTTTAGACAAGAACTATACAAGTTTTGTTATATTTAGATAAGAATGTTGTCAATGTAGAGGTTTTATAAGAATGCCGTCACTGTACAGGTTTTATCTTTAGACAAGAATGCCATCACTATAAGGTTTTGTCAAATTTGACAAGAAAGCCATCACTGTACAGGTTTTATCTTTAGACAAGAATGCCATCACTGTACAGATTTTGTCATATTTATAAAAGAACAATGTCAATGTACTGGCACTGTCATATTCTGAATGTTGACTTCAGATCTCCATTAAAATTTGATCCACTTTTTCCATTGGTTGTGTAGGAATGTTTGATAAACATATACTAGTATATGTTTATATATGCAATGATAATAGATGATTTTTCAATTACTTTTTCTTGTAGCTACCAACAGCATTAAAATACAATGTTATCATTGGTAAACTAATTTTTGAAACCTATTTACTGTACAGGTAGTATATGGTACCATGTGATGTAGCTCGATGTAGCTCAATGTAGAAGTATAATAACATTACCCCCAAAATATCTTTGAATGTCAATTTACTGTACATGTAGATCAGGATTATGCAGTCCCCAGCACACAGGCAGGTCTAGCCCATTAGATGTTTTCATCCAGCCTGCATGAGGTACTCAAAATATAATCAAATCTGGCCCACAAAACACTTTATCCCCATCCTTCAGACTTGAGTTTACTGTACACTTAAGAAATAGTGGTGCCCTGTGTGATTACTTTGTCTTGCATGTGCCAACAGAGATTGTCTGCCCTCTTGTGACAGTTGCATTGTTTGAACTGAGATTTATTAACTGGCTAAGCATTGGCCAGTTTTTCAAGCTAGTCACCATCTTGCAACCACATGTTTTCAATTTACAACTAAGATAAGCAGAACCCAAAATACAAGTACATGCCTAAAGACCCATAACAGGGAGAAATACACACACATCACTTACACAAACATACACACTAATCATTCCTTTCTTCCCCATTCCACCTCCAAGATATGGTCTTAAATGCATGACTTCCAAGATATTGTCTTAAATACATGATTTACAGGAGAGGGACAACAAATGTGAGATAGGAGAAAAATATTGTCTTAAATACATGATTTACAGGAGAGGGACAACAAATGTGATATAGGAGAAAGATATTGTCTTAATTTTTAAATACATGATTTACAAGAGAGGGACAACAGATGTGAGATAGGAGGAAGATATGGTCTTAAATACATGATTTACATGAGAGGGACAACAGATGTGAGATAGGAGGAAGGATGAGAATGGAACTTTAGGGTGATAGGGAGTGTGTAGTACCATAGTTAGTTAGGTGTAGTTAAGTTAGGACTTAGGTATAGCTAGACTACTAGAAACTAGCTATGCAGAAAAATTAAGAAGACGATATATAAGTTAGCAAGTTCAGCCATAGGAGAAACAATGAACATGTAGGAATATGTAGATTAGTCATAGTTTAGTTGTATGGAGTAAGATTATTGTTTTTCTTTACAGGGAAAGACTTGGACTAGTGTGTATTTTTATTGTGTATGGAGCAGACTTCGTGTATTTTGGATTCTCATGTTATTCTCTATTTGTTTCTGCCTTTTCTATCATAGTGTTTATAACAAATTAAAATAAATGACTGCTTGTGAAAAGAACCTGACCTGATTATCTTGTGTTATTTATCCATTGTCACTTCCAATCCTCCTTTATGTTTCAATCTGACCCAGTGAAATGGCATCCAACAATAAAAAGGAAAGTTGCCATTGAGTTCAGGTATTTCAGGACAGATGGACTGATGCATATATTTTTACTATCCATAAGGAAAATCTATTTGTTAAATATGTTTTGAAACCATTTCAGTCATAAAAGAATACACTATGAATTAAACAGACACTAAGAATCAAAACATAAAAGCTATGAAAAATTGAATGGTGAACTTAAAAAAAAAAAACTTGAAGAAAGTACTGGTTTGTTAGCAGATGGTTTTCCAAAGATTTCTGAACAAAGCCAATATTATTTTAATAGAAAGCATTCTTGCAAGTGAACAAAATTGCTAAAATGCTCAAAATTATTTTCTGATGGTGTACTGGTCAAAAAATGTCTCAGTGCAATTGTGAATATACTGTGCCCTAAGAAAAGAATGGAATGTAACAGTATAAAGTCTTTCTTGGACAGTGGCCAGTATATCAGTGGGATGGCTGATGACATACACCTAGCACTAAAGAAGCTAGCTAAAGCATTTAGCATCTTTTTAATTGCTCTATATAAGAGCAGACATAATGCAGATACAGCTCAACTATTTTCATACGGGAAATTTATATCAGTTTTAAATGCACTAGTATATACTTTCTCTTCAGCTGATGAACAACACAACAACAGGGGGAGACAATTTTTAAGAAGTAAAAATGCTTTGGATAAATTAGAACTCAACTGGGCAATGTTATATGGAATAGTGACCAATGGGGTGCTTGCAATGATTGGCTCACATAAAGGTGCAGTGAGTGATAAAGACAAAATCACAGAAAGAGCATAAACACATAGGGTAACTATGCATTCTTCACTCTGTTATACATCAATAAAACCTAATTCAACAATGTGATGACAGCCATAGTTTATTAAGGCAAAAGCATTAAATCAACAACAATTTCAAAAATTTATCAGTGACCTGAAGGCTGACCACCAAGATCTAGCACTTTTGGCAATGTAAATTGTAGAGTAGAGGAATGATATTGAAGCACTTTTAGAATCTGAGGGGTGAAGTAGCTATTTTTATGGACACAAAAGGAAAATCTGTACCTGCTTTAAAAGACGTCATGTTATGCGTGTGATTTTGCATTTTTGGTGGCGATCACAATCCACATGAATGAAGTGAATGCTAATTTACAAACACAGTTTGGGCTGATTTATGAGCAGTATGGACATAAACGTCATTTGAAAACAAGTTTTGCCTTTGCCAAAGTTAGCTGAAAGCAGGAAACATTGTTTTCTCATATTAGCAGGTGTTACATGTCCAGTTTTTATTTAAAGACCCTGCTTAGGAATTTTACAGAACTTTAATTTAATTAGATAAATTAATTTCTCCTCTTTCCCTAAACACACTGGTTGCTCAAATTATCTTTCGTCTCATTTGAAAATGCGCCTTTGTAGTACAGACAAACAGATTCACGAACAGACAACTTGTGTACAATAGCCGGCTTGGAAACCGTTAACACTCTCTTAAATCTTTATGCACTCAAAATGTTACATTTAGCTCAGTCGATCCCCCATCCAAACCACGATTAGGTCTATATGCATAAAAATCACTACGAAAGAGGTATTAACAATAAAAGAATTTAATAGTTAATATTTAACAATAACAATCAATTACGAAGACACAGCTTCCGATCTAAACTAAGGCAAGTTCAATCTGCTTGAAAGTTAATGTTCGAGAAATTTATTTTTGCCAGCACATTTGATGGATTCAGAGTTCAGGTTAGTTACTTATCTGTTTTTAGGAGTCTTGATGAACACGTGGTCTAAGGTCAGTTCGATCCTTCCACGTATCAAGCGATGCTTGCACTGTACGATCCGTAGCTTCCAATAACTTGTCGTCTCTCGACTTGTTACACTAGGGTTTCATCATGGCAGAACACCATCAACAAAGGCGGTATGTAATTATAACGTCGTCCGTCCAAGGTTGAATAAAGGAACACGCACCAACGTGATGCGAAGGTGGCAATAATACGTAGAACGTATTATAAGGCAGAGAAGAACCCGTTCTGAAATAAGAGTGTAGTTATATGAGCGATTTGCGTTTACATTCGCAAATCATCCAATCACGTGACTGATACAATGTGTTTAGTTTTAAGTCTTCGACTATCGTGTCTTTTACAATATATTTATATTCATAAAAGATACAATATAATTCACATGTTTGTTATTTTTAACATTACATGAACGTATGAATTTCCAAACATTTACTTCATCAAAAATGGAATTCATACAAGGAGAACAAAATATAATTCAAATTAAGTATGAGCGCTTTACGATTTAACAATGAAATTACACGCAAGAGAATCATTTGAATTACATGAAAATTCGCAATGTGCACAGACGTTCTGTGGCACAAGAGAATTAAGGTTTATACAAATTAAAGTCAAAAAGGTTACAATTAATTTATATACAATGAAATCTGTAGGCTTGGCTTTAGTCATTCTATCGAATCACGTATGCTTGGAGGAGAATTGTAATAATTCGCACACAATACATACATAAATTCATATACAAAAATACAAATAGTAAAATGCAATATCATTGTAAGAAGTAGACATGTTACCTTCTTAAAGTAGAATTACTGCACAAGACACGGGTTCCTATGTTCCTTTCCGACTCAGCAAGATATTTGGCGACTAAGGTGCTCGAGAGCTGGTGTGTGTCGGCCGGTTTGCGTTATGAGTAAAGAATATTACCGCGTCAAGAGTATTTATTGTAGTACATGAATGCATCACGTGACTAGATCACAAGGTATGTTTGTTGATCCGAACTTTCTCGACTGTCGTCTAAAGTTACATAACAAGGGATGAACTCACTGTTGTTTTTCCTCAAGCTGGTGCATGACGGGAGGGTTCTAACAAAGGAATTCAATTCGAATATGATATTCGAGTTTCGGATGTGGGTCAGAAGTTCGTGACACAGAATCTGGTCAGAGTCTGTCACAGCAGGTGAGAGAAGTATATATGACATTATCCAGTTTGCTGATGAGTTGAAGGATTTGAGAAGTGAAATTCAGTGAATATATCAGGATTTTTGAGCATAAGATCAGTTTGAAGATATTTTCATCTTTTTGATTTTGATATAGAAACAGCCCCATCATCACTGCAAATGGAATTTATTCATTTACAAGAGAACTCAAATCTGAAAATGAAAGCCATAGACTCTCTATCAGAATTTTACCAAAGACATTTTCCAGCTGATAAGAACCTTAAACTTTGTAATCTGGCTCATAAAAGAATGGCATTTTTGGGGAAGCACATATGTCTTCGAACAACTTTTTCCAAGAATGAAGTTTGTCAAGTCAAAAAAGACACAAATAACAGGCATACATTTGGAGAATTCAGAGAGACTATCAATGTCTCACATACCCTCACAATATATATTAACTTATTATGAATTATGACCAAGTGATTTTACGATTAAATGGGCTATCTGTCTTTTCACTAGTTGCACTATGTATTATAATAAATGAATTTGTGTCATGTTTATATTTAATAAAATAAATTATAGCTAAATGGTTTATCTATCTGTCTCTTTTCATTAGCTGTACTATGTATTATAATAAAAGGATCAGTGTCATGTCTATATTTAATAAAATGAATCATGGCTAAATGGATTAGTGTTACATCTATTTAATAAAATTGAATCATGGTTATTTCGATTAGTTTTAGGTCGATTTAATAAAATGAATCATGGCTAAATGGATTAGTGTTACATCTATTTAATAAAATGAATCCTGGTTATTTCAATTAGTTTTAGGTCTATTTAATAAAATGATTAATGGCTAAATGGTTTACCTGTCTGTCTCTTTTTCTTAGCTGTACTATGAATTATGATTCAATGGATTATTCCCATATCTCAAGTCATTACCTATATTCTGAAATCAATAATACTGGCAAACATCAGACATGTCACATGTGTAATAATATGAAATCTGTGAATGATGCAGTGAATCTAAAGTAACAAATTTTCACAACATAGAACAATAAATGCCCAACCTGTCACTGAGAAAAACTCGAAAAGTTCTTGGTTGAGATGAGAACAATTCAAGACTGGCAAGCTCCACTACTTTCACAATAACTGGCTCGCAAAGTTCAACTACAAACCTGAAAGAAACAAAAAAATTAAACTAGGTTAATTTAAACTAGAATAAAAGCAAGAGCATCCTAATCCAAAATTGTAAAATTTGTAGATTAGTATGTTACTGATTCACACTAAAGGTATAGTTCTGTACATATAAAATTATGCTGATTTACAAAGATCTACATGTATAGTTCTGTGCATCTGAAATTGTACTGATTCACACAGGTCCAAAGGTATAGTTCTGTACATATGAAATTGTACTGATTCACAAAGGTCTATAGGTATAGTTCTGTATATATAAAATTGTGCTAATTCACAAAGGTCTATATAGGTATAGTTCTGTATATATAAAATTGAACTGATTCAGAAGAAAGGTATAAAGTATATAGTTTTACTCAGTATTCTGATTTACAGTAAAAATATATTGTACAATTTTATATAACTAGCAATGTAGTGATGTACAGAAAAGATAAGTTGTAAAATTTAGTATACCTAGAAATGTAATGATTTACAGAAAAGATATAAAATTTTGTATAACAGTTTATTGATTTGCAGAAAATATATGTAAAACAATTCTGCATGATGTACTGATTTATAATAGAGTCACATATTATGTGTATTTAACTTGCATGAATTCAATTAAAGGTGCTTGGCCAAAAAAAAAAAAAAAAAAAAAAAAACAAATAAAAAAAATCACCATATCCACAAAATTCCATCCACTGTGCACAGTGAGTAGGTCAGCAATAATCATGAATCCACTCATTCCCTCAGTCAATCTGAGTTCTTGTATGCCTGTCACAGTGTCAGCATCTCACTGCAGTATATAGGCAGTTTTTATATTTAATTATCTCCTAGATGGAAATCACCTACTTAAGCTTTAAATGTTGCTCAGTTGAAGGAGCAGTGATCTGCTGAAGAAAAAAACTGCCTGTCTTACTGAGAGATGATATGTGACCATCTGTGATGGTTTCAGTTGCTTTGTCCCAAGGCTAGTTTAGTGCTAGCATGGAAAATATAAGGTGTGTGTATGTGTGGGGGGTGGGTGGATGGGAGGGTGATCATGTTGGTAAAAATGACATTTTGGCTAAAATAGCATCAGGAAACATTATTCACCATTTCCTTTAAAGAACATGTTTTAATGTTTCCTTGAAAATAGCATTAAAATTAATTTAATGCACCTACCCCTCTTTGAGTGTTCAAAAAAAATTGCAGCAAGTATTACAAAAACACCAACTTTGCCCATATGTCACCCCTCAGCTGACTTATTATATATCACCAAAAATGTCATTCCTTTCTTTGTTAGAAACAGGGGTTTCCAAGGAGCTAAAGTTAAAATAGAAAGCCAATGAGAGCTCTGGAAATAATAGCATACCTGTAAACAATCGCCAGGTACTTCACAAAATCCACCCAAGCCAATGACAAGTAAAGCATTTCAAAGATGGCAGCCATGAGCAATGATCATAAGATGAAAATATTTGTTGACACCCTTAATCACTCAGCTTGAACAGGCAAGAGTTTAGATGGAAATGACACATGGTGTAGGCAGCCTGATTTTTGATTACTTTGGATCATCTGGACATAGTGACGCCGCCTATTTTGACGAGTGATAGAGATGATGCTGATATGCACGTGGTTTCACTCACCAGCAAAGCCAAAGCACGCAGTGATATAAGCACAGATTCATGATTTGATTCTGATTTTGATGTACCTCTTATTATACTCTATATAGTTATTTTTACTCAGAAAATACTCTTTTAGTATAAACATTTAAGACCTTGCCTTTTTATATAAGGGCAGTGTAGGCTCAAGATAGCCTGCTACCAAAAGATCTATTGATATGGCAACAGCATGCATAAATGATTAATATCTACATTTGAGCTGTTTCACATAAACAGAATACTGACATTTTTAATAATAACATTTTTGTACTGTAAGTGCCAAGGCTTTATTGATATTTTGTGTAAATTTTATGACAAAATATTTTTGGTTGATATGAAGCTGGTTTTGAATTTTTATAACTTTTAAACTACATTTTCTCAAAATGTTTATTACATAGATATCAAAAATTATTTGTCCAATTTTAAAACAATTTTCACTATAGTTTTCAGCATTCAAACCTCTATTTAAGCATCTAAAAAACTAAAAATGGCTTATTGGGACAATGTGACTGATGCTGTGGAGGAGGGTCGCATATTTCATCATGGACATCTATACAAATCATTCATTCATTATGTGGGCAACTTCTACTAATCTCACTGTAATTCTGACTATATACAATTTTTATATGCTCAAATCAGACTGCAATCCCTATGTAAGATGTGATTCCACTGTAAAGTTATATTACACAATTATGCACATCTAGCATTTATATTGATTTACAATAAATGTACAATTGTACAATGAAAAATGTATGTGTGTATATAAAAAAGGTGAATGGACCCATAATAAAGAAGACAAGATGTGAACATATCCACAATGAATGAAAAGGAAGAGATATCTATGGACCTGCAATGAATGAGGATAAGACGCACGCACACACACACACACACACACACACACGTGCCAACAAAATTAAGTTTTATACTGATTAATTTTACCTCATCAGTACCTGGTACTGACAGTTATGTAGCCCTAGCAGATTCTCATCTTATACTGTCTGCAATTATTCTCATTATAATAAATCACAATTTTCTATTTAAAAAAAATATATATAGAAACCATTTTTTAAATTTATAGTTATTTCTTATTAGCATGAATAAGTATATGTATTTAATTCATAACTGTACTTTTACTATTTGTATTATGTCACACTAAAATCAGGAAATACAAGTTAAAAAATGCATTTGATATTTATATTACACTTACTAATACTATGATTATTTGTTAAAATGAGCATACATATCTAAAAATCAACAAAAAGATTCTTAAGAAAAAATGGAATTCTTTATATATCAGCCTTGAAGAGAAAATATTCATATAATTTTATGTAATAATTCTAACACTGAATAGAAAAACAATAAGAATGTAACACTTAACTGACCAGGATGCACATTATATAAAAGACCATCAAGATGGGACAATTAATAAGTCACAAACCTGGGGATGCAACTCTGCCAAACTTGCTTAATATCATTTTCTTTAGATACTTCCATTCTAACATTCTTCTCAGAATTGAAACAGTTTGTCTTAAAATACAGAAAAGTAAGAGCATTTTCAGAAATAATCTTACCATTTTCTAGCACTGCAAAGATTCAGCATGTACTCATCCTTATTGCTTGTAAGCATGTGGTTTGCATTTTCCATCTCTGGGTTTGAAGCCACAACCTTTGCTCCACAGATTTTAGCAGCATAGTTCACTCTTAATTTTGGACTGGCTGGCACTG
Source organism: Sinotaia quadrata (assembly GCA_028829895.1). NCBI lineage: Eukaryota > Metazoa > Mollusca > Gastropoda > Architaenioglossa > Viviparidae > Sinotaia > Sinotaia quadrata. The sequence goes on along the minus strand of CM054180.1, from coordinate 47,399,650 downwards.
TGGCTGTTTGACCATCTGCCTCACCTTTCATGTGAAGAGACAATTTTATTTTATAAATTCACTGTACACATTGAAATGTTAGGACTTATTGCAGTTTCATATTCTTAAACAATCTTTACCTACGGACTAAAGTAAATTCTTTCATTGTTTTATAAATATTTAAACATTGTCTTGCTATTTTTCATAATTATGTTTTGTGACAGTCTTTAAAACATGAATTTTTAACATAACAGATGCTGTCTGGGAAAACCTTGCTAAAGAGAAAAAAATTCAAATGTGGTTGTTTTATAATTTATTAAAGTTCAAAATCTCATGTTTATTTATATTTATTTAAATAATTTAATTTGTCAGAAAGTTTTTTTTACTATACATTTCTTTTTCAAAGTACATACCTTCCTGGACTATCAAAGGGGAGTAAACGACTACAAATGGCTGTAGCGCAAAATCAATTTTAGTGACTGTAGCTGGGTTTTCCCAGAGAGCATCACACATTATAAACATGGCTTGCTATTTTTAGCAATTTTAGCGACTGTAGCCAGGATTTGCCAGAGAGCATCACACATATATATATATATAAAACATGACTCGCTATTTTTCATAATTAGGGTTTGTAACAGCTTATAAAACATGTTTTTTAAAAATCTTTTGTTTTATATATTAAACACGACTTGCTATTTTTCATAATTAGGGTTTGCAACAGCTTTATAAAACACGCTTTTTTAAAATCTTTTGTTTTATATATAAAACATGACTCGCTATTTTTCATAATTAGGGTTTGCAACACTCTTTAAAACAGACATTTTTCTTTCAGAAAGAAGCAGCCAAAACTGTTAGAATTAGGGTATGTGACCAAAAATTTATTTATACCATCTAATCTGCAGTGTTCTGACCACTTTCTCTGCATGTTTTTTTCCCCAAAATTTCAAGATAAACTAAATGAAATGTATTATTTTCATGTTATTTATTCAATGGAGGAGGAATCCAGTTAGGAGATTAAACAAGATAGCCCCTAATAGTTTCTTTTAATACTTAAATACAGTCAAGTCCGGATATGTCGAGGGCCTAGGGGTTTGCCAAAAAGTGTCGAGATAACTAAAGATCGAGATTACAGAAAACCAATATGGCGGCAATATATTACAGTACTATAACATGCGCTTGACATTTCTTTATGTACATGATGTGCGTTAATGAATGAGAATGTACATGCACGAGTTTGGTGATTTTTTACACAACAGTGTTGCCGCAATTTGTTTGATGACGCGATCGGCATGCTATAAAAATGTACATACATGTACGTGTTTGCTAACAACAAAAGGTTTATGTACACGCGGTAAATATGGTTTCTGTACAAAGTCTAAACTGCTTTGTTGCTTTTTGCCTTTAACATTCTACTTGAAAACAAATGCTTCAATATTACATATAACGTGCTTGAAATTTCTTTATGTACATGATGTGCGTTAATGAATGAGAATATACATGCACATATTTTTGATTATTTAACAGAACAACGTTGCCGCGATTTGTTTGATGACGTGATCGGCTTGTGTACATGTACATTGTTTGCTAACAAGAAAAGGTTTAAGTGCACCAACTAACAGCAGAGATTTACCAGAACATGTATACAATAAAAACGTACAAATCTTTCATTATATTCTCCAACATTGCAAACACAAAGATCGTTCACAAAATCACAAAAAATCTGCGGGGTGTACAGTGTACGTGTAGTTCGTTTTTTTTTACAAAAAGCTAACCAAGTATCAAAATTAAAGTTGCGAGTCATTTTGTGTGTGTGTGTGTGTGTGTGTGTGCGTCTAAGGTGGAGGGCAGGAGGAAGGGGGGTGTCGAAGCCGCCTCTAAAAAGTACATGTAGCGGTTACTTCAAAGGTAACTTTAAGAGGTGTAAGCCAGTTGAAGAGCAACAGTGTGCCTAGTTTGCCCTTTATTGTTAGCGAGATGGCGAAGTGGCATCGGTAACTAACTTTTTCAAAAGCCGACGAATAACTGATTTTAAGTGGTGATTCGGGCCCTCTTTTGTGCTAGAGATACAGTACATTACAAAGAAAGAAACAAACAAACAATCAGACATTGTATTAGTGTTCGGCAATATAAAAGAATCGCCATTACTGATAAGAAAATGTTAACAAAGAGGGAAGTTGGTCCACCGTCCATTCTCGATACATGTATGTACCGTACATGTATTCTCCAACATTGCAAACACAAAGATTGCTCACAAAATCAAAAAAATCTGCAGGGTGTCAAAGTTCGTTTTTACAAAAAGCTAACCAGTATCAAAATTAAATTCGCGAGTCATTTTGTATGTGTGTGTGTGTCTGTCTGTGTGTGTGTGTGTGTGTGTTTCACTCACACACATCAAAAGCCGCAATAGACCTTTCATCTTCATGATGTTCTCGTCTTGATTTGCTTCTTGCCTCCCGGTGCGTCTAAGGTGGAGGGCAGGAGGAAGGGGGTAAAACAGATCGCACATATTAGGCGCACACCCTCAACAGCTCTCGGTCAGTGGGGGGGGGAGGGGGCCGAAGCCGCCTCTGAAAATATCCTACAAGCGGACAAGCGGTTACTTCAAAAGTGGGCTAACATAAGTTCTGAACCAGTTGAAGGGCAACAGTGTGCCTATTTTGCCCGTGGCAAACACCGCGCCCGATTAAGAAAACAATGCCTTTCTTAAGTTTAAGCTGCAGTTTTTAACAAGACATGGTCATTTATTGTTAGTGATTAGTCAGCAGTAGGGTCGAGATAACCAACTTAAGTGGCGATTTTGGCACTCTTTTGTGCCCGAGATACTAGGGTTCGGCAACATAAAAGAATCGACGTAACCGATGAGAAAATGCTAAGACAAAGAGGGAATTTGGCGGTTCCACTTCAAAAATGTCGACTTACTAGGGTTGGCAAGTTAACCGATGCCGAAATAAGTGGACTCGACTGTAAATAAATTTTAATTTTTTAATTGCCTAATCATTTCATAATGACAATAACTTCATTTAAAAAGAACACATTCACAGTTATTCATACATTTAAATTTTTTATTAGCATTAACTTGATGTTATTCAAGAAAATTAAATATTATTCCATTATAACCTTTGTTATAGATTTATTTATATAGATTTTGTATGTCTATTGAATACTACTAATACACAGACCCTCAAAGCTCACTTTTTCTTTTTACTAATTACTGATAATACTAATACACAGATCTTCAAGGCACATTTTTTCCTTTTACTAATAACTGATAATAATACTAATACACAGATCCTCAAGGCACACTTTTTTCTTTTAGTACTGACTGATAATAATACTAATACACAGATCCTCCAGGTACACTTACTAATGACTGACTGATGCTCTTGTTTCTCTTTCTCTTGTTCCTCTAGTACCTTCTTCCTCCACTCTTCAAAGGAAGGAAAGTCTGCTGCACTGAGTCTTTTTTCTCCTTCATTCTCAGACTCAGATTCAGTATTTGGTGCTGACTCCATGCTTGAAGGCATACTAGCCTGTGTAGGCAAGGGAAGTTGTTTCTCATCTATGGTTCCAATCTGATCTTCAGGCAAAGGTTTAGTGTACAGACCAGCAGTTGCAAATAGAGACTCTGGGCCATCTAGGGGAACATCAATCTCATCCTTTTGTGAATTATCTACTGATTTATCTGCAACACTATACATTTTAGAAAAGACTATTATTAGTATTAAGATAATTAAAACAATGATCAAATTTATATACTTATTTTTCTACAACACAGATAATTAAATGACAGTATGATTTTTAAAAGGCAATATATAAAACAATATATTTAATCCACAGATTTCTAAGATTGTACACACCTTAAAACACTTAAGATGATTATATGATTTATCTACCACAGTACCAGTCTTTATTTCAAAGACCTTAATTCACTTAAAGCAATTTTATTATATATGTACTGGTTTTCCTACAACACTTCGTAAGATCTTAAGACTGATATGATTTAACTATTGGTTTCTCTATAATACTAAAACATTTTAAAAGCCCCTAAGATATTTAGGGCAATTATGTGATTCATCTACTGGTTTCTCTATAGCATTGAAACAATTCAACACTGCTTTAAGATACTATTGCTTTCTCTACACACTAAAGTATGTTAAAAGAGCTTAATATACTTGAAGTATATATAATGTAAATGAAAAAAAAACTTGATATACTACTGCATAATAATCTTGTACACTAACAATATAAATTAACCAATTATAAAAGAATTAAAGTTCCAACTTCACTATGACACACATGCTACAAGCTACAATTATTTTTTCTCCTACAAATGCTTGACTCTAAAGTAAATTTTTATAATAATAATCTGGCATATTTTATAACAATACAGGCATGGGCTTTTCACTTATTTTTTTCCCTGTTATTCTTCAAATATGAAAAATATGAGTGCCGAGAGTTATCTCTCCTCTTTTTAAAGAATCAATCAGAATTTATGTTACAAATCCATGCAGATCTTGCGGAATTCTTTAAAATAGTACCCGAAAACGCAAATTTGACTTTTTCAGCTGTGTCAACCCCAATGAGAAATTTACAATACAATGAGAAACTTACAATACTTATATCAAAGTTTATGGATACAATAATAAAGTTTAAAAAAAACTTTTAAAGACAAAACATAACTTTTAATTTTTATATTAAAATGGTTAGTTTAAGTTAAATGTGAAGAAAACTACTGTGCAATAAATTTCAGTAAAATTGCATGTGAAAGTGATTTGTCCCCTGTAAAACGGCATCACTGAGACAATCTACTGTTTTAAGAGCAAAAAGGTGCATACACATTAAGCTTAAAGTTACAAGGAAAGGTACAGGTTTACAGCCAATTAATTGTTGCAAAATTCTTAATACTGCTTTGTTGATTGCACGCTTTCTTTCTTGTTTAGGTTCTTCTACACTGTCATCATTTTCCTCAGTTGGTTTCTGGACTCATGTTTGGTCATACTCAGCATCCTTGATCCAGTTTTCAGGTCTAAAGTTCCTTTCTTTGTTTGGGACAGGGTGTGAAAAGAATCTTCATGATATTGAATCATTCACCACTTGGCATGAAAAGAACATCAGCCAAGCAATGTAAAAGATAAGTGTTACCCCAAACATTAGTGTCACAGAATGTGTGTTCTATTTACAGTAGTATTCCAAGAGAACAGTTGCTTCAAGAGAATGAAAACTATAGATGAATGATATGATAAACATTTTGGGAGATTTTGCAGTTTAAAAAATGGACTTTTAGGGTAGGGTGTAGTAATGATTTTGAATTGTAATTGATGTGTATTTTTGATTGACTTGTTATCTATTTTCTTTTATAAATTCTTTTATTAATTTTTCACTCATCTTCATGTCATTCCTTGTCATCTTCACTTTATGTAAAATTCATCTTGTATTGTATGTACTGTCTCTGTTTTGTTCTATATTTAGTGAGGAATACTCACTTGGGGGCTTGTTGAGTCACCAGGAGGATGTCACTCAAATGTTGTGTTGTCCTAGATTTTAATATAATTAATATGTGGTAAACTTGACAGCACACATATCTGTAAAAGTTTTTCATTAGTATTCCATATTATTGATATTCTGATTAATCAATTTCCTCTTAGTTCAGTTTAAGTCAAATAACAGAGGTTTATATAATACACTTTCTGTACCCTAAATTCTATTAAAATACTATCCTTGCTTAAGTTCTATGTATATATTTTTTCTATACCAAGCTCTACTTACAGTTATAGTTATGGATCTAAGTACTAGTACTACATATATAATGTCTGTACCTAATTTCTTCAAATGTACTCTCTGTACCTAAGTTCTTATATAATGTGTGTATTTAAGTTCTACTGATAAACTGTCTGCAATTATGTATACATGCATACTGCTTGTAAATCGGTCTACTTATATATTGTTTGTACTTAAATTCTACATATGTATTGACTACTTAAATGCTAGGTTTATATTATCTGACATAAATTCTAATTATATACAGGGGAGTTGCATCTTATATCTATTTAACTTAGTCATCAACTGCATGTGTAAAGTCAACAACAACAATAAAAATAATACAGATAATTCTGCCTGTCTGTGCTAAACGAGTGAAAGACGCAAATCTACTGCTATCTCATTCTGGCTCAGTTTCAGCATTGCCTGTCAGCATCAGCATCTCATTGGGCTATATGTAATTCTAGTATTTAAAGAAACCCAGACATTTTTGTATATGACCCCTAAATGCAGCAGATGAGGAGATAACAACAAGTAAAGCCAGCAAGTTGGAATCTTCATAAATCTAAAAAGTATTCCAGGCAGCAAAACAAGTGAATGATTCAATATCTGAATATGATCCCCCTATAGAACAGAGCCTTAAAATCACATAGTATTGTTCTCACTCTCTGACATCCAAGCTTGGCACCATCATCTCTGGATCAACATAAAGAAGTGATGATGTCACAAAGGAGAGAAACTCATCATCCTGATGCATATAACATCCATATTCACATATCATCATTCATAATGGTACTGTGGTTTTCATAATCATAATTTTACTATATGCAATGTTTACCTTATGTGCTGATGTCAGAATGTTAACTCTGCATAAGATGCAATTCCACTGTATGTTTAGTACCCAAGTTAAACAAATATACTTCTGTAATACTACTAGGTTTTACTTATACAATGTCTGTACCTGCTCTGAAGGGTTGCAGAAGAGGACTGTGAAGTGGAAGAAAACTCAGCCTCTGATGCTGAACTAAAGGCTTCTTGTTGCACTTTGGCTCTGTCTGCTTGTGCATTAGTGGAAGCACCATTGGTAATGTCAGGAATATTTGGACCCGAAGAGTCAAAGCTTTCTTGTTTATCTTCAGCTATCTTGTCTTTGTTATCTTCACTATTTGTTACATGTTCAGAGCTGTGAACAGATAAAATATATAAATCTTCTTTATATGTAACACTCAATCTTCACTATTTGTCACACAGTCTTCATTATTTCAGTATTTATCTTTCCTTAGAAGAAGCCATTGATTTGGCAATATTACATATAATATTAAAAATAATCTTCACTGATATATTAATTCTGTAGGGTCTCAGAATATGAACAAGTTCCCTTCTTAAGGATCTTCATAATCCAATTTTGAACATGTAAATATTTGTATGTGCCCATTAATGAAACATTAGCAAAAAATAATACTTTGAAAACTGTTATTTTACCAAAAATAGGCTCATTAATATGACGGAATAGTAAAATACATTAAATTGCAAAACACAAACAATTCAAACTAAAAATGTTAATATCATGGAATCTCTACCTTCAGCATATATATATATTAAAGCATTGTCTACCTAAAGCTGGAAGTAGGGTAATATATATATATATATATATATAGAGAGAGAGAGAGAGAGAGAGAGAGAGAGAGAGAGAGAGAGAGAGAGAGAGAGAGAGAGAGAGAGAGAGAACAAATAATGATGCATTATGGAGTCTCTATCTTCAGCATTTATATTGGCAGTTTTGGTTAATAATGATGCATACCTTATTAAGCTATGGCAGTTTTGGTAAATAATGATGCATCATGGAATCTCTACCTTAAATTAAGCATATACATTGGCAGTTTTGGTAAACAATAATGATGTATCATAGAAATGGACAAATTGCTGCTGGTGTTTTTTTCCCAACACTTCTAAGAACTGGTGTATTGAACAGACACTATTTTTCTTCATAAATTTCTTTGTAACACCTAATAGCTTCAGTGAGACCTCTATATGCCTTGGTGAATCTCTTGGTAATAGAATCTTACTTTTCAAATGTTGCCATCACTGCTTCAACTAGATGAAATGCATCAGCTAATACTTTAAATGTATATTACTTTGGTTCTGGAGTTTCAATATTATTTTCAATTCCTCCTAACATCTAACATCAGGTCTTCACTTCTGAGTTCCCTTGAAGGCAATTCTAGTACTGCTATGATTTGATTTTTTTTTTTCAAAACACTGCTCACATTTGCTGCCATGACCTTATCCCAAGAACAGGCAATTTTTTTTAATGGCACCATAGATAGAGTAAGAATTCCAAAATTCCTTCAAATTTCTTTCTCCACCTTAAAATCACTCTTAAAACAATGAAAGCCAAATAATTCCAATATGTTATACAAATTACAAATATAAGCACTTCTATTTAAAGTAAAATATAAACTTTTTCTTGAGGAGTGGAAAATAGCAATAAAAGCAGTACATGTTTTAAGATAAATTCAGTTTTAGATGGCTTAAAAAAAAAATTAAAATCAATCAATCAAACTGGACTAAAAACATCTTTAAATTTTTTTCATTCTTAGCACAAAAGCAAGACATGTTCATCATCATCATTTATTCTAGTATTATTGAACATTTATGCTGTTTATTTAGTCAATTAAGACTAATATTTTCACATCCTATGTATCTTTAGAGTGTTAATATGTCATTTTAATTAAATGTTGTCTGTAATTAATAAACTACATTCTAATTTCTATGTACCTCTGCAGTATTAATATAACATTCTGAATTAAATGCTGGTTGAACATATAAAGAATCATTCACATAACCATCCACCCTGTGTTAGTTGCTATGGGCCAACCCATTTATGTGCACACACACTCAATACATGATCCCTTACTATATACTTCTAATACTATAGAAAATAACTTTACATTTTCAATTAATACTAATATAGGCCAAATAACCCTTTCTCTGCCTAAAATAAAACTGATACTAGTTTAATGTTTATAAAAAGAACCTTTCAATATTTTAAAAATTTTAAAGTGGTCTTAGGAAAGCAAAACACTCATTTAAAGAAAACTGTAAGTTACAGTGACAAATTGCTAACTGTGGTTTATTCCTAAAAATACCAAAGAAAGGCAGGAAAGTTATATTCATTCCTTTAAAAAGCCAGTAAATGAATAGTGATTTATTGGGGTTTGTTTTAATTTTTTTAAAATACATTTTATTTTAATTAATCATATATCTAAACATTTTCTTTTTCAGACAAATACTAAAACTCTACTATTTATACAAAAGTATCTTGATGTTTAGTCTATAATAAAATGTTATTTCTTTAGTACTATTGGAAGCAGTAGTATGAGAGGTCATAAGTTTAACTATACATACAATAGTTCAATTTGAATTAGGAAATCAAAAATTCTTAAATAAATCTGTAAATCTAATGAGATCTTAAAATAGTAGAACTGCAAGTAAAATTGCATTTCCAAATATATACGGTAGATATAATTTAAATCAATTAATTCAAACTCAAATGTAAGTGAAATCAATTCCAACCAAGAGAAAATTACTACCAGAAATTACATTCTTCTCACAAATCTCAGTTGTTACCCAGATGAAAAGTAGAAAAGGAAAGCTTTAACACATTTACAAGACAACGACTGTCACCTGCTACTTTTTTTATGGCGCATTCACTTTACTGATTACCACAATGTGAACCGTAGCAATACAATTAAAAGCATGACAAACATTTTGTAAAAATGGAGCTGACAACACTTTCAAGGTCATCACTGTAAATGCATACACACACAGTGCTTTTCTTAAGGAACAAAGGTGAAAATCTGTGGCACATTGTGTGATACACTGAGAATATAGGGAAAGGTTATCACTGTAAATGCATGCACACACACACATACACACAGTACTTTCTTCAAAGAACAAAGGTGAAAATACTGTGGCACAGTGTGTGATACACTGAGAATATGGGAAAATTGCTCAAAAACATCATAAATAAAGCAGGTGGGGATATTCCCTAGAAAGGAGGGGAATATGTACTTATAAGTTTGTGTATCAGTGTATGTGATGTAAAGGTAGGTGTGTGTGTGTGTGTGTGTGTGTGTGTGTGTGTTAGTGTTATCAATATATATATGTTTACTGTGCAGAATTACACTTTTCAACACATTTTAACTGTATTAATATATCAGATGGAATGTTTTGAAGAAATACCACATTTTTATATATTAAGGAAACAAAATAACAACAAAAATGCAATGAAAGTGCAAACACACATACACACTCACTCCTTCTCTGAAATACTTCTTAGAAAGAAAAGAAAAACAGTAACTTGCTTTATTTGCAAAGGTAACTGACAGACATTATATTTATAATAAAGTTAACATCCAACTCAAGTCCAGCTTTTTAGTCTAGAGATATATGGTCAAGTGAAACTGTAATTTGCAGGTACAAATATATATATATATATATATATGTATGTATGTATACAAATACTTATTAATTTGCATTGCTGAAGACTGTCTAAATGCATTTATCTACATGAAGTGAAGAAGTAATCTTGTATTTTACAATAACATAACTTAATTAACTAGCATTACTCTTATAGGACATCTATTAATGAAGAATATATGTCGTCCAAATTTAACTGAAATTTGTCCTATTATCAAAATTAACAAGAAATCTACAATTAAACTAATGTACAGGTGTGTTATAATACCCCACATGGCAAAATAATGTGCGACAAGCTATAAAGTATGAGAAACACTGGCCTAGACAATAGCTAGAAAGATATCTATGTTACTTGTTAGACTGATTTCACTACCTAGACCATAGCTAAAAAACACAAATAATTATACAAGATAGAATATCAGGCACTGATATCACTGCCTACTCCTATACATTCATAGCTGTCAGCTTAGACCTTGTCATGATATCTAGACACTCATAGCACTGTCAGTCTAGATCCTCATCTTGCTGACTATCTAGAGTTTAAGGGGTAGGGATGTACAAAAGTTAGAAAAAAATTGAAAAAAAATATCTATGTGGATTGATTAGGCCAGTCATACCTAGAGTACATACACTAATGTTAAACTTTAACTAAGCCTACACTTGTACAATTAAAATAATTTCAGCTTTCTTACTTTTTTAAAATAAACTATATTTAGATTGTTGAAATGTTAAATAGGCCTAATTATTTAAACAGACAAGTAAAACTGTGGAACATCAAGGTTAGAAGTGAAATAGCATCTTTGCAATGTTATGTAAATACTGATAATCTTCCTTGATTTTTGTAGTGACCTAATTCAACATCAATTTATGAAGAACGATCAAACATCTATCTATAAAATTAAAGTAAAATAATAGCATTGCCAAGTATGTAATTCATCTGTCTTATCTTCATAAAACTTTGTATATTTTCTACATTTTATGTTGATTGCAATGTGACTGCTCGTTCCTAGTTCAAGAGCACAAGCATATGACAGACTCACTACTCTGAAAAAATGATGGAAACAAACTTCTAATCATATTAAACTACATAATAAAACTATAACCCCTTTAAAGAATAGCAACTAAAGTACTCATCTAAATCAATAATGCAGTATTAAATTTAGTGTAAACTTAGTGATTTCACTTCGGAATTTGCCTAGGGAAGCACACTCGATATATGTTGTAAGAATGAGTGATTAGGATAGCTCGCATTTGATTGGATTGCATTTGTCTCACAGGTCATGAGTACACTAATGGATTAACCCCATATCTCAGTCGAAAGGGTATGAAAAGATCTTTCATTCAAAGATCCTTAGGCCTATGTTTCATCAAGCACCTGACATCAGTTCTAAAAATAAAAATGGGTCACAGCTTGAGCTGCAACCAGCAGTGATGAAGGGGAACAAAACCTCGACACTTCAATTAGGCTAGATCAAATAATAAATAACTAGGGGGGGCATTTGGCCAGACTGTAATACTAGCTAGACCTTATCTGGCCTAAAGGCCAGACTTTGCCATCCCTGTCCTAAACCAAAGCTAGAAAGACACCTAAACTGGGCTAAAGTCAACAAGTGGAGGAATGTTAGATTGATCTCTCTACCTAGAACATTAGAATAGAAAGATGCCTATAGTTATACATGATAGAATGCTATGCTTTGGTGATATGAATTTCAATATTTAAGATGTAAAGATATTAATGTATTCTATAAGAAAAAATACTTATATATACTCTCCAGCACAAAATAAAAACACAAACACAAAAAACAACTCTTTCAGAATTTGTTAAACATCTTAAAACAGTTAAACTTTAAAATGAACGAGTGAAATAAATCAGACTGCACTCAAATTAATAACTAATGGTATATTATTATAAATCATACAGTTTATTTAGTTTTCAAAACTTTTAAATGTTAAATAGATATCATACCTTGTAAAGGAATTAGATGTTGTGTGGTCCTCAAATTGCTTCAAAACATTCTTGACAATGACATCTTCATGCAACAGCTCATCAGAGCTCTGCATCAGTTCTTCAGTCTGTGTCAAGTTTAATTAAATTTTAACATAGTAGATTTATAACATTTATTTAGTGTGTCAAGTCAATAATAGTTTAATTCAAAACCAGAAATAATATATCTTAATTTGTCAATGAAATAGTAATTAATGGTAAATACATTGTGAAATGTGATAAAGTATTGAATTCATATTGCATACAACTTTTATTTCTTTAATGTAGATTAAAACTTTTTAATGATTCAATCCCATTATTTTCTGGAAAATGAAGGCTTTTCTCTAACATTTACTGTTCCTTTCATTATTATCAACCTACAAAAAGAAAAAATGCCATTCATTCCTGTACTACCTCAAATTAAAATTTTATCATAAGAGTAAAACTAAAAAAAGTAAAACGAAGAGCAGTAAAATATGTATTTCATTTTATTTAAATGTATAGGGTATATTTCATTTTACTTATAGGTATAGTCAAAGCAACATCATTTTCATAAATATTACTTAAGTAATTCAAACATTGTAATATGGAATTTGTAATCTGGGGTTAGAAATTACAATAAACATAAATTTTTATTTTACAGAAGTTAGCAAAACATAATGTACTTTTCATTATATAATCTTTTCTTTGCCACAATTGCTTTTTAAAAATAACAAAGAAATATATTTTAAAATAGAAAAATTTCATAATTAAATCAAACCAATAAATGTGTAAATAGATTTTCTACCAAACACAAGCATATCAAGAATATGTTCACAAATGTCATACTCCACTTTAGTTTTAGTAACTACTTCTGCTTCTACTTCTATACATACTATTATCTATAAGGCATATTTAGTTCAAATTTGTTCAATTCAAACAATTTCTCTGGCCTCAAGCAGTTTGAATTAAGTAGTTCCACTGCACAAGAAAACTTTATTATTTCTGTGAGAGGAATTAAAGACTTGTTTATCCTACTAAAAGGCTTAAACACATATCAAACATACAAGAGTGATACAAATAGTAAGAAATCTTAAATTCTGTAGTACTAAATTATGAGACACTTATCCATAATTGTATGTGGTGTGTACATACTAATTATTAGTGCCTGTATAAACTATATGTCAAACATTATTAGAGTTAAATAAACTCTATTCATAACTTTCTATCAGCTGGAGCTACTAACAATATAACATCTTTGTATTATTCATTAGTGCTGCAAGACTTCCTTAACTTCCAAGAGTCGCTGTCTCTCTCTCTCTCTGCAGAAAGTTAAAACAGCCTCAGATCACTCCAAGAACCCTTCACACTACCTCTACTCCTTACAAGTTACAGTACACTAACTTCTGTTCACTACAGAATCTTGCTTTAATGTCTCATTGTTCTGCTATGTTTCATTTACTGATTCCAGTCTGGCAGAGTTGTCCAACCTCAACCATTTTTATACACAACTACAACATAGCACTTTTTTTTTTGACATTCATATTCTTAGCATGCACCCAAACATAATCATATTCTTTCTCATCTATTAAATCATCTGGAAAGAACCACCCTCAGAATTTTAGATGCAGTTTTCATACCATAATATTAACAGTAACAGCTTTCATAAAAACACATTTTTCACCTAGAACACCAGTTTTTACTATCATAATATTCCCAGTTTATTTTCTTTATTTCACACTAGCAGAAAAAAACCAAGCTGCCCTCTATAGAAAGCAACTGAAAATGAATAACACAATTACTGAATTAGTTTCATTGCTTATTATGTCCAAGGAGTTGATCTTGATCACTTATGTCCATCCCAGGGTAGATCATGTTTCCTGGGCAAAATTTCAGTTTCAGGGGGCTGTCAATCATATTAAAAGCCTATTTTATCAATGTGAAGAGGATGCCATCCAGGGGCTAAGAGCATATTATGACCTAAGTATGTCTATCCTGAGGGTAAACCATGCCTCCAGGCAAAATTTCAGCTGTCTCTGTCTCTCCATGTGGATGAATCATGTTAATCCAGGCCTCCCAATGTCCATTTAAGGATAAAACTTTAGTTTCTCTCTTCCTGTGGCTGTGAATCACATTAATAGTCTATCTTATATGTGGATGGAGGGCACTTCAGGTACCACGGTGAGAGTCTATGATACCTTCATATATACATCTTGGGTGTAAACTATGCCTCCATGTAAAATTTCAGCTTCCAGGGTCTCCCCCTGTGGCCATGAATTACATTAATAAACCATCTAATTTTGTGCAGTGATGTCTTGTGGGCTGACCCTGAACACCACACACACATTTCCATCCCAGGGTAAACCATGCTAAATTTCATCTGCCTAGCTCTCTCCCTATGGTCTTGTTTTATTTATTAGAAAATTTCAGGTGCCTAGCTCTCACCCTATGATCTTGAATTGAACACAAAGTACACTTGTTTTCAGTTTTAGTTTTTTTAGATTTTGTTCACCTAAGTGTGTTATAAATATAAGCTACATCTGTTAATATGTACTTGTGGGCTATGTTTACTTTTGATATGCTAGTATTAATCTAATAAACAGAAACAGAAAAAAATGTACAAATAATTTGACATTAATGATTGTGTGCCTCTGAACTGTGAAAACAGCAAGATATAATTATAATTAGAGATCACTAAATTATGCTTTGGCTATTCATTTTTATTATATTATATGCACTCACCTGACCATGGCTTGAGGCTGTTTGTAAAGTGTCAATTGTGTGTGTGTTCTGCTGCCTCTTAGTCACACCTTTATCATCTATCTTTTCATGGTTTAAATAGTCCTCTTCACTGCTACTAGACTGAACTGACCAAGGAACATGCTCTTTTGTGGTTTCATGGCTGGGATATTCTTGAACAACAAATCCTGCTTGTCTTGGGTCAGTATAATCATGAACCACTGATTCAGAGTGCTTTTGATCTGGATACCCATGGACCAATGACTCACTCTGATGTTGAGATTTGACCAGATTTTCATGAATATCTGACTCTACTTGATGTTTGGAGTCTATGGAAGAGTCAAGCACCATCTCCAGCTTAACAGTTGTGGAGTCTGCTGCAACTGTTTCCTCAGACTGTTTTTCATCATTTCCACAGCTTCATTCAGACACAGAAAAGAGGCACAACTGATCTAAACATTAATTATTAATATATAATTTTATAATTAATTAAAAATATAAAATTATAAATAGATGTAATTTAATCTTGCTTGAGGCTTATAAATTAACATTGAAAACACATGAGTGGTAATGGGGAAGAAAGGTGTAAAATTTCAAGTGCAAAACACACTACAAGTTCAAGCTTGTATACTCATAATTACCTATCTATGTGTGTGTGTGTGTGTGTGTGTGTGTGTGTGTGTGTGTGTGTGTGTGTATGTGTGTGCGCATGTGCATGTCTGTTTAACTAAGGGGATGCTTCTGAATGATGATTTTATATAGGATGTTGGGAGTAAAGTGGTGTGTGTGGGTGAGTGGGGAAATGGAGTTAAAACTTGTCTTACATCTGTTACATTTACAGTTAAACACTTAACCTTGAATGTCTAGATGGACTTCAAAGTCCTAATCCAGTCTTCTTCCTCCACAGCTAATGAACACCATGTTTAGCAGTATAGCTTAGTGGAGTGCAGATGAATCTGCTCCTTCAATGTTCAATATGAATTTAATTATTTTTAAAATAATTTTATTTATTTATTTTTAAAAGATTTTATGTTGAGGATGACCTAGTATAAATTGTGTGTGTAGCTTGGCAAAGCAAACTTACCACATATTTGTTTCAGAGTTAAAAAGACTACCAATGTTTGCTAGGAGAGTATTTTGAATTAAGAGCTTCACAAATCAAAATCTTTATTTCTAATAAACTACATTTTTATATTTTGTTATTTCACTAAGTTAACTTTGGTGACTGATTTATTTCTGACTTTATTATTATTATTATTATTATTATTAAGCCCTTTTCCATGACTTCTCTTTGACTGTCATTTGTGAACCAAGATTCTGGGAGATCCAAAGTTATACAGATGATGTGGGCACTTCTGAGGAACACTGCTTTGAGTAGTGGGGCGAGTCTGTGGTTTCCAGGGAATTAATTCAGATAGCCTTCCAACTCAAATGTTATGTTCTCCAGGGTTCCTATCAATATAGGTACCACTTCTGCTTTTACATTCCACAATCTCTGAATTTCTAATCTGAGATCTGGGTATTTTTTAAATTTTTTTTCTTTTCTTTTGTTCCTATCACTTGGAACAGCAGCATGAATGATATCTGTTAGACTTATTGAGAACTACTATGTCTGGTCCAGCTTATCGTACATACTGGCCATGAAGAGGTTTTAGTCTCCAGATATTTGCTAATGCCTGTTTTGTTGTTTCTTCCATGTTTCTTTGTCTGTTGTAGGTTGGTATAATCGACTAATCTTTACTGTTTCTATCAGTGGTTCATCTTCGCTGTTATTCCAGATGTAGTCCACCAGGCCTATAACCTCTCCTTCAATGACATCTTTGATTTTCTTGAGACCTCTGCCTCCCATTTTCCGAGATAAATAGAGCTTTTGGGTGTAATGCTTTATATGCTATGAGTAGTTTTCATGTTTGTCAGTCTAGTTCATTTATTTCATTTGTTATCCAATCTATGATACCTCCAGTAGAGATGATTACAGGTACTGAGTATGCATTAAGGGCTTGTATTTTGTTAGCCTCATTTAACTTGGACTTCAGGACCTGTCTAATCCATTTTTCATACTCTCTCTTAACTTAGGACTTCATTTTGCAAATTTTCTTGACATTGTAGTATCCCCAGGTATTTGTGTTCCTTTTCCATTGAAACATTTTCTGATGTCGAATTGTAGGCCTTCTGTTGTTTTGATCCTACCTTTCTGAATGATTATAATTCTCCCACATTTCTCAAGGCCAAATTTCCTGATAATGTCCTCACTGCAGATCATGACAGTATTGATCAGCAAAGTTATGTCATGTTCATTTGTATAACTTCAGATGTCTATATACAATAGATGGTTGATAACCTGTCCAGTTTTCATTTTTGTCCTAATCCTGTTTTCTGGATGACTTGGCTTAGAGGATTTAGGGCAATGCAGAACAGCAGTGATGACAGAGAATCACCTTGAAAGATTCCACAGTTTATGTATGTCTACACTTTCTATGCTGTTGCAAGTGAGGGTGGTTTGCAAGTGATTCTTGAATTAGTTTCTGAACTGATGGTGCTATTTTGCACACTTTTATTGTTTCAAGTATCCACGAATGTGGAACTGAGTCAGAGGCCTTTTGATACTCAATCTGTGCCATTGCAAGGTTTGTTCTTTGTTTCTTGCTGTCAGTAACTATGGCTTCATCAATTGCCAATTGGTCCTTTGTTCCTCTGATAGCCTGGTCTAGCACCCTTTTGTTCACTGGTTAGAAGTTTGTTTATTTCAAGGTGAGACAAGATTTTATCAGATATAATTCCTGATAGTAATTTTCAAGTAGATGATAGACATGTATTTGGACAATAGTTGTTTGGTGTTATGCCTTTCTCTGGATCTTTCAGGCTTGTTTTTTCCCTTTACCATCCAGACTAGCAAGGTTTCTGGTTTATTTAATGTCTTGCTGTTGTTCAGCAAGTCTACCATGTAAGGAGGTAAGATGTTTCAACCAGAATATTTGTATTTGGTCTAGGCCTGGGGCTTTCCAGTTTGCCATCTTTCTAACCTTCTTCTTGATATCTTTTTCAATGACTGTGACATTACATTGTTGAGGTGTGTCTTTATGCTCATCTTTCAGTATTCTGATCCATCTGGCTGAGGTATTATGCATATTTGGATTGATCCAAATGTTTTCCCAGATCTTGGAGTAATGAATGTTTGGCAGGTGTTGTTCTGTTCTAAAATTTCATTTGACATTGTTATTGCTCATGCTACACTTAACTTGTTCACTAAAATCCTTCTCCTTTATGAGGACAATGAGCTTTATATTATTCTATTCTTACCTTGTGCGCTAAAATCCTTCTCCATTATGATGACGATGAGCTTCATATTATTCTAATCCATCTGGATATTTGATATTGTTTTATTTCTAATCCATATTAATAATTTTGTTTTCTTTATTAAATGCCTTTTAAAGTTATAAATATTGATTCCATTTCTCATCCTGTCACATTATGTCATAAGGACTTCATTCACAAAGGGAATTTGGGGGGGCTCAAGCTAGATTGAATATTATATATTTTAGCATAAGGCTAGATCAGGGGTGCGGCCCACATGTGACCCGAGACAGGGCTCTTTGCGGCCCCCGGAGGACTTTTGGATGTTACCATTATTATGAATGTAAAGCACATTATTTCATCATTTGTGTTGTTTTTTCCTACTGAGCCATCCATGTGGTGATCCTCCACACACTATCAATTGGAAATTTGGCCCTCTGGCCTAAAACGTTTGTGCACCCCTGGGCTAGATGTTTGTGACGCATCATTTCATTGTGCATCTCTTGTATTTATTTAAAAAGTAGGTACATGTGACTGGCAGACAGGTTAAGTTTTCCAGCAAGCAAGGGAGGAATTAATTAAAACATTTTATTCTTGCCTCATCTTCCTGCAACATCTCTATCTGTCTGCAACAAACTAGGAATTTTCAACAACAACATTAAGTCTGTCCTCCTCTATGGCTCAGAGACCTGGAGAGTCACCAACACCCTAACCAACAAACTCCAAGTATTTGTCGACGGCTGCCTTCTCAACATACTGAAGATCAGGTGGACAGACAAACTAAAGAACACTGATTTGTGGCAGCAAACAAACCCAAATCCCATCAATCAGCAGATTGCCAGGCATAAATGGCAATGGATAGGACACACCCTGCAGAAACCCCCAAAGGACATCACTCGGCAGGCTTTGCAGTGAAACCCCCAGGGAAAGAGACGGGTCGGTCACCCTAAGACCACCTGGAGATGATCCTGCAAAGAGGAAATGAAGAACTGCAACCTGTTGTGGGGTGAACTGAAAAAGGCTGTCCAGAATTGAGTGTGGTGGAAAACTGTTATTGAGGCCATTTGTTCCATGGGGAATCCAAGGAGATAAGTCAAGTAAGTCATCTTCCTGCATTTCACATGTAAATGTCACAAGGACATGTCACTGATATCTGTTAGTTATAGTAATACAGAACAGGTGATAAATATCCATACCCCTGTAAATGATGATTATATATTTGGCTTGGTGGATAAAGATTCAATTATTGTTTTTTAAGACATCAATAACATCATATCACGATCACATATATGATCATTATCATGCCTGAGAGACAGACAAAGCAGCAGACTAATATTGTAATAATGAGACTGAAGCATTACTGGCTACAAGTACAAACGAGACAACTAAGTACCAGATACATAAATGATGATAAAACTGTAGATATTCTGGTCACTTCAAAGTGAATATCCTCTCCATTTTCAAATTCTCTTCCACATTCGATCAGCATAGTGGCATTCCCATACAAAATAAACACTAGTCAGTGAGAAATCTAGCAATGAGAATTAATTACAACCTTCTCTCCATTGAAGCCATACAATACATAACATTGTGTTCATTAGTGTTAGCAAGATTACTCATTTACTGCAATACTCTTTCTAAGTTCTATCTGGTTCATTAAACTGACTGCTGCAGAAATTTTCTATAAAACACACACAACTGCTCTAATCACTCTAAAAGATCCCCAAACCCAACATACTACTCTTCTTCACTTCCTGCAATAATTGTCTTGTCACTCTGATCAGTTAATCATGTGACTAAATAAATCAATCTGTAATACTAAATATTAAGATGAAGAGGTGACTTATAGTAACTGATTTAATTAGCAGCTAACACTGGTCATACCATTTGAAAAGAGAGTAGAACTAGAAGGAGCCTCTATAAACCAAAAACAATAAAAAGAATTTTTAAAATGTCTTGCTTCCTACTAAAAAATAAAATTAATGTGAAAATGTGGAGGATACAAGATTTCCCATCACAACTGATCTTTAGTTTCTTTTATACTTTTGTGTCATAGGTTATATCTCTAAATATGCACCTATTAAATGTTGCATGTTTAGTTTTGTGTTACATATTTAACTGGTTTTTGTCATGTATATGTTTATTATTATGTGCTACTGTACATTTCATATTATCTTGTATCATGTGTTACAGCATATTTATTTAGTAGGGCCTAATGTATATTTAGCACTTCAAAAAATATTAACAAAAAGTGCTCTAACCACTTGTCAACACTTTTATTACAATGATGATTATTATGAAGTGTACTGATTTCTTCTCTTATTACTATATTAGATTCAGATGTTAAGATGATAATAAATTACATTCATTCTCTGTGTGAATTATTTATGTTCAGTAGACTATAATATGCTCTATTAAAACTTTGTTTCTAATACTGCTTTTACTGTTTTAGTGTGAAAGTTTTTATTGAGATTTTGAAAGAAATTAAAGAATTAAGAGAAATGCATAGACATCATAGTTTTATTAGTGTGAAGACACAGCTACCTTAGTGGTTGATTTCCTTGTTAGAAGGGTAATTGTTAATACTAGTTAGGAATTACCTTGAACATAATATACTTTTAGGCTACTGTTAAGTCGAGAATAACATTTAAAAGTATTGCCCGTCAATGGCACACTGTCAATGTACTACTTCGAAAATACAAATAATTCTAACATAAAAGCATAAATAAATAAATATGCATCTGATTGTACTGCGGTATGCAAACGGAGCAAGCAGTACTTTCCGGCTAGACTGCAGACGACTTTTTTTTTTTAATTTTGACTGAAAACAAAACACTTCCAACGTTCAACAAACTACATTAGGTGCGTTTACTTACCTCAAAAATCCTGCACTTACAAAGATTATTATAAAAAGATAAGGGGCTAACAGCATAGTTCATTGTTTTATATACGATTTCGTTTTTTTTCCACAAAACATGTATTGCACAGTTTCAAGCTCTTATTATTCGAAAGAACAGCTATAACACAGCAATCTTCTGTCTACTTCTGACGTGTACTTGTGGCTAGTGCGCATGCGAATAGGAAAATACTCCCGTCACTAATAGTTGTAAAGCGAACGCGAGGCTAGGGGAAATCCAATACACGATTTCATTCACAGTTGGACCGTGCAGTAATATTGTGGGTAATGGAAACTAGTTCAGCTACCTGAGGAGGATTTAATGAGTTCACCATGTAAGTGCTTTAAAATAAAGCCTAAAGAAAAGATGAAAGTCAGGAAAGTGGAAATACATGCTCAAATGTGTCGTTCTTTGAACAGATTTTCGAATTTTAACCATACTTATTGTCAAGCGCAGATAAGTAGGTCATCTTCGTGAATGTTGGACACCACTGTAGACATATCTGCATGCAACTAATTTTACTGCCTTGAATAGTTTTAATAAAGGCACCAGATTTATCGTTTTTATTTAAATTTGTTAGCATTCAAATTTCAATAAAAGTGTATTGCCTTTCATGTAGTTTAGTAAGTTATTAATTTTTATTAATTTTCATTTACATTTCGACTTGACATCCACGACTGTATTTTGAAGTTGCAAACACTTCACTGATCTAACTATGCCAGTGACAATAAGTTTTTTTTTTTTTTTAATCAATCGTACATTACCTATTATACTTATAGGGCTTTTTAAACATATTTCCGTGTTGAGTCACAACGTTTTTCACCTACCGGTACTTGTCACAAAACTTAATTTCTTTCACATTGATTAGTTTTAACTTATATCCTGTAGTTTTAATAAACTTAAGTTAACTTGGTGCTTTTTCTGTTTATTTTTTACCAGAGAAGGAATCATAATCCTCGTTCTGTGACTTTCTCCCAGGCAGCACTTGTTAAATCATCTCATCTCATATTACTGCTCTTTTTAGTAAATGCATTTAAGTGGGTCAGGATTTTAATGGAATTTATGCTTTATTTTAATTTGTTTTATTTAACTTATACCTATTCATGTTGTAAAACTTCATTCTGCTCAACTGGTGTCAAATTAAGACCATGTGTCGTTGTGTGTGGAGTACATGGCCTTTAACTATAACAGATAGGCCTACTGTATTGATAATGGGATTTTTACATATTACAATCCATTCACGGAAACATTATTTGAGTTCATTGATAATATTTGTATTAGATATAAGAATTTGATCCCATTGATAATACATAGAATATATGAATTTTAGTTTATTGATAATACTTATTGAAGTTATTCTAAATCCATGAACTGGATCTAAAAAAATTCTCATTGGTAATGCAAAAGAAAGAACTCTTTACACATGAATTTTATTTAATGCATTGCATAAAACATTTACTGGATATATGTGTTGGATATTTAAATTTAATTTTGTAAATAATATTATTCAATTATTTCTGCTCATATTTATATTATATTATTAGTGTGCAATTTTATAAATACAAAACTTACCTAACCATTAAATTTAAAGTATAGTAATACAAAACATACCTAGCCTTTAGACTAGAGTATAGTAATACAAAACATACCTAGCCTTTAGAGTATAGTAATACAACATTTACCTAGCCTTTAGAGTTTAGCAGTATATTATATTATTAAAATATAGTAATACAGAACTTACCTAATCTTTATAGTAATAAAAATACTTACACAACCTTTCTACTATTACTAATACTACTATACTAGTTGTAGTACATGGTATTATTAAAGATTATAGTACCAGTACATGGATTTATTTAAACTATTACTTTATTAGTTTATAGTATATGATATTATTAAAGTATTATATATAGTACATGATTATTATATTATTAAAGTATTATTTTATCCTGTGTTGATTGAAGGTGTGAATTTCTATACTTTCAGTAGACTTATTAAATGCATAAAAATAAAAAAAAATCTTTCTAATTTTCAGAATTTAATTTGAAGCTTTCAAAGAAGGAAAATGACTGCCATTCCTGACAAGGTACTTTTTTTTGTAAATCAAACTGTTACGTTGCATAAAGTAATAATTAATATATAGATTAAACTATCAGCTTCTTAAGATGATAAATTATTTTATAAATCAGATAAAATTACTCAGGGCAGTAAATTATTTTGTAAATCAAATAAATTACGGGTTGTGGTATATCATCAGGGTGGGTATGAGACTATTTTAAAAAAAATAAGAACATAGAATGAAAGTGGCTTGTCAGTAACACCATACCCTCTACTAGTACTAGTACAAGTAGTAGTAGTACTACTCCTTCCTTTTTCCACAATAGAGGTATGGGTTATCAAACAACTTTCAGTCTATTTCACAGTTGAAGTACAGATTTCCAACCAACTTTTAGGCTATTTTACAGTTGAAGTACAGGTTGTCAAGCATCTTTCAGTGAATTTCACAATTGAAACACAGGTTATCAAGTAACTTTCAAATTTCTTCATAGTTGAAGTAGAGGTTACCAGTCAGCTGTTACTGTTAGTCAACTTTCAAAGTGGTATGTACATATTGTTAAATGTCGGATCTGTATCAAGCACTGGTAACGAGCAGAAAATCTCTATCTTCCCAGCTGAGATTGAAAGTACTTGAACTTTCTCACCCATATCACCACTTATCAGGAGTTGGGGTTGATATACTAAATTCTTAAATAATTAGAATTGGTACTTGTATTTGACTCAGTAAATGTCTAAACACACAAATACTGTGCTGCACAAATTCTTAAACACCCACTACTCTGAACACAAAAGACAACAGATGAGATTTGAACATTTTTAGGAAATACACATTTCCACAGAGTTAAAAAGTTAAATTCACATTCTATTAAAACAATAGAACACTTAGGTTCACCTGGTCTTATTGGGCACATTTCTCCATGTCCTGTTGGCTGTGTAATTTTCAATCTTCCCCATTTGATATCAAGTGCTTGAGGTCCTCTTTGAATGTTTGGCACCAATTTTTGCTTGGTCTCTCTATCTTCCATTTTCTCCAGGTGGTCATTATTACATTGCAGTGTTGTTGAACTGGTAGATGATAAACATGACTGGCAAGACACATTCGATGTTCTGTCATGTCTTGCAGCTTTTTGGAGCCACTGCTTCACAAGATTTCTTCATTTAAAACTAATTCAGCAAAATAAGACTTAGCATCCATTGTCATACATAAGTGAACAAAATATTTTGAGTGACACACAATAACTATGACAAATGGTGAAAAATCAAATAGATAAGCCCTACTCATTCAAAAATGATCTTGCAAGTTTCTTACAATCACTGAATCAGTGATCATAAGTCAAAAGTTAAAAAGTTAAAAGTCACAAAAATGAATAGAAATACAACACAGCTCTCTAAATTATAGAGATGAGATTCATACACAAAGAATGTTTGATATAAATACATCACCCAGTTCACTACACAAGGGACCTACTACTTGTACTAGTTAATCCCAACATAACAGATTCATTGCTATAAAGATAACAATCATTGTTAATCAATGCTACTAGATCATCCAGCAGCCTGCTTATCCTGGACTGTCACATTTTTTTATCCAGCAGTATTAACTATTATCCAAAAAGATTTTATCTACAAAAAGACATTTTTTTCCCACTCTCTCAAAACTCCATCCTTGGGAAGAACTATTTTTATGTAGTTATAATTGTCTGGGAGTAAGAACTCATAACATGTTTTTACAATTTTTAATTGTTCTCAAATGGAGCACAGATAATGATAGGAGAAGGTGTTTTTATTGCTCTTATTGGATAGAATAAATTTATTGTCTACCATAATCATTGCGTTGACTCAGTTACACATGTGCGATCTCTTCCAACCCTTTGGTTACCAACTAAAGTACATGTAGCATGTTTTGTTATCAGGAATTCTTTTTACCTATTATATACTTATTCAGACATGAGTGAGTGTGACTTGTGGGTGAGCCATATATAGCTTTTGTGTTTCTTGGGTGTATGACCAGTCACATCACTTGGAGAACTGCAGGGTATGAGAGAAATTATTGACGCATAATACTATCATTCATAGTTGTTTTCACCCACCAATACTTCACCAGTTTCTTTATCTCTAGTTGAGTCTTTATGTCATCTCTCTATTAGAACCTGTGTGTTACAGTTGTGTCTGAGTGTCTTCACTCCTGTGATACCTTGTCATCTCTAGTTGTGACTTGGCATCATAAATCTAGTGTGTTAGTGTATAGCTCCAACTGATGGCTTGCTGTCATCTCTAGTGGTGACTTGGCATCATAAATCCAGTGTGTTAGTGTATAGCTCCAACTGATGGCTTGCTGTCATCTCTAGTGGTGATTTGGCAGTTTAAATCAAAACTCTTAGTGTTTAGTTCCAGTTATATCTTTATTTCTTAGCTCCAGTGATGTTTTGATGTCAGCTCCAAATGATGGCTTGGTGTCAGCTATGATAGTGACTAGGCATCATAAACCCAGAGTGTCCAGTTGTGTCTTTATTTCTTAGCGCTGGTGGGATTTTGATGTCAGCTCTAAATGCTGGCTTGTTGTCAGCTATGATGGTGACTGGACATCTTTGCTCTAGTGATATATGATGTTTAGCTCCTCTGGTGACATTGTTCCTTAACTCTAGTGATATATGATGTTTAGCTCCTCTGGTGACATTGTTCCTTAACTCTAGTGATATATGATGTTTAGCTCCTCTGGTGACATTGTTCCTTAACTCTAGTGATATATGATGTTTAGCTCCTCTGGTGACATTGTTCCTTAACTCTAGTGATATATGATGTTTAGCTCCTCTGGTGACATTGTTCCTTAACTCTAGTGATATATGATGTTTAGCTCCTCTGGTGACATTGTTCCTTAACTCTAGTGATATATGATGTTTAGCTCCTCTGATGACATTGTTCCTTAACTCTAGTGATATACTGGTGTTTTAACTCCAAAGATACCTTGGTGCCCTAGCTCCAGTGGTGTCCTGGTGTTTTAACTCCAGTGATATTTCGTATTTTAGTTCCAGTGATGTCCTGGTGTTTTAACTCCAGTGATGTTTAGTATTTTAGTTCTAATGGTGTTCTGGTGTTTTAACTCCAGGGATGTTTGGTATTTTAGTTCCAATGGTGTTCTGGTGTTTTAACTCCAGTGATGTTTGGTATTTTAGTTCCAGTACTATCCTGGTTTTAACTCAAGTGATGTTTGGTATTTTAGTTCCAGTGGTGTCCTGGTGTTTTAACTCCAGTGATGTTTGATATTTGAGTTACAGAGATGTCTTGGTGTCTTAACTCCAGTCGTGTCCTAGTTCCAGTGATGCCTTAGTGTCTTGGCTCCAGTGGTGTTATAATGTCTTAACTCCAGTGATGTCTGGAGCTTTGTTGTCTTGCTGTTTTATCTTCATTCCTTGGAGTTTTAGCCCCAGTGATGTATTGATATTTTTAGCTCCAGTGATGTCTTGGTGTCTTAGCTCAGTGGATCTTGGTGTCTTGTCTTCAGTGATATCTTGGTGTCTTAACTCAGTGGATCTTAGTGTATTAACTCCAGTGATGTCTTGGTGTCTTAGCTCCATGGATCTTGGTGTCTTAACTCCAGTGATATCTTGGTGTATTAACTCAGTGGATATTGGTGTATTAACTCAGTGGATCTTGGTGTATTAAATCAGTGATATCTTGGTGTCTTAACTTAGTGGATCTTGGTGTATTAACTCCAGTGATATCCTGGTATCTTAACTCAGTGGATCTTGGTGTATTAACTCCAGTGATATCTTGGTGTATTAACTCAGTGGATCTTGGTATATTAACTCCAGTGATATTTTGAATTGGTATTTGTTGAATTAGTGCCTTAGTTTTTATTTTAAAAATAATTTTAAATTATGCTCTAATGATATAATTTTAAAAGATCTAAAGTGTTTAAGTATTTTCTAATATATAATTTTCAATGATCTTAAATATTTAGTTTAATAGCTATTTTCTAATATATAATTTTAAATGTCCTGCAGTATTTAAGATTTTTCTACACAGACTGTTGTTGTTTCAATTTATTTCTGTTAAGATTTAAAATATGTCTAAATATTTTCTGGATATATCTGTAGTTGTCTTTATTTATTTTTCAGGAGCTAGACTATCATTATTCTCCCAGCCGCTGGTCTCACAGGATGGGGCCGACTGAAGTCTTAGAGGCACACGTCAAGATTCTAACTGAAGGTTAGAATTACAGACATTTAGTTTCTTGTACACTGCAACATCTGTCCATCTGAAGTTATAGAGTATGCATGTCATGATTATATCTGTCATTTAGTTATTTTATACCTTATTCTGAATTGGTATGCTCCTAGGTATTCTGGCCTGGGTATGTGTGACTTGGAACCAAGCCTTGTTTACTGTTTGTCTTTTGCCCATCAATGAATATATTTAGGCATGGGTATTGTGTGAGAATCAAACTATATTTATTGTTTATCTATTGTCTGTCAGTGAATGTATGGTTGTATGTGACTGGGAATCAAGTGGTATTTATTGTTTATCTATTGTCTGTTAGTGAAGGTATATTTGATTGTTTGGCATGGTTGTATGTGACTTAAAATGACTTAAAATCAAGATATAAGTATTGTTATCTATTGTCTGTCAGTGATTGTATGTACATGTATGTATTATGGTTATATGTGACTGAGAACCAATCATAGTTGTATGTGACTGAGAACCAGGTTATATTTATTGTTTATCTATTGTTTGTCAATGAATTTGATTATCTGTGACTGAGAACCAGGCTGTTTATTGTTTGTCTGTCAATGAATGTATGGTTGTATGTGACTGAGAACCAAGTCATGGTTTTTTGTGATTGAGAAACAAAGCATTTTTAACATTTGACTGTTGTCTACCGAAGAATATCCAATCATGCCATTTGTTACATTATCTTGTTCCAAGGCCTCAGTTAAAAGTGGAGTGACTGACACATAATAACATTCATTGCTGCATGACTTCACCAAAGCATTGCAAATGCAAATAAAGGGGAAAATATATATATATATATATCTGTTTTTTAGCGAGTCGTGCAGCCCAGTGGTGTCTCGATGTTGAAGCTGATATAATATATGGACAGAGTGAATGTCAGCGGCTGGACATCTATACTAAGTCTAGTGCCTTACCTAAGAAAGGTAAATTCCCTGTAACAGATTAACACTATTTCTGCATGCATACTACTAATGCTAAAATGTTTCATAAAACTGTTGTGAGAGAGAGAGAATATTGTTGCTATACAATAAATCAAGTACTGTAATACTGCTTATATAGATTACATTACAAAATAACGAATTGCCAAGCAAGCAATTCTTGTATCATAAAATACATTTTTTTAAAGTAATGAAATGCCAAGTAAGGGATTGCTGCATCCTAAAATACATTAAAAATAATGAAATGCCAAGTAAGTAATTACTGTATCCTAAAAAGTAGAGAGAGTGAGCTGAGTGCCTGGGGAAGAAATCAGTGATTTGAATTCTGTACAGTGCAGTGATTTGAATTCTGTATAGTACAGTGATTTGAATTCTGCACAATGCAGTGATTTGAAACAGTAACCAGGGGTCAAATGCTCTTAATATTACAAGTCTACAAAATGATAGTTACAATAGTTAGAATGGATACAGTGTAGCCCATATGATTTATACTTCAGCACTGTGAGATTTATATTGTTACTATAACACTTCTTGCTTCTAAACTTGTAATATGGTGAGAGTTATCTTCTACTGAATCAGTATTCACAAGTATTCTCTTGAAGACTTCTGGTTGATAGTCTGTTGATAGTTACTTCCCATATATCTTATCACAAGTCTATACTCCTGAGTATTTTACCTCCAGCCTGCTGTAGTCTTTGAGGATGCCTTCCTAGATAATATATGTTCATAAATCTATCTTGTATATTTTAGCTCTGTGAGTTCCATCAGAAAGTCTTCTAATAATCTGTCTTATGTACTTTAGCTCTGCGAGTTCCATCAGAAAGCCTTCTCATACGATGTCATTTATACTTTAGCTCTGTGAGTTCTGTCTAGAAGCCTTTTCACTAATTTGTCCTGCATACTTTAGTTCTGTGAGTTCTGTCTAGAAGCCTTTTCACTAATTTGTCATGTGTACTTTAGCTCTGTGAGTTCTGTCTAGAAGCTTTTCACTACTTTGTCATGTGTACTCTAACTGTGAGTTATGTCTAGAAGCCTTCTCAGTAGCACAATGGGTTCAGAAGCAAAACTTTTTCATGTCTCTCAAGACAGCATGAAAATTATGAACAAATTTTGTTTAATTAATGTCCTCCTTTATCAACAAAGAATTTAATTGCCTATTTAAAGTTTTTTAAACATTACAACTTACTGTTTCCTCTTACAAACACAAATCACTCACCCTTAGCATTGATCATAATTATCAACAAAGAATTTAATTGCCTATTTAAAGTTTTTTAAATATCACAACTTACTGTTTCCTCTTACAAAACACAAATCACTCACCCTTGGCATTGATCATAATTAGTTCCAGTAAACTTTGTTTCAACTCGGAAAGATGATGTCTTTAATTTAACGACATTGATATGGCATTATGTCCTGATAAATTGTTTAAGTATACATACACTATATATACTATCACATTTATTATTATTATTACAAGAACTACATTGCTGTGGCATAATGTCCTGATAAATTGTTTAAGTACACATACACTACATACTATGACATTTATCACTATTACAAGAACTACATCGCTGTGATATTATGCCCAGATAAATTATGTAAGTACACACACACTCTACATACTTCCATCATTTATCATTATTAGTAATTACAAGAATGAAAAATGCGCTGGATCAAAATTTTATTGTAGTAAATTATAATGTTCTTCCCCCCCCACCCCCCCACCCCATGATAAATATGCAGTTTACTCATAACTTGGATTCAGAATTCTAAGTAATAAAATTTACAGTGCTACATTCATCTAGAACTAGATTCTCAATTTGTGTAGTCAGCATCTGTTATCAGAGTTCCTTAAAATAAAATATCTGTTAATCCCATATATTAAAGATTGCTTCAGTCAAAGAATAGCTAGCACTTTTCAGTTGAGTCAGCATATTCTAATCATCTCTGATCATTCCTTCCATCACATGACCTAAATAATCTAATCAGATCTGTTCATTCCCTCCATCACATGACCTAAATAATCTAATCAGGCCTGATCATTCCCTCCATCACATGACCTAAATAATCTAATGAGGCCTAATCATTCTCTCCATCGCATGACCTAAATAATGAGGCCTGATCATTCTCTCCATCACATGGCCTAAATAATCTAATGAGGCCTGATCATTCTCTCCATCACATGATCTAAATAATCTAATGAGGCTGATCATTCTCTCCATCATATGACCTAAATAATCTAATGTGGTCTGATCATTCTCTCCATCACAGACCTAAATAGTCTAATGAGGCCTGTTCATTTTCTCCTACATCATATTCTTCTCAGGCACCTGACTTCTTTCTATTAGTCTGCAGTAGAAGGTAAGGTTTACTTTTAATGGTTCCTGCAGTAATCATTCTTTGGCCAGAGTCTGCTAAATAACATGGTCATCTCATAAATTTGGTTCTATCTTTACATCAGAATATATCTAAGTCTGTTAGGTGGACAGTTCTTTGTTTGGACCTTGACAATCTCCATCCTCATAGCTACTGTCTAGATCTTCAGTCACTATTACTAAGTTTTCATTAGCAGTCAATTTCTAAGTACAATGTGGCCAAATTATATCACTACCAGAACTGCTGTATGAAGTGGAAACATTTTATTACTACTAATTACTACCACACCTGAGGTATGAAGTGGAAAAATTTTATTACTACCACATCTGAAGTGAAAATTTATTACATGTACTACCATATCTGATGTATGAAGTGAAAAAAAAATTATTATTACCACACCTTGGGTATGAAGTGGAAAAATTTTATTATTACCACACCTGAGGCATGAAGTGTAAAAATTATATCACTAACACATCTGAAGCATGAAGTGAGTAAATTATATCACTACCACACCTGAATCATAATGTAAGAAAATATATCACTACCACACCTGAGGTATGAAGTGGGAAAATTTTATCATAACCACACCTAAGACATGATGTGGGAACATTCTAAATCAAAGACTATATATTTTATCTGTTGTTTAATGTAAAGCTAATTTATATATGTTACATGTTGTTGAATATAGATTTCTATTCATTTATATATTTTATTTCCGCTAAATGTAGGACTATATTCATTTTTACAAAAACACCTATTTTACTTGTTGTCTCAGTTAGCTTCAGCATTAAATGCATCCTGAACATTCATTTTCCTTTTGTTTAATGTAGGATCTCCTATATTTGTTTATATCCATGGAGGTTATTGGCAAGAAAAGGTGATTGGGTGAGTAGTAATTACAAACAGAATGATTGATGCTTAGCTTAGTTATATAAAAAAAAATAATTGTTTAGCTTAACAACAAAAACATGATTTGATGCTTAACTTAGTTACACAAACAAAATGATTGATACTTAGCTCACTAATTTAAAGGAAGTGATTTATGCTTAATTTAGTAATATAAATATAATGATTGTAGTTTAATAATACAAGAGAAAGGATTGTTGCTTAGCTTAGTAATTTGAACATAATGATTGATGTGTAGTTAAATAAATGTGATGTTTTGTTGGGAGATGGGCAAGATGTTAATTCTTCACCAACCTGGGCCACCTGTAACCTTAGACTAATCCCCAAAACAACCTTCTGGCTGGCCATACCTTTTAGAAAGATGGAAGATAGTTAATTTAGAATAGAGGAGTGATAGCTAGTTCTAGAGAAGATAGCTCAAGCCAAGTAAAACCACATACCTTCAGCAGAATTATATACAGAGGATGGTTTCCTTGTGTGTTGATAACCTGCAATAAAATTAGTAGTATGGTTATAACTTATTAAGACTGGGAGCCAAATTTGTGTCGCCTCTACAGTCCAATTTGCATTGGACTGCTGAATTACAGATAGATTTCTGGCACATTCATTTGTGCACAGTTGAGCTGTGATTCCATTGGTTAGTTTAGTGAGTAGAAACACAGACATTTTTCTGGCCTAGTGATAAGGTTCAGCCATTATAGAATTATGTTTGCTTTTAGTCTATTTTTAGATGAGGGTGGATGTCATTATGTGACAATAAACAAAATGATTGTTTGTTATAAACAAAATGATTGTTACTTAGCTCAATAATACAAATTATTGATGCTTAGTAAAACAAAGGAAATGATTGATACTTAGTTTAGTAATACAAAGGAGATGAATGATGCTTAGTTTAGTAATGTAAAGAAAAGAATTGATGTTTATTTGCTTGCGTGAATAGATCATACATAGAAAATATTTGTGTGCTTTAAATAGTTTAATGAGTGAAAAGGTAAAAGAAAGTGATCTATGTCTCAGTAAGAAGAAAATGATTGATTAAAAGATAATTGAAAGAAAACAATTGGTGACAGGGTGAAAAGAAATTTTTTTAAAAGTTATTGGGTGAAAAGAAAATAGAAATTTGAAGATCTGAAGTAGGAACTGGAGAAGATATTCTGGCTTGGTCAAAAGTAGGACTGGAGAAGATAAATCTGGCTTGGTCTAAAGTAGGACCTGGAGAAGATAATCTGGCTTGGTCTAAAGTAAGACCTGGAGAAGATAATCTGGCTTGGTCTAAAGTAGGACCTGGAGAAGATAGATTACAAACCATTCTCATATTTCTTATAAAGTCACTTATGACAAAATAATATTAATAATATAATAATATAATAATAATAATAATAATAATAATATATTTTTTTAAATGTAAAGCAATTATGTTACTTTTCATAATGTTCTATAAGAGATTTATGTATGCCTATCCGAAGACAGTTTTATATAGTTTTGTTTTAATTTGAAAGTTTGTTTAAATGTTTTGAAAGTTTGTATGTAAATGTACAATTGGGTCTCAAATTACAATGGTCCTAGGCAGTCTAGCAAGAAAAATGAGCCAGTATAAATTCTGACTTACTTAGATGTGTCCATTCCTTACAGATGAGGCTAACTCATTTCAATGTGAATGTATGTATGCCACTCAAGTCACTAAGGCGCAGAAATTGAGCACCATTTTAAAAGATCGCATGCAGTTTCTCACTATTCAGGACTATGTGGTGAACATATAGACCATTTACATACAACATACAGACAATTTACATATAACTTAATACAATCATTCACATACAAGATTAGATACAATTTATGCACAACATACAGCTATTTATATATAACATACAGACTATTTACTTACAACATACAGACCATTTATATTCATATTCTGGTTTGTCTACAAAACAGAGTTGTGAATATCCTTAAGAACAGACCTCATTTGTAATCTGAGACCCAACTGTATCTTTTATCACCACAGAAGACAAATTGTACTCAAATAATGTTAACATCCCAGCTTTTATTACTGCATACTTACATCCTAGGAGATATACTGTACTCAAGTAATTTTTATCAATACACACTTATATCCTCAGTAGATATACTGTGTGTAAGCATTTTTATCAATGTATACTTAAATTTTCATAAGATATACTGTATAAAAGTAATTTTTATCAATGTATACTTATATCCTCAGAAGGTATACAGTACATAGGGAATCATAATAACCTGAGTCTACACATATCTCTCTCACTGAAGATAAAGTAGGCATAAGGAATCTTAAATAAGATGGCAGTCTATTATCAGTTTTACCTAAATCCAATGAAGATAAAGCAAACAAAAGAAATCTTACATAAACTGACAGTCTATTATCAGTTTATATCAAAATCCACAGACATTATCTGTCTGTAGAGAAACTTAATCCCTTAGTCTGTTGTCAGTGCATATGTATAGCATACACAAAGAAACTAAATACCTTGACTTTGTAAATCCACTGAAGATATACTGTACACAAGGAATCTTAATACTATACACTACACAAGGAATCCTAATACTATACACTATAAACAAGGAATCTTAATACTATACATTTAGCACAAGGAATCTTATTACTATACATTGTGCACAAGGAATCTTAATACTATACATTGTACACATGGAATCTTAATACTTCTACATTGTACATAATGAATCTTATTCCTGACTGTGTGTTTTACATCCCTGTATTGATACACCTGGCCCCCAATGTAATGTGATTTAACACATATTTGGATATAACAAGGTACAGCAATGATTTCCTGTCTCACCTGCAAGATATTTTTATTATGTTTAATCCCAATTTATACATTTAATGATTACTGCCTACATATTCAGTATGTTGCTTTTACAAACCTATCGTGGATAATAAATTATAACATTTTAAAACTTTGACTTTGATCTTCACTACATAAATAACAGTCTTATCAGTAAGTTTTAATTAAGGTTATAACATTAACAGTTTTAATCCATTCATGGTCTAAACGATAGAAAGTTTTCTTTTATTATGCAGACAATTAAAAAAAACATGAAAATTATTTCCTGACTATTTTTTTTAATAATGAAAATACTCGAAGAAAAAAAACATGAAAATTATTTCCTGACTATTTTTTTAAATAATGGAAATACTCGAAGAAAAAAAACATGAAAATTATTTCCTGACTATTTTTTTTTAATAATGGAAATACTCAAAAAAAAAAAAAACATGAAAATTATTTCCTGACTATTTTTTTTAATAATGGAAATACTCAAAGAAAAAGTAAATCCAGTATAACACAGTTTCACCAGTAATGCAGTAAGATTTTGAATCCCAGGGAGTGAGTTATATTGGGGTAAAGATTTATCAAAATTCACTGAAGATATACTGTATAAGAAACTGACTGACTGTTATTATACATATGCATTCCTTATGTTTTATGTAACTATACATAAGAAATCTTAATGTCCTGACCATGCATTATTAGCATATACTCAAATCTATTAAAGATATATATACTCTTCAATATATTGTACAAAAGAATCTTAAATCCTGACTATTTTTTTAATGTATATATTGAAATATACTTGAGTGCACTAAAGTTACAATATGACCACCTATTAGTATTATTGTACATATCTGAATCCAATGAAGATACAAAAATTATAAGAAATCATTATTGTGATCACAATGTATTAGTATTATTTATTGGACATTTCTGAATCAAATGAAGATACAGAAAACACAAGAAATCTTAAGTACTTTGCTGTGTCTCCTTCATTTATTTCTTTTTTAACATAAATCCATGATGCACCCTCTGAATAATGATAATTTAAACATTTGCATTTGTGATAATTTGAGGTTTTAATTTAATGTTATTTTAGTTTATACTTTTACATTCTGCAAATGTTTGAATATGTTACTGTTAAACTTCTTTCAGATGGCAAAACTCATGTTTTATGGCTGTTCCATTGTCTTCAGCAGGGGCCACCATAATCTCTATAGGATATAACCTTTGTCCTGATGGTAGGTCATTTGAAATCAGAATGACAATTTAATTTTAGGGTTATAACTAAACATCGATGCATATTGAAACTTTGATATTATCAGAAATTAATATAGATTTAATTCAGATTATATAATAATAGGATATAAATTTAATTTTAACATATTTCCAGACAGTAATACAAATGGGAGTGTCACTGTGATGCCACAGCATTTAGTTAATGGTTATAATTATTATTAATTAATTAATCATCCATAACTAATTACAAGTTATGAGAATCTTAGTTTAAGTTATTAATAATTCTCTAGCAGACACCACTCGTCTCTCTCACTTGATGGATATGCAGTGCTGTAAATGTTTTCTCTCTTCCATCACAATAATTAATTAATGACAAACATTTATTGTCACAATATTTCCATAGGTGGAAAACTTCTTACCAAAATAAAAAACAAATCCATCTTTAATCTATATTTAGTGAGCCCCCATCCACCTACTTACTTCTCCAACATAAGGTTATCAATATATGTAAGAAGGTCAATGAATTTAACAATAAATTTATTAAGTCAGCAATCAAATTACATG
Source organism: Sinotaia quadrata (assembly GCA_028829895.1). Lineage (NCBI taxonomy): Eukaryota > Metazoa > Mollusca > Gastropoda > Architaenioglossa > Viviparidae > Sinotaia > Sinotaia quadrata. The sequence goes on along the minus strand of CM054180.1, from coordinate 47,363,406 downwards.
TAACAAATACAATGAAAAATATTACTTAATATCAATATATTTCACAAAACCATTTTTAATAGTTTTTTTTTTATATATTACGCAGTCTTATATCCTAAAATACAATTCAGCAATAGTGTCAACACAAATTACAGGATAGTTCTTAGCAGAGAACAGAAATGGGGTTATTAGAGATAAGAGGTAATATTTTCTATGTAACCTGGTTTACGTCTCAGTAGCCTTTTGCGCACTTTTGCAACAATGTCACAAGTTATTGTTCACGTCAACTCCATGTGTCTCTCCTCTCTTCCATGTGTTTCCTCATCAGGTTGTAAAAAACGTTTCGCTATTTATTCACTCAAGCTAAACTGGATGCTCATTCACCTGTACCATCTTGCTCAAGCAAAACAAAAATTGTAGCAATTTCCAGTAACTTCCCTGTACCAGAAATTGCTCATTAGTCAGCGTATCTTGCTGCCATATATCAATGGAGTATAGTGTATTCTTACACTTAAACACTACAATGGTCATTTCAGTTTACAACCATAAGTTCAAATATTACACAAAATGAAAAGCAACTTATTCCCTGTAAAATATAATCAGGGAACAAATGCTAAGTTTCCAGTTTATACATCTTTAACTCCATTCTCTCTTACATTCAAGTCCTGCAACAGTACTTATTAGCCCGATACATGCATACTGCATAATAAATACAGCATATCAGTTTATGAGCAATTTCACTAGAAACAATGTCAAGTGTTCAGCAATCTATATACAAGCATCTTAGTTCAAACATTTGTAGAAATAATAGTCTACTCACAAAATACATCTCTACCTAAAGTATAACACATCAATAGCAAAATGCATAAAATATTTCCAAGTACATTCTCTCTCAGTCAGTCAGTTAACTCACTATTAAGCTAGCATTCGCCCTTTCAAGACCAGACTTCTTGCCACTCCAAATTCAAGTGATTAGACAATAGAATTCTCTCTAGCATGTAATTTTTTTTATCTTAGCCCATTTGCTGGTCTCGTTCTTGTAAATCATAATTATTGGTTAATAAAAACTATTCACCATATTGGAAATGGTTTGCATCAACAATCTCTAGCATATTCTGAACTCTAGTGTTTATTCCAACAAAAATATCATCATAAGGAGTGCCCAAGGCCGTCACTTCAACAATTTAACCATTTATATAACAATTAAAGTTAGAAATAGGGCTAGGCAAATTTACTCTGCCACTGTCACATATTGATGAATAGTACATATTACAGTTTCACACATTTCCAGACAATAATACAATTTATTTTCAGATATTTCCAAATCGCAATGCAAATTTATGCTTTAATACATATTGCCAAACAACAATATGGGTTTATGATATTACCAGACAGTGGTAAAACATTACCACTCATCTGTTGAACAGAAAGAATGTGTATATTTCTTCGAATCAATGTGCATCTTACTCTTATTAGACAAATAATATGTGATTTTCAGAATCATCAGTAAATAATATATTACCACTAAACTGTTGGTTAGAAAGAATGAGTATTTTTCTTAGCATCAAGAATCAACATGCACTTAACTCTTTTATAGATGAATAATAAATATGATTTTCAGATACTTTCTTAGGGCAAATATCTTTTATAGATGAAAATTAAATATGTTGTTCAGAATATTTCTTACAATAAACATGCATTTTTGTGTGGATGAATATTAAAAATAATTGTCATAATATTTCTTAGCATAAAAATGCATCATACCTTGTTTAGAAGAATGATAAATATGTTTATCAGAGTATTTCTTAGAATAAATAATATGCATGTAAATTTTTATAGTTGAATAATAAACATTATTTTAAAATATTTCTTAGCATAAACATGCATGCCCCTTTACGTAGTTGAATAATAAAAATGATTTTCAGAATATTTCTTTAAATAAATGTGCATAGGCAACTTTGTGTTGTTGAATAATAAAAATGTTTTCATATATCATAGAATAAAATATTGATGAGTAATATGATTTTTAATTCTTTGCACATGTTTTATTTCTTGTTTATTAATAATTTAATATTATTTATTTATTTTTGACCCATTCATTCTGTTGTTTGTTTTTTTTGTTTTTTTTTTATTTACAAGAACTAGTTGCCAGCATTGAGTATTGGTCTGTATTTTAAACTTAAGAGCATGGGAGCATTGAGTATTTGTCTGTATTTTAAAGCTAAAAGCATGGAGTATTGATTTAAATTTTAAAGTTATGAGCATTGAGTATCCATCTGCATTTTAAAGCTAAAAGCATGGAGTATTGATTTAAATTTTAATGAGCATTGACTATTCCTCTGTATTTTAAAGCTAAGAGCATGGAGTATTGATTTAAATTTTAAAGTTATGAGCATTGACTATTCCTCTGTATTTTAAAGCTAAGAGCATGGAGTATTGATTTAAATTTTAAAGTTATGAGCATTGAATACTTATCTGTATTTTAAAGCTAAAAGCATGGAGTAGATTTAAATTATAAAGTTATGAGCATTGAATATTCCTCTGTATTTTAAAGCTAAGAGCATGGAGTATTGATTTGAATTTTAAAGTTATGAGCATTGAATACTGGTCTGTATTTTAAAGTCAAGAGAATGTATTTTATAGTTATCAGTATGGAATATTTTTTGTATTTTAAAGGCACACTGGCTCTTCCATTTGTTTACATTACTGTATAATTTGGATTAAATTTATAGCTTGATGATGGGGAAAATATACTAAACCTTGATAATTTAACACCTGTTATCTTTAAAATAAATACCATTTTCAGAGATGTGAAACAAAATGCACAGAAAATAATTGTACTCTTGCATCATAAATAATATGCAATAAGAATATTAACTTTTTAAAAGTATTACATCACACACTCAGAAAGAGGCTGAAGCTATTTATATTACTGTCAGCAATGTTGGCCAGAGTTAAGAAATAAAGAAAACTTGTTACTTTTTGTTAGGCAGATTGGCTGATTGGCATTATTATTGAGCAAAGGAAAAAAGTCAGATGATTAGTAATGAGCAAGAAAAAATTGGGCTGATTATTAATGAAAAGAAAAAATTGAAGGGTGATGAGTTATAAATGTAGTGAAAAATGCAAACTGTCATTTAAATACTTAACAGTCCATCTTATTTATACAATAAAAATATATATGCAACTTACTGACATTGTATCAGAAATAAATTATGACCCAGAATTCAGCCTATTGTCAAGAGGGTCAGCGTACAAGAAAAGCATTGTATCTGTCTATGATTTAAGTGCCATACATTATTAGTAACTATACTGTCTTTGGTGATAGGGGCAATTTTGCAAATGTGTTTTATATTCTTAAAACTTATGTTTACAAGAAAAGTATTTTAAATTTTATTGTACTCATAGACATAGAACAATGCTTTCTAATATATGATTCTACTGAAATAAAGGCGTAAACTTTTCCTGAGTCGTGTACAGCAAAAGTAATGCTTGATCCAATTTATAGAAAAATCCAAGCTGGTGTTTGAGAAGTACAAATGTCAGTAGCAAGTGTCATCTGCTAGTTCTTTTACTGCAATAGGTGTCTTCATAAATTGCATACAGTTATATATACAAGAGTGTAGATACAAACTAAAAGTAATAGACATAACTGTTTTATCACTTAATACTGGGTTGTTTTTTTTAAAAATGTTTTGTGGGAGAGCCATTTTACCTTAATAGTTGCTTGTGTGAAGTATTGATCTATGTTTTAACATTAAGACAAGAGCATGGAGCATTAATCTGTATTTTAAAGTTACCAGCATGGAGCATTGATTTGTATTTTACAGTTGCCAGCATGAAGTATTGATCTGTGTTTTAAAGTTAAGAACATGGAATATTCATCAGTATTTTTAAGTTACCAGTACATGGTATTGATCTGTATTTTAAAGTTACCGGCATGTAATTTTGATCTGTGCATTAAAGTTACAGCATGGAGTATTGATATGTATTTTAAAGTTAAATTAAAAGGCATGGATTACAAATTTTGGAAGAAAAACCTTTGTTCTTTCTTTCTTTATTCTTGGTAACAAATGAATAATTTGTTTTTTAAAACTTATATATAGATTAGCTTTAAAGACTGCTGAAAATAAAATGTGCATGTTAGTTTATTTGAAAATAAAAAATTTACTTAATTTTGTTTCCTTAATTGGTTGCAAAAGAGTATGTGTTTGGTATAGTTCAGAATACACCCATGCCTTTACTCCTTGACTAACCATCTTTCCTTTAAAAGACAATAATACTAATGGTGAAATTTGTTATTATGCATACTGTTTTCTTAAGTAGTTTGCAATCTCAAGATAAATTAAGTAGCTTTGAATTTATTTCAAAATAAATTAAGTAGCTTGTTTTTAATTTCAAGATACATATGACAAAATAAATTAAGTAGTTTGGTTTTAATTTCAAGATACATATGACAACATTCAAAATAAATTAAGTAGTTTGGTTTTAATTTCAAGATAGACAGTTTTGGTTCCCTTCCAAAATAAATTTAGTAGTTTGGTTTTAATTCTGAGGTAAATTATGAAGCCTATTTTAATTTCAGGATAAGTTAAATAGCTCTGGTTTTAAATATCTGAATTAGTAGTTTACTTTGGTTTTAATTTCAGAATAAATTAATTAGCTTGTTTTAAATTTTAAAGTAAATTATTTAGCAAAGTAGGTAGGTTTTAATTTAAAAATAAATAACTTTGGTTTAATTTTAAATTAAATTAAGTATACTTTTTTCATTTAAAAATTAATAGAAAGAATAAATTAATGCTATGTAATGTGTGGCGTGAGAGTTTAAGAAAGATGTTAGAAAAAACTTAATCACATTTAAACTCTAATATGTCTGACCACACGTCCATACTCACACTTTTATACTGTCAGGTGTTACAAGTATTTAAAAATTATGGTGTTATAGATATTAACAATCATAAAAATGGCTACAAATCCCCCACCAATCCCAACCTGACATAAAGATGTCGACATTGGCTAAAAGGAAGTGCAGCTACTTAGGGATAGATGAATATTTTATAGAAATGAAGTAATGGTGGCTGAAAAATTGTTACAAAGTCAATATGCTGCGAGCGCATTCTAACAATTCAATATTTGCATAGTATCCACTGTATAACACAGAGTAAGAGTCTTTGTCAGTATTATATCTCTTTAAACTTGCCTGGGCTGACTGCTAAGTTGACTATGACTGCTTGGCGGTCCTTGCCTCAGCCTAATCAGCAGAGTGATATTTGCAGGCTTTGGATTTGGCATTGATACAGGGATTCAGTCAGCCATGGCCTGTCTCGAGATCACTCACTAGGGTACAAGGAAATGGCAGGTACATATACTTGGTGTACACAGTGCCAATAATATAGTAATAATAATAATAGTACTGATTCTAAAACATAGCACACTTTCTGTCAATTTTTAGTAGACACTATAATTATAATTGACACACAAGATGCACGTCATTCATACATAGAAAATATGAGGGGACAAGATGATAGATGGGTGAAAGAATAAATAGAAAAGAATGAGAATAACAAATAAATACATAAATGAATATACAAAAATGCTTGCAAGTATAATCATACTAATGTACATATGGTTCAGTGGTGAGTTCTGACTAATCTTTCTCAGCAAAACCTTTATACAATGGGGTTCTGGGAGTGTTTTCTGAATGGTATTTCTTGGGCATCAACAGGGTTCACTCTGATTCATGAGGCCGATTTTGGCATGCCCAAAGACAGACTCAGTCACATGGTCAGTCAGGCTAAATATCTGGCAAATTATTACAATTTGACCTACTAGGTCAGCCAAGATTGTGTACTATCGCAAACAATGGCTACTGCCTTCACACTAGAGATGAGCTAATGGGTAAATGCAAAAAGTCAGGCCTGCTCTGACAAGTCTAACAGTATTTTGAAGCCCTGAGAATCTAAAAGATGAATGAATTGTTAGGAGGCTGCCCCTCATACAATCAATTACATTGGCAGTGTTATTGCAAAGATATAGTTGTTACATTATATTTACAATGAATATATTATTGTTATGATATCACTGGGACATTATATATACCATGAACATTGTGTTAAGATATAATTGGTACATCGTGTTTACAATGAACACAATATAGTTAAAATATAATTGGTACATCATATTTACAATGAACACATTATAGTTAAGATATAATTGGTACCAGGAATTTATAATAAATATATTATTGTTAAGTCATAATTGGTACCAGGAATTTACAATGAATATATTATTGTTGTCATAATTGGTACCAGGAATTTACAATGAATATATTGTTAAGTCATAATTGGTACTGGGAATTTACAGTGAATATATTATTGTTAAGCCATTATTGGTACTAGGAATTTACAATGAATATATTATTGTTAAGTCATAATTGGTACCAGGAATTTACAATGAATATATTGTTGTTAACACATAATAGGAATTTACAATGAATATATTATTGTTAAGACATAATAGGAATTTACAAAGAATATATTATTGTTAAGTCATAATAGAAATTTTCAATGAATATATTATTGTTAAGTCATAATTGGTACCAAGAATTTACACTGTATATATTATTGTTAAGTCATAATTGGAACCAGGAATTTATATTGAATATATTATAGTTAAGTCATAATTGGAACCAGGAATTTATAATGAATATATTATTGTTGAGTCATAATTGGTATTAGGAACAATAATGTGCATCATTTAAGTAATTAAAATATTAGATTATATATATTTGCAATTCATGAAAACATTTGTAAAGATAAAGAAAGTAATTAAGTTAAAATATTTTAGTAATTCAAAAAGATGAAGTCTGTAATGATTTTAAAATATTATTGTAATTCATACAAGACAGTTTTATAATAAAGATGGTAATTAGGTTAAAATAGTGTTGTAATTCATAAAGACATTTGTAAAGATAAAAATGGCAATTGGGTTAAAATATTTTAATTATTTATGGAAGATATTAAAAATGGTAATTAAGTTAAAATATTTTAGTATTCATGAAAAATATTTTTCAAGGTAAAGAGGGCAATTAAGTTAAACTATTTAAGAAATTCATGAAAGATTTATATAAAGATTAATGTATTAGTTAAATTAAAATATTACTGGAGGATATTTATAAAGAAAAAGAAGACAGTTAGGCAATGATAGTAATTCATGAAAGGCAATTTGTGAAGATAAAAATATTGTGTGTGCGCGCGCGTTATAAAGATTTCATGAAAAATTTGTTTGATAAAGAAGGTGATTAAGTTAAAATATTTTAGTAATTAATGAAAGACATTTCAAAGACAAGAAGTTAATCACCTACACTTGTATAATGGTGGTCTTTGTACATTTTGATTAGAATCTCACAGTGATGATAAGCTGATCCTCCTGTCCAGAGTACAGGACAGTCTTGTCATCATATACTAGCCTGTTGCATGCCCAGAGTACAGGACAGTCTTGTCATCAAACACTAGCCTGTTGCATGCCCAGAGTACAGGACAGTCTTGTCATCAAACACTAGCCTGTTGCATGCCCAGAGTATAGGACAGTCTTGTCATCAAACACTAGTCTGTTGCTACTTGTCTAGTGCATCTCATTAATGCTGAGAATGTCCATTCAGCAGTTGTCAAACTCACAAAGCAATTGCTCTAACTTTTCACATTGGTAAATGTACTTTTAAGTTACAATTTTTGTGCAATTTTGGCACTTAGAATCAAGCCTTGTATCACGCACTTGCAGCTTTCACTCAGTACCATCATCAGGAATGAATAGATAACTCCATGCCATGTTTTGTTGGTTTGAGTGTTTAGCAGTGTTTATGTTTAATGGGATCAGGTTACTAAGCCAGTGCCCAACCCTCATAAATTCTGATGTGGGCTTGAGAGTGGTGATGGCAAAGTTACTTAAGTTAAAGTATTTTAGAGATTTTTGACAGACATTTGTAAAGATAAAAACAGTAATTAATTTTTTTAGAAATTCTTTACAGACATTTGTAAAGATAAAAGCAGTAATTAAAATATTTTAGTAATTTGTGAAAAAAGTTTTTAAAGATAAAGAAGGTAATTAAGTTAAGATATTTATTAAATTCACCTAAGACATTTTTGAAGATGAAGACAGTAATTAATTCAATATTTCTGTAATTCATAAAAGACGTTGTAACAATAATAATGGTAAAGATAAAGATAAGATAAAATATACTTAAGTAATTGAAAAAAGTTGTAATGATAATGAAGTTAATTAAGTTAAAATATTTTCATGAAAGAGATTTTATTATGGTAGATAAAAATGGTAAGAATGGTGTGATTTGTGAAAGATTTTTGATGAGATAGTGAGAGTCTGATTAATCAACAATAACTGAAGCTGTCTTCATACATATATACATATAGTTTAATATGTTTATGTTGTTTTCATTACAGTATCCATGGATGAAATTGTGTCAGAAATTAAACAAGCCACACGATGCATCATTAACTTGGCCAAGGACCGTCATTCTACGTAGGATTTCTTTTATACATTAAAATTGTAAAGGATGAGTATTTGAAAGAGTACAAAATTCAGGAGGAAGAAATTTCCTCAAAAGTCTGAATACATACCTGAGTTACATGTCTGAAATATGTGGACGAATACAAATATATGGATGAATACATGCTGACAAGCTTGTTCAAAGCAAGTAGTTTAACCATTATAAGGTCAGTTTGTGATCCCAGTATTTGATGTCACACAGATTCACACACAAGAATATATCCATCATAACTCTATTATTTTATAACTAGAGCTTACTTAATACTAACATAAGTGTTAATTGATGAGGAACATGTCCCATGATAGTTGTCAAGGAAGCCCAACACAGCTTTGGTTACCAAGGGCAGTTTAAGGGATTCCCAATCCCAAATTAGTTACACTGTTTCTAAATATGCCCAAACTCTGGCTGAATATACCTATAATTCATGGTTCATAGCAACCTTGAAAAGTCCTTGAAAAATTTATGATTTGATATGTCTGAAATTTGTGGTGGTTAGGTCTGCAAACTTAAGCAGAATATGACTGAACTCCATAGCTAACAACATTATAAATTTAAATTTATGATGGCAAAACAAATTAAAATCATGGCTGATTACGTATACATTTTGTAAGTGGGTGTGCATCAGAAATCATTGGCTGCATGTATTGAAATTTAAGTTGTATTTCTTTTTAAATGAATATTACTAAATAATGTAAAATATTTTCTTTTTAATTGTGTGGTCAGAAACCAAGAGAAACAGGAAATTAAGTGATAGTCCTGAAAACAGGAAAACATTTGATTTCTAATCAACAGTGGAATCTACCTGTGTGGACACTCAGCTGGGGCACACCTGGCCACAATGATGCTTATGTCTTCCTTCTCTGAAGATGATGCCTATGACAGTGACCTCATTAAAGGTATTGTTTACTGAAAACAGACAGCACCTGTGACACAACACCACCCTAATGATTGGTTATGATTATTATTATTATTAATCATCCATAATTAAGTACAAGTGATGAGAATCTTAATTTATCTTATTAATAATTCTCCAGAAGACACCACTCATCTCTCTCACTAGGCGGGTGCTGTAAATGTTTTCTCTCTTCCACTACACTAAAGACAACATTTACTGTCACACTATTTCCATAGGTGGAAAACTTCTTACCAGAAGAGAAGATATCCATCTTTAATCTATATTTAGTGAGGCCCCATACATCCAGTATCCCTCTAACATATTGTTATCAAAATGTGTAAGAAGGTCAATAAATTTAATAATAATAAATATATTAAATCAACAATCAAAGATACACATAACAAACACAATGTAAAGATTATTTGACATCAATATTTCCATGAAACCCCACGTTGAAATAATTTCAATGCTTATACAGTCTTATATCCTAACACATAACTCAGCAGATTAGTGTCAATATAAATCACAGGATCATTCTTATCAGAGAACAGAAATGGAGTAATAGAGAGATACTGTCATCATCAGGATGTTGGCTTCAGGTGATTTGGCAAACAAAAGCCATATTATTGTCAGGGACAGATTTCCTAACAGTGTAATTCTGTTTGACAAGTTATAAAGTGATTATGGAATACTTGCAATAGAGACAACAATGACAGATTTCCTAACAGTGTAATTCTGTTTAACAAGTTATAAAGTGATTATGGAGGGACAACAATGACAGATTGGAAATATCCTAAAGAATTGGCAAAAAAGAAGAAAATGGATAAGGGGCTATCAAAATTTGTCTGTTATAATAATAGTGTATGTCTTCTCTGGATGGACCAGAAACCTATCTGTTTTATATCAAGTTATCATTTTATATCAAGGATATCAAGTTATCATAACCCAACAGATGGGAACTGTCAGGAGAAAAAGGTTGGAGCAACTTTAGATATTCAAACTCTGCAACTTTTTATAGACTACACAACTTTTTATAGACTACACAACTTTTTATAGACTACACTACTTTCATGTGCAGCTGCAATATCAACAATCAAGTTTGTCATCTCAACACATTGGCATTATCGCTGGCCTCGATGTCTCGTAGTAACATTTTTTATGTGGGCCTGCAATAATGCCTATATACTTATGAATGTAAAACACAAAATAACTGGAAGATGCTACAGAACATTTGGTGCGTTAATGAATGAAGTCTGTTTATCACTCATTGGTGATTACAGAACAGTGACAAAAAAAAAGCTTCACAACTGCCTTGAGGTATATTTGAGACTGCATAATTTGGGCTTGCATCATCCTCAAGTGCCTGCACAAGCCACAGGCAATAACATTTGTGTTGTGTGCACATTTGAGGTCAACAAATATGTCAATGACTTTCCAAATAAAGAAAGACCATTCAAAAAAGTGAAGACTAAATTTTTATGTCAATATTCTAAAAGTTATCTGTGTCTAAAGGAAGGGTGGGAATTCTGGCACAATAAGCAGGAATATTGGAAATGATCAGTTAGTCAGTCTGAGATAGAATATTAAAATTGAGTTCATTTTTTTCTCAGTTTGGCAGAGTAAATTTGCCTATCCCTATTTCTAAATTTAATTGTTATATATACTGTTAAATGTCAAATGACTTTGGGCACTGCTTATGATGATATTTTTGTAAATGCCAAAGAGTTAGAGTAAACAACTCAGGTGGAGAATATGCTAGACTTGCTGATGTAATCTAAATGGGTTTTAGGTGGATGAGTAGTTTTTATTATCCAATTTTTAAGATTAACAAGAACAAGACCAGCCAATGGGCTGAGATTACAGTTTACCTATTGAAAAGAAGTGTATTCTCAAATCAATTTGGAGAGGCAGAAGTCATGAAAGGCAGCTGTTAACTTTAATGGGAAAAAGCATCCTTTTTGTTTTACCAGAACTTCCAAGTATACTCCTATATAAACCGCTACGTTAGATTCAAGAAGTCTCTTACCCCTAGTGTGTACAGTTTCCTACAGCAATATTTATGAGCCAGATACACGCATACATCATAATAAACACAGCATAATAGTTTTATGAGTGGGTTTTCACAAGAAACAATGTCAAGTGTTAAGCATACTACATATAAGCATCATAGTTTACAATTTGTAGAAATAATTACCCACATAATACAACCCTACATAAAACTCAAATATAACATATCAATAGCAAAAATGCACACAATATTTCTAAGTCTATTCACTCTTAGTCAATTAACTTATCATTAAGCTAACAGCCACCTTTCATGACCGGACTTCTTGCCACAGCAAATTCAAGTGATTAGACAATAGAATTCTCTACAGCAGTTAAACTTTTAAACTCGGCCCATTAGTTGGTCTCATTAATTTTTACCATTGGATAATAAAACCACTCATCCAGTTGGAACTGGTTTGCATTGCATCAGCAACTTAGCATATTCTCAACTCAAGTGTTTACTCTAACTCTCACACTTACAACAATACCATCATAAGGAGTGCCCAAGTTTGGGTCACTTCAGCAATTTACCAATTTTTATAACAGTTAAGTTTAGAAATAGTGATAGGCAAATTTACTCCACCACACTATCATTAGTATATATCTAATTTTGTTAATCTGATTCAGAATTTACAGATTTCTTAATACACTACAACTGATTGCAATGTGGTAGTCCAAGATATTTGACTGTATTCTAAGTGAGTTACTGAACATTTTGTGGAATGAGAAAACCTGTTAATGACAAATAAAAACCAAAATTATCGTATTTTTAATCATCATTGTAAATCATTCAAACTTGCTTGCTATATATGAGTGATAACTGAAAGTTTTGTAGGCAGAAATGAAGTCTAATCTTTGATCTTGTTTTATATATTCTCACATTATAGTAAGTAGGCAATGAGGCCCAACTGTATCTGCATTATAAGCATTTTTGCATTAATCAAACCATGTTATTTCAGGATTACAGTATTGTAACATTAGTTTTTACTTACATAATAAAAATAATCAGTTTAGAAAAGTAAAGTTATTTTGTAATTTGTTCATTTTAAAAATAGCACTATCATTTTCTTAGCAAACTACAACAGAAGTTAAACTTTTAAAGTTTTTTTGTCATTTTAAGGTGCTGTTCTAGTGAGTGGAATCTATGACCTGCGACCCTTGGTCAAAACTTCAATCAATGATGCTCTTCATTTAACAGTGTCAGTTTAATCATTTGTGTTTTATGACAATGTACATATTAATTGTTTGTGTATTGTGAGTGTATTACAGTGTGTTTTAACAAAATGTCTGTTTCTCTCTGTAGTGTTTGACTTTATGTAAGATGTTTTGTCATGTTTTATGCATATCTGTGCTGTGTAGTATATTAATTCATGTCCCCCCTGAGCTATGCTGAGGTCTTGATTAACCCATCTGTGGGAACATGTTATACTCTTTAGCTGCACATGTCTGATAAGTCAGGACAATCTTATTTTAAAATTTTCTAACTTTTATTTCTTTTTTAATTTTTATAAAAATATCTTTTGTTTTATTTTCACTCTTTAGTGAAGATGCCTGGCAGTTTAGTCCTGCAAACTTTGTGAAAGAAATTGCACATCATAGTGCAGGAAGAGATATTCTTGTTGTAGTAGGAGAGTACGATCCCCCTGAATTTAGACGCCAAAGTGGGGAGTTCGAAAAGGTGAGTCCTTTGTAATTATTGAGTGGCTTCTGTTTAACAAAAGCAAGAATATATTGACAAAAATGGTGGACACTTAAGGAATGTTATCTTGAAATCAATGTGACTAGTTTGAATGTTTTGTGTGTACCTCTTTGAGTGTATGTGTGTGTTAGAAAGTATCTGCACTTAATTTATTTTATCAAATTATACAATTACAGTTCTTGGTGCAAATGGAAATGGATTCCTATATAGTTCTCCTTTTTTAATACACTTAATCCTTCATTCTACAAGTTACTGTTTGCCTTCAGAAAATGAATGTTTCTCAAAGGATCTGTGAGTGGATCAAAGTCAGCACAATCCCTGATTATCCACCCTTTCTTAAGTCTTCTAAAATATTAGTGTCCTCCTCTCCTTCAATCTTGTATATCATTAGTATCTCCTCTCCTTCAGTCTTGTTTATCATTAGCATCTCCTCTCATTCAATAGTATCTCTTCTCCTTCATCTTGTATATCATTAGTATCTCTTCTTTATTCTTCTTAATCATTATTCTTATCATTTTTAATCTTTTGTACCATTATTATCCATCTCTTCTGCAATTCTCCTGTCATTATCATCTTTTTCAATCTTCTGTATCATTACTTTAGTTCGATCTAAGTCTATATCATTATATTATCCTAATTTTCTTAAATTATCTTTCATTTCCTCTTATTCAATCTGATATCAGTATCCACCTCTTCTGCACTCTTCTGTATATTATCTTTCTTTAGTCTTCTGTATCATTAACCTCACTGGTATCAGTCTGGTTTCAAGACCCATCTCTTCTTCAAACCTCTTTAATCTATACTATTATCCTATTCTCACTCATTTATATTCTATATCATTGTTCTTTTCCTCAATCTTCACCTTCAAACTTTTATAATCCATATATTTTATCCTCTTGAATTTTTTTTAATAACCTATAACATTATTCTTCTCTTCCAAGTTTATAATCTGTATCATTACCCTCCTCCAATTTCTTTTATCTTGATAGAAACCTCTATGAAATTTCTGTAACCTATATATTATCCATTTCAAATTTTTGTATGTAGCATTTTCCTCTTCTTCAGCAACCTATCTGAAATTGACCTCAGTCCACAATTAAAATTTTAAAATTGGTTACAGAGTTTACGGGACAGTGGAGTGAGAACACGTTACATGGACATCCCTGATACAGATCACTTCAGTGTCATTGAAAAGTTGCAAGAAAACTCTTACAGTCTTACCAAGGTATTCTAGTTGTGCCATCTTTTTTATATTCTAATTGTTAATCTAGTTGTGTTGTTTACAGCCTAGTTGTTATTTCTTGTGCCCTTATTTTTACATCCTATCCATGTTATTCCAGTTGTATCATGTTGTTTACAACATAATCAAGGTTTTCTGTTGAAACATATTTTGTTGGCAATCTACCAGTTTCTTTCCAAGAATACAAGTTTTCGCATAATACTTCTTCTGTATGTAGCATAATTATTTTTTTATTTATTAATAACGTATAAGCAAAATTGAGCCATGGATCTTTTAATGTGCAGTTTCTTATTCATTGTTTACATCAGGTGCCTGCCATTCACATTTCAGATCATATCTGTTTAGTACATTGTATGATCATATATTTTAACATCAGGTTTTGTAAAATTATAGTTTTCAGAGAATGTGTGTACATTTTGTACCTTATATTAGGTAACATTTTACTAATATAATGTATGCATACACAGATTTGACATAGTAAACCAATCCTTAAGACTTAAAGACTTGAATTGATTGGATACACTAAAATTGTCAGTCAGAATGACTTCACTTGATAGATTGCACAACAAAAGACTTGATTTGATTGGCTACACAAAAATTGATGGCCAAAACTACTTCACTTGATTGGTTGCACAACAAAAGACTTGATTTGATTCAAGATTTGCAACAAAAGATTTGATTTGCTACACAAAAACTGATGGCCAAAACTACTTCACTTGATTGGTTTCATAACAAAAGACTTGCACATGGCAAATTAACTGTCTCCAAAGCTTCAAGTTAAAATTACACTTTTTAACTGAAAAGCTTGACTTACGAACATTAAACCTTTGTGAAGAACACTTGTAGGCTTTTGTTGCAAAGTGTGCTTGTCTTTAATGTCTTTGTAGTGAAGTTTGCTTATCTTTAAACTCTTTATGTTCACTGCTTATTTTTGAAGTGTGCTCATCACTAAAATGTTTTCATTTCAGGAGTGCCTCAGGATGATGAATTTGCCCAGAAAATAGAGAAAATCTCTCATTTCATGAATGACCATTTCGAAAAGATAAATAATTAGTTATTAGCTCAAAAATGGGTTATTCATGGTCAGTGTTAATCAACATTCTTTTTATTTACAAGTTTAAGCATCACTCAAGGTCAGTCTGAATATATAAACCTTTATTCTTTATTCAGGAGTTGTGAATGGGAAGATTAAAACTTGGTTAATAATTTTATCATGGATATACAAGCTTTTACTTTTTATTCGTGAGTAATATGAATAGACATATTCAAAACCAGTTATCCATAGTCAGCGCAGATAAATAAATCTTTATTTGTTTTATGTATGATTAACATTACAGATTGATTTATAATGGAGCTTATTTCTTGTCTGAGATATCATGAAAACATTAATTCTTG
Organism: Sinotaia quadrata; assembly: GCA_028829895.1. Classification (NCBI taxonomy): domain Eukaryota; kingdom Metazoa; phylum Mollusca; class Gastropoda; order Architaenioglossa; family Viviparidae; genus Sinotaia; species Sinotaia quadrata. Next base: position 47,347,589 of record CM054180.1, on the reverse strand, counting down.
ATTCATTCATCATGGAGCATTTCATCAGGAGTTTGTGAGTTGTTCTGTCATGGAGCATTTCATCAGGAGTTTGTGAGTTGTTCTGTCATGGAGCATTTCATCAGGAGTTTTGCAAGTTGTTCTGTCGTGGAGCATTTCATCAGGAGTTTTGTGAGTTGTTCTGTCATGGAACATTTCATCAGGAGTTTTGTGAGTTGTTCTGTCATGGAACATTTCATCAGTAGTTTTGTTAGCTGTTTAGTCATGGAGCATTTCATCAGGAGTTTTGTAAGCATTGTTCAGTCATGGAAAATTTCATCAGGAGTTTTGTGAGAATTGTTCAGTCATGGAGCATTTAATCAGAAATTTTGTGAGAGTTGCTTTGTCTTGGAGCATTTAATTTAGGAGTTTTGTGAGATTTATTCTGTTTTTGTTGCATTTAATTTAGGAGTTTTATGAGATTTGTTCTGTTTTTTGTTGCATTTAATTTAGGAGTTTTGTGAGATTTGTTCTGGGTTTTTTTGCATTTAATTTAGGATGCAATCTCTGCTGCTCTGAGATAAAAGATGCCACTTTCTGACACACTGTTACCATTGACTCAAGTGACAAGAATGCTTACTTCTTCAAAATATTTTGATAATTATTATATATCTGCAAAGCAGTTAAATACACACTTTGCACATTGTACGTGACTCTCTTTTCATTTGTTTTTAACAGACAGCAGTCTTATTAACATGCAAAACATTGTATAATATGGTCTTTGTGTTGAACCTCTCTCAAGTGTAGGTAAAAGCACTTGACAGACCATGTCGACTAGATAGACTATATACACTTGACAAAATGGACTAGATAGACTTTATACAATTGACAGACTACATGGACTGGAGACTGTACACTTGATAAACCATGTGAACCAGATAGATCCTATACACTTGACAGACATGTGAACTAGATAGACCAGGGGTCGGGAACCTATGGCTCGCGAGCCAGATGTGGCTCTATTGATGGCTGCATCTGGCTCGCAGACAAATGTTCGATTATAAAAAAAATGTTTCTTTAGACTCCTTTGATCTACATATTATTTGCATATCAATATTTCATTCTACAAATGAGCTATTTGTCTACTAAAGTCTCAACGCCTGCATGAAGCTTAACCTCACCACGTATTAACCAGACTACAAAACCATCTGCAAAGCCATGCAGCACCATAAGTCACATTAATGGTAAGAAATACTCATTATTGATTAGCAACAGCATAACAATGTTATTAAAATGAATTCAGAGACATAATTATTGTACTTTTAGTGTTGAAATTACACAAAATGCACACATTTACTTGAATTTTTAGTTTTAAACATAATGTATGGCTCTCACAGAATTATTTTTCAAAATATGTGGTGTCCATGGCTCTCTCAGACAAAAAGGTTCCCGACCCCTGAGATAGACTATATATACAAAGCATATAATGTGAACTAGATACTTTATACACAAAGCATATAATGTGAACTAGATAAACTATATATACAAAGCATACAATGTGAACTAGATACTTTATACACAAAGCATATAATGTGAACTAGATAAACTATATATACAAAGCATATAATGTGAACTAGATAGACTATATATACACAAAGCATACAATATGGACTAAATAGATTATTTACACAAAATAGGATTGCATAAAGAATTCAAGATTATACCCAGAAAAATAATGATCTATACTTATCAATCAAAACTTTTGTGATAATATCACAAAACTGGATTGTGGGTTTTTGTTTTTTTTTAAGAAGATGATATCATAAAACTGAAATATATTCTTTAAAGAGGAGGATATCACAAAACTGGATTGTAGACCAGTATAATGTGGCTTGATATTAATGGAGAATTGTTTTCCCATGCAATCCACACAAGATCACTTATAGTATGATCAAAAATTAAACAGTTTTTTTTTTTTTAAAACAAAGCTTTCAGATTTTACACTTATGTAGCAAGCACATGTGACTAATTTAAAATAATGGTTATGAATTTTCTTCTTCTTCTTCAACTTTTCTTGAGTGTGTAGCAAGTGAACATGATTCATTGAAAAGTATGGTCAAGTTAAAGCACTAATACAATGCAAATTTGTGAACCACTGTGCTTCTATGTAAAATCAGTGGACAGCAGACATTAGAAAAGAATTTTGAATCATTAGCATAAATTTGATATAATGCAGACTTGCTTATAACATGGTCAAATATTTTGGACTCTTAACTACCACTCTAAATCAGGTATACAATGTACATTATTGAACTGTATCAAAAGTAGACCACACAAAACTAGATTAAAATCTGATTATGCACAAAACAGAAATATGCATAAAACTGACAGTACCATAAAATCAGGAAGAATATGCTTAAAATGAGTATATCACAAAACTGGACTATATTTAAAAATGAACTATATCACAGAACTGAATTAAATAACAAAATATGATTATACTGAATTATATCACAAAACAAGATATGCAAAAATGGACTATTTCACAAAACTGGACATCATTATAAAACTAGACTATATCATAAAAGAGGAATATGCATAAAACTGGGGAATATCACAAAGCTGGACAGGTACAAAACTGGAGAATATCACAAAATTGGACATGCATAAAACTTGGGAGTATCACAGAAATGGGGAATGTCACAATACTGGACATGCACAAACTGGGGAATACCACAGAACCGGACCAGGAATGTGCATGAAACTGAACAATATCACAAAACTAAACTGCACAAAACTAAACTACATCACAAAATTGAACTGTATAACACAAATGGACTGTATCACAAAACTAGACTGCATAAAACTAAACTACATCACAAAATTGAACTGTATATCACAAATGGACTGTATCACAAAATTAGACTGCATAAAACTAAACTACATCACAAAATTGAACTGTATAACACAAATGGACTGTATCAGAAAACTGGTTTATATCACAAAACTGGACTGGACTGTACTTATATGAACAAAGTCGAACTATATGTGGACTTATAAAAAGTAATTTCTTACTCTAAAGTCAGCTTCACTCAAGTTTGTTTTTAAATTGTGTGTAATAGATGTAACACAGTGTCTTGTTTTCACTAGTCTGTATAACCTATCAATAATTTGAGTTGTATAACATACATGTGCTGTGATTTATATAAGAAAGTGATTCTATATTGTATAATAATTCAGTGAATATGTCATTAATTTCTGACATTACATATCAGTAATTTCTTATATCAGTGATTTCTGATAATTTAATCTCATCAGTGATTTCTGACAATTTAATCTCATCAGTGATTTCTGACAGTTTGTTGCATATCAGTGATTAATGAAAACTTTTTCCATATCAATGATTTCTGGCAGTTTTTAAATTCCAATGATTTCTGACAGCTTGTATTACGTACCAGCGATTTCTGGCAGTTTCTATAACATATCAGTAATTACTGACTGTATTAAATATTAGTCATTTCTGGTGTGTTCTATTTCAGTGATTTATGAAACTTTTATTATGTCACTGATTTCTTTTTACATCTTGTATAACACTGTCATTTTTATCCATTTCTATAGTATATATATCATTTTCAATAGTATAGAACTTTATTATATGCTTGATAATATATATAGAAAACTTTATTATATTTGATAATATATTTTTTCTAATACTGTATATAACATTGCATTTTGTGATATTTGTTTTATATATATATATATATTTAATTAAACAATGCCACACAAAATAATCATTCTAAAACAACAAAATAAAACAGATTCTTATTTTATTTATATTAAAATCAATATAATCATATTTGTGAGCAGGAGTGAATGCCATGATAAATTACAAGGACTATGTCAACAAGAGTTACTTGGTTACAGTAGAATAATTACTAATATGGTTGAACACATGAAATAACATAATCAAAATACAGTTTATAAGTTTGTATAATTAGCAAAAGTAATAATTATAAAAATACTTTCTAAATTTTTTTATTCCATTAGAAAAATCCCTTATATCATCAAACTTCCAAAATCATTAATGTTACAGTATAAATCTTGTTTCCTTTATCAACTCTAATGTTAAATTATAAATCTTGTTTCTTAAAACTAATTTCCAGTATAAATCTTGTTTCCTTAATAGAATACCTTCATAAAATATCACTGACCTTTCCCAAACAAGAAAGCACACTTACAACCGTACAATTTTTTCCCTGACAACACACTTTGTATAAATGGCCTCTTGCTGACCTGTATAAAGACTATCAACAGTATAATCTTTAGTCATCACAAATAAATAATGACTGTTTCAAAACTTACTAAAAACATGATTTATATAACTGGTCTCTTGCAGACCAGTATAAAGACTATTAATAGTATAATCTTTAGTCCTCACAAAGACTGGCAAATATCTTTTCAGACTATCTGAATTGGCAGTTAAATTGCTGGTGAAATGAAAATGTGATAGGTTTTTTCATTCTTTATCGTTTGTTTCCTGATTATTTATTTTAAGTTATTGACTTTGTGAACTGAAATGCTTGCATGAAGAAAAAGGTTGTAGTTCTTTTCAAATAACTATTTTATATCTAGGGATTTTTTCTCTAAATGATTGCTAGGGCAAAGGATTAAACAAGATTTTTAAAAAATGGTTAATTATTTTATTTTTTTTTTTTATTAAGCTATTTTACAAAGAAAATATACACAAAACAATATCAATGTGTGCGATTTTGGGAAGAGGTTGAGGGGGGGGGGGGGTATGAAATCTACTTGTTTTTCAATTAGAAAGTGTATTTATAGTGATCCTAAATATTAGTAGCCTAAAATCCTGAACACACATGCAGTGGAGCACCCAAGTCCTTAATATATATGATAATTTTCAGTTTGTCTGCAGGTCAAGACTTGATTTTTAGTGGGTTTTGTACTGTTCATTTGTAGCACAGACTGTAGTTCTTGTTTCAGAATTAAACTGCAGTATAAATACATGATACAAAATGTGGTAATGTAACAATCATAAATATTTCTTAGATAAAACAAATGACTATGCAAAACATTTTTTAATGGAATATATTGAGAGTTATTATTATCATATTCATTATTATTAATTAAATGTTATTATTAAAATCATTATTACTACCACTGTTAAAACACTTCTTTTTTCCCCTTGTCTTTGTTTAGAAACACTTTTTATATATTTATTTCTGTACAATTTATTAACAGTTTTCTTCTTTTCCTTTTACAAAGGAAAACAAACAGTAACACAACTATGACTTGGTTTACAAATGTCCTGTCACAGTTGTTGGCGTATTGACTTTAATAACAATGAAAGCGTGTATATTTTTAATCACTATAAATATTCTGGAGTATTGATAGGGCTAAATTTAATAAGTTGGCAGTGGGAAACACAAATTGAAGTATGGATTATGGGCTAACCTTAATCAATCGTAACACTTGGAAACAGGAAATGGAGTGCTGATGACAGTCACACTTTGGTATATTTTATTTCTGCTGTCCTAAGATTTGAAATTTAGACCAATGTTAATTGTTACCCTCAGCAAAAGTCACTATACCTATATGGTGTAGTAACTCCTATATCATTACCTGCTTCAGTAATTCCTACTTCATTACAGAGTTAAGTAACCAAAACAGTATTAGAAGTAAAAACCTGAAGAAGTAGTGTTGATAGGACAAGTCATAGTATGCCTTTACTGAAGTGCTGGACAAGTCTTACTTGAGACGGATAAGCTATGATGGAGTGCTGGACAAGTTACAGATGAGATTAACTGCCCTTATTGTGTTAATTAGTATTTACATGAGATGCATATGCCTTAATAAAATGAACAAGAGCTTAGTATTTGTGGACACACTGTTCAGTTTTCTAGACATAATAGCTATGTGGTAAGTTCACTAAACATATGAACCTGACACATATAGCAAAGATCTGATTGCTGACATCTATGTGATAAATGTTTCATTTCACTGGACTTGTGGATAAATATACCAGCAGTAAAAAAACCCACATGTTCTCTTTTTCCTGTAGTTGTGGAACATTTCTAAAAGCCACCAGTCATGTAATTTGTAGACATGACAAATTTATGCTAAAAGTCTTATTTAACTGGATTTATGGACATTCTAGGAATAAATGAAACAAACATCAAAAGACGTCTTCTATTACCATGGTTTCAAATTTCTTTTTTATGCACATTGTGTTGGTCATGTAGATATGACATCCATATGTTAAGAAATTTACAAACAGACCAGATATTTTTTATAATGGTTGTGGAACATTTTTCTTGAAGTCACCAGGCATGTTGGAATTTCCTGGTGGGCGATAGTGCACAACCACCACATATTTTTCCTGATCATTTATTTTGCTCACACCCACCCCAACATCTGCTGTTGACCTCCAGATCATCTGAGTGAAATGTATGGCATCTGGAAAAAACAAAACTTTTATTTTTATATTATTAGTTACTGCACTATAGTCTGACATACACAGGGAGATAATTCTATTAAATTATAATTAACTATAATTAGCTCTTAAAGAGCTTCTTAATTTTTTCTTAAACAAGGTTAATTCAAACTTTTGTTATCAGCATGCTATTTTTCTTCACACACATAAGTGTTAATTTTATTAATCCAATTCCTCAGCATTTCAGTACAAGTTTAGTTAATAAAGTTAAATGTTGAATGATTTTGTTTCTTTTTGTAATGTAGTCTGGTGGTGGTGTTTTTTCTATTGTCTGTCATTTATTTTGTTGTGAATGTATTGAGTATGTCTATAAATCATTAACGGTCATTTGCGTTTCTGCATACTTATAGTCTCTTTCTTTTATTAGGTTTCTATGTCTGTTTCTTCCATGTATTTATTATAGCCTATTTCTTAAGTTTCTGCTTCTATATATGTAGAGTCTTTTTCATTTACTTGGTTTCTATTATAGTCTGTTTCTTTTGTTTGTGTTTCTAAGTATTTATAGTCCAAGTTTTTATTTGTTTTTAAATATTTATAGTTTCTTTTGCCTGGTTTCTATTACAGTCTGCTTCTTTTGTTTGGGTTTTTATGTATTTATAATCTATTGTGTTCTTTGGTTTTTATGTATTTACAGTCTGTTTCTTTTGTTGGTGTTTCTTTGTTATCCCTGTTCATTTCTTTTATTTGGTCTTATGGATTTATAGTTCATTTCTTTTGTTTGTGATTTGATTCACTATCCACTTTTTATGTTTGCTTGTTTGTTCTCATGTCCATTTCTCTGTTTATTTATAGACTGTTTCTAATGTTTGTATATCAGTATTATTATATTATATGCCTATTTCTTTTAGTTGCTTGTTTGTATATGTATATTATATATTTTTTGTTTAAGATGTTACAATATACTCCATTTCTTTGAGTTAATTATTAGTCCATTGTTGTTAATCTATAGTGTTTTAAAATTGAGCATTTCCTCACTATTGTTATAATCTGAGTTTTAATCTGTTTGCTTAGTTCTTACTATCCATTTTATTTTGTTTGTGTAATTAGTATTTTCTTGTTGATATTACACCTTTTTTTTAATTTTCACTATGCTTTTCAGTCAGAATTTCTGTTGATTAGATTGTACATTGCATAACATTAAATATTACTCAATTCTCCATACCATATATAGACAACCTGTTCACAATAATGAATATACAGAAAAGAAAAATCTTTGTTTTAATTAGCTGCCTGAGTCTAAAATGCCTGAACTTAATAATAATTATGCTCCTGTTTGAGGTGTTTGTTCATTATATGACCTGCATTTTAAAACTTCTCAGAATAAAATATAGGTCTTAAATCATCATTCATTTGGATGTCAGGATCTTCCTGAAATGCAATTCCTTCTGAGCTGATAAAGAGACCACATTCTAGAACACTCTCTGCACTCCATCTTAAGTGTTCTCAAGACAAATCATTATTCTGCCAGCAGGAAGAATCTACACTTTATCTTAAGTGCTCTCAAGACATCTCTTCCATTAACAGAAATGGCACTATATACCTTTTTTTGTCATTATTTTTAGTTTAAAACTATATCTTCCAATATTATTTTTATGTCAAATTCCTGTTGCATATCATTTGGCTTATATTGTTATAATATTTGTAAGACCTGCCTGCCTGTCTTAAGCTGATTGTGTATAGATTTTTATCATATCAATAAGTCTATATATTATATGTTGCTTTGGAGCTTTTATATAGATCAATAATAATATTACTTATGTGTAAAAATGAAAGTAGTTCATATGTCTCTTATGTTTTATTATAGTAAGTGCATCTGAATAGGACTTAAAGCTATATGTTTTTGAATAGGAATTAAAACTATATGTTTCTGAATAGGAAGTAAAACTATATGTTTTGAAAAAGACTTGAACTATATGCTTTTGAATAGGAATTAAAGCTATATATTTTTGAATATGAATTAAAACTATATGTTTCTGAATATGAATTAAAACTATGTTTTTGAATAGGAGTTAAAACTATATGTTTTTGAATAGGAATTAAAACTGTATGTTTCTGAATAGGACTTGAAGCTCTATGTTTCTGAATAGGAATTGAAACTATATGTTTATGAATAGGACTTAAAGCTATATGTTTTTTTAAAAGGAATTAAAGCTATATGTGCCTGAATAGGAATTAAAGCTACATGTTTTTGAATAGGACTTAAAGCTATATGTTTCTGAATAGGAATTGAAACTATATGTTTATGAATAGGACTTAAAGCTATATGTTTTTTTAAAAGGAATTAAAGCTATATGTGCCTGAATAGGAATTAAAGCTACATGTTTTTGAATAGGACTTAAAGCTATATGTTTCTGAATAGGATTTAAAGCTATATGTTTCTGAATAGGTCTTGACTGTACCGAATCCTAACAATGCAAGCAACTTAACCATGTTGAACATCATATTATATTTCATTTATGTAGCCTTTCCCTATTTAATCTTGTGCTTGACAGTTAAAATTTTGTCATTTGGTATACATTATCTCTGTTGTGGACAACCTAATCCCCAACAACCATGTGTTGTAAGCTAAGGATAGGCTTGACAAATCTTATTTAGAAATTGTAACAATGCAAATCTTAGTTATAATTAACCACAAAGTGAGTAAAATAATTTATTTATCACAGTATATCAGTAACAATTAATTTTATTAAATTTATCAAGCAATAATTGTTTCCATTACGAACCTTATTCATTGACTTTAATCTTTACATATTTAATAACAGAGGTTTCTAAACTCAGATTGCTCAATGACTTTTACATTTTCTTATTTGATAAGTGAGATTTTTAACTCACAACTATAATTCATATAATTTCTGTTCATTACACCAATGAGGTGCAAATTTGAAGTATCTTTGCACTAATAAGAAACACATTATTTTAAACACGACCAATGGGAAAAGTGAATTGTTAGTAATCATGCACCAATGAGAATAGTAATTGTAAGTATCTTTGCACTTATGCTGAGTAATTCTTAAGTACCAATGAGAAGTAAATCTTTATACCTCTAAACTTTCAGGAGCAGCAATTTAAAAGGAAAAAAAGAACTTTTGCATAGTAAGGAGTCAATTTAAGTAACTTTCCAAGTCTGAACATGTTTGAAGTGCTTCAGGATAGAAAGGAACAAATTTTAAGTGCCTTTATATGGTAAGGTGTATATTTTAAGTATCTGCATACAGTAAAGAACAAATTTAAGTAGTTTTTTTTTTTAAATAAGAAGCCTGTTTTAAGAAGTTTTTAAAGAAGTGAGAAGCCCATATTATGTATCTATGTACAGAAAGCAGTTTTGTACAATTAGGAACACAGGTTTTAAATAGTTTTGCACAGTAAAGAACAAGTTTTAAGTAGCTTTGCATAGAAAGGAAAAGTTTTAAATAGCTCTTCTTAGTAAGGAACCAGATTTTCAAAGCTTTGCACAGTAAGGAAAAAGTTTTAAACAGCTTTGTACAGTAAAGAATAAGTTTAAATAGCATTGCACAATAAGGAACAAGTTTTAAATAGTTATTGCACAATAAGGAACAAGTTTTAAATAGTTATGCACAATAAGGAACAAGTTTTAAATAGTTATGCACAATAAGGAACAAGTTTTAAATAGTATTGGCAATAAGGAACAAGTTTTAAATAGTTATGCACAATAAGGAACAAGTTTTAAATAGTTATGCACAATAAGGAACAAGTTTTAAATAGTTATGCACAATAAGGAACAAGTTTTAAATAGTTATGCACAATAAGGAACAAGCTTTTAAACAGCTTTGTTTCCACAAAATGGAATAAGTTTTAAAGTCCTTTGCACAATAAAGAACAAGTTTTAAATAGTTATGCACAATAAGGAACAAGTTTTAAATAGTTATGCACAATAAGGAACAAGCTTTTAAACAGCTTTGTTTCCACAAAATGGAATAAGTTTTAAAGTCCTTTGCACAATAAAGAACAAGTTTTAAATAGTTATGCACAATAAAGAACAAGTTTTAAATAGTTATGCACAATAAGGAACAAGCTTTAAATAGTTTTGCACAAAAGAGGGGCAAGTTTTAAATAGCTTTGTACAGTAAAGAATAAGTTTTAAATAGTTTTGCACAATAAGAAAGTTTAAAGTTGTTCTGTACAGTAAGGAACAAGTTTTAGCAGTAAAAAACGAGCAAGTTGTAAGTAATTTTGTTCCAAACAGAGATGTTTTAAGTAATTTTGTTCCAAATAGAGATATTTTAAGTAATTTTGTTCCAAACAGAGCAGAAAAATTTAAAGTTTGATAGGTTCAAAGCTGCAAGTTTAAATAATTTTGTTTCTGACAGCAGAAAAAAGTTGTAATTTTGTTCAAAACAGAGCAGAAAAAATATTATTTGTTCAAAACAGAGCAGGAAAAAAGTAAGTAATTTTGCTTCAAACAGAGAAGAAAAAAGTAATTTGTTCAAAACAGAGCAAAAAAATGTAATTTGTTCAAAGCAGAGCAAGTTTTAAATAATTCTGTTCCAAAACAGAGTAGAAAAAGATTTAAATAATTTGTTTAAAACAGAGCAAGTTTAAAGTAATTTTTTTTCCAAACAAAACAGTAAAAAGTTGTAAGTAATACTGTTTCCAACTCAGCAGAAAAAGTTGTAAGTAATTTTGTTCCAGTGATATTTTGAAGTAATTTTGTTCCAAATAGAAAGCAGAAAACATTTGTAAGTAATTTTGTTCCAGAGGAAAAAATAGCTAAGTAATTTTGTTCAAAACAGAACATAAAAGTGATTTAAGTACCTTTGCACCAGTGAGGATCACTGAATTCATAGGATGCACTTTCCCGGTACCAGTCTTGAGCTAAACTTTGTCCACAAGGACCCCTCCCATTTACATCTAGAAAAATTATGCTTTCACCAATGCCTGCAAAGAGAAATATTACAGTAAATATAGAGAACTCATTTTGTGTTTGTTTACACATATATAATATGTACGCTAAATTTTATTTTATATGAAAGCAAAACGTTACTTTGTGTTTGTACACATATAGATGTTTTCTAAATTTTATTTTATATGAAAGCAAAATAGTACTTTGTGTTTTGTACACATACAGATGTATGCTAAATTTTATTTTATATATTTTACAGGGAAGAAGCAGCCTTTTTGTTTTAACTAGATCTCCTGGTTTATTGATTTATAAACTGCTACAACCTTGATAGATTCAAGAAACCTCTACCTCCAGTTTGCAAGTGTAAGGATACACTGCACTCTGTTGATGTATGGTGGCAAAGTATGCTCGACTACATCATGGAATTTCTGGTACAAGGAAGTTATGGAAATTGCTGCTCTGCTTGAGGGAACTAATATGGCGAAGGAGCACCCAGATTAGTCTTGAGAGACAGCGGCTGACAGAACATTCTACAGCATGCTGGAGGACACATGAAACTGACAATTGTATTGTGAACAATAAGCTAAACTTTGTTACAAAGTGTATGAAAGACTAGTGTGGCATTGCCTAGACAAGGTTATGCACAAATATCATTATAATCTCTATAACTCCATTTCTGTTCTCTCATTAGAAATTACCCTGTGATTTATACTGACATCTGTTGAACTATGTGTTAGGATATAAGACTGTATAAACATTGAAACTATTTGAATGTGGTTCGTGGAAATATAGATGTCAAATAATCTTTTCATTGTACTTGCTATTTGTATGTTTGATTGTTGATTTAATAAATTTATTGATCTTTTTACAACACATATTGATAACCAGATGTTGGAGAGATATTGGGTGAATGGGGGATTACTAAAAAAAATATAGATTAAGACAGGTTTATCTTCTCCTTTGGTAGAAGTTTTCCACCTATGAAAATATTATGTGACAGTGAATGTTTGTCTTGGGAAGAGAGAAAATGTTTACAGCACCTGCATATCCGACAAGTGAGAGAAACAAGTGGTGTCTTCTGGATAATTATTAATAACATAAATTAAGACTCTCATCACTTGTAATTAGTTATGGATGATTAATAATAATCATAACCATTAACTAGGGTTGTGTTGTTTAACAGTGACTTTCCAAAATGAATTTACATTACAGGCATATTCATCCAGAGTTTTTTTTGTTTAAACAAGATTAACAATAATGAAAAAAAAAACATTTAGGGAATGAATTGTCCAATATATCTTTTTTATTAACTGATCAGCAGAGTGTAACTTATTTCCAAGGGTGCAGATTAAGTCACCACCATAGTTACAGTATAAAACACAATTACAAAATAAATTTTAGGCAAATTAGAATAAAGCATATACTAAAAACCACGTTACATGCAGCTTAAAACAGATGTACACTAGAGGCTATTTTACAAACAAACTCAAGATATAAAAGTATATATGAGTCAAATCCTAGTAGAAATATTACAATTTGTATGCATATCCAGGCAGAAATTTTTTGAAAGTTGGCTCTATAGATCGTATGCATGTTACTTTTTGTTAAAATCACAAAATTAATATATCACTGCTTAAAATTCTACAGATAATTGAGTTCTATGAAAATCAGATACTGATTACAGTTAGATCCAGTTTCTAGGACAGTTGTTTTTACACTTTTATACATTATTTCCTCAGTTGTGGCATGACTGAATTATACTAATGAGCAGATTGTCAGTGCATTAACACATTTTCTCTGACTAAACATGACTGAATTATACTAATGGACAGATTGTCAGTGCATTAACACATTTTCTCTGACTAAACATGACTGAATTATACTAATGGGCAGATTGTCAGTTCATTAACACATTTTCTCTGACTAAACATGAATGAATTATACTAATGGACAGATTGTCAGTGCATTAACACCATTTAAAATATGATACACCTTATTGACCTGAACCTTATTAACAGTTAGAAATAATAACCAATTAGAACTCCTACATTAAGATTTAAATTCTTGAAAAGCATCCAGAACTCTTGACAGACAATACTGACCTGAGTTTTCACTGTACTGTAGAAAACCTTTGTCTGCCAAGGTTTCTGCCCAGCCCTGAGCAGTTTTGTGGAGATCCTCAGCAGCTGTTAACAATGGGCAACCATGGAGATTGCGCAGACTGTTATGTGCATTCACAAGGTCTTCTCGAAATTTCTCCATTTCTATATACGTGAGAAAAGAGATAATTTTTATGAAAATAAAATACATTTCCTTCTTACTTCATTTCTTTCTGAAATCAACACATCAGTATATAAGATAAAACATGTTATCATTTCAAAGACAATATGAAAAAATAGATGCTAATGTACTTGCTTCAACACAAGTGTTTATTAAAAAAAATTCCTGCATATTTTTGAAAGGAAAGGTGTATGCAATATTTATTTTAAAAGTCCCTGCATTGACTGGAGGGCGGGAGAAGAGCAAACAATACTGTTTATTTAAAACGTTCCTCCATACATCAGGAAGCATACAACATTGTTTCCTGAAAAGGTTCTAAATATATTGGTGGAACAATGACACAACAGTGTTTATGATAAAACTAAAAGTTCCTGCGCACACTGAGGGAGAACATAAATAGTGTTTATTCAAACTGTCCCCCCAACATTCAGGGGCATACAACCTTGTTTATTCAAGAAATTTCCTCACATATGGAATAGGGAAAGGGTATCTATCTATTATAACCTTTTGTTACATGTCCAGTATTTATTTAAAGACCCTGCTTAGGAATTTTACAGAAACCTTAATTTAATTAGATAAATTAATTTCTCCTTTTTCCCTAAACAGACTGGTTGCTCAAATTATCTTTCGTCTCATATGAAAATGCGCCTTTGTAGTACAGACAACAGATTCACGAACAGACAACTTGTGTAGAATAGCCGGTTTGGAAACCGTTAACACTCTATTAAATCTTTATGCATTCAAAAGGTTCATTTAGCTCAATCGATCCCCCATCCAAACCACGAATTAGGTCTATATGCATAAAAATTCACTACGAAAGAGGTATTAACAAATAAAGAATTTAATAGTTAATATTTAACAATAACAATCAATTACGAAGACACAGCTTCAGATCTAAACTAAAGCACGTTTCAGTCTGCTTGAATATTACTGTTTAAAGTTAGTTGTGCCAGCACTTTCGATTGAATCAGACTCCGGGTTTAGTTACTCAACTTTCTCAGTAGTCTTGATATACACATGGTCTAAGGACAGTTCGATCCTTCCACGTATCAAGCGATGCTTACAGGTGCGACCGTAGTTCCAGTAACCTTGTCGTCCCCTCGACTTGTTACACTAGCGATCTGTCATCTCACAGCACCAACAACACGGAATTGTACATGTAATTGTACATGTTCGTCAAAGTTGCACAAAGAAACACGCCATGCACTCAATGTGATGCAAAGGTGGCAATAATACGTAGAACGTATTAAAAGGCTGAGGATAAGAACCCGCGCTGAAAATACAAGTGTGGTTCTATAAGTGATTTGCGTTTTACATTCGCAAACCATCCAAGCATGTGTGATTGATACAACGGGCTTAGTTTTAAATCTTCGACTATTGTGTCTTTTACAATATATTTATATTCATAAAAGATACAATATAATTCACATGTGTGTTATTTTTAACATTACATGAACGTATGAATTTCCAAACATTTACTTCATCAAAAAATATGGAATTCATACAAGGAAAATAAAATATAATTCAAATTAAGTATGAGCGCTTTACAATTAACAATGAAATTACACGCAAGAGAATCATTTGAATTACATGAAAATTCGTAACGTGCACATGCGTTTTTTTTCTGCGGCACAAGAGAATTAAGGTTTATCAAATTAAAGTCAAAAGGTTACAATTAATTTATATACAATGAAATCTTTAGGCTTTAGTCATTCTATCGATCACGATCACGTATGCTTGGAGGAGAATTGTGGTAATTCACACAAAATACATACATAAATTCATATACAAAAATACAAATAGTAAAATGCAGACGTATTACCTTCTTAAAGTAGACTTTACTGCACAAGACGGGTTCCTATGTTCCTATGTTTCTTCCGACTCAGCAAGATTTCGGCGACCAAGATGCTCGAGAGCTGGGTGTTATGTCGACCGGTTTGCGTTATGAGTAAAGAATATTATCGCGTCAAGAGTATTTATTGTAGTGCATGAATGTATCACGTGACTAGAACTTTCTCGACTGCTGTCTAAAGTTACATAACAAGGGATGAACTCACTATTGTTTTTTTTCCTCATGCGGTGCATGACGGTAGGGTTCAAACAAAGGAATTCAATTCGAATATGATATTCGAGTTTCGGATGTGGGTCACAAGTTCATGACAAGAATTCTGGTCAGAAGTCTGTCACACTTTTAGACACTCTATTTGGGGAATTATTTCCAACTTCCGATCTCAATCAGTTTGATATTCCACACCTCTTAAACTTATCACACCACAACTTTTCTAATCTTAGTACTCCAAACATCATGAATTTACTTCTCCATAACTTTACTTATCTAGTACTACAAGCATCTTGAACTTATCTCTCATAACTTTACTTATCTAGTACTAGAAGTATCTTGAACTTACCTCTCATAACTTTACTTATCTAGTACTAGAAGTATCTTGAACTTACCTCTCATAACTTTACTTATCTAGTACTAGAAGTATCTTGAACTTACCTCTCATAACTTATCTAGTACTAGAAGTATCTTGAACTTACCTCTCATAACTTTACTTATCTAGTACTAGAAGTATCTTGAACTTACCTCTCATAACTTATCTAGTACTACAAGCATCTAGAACTTATCTCTCATAACTTTACTAATCTAGTACTAGAAGTATCTTGAACTTACCTCTCATAACTTTCTAGTACTACAAGCATCTAGAACTTATCTCTCATAACTTTACTAATCTAGTACTAGAAGTATCTTGAACTTACCTCTCATAACTTATCTAGTACTACAAGCATCTAGAACTTATCTCTCATAACTTTACTAATCTAGTACTAGAAGTATCTTGAACTTATCTCTCATAACTTTACTAATCTAGTACTACAAGCATCTAGATTCTAGAACTTATCTCTCATAACTTTACTAATCTAGTACTACAAGCATCTTGAACTTATCTCTCATAACTTTACTAATCTAGTACTACAAGCATCTAGAACTTATCATCACACCTTTTCTAAGCATCTTGAACTTATAACTCTGCACAAGTGAGCTGTACACTTCTATTTTTTCAGCAAACTGTTATGTCTCTTAATTCTTTTGTAAGCTGTTATGATGTTTAATTCTCCGACAAGCTGTTATGACGTTAATTATACAGCAAACTCATTTAATTCTTCCATGAGTGAATATGCCTCTTAATTCTTTTCAGTGACTTGTTTTGCCTCTTGATATGACAGTGCCTTATATATCTCTAATGGTGAAATGCTGACCAATCAATCTAGTAATATGTCATCAACTTTGTTCTCGTATTATGGCAACATTCTAACCAACCAGATTAGTAGGCATAGTATGTCATCAATTATTTTTCTTATAACATGTTAACATATGACCAACCAGTCTAGTAGTATGTCAATAATTTAACAACATTCTGACCAACCAGTCTTGTAGTATGTCATCAGTGTTTAAGCAGTTATGCGTTTCTGTGCCTAGGGTATGAACCAGAGTTTAACTTCCGCAAATTTAAATGACTGGATTAGTTTTAGGGGTAATTAAATCGTTACTTTTGTATGACGGGTTCATTATAAATTCTACTTTCCTGACTGTTCAAGCTAGCTCAGTTCAAATCTAAACTACTACTGAATTCTTTATTTTTAACAACTATTCCTATCTTCGCTGATTTTGCGGACAGACGCGTATTTTCATAAGATAATCTTGTCCATCCAGTTCCAGACTCATGACCTTTAACAAGGGAGCGGAAACCATCATTAGATTTACCCCGAGGTGAGACCAAACCTCGTTTATCGATTAATTTGATCCACACATCAATCATAAGACTTTTTTTTTTCTAACGACCCACGATCACTAAACTACAAGACCCGGAAGTCTTTTTAAGTAAACTACAAGAACCGGAGTTTTTAACTTTCAACTACAGGCTCCGAAAGCTTTAATCCTAAGCTACAAAATCAGAGAACCTATAATCCTCAGTTACCACCTGCACCCTTGCTCCCCCAGCCAATATTTGTACTCGCCATCTGGTGTACTTCTTGATGACTGAATCCTAAGAGACAGCGGTATGCAAGTCAGTGAGAGACACGTGTATTGCTAGGTATATTAAATTCACAGGTGTGAGTGATGTGATGGCTGTATTTCACGCAAAGCACTTAACGATGAATGAACTGATGGCATCATATTCCTTGTTTTTCCAAGATGATCTAGTCAACTATAATGATGTATTTGACATTTTAATAATGGTCACAGTTTGAAAATTGACATACAGCCGAAAAAAAATGTCCCAGTCCTATCGACAGTGGTCAAAATTCCACAGTTACCACTAACAGCATGATAAGAAAAGTTCGACACCGACTGACATGAGAGAAGTGACAAGCTTGTGAAAGAGATACAGCATGAGAAAGAGACCAGTGTGTGAGATGTGAAAGAGATTTATGTTTGTGTGTGACAGAACTGAAAGATTTATTGTTGAGAAATGTGAAAGATGATCTATTATGATAAATGTCAAAGAAATTTATTGTGAGAGATAAGAAAGAGAGAGATGTGAAAGTGAGAAATGCGAAAAAGATCTATCGTGAGAGATGAGACAGGGGCCTAATGCGAGAGATGTGAAAGAGACATGACGAATGAAAGACATCAATAATGAGAAAATATGGAAGATACTAAAGAGATCTGTTATTTGAGATGAGATAAGACATTTTAAAGCGATCTCTTTTTGTGAGGATATGAATAAGAAAGAACTATTATGAATTGTATGAAGGAGGCCTATATACAATAAGAAAGAACTACGTATGAAAGGGTCCTATAGTTATACAATAAGAAAGAACTATGTATGAAATAGGCCTACAATAAAAGATGTGATAATAGATAATAAAAATAACAACGATGAGAAATATGAAAGTGACGAAAAGATAAAAGTCACCATTGAAGAAAAATGAAGGAAGCTTGATGAGAAAAGTGTGAAGAGATGAATGAAAGAGATCTCTGATGAAATGTAAGAAACTGACAGGATGTGTGATATAGATGAGATGGGAGATAAGAAAGACTGATTAGAAACGTATTTATTTCGTTCAAGTATTTTTATTTATTTAGAAAAAAAATGGTTTATCTGATGTCATTAACAATATTAGATCAGTTACGCTTTATAAATTGTTCTCTTAAAAATTCTTAAATTTGACAATATCAACTTTTACAGTGATGTTATTTCACTCCAAGCCTCTGCATTGCATTGATAAGACTATAGCCACTTTATAGTGGTGTTAACATCCCTTTACATACAGAGATAATAATTACTACTTTTACTGTGATGTTAAATTCCTTCTACATACAGAGAGAACAATAGCATCTTTTACCTTGATGTTAACATCCCTTTACATACAGAGATAATATATACTACTTTTACTGTGATGTTAACATCTCTCTACATACATAGATGATAAATAACTATTACAGTGATGTTAACATCCCTCTACATACATAGATAATAAATAACTATTACAGTAATGTTTAGCATCTCTCTACATACATAGATGATAAATAACTATCACAGTGATGTTAACATCCCTTTACATACAGATATGTTACAAAAAGCATGCAAAAGATTAATGAGACATGTTATCTATAAACTATTATCACTTATCTCTAATAACTCCATTTCTGTTCTCTGATAAGAACTATTCTGTGATTTGTATTGACACTAATCTGTTAAACTGTATTTTAGGATATAAGACTGTATATATATATAATTCAAACGTGGTTTTGAGGAAATATTGAGGTCAAGTAATATTTTTCATTGTATTTGTTATATGCATATTTAATTGTTGATTTAATAAATTTATTGAAATTCTTACCCATAAGTGGGTGGATTGTGGCTCCCTAAATACAGATTAAAAGGCGGATTTATCTTCTCCTTTATTAAGATGTTTCCACCTATGGAAATATTGTGTGACGGTAAAATCTGAAGAGAGAAAACGTTTACAGCGCCCGCATATACGCCAAGTGGGAGAGACGAGTGGTGTCTGCTGGAGAATTATTAATAACATAAATTAAAATTCTCATCACTTGTAATTAGTTATGGATGATTAATTAATAATAATAATAACCAATAACTAGGTGGCACTGGCATCACAAATAGCAACTTTTACACTGATGTTAGCTTCCCTTTACATACAGAGATGATAAAGATGACATTAAAGCCCATTTTAGTGTGATGAACAGAACGGTACATACATATGATACAGTGAGATTAACAGCCTGTACTTACAATTGATGACCCCTTTTAGAATGAAAATAATAGTCCTTTACAACCAGATGGTAATGACCCTGTATAATGTAAAGAGAAAGAAGCCATATATATATGCATACATATATGTATAACGCGCGCACGCACACACATATATATATGTACATGTATAACGCACACACATATATATATACATAAATGTATAACGCACATATACATACATATGAATACAAACATAAATACATTCTAATATACAGAAAATACATATATATACACACGTCTTTATTCTTCGGTGAATATGAAGAGAGAGAATATCTGGCATATCTCATTCAATGTTCTTAAACTTATACTAACTGTATCTCTGACACATTATTTACTATTCTTAATAAAACACACCCAATCTCTAACACCTCACTCAATGTCCTTAAACAAACGAACTGAATCTCTAACATCTCACATCAATGTCTTTAACTGCACTCACTGACACATCTCACTCAATGTCTTTAACGAAGTACACTTACTTTAACACACTTCATTCAATGTCTTTAAAGAAATGCACTATCTCTGACACACTTCATTCAGTGTTCTTTTAGAAATACACTCTCTCTGACACTCCTCAATCAAAATCAAAACAAACAGTACAAATCTCAAATACACCCCATTAAATGTTCTTAAATAAACACTCTCACTCTGACACACCTAACTCAAAGACCTTTAAGCTTCTCTGATGACTCTTTCAGTATCGTTAAAACTTCATTAAACGGCCATGTTTAAATAAACACTCTTGCTGTGGTGGGTCAAAGACAAATTTTGCCTATCTGAAAATTATTTTGTATTGTCATATTAAGCTCCTTGATGTTTTCGTTCCTTTTGGAAACAGCTATTTTTACACATGCAAACGGTGACGTAACCACCACGCTCGCCATGCGTCACGCTATAAGCGTATTACGCACAATTAAAGAGAGTCCCTAAATGTTATATAATATACTCCAACAATAGCAGGGAGCGGGGTTGTTGTTCAAGCCTGACGCTCGACTGACAGAATTCCCGCCATAATCCTTAGATATGCATAAATACCGTGAATCCGAATTGGGAAATTATTCACAAGGAACCGCACCTAAGATTTACCAGTGATCGCTCATATTCCATGAATCAAGGATAATAAACCTGCTAAATATTCAGACAAGGTCACAATTTCTTAATATTGTTAACTGTATTTTATTAAGAAAATTGTAGTGTGATTTTGCATATTCATTTGTGATTGAATTGAATTGTTGCTATTTTTCCTGACACGTGGCCAGAGAATAGAGTGGACCAAGTTAACATGTATTCCATAATCCTAATGATTGTTGAAATGTGTAATGATATTGTGGAACATCATTTATCTCCACTAATGAGTTGACTAAATTGACAATTGTAAAACGCTGTGCAAGTTTGAAATATTTTCGCATTTATGATATTTTTAATCCACTTGTGTATCATGTTTTTATTTTAATTGTAACACATATGTGCGTGGTTTAAAATATCTTTTTATCTTCCATTGTTAAAATACGAATAAAATGTCAATTGTAATAGGAGGCCTTATTGTCTGTTACCATAAGTACGTGATGGCGAATTATAAGACTATCGCTCATAGAAATGATTATTAATGTTTCAGAGCCAGTTTTGTGTTTTACCATTTTCTAGGTTGTTTGTTTGGTGAAAGACAAAGTTGACACTCAGTTAAACACTGGAGTTCTATGGCTACTGGGTCAAGAACTGAGACACGCTATTCAAGCAACGTGTTATGCAGTCAGTCGGCCGGACAACCAATGATGAACTGTTGGGGCATGAGCTGCCATACTGATGATAATGATGAAAAGATAAGTGGGCGTCTGATAATCTCTGAGATCAGAAATTCATGTTACGATCTGTACAAACTCTAAAAGACAGAATATGTAGTCCTAATGACCTTCGTATTGAATGTATTGATATGTGGAATTAATATTTTCTTAAATTGTTAAAATTATTAAATTTTTATGTTTGTTATCCAATTAACAGAAGTTGACTAATTATTAGTAAAGGAAGATCGAATGAGAACTGGGCTGGGGTGGGTGGGCTGAGCAAAAGTGGATGTTTGTATGCTTAATTAGTCGTTATTTGGATACGCAATATTACACAGATTCATCTGTCATTGTAATTAATATCTAAATCAAGGGGATTAATTAAGGAGACTGAAGGGTCAGCTTAGGTGTAATGTTAGCAATCCTTAAATCCTCATGCTCAGACAGGATCTCTAAATAAACACTGGTATGTAACACTTACTCAGACTCCTCTTTCAGTATCTTTAAAACTACATTAAATGGACATATTTAAAATGCATTCAAACTTTATACTTTTATTATTACAAAACTACGAAGGCCCATTTCCAAAATTCTTCTTTTTGCACATGTATAAAATCATTAATCTGAAAGTCAATCACCTGTTAAAATTCTATGTTTTCTCCAAATTAATAACCCCAGCTGGAACAACAAAAACTTAAACACAAAAAGAATTATACTGAATGCACCTCTGAATTGCAATTTGAACTGCAGTTAATATCTAATTTGAGACTATAGTTAATTCCTAATTTATGAATCTACAGGTATCTGAAGACGACCTCAATGTCCATTAATGATGACAGGTCGCATAATACTTGGTGCAATTGGCGATCTACTGCACAACCTTGCATACAATTAGTAGTCTATGACATAAAATTGTTACCCTTTTTGGTACAATCAACAAATTTTGATTGCTTGCATTCTCTAATAAAACTAACTGTTGCAGGTACGCATCAGTCAGTTAGTACTCCACTTTAGGACGAGTGTCAGGTGACACAGTGGGAGCACGGAACAATGGCAAAAATGATGACGCACCACTGGGAACAAAAGTCAGGCAATGAACGTTAACTAAAGTATCGGCTTTCCTGTTATGTGCTTCACCGTAACACGGATGAATGACTACAGTTGCACAATAGTAAACTTGTCTTGCAACATCTGGTCATATATTGAGTCGGTTCACTTTCAGCTTAATTAAACATAATAATTTAGGTAGAGAGAGCAGAAACTCTCCAGGCGGCTTGATTAAAAATAAGTTTAGACTACCGAGCCACTGCACCACCTAATAACACTCACACCACAAACAGAGTACTGAAATGCCACACACGGATATACAAACACACTATAAAAACAGGAACACACCACAAACAGAGCACTGAAATGCCACACACGGATATACAAACACACTATAAAAACAGGAACACACCACAAACAGAGCACTGAAATGCCACACACGGATATACAAACACACTATAAAAACAGGAACATAAAAGCACACCACAAATAGAGCACTGAAATGCCACACACGTATATACAAACACACTATAAAAACAGGAACATAAAAGCACACCACCCAGACAGAGCACTGAAATGCCACACACGTATATACAAACACACTATAAAAACAGGAACATAAAAGCACACCACCCAGACAGAGCACAGAAACACTACACAAACAGGAACAAAGAAATACACCACCCTGAGATAGCATAGAAACACATCACACAGATAGGGTCATACAATTACACTCGGTGATAGAGAAATACACAACACAGACAATGCACAGTCCATACAGACATGTACACCTCAGGGCACAGAAATTCACCATACAGACAAGGATCAGAAACATACCACAAAACAGGGACACGGAAACACACCACAGACAGAACATAGAAATATACTAAACAGAACATTAAAATACATACACAGACAAGGATATTAAAACAGATTCACAGACAGGAGACATAGAAATATATACAGAGAGACATGGAACTACATACATAGAGACTGAAATAGAAATACATTACACAGACAGGGACATTAAAGAAATAGCCACACAGACAAGGACATAAACGAAACACACCGCACAGACAGGAACACAGAAGCACAAGCACACTACACAGAAAGGGACATAGAAACACAACACAGACAGGGATATATACATACACTACACAGACAGGGACACAGAAATACCACACAGACAGGGATATATACATACACCACACAGACAGGGACTTAGAAACTCAAGAAAAGTACAGGCAGGGACATAAGACGCGCCAAACCATTTCCTAGTCAATTGTAAAATCTCTTGCATCTGTGTGCCAATTTAGCAGCTTTAAGCTTTAGTTGAAAAAACAACCACCTGAACTTCAGTAAATCTGAAGCACAAATTGAACTGTGAACTTCAGTAAGTCTGAAGAACAAGCTGAACTGTGAACTTTAGTTAAGTCCAAAGAATAAACCTGACTGTGAACTTCAGTAAGACAAAAGAACAAACTGAACTGTGAACTTCAGTAAGTCTGAAGAACAAACTGAACTTCGAACTACAGTATTTGAATACCAAACTGATGGAAACAATTATTTTCGCATGAACGGAACTGCAAAAGCATTTCATAATTAGCAGAATTATTGTGGTTTGTGAATGTCAGTGTATAACAACTGTTTTGCTTTTTGTGACTATGATTGTAGCTATTTGTGCTATTTGATTTTCGTAATTAGAAAACCATGTGGTAACTTTTATAATATGTTTATTTTTACTTGTTAAATAATACTTTTGTACTGATGCTTTTAAATTAATAAGGAAATTCTGATATGTACTTGGCTGGGGGGGGGGGGACAGTTTTGTAATAAGTTGGACAATAGTATATCTTAAGTGAATGTCCCATCAATATAATGGAAAATGTGAAGGCCAAAATCGTAATTATGGCAATAGTGTAACATAAAGGCGCACAAATTGGTATATTTATTTTGCAAGTGACAGGAGGTGAAATGTTATTTTAATCTAATTCGAGGCCGATGTTTGACCGAACTCTTCATCCGCATTTGATAAAGTCCTTTACAGGTGGAGTTATGGAGATTAACTTTGTCTGGATTATTAGTCTATTAATCCCGCTCATCACACAAATATTCCACAAAGCACACATACAAACAGGAACAGGAACACACACACCCACACAAATAGGAATAAACACAAACAGAGACACACAAACAAAAATACACACACACAACACCAAACAAGAATAAACACACATACATACATCAATGTACCACACACTGCACACACACAAAGAGGAATACACACACATACATATACGTACCACACAATGCACACACACGTACATAAATGTACCACACAGAGCACACGCACAAACAGGAATACACACACACATACACACATACATACATAAATGTACAATACAATGCACACACGCATACATACATAAATGTACCACACAAACAGGAATATACACACATGCATACATAAATGTACCACACAAACAGGAATACACACACATACATACATAAATGTACCACACAATGCACACACACAAACAGTAATAACACATAAATGTACCACACAAACAGGAATACACACACATGCATACATAAATGTACCACACAAACAGGAATACACACACATACATACTTATATAAACGTACCACACAATGCACATACACAAAACAGTAATACACACATATGCATACATAAATGTATCACACAATGCACACATAAACAGGATTACTCACAAAAACATACATAAATATACCACACATTGCACGCGCACAAACAGAAATATACATGTACATAAATGTACTACACAATGCACACACATAAATACATGTACCACACAATGCACACACATAGATATATAAATGTACCACACAAACAGGAATACATATATATACATAAATGTACCAGACAATGCACACACACATACACGTACCACACAATGCATACACACAAACAGGATTACACACACATACATACATAAATGTACTACACAATGCACATACACACAAACAGTAAGAACGCACACAAACATAATTGCAAAGTTCACACACAACAACTCGTTTACCCATACATACTCAAACATACTATACCATGTACAAGCACGTACTCAATGCAAAAACACACACGGCACAAACATACACAATGCAAAAACGCAAAATGCAAAAACCACACACGGCACAAACACAATGCAAAAACACACGGCACAAACATACACAATGCAAAAACGCAAAATGCAAAAACCACACACGGCACAAACACAATGCAAAAACACACACGGCACAAACATACACAATGCAAACACACGCACAATGCACTAACAAAGTCTGACTTCCTACTTTAAACCTCTCAAGAATACCTAGCCGTTGGCTTTCTTTATAGTAGTCAAGAATACCAAGTGTTTGACTTCCTATTTTACACTAGTCAAGAATACAAATTTTCCTACTTTACATTAATCAAGCATACTTCCTTTTCTAACATTAAAGAGCCATACAGACACTTGATTTAGATTCTTAAGGTCAAGGACTGCATTTAATCTGTTATTCCAATTAAAACTGTGGCATTGCGAGAGAGTGGTTAAATCAATAAACACTTTGTGGGCTTAAACACTTGAATCATATTAATTAGGCCTGACCACTTAATCATACCAATTAGACTTACCACACACTTGAATCATGATGAACTATGATGATTGAATCATATCAATTAGGCCCGACCAATTAATCACATCAGTTAGGTCTAAGCATTGCAATCACTTCATTAGATCTCAACACTCACAACAGTTAACCATTACAATTACACGTCCAACACAACACTTAACCATTGCGATTACACGTTCAACACCTCAATCACAACAGTTAACCATTGCAATTACACGCTTTAATCACAACAGTTAACCATTGCGATTGCATGTTAAAAAGTTTAGTCACAACAATTATCCACTTAGACGGATCACATCGGATAATAACTGATCTAGAATGGCATAACTAGGTCACTGAGGAAATGCGTATGTGTTCATTTCAGTGAAATACTGTTCAGTACACACTTTGGAATGAAATGTTTGGCCTTGCAGAAAAACACGTCTACGAATAACAGGATCAGAAACAGGTCGTGTATACAGGATCAGAGACCAGTCTTGTACAAAGGTTTAGAGACCTACATGTACAGAAGATTAGAGACCAGTCATGTACAGAGAAATAGAGGTCATTCGGGTACACAGGATTGAGGGCCAGTCATATACACACAATTATCTGTCAGCGCTAGTAGTAAAAAGAACTAAACTTGTCAAAGTCTCCACATTTAAACTGATGACAGTCAGACAAATCTGCTCATACAATCTTACCGGTTCTCGAGACGATTTTCCGTGACCGTTTCACTCGGTAGCAGCACCAAACCAAGAGACAGCAAATGACCACTGACTGGCCAGCTGCACCGAAGTGTGCGCCTTGCAGTTGGTGAAATGAACAGATGGTTGTTGAAAGCAATTGCTGATAACGCTGTTATCAGAGTACAAGTCAGCGCGACGCAATAACTTGGCTGTTAGTTGTTCAATGCGAGTTGTCCAGCTGAGTAATGAACGAGTAGAGAGGCTAATTTATATGCAATCTGATATATTGATTGTTATGCGATTTAGATCTCATTAACTCATTTCACACGCATGTCGTTTACAAGTTCTAACATAGAGAATAATCAACAATGCTGCTGAAAATGTTCGAAAGAGCGCTGTCTGCAAGCCAGAGTAACTGTCAAGTAACGACCATGTTTGACACTGGGTCAGTGTCCAGTCAAAATTCTATAGCCATCGTAAACGAATCTAAGACAGCGTTGACCGTACTCAGCATCACTATAAACTGGTTAGTGGCTAACGACTGGCTAATATTTACTTTTCTTCTTGTTCCAATGTGGTTCAACGTGAAATCATCAGCGACTTTCTTACCGTCTCTCAGTTTGTCAGTGCCGGAACTGTTAGTCTCCGGACTCAGGAAACTAGTGAAAGAGACTAACGGTGGCCAGAGAGTCACTAAGGTGGGATTAGGAACAGTAGAACAAAAGTCACACTCAACGGAAATGCTCGTTCAGGTATCGTTGGGTTGAACTGACGGAACATCGAGGCCACAGTAATTTGTGTAACAGACGGATGACAATTATTCGTTGATGAAACCGACAACTGGCATACAGCGACACGCGGGCGACGGGAAGTCAATGCGCACGAGCGGTGGCAGCAGACGACTGACCTCGATGCGCGTTTGATTCAAGGCAGTGGAGTATCACGTGTGGGGGTGTTTATTTTACTCAGTCCTAGATTTGTGTGCGTGCTGCGTGCATATACGTATTTGTGTGTGAGTGTGTGTTAAAGAGGAGACTACAAGACAAACGCGAAAGAGAAAATCATGGGGGCAAAACAGCGAGTAGACTGTAATAAAAGGATAAAGTGAAAGGAGTTAAAACACTGATAAAGCGAAAGGACATAAGAATAAAGAGAATGGATTTAAAAAACGGATAACAGGACATATGGATAAAGTGAATGGAGTTAAAACACGGATAAAGCAAATGAACATTTTATGGATACCGTGAGTGAAGTGGAAACATGGATAAAGCAAATGAACAGTTATCATAAGGAAAGAAATGATTTTGTGAAACTGGAAAAGAATTATTCTGTTGATTTGGTAAAGAAAGACATTTTTGTGGATAGAGGAAAGAAATGTTAGATGAATCTAAAACTGTAGAAATTTATTATATAATAAGTAGTGAGATGCAGTAAGGAATTAATGAGAAGACTGGTTTAGAGTGAATTTATTGACTAATAAGAAATGAAATGTTTGGACCTGTAATGAGTGAAGTGTACGGATTGGTAAGGAGCGAATGAGTGGTTTGTAAATGTGTGAAATGTGTGGATTCGGTGGGCTGGTAAATAAGTTTAATGTGTGGATTAGTAAGGAGCGCAATAAGTAAACGTGTAATGTGCAAAATGTTTGGATTGGTAGGAAACGAAATGTTTTGTGGATTGATAAAGATAGAAGGCATCAAAATGGTAAATAAACAACTGCCATGTGAGTAGGACAGGAGCTATAGACTCGTAAGGGGCAAATTGTGTGGCTTGGTAAGAAGAGAAATGTATAACGATTTGAAAGAGAGGAATTGCGGAAAGATTGGAAAGGAGAGATTTGTTTGGATTGGAAAGGAGAGAACAGTATGGGCTGGAAAGTACGGAGTTGTGCGGACTGTAAAGGAGAATTATTTGGATTGGAAAGGAGAGAATTGTATAGATTGGAAAGAAGAGAATTGTGTGGATTGGAAAGATGTGGGTCGAAAAGAAGAGAATTGCGCGGTAAACAAATGAAACGTGCAGAATGTTAGAGACATGAGATGACTTGTAAACAATGAAATGTGCAAAGTGTAAGAGACATGAGATGTAAACAATGAAATGTGCAGAGTGTAAGAAACATGAGATGTAAACAATGAAATGTGCAGAGTGTAAGGGACATGAGATGACTTGTAAACAATGAAATGTGCAGAGTATAAGAGACACGAGATGACTGGTAAAGAATGAAATGTACAGAGTGTTAGAGACACGAGATGACTAGTAAACAATGAAATGTGCAGAGTGTTAGAGACATGAGATGACTGGTAAACAATGAAATGTGCAGAGTGTTAGAGACATGAGATGACTGGTAAACAATTAAATGTGCAGAGTGGTAGAGACATGAGATGACTGGTAAACAATGAAATGTGCAGAGTGGTAGAGAGAACTATAATGATTGATAAACAATTATTTCGTAGACTGAGAGGGAGCAGAAAGGGATAGAAAGAAGTGGTGATTGGTAAGCATTGAAATATGCACTGGTAGAGCGAACTATGATGATTGATAAACAGCTACTGTGTATACTGAAAGATGGGGGAAGAGAGAGAGAAGTGGTGATTGATAAACAGTGAAATGTGCGCCAGCAGATCGAACTATGATGATTGATAAACAATTACTGCGTAGACGTAGAGAGAGAGAGAGAGAGAGAGAGAGAGAGAGAGAGAGAGAGAGAGAGAGAGAGAGAGAGAGAGAGAGAGAGAAATGAACAGCGAGAACGCTGGTAGAGAGAAAGAGAAATATGACTGAAAAAGCGATAAATGGCAATACTACAATTGTGTAATCTCTTACAGAGGAAAAACTTCGTCGCAAAGTGTATGTACAGATAAGGTATATAACAACAGTTATTCTTTTTAACCGCAAGGTATATAACAACAGTTATTCTTTTTAACCGCAGCTTTGATTTCTTCGTAATTCAGAAGAGGAGTCTATAATCTACCTTAAAGCAGAATTAATTTACCATACGTATAAAAACCTGTGATTACACGATTTTATATAGAAACAAAGTAAACAGAATTATTAATTTTTAACCATAACTATAAAACCTGTGATTCTACGATTTTATATGGAAAACAAACGGTAAATCTACTTTACGGCAGAATTAATTTACCATACGCGCATAAAAACCTGTGATTGCACGATTTTGGTATGGAAATACATTTCAAATCTACTGTGTCTTTGCTTGCTTCCACGCCATTTTTCTATTCTTCCGCAGGTCTTTAAGTACAAAACCTGCCAAAAGAAAGTTCGTTTCAGGAATCATTAGAAATTATTCAAAATATGTCAACTAGTGAAAGGGTTAAACACACATTTAAAAAATAAATACGCAAAGTACGCGAAGAAACAAATAAAGTATTTATATTATTACAGTCATGTCGGAAAAAAAACGGGCAATCTTCGTGTCACCAAAACCCCATACACTTTCTGGTGAACGTGCGATGGTTCAGCCTTTACCAGTACAACGTAGGACCTGGACAGCTGTTCGTCACAGAGTTCCACATGCACACCACTGGCTCTTCTTATTGCGCCTGCAAGGGTTACGTTTACTGGTTGTGTTTGCATGTGAGATTGCTTATAGAATAAAAAGTGTGTAAACATTACAGGACGATAGAGGACAAAGACAAAGACAAACAACCACACTCACACCCTCTCAAAACGATAGCAGACAAGATATTTATCTTTGATGAATACAAAATAAGTTTATTATTTTCTCTCTCATGCAGTAACTATAAATCATCCATCATAAACACTCTCTCTCTAGGAACAGCAGTAACTTCTAAACAGTGAATGATGACATCCAACAAACAATTCAGAAAACACAATAATATGGCAATTTCCACAAGATATACAATAATCTCTAAAATGTCAGAAAATGTCCAGGAACTATTCAGCTCCCCTTCTCCCAGTTGAGCAAAATGGAAAATAATTTAAATTACAAATTCTTAACTAGCCTTCTACACTCATAGATAAGTTAAGTGCACTGAGGTTTTCCTAAGAAAGTGTTAATATTTACTCACTGTTCAAAACTGAATAAGACACTAATACACAAGCTGTTATCAATGGTCATGTAGTGAGATGGAACGAAGATATGAATGGTGGCACGAACGATGATACGAATGTCCATGTAGAAAAACAGAAGAACACAACCAGAGTAGGGATGTCATCAAAAACAAAGTTTCTTCTCATGGATCAGCCATCTCTGGCCTCCCCCAGTGACCCCCCCCCCCGCCCCAGATGATCAGCACTCAGCGTGATCCAAAAGTTGACTGCCTGTCCATATGTTGGGTCGTACGGGCTCTCAACCTCCGCCATCTGCAACAAGTTGATTTTGCTCTTTTGCCTTCAGTGATGTGTCCTCCTGACATGGTTTCCTGCCGTCCATCCGTGTCTTGGCCCCAGATGCAGAATACTCCACTCACAGAATAGACTGCCTCAGTTTCTCCCAAGAAAAATTTTACACATAAAGGAGGCTGCCTAAGCTCAGTGAACTTTCACTGCATTGGGTTGTCTGGTTCACTACTCTTATCATCATAACTTCATAGGACTCAATACGGTGACAAAGAAAGACACACGAGGGAATAACCCATTTCCTCAATTCTCTGCCTTTTTCTCCTAGTCTCTCCAATCATCTGTTTCTTCTGGTGTTTCAAACTACTTTCTCTCAAAAGAATAAACTCACAACTCCAATTCTTAACTCAACTGTCTCTTTCTCAAAAGCAAAATCTCCTCTGCAAAATCTCCATTATTTTCTTTCAAAGGCAAATTCACAAACTAATTCTAAACCGTCCATTTCTTAAATAAATTCTCAACTCTTCCCTATTCTCCTAAGATTTAATTTCTGGTATAAATAAATATAAAATATTTATAAGATTTCATGTTTGTAAATGTATATTAATAAGATTTAATATTTTGGTATAAATATATTAATAAGATTTAATGTCTGAAATCAGTTTATAAGATTTCGTGCTTTCCCTCCAACAGGCATTGCTTTTGGTTTTAAAGTCAGTGGCGTAACTACTGCCCCATCTGTTCTTGGGGGCCTTTCAACAGAAGGGGCCTATATTCGTTCCTTCAAAAAAGATTTGTATTTGAAATTTGAAAAATACACGCACGTTTTGCAGGACGCACGGCAAGATGATTCTCTGTGAAGCACAGAAAGAGACAGTGTGTGTGTGCGCGCGCGCGTGTAAAATGGAGGGTGGGTCATTTAAGATTTTTTTGCAGGTTTGCAAGCATTCGAAATTACGCGACTGAATAAAAATAACTTAATTTATTATTTCTTCGCTGTCAATTGATTGATCGGCGAGAGTGATAATTTGCATCTTCTGAGAGTAGATCACTTGTGTTGAATGTGTGACATCAATTGTTAATAAATAATAATTATTTATGTACGAGTATAGTTGTCCTAAATAAATGTATATAATATTTGTAAGCGTTAGCTGAGAATATGTCGTCTGTTTTATGGGACACGTTTACCAGGCCCGAATTAACTTTTACCTTCCAGGGCAGTAGCCTGCTGACCAGTTTAGTGTCAGTAACATCCCACGTCAGCAAATCATTCTCTCCCCTTTGCATAAAAACATTCGAGGTCTTTTATGTCACTGACGTTTGCTCTTCCATCTGTACGTCTGAGATTTTGATTACGTCATGAAAATGTTGGAGCGCAGTAAATCGGCTCTATACTGACGCAATATATTTGCGACATGCGCAAGCGATCTAATGATTCACAGTACATATTTAGACTCCTTTGTTTTGATAATTCTATTATTACTTCATCATACTTTTATTAAATAGAATGTTTAACTTAACAATAGTGACAAATAAACTCAAGAGGTCAGGGAAACTTTACACCTAGAGTAATGACTAATAAATTAAGAGGTCAGCACCACTGAGCTAGCATAGTCTACTCTTCTAAGCACAACCAAGCCAGCAAACCCTCCTTTTGCAAGCATAGTCTACCAAGCACAATTGACCCAGCAAACCCTCCTTTTGCAAGCATAGTCTGCCAAGCACAATTGAGCCAGCATAATCCACTCTTACAAGCACGACAGAGCCAGCATACAGTCAATAAATGTTGTTACTTATTGAAGCGGGCAAAGAATATTAGGCAGACCCCCCCCCCTTGTTCATTATTATGCAAATTGTGGTGGCACCCTGTGACAGAACTCTAGCATTGCCTGGTAATGTTGGAATATGATACATCAGTCACTTCCCTTGGTGATTGTGATATATCTAAAATCAATCTTGGGGTAGAAGGAAGGAAACCTTAAAAGAAAATAAAAAAGAGGAGAAAATAGTCAAGTCTGAGAGAATGACTGCAGCTTGTCAACAAGCTTTTAAAGTAACTTAAAGTGGCAATAAAACCACACTAACTTTTCAAGTAACTCACTGTAAAGGTCACTAACTTTTAAAGTAACTCACAGTCGGTCGGTAATTAAGATAATAGCAGCTTCCAGCTTTCGCCGATTTCGCTGCTTGGCACGAGGTGTGCCGCTGTTGGTAGAGTTGAAGGTGAAGAAAGACAGTGTGGAATGAGGTAGTAAAATGCAGAGTGATGATGATGAATGTGTCTGTTGTCCGTCACATTCATGTCAGGCCGGTAGTCTGTGGGCTAATGTCTTTTGGCGGTTGGTGTTGTGTTGTTGGTGTGGGCGGTCACTGTCCCCGATTTTGGAGGGGTGAGGGTGGACGGGGGTGTCTTACAGAGCCCATGCTAGTAGCACACCAAGACTGTACCTAGTACATACAATCGCCCGGGATGTTCAACCCTCTGTCCTCCTCACTAAGGACGTCATCGTTGTTGTTGTCGTTGCTGTCTCCTTTGTCCGTTAAGATAGGAACAGACAGGTGCTGGCGGCCAATAAAGATGATCGAGAAATAGCTGGATCATGTCCGCAATAGGGTGGTTGAAAAATCCCCACTGCGGACATTGCTGCTGTCTGTTCTGCCGTTGTCGTTGGTGGTGGTGGTACTAGGTGTTGTTTTCCTTGGTGTTTTCTTGGCCCGTTGTTGTTGTTGTCTCGCCTAATGTTTGGAGGCGGTCTATTCCTCTTCTTCTTTTCTTCTTGTTGAGCTCTCATCTCTGATGGTAGCCCTGTTGTTGTTGGTGGTGGTGTTGATGGTTCTGACAAGGGTGAAAAGGAGGGAACCTACAGCATCCTTGTGCAGTCTTCGAGGGCAGCCTCGATGTCAGCTAGCATGCCTGTTGGTGATTGTTGATCTCTTTCAGTCCAACCATTTTTCTCCTGTCTTGATTTTATTTGTCTGAGTGTTGGCTGCTAGTTGTCTTGGTTTCATGGTGGCTTGCACTTCTTTTTCCTCACTAGAAGTTGGTGTAGTCTTGGCACTAGATACTTTTATCTGAGGTGTTTCCATCTGAATGTTCACTTCTTTTTCGCAGATATAGGTGGTTGTCATCAATGTTTGTTTCTCCGTTGTTATCTTGTTACCCATTTTAAACTGTATTCTTTGGTTTACAATGACCTGGCAAAAATCCCACAGCTTCCTTGCAGGCAGATTGTCTTCAGACCGAAGTCATAGTGGAGCACTTCATCGAAAGCGTCATCTAACTCTTTGTTGTCATAGAAATTTATTTTGAGGCTCCTTTGTGACATCCATACATTATGTATAATGTCTTCTATTCTGATTTTAACCTGTTTGGCCAGGTAGTGGTTTGGAAAGTCATGATGATTTCCCCTGCCCCGAAGAGGGCTTGGGAGTGGCGTTGGCTGTAGCTCTAGTACCTCAGTGTATAGGTCACTTAACTTTTAAAGAAACTCAGTGTGTAGATCACCAGCATTTAAAATAATTCACAATCCGTAGGTCACACTTTTAAAGTAACTCACAATGCATAGGTCACAATTTTAAAAGTAACTCACAATGCATAGGTCACAACTTTTACAGTAACTTACAATGCATAGGTCACAACTTTTACGGTAACTTACAAGAAATAGGTCACAACTTTTAAAAGTAACTCACAATATGTAGGTCACAACTTTTAAAGTAACTCATAATGCATAGGTCACATCTTTTAAAGTAACTCACACTGCTTAGGTCACAACTTTTAAGTAACTCACAATTAAAATATCTCAGAATGTATAGGTCACAACTTTTAAATTAACTCACAATGCATAGATCACAACTTTTAAAGCAACTCACAATACTTAGGACACACTTTTAAAGTAACTCACAATTAAAATATCTCAGAATGTATAGGTCACAACTTTTAAATTAACTCACAATGCATAGATCACAACTTTTAAAGCAACTCACAATACTTAGGACACAACTTTTAGAGTAACTCACAATGCATAGGTCACAACTTTTAAAGTAACTCACAATGTGAAGGGAACTAACTATAAAGCAACACTGACTGCCCAGACTGCATCTTTAGAAGTCTGATCTTTCAAATCCTTAGCATATGTGTAGCAAAAAAAAGTTCTTTCTTTCTAGTTTGGTTCTAGTTCTTTCTTTCTAAATTGCTGCACCACTCAGACCTTCTCTTCTCTAGAGCAGAAGGGGGCAGGGATATATAGAAGAAAAAAACATGATGAGGGAATGAAAGAAAATGAAAGAGATAAATAGAAGAAAAGACAGAAAAAAAAAGGGAAGAAAATACAAGAGAAAGGGAGAGCAAGAGAGAAAACAGAAAGAAAGAGAGGGAGTAAGAAAGAGATATATAGAAAACATGATGAGAGAATGAAAGAAAATGAAAGAGTGAATGAAATGAAAGAAAGAAATAGAAATTATGAAAGGAAGAGTATTTGAGAGTGAGACAAAGAAAAGCGAGGAAATAAAAAGGGAGGAGACATAAGGAGAGACAGACAGACAAAAAAACACAAGCACACATACAAATCACAAAATAAATCCTTCAGAAATGTTCTCTGTTAAAGCATATTTGTAAGTTCATCAGGTAAGCAGACATTTGAAGAAGGAGTAAAATTACATACAAACAAATGAAGAAGGAGTAAAATTATATTCAACACAATTATATTCAAACAAATGAACAACAAGTAAAATTATATTCAAACAAATGAAGAACAAGTAAAATTATATTCAAACAAATGAAGAAGCAAGCAGATGATAGGACAAATATAATGCCAATCATGAACTAAAAAATAAAAAATTTAAGTTTTTATTGTGCGGTGAGGGAGCTTAGGTCAAACTTAGTAAAGATCAAAATAATGGCATATATTACAATTGGCACACATTACAGAGCTTCAAACCAAATACAACACAACATAAAAATTACAAATGGCAGATTACACAATACCAAAATATGAAAATGTATGTCAACTGTTCAATACAAAAAGCATTAAGCAAAATAATTTAAAGAAAATGATGCAACAGTTCTACGTAAAAATATATCTATTTAAAAAATGTGTAATGCCCTATTTATAAAGAAACAGTCAAACTTCTGAATCAGAACTACATATAATTGTGGAACATGTATGACAAGGATGTTTTCATGTACACATAGCTGAATACACCTGTAAAAAAGAGAAACTGTTTATAAACTATCTTTTAAGACTTTATCTGAGAGAGAGCTATGTTTCAAGACAGAAAAGTTAACAGTTCTATATTTGTTTACTCTCAGTTATGTTATAACACAATGTATGAGAGAATTTGTATGTTTACAGACAGAAATATTACAGCACTATTTATAAGAGGATTTGTGTTTATAGACAGAAAAGTTTCAGCACTACATCTATGAGAGAAAAGAGTTATGCTCATAGAGAGAAATGTTAAACTTTATATATGAGAAAGGAGTTATTTTAAAAACAGAAATGTGTTACACCAGGTTTTGTATAATTTTAAACAGGTATTACAACATTAAAATAACTAGAGAAATACTTAGTCAAAAGGCTAGAGTTAAAATCTAAGCCTAGTTACATTTAGGCTCTGAACAGAGAAAGTCAATGGTTAGCAAAACAGAAAAACATTTTAGGCAACATGCTAAATATTCCAATACATGAAACACAGAGCAGAAAAATATTTTAATCATTTTGACTAGAATTTTAAACAGAAAAGAATGGACATGCAAATTGTTCTGATGGTTTCATGGAAAAAGATTTAGTTAGCAATGCTATAGTTTTTAGGCATTAAATAGAAAGGACACAATATTTTAATCATTATGTTGTGTTTTTAGGCTTAAACGGAAATTTGGATCAATTTACTAAAGACTATATTTTTCCCATAAATACTTTTGGATAAGTGAATACTGTATTTCCCCCAAGACTTCATTATAATTATGGGTAAGTGAATATTGTATTTTTCCTGTAACTTCTGATTACTTCAAAAGAACAAGTGAAAATTGTACTTTTCTGTCATTTCAATGGAACAAGTGAAAATTGTACTTTTCTGTCATTTCAATGGAACAAATGAAAATTGTACTTTTCTGTCATTTTAACAGAACAAGTGAAAATTGTACTTTTCTGTCATTTCAATAGAACAAGTGAAAATTGTATTTTCTGTCACTTCAATAGTATAACTCAATAAGTGAATACTGTATTTTTCCTGTGACATCATTATGTTTGGATAAGTGAATACTATGTTTTTCCTGTGACATCATTATGTTTGGATAAGTGAATACTATGTTTTTCCTGTGACATCATTATGTTTGGATAAGTGAATACAAACACAAAGAATTGTAGAAGGTTACATTTTTAAATGCTAAAAATAGATTGTGACCAACAATAAAAGATTAATAAATAAAATTAGGACCTCTATCACAGTGAATGTAAAATTATAACAATAATATTAATCAATACTGAAAATATAAAACAATAAAATAATAATATATATGATAATGATAAACTAGCAAAATTAAATAAGCCAATCATTCACATAAAATGGACCAAAGGAACTGGCAAAGTACACAAAAAGATGGTATCATAAAATAATAAATAATTTTACAAATAGAAAGTAAGCTCATGGAATCAAACGTTTCAATTACTTATAATATTGACAATTAGAGCTATAGCTAAATACACAAAATGATACTGAACATACAACAATAAAAAATGATTTAAATAAATTTATAAGCCACATGAAATCAAATGCAGGCTTTATAATTATTCACAACATGGACCATCAGAGCTGTCCCAAAACACAAAAATAATGGGACATAATAAAATTAATAGCAAACAATAGTGAATCACATGAAATTAAATTAGCTTTATAATTATTCATAAAATGGATCACTGGTACTGTAGCAAAACACACAACGCAATAAATATCTTTGATGAATATTTTTCTGCTGAAGCAAACTACAAAAAAATGAAAGTCAGGGACCCATAAAATTTACTTCTGAAGTAAACAAAAAAGAGAAAAGGCATCTACCCATAAAATTTACTTATGAAGTAAATAAAAACGAGAAAAGGCACAGGCAAATACAAATGAATACAGTTATTAGTCCAGGACAATGTACTTTTCCATTAAACAAAATTTAAAAGAGTTATCAATAGGTTTCACAAATTATATTTTGACTTAAATTTTCAAAGTATATATTTATTTACAGAAATGTAATTTTATTTAATTCTGGAAATATTTAATTATTAGATGGTACCATACATCCACACCAACAATAAAACAACAACACACAAAACACATATACAAAAATAAATAGCTCACAACTAAATCAACTAGCATTTACCTCTAAATAAAACAATACCTCACTGACATACAATTACTCTTTTGTGTACCAAAAATATAATCTACCTCTAAATAAAACAGCAACTCAAACAAATAAAATAATTGTTTATTTGTAAACACAAAAACTTTACAAGTGCATCCAGAGAAACTAATTTTACAAGTGCAAAAAAATAAAACCTTTTCAAATATGGCACAACTAGTAAAAAGAGACAACAAGTTACTGTGTAATATTTCTGCTTTAAAATGAATACATTGACACAGGTATATTCAAATTAATCTAGTTACTTGTACAAATGAAAAGAAATATGTAAAAAAAGCAAGCTAAAAGAAAAAAAAAAGAATATTCAAATCAACTTATATGTAGATAAATTAGAGTGCTTATGTGCAAACACAAAATCTAATCACAATTATAGACAAATAAAATAAACTGACACATACATACATACAAAGAAAATTCTTTATCAAATATACTCTCACACATTTTTTGTAATGTAAAACTACTCTCACAAATACACATGTAGCATAAAACTACTCATACATCCATATGTAGTGTAAACTACTCTCTCACACACATATGTAATGTAAAACCACTCACACACACACACACATGTAACGTAAAACTACTCACACACATATGTAATGTAAAACCACTCACACACATATACATATGTAATGTAAAACTATTCACACACACTATTACTCTCACACAGGCAAAACAAATGACATGCAAAAATCAAGTAGTCGTGCATACACTAATATATCACACTAGGCAAAACAAATGACATGCAAAAATCAAGTAGTCGTGCACACACTAATATATCACTCTTCAAACATACATGTAGAGGAATCAAAACAAACAAGAATCTAAACAATAACACCCGTAAAGCAAAGCTCATAATACATGATGATATCACATTTTTTTTAAACCAAAAAAGCAGACACAGATATGAATGTATAAATAAAGTAAACAGAAAATCATTCAATTTGTTCCAAAATACACTGTACAAAAATTACATTAAAAAATTAGTATATGGCAGTAATATTATCAAAGGGATGGAG
The DNA here is from genome assembly GCA_028829895.1 of Sinotaia quadrata. Classification (NCBI taxonomy): domain Eukaryota; kingdom Metazoa; phylum Mollusca; class Gastropoda; order Architaenioglossa; family Viviparidae; genus Sinotaia; species Sinotaia quadrata. The sequence goes on along the minus strand of CM054180.1, from coordinate 47,307,804 downwards.
ATTTTTCACATTGCCCTAAATTTATTTATGACCTACTTTAAAATAAATTTTCAAATCACAATATGTCAAGAAGCTTCAACAAGGAGAAAAAATAAATAGAAATATTTCACAATTTGTACTACATCTGTCATGGAAAAACCAGAATACATTTGTGTAGTGCTTAGTCTTCATGTTTCAAATTAAGGTAATGGTTAGGAGTACAATAAAATTAATGTTGTAGGTAATGGTTAGAGCAGCCCCACATTATTCCTAAAGCTGACTAGGCTGAAGCCTAGGGGCCCACCACCAAATGCAGGAACACCAACCCATTGTGCGTGACTGTCGAGGGGCCCAAAGAAGCTTGAAGCCTAGGGATCCTGCCATGGGCTAATACTGCATTGGGTTAGAGTAGGAATAATAATTAAACTATCATTTAAAATGTGTGGTAATGCTAATAGTATAGAGTTAATTGGTTACACTTAATACAATAAGTGCAAAGTTTAAAATAAAGACAGTGGTAATGATTACAGTAGGAGAAATGGTAAGGGCATGTAAGATGTGGTAATCATTATAGTGTAAGTAGAGATAAGGACTATGGCTTCAGTAAATATTAAGACTAGATGAATTTAACTGGAAGCCAGTCAACATAATCAAATCCAGTTATTACTTAGGGGTAATGAAAAGACCACTATATAAGAAAAAACAGAGGTAATCCTACAGCATGAGTAATGATAAGGGCAATGTCTAAGAAAAAACAGAGGTAATCCTAGAGAATGAGTAATGATAAGGGCAATGTGTAAGAAAAGAAAAAGGTAATAATACAGTATGAGTAATGATAAGGGCAATATGTAAGAAAAAACAGAGGTAATCCTACAGCATGAGTAATGGTAAGGGCAATGTGTAAGAAAAGAAAAAGGTAATAATACAGTATGAGTAATGATAAGGGCAATGTGTAAGAAAAGAGAGAAGTAATAATACAGTATGAGCAAGGATGAGAGTAATATTTAACATCAAACTTAAAAGTAAGGCAGAGATAATTAAACAGTGTGAGCCATGATAAGAGTAATTTTTACAATTAATAGTTAAAGGGAGGATATGTCTAGGTAAACAATGATTCCTAGAAGTCAATAAAAAATGGTAAAATATTAATCACTTTGAAGTAAATTAACCTTAAATGAAAACTTTGCACAAGCATGAAAGGAAAAAAATCCCTACACTACATGCAACACAAGCCTGTGAATTATATTCAAGATAAAACTAAGGCTGAATCACAAACAAAACTTCAAATAAAAATAAATTATAAGTATGATACTTGCATATTAATTGCAACACAAACTAAGAATGACAAATGAAAAGTTCAAATAAAAATAAATAAAATGTACATCTTTGCAAACAAAGGAAGGAAACAAGTGTAAAATAAAGAGAAAAATAACAAAAAAATAATACCAGTATATGCAATTATAAACACAGCATTCTCAATAGTAAAGTAAGTCTAAAACAATAAGCAAAACAGGGAAATCGTTCAAATGCATTCTCAATAGTAAAGTAAGTCTAAAACAATAAGCAAACAGGGAAATCATTCAAATGCATCTGCCCCTCAGATGAGCAATAATGCAAGTAGAAAAATACCAATGAAATTGGGCCACAGCTGATGTGAATATCTGCCTTATGTAGATTTAGTTATACTAAGAAGTATAGAGTAAAATTTGTAAGATTTTAAATGACTGATTGCTAAACAGAGAGTGGTATATATAACAAAAAAGAAATGTAATATAGTTATATGTAAGATTTAAACATAGTATAATTATCTGTAAGATTTTGAATCACTGATTACTATACTAGATTAATTATAACTATACTGATTAATATACTTATATTACTAGAGAAAAAAAGAAATATAATATAGTATCTGTAAGATTACAAATTTACTGGCTGTATAAGGAAATAGAGTAAAATGAAAAGATAGCCCTCTGTAAAAGTACAACTGATTGTATACTGTACAGACAAATATACCAGATTAGTGAGTGTCCTTGGTAAGAGTACAACTGATTTGTATACTGTACAGACAAATATACCAGATTAGTGAAAGAATCCTTGGTAAGAGTATAATTAATTTAATTAATTGTATACAGTACAGATTAATATACTAGATTAGTGAAATAGTACTATGCAAGATGTGACTGAGCACACACTGTACAGGAAATATACCAGATTTACAAGAAGTATAATTCTAACTTCTATGTAAGCTTACAACTCAGTGAATTTGTGCAAGGCAAAAGTGCTAGACCAAAAAAGAAGTGAAGCATTTGTATATAACATTACAACCAAGTACTCAAAGAATGAAATATAACATAGAACACAAGCATTTACTTAATTATAAACTGTCCATCATCTCAGGAGCTGATTCATTAAGTAAAACTATAAAAAAAAAAAATAAAACCAAGTTTTGCTGATAGTAATTATTTTATTCATGTAGTCATTCAAAAATACTGATAAATGTACACACACTCACACATATAAACAGAACTAAGGGGAAAATAACAATTGTTCCAATATAAATGTTGAAATACTTTTCAAAATTTCAAACAAATATTTGAATCTGAAAATTCAAATGAAACAATCAACATCAAATTTTAATACTATCTGCCTTTGGTGGAAAGCTGATGTATAAGGCATGCTACAAAATGTTAAAAGTTTGTTTTCAACCTCATTGTTTTATTTAGTTGGTGTTTATTGAAAAATTTGATTTTCTGTCAAAATGTTTGATTAATTACTGTGTATCAAGAATTCAGTTTCATAATTAGTGTTTGTATTAAATTTACTTTTACAGAAAACTTTGTTTTTCTTTCAGAATACTTGATTATTTACTATGCAATGAGAATTCTGTTTTATAATTGATGCTTGTTTTAAATTTACTGTTTATAGAAAATTTTGTTTATCTTTCAGAATGCTTCATTAATTACTATGAAATGAGAATTCCATTCTATAAGCAGTGTTTGTATTAAATTTACTGTCTAATGAAAAATGTACACTATACAGTAATGAAAAGTTAAAAAAAATAATTTACTGAATGTCATAACTAAATGAAAAAATAAAATGACTAGATTTGCCTAACGAATTTACTAAAATTATTCTAAGTAAGTAATCTAGAAACACAATATGTACATATCTTCAAAAGTCTAATTTAAGTTATGCTGAATACATAAAAAAAAATGTACATGTGGCTCAAACTTTTGTTGTCTGAATAGGAATAAGTTTCATAATTTATGTATAGGCTATTTTGTGTAAATGACTATATAATTGTCAAGACAATGGGTATAACACTAAAAGCATGACTGTAGTATAATCAATTTCAGGAGCTTGACAGTCCATCAGCTTAACACAAATGAAACATAATTCATTTAGATTTTAAAATTTTAAATAAAATTTCAAAGTGTTTTATTTAGGCCACAAAGCTCCCCAAATAATAAATAACTGTCCAGATTTACAAAAGTATTGCCAAGAAAAAAACACACTACAGTCCACTGTAATTATATATGAAGTGGTCCATTATGTAATGTATGTGTTATTCCTATCTGTTTAACATTTACTATTGTTTACATCTCCTTGTCCACTGTATCCCTCCTGTATGTGTTATTTCTATTTGTTTTTACTTTGTCAATATCTTGTAAATTATGCACGCATGTATCAAATACTGCATAATACTAAATCAGTTAATTCTGGTTCAATAGCTTAGAAATTATGTACATTTTATAATGTCTGTAAATTATATAAACAAATAGTTGTCATAATGTGATACTTCAGTGCAACTTACATTTTAAAACTATCTTTTGCATATTATATCATAGCATAATACTTAATTTCATAATATAATAATGGTTTTCATAATACCATAATGGTTAATATTATTTTAGAGACTATGTGCACATTACTATCAGCTCCCTTGCTGATAATTTGTAATCACAATTATCTGGCAAGTCTACTATTTTTGTTTTAAAAAAGTTATTTAGCAAATCTAGTATTTTTTAAAGTGAATTTGCAAGTAATGTTTTTTAATTTTAAAAAGATGAATGAAGCAAAGCATACATAAGTAAATGCTTCAACTAGAATAGTTTAAAGTCTTTAACTATAACATACTGTACAGTTTAGTGTACACACAAAATAAACAAGTATAAATAACTCATTTTTAATTACAACAAATTCAATGAACTATACATACAATGCACACAAAATAAAGAAGTATAAATAACTAAATTTTAATTATTATAACATTAAATGATTTACACATACAACACACAAAAATTCAGACAGTACAAACTCATGGCCTAGTTTATTTTGGTACTATTGAAAATAAAACTTGACTTAACCAAAATGTAAAAGTTGCTTATAAAGAAAAGAACTCAGGAAAAAAGTGTTGTTAATACACAATTAAAAATGAGAAAAAGCAACAAGAATGCGTGATTATACTATAAACTTGGATTTTGTAGTAAGTTTATGCAGTATGTCTTCCCAAGACCCCTATTATGAGAAGACAAATATTTGTGCTTTGTATACAATTTAATAAACCAAAATTAATTCATATTTATATATGTCCTTTAAATGTATAATATCAAAGTGATATTTTATTTATAAACTTTAAATAAAGTGAAATGATATTTCTTAAAATTAAACTCTTAAATATTTTATTTAGTACTGCTATAGGCACTAATTTGAGACCATAAATTTTGAAGCCAATGCTTTTAATAATAATTACTGAATTATAAACAAAGCAGATATATAAGTGGATCTTAAGCAATGTTTATTATATTGTGACAAAATGTAAATACTATTCAAGGAATAATTTATTTAAATAAAGAGAAATTTCACATAATTTCAATGAACCAAAATTCTAGAAAGATATTTACACATCACAAAATGAAACCAAGATGATAATGCTTGGTATTTACAAGTCACTAACTGGAGGCAGTGCCCAACAAATGGCAGTGCGGTCGGCACTTGTAGTGACAAATGCCAGTTGGTTGGGATGCCAGCGACCTTGAATGACCTTATCCTTATGCTCACCCACAACAACACTGGGGAGGGGTCGTAGCAGGTCTCCTATGGTGAGAAAAACAGAAAAAGAAAAAAACATGCATTTGTCTTTAATAGTGTCATTTCATATGTTAATGACTAGTAAATTATCTTTACAAATACCTGCTATTTCAAATACCTAGTCACTAGGTAGATATTTTTATAAATGTCTACTATTTCAAATATCTGGATACTAGGTAAATATCTTTATAAATGTCTGTTATTTCAAATATCTGGACACTAGGTAAATATTTTTTAAATGTGTGCAATTTCAAATATCTGCAGCAACACACTCACCCTACTCTAAAAATAGTCAACATTTAAACCCTACCTCTAGGATGGGTGACTCACACCTCCAGACTAGAGAGTGGCATAATTAGCTAACTTATTTCAAATGGATCATTCAGAGCGTGGCATGACAGCACATGCTGAAGACCAGCACAATGCAACAATTGAGGCAACAGGTGTTTGGCTCTCCCAGCATTATTTAGTTATGAATAACACTACATATTGCCAGTTATTGATGCAGGAGGAAACCATCTGCTCTGTGTTATACATAAGGTATGTGGGTTTTTTGTATGTCTAAATATTATATCCATGTTTTACATTTAACATGTGGCTGGGAGTTCTGAACTGGAAATATGTGAATGTTATTTAAGTCATAATTAATCAAAGGGAAAGATAATGTTGCCACATCAGCTAATTTGTCTGTGGCTATGTTCGATGATTAAAGGTCCCAAAGAATGGTTCAAATATAGAGATTGAAGGGCAGGTTAGGCCGCATGGATTGTTGTCAGTATTAGAGCCAATATAATAAAATTCATGATTAATAATTCTGAGTCTAATACTGTAAAAGGATCATTAAATAAAACCATGCATGTGACAATGGAAAACATGAAAAAAAATATGATTTTATGATAGGAAACATAAAAGTAAGGAATAGAATAAATAAGGTGATTTCAGAATGTTTATATACAGACTTTGAAAATTATTTTTATCATACAGGAAACAATTAAATGCTACTCTGCTATAGAATAAGAAAGTTAAAATGTGATAGATACAAAAGAAAACAATTAAGTACTAGTCCATGTCACACAAAAAGAAAAAGTTCAAAAGCAAAAAAATTTGTAATTCAAAACTATTGCATCAAAATGAGAAGGCAAATTGTGAATGATGAAGAAGACAACATTTAATACAAGTCTGAGTCAGAGATCAAAAGATAAAAGAATATGACAAAGAAGAAAATTAATAAATGTTAATCTGATTTGGAAAGAGAAAGACACCAGATGAATGGTTAAAAAAAAGAAAAGAAATGCTATATTATATGAGTGTGAAAGAGGAAGACATCGGATGAATGATTAATAAAGAAAAGAAATGCTATATTATGTGAGTGTGAAAGAGAAAGTCAAAAGTGAACAATGCAGCAAGGAATAATGAAATACAAGTCTACATAAAATGCAACAGATAGAATTAAAGATGAATGGCAAATTAAAACGATGACATGCTATTCTATAAGTCTTTTACCATGTAAATCTGTTAGGACAATCTTTTGATCATAGGCAACTGTCAATAGGTAGTAAGCGTTCATGGAAAAACGTGCTGAGCGACATTCGCTGGTGTGTGGTGTAAAATTCTGCACAACTTTTGCTCCACGGATATCATATAACATCACTACACCATCTTCATGACCTGATGCCAGCAATCTTCCAGATGGCTCAACACAAACAGATGCAAATGCACTGCCTGTAGAAATGTTATGTCACTAAGTACAAGTCATAGCAAAACATGTGAAAGTGATGACAGAAATTTTATAAATAAATTATGAAATTTACAACTACATCAAAGCTCTTATAACTTTTCCTTTGGCTTTGCTGTTAACACTTCCTTATCTCCAATTAACAGTCAGCAGTTAAATGATATTTCCTGAAAATATCATATCTGTCAGCAAACAGTCAAATGCTTCCTGAAAATGTCATTATCTATCAGTGAACAGTCAAATGACTTTCTGAAAATGTCATATCTATCAGTCAACAATAACTAGACACTTCTTGAAACTTACCTATCAATCAACAGTTATCTATCAATCAAAAGTCACATGATATATTTCTTGAAAATTTATCAACATTCACAAACATGGAATAGTTTCCTACATAGTGCACATTCTGTAAGTCATCATTTTTCTTTGCACATTTACAGTTACAAATACATTGAAAGCAATGTACATTTCCTTTTACTGCACTTCACATCACCTAGTGTGATTAGTTTTATTTATAGCTTAACAGAATGACTGACATTTCACAGAAATATCTCTTTTGCATTAAATATTTCCTTATTATTTAGCTTAGGTTTCTTTTTAAATTTATCTCATTAGCAATTCACACTTATAAAATATAAATACATTTAATTTCTTATATGATGCACATATTGTTTTAATATACAGTGGAGATGCATTTAACTTATATGAATTCAACTTATAAGTGCTTTGAAAAGAGCAAACAAAACAACAATTAACGCTAGTTTTGTACTTGTAGATATTGGTCAAAATTGAAGTACTAACACTAGTTCTTTACTTCTAGATCCCAATCAAGACTAATGTACTAACACTAGCTCTGTACTTCTAGATCCCAATCAAGACTCATGTACTAACACTATTTCTGTACTTCTAGATCCCAATCAAGACTGATATACTAACACCAGTTCTGTACTTCTAGATCCCAATCAAGACTCATGTACTAACACTATTTCTGTACTTCTAGATCCCAATCAAGACTGATATACTAACACTAGCTCTGTACTTGTATATACCAATCAACACTGATGTATTAACACTAGCTCTGTACCTGTAGATATCAGCCAAGATTTAAGTACCAACACTAGTTCTGTACTTGTAGATATTAGTCAAGATTTAAGTACTAACACTAGTCCTGTACTTGGATATCAGACAAGACTGACATACTAACACTAGTTCTGTACTTGTAGATACCAGACAAAGATTGATATACTAACACTAGTTCTGTAATTCTAGATACCAAACAAGACTGACATACTATTACTAGTTCTGTAATTGTAATTACCAATCAACACTGATGCACAAACACTAGTTCTGTACTCACAGAATACCAATCAGGATCAATGTACTAACATTAATTCCATACTTATATATAGCAGTCAAGACTGATATATTAACACTATCCTTTACTTATAGATACCAGTCAGTACTGATATAGTAGTTCTGTATTGTAGATATTAGCCAATATTTAAGTATTAACATTAGTTCCATACTTATAGATACCAGTCAAACTACTTGTAGATACTGGTCAAGATTGATACATTAACACAAATTTATGTTTCTTGATAAATCTGTCAAGATTTGTGCATTAACAGTAATTCTTGTTTCCATATAAACTAGTCAAGACTGATGTACCTACACTAGTTATGTGTTTCTAGAAAAAATACTTAAGACTGAAGCACAAGTTCTAAAGTAGAGAGATATTTTTCAAGTCAAATCACAAGAATTATGCAAAGTTATAAAATAACAGTACGTTATACCATTGGCATTTACAAGCCTCCTGGAGATTACAACATTAATACCTTAGGGAAAAATAGGAGTTAGGAAATACAAAAACTATGGTGTACAGAGTAGTAGGCAAAATCAAAGCAAAGTCATGAATACTGAGAGTGAGGGTTTACTGTAATGATTTTTGAGAATTTAAATATTCTTCAGTGGTTCAACCACAAGGTTTGTTTTTCTACGTAACTCAGACATTTGTTGTATTGATTCAAATATTTGCAATTTTTTTAGGTAAAACATTTAGAAGGCTTGTACAAGATTAAACATCCATAATCTAGTTTTCTAGTTGCATTACTTAACTTTGCTTCAGAAATATTATTTTCTAAATAAATACATTAAATCTGCTAAAAGTTCAAATATCTGTCATAGTATTTTCTAGGTAAACTAAGAATCTTACACAGTTTACATAATAACAACATTTTCTGATAAACAAAATAAATCCCAAGTATTAATAATAATAGTACCGAAACAAGAATAAATTAATAATTAACAAATAACAATAAACAAACAAAGCAATCAAACAAATAACCTGTTGGACTAGGGACCACTGTAATAGCTGTTGAAGCTCGAAGATCCCAGAATCGTGCTGTCTTATCCTGTGATCCACTGACAAACATGCAGCCACCCCAAGTGTGTAAGGCATACACATGACCTGCAAATAATGGATAACACAAGTGTGTAAAGCATAAACAAGAACTGCAAATGGTAATTTAGTAGTGTGTAAGGCATAATGAATGATCTGCAAACAATGGCCAACATGCAGTACAAAAGATATATAATGGACTGCAGAAATAAAAAAAAAATAATTTCTTGCTGATGATTGAAACCTCTTTCTGCTGGTCAGCCAATGTGCTTTTGGAAGAAATTTTCAAAATACAGCTGCTAGAATTATTTTTACAGCATCAAGTACCAATCATGCCAATTCAGTTTGGTCTTTTGGTTCGAGTCATAGTTTATGATCTCACATACGTACATTCTTGCTAGAAACTTGTGCTCTTCATCAGTCAGACATCATCACATTCCAAAAGTACAAGTCATGCATCCATACTGGTCTACTTAACATGGTCCATGTACAAGGAACTGGGAGACAGAGACCACGGTCATTTTCAACAGGGCTCTCAAGATACACTTTTCATGTGTGTATTCAAACTGTACATTTATTTTATTTATGTCTGGTTTTTTAAACACATTTATTTGTTAGGAGCTGTAATTTTGCATCACTTTATTTTATTATGCTAATTTTAGGGGTTTTTTTTAATGCTTTTAAACAGTTTGTATAAATACTCTGCATATTTATTACAAGTATGCTAATTTTAGTTTATTGATGCTTTTAATTAATTTAAACAGTTGTATAAATACTCTTATAATTCTGTGTATTTGAAGTTTATATAAGAAGAAGCACTTTATTAAGTGTTCATTATTATGATTAATATTTTTACTATTATTGTCGCAATGCTTTTTGAAAAAAAAAAGGCATTAACTGCATTGCAAATGCTTTAATAAAATGCATTCTAGATGTACTTTTTCATTAGTTGCATAAGCTATGATGCCAATAATATTCAAATGTGTTACATTTTGTAAGCAATTTTATGAAATTAAAGTTTGAGTTTTTCTGCAATTTTCTGCAATTGAAATTTCAATTTTGCATTATGCCTGGGTTTTTGTTTTTGTCTAGGACTATGTTTTTATTTAAATTAGTAGATACATTTTCAATGTAGTTTATATTTTACTTGTACTGAATTTGACAAATCAAACTTTTGTTATATCTAAAATACATCGATCATAAATGAAGACACTGAATTAACGATATCCGAAAAAGTATTAAAGCTATCATCATAATTTTTTCTACACAACCTTATTTTATCAGAACACACATTTTGATCATAAAAGGTTTGTAGAAGATCAAGTACAAAAAAATGAGTGGGACTACCTACTCATATTTTAATCTCATAACATGCAGACACAAATAATGCATACCCAACAAATCAGTCTCACAATACAATGACACATAATTTGATAAACATTTCTTAACTATTCTAATCTCACAACATGTAGACATGCATAATTCTTACCTAACAAAGTCTCAAAGCATACTGACATATGATACGTGATGCTTACTCAAAATACTAATCTCACATTATAGTCTCAAAATGCACTGGACTGGTACGTGTATGTTTCTTATATGGTACTTATATGTTTAACCAGTCCCACAATATATGATTAACTAGTCCCACAATATTCTGGTGCATATCTATTTCTTAACCAACAAATCAGTCTCACAATGCACATATACAATCCACAATTAAATTTCTTATCGAACAAATCAGTCTCACAATTCACAGATATAATCCAACAAATAAATCTCACAATACACATGTACACTTGTTTCTTACCTGGCACACCAATCCTAATATACAGAGACACATAACTGATTTTATTAACTCCACATCAGACCCAAAATGCCCTGACAAATTAATATTTCTTATCCAACATGTCTTTCAAATCAAAGAAACTTGAAAATGTAATCATTCTCACCTCCATGACCGGAAAGACCTCTAATTGGCATGCCAGTCTCACAATCCGTTGCATAAATCTTACAGTCACCAGCCCCACCACTGATGAGCAATGAAGTTCTGTTAGACATGTCTTCCATGAAAACAATATCTCGTATTGTGCCATCATGGAAAGATAACTCCATCCCTGGCCCTGCAGACAAACAAACATAGAGTTCAAACTGATATCTTGGAAAGATAATTCCATCCCTGGCCCTGCAGACAAACAAGCATATTCTTTGGAAAGGTGGTCCAGATAGGCCATTAAGGGGTCACTTACTTTGGATGGATGTAAAAAAAAATTATTTGCATAAGAAATTGTCTGAACCTTTAAATTTCTGTTAAAGAAAATATTGAATTAAAAAAAAGAATTAAATTAAACCTTTCTATATTTTCCTACATGCTTGTTCTTTTTTCTTTTTTCTTTTTCTGGTGACGGAAATGCCCAATAATAACATGATGGATTTATGATATGGTGATGGTTGGTGCAAAAATGTATGTTGCATATATTTAACATTTAAAAATGAAAACCCAAACACACATATATTGAATAAATATATCCAGATTAGTCTACAAAATATCTTCATGGGTTTAATCATTTCATAATATAATATACAATGATGCAACTAAAATTTATGAATGCGTTACTAAACCATACACACTATAAACAAGCTGAATATAAGACCTTCCAATATGCTTAAACTGCGAGTGACCGGTTTATTTTTAACATGGATGAATATCATTAGTATTCTTGGGTGGTCTTTAACAAAATACAAGCCAAGATTTAGTAAAAACAATTTTTTATCTGTAAAAGGTATCCTCCTTACCAAAATTTCCCATTATGAGTGAACAACTAAAAATAAAAGGTTTATGAAAGAATCCCATAAGAGATTAACTATTTTTAATAATAATAAGTCACAAGGTCATGGCAGAATGTTAAAAATGTGCACAGCTGATGTTTCTCATGATAAACTGATTCATAAAAATAATTTCCTTTTTTGTTTCAAACAGAAGTAGTACAAGTTATGCTCATGCATGGAAGACATGTCAGTGCCTATCAAGGTAAGAATATTTTTTTCTTGTAAGAATCTTTACATATACAATTTATTTAAAGATTTTGGTTATCAGTCTTAAAAGTATAAATCTGTGTAAATTAATTTTCATTTATCCTCAATATATTTATTTTTAAGTTTCAAAAACAAAAATAGATCACCACTAACGATGGACAAAAATATTTTTCTTAAACCTGGCTAGAATGGAACAAAAGCTTTTAAATCAGGTTATCCACTGTAAAAGTGTTTTCTACACAGAATAAATTCAGATCATGAGGTTTGAATATGATGGTTTACTTAGTAAATAAAATGTGTTTGAAGCATTGTTTAAAAATCGGAACGATCATAATCATTAAACTAAGTGCCCCAATTGCTAGTTGGTAAAGCACACTGACCCATGGTAAAGCCAACTAACCCATGGTAAAGCGCAAAAATCTATGATAAAGCACACTGACCCATGGCAAGGTACAATTCTATTTGATGTCTTGAATGTTAAATAATGGAGGCTGTGGACCAGCCCTTTTACTCAAGTCATAACATTCCAACACACATGCACCACAGGTTTGTGCCCAGCCCTTTTACTAGGATTATAACATTCCAGCACACTTGCAAAGGTTAGCTCTCTTGCTAGGATCATAACATCTAAGCACACTTACACAGATTAGGAGCCAGTCCTTGTACTCAGGTCATCTAATCCAGTGCAAATATACATAGATTAGGGACCAGCTCTTGTATTCAGTTTCATAACAATCTATCCCATTTACACAGAATATGGACCATATGAATTACTAACCCACCATTCCATTAAATACAATTTATTTTGAATTACAAACACATTTACCTTCAGCACTGAGTGAATCAACATTGAAGCGAAGTAATCGGATTGTTTTGTCATTGGAGCCAGTTGCAATGAGGTCTCCACTTGGGTTCCAAGCAGAGCAATAAATGGATCCCTTGTGGTGTTTCATGTGTTTGTGAACCACGCTAGCTTCATGAGTCACATGATCTTCTCTATAATGACAATGTAAAATGTGTCACAAACTGTAAAATGGGTTACACAATCCTCTTTATAATTTCATGTAAAGAATGTTGTTATTAAAGAAATTTTAAACAAATAAATATCTTTCTTTTACTCTATTCAATAACTTTTCTTGATGATAAACTCTAATATTTAAGAAATATTCTGTGTCCTATCACACTTCTCAAATAAATTGTCACAACTAAACATCAAAATCCAAAATCCAATTAATAAACATATAGTTTAGTATTGTCTGAGAGAGACAGAGCTGTATTTTTTCATTTACATTTCTGAGTTTGTTTTTGTGAGAGAAAACTAAAATAGAAAAGTATGTTGTTGTTTTTTTTATCTAATCAAGACAAATTTCAGAAAAAAGAAAAATAAAGTATCTTACATTGTCAACTTTTTCAATTTCTTATCTAAATGTTTGTCTATTTAGTAAAATTAACAGAAAATATTGTTATTTTATATTTCTGATCACTGGCACAATTTCATCGTTTTGCTATCAGTAGAAAAAAAGATATTTTAGTAAAGAACAATTATTGATTGAAGACTATTTGTACAAGACACGAAAATTGACCTGCTAGGAGATTCCCAAGAGATGTGGCAGCCAACAGGTTATTTAAAAAAATATATTCCTTATAATAAGAAATACATTCTTGTTAAAACAATCTCACTATAACATACCTTACTTAATCTTTATAGCTCAATGAAAAAAAATTATCTAATGCTGCATTTGTGATGCACTTCTCCAATAGTCAAATTACAAATTGCTGTGATCATGCCATTCAATCCAAATGCTGATTTGCTGTTTACACCGAGATGCACAGAGAATTTAAGAGAGGGAGAAGAAAAAAAACCCAGACACTGAAAATAATGGTTTGCAACAATGGAAATCATATGATAGCAAATGAGAATATTTTTTTTTTTTTAAATTGTAACTGTAAAATCTTAAGAACTTTCATGAAAAGATTCATTCCCTTAAAGAAGGAATGTTTCATAGCTCCGTAAATGTGTGCATGTTTGTATTTTAAAGAAATGTCAATCATCACGAAACAATCAAAACTTACCTCAAATTGTCAATGTGGGGAAAAGAACATATACGTAAAGTTTTAGAGTTGCTGCCCACAGCATAAAAGTTGCCTGTGGGATGGAAAGCCACTGTCCTAATAGCCTGCACATCTTCTAGAGATGTTACTGCAACAAAACGTGGTTTTCCACCACAGCTACCCTGCAAATCAATAATGATGATGAAATGTGGCTGACTACTCTTATCACCATACAACACAAAATATAAACAGATATATTACCAGGAAGAAATGTTCTTTGAAAAAATACAGTCACCCTTCAAATTAGCAAATAGAAAAAAATAAATAAAGCTTTTGCTGTGATATTATACACAATGTACTTGAAGATAAATTACACTACATATATGTCAAAAGAAAATTTAAAAAATACAAGAAAATTTAAAAAATACAAAAAAATTTTAAAAATTAATATTTTTTTAAAAAGTTATTAATATATATATTTAAAAAGATAATTTCATCTGAAAAATAAAACAAAAGTTATAATTCTATGTAAAATTTTTATTAGATCATGCTATAGACAGGTAAAATTTCACCAGTTAAACAAAATAAAAGGAGCATAAAAAACTCAAAGCTTTGCTTTAAATCTCATCATTAAGATATAAACTCACAGTTTCAAACTTCTGAGATTCTGCCATTGTTAGTCTAATGTTCAAACTCTATGATAAATCAAAGGCAGCAAATGATCAAAGCTCTTTAACTGTTTAAGTCAAACTCTAAGAACAGTGTGGCAGTTAATCTGACTCTGTCACAGACAACATAATGTCAAACTCAATGACCACCCAACTCCAACAACTAATAGTCAAAGTCTGTGAACAGTCAAAGCAAAACTCAATAACCATTACATCAACAATTAATTTAAGTTTATTAACAGTCAAAGGCAATAAACTCAATGACCACTAAGTCCAACAATTAATTCAAATTTATCAACAATCACAGGTAATAAACTTGATACCTTCAAGTCCAACAATTAATTCAAATTTATCAACAATCACAGGTAATAAACTTGATACCTTCAAGTTCAAGTCCAACAATTAATTTATCAACAGTCTTATGCAACAAACTCAACAGCCAACAAAGTCAACGGCCACTCAAGTCCAACAACTAAACTGTAGAACCACTTTAGTCCAACCATTAACAACATCTATGAATAGTCACAGGCAACAAACTTTGATCCTCAAGTCCAACAATTAATCAAATTCTAAGACACGTTTTTCAAACTGACTTGCAAATCAGGGACAGATATCTGACACAAAATGGTGAACTTCAGTTTAAAAGTTCATTCTTGCATGGAGAGTTTTCCCTTTTTGTTAAGCTAACAAGTTCTTCCCCTTGAAGATACACAACACAGCACAGACGCATTTCAAAAGTGAGCAAGTGCAGACTTCTTGCTATACAAATACGTCCTAACAAGAAAGTGAAAAGAAAAGGCTTCATTTTAATAAAGTGTGAATACATGGGTAGTTTCTGAATGCTAAACATGCACCTAACCACAAATTGTAAACAACCTATGCACCTATGCACAGCCTATGCCAAGTTTAAGCCAAGACTGACAGTTAGCAAGATTTCTTGTATCTTAGTCATGAAGAAACTCAATACATTATTCAACACTTCATTCATTAGTCACAACTGGCAGCTTAAAGGATTTCTGTTGTTTATCACTGAACTGAAGCATTTTGCTCTCAAGAATATTACACCCCTCATGAGCAGTGGCTTGTCAGCATAAAAAGTAATTTCCCAATATACTGATCTGTTAAATCAAATACTGAATTTTCTGATTACAAGTAATTAATTTGTACTGTTCAAAATAATGTTTAAATTATTATAATTATTGGTGATATGTTTCTGAAATGAATGTAAATATTGTTCATGCAGCAAAATCCATAAATAAACAATAATTAAATGTCTGTTAATACCTAAAATAACTTTAGTAAAAAAAAAAAAACAGCAAAAAAAAAGTAAAATGATGTTAATCCTGAAATAATATGAATACAGAAATAATACATTAATTATTTAATATATATAATGTATAAAATAAAAAAATATTAATGCTGAAATAACTTTAGTTCAAACAATAAAACTATGTTAATGCTAAAATAACATTAGTACAACAATAAAACTATGTTAATGCTAAAATAACATTTGTTCAAAAAGTACTTAGTGCAAGATAAAATAATACAAAGGGCAAAACTACATTAATTTCAAAATAAACAAAAGGTAAAATCACATTATTGTAAAAAAAAAAATAATAACATTAGTACAACAGGTAAAATTACATTAATAGCAAAATAACAAGTATAAAAAGTACCAGTACAAGCTAAGTACAAGATGTAAAACTAATGTTTTTAGTAAAATAATATTAGTGCAAAGATGGAATAACTTTAGTGCACAAAGTACCCACTGAAAACTAAAACACTCTAAATCATTGACTTTTCACAAGCTAAAACACTCTTAAATCAAGGACTTTTCACAATATCAATTTTATTGTAAAGTGCTTGCAATGCAATGACTGTCGAACCTTTCACAATAACATAATAAATATGTTCCAATGGCAATTTATTGTAAAGCACTTGCATGCAATGACTGTTCTTTCTTTCACAATGACATAATAAATGTGTTCAAATGACAATTTATTGTAAAGTTCTTGATATGCAATGACTGTCAAATCTTTCACAATAACATAATAAATGTGTTAAAATGTCAAGAATACCTATAATCATGTGTTTACCTTGCTTGAAATAACACAACTAATTTCAGAAGATAAAAACAAGACTATAGAAATAATTACTTGTTTGCAGTGGACAAAGTTAAGACTATAGATATAATGACTACTTACCTTGTTTGAAATACCACGAGTGTTTGTGTTAGACATCACTGAGGCTGGAACACCCACAGGACTGATTCCTTTGTCACGGTCTGTTACACCAACATTCTGCTTTGTTTCTGTAAAACAACATCTATGATATAAACAGCAATGGAATAACAATTTAAAAGACATAATCTGAATTTTACAATTTTACAAATTTATCTGGTTAAAAAGAACACAATAATGCAGTGATTTTAATAAACTTAATATTTTAATAGAAAACCATAACAAGTAAAACAAATGCAATTAGTTCATATTGTCTATATTAAATTTTAATCAACTATTGTACCAATTAATTTTAGAGTAAAATATAATTATTAATATTAATTAATAATTTGTTTAAGTCCCTGAGTGCAGTATTTAAATATGAAATATATATCAATAATGATTTTTATTAAAATGTATAAATATATAATCATGACTTCTAAATTACAACCAACATAATTATTCTCAAATATTACAATTTTGTAATACATTTACATACATATATACATTATTAAATAATATAATAACATAAAATAAAATGTTATTTAGTGCAAAACAACTCAACACAGTCTTTGGTTATTTCATTCTTGCTTTAATAGAACAAAGTTATATGTAATGGTACTCAGTGACACACAACAGTACTCAGTTACATGTAATGGTACTCAATGGCATGTAAAGGCAAGTAGTGACACTCAATGTCATGTGATAGCACTCAATGGCATTATATGCCATTTAAATAAAATCTATTCAAAACATGCAACTAAATGCTCATGCAATAATCCTAATCAGACATGTGCAATATGGGCCGTGAGTTTTAAATCAGATATTACATATACAACTGAATGCCCATTAATTAAATTAGTAAAGTAAATTAATGCTAATCAGACATATAATGTGGACATGTGCTCATCGTACAATTGAATACTCATGTAATGTAATCCTAATCAGACATGCAATCAGCGCAGTGAGTTTAAATCTCTGTGTCTATCATGCAACCTCCAAAACTTTGATTTCAACATTTTATGATCTGGAGGATAACCTATGCTGATTTTTGCATTAATATCAAGTGCTTTCAAGCTCAATAATCACAAAGGTAAGAATAGGACTGTTGATAAAAACAATAATATTTGTGATAGATGTTAAGAACACCTCTGGTGATGAGAACACAGGTAATATTACATAATACTATAGGTGAGAAGAAGAAGTTGAAAGTCATTCAATATAAATAGGTCTGGTGTTAAGGATAGCACTAGTGATGATAACAGTAACATAGATGATAAGAACAATAAGTTGAATATCATTCAGTAAAAATATGTCTGGTGTTAAGAATAGACTGGTGATATTACATAAGAATAGGATAGTGATAAGAAAAATAACACTAGTGATATATAAAAATAGGTTGATGATAAGAACAATAATGCTTCTTTTGATACTATTACATAAGAATAGAATGATGATAAGATATTACATAGGAATAGGATAGTGAAAAGAACAATACTGGTGATATTACTATTAAAAAGAAAAGCAGCAATAGTAATATAAAGAAAGACATTGGTTGACAAGAACAATGCTAAGGATGATAAGAATAGCAGCATACTGATAAAAGTAATATGATTGATATACCTACAGTATAAAACAAAAGTCATGGTTCATAATAATGTGGCATAGTTGACAACAACGATTAAAAATAACATAAAATTGATCAGAACAATAACATGGTTGATAAAAACAATGGCACTGGTAATAAGAACAATTATAAATGATTCAGTGACTGCAAAGAGAAATGGAGAGTTTGTTTATGTATTAGATATGTTTTGCTGGTATATAGTTTTAACAAAACCAGTTATACATAAAAACATATATTTGATTGAAAATATCTGAGATTTTAAAAGTTTCTATCACCAACTTAAAATAGTTCAAAATTGAAGCATAAATAAATATTTTTAAATATAAAACATGTGGTAGTGAGTCATAACATGGTGTCTGAGAACAAAACAATTCACACATTTTAAATGACAACCTTTATTGTTTACAAAGAGTTAAAAATAATAATTATATTTATTTGTAAAAATTCCATATAATATACATTGTTGAAATATTATATATTTGAAATATTAAATGAAATTGACATATATTAAACTTCATATCATTACATTAGAAAAAAATTATCATCAAATTCTAGAATAAAATCATAAGTCTTCTTACGGTTTATCAGACACTAGTCAGAAAGAAATATGTTAGGAAAAGTGTTGTCCATTTCTTGAATAAAATCTCACATCTTCTTAAGGCCAGACCACTAAACAGGAACAAATATGTGAACATGTCGTTTCATTAGAAAAAAGTAATCTAAAGCTGAATAAAATCTCACATCTTCTTAAGGCCAGACCATTAGACAGGAAGAACAAAAAACAATTGAAATTAGGTCTGTTTTTCTGAAAATTGGTATACTAGTAAAATAATAATATACTTAAAAGGGAGTAAATATGAAACAATAATAGTTATATAATTTGTTTTTTTATAACATAATTTTTGTGTGTGTGGGAAGTTAGGACCAAGCAACTGCACAGAAGAGTTCTTGACAAAGATTTACAAAAAATTACATGGAAAGCAGTAAAAATAATTAATCAAGAGAAAAAAATATATTCACATTAAAGCAACATATCTACAGTAATAAAATGATTTTTTTATAAATTGTAACACATCAAGATCTTACAATCTATTCAAAATTCTCTTACTGCTTTGTCACTCTTTGTAGGAGATTTCCAAGGCATCTCAAATGAAATGTTTGATCATTATTAGTTCTTTCGATATTTGCATTTTAAAAAACACATTTGAATGCTTAATCCTAATTAGTTCTATAAATATTTGCATTTTAGCAAACATATCTGAATGTGTAAAAGAATCATCCTTTTTGGAAGGCAAATTACTGCTATGGTCTGAAAAATTATATTTCCTTTATTTATTTTCCTGTTAGGTATCATTGCTATTGTAGCTGTTTGCTTGAGGTAAAATATTTTTATCTAACTGCAATAACCATTCTTCACACCTCCTGTGGAGAAAGCAGAAAATATATCTTAGACTGACAATTGAGGGCAGAGGTAATGAAAATTGTGCTGCCAGTATGGTAGAATGTTTTACATGTTTTATTATATGTTGAGATTTTGCCATTTCAAATTCTTGAATATAATTATTTGTATGTATGAATGCTAATGTAAGTATTTTTGTTACAGAGATGCTTTGTGTGGCATTATTGAGTAGCCTATTAGGAAATTTACATTTCTAACTCATAACTCATTGTACAGCACTATTTATTCTTTGTAAATTGTGAAACCAATTTCAGGAATAATATTAATATAATAATATTTCCTTATTCATACATGTAAATGAATAGTAGAGTGGATGATTATTACTGGGAGTTGTACTGATGAGTTGTTTAACTATTTGGAAAGTATTGCTGGATGTTGTAATGATGAGTTGTTTAATTAATTGTAAAGTATTACTGGGAGTTGTAATTATGAGTTGTTTAATTAATTGAAAAGTATTACTGGGAGTTGTAATTATGAGTTGTTTAATTATTTGGAAAGTATTACTGGGAGTTGTAATGAAGAGTTGTTTAATTATTTGGAAAGTTTTACTGGGAGTTGTAATGATGAGTTGTTTAATTAATTGAAAAGTATTACTGGGAGTTGTAATGATGAGTTGTTTAATTAATTGAAAAGTTTTACTGGGAGCTGTAATGATGAGCTGTTTAATTATTTGGAAAGTTGATTTGATTGTTGTTTTTTGACAACTGATGATGTTAATTGGTAATTTTGTAATCCGTGATAATGAAGGACTCTTTTGACTATATAGTTGACTAATAGTATTACGCTAATGCTTGTTTGATTGGAATGCAACAAAGATAAAAAATTAAAATTATTATTGATTTTGGAGTAGTGATATTGTAAGAATCATATATAGCTTTCAGTCTCATTGTTACCACAAAGCATGTAAATTGATGATTAAATAGTTGGATTAGAAGGATTGCTATTTATCCTTTTGTCTAGCAGGGGTTTGGTCTGGGACCCAGATGCTTAGGTCAGGAGTGCTGATGATTTAGCCTGATGCTAAAAGGGGAAGACAATCCAGAATCATCATCGTCAGATGAACACTGACTTCGAATCAACTTAACAGGACATTGTGCGGTTTTGTCATCGCTAACGATTCAACTGAGTAAAGAAAAGAAAGATTCAGAACCCTTGTGCACTAACTGACAAATAAAAGTGGGAGCAGAGCGAGGGTATAGTATGTGTTTGCTTCTAACTCACTATAACTTGTAAATTTCATTTTTTGTTATTTTTATTATTAAATTATTTTATCTTTCTCCAATCTTGATTAATTCTTTGAAATACTGATAATTGGGATCGACTGGAGTGAGCCATGTATTGGGTGATTTGACTGACATCCCAAAAGCAACATTAACTAGTATGCTCTTCATTGTGTTAAGTTGAATAATTTTCCAACTAGATTACTGCAACAGGATTTTAAAGCAGTGATAGAAGGAGTAGGCTACACCATGGAGCTGTTATTAGTATTGATATATAACTTCAAAATTAAAATCTCAATAATTAATACTATAATAAGATGATATTTAAACCCTGCATGTAACAGGAATCTTAATCCTAATTAGCTTTTGATATTTGCACTTTATGTCTTTAGCAAACATATTGTGAATGCTTGATCAGTATTAGTTCTTTTGATATTTGCACTTTAGCAAACACTGAATACTAAATCCTAATTAGGTGTTTAAATATATGCACTTTAGTAAACACATCTGAATGCTTGCTCATTATTAGTTCTTTCAAATATATGCACTTTGGAAGATATATTTGAATGCTTGACCAGTATTAGTTCTTTCAATATTTGCACTTTGGAAGATATATTTGAATGCTTGATCAGTATTAGTTTTTTTTCAATATTTGCACTTTGGCAAATACATTTGGATGCCTGATCATTATTAATTATTTTACTATTTGCACTTTGGTAAACATATTTGAATGCTTGATCATTATTAATATTTCTGATATTTGTATTTTAGCAAACATATCTGTGTGCTTGATTATTATCAGTTCTTTAAACCTGCACTTTAGCAAAAATGTTTGAATGCTTGATTGTTACTGGTTCTTTTGATATTTGAACTTTAGTAAACACATTTGAATGTTTAATCATAATTAGATCTTTGAATATTTGCAATGAATGCTTAATCCTACTTAGTTCTTGAGATATTTACACTTGAAGAAACACACTTGAATGCTTAATCCTAACTGGATCTTGAAATATTTGCAATGAATGCTTAATTCTAATTAAATCTTGAGATATTTGTACTATATGATTTGAATGCTTAATCCTAATTAGTTCTTGAGATGATGACATTGAGTGCTAATCCTAATAAGTTCTTGAGATATTTACACCAAAGCAAATACATTAGGCTAAAAAATACAAAACTGAGAAAATGCTTCTATCTGGCCTTAAATTAGTGTCACGATACTAACTAATATTATTGTTTAGTGCTGTCTGGCCTTAAATTATTGTCACAATACCTAATAAGAGTGTTCAGTGCTGCTAATGTGGCCTTAAATTATTGTTATGATACTAACATTAGTATTCAGTTCTGTCTGTCTGGCCTTAAATTACTGTCATAATACCTAATAATAGTATTAAATGCTATCTGTCAGGCCTCAAACTGTCATGATACTTGCTAACATTAAAAAACTTTGTCTTTAAAGAACATTTTAGTTTTAGTAAATCTGTATTCTGTGCTGGCAAATATATTAAATTCTAAGTAAAGAAAAACAGAATCTGAAATAAGGGTACATATCAAGTAGCATGTTATAGTAGGGTTTGAGGTGATATGAATGTGAAATAATGGTATATTACTATATATCAAGTAGCATATTATAGTAGGGTTTGAGGTGATATGAATCTGAAATAAGGATATATATCAATGAGCATATAATAACAGGTTTTGCGGAAACATTTATCTGTAATCAGGACAAATTAAATAGCATATTAGGCTTTGATGAATCATTAATCTGCAATCAGGATATTAATTAGCAAAATAGGCTTTGAGGAAACATTAGTCTGTAATCAGGACACATTGCCTAGCACAGGGGTTTGGGAACCTTTTTGTCTGAGAGAGCCATGGACACCACATATTTTGAAAAGTAATTCTGTGAGAGCCATACATTATGTTTAAAACTAAAAATTCAAGTAAATGTGTGCATTTTGCGTAATTTCAACACTAAAAGTACAATAATTATGTCTCTGAATTCTTTTTAATATCATTGTTATGCTGTTGCTAATCAATAATGAGTATTTCTTACCATTAATGCGACTTCTGGTGCTGCATGGCTTTGATGATGGCTTTGTAGTCTGGTTGATACGTGATGAGGTTAAGCTTCATGCAGGTGTTGAGACTTTAGTAGACTTTAGCTCATTTGTACTTGTAGAATGAAATACTGATATGCAATTAATATGTAGAGTAAAGAAGTATAAAGAAACATTTTTTTTTTATATAATCGAACATTTGTCTGTGAGCCAGATGCAGCCATCAATAGAGCCACATCTGGCTCGCGAGCCATAGGTTCCCGACCCCTGGCCTAGCATATTATTATAAAAGTGTTGATGAAACATAATCAGGAATGAAAGCATATTAATCAGCATTTTATTATTACTAAAGGGTTGAGAAAACATTAATCTGTAATCAGGGCACATTAATCATCATATTGTTATTACTAAAGCTTTGAGAAAACGTTAATATGTAATCAGGTTAAATTAACCAGCGTATTATTATTACTAAAGGGTTAAAAATCATTAATATGTGATCAGTGCATATTAACCAGTGATTTATTATTACTAAAGGATTGAGAGAATATTCATTTGTAATCAGGGCATACATTAAGTTAACCAGCACATTAAAACAGGTTTTGAAGAAATAAAAACTTATAAAATAAGCAAGCAGTAACTGTTATCAACAATTTCATACTAGATCAATATCAGACTTATATAATTATTCATATTAAACAATTCAGTAATAAACCTATATAGTATTTGGAAGAATAACAAGCTGTGATAGAGATAAGTATTAATATATAAAATTTTACTTAGAAAACATTTGTAGGCAACTCTGGTTTGATTAGTTTTAGGTGAATACATATTTTAAAAAATATATTTTACAACAACATTCTGATTAAATCATTTGTACAATTTTGATAATTAAAATATATATATATTTGTTGCTCACATGACAAAAAAGGGGTAACTAGGCTTGGTGGTATTAATTTTTTTTTAAAAAGTTGTCCTGCTATAATACTTTTTAGGTTTTTAAAATTTCTGGGAAAGATAAGGTAGAAGACTGTTCATCTTTTGTTTACAGGTTGGAAATTTCAGTCTTCTACCTTAAAAATTAATTTTCAATCTGTCAGACAGGTTGAACCTAGATGTCTGTTCATCTTAGGTTTACATACTGGAAATTTCAGATGCATCTAAGGTTATACCTGTCTGACAGAAAACAGTTACTAAAATAGGTGTATTAACCAGGACTACAGTTACTAAAATAGGTGTATTAACCAGGACTACAGTTACTAAAATATATACAATAACCAGAACTAGTCACTGGGATTACATTAATAATGAAAGCCTTAAATTTAACCAAGGTGGAAAGCTGCAGTATTTAATTTAGATAATTTATAAAAGGCCAAATACAGGTAGGAAAATTGAGATGAAATAAATTTTATTGACTTTTTATCCTTTCACTGAAAAAACAAATCCACTTATACAGCATTATTGTTGATCATAATCCAAGGATAGTATTTATCTAATATAATTTATTATACTATGTTAATTAATGCTCAAGATTAAGATGAAGGCGTATTATAATGAATAAGGTTAATGCACTGTAATGAAATAAACAACAAATAGAAATTAAGTAATTGGAATCAAAACTGGTTTTGAAAAGAAAAATGGATGTTAAGTTAAACAATAGGCAATTTGTCTCTCATATCTGAAAACCATGCCAAAATAGCATAGTAAAAGTTTTGCTCTAAAACTGCAAACTTGTGTATACGCAACACTTTTTGCCAACATATTGTGTAAACCATAGTTTGTGGCAATAATTTTTGTTAAAAGACTATATATATCATGCAAGGTAACAATGTTTACCAACAGATTGCATAGCATACAATGATTTTTTGCTAACAGACTAATACCATGCAAAGTAATTTTTGCCAATAGACTGCAAACCATACAAGGTAATGATTGGTGTCATCTGACTACATACCATAAACAGCTAGGTTGCAATTAATGCAAGTTAGATTAGGATAGGATAATATTCTATTTAGTGTGAATTGTATAACAATAGCAGGTTGCATTTAATGCAAACCAAAATTCAGTGAGGCAAGCATATGCAGTTGAGGTTACCATGTTACCATTAGGGTTTTAGATGCTGCTACTTCAGTCTGCACTCGTTTATCTTCAAGTATGCATGTGTTGCTGCCTGGAATATTATATGTTAGTTTTCTTGACTTGTTTAACTTTGAGTGTGCATGTTGCTGCCTGGCATATTATATGTTAGTTTTCATGATTTGTTTTAATCATTTAAGAAATGCCCTTAACAAAATGGACAAAAGGAAGATCCTTTTAGTTGTTTAGAAAAACACTACAAGCGCAAGAAAGATTTAAAGAAAGAGAAAATAGTTCAGTCTATGCTGCTGAAGTATTTCTGAAAGACAATAAAGATGCTTTCATTAGTATAAGCTTACCTTTAAGAATTATATTTAGAAGGTTTATTTTGTTGTTTTTATTTTGCTTTCTATAACTATTCCATGACTGTTATCAATAAATTTAAATTATAAGTATATTCTTTCTACTCTTTAATATTTTACCCTATAATATTTCATTAATAAACATATAAAAACTGATGTTTCAAATTTTTCATTGCCTATTTTCATCAAGCTGGAACCAATTAACATATTTCACATACAATTCTATCTTCAAATAATGTGACCCATTCATGGGATTCATTATCTGCACTAATCGAGACCTAGCTGTATGGTAATGATTGTTACCAGCAGACTACATACCATACATGGTAATGGTTAGTGTCATCTGACTACATATCATATATGGTAATGATTGTTACCAATAGTCTATATACTGTATATGGTAATGGTTGGTGTTGACTACATACTACCATATATAGTAATGATTGTTACCAGACTACATACCATATATGGTAATGATTGTTACAAACACTCTACATACCATAAATGGTAATGATTGTTACCAACAGACTATATACCATACATGGAAGTGATTGATGTCAACAGTATGCATTCCGTGCAAGGTGCTAATGCTGAAAATCAACTGCAAACCATGCATAATTGCACAGGAAAGACAATGTACCTTTAAAAGAAGAGGAGCGTTTGATCCTGGATTGAGTAATGGTTGATCCATTTTCTGTAGGTTTCACCTTGTTTCTACTTTTGGCTACATTTTCAAACCAACAAAATCTTTCTTGTTAAAATGAAACATTTATCACATTTTCAGACCAATAAAATTGTTCTTGACAGAAACTTGTGCTACATTTTAAGTCCAATAAAACTTGCTTTTTCAATAGCAGCTTCAGGCATATTGAAACAAATGAAAACCATTCTATATGTTAACATATATATTCACTCTAATTAAAGCCTTTCTAGTCAAAATATCTTTAGATTAATTTCTTGCTGAATAAGATTTTTGATACATTGAAGGAATATGAATTTAAAGATCCATTGATAATGAATTACAAATGGACTATAGTTATATAAGATTTAGCTATGACAGGCCACGAAAATGGATCTTGTGTTAAGTGACATGATATAATCTAACCTAGAATACAAGATGACAATGCAGTTTTTACTACCCCCTATAACACTATAGTTGAGTTAAAAGGGAAAAACAGAATACAACATTTAAATGCAGAGCTTTGGAGAGAGCAAATGTTATGCATTTAATTACTACTACACTAATACACACAACTAGACAGTGAGTTTGAACTACCCAGAGTATGCATTTATGAACATACCTAGTCATAGAATATGCATTATGAACAACAGCTCCTCAGTGAATTAAGGTCAGGCCATTGAGTATGTACTCATTATGAATAACAGTTAGTCAGTGAGTTTGGTATAGCCATAGACTGTATCATAGAGTATGTACGAACAACAGTGAATTTGGTCTTGCCATAGAAAATACATTATGAACAACAGTTCACCAGTGAGTCTGGTCTAGCCTAGAATATGCATTATGGACAACAACTAGCCAGTGAATTTGGTCTAGCCATAGAGTGTGCACCATGAACAAAAGGTAGCCAGTGGATTTGGTATAAATCAGTGAGTCATAAAGCAATAATGTATGAAAACCAGCTAGACAGTGAGTTTGTTCTAGCCATAAAATATGCATCAAGAACAACAGCTAAATTGTGAACAGGGTTTAACTATTAAGATGCATTTATAACAACATGTAAGTGGTGAACATAACCTAGCTATAAAGTGATACAAATAAGAACAAAGAATGAATGAATGTGGTCTATGTGTAATAAACAAGAGCTAAATTATGAATAATTTATCCATAAAGTATGCATTTATGAACAGGAAGATTGTGAACAAGTCCAGCCCATAAGTAATTTATGAATTACAGATAGATATTTAACAAAATTCAGCTATAAATCAAATCATGAACAACAGCTAGATAGTGCACAATATAAATGACAGATGGATAGTAAATAAGGACAGATTATAAAAATGTCTTTGAACAGAAATTAGAAAGTGAGCTGCCACAAATTATGCATTTGATAATGAAATATATGAATCAATGAACGACAATTAGATAGTAAAAAGATATGAAACACCAGATAGTGAAGAGATAAATAAAAGTTAATTTAACTTTTGTTAAAAGACAATTAACAAGAAGCCCATCAATAAAGGTTTACATGAACAGCTGCTAGATAGCAAACATTTCCCAGCTAAACTGTATACATTTAGAATGAAAGTTTCATAAAAAGGACACTAAAAGTAATTAAAGCTCAATATAAATATTATGCATTAGCTATTATGCACTAAAACATATGCAATATTTATTTGTATAATACAAACAATAATACTATTATGGAGTAATAATATAAAACAACTTAAAAGTTGCCATTATTGTTATGAACTAATAACAAAATACAACATGATCATTATATTTTAATAACATTATACAACATATTAAAGTGATCACTAGTATTAAAGGTCATTTTGAACTATGTGCTATCTTACACTAGTCACATAGGCATAATAAATAAAAATAAAGTGATGATTAGTATTAAAGGTCATTAATAATACAGGTATAATAAGCTATAATGAAAAAAAAATTACTAGTATAGTAATAATTAGAGCATGCTCTTTGAATGTGCCTGCTAAAATTGTGATGCATTAAAATAATCAAATGATGGAGCTTGTCACGGATATCAACACTTGACAAACCCAAATGATGAGGTTTCTGCCTCTATCATAAAGGTTATAATTATAATCAATACTTTTCAAATCCAAATGACTAAGTCCATCACTGAAAGCAACAAATGACAAACCAAATGATGCAATTTGTCAGTGTCATCAATACTTTACAAATGAAATGAAGTTTTCTCAGTGACATCAATACTTGCCAAATGATAAAGTTTATCACTGTTATCAACACCTGACAAATGAAATGAAGTTTATCATTAACATCAATATTTGACAAACGAGATGAAGTTTAGCACTGACATTAATACCTCACAAATGATTGAGTTTATCACTGACATCAATACTTGACAAATGAAATGAAGTTATCTCTGATATCATTTTGATGTCAATCTGCCAAAGGGGCTTACCACAACACCCCAGCTTCTAAAAAAATTATGACATGAAGGCAAATGACAGAAATGCAAGATCTACTGTTCATATTATCTGAAATTTTTATTTTATGCATATCTGTATTCATAAACTTATTAAGCTATTTACCATCCTCAAAAAGTACTTAGTTTTCGATGTTTAATTTAATTAGTGATTAAATACTGTCAAGAAAAATAAGTCACCATCTTCAGAAGTAAAAAAATTACTGTGACATTCATAAATCATATACTTTAAAATGTTTTGGATTTAACCAAGTTTTGTAAAATTCTACACCTTTGTGGTCAATAAAATTTTATTACATAAGATAGATGTAATTATAGATAAGATTAAAATTAAAACTGCTCACTGGCAATTAAATTTAAAAGAAAATTTCAGAATCAGCTCTAGCTATCTAATCCATTAATAACTTAAATGAATGCACACACACACACACATTTTAAACAAAACTTGTGTTGAGCAAACATGCAATTCGTATTATTTTAGTATAATGATGAATTAGTGTCTTTCACACAAGTACTATGCAAAATATTTTCTGTTAAGAATAAGATGTTATGGAGAAAACAAATTCTTAAATGTTAGTCAAGAGTTATGATATGGGAAATAATATCTCTTACAAAGGCACATTTGCATAAAGAGTAAAGACTAGTACTATGGAAAGACAATCTTCTCACACTGATACAGGCATATTACAAATAACTGATTTATATATTGTGTATTGAACACTTGTACACAATAGGCGGGAATCATCATTCAAAATTTGAAAAAACAAACATTATAATAATAAGCATTTTAACATTGGATATTTATGTTATTATGCTGCAATATTTGTTCTTGTATACTTATAAAAGCTTTATACAATTTGTTGATGTATAACAAATAAGGTTTATTTTAAAAAAATATTTATGGTCAGACACAAGCATATATTCACTTATTATTGAGAGATGTTAGAGATTCTATAAAAAAAATGGTATCTTTGACAAATTTATAAAGAGAGAAACCATGAATGTTATGGTATCTAAAGGAGGTACAAATGTTAGGAAAAGGGTATCTCTGAAGCCAGCTGATAAAGAAGGGATGTTATAGAAAGGGTATCTCTGAAGCCAGCTGATAAGGGGAGATGTTATAAAAAGGGTATCTTTGAAGCCAGCTGATAAAATGAGGCATTATGAAAAGGTGTCTTGGAAGCTAGTTGATACATGGAGATGTCACAATTGGGCATCTCTGAAGCCACTCGATAATGAAGATGTCAATAGTTAAGGGTATCTTTGAAACCAGTTAATAAATGGAGATGCCTTTAATCATGGATATCTATGAGGCCAGCTGATTAAGATAGATGTTATTAAAAGTATTTCTGAAGCCATCAGATAAAGAGAGATGTAAAAAGTGATGACATTTTACAAGACTAGATTATTTAAAAAGTGACAGACATTTATTAATAGATAAGTCGAACACAAGACTGTTATCAAGTGATACCTAAAAAGTTCATTCACAAATGATACAAAAAGACAGTTCACAAGAGAGGGTTATTTGTTTTTGTGAATGATACAAAATGTCACTTCACAAGAGAGAGCTATTTGTTTTTGTGAATGATACAAAATATCAGTTCACATGAGAGGGCTATTTGTTTTTAGAATTCACAAATGATACAAAATAAAATTAGATGACAAGAGTGGATCAACTGTAAGTGTGAATTTACAAGTACTGAAGTAGACCCACTCGTGTGATCCTATTTTTATAATTGTAATTATGAATTTACAAGTTGTACAAAAAAGTCAGTTTGCAAGAGTCAGCTATTTTTGTTTGTGAATGGTACACAATCTTGGTTCATGAGAGTGGTGTATTTGCTTTTGTGAATTCACAAGTGATACAAAAAGTCTTATCACAAGAGCAGGCTACTACTGTACTAGTATTTGAGAACTTACAAATGATACAAAAAGACAGTTCACATGAAAGGTCTGCTTCAACTTGTGAATGATACTTAAAAAGTCAGTTCACAGAAACGAACTGCTTGCATGCGTGACTTCTCAAATGATATAAAAAAATAAGTTCACAAATCTGAGCTACTAGAGTTTGTGAAATTCATGTAAAATATTACAATTATGTGCTTTGCTATAGGAATAAAACATACCATAACCCAAATCCAAATAAATATGATGCTATTATGACAGTAATCAGACGACAAAACACACAGAAATGGCATGCAATATGTTACAAAATTACATCAATATACATCAGTTTTGCCACACATTCCATTTCAATCAGTTTTAGTACATATTTATTCATAAACATATTCAACATATTTATTCTTCTTCTTCATAGTTTATTGATACATTTAATATTTTAAAGATTAGGTTTATAGGGTTAATAAGAAGAATAAAATCAATGTCATCAAATTAATAAAATTAAGTGTGTATCAAATTTTTTTTTTTACAATGACGCATATTATCCTGTACCCTCTTTACAAGGATTAATCCGTACACTAATATGTAAATTTTTTATTTGCCAACCTTACATTGACATATCTGACACTATACTTACATTCTTTACTAGCCCACCTAATACTAAAATACCTGTTCTTATTATTGGAATTTTTCTTCAGATGTTTAACATTAATTAAAGAAATAACTTCATCACATTTTTCGTGTTATACTATATTCTAATAGTTTCTTTTTTATGCTCAAAAACACAATTTCTGATGAATAATATTATGTTTTCATGTGAGTTTGATTGTGTTTGAGAGAGAGAATGAGTGTGTGTGTTCTTCATATGTGTTTGTATAGATATAATTAATTCTACCAAAATTATGCACAAGAAAAATCATGGTACTAGAGTCAGTGTAACGTACTTAATGTAACTTCAAAAATTGTTAACAGCTTTAGAATTATGCTGCATTTGTAGCATTATGGCAGAGCTAAGTAAGGAAATTATGAACTTATGTTCATGTAAGCACAGAGCTAAAGTAGATGAAGAATCATGCTGAAGAAAGTGGGAAGAAAGGAAAACCTAGAGTGAGATCAAACTAGAGATTTCTGGGTAACAAGCAGTAGAATAATGGATTAAATTTATCAGTTGTCTAGATGTCCGCATGCCTGGAGAAAACCAAGCCAGATGATTCCATGCACAATGTGGAAAAAGGTGGTTTGGATACCTGGCAAGGGTAGAGTTTTGGACCTGGCCTCTTCTGGCACACTAAGACTGCGAGAGTAGATTCCCTTTCCAGTTGCAGCTGCAGGAAGAACTGTTCTGGTCTGTGGCTGCTGCTCTCTAACTGATCCTTTTCTTGGCAATGTATGAGACCTGACCTCCGGCAACACCTTAGCTTTCATGTGGGTAGGTGTAACTGAGCGAGGTACTTTCCTGCGCATGACAGTTGGTGTGCTAGGGTTGGTGGGAGTGATGCTGCGTCTTGGGACAGCTGGAGAGCGAGATGTCATGTCTGGTGTAGTGCAGGCACTGCGGGACTGTTTAGTGGGGCTGCGAAGGGAGGGAATACGACATCGGGTAGGGGGGGTTGTCAAGTCTAAGAACATGTTACCTGGTTTTCTTGAGCTAGCTGGTGATGTGACATCCACATTTTCGTCACCTTGCTGTGTACTGGTGATATCATCATTACCATCACCTACAACATCACCACCATCATCAACACTTTTGCAACTTATAATGGTTTTGCCAGAAATTCCATGCATTGGACCAACAGGGTGATGACGTATGAAAGACAGTGAATAAGAAGGTAAAAGGTTAATTTCTTGCGAATTATGTGAATGTTGCTGTTCTTGTACCAGTAAGTTCTGATGATGATTAAAATGATGAAGGTGAATAGGTTCATGATTGGAAAGCTCTGTGGCTGGCACTAGTAACTGATGAGAAGTAGTGGTGGTGGTGGTGGTGGTAGTTGGAGGTGACTGAGATGATGAAACTGTGAGCTCAGTGAAGGACATGCTTGAGTGATGACCTACATCCAAAGCAACAAAACACAAGCAAGCAGGCCAATCATATATTGTTAGACAGTGCAAAATAGACTGACTAGCATGCACACATGTAATACAAGCTATTGACTAGCGTACTATTTAAATAATAAACACAGAAACATTTACACACTGTTTAAATAAACATGCAATAAAATGTGATGAAACAAGAACAACAGTTAATCATGTCTGACATAGCTAAACATTATAAGCCAACAGTAACAATAAAACAATAAACAAAAGAACACTTGCACAACACCTGTGTCTTACACTAAGTGAATAATACTAATAATAACAGCATATAATGAAGTAAATAAGCACATTTGACTTGACAAAACATTTTTTCCAAAGTCAAGAGAGCATAAAGTTACACTTATATAAAATAAAATGATAAGCATAATTACAAAAATGTGACAACAGAAAATTATGCACACTGACAACACAATTACTAAAATGTGATTACAGAAAATTATGCATACTGACAAAACAATTATAAAAATGTGACTATAGAAAATTATGCCCACTGACAACACAAGTTAGTAAAACATCACAAATTAGCAGATAAAAGTGACAAATAATGAAATATACATTTATAACTTATGCAACATCAAATTCTAAAATGTGAATAAAATGTTGCATTTATTTCTTATTTAATGTTATGTAATCATGCTGTGTATCCGTATTGTGTCATGATTTCAAAACTGAAATATGTCTCACACGTCAGCAAAAACAAGTATAAAACACATTATACACAATTATGAGTTATATATAACAAATTTTCAACCATTAAACTAAGCACAAGATGATTCATGCAAAACAAATAACATTAATAAATATATATATATATTTGACTTACAAAATCTCACAGGAGTTAGACATGAGCATGCATTATATAATTCACATTACATTGACATACATTATATGTATACCATATCATTATATTTACATCACATTACATTTACATTGCATTACAATTAAATCACATTATATTTACAGCACATTACACTTACATTATATTAACATTACATTACACTTGCATCAAACTGTATTTACATCATATTACACTTACAGTACACTTGCCTCACATTATAAATACATCACATACATGACAGTAATCAACACACTAAATAAACCCACACTAAACTTCAATGTAAGTAAAGTCAACATTAAAATTCACTGAAAGTCTACCCATAAAAATTAATCACTGATAATAAAAACTACTTTAGCATGTTCAATCAAAATTATTGCTAATAAAATACACCTTAAATTACTGCGAGTAAACCACACTTATAAATTACTGCTACAGTGCTAGTAAACCCCACTCTAAACTTCTCTTCTTAAAAAACAAACCTTATACTGTAGTAAGTTATATTATTGCTAGTAAAACATTCTAAAAATTATTGCTAATTCTTTAAATTTCTAGTTCTACTAGTAAATTGTGAATTGATGTAAAAGTCAATGCTCTTTTGAGTATATTCATATGTTGTATATTTGATTATTGATTTAATAAATTTATTGATCTTCTTACACATACTGATAGCCATATGTTGGGGAGACAGTGGGTGGATGGGGGGCTCACTAAATACATACTAAAAGTCAGATTTGTCTTCCCCTTTGGTAAGAAGTTTCCACCTACTGAAATATTGTGTGATAGTAAATGTTCGTCTTTAATGTTGTGGAAGAAAATAAATGTTTACAGCACCCACATATCCACCAAGTGAGAGAGATGAGTGGTGTCTTCTGGAGAATTATTAATAACATAAATTAAGATTCTCATCACCTGTAATTAGTTATGGATGATTAAATAATAATAATATCATAACCAATAACTAGAGTGGCACTGGTGTCACAAAACTACTGATATGATAGCAAGTCCATACTAAAATTACTGATAGAAGATAATATTCAAACACTAAAAAATCAATGATAACTGAACTTAAAAATTACAATTGATAAAACAGTTCACTCTAAAATCACAAATAGCAAAAACCACCCCATAAGCACTGATATTAAAATCAATCCTATAACTGCTGATAGCAAAGTTTACACTAAAATTATTGATAGGAAAACCATACTTATAGCACACTCCACATTAAATTTAAATGCAAAGTTATCCTAAAATTACTGTTGGCAAAGTCCTAACTCTTTTGTACTAATAAAAAAGGTACATAATAAAATTATTGATAATAAATGACAGAAAATGCCAAACTAAAATTAATGATAAAAAGTGATAGAAAACTCCAAAGTAAAATTAATGATAAAGTAATAAAATACCCACACTAAAATTACTATCTAAAAAGGCAAACAGGACAGTGTCCTCAGTATAATTTTGATTATGTTAAAGGAGCAAATGTTTGTTTAAAATTATTAGCTATTTCAACTCTCTCATTACAGAATAGATTTTTTTCTTGGACTGATATGAGATAATTGGAAACAAATCTTCCATTGGAATGTGTTCCAACCCTTTTCTTTATCAAACTATCAAAGAGAACTTATCTGAAATTTCTTTGAATTTTGGTATCTTGTATTTGAATTCTGGCATTTATAGATTGAAAATGGTGAAGTAGTAGGTGGTTGGTTTAATTTCGAAATGAACAGGTGAAAGAACTCAAGTGAGTGAAAACCTGAGATTACAGAACATTGATATAATCAAGTGTGGGGATAATACATATGTGACCTGTCACCACAAAAAGATACTTAAGTCGCGCAAGGCTAAGCCGAGAAAAACGGCAAAAACGAAGGTGGGGGTCTACATGGGTGAAATTGAGATTTTCATTTTAGCGTGTTCCCAAACCATCGAACAACAAATTACTAGCATGTTTTTCCTTAATTCGAACTAGAAATAGCTTTATTATTATTTTTTTGTGACCTACTGTCTAACTTCGAAGGAAAAATATGGCCCAAAAGTGCTATAATCTGATGATCGTAGACGGTAGTATCCCTGGCTGAACCTCATCATGTTGTATATCAGAATGCTCAGGAAAAAGCCTATTTTTATGCTGACGACACTGGTTATTAATAACGTGTAATCAGAATGTTTTATAAGGCTGTGCTTGGCGTAAACAAAGTGAAAAGCGTCAGCCAATCCGCAGACAGTTTATCAAAGCTTACTATAAGTTACCAAGCATGCTCTCATAAAAAGACGGTCGCGATTGGTTGAAACGCACACAAGGGGAGACAGTTTCGTCCTGTAATGCGTAATGCAAACATGGAGAAACGAATCGCTAATTTGTTGAATTCATGTAAAGAAAGCAACATCTTAGAAAAAGAAAGCATTCAGATTAAAGATTTGATATCTGATTATTTTGCTAATGAGGATGTAGCTGATGGATTTTCTTCTGAAAGTGACACGGACAGCGAATCGCGTGATCGAACAACGAAAAAGACGAAGCAGACGACAGCTGACGATAACTGACTGTACACTGAAGTGAAAGGTGTGCTATAATTATTGGATTATTTAAACGATATTTTTTTTAAGAATGTGAAAGTAATGCAGCTTTAATCTGTGATTTATTTAGTGGAGCTAGTATCAGATTTAGAAAGAGGTATCAATTCAATATTATGCCTTAATTTTAGAATATTCTGTGAGCCACAATAATCATTCTCGCATACAGAAATTCTAATCGTTATGGCTTAAAAAGACTGTTGTCTGTAAATGATGTAACAATATATTTGTTGTTTATAGTTATTACAGTGTTAGTATTGTGTCTTCTTCAACTCTGATTGCAAATGAAGCAGATTAATATATGGTTGCTAAGGAAAAACCTCTCAGAAATGTGTTCAATCTTTGAGGCCGATTTTCTCAAAATGGCCGTCCGGACAGTAGTGCACTTCAAACAAACATAACTTTTCCATATTTTGTCCTACACTCTTTATTTTTATATCAACAGAAAGCCCTTTAAATTTTCTTTCTATTGATATATATATCTCAATACCCCCAAAATCCGACTTAAGTATCTTTTTGTGGTGACAGGTCACATATGTGAGAAGCCTCAAGTGAGTGAGAGCCTGAGATTACTGAATACCAATTTTCATATTTTCAAATTTTTTCTTTTCTTAAAATATTATTATCTCTTATTGTTGGTCGGAAAGCGTGTTATGTGAGGAATGAAAAATTGCATCTTATAAGCATTGCCAGTATGTTAGAGAGTGAGGGTCATTGGATATGAGTATGAATTACAATGAATATGTGTTGTAGTATTCATTTGCTTTGTAATGATCAATTTTGTTAAGAATTACATGCAGTATTTATTTTTGACTAGGAGGATGCGTCATGATCCTGGGAATGCGCTCATGATGTAATTTTCTATTAGGTTGAAACATCAATTTGGACAGTTAGAGAGAAAAAGATAGGACCATTTTTTAAAATTTTGATGAAAGAGTGGGTATGTGCGGGCTTTTTACAGGATGTGTTAGAATTTTATGGCTATTTTTTCCTACACATTGGGCCCATGCGGATTTTATCCCAGTTTTCCATAATTGGGAATTTATCCATGGAATGTCTTCAACTCCGCACAAATTGTAATGTATCAATGTCTTATCAGAGTTGGGAACAATTTGGTGCTATGGAAGCGACATTTCTACGTACACTCAACCACATGACACTCATTTCTTCACTGCTTTTTCAATGGGAAGGTATCTGATTCTGCACTCATCAGCAAGAATAGACACTTCAGTCTACACCAATGTCCGAGGTCTACATTCTTCAATGTAGCTTCAACGTGTGTCGTATATTGTGATAATTGCCTACATTTGATTCACGGCCCCATTCATCAATGCGGCCATGTCTGATTCTTCATAACTTTGTTGTGCCAGCGTGTCGGTGATTCTGTAATTTTCTGTTTCCATGAGCGGATCCATTATTGAGTGGCCGGTTCATCATGTGTGCATCCTTTAACTCTTTGTGTTTTCTTTTGCCAGTGTGTTGGTGAGTGTGACTCAACCACTTTTGTTTATGCAGCATCATTTCAACAACATTATTTGTCTTAAACATTAGTACAAAGGAAATAATTAGTTAAAAGGGGCATTGCATGGGTAGGTTAGTTATAGTTTAGTAATGTTTTTGATATTTTGGGTTTTTCACCCTGAACTTTTTCTTTGAACATTGAACTTTGATTAATTAGCATTTATTATTAATATTTGCTGTCCACATTGGGTTTTCACCCTGAGCTATTTGCATAAAATTGACTTTGGGGATTACTCTGTTGTGATAGTTTTTGTGGTCATCACCGCCACTGTAGGTGTAGCTGGCATTCATCATTTGTATTGGATTTTTACCCATATAATTGTGCCTATTATTTTGTTTGGCATTTGCTTGTTGCGATCATCACTGCTAGTCATATTGTTGATTTCATTATCTTTTTATTTTATTTTATTAATCATTTTATTTCATCGCTCTTGTTCCCCCACCCCATGAATGTTGTGTGTGGATACTTCTGAGTGAACGACTAACAGCTGTATGAAAGTACTCCATTTCAGAATAAATTCCTGTTAACTGCTAAAAGTTGGGCTTCCTTTCATTGTTGAGAAAGTGCGTTGGTGCGGTTGTTTGTTCGTTTGTCCACTTGTCCCACATTCACCGCACTCAGAATAAAATCCCCCCCAAGAACATCGTGGTATCTGAGTGCGAGAGTTGGTTTAATTTTACATCTTGCCACTTGGTGTGTCGTTGGCCTCACAGCTGACCCCCAGGAGGGAAAGCCATGACAGAACAGTACTTAGACTTATTTCCATAGGATGCTTTGTGCTTTTCAGTAATAAGTATGCAGCAAAAAATACATGTGAGTGCTTGTACAGAACAATACATTCCATTGCTAATAAAATGTATTAATTTCTTAAAATCTAGCCATGGGTCAATGACAGTAAATAAGATACTTAATTTTGGCATTAGTTAGTGTCTTATCCTGTCCACACTAGTTAGTGTCTCGTCCTGTCCACACTAGTTATGTGTCTTGTCCTGTCCTCATTAGCTAGTGTCTTGTCCTGTCCACATTAGGAGCCTAACATAAATGTTCAACTGCTGATGTCTTGAGGTAATGTTTAGTGCAGGGGACACCAACCTTTTTGATACTGAGAGCTACTTCATGGATACTGAGTCATACGAAGGGCTACCATCTTCTGAAATATAACAAATTTACTTAGTTTGCAGCTGAGATGTGCTAGTTTTAGAAAGGCCTGCGGGCGATTCATGTGGTCTTTGCAGGCGACTGTGGTGCCCGCGGGCACCGTGATGGTGACCCCCTGGTTTAGTGGGTATTCACATAAAAATATAAATATAAGAAATTCTTATGTTTACACATTTTTAAATTAGCAAAGACACTAATGTCTTTTAAGCATAAAATTATATTATGATAGCATACTTTTAAAATCTTTTTGTTTCTAATTACTGCATTCATTTCAAAGGTTTGTGAGGTTTGAAATTTTTGAAATGGATCTATGGAACCTCTATAATGAATCATTCATGACAATCTTTTCAACTTATTAAGATGCACTATATCGTTATCGAAATGAACAATGCAAATAAGTAAATTCACTTTAATAGAGTGGCTTTTCGATAGAAATGATGCATTTCTTTTTTATTAAAACAAGTTTAATAATATGCTATTTATTTACTTATTACTTTTTCCTCAGGGAAAAATGTCCACAGCCCCAAGTCTGCATAAACTAAAAGCACTATTATTTCGTAATATTTTTTATAATATATATTTTTACCACAAATCACTTACTATTTGTAATGCTTCTAAACAGTTGGTTTAAAAGAAGATATTGTTTAGCATGTTTTCTTTAAACTGAGTTTTAAAAAAAATCCATTATCAATAATAATCTAGCAATGTTTCTTTACAAACATTTACTATTTAGGTCAAAATCAGTTATTAATAATTATTATTAATTTTATTTAGTAACTTCCATGAAGTATTCAAGCCCTAGGTCAATTACAACCTGAGATATATAACCATAAGAATGGAAAAGAAAGTAAATGGAATTTAAAATCCCCCATCACCAAAAAGAAAACCCCAACTCCTCAAAACACCTATTTTAAATTACTAGGTAATATATATCTATGTCATTATGATGCTCCCCTGGAGCATTTTATATTTAATTTCAACAGTATGAAAAAAGCTATTAAAAGACTGCGGTAAATAATAAATAACCAATATATCCAAATTTTAGGGAAAGACTTCTGACTTTATATAATCAATGTATGTAAATTAACCAATTCAAGACTAGTGTTGAATTAGAAGAAAAGTTATAATGGAGACTGGAAGAGTTTAGCTTTTGATATAGCTATCAACAGACAGACAGGAGTATGTGTGAGCCCTGTCCATGGTCAATTAACAATTATCGAAAGTGAAATGGGGGTGGAGAGACTGAAAAATGAACAATAGAAGCTGTATGAATGAACCTGACAAATGAATGATGCACTCGCTAAACTTGTAAGAAGACAGGACTCTCTCCCCCCCCCCAAAAAAAAAAAAGAAAAAAAAGGCAATAGGGAAGGGATAAATATGGGTCACATGACAAAGTTGATATAAATTGACACCCCGTTTTGGTCACTCTTCAGCACAATACTGACCAAGGAGAGGCCTTCTATTTCTAACTAATGAAATAGATGCGTTTTAATATAGTCACTGTATGACTGAAAAAAGAGAAAAAGGGACTTTTACTTTCTTCATTGGAGACTATGAGAAAAAACCCTTAAAAATAATGGTGATGTGATTTATTTATTAGAGTATGAATGATACTGTATTTATAAAAATGCACTTAACAAACTATTTTATTTCAGATTCAGCAAGTGAAATTGGTGAAACACAGGAGCTAGACCCAAGTTTCACTTGCAGTTATTAACACTATAAAATATACTTAAAGCTGTAAATATTTATTTGCAGGGTTTTAACTGAGAAACAATTACACATGATTCATTTTGTTGTGAAGTAAAGGAGAAGGTGCAACCAACTTCATGGCAATAACAATTCAGGCCAGGAATTCTCAGACATGTTTACAGTATGAGACTGTAGATTTGTGGACTTTTCCCAGGATATATTTAGAAACAGAAAGAGAAAAAATATTCAACAGGATCTATGCATATATTTTATGAATAATAACAAATCAAGAGTGGTAGTCTACACACTAAATACGGATACTGGGCTAAGCCATGTATATAATTAATTGGGCTGCATCCCGCATATCATTCAAAGTACTACAAAAAGATGGTTTTGGCCAGACAAAATATAGTGTTGAAGAAGAGCATTGCCATAATCTCTTATTGCATATCCCTAACTTTATCCCTTTAGATACATAGAATAGTATTCAAGATCAATATTTTTAAAATGTAACTTTATGATTTATCCCTTTAGAAACACAGACTAGTAAAAAAGTAGTATTCAAGATCAATATTTTAAAAATTTAACTTTATCCCTTTAGGTACACAGACTAGTATTCAAGATCAATATTTTAAAAATGTAACTTTATCCCTTTAGGTACACAGAATAGCTTTCAAGATCAATATTTTAAAAATGTAACGTTATCCCTTTAAGTAAACAGAACAGTATTCAAGATCAATATTTATAAAATGTAACTTTGATCAGAATTTGGCATTCATGTAAAACATTTAAATTTCTGATGAATTTATTATTACGAAATATTATTTTAAAGAAAGATATCAAAATAACAAAAAATTTGAGGCTGATATAATAAAAATATATAAAATAAATGATAAATGGAGCCATTATAAGCAGTGGATGTAACAAGCAGATTGCCAAAATAAAAAGACAAAAACTTAAGCCACAATACTTCAAAGGGTCTTGTCTAAAAAAAAATGATGACATTAATTGAATGACAGTGATATGAGATGGCAAAAAACCCCAAGATACTCACCTACTAACTTTGGAGTGACTGGATGTGTGAAAGATGAAGTGGCATCATGGAATCGGTTATCAAGGGACATCTGTTGTTGACGTTTCTCTAAGTCCATTAACTCTTGTGTATAAAGTTCCCGCTGTTTCTCCTGCATGACAAACAGGACTTTGTAAAAAAAGAAATTTTTCTAAAACAAATGTTCCTATAAATCTGCCAGATGAATCAGGAGTATAGTAACTTATATCATATAAACCAGAACTAAGGGCCCACACACTCAAAGCACCAGCAAGTTAGGGCATACAAACCAGGGCCCATACATATTCAAAGCATGGCAAGTTAGGTATTACAAACCAGAACTTGGGGCCAGTATACCAAAAAGAATGGTAAACTTATTTCATAACATTAACAAGCCAGACCCAAGGGACCATATCCCCAAAGTATGCATGTCGTATAAATCATAACTAAAGGCCCATATGTCCAAGTATAGTAATTTATGCCATACAAACCAGAACTGAAGGCCCACATACCCAAATAATGGTAAAATATGTCATATAAATCGAACTTAGGGTTCACATATATGCCTACCCAAAGGGCAAGATAAACAAAAGTTAGAGCTCAACAGCAGCATCCCCTTGAATACTCTCTGGAACCCATACTGAAGTAAGAGATAAAGAGTGGGAAGGCTGGGAGTTAATCTGTGTATATTCAAATTGTAATAATTTCAAGAAAAACTTATTTCCTATGATCTTCCCTAGCAAAACAAGACTAAGTGTTTATAAATATAAGTAAAAAGCAATGAATGAATTAAACTTTCTGCTGACTGAGGCCAAACTCTGAGGATCTGTAGCAGTGCTGGACATTTTCTTAAAAGAAATATTTATTGCTGAACATCTCTGGCTGGGTAATTTTTTAAATTCTAATTTCAGTTCAATTCACCTTTTATCAACATGATCACATCTAGTTAATTCACACTTACATCTTAACTCTTATCTCAACTTCTCTTGTCTAACTCTAATGATGATGAATGTACGAAAGAGCATTTTTATCTGACCTTTGTCTAATCAACCCTCATAGCCATGAGTAATACTCAATTTGTTATGACAAATCAGTGAAAGAATGCTAATAATGTAGGGTGTTTGCGTGTGTGTGTGTGTATGTATGTGTGTGTGTTGCACTATTAACATTGAATATATAGCAATAGGTTTAGCTAAAACAAAAAACAACCTGACTGCATATTTATCTTTGTTGTAATAATAAGAAATACTTAGGTTTTATTACTTCTTTTCTTAACATAATTGCAGTTTTTATTTTAAAAATATTATCTAACCTATAAATCAGCTACTGCCATCATACTTTAAAAAAAAAATTAATTTACATTTGAAGAGTTAATATCTCCACAACACACCTCTACTTCACCCCTGATAACAGATTCGTCCACTCCTACAGATTCACAGATTTGCTGCTATGTGCTGGGTGATATTGTTACACATAATTGATTTCAGTACCACTTAAAAAAAA
This sequence comes from Sinotaia quadrata, assembly GCA_028829895.1. Lineage (NCBI taxonomy): Eukaryota > Metazoa > Mollusca > Gastropoda > Architaenioglossa > Viviparidae > Sinotaia > Sinotaia quadrata. The sequence continues at coordinate 47,264,336 of CM054180.1, read as the reverse complement.
CACTTTTTGACTGCTTCATTGTTATTTATTATAATTATTTAGATTTTTTTAAACTAGCTATAGAAGTGGTTGACGGATAAAAGACTCTGAAGATTTAAATGAAAAAGAATGAATCTAAAACAAAACCCGCAGAAACTAACACTCAACACCTGATATCTATGTCGGCCCTGTGATGTCTGGCAGGGACAATTACTTGCTGCTAATACAATCAGCTCTTCTTAACAGATAGTGGAGTCAGTTGAAAGTTTCTGACTCATGAAATTTTAGAAGTACAACTCCTAACTCCAACTGTATTTTATTACTAATATCATATGGCACAAAATTATATATTTATATAGAGTTTTATGAATGAGTATTGTATAGGTGTAAATAAATGAGGTAATGGCTTTCATATATTTTATTTTTAAACTATTTTTCAATCGTACAATACAAAAAACCTCAAAATAAATTTAATATTTTTATTTAAATTCAATTGGTTCTTTAAAAAGATTGCTTCTAATAGGTCCAGCCTTGTTGCTGCTCTCAAATCGAATTTGACAATTCTGGAGGCAGAAAACAAGCAACCCACAGTGATTTGAGTCATGAATATGCTGAGACAGTTAAAGCAGTATCTTGCATAATCTCAGAGTAGCAAGGTATTTCATTTTAATGTTCAAATCAGAAGTATGGTCAAATTTCTCAACTACTTTCAGGGCTTGGTAAAAAATTAGTTTGAATTTACTACACATGATATTCTCTTTCGATATTTGAATCAATCTTGTATGTCTAGATATTTTTCAAAATCTTCATCTTCATGGCCACTTGGTGATGGTGACGGCGATTGAATGCTATCATGTAGTGATCCAGCTATCGTATCATCTTCCTCTTGTGTACCTTTCATACAAACTTCTAATTTATATAGCAGATGTTTTGTTTTATGCTCACTATTTCAATAATTTTACAAAGTACTTTTTACTTCTGATGCTTAAAATGTACTAAATTAATAATAAACAGCTACCTTGAGATGTCAGATCAATTTTTTAAAAGTGTTTTTAACCCCTCTTGTTCAAACGTGAATCTGCCTCAAGTGTTGCAAAATTTTGGAGTAAATTGGGTTATTTTTGACAATATGCTGAAGAAAGGGTGGGTATGCTGAAGAAAGGGTGGGTATGCTGAATGTGCCTTCAGCCCAGGCATGCTTGCATTCAATTAGTAGGGAAGAATTATTTCTGCAGTTTATATTGTACGGTATAATCAATTGTTTTTAACTGTTTGTATTGTATAGGAATATGTTATATTGTTAATAAGTATAACTGAATGTTTTTCACTATTTGTATTGTTTAGAAATATGTTATATTGTAAAGAAGTATAAAAAGTAGTTTTTAGCTATTTGTATTGTATAGAGATATAACTGAATAGCTTTTGGCTGTTTGTATTGTATGTAATGGAAGTATAAATTGTAATAGAGAACAGGGTTGTTGATTTTTTGCAATTTATATTGTAAAGAAATATAACTGAACAGATTTTGGCTATTTTATTGTATAGAACTTAGCAGTATAAACCCTAATAAAAATAATTTTGTTGGTTACTTATATTGTAAATATGTAAAACTGAATAGGAGTTGGCTATTAAATTGTGTAGAAATATAATAGAGAACAGTTTCTTGGTTATTTATATTGTGTAGTTGTGTAATTGAGAGCAATTTGTTGGACATGTATATTGTATAAAAGTGTAATAGAGAATAGATTTAGCTATTTGTATTGTCCAGAAGTATAAATGAATACAGGCATTCCCTGAGTTATGACGGATCAAGCTCTACATTCATAGTTACAGCGCCCAGTTTGGTGCAGCACTACTACTGTGCATTGAGAGTAAAGTCTTGCACCATGACAGTAGACAGGCTCATGGAATGGTTAAATGGTGACAGATGTTAGCATGACTGCCTCTATATCCGCTAAAGATGGCAGTAGAGGCAAAAATCCAAATTACGGTGAAAATTGACTTAAATCAACAAAACAAACTGGAACTCCAGCATAACTCAGGGACTGCCTGTAGTTTTGTCCCTTTATATTTTAGAGATGTTAGTAGTTTGCTGTATTTATATTGTATAGAATTATAACATTAGTTTTGGACTATTTATATTGTATATAAGTGTAAATTATAATAGAGAATAGTTTATTGACTGCTATTGAACAGAAGTGCAATAAAGGACAGGTTGTTATTTTTTAAAGCCATTTGTATTATATTTAAATATTAAGTCTAATTACATATGAATCAAGGTTTTTTTGTTTTTTTGATATCTATATGGGTGTTGTTCTGTTTGTTTTTCCATGTCAATTTACCATCATACAGTTAGTCATACAAGCAAGAACTCAGGGTCCAGATTCATACATTACTACAGTTTATACTTCTATTACAAGTAGCCAAAAGCTATTCAGTTACATTACATTACATTTAACAAATAGTTAAAAACTATTATTATACTCCTTTATAATATAACAATACTTCTGTACAATACAAATACATATAGTGAAAAATTATTCAATTATACTTCTTAATCTTAGTTCTTTACAATATAACATCTGTACAATACAAATTGTGAAAAATTATTCAGTTATACTTCTTAGTTCTTTACAATATAACATACTTCTGTACAATACAAATAGTGAAAAATTATTCAGTTATACTTCTTAGTTCTTTACAATATAACATACTTCTGTGCAATACAAATAGTGAAAAATTATTCAGTTATACTTCTTAGTTCTTTACAATATAACATACTTCTGTGCAATACAAATAGTGAAAAAATTATTTAGTTATACTTCTTTACAATATTAAAATATACTTCTGTACAATACAAATAATGAGAAACTATTCAGTTATTCTTCTTTACAAAATAACATACTTCTATACAATACAAATATTAAAAAAATTATTCATATATACAAAATAATAAATTCAGTTATACATCTTTGTACTATAAATAGTGTATTCAGTTATACATCTTTGCACTATACATATTGAATTCAGTTATACATCTTTGTACTATAAATAGTGAATTCAGTTATACATCTTTGCACTATAAATAGTGAATTCAGTTATACATCTTTGCACTATACATATTGAATTCAGTTATACATCTTTGTACTATAAAGAATGAATTCAGTTATACATCTTTGCACTATACATATTGAATTCAGTTATACATCTTTGCACTATAAATAATGAATTCAGTTATACATCTTTACACTATAAATAATGAATGAGCCATTCACTATCTCTGCAATCTGATCAGCACAAAGCAAATTCTCACCTGCAAAAGTAGTTGCTCCTGCAGTCGCTGCTTCTGCCTTTGGAATTCTTTGAACAACTCACTGCTAGAATCACGCACATTACCCCCTGATCCTTGAAATCCAACACGAGGTGATCCTGCTCGATCTACTGTCACACTCTGTGTTGGTGAGAATGCTCGAGGTGGCACCATGACTGAGCCAGCTCCAGCTGGATTTACCTGATCAGACATCCTCCCTGGTAGAGCTGGGAGCACTTGGCTCTGCTGGACTGGTGGGGTTTGCTGCAAGGTTTGTTGAGGGGATCCAGATAAACGATGCAAAGGAAGTTTAGGATCATCAGCAATATTGCTACGGGTGTCAACAGTTTCACCCTGAGCAAACAGCTTGTCCATAGAAAGTAGCATGGGGTTACGTGATTGCTGGAGATTGGCAATAGATGGCACTGGCAGTCCAGGAATAACAGAACGGGACAATAAGCTCAGATCACTTGATGCTAGCTAAACAAACCAAAGAACAAACATTACTAACATTATACAACTCTAATAAATTTATAAAATGTAACACAACAAACAGTAGTTTCAGAATCTAATATTGGTTGACAATTTGTTGGAAATGAGTGCGACCCATCAGGAAAATAAAAAACAAAAAACAAAGCACAGGAATATAAGTGGATTATATGTCAGCATAGTAAACTAAAGATAAGATATGAATAAGTATGCATTTCATTTATAGTTTATCATTATAAAGGATTTCAAAATTACCATGGGATCCCTACGAAGGCCACTAGAAAGTCCATCGAACTGTGGATTTAAAGAGCGTGTCATGATCTCAGCAGACCGTGGACGTGGAGCAGGAAGGGCAGAGTAGGGAAACATTTTTGGCTTAATAGGAGTGACCAAAATCTGCTCTGACCATGATGCTTCAAGGGATGGTTTCACAAGAGGCCGAACATCAACATTCACTGACTGAAAACAGTAGTACAAAACAGGTAAGTTATAATATGTAAATTTGAATTTAATTGCTGGCTATCATGCAACAAGTGAATGTTTAGGGGATAAGACAGAAATGTGTCTTCTCCATACAAAGGCTAAATATTTTATTAATCAGAAATGATACCTTTAACTGACCACTGAAATTTTAAATAAAAATGAATATTTTCAAAGGCTAAATATTTTATTAATCAGAAATGAAACCTTTAACTGACCACTGAAATTTTAAATAAAAATGAATATTTGCAGGGTACTTTTCTGGCTATGAGATACCTGTACATTTAAAATCTAAATATTTTTAAAAATAATCAAAATGTCAATACATTCTAAATTGTTTCTCTCATAACTGTCTTAAATAGAAACATTTCTGTTTGGTTTTAATTAAATACTTATTTTTATAGCTAATTTAATTGTTAAAGGTGATTTTTTAAAATTTCTAATTGCAAAAGATCAATGATGTATTATAAAGCTATTTGTTAATGATGTGAGCTGTATAAGATATTTTTGCATGAGAAAAACATTATGAGAGATGTATCAGGCGAGTTTATTTTGCTAATGAAACAACATATTACCATGTTTAACCCTTTGAACCAGGCATGCCTTTACATAACAAACCCCTAACCCAAGCTCCCTGAGCAAAAAAACATCAATTTTAAAAAATTGTTTTTTAACAATTTTCTACAAGAAATCAATTAGCTACTCAATGTGTAAAACACTTTAGCACCAAAATTCCTTCTTGGAATGATAATCTGACCAACAGCGGCAGTGAATTCAAATGCAAAGGTAGTTGTTGCATGCAGAACATCGAAAGACCATCGCCATATTTAGCCTTGTAAACTACACTGATTTTAGCCTTGTACACTACAATGAACTTGCGTGCCAAGACAATTCAAAATCTTTATAAGAGTTCATTTCTAGGGTAAGTCAGCATATACCGATGTAGTATATTGGAATATATTTTTATATGTTCATCCCGCTATTGCGGGCCACCGGGGAAATCCGATTTTCTGGTAATCCCGCTAAAGTGTTCAAAGGGTTAAGACCACTAAGTTTATTTTACTAAAAAAACAACAGTTTACAACATTGCCAGGTTAAAACCATCAAGTTTATTTTACTAATAAAACAACAGTTTACAACATCACCCTCTTTAAGACCACTAAGTTTATTTTACTAATAAAACAACAGTTTACAACATCACCCTGTTTAAGACCACTAAGTTTATTTTACTAATAAAACAACAGTTTACAACATCACCCTGTTTAAGACCACTAAGTTTATTTTACTAATAAAACAACAGTTTACAACATCACCCTCTTTAAGACCACTAAGTTTATTTTACTAATAAAACAACAGTTTACAACATCACCCTGTTTAAGACCACTAAGTTTATTTTAGTAATAAAACAACAGTTTACAACATCACCATGTTCAAGACCACTTACTTGTACCTCCCATTCATCACCCCACCCCCTCCAAAAAAATTTTTAATTTTTAAATACACCTCTCTATTGCTTATATAAATTTAGTAAATATTTCAGTCATCTTCATGATGTAATCCTGTTGTAATAGTTAAGTAAGCTACTGACCTTTAATTTACATCTCTTCTTTTAACTGAAAATAGTATTTCAATCCTAATACTATAAAAAATGACAAATGAATTTTTGATACCGTTTACCTAATAATTTCCCATATGGAGAATGATTTACTTATAAAATGCCTCACCCAAAGATTCAAAATTGTGTGAAAGTTTTCATAATCAATACTTTAATAATGAAGTAAATTAAGTAAACGGTCTCTTAAAAAGTTTTAATTATCATTTTAGATGGTTTCAAGGGAAATCTGTTTCTTCCCAAATACAATGTAATGGAAAAAGTATATTCTTGAGTCATTTTTGACTTTAAAATCTTTTAATATAACCTTGTTGAATCAAACTGTACTAAACCATTTTAATGGTTATCATTCAAAAACCATATAATAAAAGATTTGACTGAGTTAGCTCCCATTACAGAGAAAATCTATTTATTTAAAAGAGTGCCCACATCTTCTGTAAAACCTTGGATCACCCAGAATTTTGATAAGTTTCCAAGATCTTGGTTACAACCAACATCAATATAAGTCATGCAAAAAAATCATCATCATCTTTGTAAGACTCCAAGACTGTTTCACACTGATGGTCAACAGAAGTCATGAGAAAACGTCGAATAATAATAAAAGATTTAATATAAAACATCTATGAACAAGTTTACAGAAATGTAAATTAATTAAAGAAAATACCCAAAATAAATGACTGAGAAAGGTTTCCATTATGACAATTTAACATATCCTTGTTGATCCTCTACTCAAAGGGAAAAGAAAATATTTAAAATTTAAATGATTTTTTTATTTTTTATTTAAGGGATGAAGATTATATTGTTTAAAGGGGTAAGAAAAGTTTCAATGGAATACTGAATTTAACTGACCTTTTGTTCAAAAGGACAAGAAAATGTTTCAAATGGAATACTCTGTAACCATGCTAACAAACTCAGGTCAGCCTCGCTAAATCCTGTATCTTGTAATATTGGCACGTATGTAATACTAGACGCATCTGTTCCAGTTGCAGCTTGCTGACAATACTCCACACATGACTCATACAGGACACCTTTCAGCACCAGCTGGATGAGACGATCACTTCGAGAAACTTCATTTTTGGGATCATCACCCTAGGAGTACATATAAGAAATAATCTGTCAGTAAACTAACCCCTAGATGTAAATGCTATCTATTTCATTTTCATAAAATGAAAAATAATGAAAAAATATGTTGGCTGACAGATTATTTACGTATGTAAATTGTATAATTAATTTTGCTTTATCTCAAGGACTCTTCAGAGGCATGACTTTTTACTTTTCTGCCCTTGTGATTTTTTAAAATAATATAATAATATTCCAAAAATGTAATTTTTACTACTGGAGTATTATCATGACAAATCACATTAGCATAAAAGAAAAAAATTGCCCATATGAAGAATCTTTGAGATAAAGAGAAAAAATAATTATACAATTTACATATGCAAATAATTTGTGACTTTTTTTACTTTGCCCCAACAGCTCAAAGCTGCAATATACATTTCTTATGAGAACAACTGCAAAACACAGATTATATAATAATAATTGAATGTTCTAATACTATTTGTTTTTATGCTTCTGGGACATCACCACATTCCTCATTTAATTTCTGAATATCCTAATTAATAAACTATGTTTTACTAAGCAGTTCAAATATAATAAACTGTTTTAAAACTAGGTTACTTGAATGAAATAGAAAAGACACCGTTAGCTGAAAATGTACCACATAAAGGGTTAAATTGTCAAACAAACTAGTGCCAGGCCTGATTAAATCAAATAGAAAATACCCTTGGCCAAAATTGTAGTCACAATAAATGTCAATTTGTTGAATGACAAATAAGTGATAGGCGTAAAAGAGTTAACAAATTAGTCTTTCTTGCAATGAGCTTCAACCAAAGTATCCAAATTGTCAAACATATACCATATATTCAAAATGTAAGCCAATATGATAATCAAGCAAATGTTTCAAATGTATGGTCAGATTTCCATTCCATGATTCATTTAGTCACTTTAGTATATTATCCAATGGATCAGTCTCTTGTAATATTTCATTAAATCATTTTACACTAGTGCAAAATCCAATGGATCAGCTTTCCATTCACTAATTCATTCAGTCATTTAATTTGTGTATTATCCAACAGATCAGTCTCCCATAATAATTCATTCAATCATTTTAAACATGTACTAACATAATCCAAATGGATCAGACTTCCATTAGCTGATTTATTCAATTATTATAAAACTAGTAATGTTATTCAATGAACCAGTCTTCCATTCAATGATTCATTCAATCATTTTAAACTACTGTAGCAGCTAATGGATCAGCTTTACATTCAATGATTAATTCAATAATTTTAAATTATTCAAAGGATCAACTTTCTATTCAACATGCAAAATCCTGGACAAAATAAAACTAGTGACTTCAGAGCAAACAATTTGCAATTTTCATTTATGAACCTTTTCAATGGGAAGGAACTTTTCCACCAATGGCAAGACATCCTTGAAACATTTGACTCTAGCATTACTAGGATTCCATGAGTGGTAGTCAATGTGATCAGACAACTTGGGCAGTGACAGCAGAAAACACAGGTTACTATAATCTTCTTTGGAGGGACAGAGTGTCTCCAGGCTGTTCAAACATTTCACCACCTGACACAAAATGCAGAAAACTCAATAGTACAATCTCACAAATGGGGATTTGTAACAAAAAGCAGAAATAAATATCATTCTCTTTTAATGACTGTTCCAAAATGACATTACCAAATTATCTTCTTAAAAATAAAAAAAAGTAATAGCAAGTAAGAGAATATTAAAATTATTCAATATAATGCAAATGCATAAAACTCCAAATACATATTTTTTACATTAGGGTCAAGAACAAAGAAAACAGAAAACCTTAAAAGCCAACATTACACTTTAAATATTTCTTTATTTAGTACACATAATGACATATTAATTAGCACGCAACAGTAATCCACATGCATCAAGATAGTAATACAGGAGATTCTTATTATCTGCAGATAATTGGGACTAGAACAATTACACTTTAAGTAGAGAATTTTTGGTCAGTATTAAACTGTAAATAATAGTTAATATAGTCTGCAGATAATTGGGACCAAACAATTACACTTTAAATAGAGAATTTTTGACCAGTATTACAATTGTAAATAATGATTAATATAGTCTGCAGATAATTGGGACCAGAACAATTACATTTTAAGTAGAGAATTTTGATCAGTATTAAAAATTGTAAATAATGATTAATATAGTCTGCAAATACCTTTAAGGTAACTAAGTGGAGAATTTTTGCTCAGTATTAAAAAATGTAAATAATAGTTAATATAGTCTGCAGATAATTGGAACCAGAAAAATTACACTTTAATTGAAGAATTTCTTCTTAGTATAAAATATATAAATAATGGTTAATATTATCTTTACATAATTGGGACCAAAACAATTACACTAGAAGTGGAGGAGTTTTGTTCAGTATAAAAAAAAATGTAAATAATGGTTAATATGGTCTGCAGATAATTGGGACCAGAACAATTACACTTTTAAGTAGAGAATTTTTGGTCAGTATTAAAACTATAAATAATGGTTAATATGGTCTGCAGATAATTGGGACCAGAACAATTATAATTTTAGGTGAAGAATTTTTTTTACTCTTAGTATAAAATATTTAAGTAAAGATTAATTTGTTTTGTAGATAATTGGGACCAGAACAATTACACTTTAACTAAGTGGGGAATTTTTGCTCAATATAATTGGGACCAGAACAGTTACATTTTAAGTGGAGAATTTTGCTGAGTATAAAAAGCATAAATAATGGTTAATATGGTCTGCAGATAATTGGGACCAGAACAATTACACTTTAATTGAAGAATTTCTTCTTAGCATAAAATATATAAATAATGGCTAATATTATCTTTACATAATTGGGACCAAAACAATTACACTAGAAGTGGAGAATTTTTGTTCAGTATTAAAAAAAAATGTAAATAATGGTTAATATGGTCTGCAGATAATTGGGACCAGAACAATTACACTTTAAGTGGAGAATTTTCGCTCAGTATAAAAAAAAAAAAATAGTAAATAATAGTTAATATGGTCTATAGCTAATTGGAGCCAAAACAATTATACTTTAAGTGAAAATTTTTTCTTAGGATTAAAAAATGTAAATAGTGGTTAATATGGATTGGAATGCATCAGTTTACACATGTTGTGTACACAGTATTTCATTTAGACATAAAAATACTAAACTGTGACAAATTCTCTTACTCTATGAATCTTTGTTTCAGGAATCTGAAGAGTGCATTGCCTCTTGCATGCTGAACACTTTGTTTGCAACCAATAGCATCTAATTTCACATCAACATTATAACTTACTAGTGCTAAATACACTGTCATTAAAACTTCACTTTTCACTCATTGCTACAAAAATAGAAATATGTCTCCAAAACAATCACCACGAAAATAACAGCAAACCCCAAATACATTGTATACTTGCAAAAAATGGATATGCTATTTAGTCAGCGATACAGTGTGTGCAAATAAGAAACTGAGATTACGATAGGTGTCAGCAAAATGATTTTCAATTGGGAAATTCATGGTCTATAGATGTGATTCTAAGAGACTGAGATTAAGGTAGGTGTCAGCAAAATGATTTTCAACTGTGAAATTCATGGTCTATGGATGTGATTCTAAGAGATTTGGCTCCATTATTTAGGGACATAAATAACCTACTCTGATATAAAGGACTCCCTGTATACAAATTTATATGTAGTAAGCATGTAATCTCTACCATTAACATTACAATAAAACTGTCACTATAGATATTCATTTGGTCTGTTCATTTTGCCATCAACTGTTTTAATTAACAATATATTTTAGTGTGACTAGAATAAGAGCCAGCATTCCACTGTCTGCAAGTAAATGATGATAGGTGTTTGTGACTTGGGTTTGTGCCTAGGCTTCTAGGTATAAAAGCACATTTTTAAACTATTCAAAGATGCATTCACCATACTTACATGTCACACTTTTAATTATTCAAACATTTACACATCAAAATGTTCACTACCAGGCTAAAACTCATGAAAGAAAGATATACCACACTTTCACCATAAAACACACCAGGAAGTACAAATTAGTCTTCCCAAACAATTTTTTTTTAAATTTTACACTCACAATGGGTGGAACAATAGTCACCATCAAAATCAAACTCACCAACACAGCTAAACCATACTTCCACCATAAACCACCGCACCCAGCCCACCTATACCCGACCTGAAAGGCAAACTTAAACTTATGCTTGGTGAACTTAAACTCTAACAACAAAGAATGCAGGACAATATATATAATACGACACTTGCAACTCAGTTGAAATTACTGTCAAAGTCCAAAACTAATCAGGAAATTGACTGTAGCTCTGCAAATGTCCAAACAAACAAAAATTCACAACAGACGCAAACCTGAGCAATCAAAGAAAAAAGCATCCAAACACAGCAACATAGAACAGCACTACCCTCCTAGAATAACAGAGTAAGGAGGAAGGCTCCACAGGAACTCTACAGAAACTGAGAACATCAAGAAGATGAAGTTTCCAAGCAATTCCTGTGGGGAAAAGAAGTCAACGTAAAGAAGAACACAAAGTATTGGCACAATTTATTTCAGTACTTACAGACAAATCTTAAAATTTATAAATAGGTTCTTTATAAAGTTATGGGGAAAGTCCTTATAATGATTTTAAGCAATTCTCCATAATAATTACAGATTATCTGAAATGTTTTACTTATAGGCAGATCCTTCATTATGTTTATAAACAGATTTTTAAAAAATGACACATTTTTGACCAGGTTTATGCATTCCTTATAAAAGGGTTACATGCGAATTACATATAATGATTACAAGAAAATTCTTTGTAATTTTTACATTAAGATTTCCTATAAAGTTGTCAAAAAAATTCTTTATAAAGTTTACAGACAGATGCTTAGTAAGATTTACATATTTTTGATAATATTCTTTAGGTTTATAATCTATAAAAGTTTATAGGCAGAATAGTTATATGGTTAACAAATAATATATTTCAAGACTTATAAATTATTTATTTGGTGTACTAAAAGATTGTTTGTAAATTAAAAGATACACTGACATTTTGTTTTATAACTTAACTAGGTAGTCCCACTCATTTTTCTAGTTCATATTGTACAAATCTTTTATGTTCAAAATGTGTGTTCTGATAAAATAAGTTTGTTTACAAAAAATTATGACAGCTGTAATACTTTTTGAGATATCCCCCCCCCCCCCCCCCTTTAATTTATGGTCAACTTTTCTTTTAGACATAATGAATATGTGATTTTCCAAGTTCATTACTAGTAAAATATTAACCACAATGAAAAACAGTCCAACAAATCTAATAAACAAAGTCACATACAACAAGAAAACACTGATATAATGCAAAATTGACTTTTCAGTATATTTGCAAAGAAAAACAGGCTTTTGTTTCATAAAATTGTTGGCAAAACACAACAAAAAAGAACATTCATAGCATCATAGCATATGCAACTGATGAACAAAGTACATCCAAACTACAGTTAATGCCTATTTTTTAGCTAAAGGCACAGCAAAGAAAATATGAAAATTATTGGAGGCTGAAAATGACCATTTCAGCAAATTTTAACCCAAAAAATAAGCATTAGCAAAATTTACTACAGAAAATGTAAACAAGTAAATTGCCATATCTCTGAAACTATATGTCATACAGAGTTGATTCACAGATCAAAATGGTCAACTAACTATACTCTCTAAATATATCAAGATATAATATGTGTTTAATCACTTATTTATTTACATATTTCATTTTACTGTATAATTTATATTTACAAAGAAAATTAAAATGGATAAATGGTCACATATCGGAAACTATACATAACACAGGGCTCACCTATTAAAATGATCAGCAGGATGACATCCATTTATCTAAAGACAGATAAGTTAACTATAATGTTTTATTTGTTTTAGTTCTTTTACAACAGAAACTTTCATATTTAAAAAACTTGTAAGAAATATATGCTTGGTATTTTATATGCATAATTCATAGACATAAAAAGATATTTGACACATATTGTATTATTAATTATAACAAAATAATAAGTAAAACATATGTTTATACTGAAAGTTTTGTGACAAGTATTAGGTACCACAAGGTGATTTTTGTTTGCACAGAAACACCAAAGAAAACAATGCAGTTTGGAAGCCCTTGGGAAACCATGAAATTTGGTATTTTATTTTTTAAAATTGGACAACAAATAAAAAGTGATGGCATTTTTAAAAGTGTGGGGACAGAATATTTTCGCAAAGCTGAAAAAAATCACATAATACCAACTTCAGAGCACACCTGTCTTCTTAAATATTATCTTACACCTTTCTCTAACAAACAGCATACAATCTGCAATATACTGATCATACAAATAAAACAATAGGGCTATATCATGAATAATTATCAATATATCTGAGACCAAAAATGGCAAACCTGCAAAACACATTACCAAAAAATGTCTTTTGTGCATGAAAGTCAATTATCAAAACATTATATTTCAAAAAGATAAAAGATACAAGCTTTCAATTTGTAAACATTAATCTGCATACTACACAGATTCATCCCAATTTTTCCCAGAGGATTGGAACACCTGTTTGTATTTTATAATTTTTTTTAAAGTGTCCAGTGGTCAATCTATTGCAAGGAAAGAATAAAAATGTGAAAATGAAAAATTTGGAGGGGGGGGGGGGGGAAGATACCGTCCTTAATTATACATAAAAAATCATTTGTAGACAATAATTAAGAACATGAAAATGCTATTTTTAGTTAGAACAACTGGTTACTAGCATTTAAAGACAATTTAAACTGGAGGAGAATGATCATGGCACACTCTTTTCCTGCGAGAAGGCAATGATGAAGCCTCAAAACCTAAATGTTTCAAGTCCAAAATACAATTCTTTGATATTTCTTGATAGTTTAATGTCCATATCATTCAATATTACATTTCTGTCAGTGTGACAACTAGCACCTTTAGACGGTGGTCCTTCACAGTCATTAAAAAACTGTTTTTCATAGCGTCATGGTACAAGTCATCTGCAACAATAAAATTCCAGAATTTTTTTAAAAACATGTATGGAGAATTACATGTACTATAATATATACACACACACATGTATTATTATTAAAAACTTGAAAAGGGCATAGCCTGCTTAAATTAAAATGTATATTATTATATTAATTAATATGAATACATGAGTCTGAAGTAAGTAAAGTGCATTTTATAAAAGCTGTTTATATGTATTTCATCTTTTTGAGGGATTTTAACAATATAAACTAATGGCTGCTAGTTCAGACATTTCAGAAAGGTGGCAGCTACTTAGTTACGGAATTTTTTGGTCTCCTATTGTCCTAACCTCGACAATATGTCAGCCATTGGCATCTGCCTATCGATACCCTTTGCTATTGAAATCATAATTCACCCTATTATGTTGTAAAAGAAACCTGTATTTAATTACATATTTAATCATAATGTGCATTTTTTACACCAATTGATAACTTTCCTAGCATTTCATGTTCGTGAAATTATTATATTAATACGTATATGTCTGAAGTGATGATAACGCATTCAAGCCATGCTACTACAATAACTGTGCGATCATTTTATATTGCTAAATAAAATTAAAACTATTTTAAATTGTACATTTGGTGTTCAAAACACTGTTAATATGTGATATAACTACATATAGTCATCCTCAAATCAGAAGATATGATAAAATTTAAACTTGAACCATCATAAGTAGCATACCAGATCTTGATCAACATGGGGGTGATGGAACAGCCTTACCCTCATCCCACAGTAAAATTCATGGCTGAGCTTGAACATTACTCAAAGTCAATTCTCTCAACCTGCAAATATCATCAGTTTTTGAAATTTCACTTGAATAAAGAAAATGGCTCCTGAATCTTCTCAAACTTTGCAAGGAATTATAACACCTCCCTAGAATGTCAATCTTGTGGAATTTGAACTTCACTTCAAGATATTGATGTCTTCCACCATGCTTTCTATAGCTTATATTATACGAAACAAATGCTACACATCTCCTCTTTCTTTGTAAATTAGAGGTCATTGGGTCAAGAGACAGCTGTCTGAATAAAATGAGATGAGACGGCAAGTCTCAGAGTTCACAACACATTGGGGCAAACCATGTGTAACATTGCTGTTGGATTCTATTAGTAAAAAAATACTTCAGTAGCTTTTATTATTTGTAAATTTATACACTTCAAAAGAGAAGATAAAGAGTATCATCATATATATTTTATTGCAATCAGCTTAATAGCAAAGGGACGGTGATGGTTTAAACTTGAAGAATTTCTCTCAGTTATCTCCACTTTCGTACGTTTTCAACAGCACAAACGAGCCCTTTGTGGTACCTACAAGTATTATAGCATTGAAAATATGTATAAACACTTTATTGCTAAATCTCTAACCATGTGTACATGAATTAAATATGCAATAGTGACATGATCATTTAATATAATGACAATGTACACTAAAGTATAAATAAAACAATTCAATTCTGTGACATTTATTTCCAACAATTAAAATGTAGGTTCAAATATTTTATTAATCACAGTACATATTTTTAGAAATAGAAAATTCTTCCTGTAAAGCTGTTTAGTAAACAACTGTCCAGGTTCTTCCATTGGTTAAGCCCAATTTAAACAAACTTGGCATCCACATCATTCTATTACCCCACTTAAAAATAGTCTTATTTCTATTTCTATACTGTTCCATAAATATTGTCTTAGCAATGCTGGTATTGTGAACCTCTAATACCTCACCAACGAAAATAAAGCAATGTAATATACAGCAATATGCTCACCTTGATTTGTAAATCCAGCATCTTGTTTCATTCTCTCTTTGATGGTAAGCTGCTCAGAACATTAGATCAGTTGTAATCACTCCATTGCATCTAGGCTACTATCAGCATCTAGTAACAGCTCAACATGACCACTATCAGACACTGGCACTTTCAGACACTTTCTTCAAATATGTGCACAAATTATCAATGAGGTTGCTGACATCTCAACCTTTTATTTTTAAATACTTACTTATAGTACCCATTATCAACCTATGGTATCTTATCTGGAGCTGGAGCATATTTTTCTTAGCAGGGATGGTATGACATGCCTGAAGTAAATTTGTAATGGCAGCTCTATCTAGACAAGGTCCTACATTCTTCTGGACTTTCTTGATGACATCAAGCTTAGCCTTAGTCAAACGAGCGACCTTTTCTTCTCCTGCAATTAAAATATAAAAGAAATATTAAATTTACTTAAAATAAAATAATCCCAAAAATTCAGTAGAGAACTGTGTATCTTAATTAACCTACTGCTATTAATTAATAATTAAATAATGCGAAGACAAAACTATATGGCTGTTCATCAGTCCAGTTTTCATGTTTTAAAAGAAAATATACAGGAATTATTAAGTTTGCTCAAATTCAAAATATTAAACAGAACAACTGTACAACTTAATCAATCTGCTGTCTTTCATAATTAAATAATAATATAAAATTCCTCATGTAAACTTATTCTTCATTTACTTACCACCAAAGAAGTTAAAAGATAGTGAAACCCCAATTAAAAACAAAATTTTTTTAATTTAAGAGGAAAATATTATTGTTGTAAATCCAGTGCTTGAAATAAACATGTTACAGACCTAAGTGTTTAGACTGTTTACTATTTTTGCATCAAGAGTTATCTTTTTTTGTTTAAATTACCATTGTTTTAAAACTATTTTTTAAAATAATAAAATTACCATTTATGACTAAAATTTATTCAGTAAACAATATATATACACGATCTGCATCATCAAAATTTGCATTGCAGGAAAACAGCAATAAAGTGATGCACAGACTAATCTATTTTCAAATAGAATTATTATGAGGATAAAATTAATAATTCTGCTTTAAAAAACATAGAGATAAAAAAATAATCATAGAATAATAATTAATAAATGCTTACAAAAATATCTTACCAATAACGGGTTTCAACTATGTGTACATGACAGAAATATCAGTGGTAGCGTCAACAAACATGCTTTGCACATGGCAGTCATAGCTAACAGAGGATATATACCACTGGATTTTCATTTTTGGAACATTCCAAGGATCAATAATCACATACTATGGCATATCATTGGAAAGATATTGAAATTCTGTGGATATTTTTGGACTAATTTGTGATAAATATTTCATCTGAAAAATGTATCACGAAATTTTGCATCGAAAAATTATTTAGTTATTCGCAACAAACAAAACTGAAAAAACTATGATTGAAGAGAAGTATCTGTCCTCAATTTAATGGACCAATCAAATTTTGGATTATAAAAACATAGAGCATGGTACCCCAAAAAGTGAATTTTACTTTTTTTGGCTGTGATGCAACTTTTGACCCATTTTTGTTGCAACCCTAAGGTACTTTCATCAAAGTTTATGAATACTATAATAAAATTCAGAAAAAAACAACAATTCAAAAGATGAAACATCAATCTTTATTTCTGTATAAAAATGGCTAATGTGAAGAAAACTGCTCTGTGGTATATTTTAGCAAATTTGCACATTTGTGAGATTTTGCCCATAAAGTGATGGTGTTGGGACTGCCTACTTTAACTGGCAGAATGTTTGTGATGTTTACTAGCACAGATACATGCACATAAGATTAAGAGTTTGCAACTAACCTCATCCACCGTGACTTCATAGTTCTGCATTATGTTGGGTTCAGACTTGATGCAAAGAAGTTCCAAATATTTGTGCTTTGTTATGACATATTGGAAAGTCTTTCCTGCAAAGCCCTCCATAGTCAAGAGTGGTTGGATGAACTCAATCACATCATCCCACTGACCATCCAAGATCAGTTGTCTAAGAAAAAGAAGATCATCAGAGAATCGTCCATTGATGATACCTGATTCACGCTCTAAAGAGAGCATAGAAATGTTAAGATCACGATTTTGAAGGAATTCTGAGATGAGCTTAATGATGTCAGATTCAGAAACAATCAAACTGTTTCCTGCAGGCATTTTGATGATGTTTTATTTTCTTTAACTTCTAAGGACCTGTAGACATATAAATATCCATCATTAAATATACAATACAAGAAGTTTAAAAATTTAATTTTACCAGCAATAAAAACTTAAATTAAAGTGATAACAACAAAAATTAAATTATTTTGACAGCCTTCTTTTCATTAATGGATCATAAAATGTTTTCAGTTCAAAGGTGCATGAACAGGTTTATGTAGTATACTTTTTAAAAATACCTTCAAGTTAAAATAATATAAATTGTAAATTGATACAACTATAACTAGTATAAGTCTGTTCTCATGATTCATAAAGATAACTTCATTTTAATAAAGCACAAATAAGTGTTTATGTCAAACTCACATTTGTCTATTTAAATAGATACAAATATACAAATTAAATCAGCTTAATGTTTAGAGCCAAAAATAATTTATTTAGGAATAGTTATTTTTAACAAAATAACAGTTTTTGGTTTAATGTTTTACTTTTAGTCAAGTAAGCTGCAATAATTAATAATTACTTAAAAAAGATAGCATTTAATAATAATTATATGGATAAATTGTATAAATAATGCAAAATTCACACTGATTTTGTAAATAGATTTCTTTTGTTTTGTAAAGGTTTAATCTAGGTAACATTTAATTTATGGTTGCTACATAACTAATGTTATCTGGATAGATGAGTTATTTGATTACCTAATCTGAATAGATAAAAATATGATTAACCATATTATTCAGATAAGTCATTCATATATCAGTAGATTTAACATTTCATTATTTATCCATTATTGTTATTAGTTATATTACAATTATTAGTAAATGTCCTGATTAAGTCCATGCTGTGTAATTTAGCTGAAATTAATGCTGACTCTTACACTAAGTTTTTCCCCTATTAATTACAAATTAATACAAAAGTAGTATATGTATAAAGTATTTTGAATTTTCAAATTGTTAATATTTTTTCTTAATGTTTAGCAGTCTTGCTGTTTTAGTGTTTACATTGTTAAACAAATTAATAATTAACAAATTAAGATTTAATTCTATAAGTGAGATATAGCATATAAATAATTTACATGTAATATTAATACCTTGGGAGGGAAAGTAAAGGTATGTGCTTATTTTCAGTAGAGAATGCCTTTAGTGGTGCAATATTTGTAATTCTGTCAAAACCAGTATCACTATCTCATTATCTGTATTTGTAGCAATTACATGCAGATGTATTTTGTATAAGAAATTCAATTTATTTTCAAATCCAATAAAGAGTGCCATCCCTTATCTATGCTAATTTACAGTAAGAAATAAAGAATGATAAAAGTTTTACAAAATTTAACCTTAGAGTTGGATATACACATATATACATAAGTACCTTGTGCAGGAAGCTACTACTGCTCACTATGAGTATGAAACCAAGATAACAGTATAAAAACAAACGAAAACTGTGTAACAAAGTAATAAACTAAGGAAATTAAGATAATCACAAAACATTAGCGGTAAAATAATAATTTTGAATATTGAAAAAGTAAATATATACTGAAAATGTAAACTTGGTAGTACAAACAACTGTGAAAAACAAGCTACTTCACATCTACAAGTCTATAGCAAATAATACACTTATGCAGTAAATACAACTTGTACAATGTTTATAGGCACCAATATAATAAAGTAATAGTAATAACAGCATTTTTATTGGTTCTGGACAACTAATGATTAAGCCTATTTAGTGAAAGTGCTAGTAAGCCGTTATTTGTTAAATCAAATGTCTCACAAGCAGAAAACAAATCTCAATCATTTTATTCAATTATTACCTAAAGTCCAATCTGATAGGCTGTCCGTGAAACTGACTGACCGTTCTTCTTGTATAAAAACACAGGGGGGGGGGGAAAGTCTTCAAATAAACACTGGCATCACACTCAGTGATTCACAACTGTACCCTACAACAAAACGTGTTTTTGCATGACAACAATCGGCTTCCAGTCTTTCGTTGGTAACGCCTAACGCCATGTTCTTCTATTTAACGTAGGAAATATTTAAAATAACTCGCTGTCAAGACATGTTGCTTAAGGTGATACATCATGTCGGGGTACAAATTCACCTCATTAGAAATTTTGCTGTCTTCCGCTGGAACCAACCGGGATCGGAAGAACCGGATATTGAGTCAGGGTTATGCTAGAATGGGAAATAACTGCATAAATAAAATGTCGTCTGCTCAAGTACCTGGCAACTTTTAATTTTCAATGTACTGTACATTTTAGTCAGTTTGTTTGATCAGTACGACTGAACGTCTACAATATCAGATATTAAGTTCTTTAAAACAATTAATTGTTTGCGTTTTTTAACATTTTTATCATTAGCAATTGACTGATTTTTTTATATTTAAAAAAAATTGTACTGAGAACTGGCTTTAAACTCATCTTTCATTCATTCCAGTGTAGTCAGTAGTAGTTTGGGGAAGGTGGGGGAGGGGGGCGTTTTGTTTTGTTTAATCCACAGAAATGCACCAGATACCTTTTAAAAAATAGGCTGTTGGACAGAATAGGGCTGGTGTTTGTATAATATATTTTCTACTGGGTAATCTACATATATTACTTTTTATTTAAAAAGAAGCTTAGTGGCAAATTCAATTATCGTAGGCTGATTCACAGTACTGAGTAACTAAGTAAGAATTCAGGCTCACACTGCGCCATGTCAGCTCCTTCTGGGGATGGGGAGTTAATAGAAATTTCGGTTCAAACAATCAGTAGTTTTTTGTCTGTTTTAAACATTCATAAGCTTAACTAATTTTTAATAAAGGTTTTTATATAATAAGTAATCTATCTTAGAAGGGATTAAAACGTAGGAGAGCAGAAGGGGTAGGAAAGTAATACGTTGTGTGCATAACCGTGGTCAATGATACTATATAATAAGCTGTACAGATGGATATCACTGGTTAACTGTAAAGTAAGATGGCGGGTCTTGGTTTTGTTGTTATTTTTTTTATATACAAAGAACCGATAAACGTTGTTCTCTGCTATGAGGCTGGAGGGAGAGCACAGATTAGTACCAACCAAATCTGTACTTCTTAGGTATATATGCCCGAGATATTCAACCCCCTGCCGTTGGTGCTGTTGATCATCTTGTTGGTGTTATTGCTGCGTATTTGGTGTTGTTGTGCTTGCTGCATTTTTCTACCTCAGTGATTGGTTGATCCCGTTAGGTCTGTTGTTGCTTCTCCAAGGTGGAGGTAGAGGAGCACACAGTTTGTAATGTTGCCTGCCTGCAAAAAAAGGATGGTTAAAAAACCTCCACTGGAACTGTTGATAATTTCTTTGGTAATGTTGATAGTTGTTTCTTTCTTGTTTCATTTCTTTGGTTTGGTCATTGATTTTATGTTCGTGGTGGTAGTATATTTCTCTTCTTTTTCCCTGTGGTTCTCTTTTTGGAATTTTCCTCTGGAGGATTGTCTGGTGCACCGAGTGATTTTTTGGATTTGTCAAGGGCGTATACTAGTTCTGTGTCTTTGGTGTTTGTGTAGTTTGTATTGAGGACAGTAGTGTAGTTTTTCTAGTTGTTTGTCTAGGGCGTTTTTTCTAGTTCTGTATCTTTGGTAGTTTGGGTAGTTTGTATTGAGGACAGTAGTGTAGTTTTCTAGTTGTTTGTCTAGGCCTCTAGGGCATATACTAGTTCTGTGTCTTTGGTGTTTGTGTAGTTTGTATTGAGGACAGTAGTGTAGTTTTTCCAATACTCTGTCTAGGGTATGTACTAGTTTTGTTCTATAGTGTTTGTGTAGTTTGTATTGGGGAGAGTAGTTTTTCTAGTAGTTTGTCCAGGGCATGTACTAGTTTATAATGTATCTGCCAAAGCGCTGATGATCAGGTTGTTTTTACCTTGGTTTGCAATTTTGTCGTTTGTGTATTTGCTATTACATTTTTTTGTTGTTTTGGCATATTGGTGTTTTGCATGGCAGTAGTTACCTTGGCTTGCATTTCAAGTTGTTTGAATTCATGAATGGAATCTGAAAGGCTTCAACTCTCATGATAGTCATTGTCTGAGTAATTCTGTTTAATATATATTATTTAATTAATTATACTCTTTAAACACAGTGTTGCGCATCTTTCCAGTCAGGGCCTATCCACAACTTTTCCAACTTTACTTAAAATATATTTCAGGATCGGTGACATTTTAAGTGCTCAAGGTTTTTGTGGTCCGCCGCCGGTTTTGTGAATTTGTTACTGAGAAAGTATCAGTGCTTTGAGTTGATCGTTAGAAATCGTGTTTAGAATCTCACAATAGTAAACATGGATACTTTGAAAGTAAGATTGGATCATCACAAAGATATGTTAAGGAGACGATCAGATGGGTTAGAATTGCCGCATTGACTTTCTTTTCCAACTTTAACTTAAGCATACGTATTTGTAGTAGACGTCATTGTCGCTGGTTATCCTATCAGCACTCAACGCCTTTTAACCGTTTTCTTTATTAACCATGATATAACTCTGGTATAGGGTTGTCAATGGTAGGATATTTATCAGCAGGCATAAACACCCTGTAGAAGATTTTTCAGCCGCAAACGGACAACCAGTGTCTCTTGAGGTCTGGCTGGATGACATTCGATAGAAAGTGAAGGATACATCTTACTGACAGTCACATCGTTTGATCGGAAAATGTTTAAAACAAGATTGGTGTAATGCATTAATGTTATTTGCATTGTGATATGACTGTTACACACCTAAGTGTATGCACTAATGTTATTTGCATTGTGATATGACTGTTACACACCTAAGTGTATGCACTAATGTTATTTGCATTGTGATATGACTGTTACACACCTAAGTGTATGCACTAATGTTATTTGCATTGTGATATGACTATTGCATACCTAAGTATGTGCACTAATGTTATTTGCATTAGAACATGACTGATCTTCAGTCTCATACCGCAAATAAATATTTTCCATTATAATGTTTAAATAGGTATGAATTGAAGAAAATTTTCAACTACATTACTGGTTACATAACGAAATATTACTGTCAGTTAATCAACATGGCTGATATCAGTAATATCAATTTCTGATTCCATAATATTTAACAGTTTTGATTTCAAATAATGTGGTATTTGTACTCAAGATGCTAACAGATTAATAAATTCATCGTAAATTGTTGGTGAAAATTAAGGTATACGGTTTTTTCCTGAATATTCATACATCTTCAAGAACTGGATCGAACTCTGGCTCCAAAATCAAAGCAGCCCAGTAGTTTCTATTATTGGCGTACCTCAGTATCATCCTAAAGGTCAGTATATCACTACAGTAAATTAGAACGATTAGTAAAGTGAAATTTGATTCGTTGTTGATTTAATTTAGCAACCAGCTACAAAACTGTGTAACACTAGAATTACACTTGTATGTGGGGTGTCGATTTCTTATCCATCATTTGCTTCGACCACAGAGCGGAGCGACACCTTATCTACCTGAGGTATGAAAATGAGGTTAGAAAATTATCACACCAACAATACACCACCTATATAACTGCACGAAATTAAGATGCAAGACATGCGACGAAATACACCACTCTATTGCCAATACCAGCCACACCATTCTACTAACTCCAAAGCAACTCTACAAAGCACTACAAAATATACTAGACTCCTTAAAAAGGCACCTACATCAACGAAAAAAATCGCATCAGTCGCAGCCAGAGCAGCGGCCCATGAAATGATGCAATACTTCCACTACTCAACAACCTCAACCCGACACTCCAACGCCAGTGCAAACAGCAACTCTACAAAGCCAGAACATGAGACAACAATCATCTACCAATTACCATACAGACACGGTCACTAATGCAGCAACAAACACGGACAAGAAAATCACCCACACCAGATCAAGTCACACCCAGACATAAAATCCAGCGAAAACACAAGCCAAACGTCAACAACAACTAAGGAAAGCGTCCGCTTCAAACATGTCTGGTCGGCAAAGGCGGACTTCCACCCGGTAATCCGTGGGCTGGGGTTGTGGTTGTTGTTGTTGTCGTTGTTGTAGTCATTCCTGGTGTTAAAGTGAAGGGGGTTGTTTTACAGAGCCCAGGGTAGTAATACACCAGATCTGTATCTAGTGTGTAAATGCGCCCGGGATGTTCAACTCCCCGGCCTCCTCACTGGTGACGTTTTCATTGTTGTTGTTGTTGTGGCTGTTCCCGGTGTCCGTTGGGATGTCTAAAGGTGGGTGTTGGTGGCCAGTATAAGTGATTGAGCATCAGTTGGATCAAGTCAGCCACTGGTTGGTTAAAAAAAAAACCATGGCGGGTACTGTTGTTAATACACCCTGCACCCAATCTCCCACATTCATCCCCAACCCCAACAATCACTACCTACCAACTACTCCCGTGAACCAAATACACCCCCACCAAAAACACCTCCCAATACATCCACCCCAGCCATTTACCACCACCACTCCCTAACTACCAACCTACTCCCGCCGTACAAACACCTCCGCCACCCTCTTACCATCTTTAACCCCCTTGCTCCCACTACCCCAAACCAAGACACCACCCAACCAACTAACCAAATCCAACATATCTATCACAAAACCACCAACTCAGAAAAATCCACTCTAAACACCTCCCAATGGAAGAACCCCTCCCTCCTACCAACTCCATCCCACAGAAAAAGCCCTCCCTCTAAACCCACCCATCCTCTTGCCCCCCCTCCCTCCTTCACCCATATTACACTTTCCAAATACTACCATCAACATGGATACAATACAAAAACACAAATCACTCAAAATCATATCCTGGATTCAAACAGGTTTAAAAAACAACAAAAAAAAAATCCTCATAAACAAACTCAAACAAAAAAGCTTAAAACACCTCCTTCCTATGGATACCAAGTCAGATAGGAATCACAGGCAACGAGACTGCAGACAAAGGGGCAAGAAACGAAATATCCCAGGGCCACTCCATACCCATCCTACTTTTCACTAGAGAAATCATGTCAGCTATAAACAACCACTTCAGGAAAAACACTCCCCCGCCTTAGTTGTAAGTGACTGCACATGACACTTTATAATTAGTAGTAAGTGACTGCACATGACATTTTATAATTAGTAGTAAGTGACTGCACACGACACTTTATAATTAGTAGTAAGAGACTGCACATGACACTTTATAATTAGTGAATAAGTGTCTGCACATGACATTTTATAATTAGTGAATAAGTGTCTGCACATGACACTTTATAATTAGTAACAACAATTTATAATTAGTAATAAGTGACTGCACACATCACTTTATAATTAATAGTGATTGACTAGGCATGAAAGGTTATAACTAGAAATTATAAGTGTTACCCTTTCAGTCTGCAGTGATTGCACACAACAGATTGCATTTTCTTTATTGGTATATTTTTTATAAAAAAAATTGAAATGACAAGTATTCAGTATTAAATCAAAGAAACGTGATGAGAATAATACATTTACAACTAAATGCATACCCATCATAATACTGTATATACTAAAGAACATAAAAAGCATCTAAAACTTTAGAAAATGTTTGACCACTAAATGTGGCCTAACAATTGCAATACAATGTATTATTTCAATTTTAAAACACATTGATATTACACAGGTTTCACCATTTTGTTGGTTCTAGAAGTGGTGTCCGTTCATGCTTCTAATTAGGTGCTAGTTTTTGTTTTAAAAAAAAAATAGAAAGAACACTGTATAGTTGTAGTTGATTCCAGCTTGAGGTATTATATTCATTCCCCTTACCAAACAGTTGTAGAGTTGTAATATCATACTTAACTAAGCTTTAGATATTGTTATTATTTAGCTTTAACAATCAGTTGCATAGTTGTACTTAACTGAACTTTTGGTATTGTTATCATTTAGTTTTAACAAGCATTTGTATAGTTGTAATATCATACTTAACTAAGCTTTAGATATTGTTATTATTTAGCTTTAACAATCAGTTGCATAGTTGTACTTAACTGAACTTTTGGTATTGTTATCATTTAGTTTTAACAAGCATTTGTATAGTTGTAATATCATACTTAACTAAGCTTTAGATATTGTTATCATTTAGTTTTAACAAGCATTTGTATAGTTGTAATTAACTACACTTTAGATACTGTTACAATTTTGCTTTAACAAACAGTTGTATAGTTTTACTTAGCTGAACTATAGATACTGTTATCATTTAGCTTTAACAAGCAGCTGTATAGGTGCACTTACCTTAACTTTTGGTACTACAGTATTATCATTTAGCTTTAACAAAAAGTTGTATAGTTGTACTTAACTAAGCTTATTATTTAGTTTTAATAAACAGTTGTATAGTTGTACTTGTAATGTTGTACAGTACTTAGCTTTAGGTTATTGTTATCATTTAGCTTTAACAATCAGTTGTATAGTTGTACTTAACTGAAATTTAGGTATTGTTATCATTTAGCTTTAACAAACAGTTGTATAACTGTACTTAAGTAAACTTTAGGTACTGATATGATTTAGCATTAACAAAGACTTGTATAGTTGTGCTGATGTCAGTGTTAGGCATTGTTACCATTCAGCTTTAGTCGCCTATTGTATAGATATACTTAACCTAGCTTTAGGTATTAAGTATTATCAGTTTCATCATAAAGAATAAATAAAATGCTGATTAGTTGTATATTTTTTGTCATTATTAGACTTTTGTTATAATATATTTATGTGCTGAGAATTCTGAAAGTTTGTAAATTGGCTTGGCCAGTTTGTGCTGAGAATAAAACTTGTTTAGATCTAAAGACCCGTGTTTGCAGGTATAATAGTTAAAAAAATCTTCTCAAGTGTGTACATTATTATATCCCTTAGGAACAAGATGCTTTGACAAAAATAATAGAGGGATATGCAAATATGGTGAGTAGGACGTAAAAAGGCGTGATGTGCCAATATATGGATTCAAAAAGACGTTTCTTTCTAATTTGCTGACTAATAGCACAATGCAAGTATCAATATGTTGATTGAAAACTTAGTAAGACGTGACGTATCAATACGCTGTAAAAATAATATGAAGGGCATGTCATAGCAATATAAATTATCAAAATACAGTGACTAAAAACAAAGGAAGGTGTGAATACGTGGAACTAAAACCAGAATGATTCATGACGTTCAGATGTACGGACTAACAAACAATGAGTCATGCTAATGGACTATCACCAAATAGCAGATGCGATAATACGAGAAATTATTTTGACAAACAAGTGAGTCAAGAGAAATTTCGAAATGAAACTAGTTAATACAAACAAGCGATCAGATCAGATTAACTGGGTGGCACAGATAAGTGGTCAGATCAGGTTTACTAGTTTTCTTGTTCACTGAAATGGATTCTGGAAGCAGCTGGTTTTGGATTCAAGAAGGCACCGAGTGGATTTTCATCTATAGTTGGTGCATAAGCCCTGTTTGGATGACAGCAAACAAAAACACACTGTTTGAGTTTTCACTATGACTTGTACACAATACTATAAGATCTGTGTGGATGACAGCAAAGAAAAACAATATGACAGAGCTTTCACTTACTAGTACACATTACTATACTTCTGTGTGGATGACAGCAAAGAAAAACAATATGACAGAGCTTTCACTTACTAGTACACAATACTATACTTCTGTGTGGATGACAGCAAAGAAAAACAATATGACAGAGCTTTCACTTACTAGTACACAATACTATACTTCTGTGTGGATGACAGCAAAGAAAAACAATATGACAGAGCTTTCACTTACTAGTACACAATACTATACTTATGTGTGGATGACAGCAAACAGTAACACTATGGCAGAACTTTCGCTATGGCTTGTACACAATACATTAAGACCTGTGTGGGTGACAGCAAACAAAAACAATATGATGCACCTTTCACTATCTACTATGTGGATGATAACAGACTGTAGAACATACTGGAAGTATTCACAGGATTTTTGTAGACTTGACGTCGTATTGGAAACTTTTATGAGATTAGTTCAGGACAACAGTGTGTGTGTGTGTGTGTGTGTGTGTGTGTGTGTGTGTGTGTGTGTGTGTGTGTGTGTGTGTGTGTGTGC
Organism: Sinotaia quadrata; assembly: GCA_028829895.1. NCBI lineage: Eukaryota > Metazoa > Mollusca > Gastropoda > Architaenioglossa > Viviparidae > Sinotaia > Sinotaia quadrata. Next base: position 47,236,310 of record CM054180.1, on the reverse strand, counting down.
GTCAACTACAGTCTTCTAGTATCTTAGTGCGTGCACCAAAACCAGATTCCGCTATTAGTGAGTGTAAGCCTGAGTGTTTGCACAAAACCCAAATTGTGCTCTTACATTTTAGCAACTTAAAATGATTTTTAGGAAGAATTAAATTACTTACTAGCACGTAGCACAAAGAGCCTTCGGCCTTCTACTCACCGGCGGGCAACGACGAGAATGGAGAAAAGAGAGACGAGGACGATGTATGCTTCAGGACACCATCTTTTCCACATCGCCCCCTCCAGTGCCACCATCTTTCTGGCCACACAAGTCATCTGAGTGGACATCGGGTGGATTAACAGCATGACGCAAAACAAGGGCAGCATCACGGCCACTGCGCGACGCAACTGCCCGAGAGTCTGACGTCATCAATAGGAGGTGAGGGAGGAGTGGGAAAGGCGAAAGTTCATTAATAAAGATTCGGTCTGTTACAATTTCAACACAGGGAGACTTTCTTATGCAAGAAAAGAATTCACTTAGGAACAAGGATGTGATTTTGAGTGTTTGTGAGGGTGGGGAAATAGTTGCTAAGTGTGTGTGTGTGTGTGTGTGTGTGTGAGTAGTAACTAAGTGCGTGTCTGTGTGTGTGTTTATGGGAATGTGGGAGTAGTAGCTAAATACGTGTATGGATGTGCGGGGGTAGTAGATAAGTATTACTGTGTGCGTCTATGATATCTGTGTGTGTGTGTGTGTGTGTGTGTGTGTGTGTGTGTGTGAATGGTGTGTATGGGAGTAGTAGCTAATTGTGTATGGGTGGGTGGGAGTAGTAGCTAATTGTGTCTATGTGTTTGGGAGTAGTAGTGAGCGAGAGCCCTGGAATTACACTCCACAGAACAATAACGACATAGTAGTGAGTGAGAGCCCTGGAATTACACTCCACAGAACAATAACGACATGGTAGTGAGCGAGAGCCCTGGAATTACACTCCACAGAACAATAGCGACATAGTAGTGAGCGAGAGCCCTGGAATCATGCACTACCCAGTGCATGGAGGCACCAGCCAAAAACATTTACGGAAATAGCAAAAATAAAAATATGATGGAACTTTGAAATCAAGCGCAAAGACCAGACACCGTGGGTATCAGTCAAACCAAGAGGTCAGTAAAGGACATGGACGTGACAATACACTGTGGGTATTAATCAAACCAACAGGTCAGTGACATAAAAGTGACAATAAGAGAGAAAAATATGGGGAAATGTCAAGGTCTCAGATTAAAAATCAAGAGACTGGGGGATATAAGAACACTTGTAATAGGAAGACTTGTCAGCTTGAAAGTTACCTGATAAAAACTAAAGGAATCTAAAGACTTAAAAAAAAAATGTACTCCATGGAGTGCCTACCCTTCCGTAAACTTCCACAACCTTAGCAGGAATCACTGATTAAGATTTACATCCAACTAACTGACAATTAACAAACACTTTAAGAAGAGTCAATATAACTTCTACTGATGATGATTTCTTCAATACCTTAATATGATCACACATTACTCTTGACAGAAACCATGACAGATACCTTTATTACAAGCAACATTTTTCAATATTAAATACACTTAGTTACATAATAAATACATGATGTATTCTTGATATCACTATTCAGTATAGAGGAACACGATTAAAAATAAATAAATAAAAATGAAATATTTTATACTGAGCGCATAAGCACAGCACGTCGCTGATTCCAGCGATTGAGTACCCGGAAAAGAAATATGCTTTTATGTTGTCTAGGCCAAGAGTTCTTTACATAACTTCTAGGAAATCAAACTTATCCTTTGATGCAGAAGACCATTTAATTTGGTTGCTTTAGTTCAGTGATTTTGAAGGTTTATTAAAAGCCTGAACTGTTGTCGTCATCAACTTTATCTTTTTGTTATCAGTTGTGTTTATTCAAAGCCTGAACTGTTGTCGTCATTGACTTTATCTTTTTGTTATCAGTTGTGTTTATTAAAAGCCTGAACTGTTGTCGTCATTGACTTTATCTTTTTGTTATCAGTTGTGTTTATTCAAAGCCTGAACTGTTGTCGTCATTGACTTTATCTTTTCTTTAACAGTCGTGTTTATTCAAAGCCTTCTGTGTTTATTCAAAGCCTGAACTGTTGTTGTCATTGACTTTATCTTTTCTTTAACAGTCGTGTTTATTCAAAGCCTTCTGTGTTTATTCAAAGCATGAACTGTTGTCGTCATCGACTTTATCTTTTCTTTAACAGTTGTGTTTATTCAAAGCCTGAGATGTTTTCGTCATCAACTTTATCTTTTTGTTATCAGTTATCCACCTTGTTACTGTAATCAGTAACTCATCTTGTTATCGCTATTACCTTGTTTTGCTATTGTCATTGGTATCACCTTATTACTTTTATCAGTAAATGTTCTTTTTATCGCTGTCACTCAAATTATTACTGTTATCAGTAACTCATCTTGTTATTGCTTTCATTTACTCACCTTGTTACTGTTATCAATAATTCATCTTGTTATCGCTACCAGTTACTCACCTTGTTAACTATCAGTAACATCTTGTTATTGCTGTAATCTACTCCTATTGCTAATGTTATCAGAAACTCATCTTGTTATTGCTATTACTCACCTTGTTGCTGTTATCAGTAACTCTTGTTATCGCTATCAGTTACCTTATTACTGTTACCAGTAGCTCATCTTGATATTACTATCAGTTACTCCGTTATTACTGTTACTAGTAGCTCATCTTGTTATTACTATCAGTTAAATTATTACTGTTACTAGTAGCTCGTCTTGTTATTAATATCAGTTACTCCCTTATTACTGTTACTAGTAGCTCATCTGGTTATTACTATCCGTTACTCACCTTATTACTGTTACTAGTAGCTCATCTTGTTATTACTATCAGCTACTCTCTTATTACCCTTACTAGTAGCTCATCTTGTTATTAATATCAGTTACTCACCTTATTACTATTGCCAGTAGCTCAACAAAGCACTACCAGTCACTCACCTTGTTAGAGTCTCGATCACCTTGAATGTGAAGCATCTTTGTTTGCAGACAGCGAGAAACTATGATGAGGCTCGCTGTTATAATACCAAAGAGAATCACTAGGGTTCCACAATCGATGGCATTAAGGATGAAAAGCGGCTTGGGGCATGCTACGAGAAGTGCTGTCCAGGACAGAATGCCTATCTTTTCTACCAGAGTGGTAGTTTGTGGTGGCATGCTCTTTTTCTGGGTAGGGCAGTTGTCGGCTTACTTGTATTTCAGCATGTATTAGATAGTATTACAAATGACAATGTTTATTTCCATGTAAGTTGAATACTGACGTCACCAATGACGGCACTAGACGAGAAGGGGAAATCAATCACTTGAAAAGCGATAAATTCCTCCAGTAATTGTTAGAGAGCATCGGTTGCTATGTTTGACAGCTTGAAATAAATTGAAACTGATTAGTGTTAACCACTTTTGCAAGCAGTTTACACGTACACGAAAACAGTATGGTACACAAACAGATGCTTTTTGTTTCTCATGACGCAAGAAGGAATATTACGTGCATTTCATGACGTCATTTGTCCAGGAGCTCACTGGTCACTACAAAGTAAGCTAGGTCACACACAACACGGACGCAATAACTAAACTCCATATATAAAAAATGATTTATAGAGGTGTGATTTGTGCCATATAAATAGTAATATTACATAACGTTCAGCCAGAAACAAGTTACAGCTGACCATTTATTCGAGAAAAGCTACATATATGTACAACCAGTCATTTAATGGGTAGGGTATATAATAATAGTCAATAAAAGAATAGTTTTATGAATAACTTTATAAACCACATCCCATTTACACGTCTTAAAACTAGCTCTTTGACTATATACAATATATATGCTAAAATCAAACTGTGCATCTTTTTATTTACAATTGCTTTGTGACCTTAGCTCAAGGTTAAAATATCCCCTGATATAGGTTCAAAAGGACCAATCATATTGTGGCAGAGTAAATTTACCTATCCCTATTTCTGAACTTAATTGTTATATAATTTGTTAAATATCAAAGTAACCCAACCTTGGGCACTGCTTATGCTGATATTTTTATGTGTCAAAGTTAGAGTAAACAACTCAGGTAAAGAATATGCTAGAACTTGTTGATGCAATCCAAACCAGTTCCATATAGATGAGTAGTTTATCTGATTAATCGTCTAATACTTATTCATAACAAATTCATCCAATGGAATGGACCTAGAGTTATTTTGTTGAAGAAGTCCTATATTTTTAATCACTTTGATTTTGACATAGTCCAGTCATTAAGGCAACTGTTAACTTATGATAACTGACTGGTAAAGAAAGAATGGGCTTAGAAATATTTCGTACATAATTGCTATTGATCTATGATTTGAATTGGATAATGGTCTTTATGTAATTGAACCATTATTTCTATGTTCACTAATTTGATTATGTTGTACATTGTACTTGTGAATTTTGATCAATGTTATATTTCGTATGCTGTGTGTGTGTATCAGGATAACGAATATTGTTGCAGGATTTGTTAAGTTGAGAATGTGTATAAGAGAGAAAGGAGTTTAGAGATGGAATATGCCTGAAATTTAGCATTGCTTTAATTTGACTTTTGCAGAAAGGAGTGCACCTTTCTTCTCTTTGAGTCTTTTGATTCGCTGGTAATGGCATGTCACACGATCAACATGGCTTGCCAAGACAATCATGCAAGGTTCTGTACAAGGAGGGCGAAGGAGAGGAAGACAGAGGAAAAAATGGGAGGATAACATCTCAGAGTGGAGAGGACTGAAACTGAGCAATACGGTAAGATTAGCAGAGAATAGAATGGAATGGAGGAAACTGGTTGTCAGGTCATCAGTGGTGCCCCAACGGTCGTAAGGGATAGATAGTTAGATATATAGATTTTAAAATGTACGTGTAAGTCAAAGGCGTTCTCTTTTAATTCAATTTGAACAAGGAACGAAACATGACACTGTTAAACTTTATGGCCATAATAATTATGTGAAATCTGGTAGGTCGGTATGACACTTGGCAAGCTGAATGCGGGACAGAACAGATACATATGCGCTCTAATCAGAGTTATCCATCAACCATAATATGATTGAGAGTTATTTACCTTGAATTAGAACCTCGTGGTTCTGTTTTGATACAGCTGGAAAAGACAATTGCAACTATTACTCTGTATAATCAATTATACTTAGTTTAAATTACGATGGAATTTAGTTCGTCTTCTAGTGATGAAGAATATGACGAGGAAAATGAACATCTGAAAACCCTGGCAAATCTGGTTTTCCAAAAGCTTAAAAATGATGGTGTTGTCTCAAAGTTGCAAAGGTTCGCCGAGTTTAATTAACTTAGGCTACATTACTAGCACAGTAGCATTAATGCATATTGAATTATAATTTTAAAAAAAAAGTCTGTGCCATAACGCGTTCGTATTTTTGTTCATTTTGTACATGCTTCGGATTCTAGTATTTCAAACTTAGCGACATAAACCATGTAGCCTATAAAACTTAAAAGTATAATGTTTAGAGATAATTAATAAATTATATTTCTTCATCGTGCTCATTGCCAGGCTTTTTATTACTTTGGCTGAAGGGTAAACGTAAATGCTGGCCACTCTTGCTCTCTTAGTCATTTGGCACAGGATTTCTTGCTAAATCATTATTGGTTTGGATATTAGTTATACACGTTTTTGTAAGAATTGTTGTAAACTAGAACACACTAACTTTTATATAGGCCTAATTAACGAAGTAGGAACAATTGAAATACAAATCAAAGGGTAAGCTAATACTAAATAGATTTAAAGTATTTCAAGTAGGCAGTTGACTAAGTATATGTTCAAATTTAATTTTAAATATAGGAGCACAGCCTTTGGCTGATGCAAAGGGATATATATATATATATAATCTCCCTTTGTATCATATATATATATATATATATATATATATATATATATACATATAAAATGGGGACATTTTTCCCTTCAAGACCCAACCTATGTTCATTTACTTTGCAAATAAGGAAATAATATTAATACCAGAAAGTGTTACTAATTAATCAAAGGCTTAATTTTTCTCATTAATATTTTAATAACATTAAAACATGGCTGATGGATGGTCACATCACAGCAACTCTAATCAGTAAATCAGCCTTTTCATTATTTAATACTAATAGCTAACACTGCGAATTAACACTTACTGACTTAGCTTTTTCATTTTATTTTTAATAATAATAGAGTTTTAAGTCATTCTTTCAATCTTTCCATTTTACTTAATACAGTTTGGTCACCACAATTCTTCTTCATTACAATTTGCTAGCACTCCTAGTCTTATAGTCACCCTGATATGTAATCACTTGTATGAACAAAATGTTGTACAGCCTACTAATACTAAGTGACTGCACTGTCTAGTCACTCTCACTGTAATCAAACTATAAATAGAAATATTGTACAGCCTACTAATACTAAATGATTGCACTGTATAGTCACTCTCACTGTAATTGTTGTAAATCAGTAACAAAAACATAAAAATGCCTAACATTAAATTTAAAGTGTAGCCTTTCTTCTCATTAAAAAAAAACTTTTTATTAAAACAGTGATGTAGACAATAGTTTGAGCATTTCTTACATAGTTTTTATTTACAAAGAAATGCTTACATTGCTGTTATATATCTAAAGTAATTGTTATGAATATTTTTGTTTGTAAGGTGTGTACTTTTCATAATTCACTAATAGTCCCACATCTATACAGGAATGCATATGACTATCCATTAAAACTAATGTAAAAATATGTACACATACTGAATTTCAAAGGTCTGCTTTCGAGGCATGAGCTATAAATAATATGTATATTAAAATCTGAAATGCTTACTTTTTGATGGAATTTAAGTTATATGCCTACTTCTGCCATTATGAGATTGCAGCACACTTGAAGAATATATACCAATTATAAAAAGATTTTATTTTTGGAATATATATATATTATATATAATACTATAAATTTGCTTGGTGATTTTTGTTTGTTGTTGTGGCTATACATATCTGCTGGAGTACATACAGAGCAAAATGTAAATTGTACAATTACTATGTTATTTACATTTACTGTACTATAAGTCACTTGTCTACTTTGTCTATACAACTGTCAACTTTTGTCTACAGATGATTGATATGTACATTTCTTTCCAATACATCACAAAACAAGGATTAAAATTTAAAAAGAATAACCATTAATTAATATCTAGGTTCAAAAGTAATTTTTGCTTTAATAAAGTGAGTCAAAATGAAAGACTGAAAAAGAAATGCACAATACTAGTATTCACATGCATAGAATGCACAATACTAGTTCTAGTTGGGTTCACCATTACCTTGGTCACTACTCATCTGAAGAAAGATATTACTTCACCAGATTGTTTGGGATTTTTGTTTAGATTTAGATTTATTAACATGTTTTCTTTCTCTGAAGCAGAAATTTCCTCTTGACTTGAGTTTTAAGTCACTGCACACTTTTTGAAGGTGGTCAATAGTGAATAAATGACAAAAGATGCTGCTGAATATAATTAAACAAAGGCAGTGACCTCACAAAAAGTCATTTTACTAATTTTAGGAAGATTCTGCCATTCTATTGGTTGCAGTAAAAAAGATGAATTTTACTACACTTAGTGATTATTATTGTCGACTATTTGAATTCTAGAGTTAAAATATATAATCTCAGAACTCTTATATCTGAAAAATTACACCCTAACCAGAATATACACTAAAGTACAGTTTGCAAACCCTAACTTAAATATAGTCACTCTATCTCTAGTCAACCAGTAAAAATAAAATTAAAACTGTTGTACAAGTTTTGCAAACACTAAATTATGTAGTCACTCTGTCTAAATCAGAGTAAAATGTCATATACTAATTTTTCAGTTTTGTAAGCACTTGTTCTGTTTAGTCTCTCTCAATGAATATCATTAAACATGACATCAGTGTATATGCCTCTGTGTGTGTGTGTGTGTGTGTGTGTGTGTGTGTGTGTGTGTGTGTGTGTGTGTGTGTGTGATGGCATTCCATGATGGTTAGCATTTTCAGTTTGCAGAAAGAAGAGGAAAATAAATTGGAGAAAGAAAAAATAGCAAACATAAAGAAAAAGAAGAAAAGAAAACAAAGAAAAAAGAGGTATATTATTTTAATATTATCAAATGCTTTTTTAATTAATTTTACTCTGATTTTCATTTGCTCGCATTTAAAAATGCTATTTATTTATTGATTTCGTGTAGAGTTTCCCTTTTTCCTTACAGATTCATTCTTTCATGTTATTGTTACCCAGCCAGTCATTGTTTCCCCTTTTCCTTACAGTGTCATTCATTCCCTTTTTTCATGTTTAAAGATGATGCTTCTTTTTCCATGCTAGTTAGAGCATTAAGCATTTATCTCTGTAATTGTTACAGTCATATAGAGGAGGTAAATCTAGATTATTTCTTCTTGAGTTTAGAGAGAGAAACAGCAAGCAGGCGATAGTTTTGCCACCTTAAGAGAGCCCTTGTTACTCCTGCTGTTTTTCCTGCCTTAGAGATGTAGATATCTTGACTTAGCAAGGCATTAAAGATGTAGATATCTTGGCTTAGCAAGGCATTAGAGATGTAGATATCTTGGCTTAGCAAGGCATTAGAGATGTAGATATCTTGGCTTAGCAAGGCTTTAGAGATGTAGATATCTTGGCTTAGCAAGGCATTAGAGAAGTAGATGTCTTGGCTAAGCATATCATTAGAGATGTTTGTAGCCAGCAACTATCATCTTGGCTAAGCAAGTTATTAGAGATATATAGTTCATTCTTTGTATACTATTTTGTAACATGAAGTGCAAAAAATAAAGTGGACTAAATCTAATTATTTTACCTGTTAAAGTCTCCAATCAGGACCTAATGCACACATAAAAAACATAAGAAAAGATAAAAATTATAAAAATGTTTATGTTATAGGAGTTTGAAATACTTAAAACACATTTTTGTTGTTGTTGAAAACTTAGAAAATAAGGTTGAGACATATTTTACCAGAAAAAATATTTTAAAATAAGCAATATAATTATCTCGTTACAGTTAATATATTTTTTTTACTAACCTAAATTATTAACTTAATCTGGATACATATTAAATTGAAAATGGATATAGAGGCTAGCACTGTCTGCAGTAATATATAATTTGTGTTTTTTCTTCCTCTTGTTACAGATGTAGAGACTAGCACTGTCTGCAGTAATAATTTGTGTTTTTTCTTCCTCTTGTTACATATGTAGAGACTAGCATTGTCTGCAGTAAGAATTTGTGTTTTTCTTCCTCTTGTTACTGATGTAGTGGCTAGCACTGTCTGTAATAAGAATTTTCATGTTGTCTTTCAGGATAGTTGCAGAGACTAGTAGTAGTAGCTGTAATACCAGTTCAGGTGTAAAATCTCTTGCAGTCACAAACATCAAAGATATATACAGACAAAGGGCAGAGAAGGTATTTAAATGTTTCTTGTAAGTGTTTATTTAATTTAGAATAAGGACAAAGGATGTATAATTTATATTAGGTGTTTATTTAAATAAACAATAATCTTATTCAACTGTAAGGGTTTAGGTAAATTATACTTTAAGACACAACTCTTAATTAAGATTTTTTATTGTATAAATATCAGTACTAATATTGTTGATGCAGCTAGTAATTAAAGTTTGTTATTGTTTAAATATCAGTATTGTCATTATTGAGGACAAAATTATTACTTAATATTGTTTAAACATCAGTATAAATATTAATGGATCACTCTCTGCATGAGTGTATCTTTTTGTGATATTAATTGCAAAAGATAATGTGGATTAAATCTAATTATTTTAAATTTTAAAGTGTACAATAGGGCTTAATACTTATATTAAAATATAGAAGAAAATACAAATTATAAACAATGTTGATGTCACGGGTATGAAGAAATATTAATACATTTTTCTCTCTCTCTAAGTGTCATACGATTAACGAAACAGCCAAATTAATTTAAACATAGAAAGGGGCCCAAATGACCATTTTGTCAACAATGTGAAACTTAAGGTGGAAATGCTAGCTGAGGAAGAAATAGGTTCGTGCCAGGGAATGGAAAGGCGTAATTAACTTTGGAGGTACGCAAGCATTTACCCCTTGTGGTCAGCAAAGCCAGACCATAAATCGTATCAGTGTATGGTTATATGTGGTAGGCCAATGAGACGCTAATTTTGTCTGTGAGAAATGGGCTCTGAGTTTTGAAATGTAACTTGTTTTAAGAATCACCACTATAAAGTTTGATAGTTTACAGTTGATATTGTTATTGTGAAATTATTTGTTGAAATAGAACTTTGAGTTATTGGAAAGTTGAGATTTATTTGTTATAGTTAAATGTGTTGGTTTGTGTGTACAACCCTTTCTTGCTATGACTAGTGTACTCTTGCCAGGTGGCGATGATCACCATAGTAACATAGTTTTAAAAACAAAATAAAAATAGGACGTGCTCTGAGGGTCAGCTGTGTGCTCTGAGCTAGGTAGTTAGCAGGCAAATTGATATGTCAATCAAAGGTGTCGACTTGGAATTCGATACTTGGCACTAAATGGAAGAGGACGGTCAGAATATTCGTCAGCAAGTACGTGCAGTACTGGATGAGGGTACCATGTGCTGGAGGGGGTGTGTCTAATCAGCTCAGTGAAAATGATGTACAAGGACTTTGTGCATAAAAGGGGATGACGGAGACAGAAACGAATGAGAAACACCAAGAATGTAGAGGTTGGTAGAGGGGTGAGAAAGACCCTCTGAGTTTCTCCCTGCTTTTTGTACCAAGGACTCTATGAGCTTGGCCGGTAACCAGCGCTAGAGAACTCTTGGACACTGCAATAGAGTGCCAGAAGTCTACCCGGCTGTATTTTGAAGGCGCACTGTCAGGGATGTCAACAGATCAAGATGGACCAATCGTACAGACAGTCATCTCTGGTTCTTCAAAGACTGCGGGCGATCAACTATTTTCCAATGGAAGAATGGATTGGAAGTTTAGTGTCACTGCGCTGGGAGATATTGTAGATAAGCAGTCGCGTTCATGCGTGGCAAGTCACAGAAAAAACGGCAAGGTCGACCGTTAATTAATGTAAAGAGAAGAAATGAGAAATGTAATGAGAAAAGAAGAAGTGAGGAACGTAATGAGATAAGAAGAAATGAGGAACGAAACGAAAAGTAATGAGAAAACGTAACAATAGTTGAGAAATAGGCCTAACGAGAAGCATAGCGAGAGAGTTTAACAGTAGCAGCGAGGACGGCTGTACTTTGGGTTCCAGGGAGTGAACCACGACGTCGACAGTGTTTTGTGAATCATCAAACCCCCCAGCACGAGGAGAAAGTGACAATAACTATGTGAGTAGAAAAATACTAACTAGTGTAGGAATCTCATAGCACATAAACCTAAAACCTAAAACTAAAGCTTAGGGTCTTAATTAAGAATTAAACCTTAGTAAATTAAAAATAAACCTTAAACTTAAATCTACGTTTATAAGTGAAGAATCATTTCAAGATTAGTAAGGAAATGTTGATGTGACTATCTTGAAGATGTAGATGTGACAATCTTGAAAAGGACTTGCAAGTCGAATGACATTGTTTTTCTTTTGAATTATTGACTTTTGATATAAGGAGCAGCGGCTCCAGAACTTTTAAAAAATGACTGTTATTTTATGTTGAAAAATGCTTAGCCTATTTTAGAAGTAGTACTGCATGAAGAATCTTGAGTTTTGTATTTCTTTTATTTCATCACTCATCATTCTTTTCCTTCTTTTCTTTCCCCATACCCCACGGGTGTGAGTTGTTGATGGCTGACTAACCAACGTGAGAGAGGAAACCCATAGATCAATAAATTTGAATTTATACTTTGACATTGAGACTTTTCCTGTCTATGGTTTGGAAAGAGTGGTTGTGGTCGTTGTTACACGTTTTGTCGTCTGTGCTGTCTACACTTTACCCTTACCCGTATGCAATCACACATGCAAACATGTCGGCAATACGTAACCTACATGCAGAATAAAATTCGAGCCAAATAACCATCTTGGTATTCTGTGTGTGGATTTGTAATAACTCTATGCAAGTCCTACATAGCGTCGACTAGCTACCACCCTCCTTTCTTCGGAGAGAAGGGTACAGGTGACAGTTGATGTGATAGGAATTGGCTATATTAAATATAATATGTAAAAAGCATAATTTTTCTGTTCTACCCAAGAAATTATCTCATTACAACAAATATATTTTCTTTATTAAATTAAATTATTTATCTAAATATATTTGTTTAAAATGGGTTATATAACTAAAGTATAGTTTCATAATGTAGAAAACCAAATTTGCTTTTCTGAGGTGACTTACATTCATTTTCTATTGACAAGAAATATCTTTTACAAAGGCAGCTTTATTTTTCTCAGCTAAACATAAATCTGACTAAGTTAATAAATTGTGAGCAGAATATTAAGTAATAAATAAAGTGTCTATTTAAATATAACTTATTTTACCATAATAAATCAAGTTGGGATGTTTAAATTCTTGAATGTAACCCACAGGTTTTTGTACCACTTACTCATTCTGGTTTAAAACATACACACAAGACATGTGAAACTTTAAGTGCAAAAGAAACCATATGGATTTGTATATAAATGTGTAAACTCTTTATGATGCTAATAATTTTGTTCAAAATAGAGATTATCAGAAATCTTAGTTGTTTTCAATTGTCAGTGCCTCCAAAAATTTCATTTGCAGTTACTTTCATAACAATATAATCTTGATGGAAATGGGAGTTACTTATCTTATGTGGTACTTCAACTCATCACACAAAGACAAAATGAGAGTGTCTGCCCACAATCTGGTGCCTTTGAAAAATATAAGAAGTAATTCATGATAATTGATATTATCGTTATTATTGTATATTTACTGACTTTATGATAAATTAGTTTTCTTAAATATTGAATATTTCTGAATATAACATGAGAAACAGTAATGTACAAATATTGCATTTGTATTGATTGTTTAAACAGCACATGACATTTATGTGGATGTTTAATAATAGAATAAAAGTTTTGGATCCAATTTATGTGGAAATGAAGTGTTACAAAGTATACTTCATGTAGGAAAACAATGATGCTTTCATTTCCTTTCATTTGCATTTTATTGCATTGAAATATATACAATAATACCTAAGATATGATGTTTTGACTAACAACCCTAAATCTCACTGAAATCTTGAAAATTCTTGCCTGCGCAGAGCTAAAAAAAGGAAAAACGTGTGCCCAGTAAATGGTTAATATATATTATAAGTATAGTTTTAATTAGCATCTGTATAATAATTTACTTGTACATGATACATGAAATTTGCAACTGTTCTCTTAAACATTAAAAATTCAATTGCTAGTACAGGAATAGTAATGTAATATCTAAATACATGTAGTAAAATTATTATCTGTTTTTTAAATTATATTTTGGTTTTTAGATGACTTTTTAGTAATTATACCTTTTTCTTGTATTGCAGTTCTTAAGAGGTTAGATTCCCCACCCCTCTCAAAATTATTTTCTTTTTTACTATTTACTTGCATAGTGTATTAATAAAATTATTATTTTCTTTAAGAACTAAAATTTGTATATAAGCCTTAAACTAAAAAGTGTTTGTCAAACTTATATTTACAATGATTCAATAAAGTGAGTGATTGATTAAGAATTTCAAATTGCTCACTAACCATTCTTTTTGTTATTTTTTTTCTTAGTTCTTAGCATTTCTTTTTAGAAGACCTGCTATATATAGATTATTTAAGAGTTATATTTGAAGGCTTTACCAGATAGGAGCAACATCTTGCAATGTATTGCAACAAGACTTTTTTTTTGTTCTTTTGGGGAAAGGTATTCAGGGTTTGTTGCACTAGCTTGGCAAATATAATCAGTAAATAATTTGGTAATCTGGTCACTAAAACATTTAGGGGGAGTATTGATTATGATCATTCTGACTTATTTGTTTATTTTGCTTGGAATATTGAGTTGCATATTGTCATTGGCAGAATGTGGACTATATCTGGATTTGCTAAATATGACAATCATACACACAGTAAAAAAATTCATATTGTTAATGGAAGTACAGTTATGAATGCTGATGTAATTAGTTGTGCAAACTTTCATAACTTTCACTATATGCATATGTTAATGTTTCTTAGCGTATCATCTTAATTATAATAATATATCATTATATGTATATTCATAAAAACACATTACAGTTACAAGTGAAAATGCTACATGTATTGAGTTATAAATTATATATTTTATTCACTACTAACTATAAAAATAACTTTAAACTGTTTTTTTAAATTGTAGATATATGTGTAATTGTATATAAAATATTCATACATTCAACAACAAAAAAAAAAGCACTTTGGAGTGCTACAATTTTTATCACTTTCAAAATATTTTCATAATTTTGTGAACATTATTATATAATAACATTATGCAAAAATTAGAGCAGATAGCATGCAATAATTATTTCAGATATATTGTATATTAATCCCTCTTTCTTTTAATACTTGAACCATAGTAGTAAAATATAATATAGTTCCAGAGATATGACATTTTACAATTTTTGATTAATGTTTTTCCCCCATCTTTTCTAGAATGTATTAAATATGATTGTTTGATGATATTTGAGACCTAATATATCATTGGCTTTTAGATCAGTGTCTTTGAAAAAATTAGGCTACATAATCTTGGTATTTTGTTATAAATACTGAAAGAATACATTTTAAGCCATTTCTTTGAATATTATGATGTCTTGAATATGCACTTTATAATATAGTATGAGCACTTTTAGGTAATGAAGAGCTATGTTTGTGTGTAGGCTTTACAAATAAGAATTATTTTAATTGTGTAGGCTTTACAAATAAGAATTATTTTAATTGTGCAGGCTTTACAAATAAGAATTATTTTAATTGTGCATGCAGGCTTTACAAATAAGAATTATTTTAATGTGTGCAGGCTTTGAAAGACTCAAGAATTTACAATACACATATTGAAAAGCTGGAACAAGTTCTTCCCCATCAAGAATCTGAGCGACAGAAGAAAAAACAAGCAAAAGTAGGTATCAGAATTGTGTAGTATGTATTTTTCTTTGTGTATTTTATTCAAAATTGCGTACTATTTATTTTGATTCAGAAGTGTATATTGTTGTGTTTGTATTTCAGTTCAAAAGTTTTGGTGTTTACAAATGATTGTTAACAGTCACTGTTAAACTGTTAGAGTATTAAACAGGGTGGAAACTGATTTAACTGTTTTACCCACAAATTATTTTAATCATTGATCAGAAACAATAAATGAATTTTAGAGGAAAAATGTAATTTTTCATGGGGCAGTTTTTTCTTCCCCATTCCAGTACCATCTGCTAGAGGTCCAGTCTCAGTCTCTAGAGACAGCCAACATTGACTAGTTAATTTTTTAAATTGCAGTTTGCTATCCATTCCATTTTCTTTATTTCAATCATTGTCATTTAATTCACCTGTCAGTCATGATCATTTAATTCATCTCATTGTCTGATTTGTCTTTATCATTTAATTCATCTCATTGTCTGATCAGTCTGTATCATTTTTTCATCTCATTATCTGATTAGTCTATATCATTTTTTTTCATCTCATTATCTGGTCTGTCATTTAGAAACAGAAAAGTTATCTCTGCCTAATTATTATGAACCATTTAGGTTTTTATTTCAAGAGGCATGTTTTCTCTGCATCTGTGAAAAGAATGCTGAGCTGCAATGTTCTTAATTTTGCCTTCTGGTTAAAGAACTGGGTTACAACGCTTATTTTTGCCTTTTGATTAAACAGCTGAGCTGTGGTTTGCCCTGTGGTTAAAGAATGTTGAGCTGTGGTAGTCATATTTTCATCTGTGTAGACAATGTGATGAGCTGTACTGTTTTTACTTTTGCCTTCTAGGCAGCGCGAGCAAGTCTAAGTTCTAAAGGTTGGGGAGCCATGAAGGCCAAGGAAAAGCCAACAGACAAAGAAAAATCTGACCTCATGGTTCTCCAGATGAGAGCAACAATAGATCCCCAGCGACACTATAAGCATACAGACATCAAGGCACCAAAATTCTTTCAGGTGATTTAATAACAGTATTTTTTATTTCTTATCATGGTATTTAGATATTTTTATTTCTCATTAGAGTACAGTTATGATGTGAGTTGACAATATTTATTACATTTTAGCTTACTGTGTTCCTCAAAATGTGATTTATATACCATTGGTGATATACTGAAGGATTTGATTGGGTATTGGGCAGAAAATAAATAAATTACTTAAAATAAAATGATAATACTGCTTTATGCAGTATGAGAAAAGAGTTTCCACTATGGCTGAAGTTCTGAAAGGGGTTGAGAATATTTTAAGTTTGGAAAACAATCTTGCTGCACAGGCATAATGTGATATTGGTAATATTATTATTATTAGTTATTATTAACTAAAATTCGTTGCTGTCAGTAATGGTAAAATCATCGGTCATGCTCTAAAATCAGTATTATAATGAATTAATGTCATATTATCAGTCATGGTCTAACATCATTATTATGATGAATTAATGTCATAATTATCAGTCATGGTCTAACATCATTATTATGATGAATTAATGTCATATTATCAGTCATGTTCCAACATCAATTATTATGGTGAATTAATGTCGTATTACCACTTTACCAGTCATGTTCCAACATCAATTATTATGGTGAATTAATGTCATATTACCAGTCATGCTCTAAAATCACTATTATAATGAATTAATTTTATTTTATCTGTCATGCTCTAAAATCACTATTATAATGAATTGTCATATTACCAGCCATGGTCTAACATCACTATTATGATGAATTAATGTCATATTACCAGTCATGGTCTAACATCATTTTTATAATGAATTAATGTCATTATCAATCATGATCTAACACATCACTATTATAATGAATTAATGTTATATTACCAGTCATGTTCCAACATCAATTTTTAATAATGAATTAATGTCATATTATCAATCGTTATCTAACACATCACTATTATGATGAATTAATGTTATATTACCAGTCACATTGCAACATCAATTATTATTGTGAATTAATGTCATATTATCAGATGCTCTAACACATCACTACTATAATGAATTAATGTCATATTAATGTATAACAGGGGTCACCAAACTTTTTTAACAGTGGGCCAGATAACTGACAAAATGATGAGCGCGGGTTGCAAAATCATTCTGTACAATACTTGCAAGCCAGAACGATGGCTCTGGAAAAAAAGATGAAAAATTAAGTTTAGCATTCCATGTTAATCATGGGTGAGTGGCAAGTAAAGCACAAATAACAAAGACAACCAACATGTTTGTTTACTAAAAAAAATTAGCAAAGAAGGCAACATTAGTGAAAGGATAGTAACATTGGACCTAGTGTGCACATATCTGAACCTCACAAAAAAGACAAACTAAGCAGCAAAAAAAGATTAGTGAGATTTGTGAAACTGAAGTTTGGCTTTCAAGATATCATCAATGTTTGGTTTGGAATTGCTGCATCCAATCAAGAGAATTGCTTTCAAGATATCATCAATGTTTGGTTTGGAATTGCTGCATCCAATCAAGAGAATTGCTTTCAAGATATCATCAATGTTTGGTTTGGAATTGCTGCATCCAATCAAGAGAATTGCTTTCAAGATATCATCAATGTTTGGTTTGGAATTGCTGCATCCAGTCAAGAGAATTGCTTTCAAATGTTCATCAGTCAATCTCGTTCGAAGTGTTGACTTCACATATTTCATTTTTGAAAATGTTTGCTCACAGGCATAAGTTGTTCGATGTGTTGACTTCACATACTTCATTTTTGAAAATGTTTGCTCACAGACATAAGTTGTTCCAAACACTGGTATGGACCAGCAGCAAATTTCTTCAGTTTCGGAAACTCAACATCAGGTAAGCTGCGGTAAAATTCAACAAGTTTTTCTTCTCTGTGCTTCTCTTTTAACAAGTCATTTGCTTGCAAATCAGTGAGCTCCAACTGTAGTTCAACTGGCACATCATCAAGGTTATAATCAAATGGATTCTGGAACAGAAGAAGGTCACTCTCAATTCTCTCAAGATATGAAAATCTCTCTAGAAAATGCTTCTTTAAGTCATCACGAATAATTTTTTTTTTAAATCGAGGTTGACACCTTCGGTGATTGTAGCGCAAAACTCTTTGAAACAGTGAAAATGAGAAAAGTTTTCTCCTTCCAGTTGTGCTTCAATCAATGACACCTTTCTCCGAAATCCTTTGATGATTCTGTAGAGATCCAGACGAGGTTATCCTTTCCCAGAAGTTTCAAGTTCAGTTCATTCATGTGGGATGTGATGTCATCGTAACGTCATAGTGTAGGCGGAGCTATCATGAGCCGGGGAAGGACTTGGGATGGCACGAAATAAGCAAACATTACAATAAACAAGAAAACAAGAAAATCTAGGTACAATAATTTAAAATTTAAAATAGTAAATTTAAGGCACAAAGCAGCCAGGTCTCCACACATGTGAAGATCTAATATTCTAAACATAATATTTAAATTTAAATTGTATCACAACGTCTCGTGTTCCATACGTTTTAATCAAGCAAATTCAAGTACCATCGGCAGGCTGGATGAACTGATGTCACGAGCCAGTTTGGTGACCCCTGGTGTATAACATCACTATTATAATGAATTAATGTCATCAGATGCTCTAACACATCACTACTATAATGAATTAATGTCATATTAGTGTATAACATCACAATTATAATGAATTAATGTCATATTACCAGTCATGCTCTAATATTTTGTCTGTCATGTTCTAATTTCATTATGTAGGTAAATTAATGTTGAATTACCTACTGGTCGTGCTTTAGTATCAATGTTTAGAACTGTATTGAATTACTGCTGAATTACTGGTCATACTTTGATATCACTACTTTTGAGATTGTCAGATTATCTGGCATACATAAACATATACATTCTGGTGAATTAATATATTATTGCTCTTCTTGATTTACCTTCTCTTTGATGTTAAATACAGTAATTTTCCCCTTGATATTTGTTTAAGTTTGCAAATTGAATGGACAGTTCTGATATTTATTTAAGTTTGTATAACTAATGGACTCATGTATTTATTAAGTCTGCATAACTAACAAATTCCTGATATTTATTAAGTTTGCAACTTGAATGTATTTCTCTGACTGTGAGAAGTGAATTGAACTTGTCTTCATTTGGATCTGTGCTGTTTGCCATTATCTTGACTGGTATATAATATGAATTTATTTACATTTAGTTGTTTTTCCCTATTATCTTCACTGGTATAAATAATATGAATTTATCTTCATTTAGCTCCGCATCTTTTGCCATTACCTTGACTGATATAAATAATATGATTTATGTTTATTAAGCTCGGTGTTTTATGCCTTATCTTTATTTGTATCAAGAATATGATTTAGTTTAATTTAGCTCAGTGCAGTTTGCCTTTATCTTGACTGGTATAAATAATATGAATTATCTTCATTTGATTCTTTATAAATTTCTATGTTATTATTAATATTATAATATTTACTTTAGTTTGTAGTGTTTCTCTTGTGTATTTTAGTTTGGAACCATACTGACTTGTGTTTATTTTAGTTTGGAACTGTACTGACTTGTGTTTATTGTAGTTTGGAATTGTAGTGACCCTTGTGTTTATTTTAGTTTGGAATTGTACGGACTTGTGTGCATTTAGTTTGGAACTGTAATAATCTTATGTTTATTTTAATTTGGATCTTTCTTTGACTTGTGTTTATATAGCTTGGAATTATACTAACTTGTGTTTATTCAGTTTGGAACTGTACTGACTTGTGTTTATTTAGTTTGGAATTGTGCTGACCCTTGTTTATTTTAATCTGGAACTGTATTGTGTTTATTTTAGTTTGAAACTGTACTGATTTGTGTTTATTTTAGTTTGAAACTGTACTGACTTGTGTTTATTTTGTTTGTAACTGTACTTACACGTTTAGTTTGGAACTGTACTGACCCCCCATGTATATTTTAGTTTGGAATTATACTGACTCTCTTGTGTTTATATAAGTTTGGTGTTTATTTTAGTTCAGAACTGTACCGACTCCCATGTTTATTTTAGTTTGGAACTGTACTGACTTGTGTTAATTTAGTTTAGAACTGTACCGACTCCCATGTTTATTTTAGTTTGGAACTGTACTGACTTGTGTTAATTTAGTTTAGAACTGTACTGACCCCCATGTTTATTTTAGTTCAGAACTGTACTGACTTTTGTATATTTTAGTTCAAAGTGTACTTGTGTGTATTTTAGTTTGGAGGTGTACTGAGTATCATATATTTTAGTTCGGAAGTGTACTGACTTGTGTGCTTTAGTTCGGAAGTGTACTGACTTGTGAGTATTTTAGTTTGGATCTATACTGATTCTCATGTGTTTATTTTAGTTTGGAAAAATACTGGATTCACCTCTTGACTTCCATCACCGAGTTCCCAAGAAACTACGCAAGAAGACCATGGTGGAAGAACTTATGGCTGATATGGAGTTCCGAAAGTGAGTGAAATAAATATTTTATATTTTATAATATAAAAACATGTTTATTATAAAAAGTGATATTTTATAGCAAAAGTGATTGATAATCTAAAAATAGGTCAATTTGTAATAAAATTGATGAATAATATGAAAAGAGTACAGTTTGTAATAAAAGTATATGTAATTTGTAAATGTGTCAATTTAAAATTAATGTCTTAAGAAGTTAAATAATATCTGATAGGATCATTTATAACAAAAGTATGACAGATTAAATTGATTCATAAAATTAAAAATATGATAGATAAAATGAATATGATCAGGTAGTTAATATGATAATTTAGAAGAAAAGTAATAAATATTTTAACATGACAATGCCAGTTTATAATGAAATTGATGAATTATATAAAAATAGGTCAAACTGTATGTGGTGGAGTAAATTTGCCTATCCCTATTTCTGTTGTGCGTGTAATGTGTTTTTTTTTGTTAGGTTGTATGTTTTCTGTTGACAGGCAAACCAAGCGGAAGTACTTGGAGACTGTGGAATTGATGAAGAAGAGAGGAGCAGTATACCAAGGGAAGCCACCAAAGCGTTTAAAAAAGCCAAAGAAAGATAAAAAATAAAAAACTATACACAGTTTTTGTGATGTTTATTTACATGCTTTGATATATAGGATGACTCTAAAGGTGATATAGTTGTCACAAAAAATTAAAACGAATATGCATTACATACAATTTGCTGTACTAAGAGTGCTAAGATTCTGTTCAGTGATTGCTGAGTCTGACCCACAACTGACAGACACAGCATATGAGATTTGTGACAAACTGCTTTATTAGCAAGGTCTTATTGGTCCAGATTGTTGAGACTCTAGGTCCAATGTTTAATGATTGTTGAGACACTAGGTCCAGTGTTTAATGCTTGTTGAGACACTAGGTCCCAGCATGACACACAGATATAAGACATCACATATGATACATTTGATTTGTAACAAACTGCTGTACTAGCAAAAAGTTTTGGTTAGTCCAGCGATTGTTGTGACTCTAGATCATAATATAATACAAATGTAAGACAGCCCAGCATGCCACATTAGATGTTAATGACAGTCTGACAATCTAATCTAATTGTACACTACCTTATTTATAAATACCTATGATAGCTTTGTCAACTCAGTATTTAGGGTCAGCCCGGACTTTATTCATAATTACAGATTAATATACTACAGTATCAGTATGTTAGATATTCTATCCAAAAAGCAGACCAGCAGGCTTTTTATTATTTTAATATTGTTTCAATTTTTCTCAAGAGATGGATAAAGGCATTAAATTGGCTTTGAATTTTTAATGTTGTTAGATATATTTACAAGAAATAGATGTCTATAAAAATGGTTTTGTATTTTTAATATTGTTAGATATTCTATGAGAAGTGTGTATAAGTTGGTTTATTTTAAATCTTAGTTATATATTCTGTGAGAGTGAATAGGAAATTATGCACAGTAATAATGATTTAACAAAACATAGCATGCTGTTCATTGAACTCTGTGTCTAGCAACATTTACAATTAGAGTTGACTTTTGATCGATATCTACTTCTTGTGGAATATATTCAGGTTCTTTATTTTATGTTTAGCGCAATTACACATGCACATTGTATTTTCTAATTAATAATAGTAAAAAAGACTTGTTAAAGTGCTTAATCTTATTAAAGTTTTAAGTGCTTTAAATGATTACAGGTAAAGCATACAAAGTATTCTACTTAACTATTCTTTCACACAATTTCCTATCTTCAGGGTGGAATTAATAAATATTCTAGATATTGAGATAGAAAGTAAGTTTTTATGAATTTTATGTAATTGAAGGTCTTCATATTAAAGAAGATAAACAAACAATAGGCTTAAAGATTAATAATTAAAACAGTTCTATTGAAAATACTGAAGGGGCAACAATGCTGTTTTCATATGCTATGTTCCTGCATACACTTTAAAAATGGTGGTCAATTTTGGTTTGAGTAATATATTTTTAAATACAAGTAGATTTGCAAATCAACTTTAATTGCACATAAAATATATTGTATACAAAAGATCTCAGAGTATGCAAAAGTATAAAAATATTAAATAAAAAAAATATTGAATTCTTGTACTACTAAATCCTGACATACTGTACATCTTGAACAACAACAAAAATTTACATAATGGCAACATGTTAGTGTTATAAGTAGCCTACCTCCACCTCAGCAGCACGATGACATCACTATCACATGCAGTCTTCAGTGATTGTCTTCAAAGATTTTTATTGCTAGTGTATGCTCATATTTTGTTTGTTGCTAAACTGTTTACATTTTTCAAACAACAGTGTGCGTGTAATTGGTGATCATATCTAGAAAATCAGATTGATTATTGATCATTTTAGATAAGTGTGGCACCCTGGATATTATCCAAAATACTGCCGAACACCCCCAAATCATTTAAACTTTATAAAATTTATTATTTGGGTGTGGTAGGTCAGATCTTTCAATTATAATTAACACTGTGGGCAAACTTGTGAGAATCATCATTCAACATCAAGAAAATGTAAGGGAACTTTTTATTATATTATTTATTTCTGAATTTCAAATAATTTTAAAATATAACTTTAAAAATAATTTAGCATAGATAGCAATTTAAAAATCCAATTAATAATTACAGCCACTTTTAATTTTTTAGTACGCTCACCCTTCAATCATTGCTGAGCGGCAAAACAACCTGCACCTGCCAGCAAATGGGTTAGTTCAGAAATTCTGTCTATGACATGCAGTCTGTAAATCAACTAATAAAAGGAGGCCATCTATGTCTACGGAGACTGTGTGAACATGACAGTACGAGTCACTAATGTCACTGCTGAAGAAGAAAACTGAGTACTCAAAATTAGAACCCACAAACAACTAACAATCTTAAAATCTTGTAAACTTCTTGAAATGATGAGGACAAGGGGATAACAATGCATGTTCATTCGTATCATTTGTAACTTGAAGTTATTTTTCTTTTATTATTCCTATTATTAAATTTGTTTTTATCCTTTATCTTAATTAATAAGTTTGGAATGACCATTTATTGGGATTGACTGGGGGTGAGCTGTATGTGATTAGATGATTGTAAGTTAATTAACAGGAAGAGATTATATCGCTGATCCCTGAAAGCAATCTTAACTAATTGACTTCTTGTATTGAATGAGAATTGTCCCTTAGAACATAAATAGGATTCAATATAGTGTCTTGAAGAATAAGTTAGGCTGTATTAAAACTAAATTCATAATTAATAAATTTGATAATTAATATTGTAACAGGAGTGTGTGTCTGATCTCTATAATGAAGGTAGCATGCAGCACATCTCTATAATGAAGGTAGTGTGTAGCACATCTCTATAGTGAAGGTAGTGTGTAGCATCTCTATAATGAAGGTAGTGTGTAATATCTGTATAATGAAGGTAGTGTGTAACATCTCTATAATGAAGGTAGTGTGTAATATCTGTATAATGAAGGTAGTGTGTAATACCTCTATAATGAAGGTAGCCTGTAACATCTCTATAATGAAGGTAGTGTATAATACCTCTATAATGAAAGTAGTGTATACATCTATAATGGAGGTAGTGTGTAATACCTTTATAATGAAGGTAGCATGCAGCACATCTCTATAATGAAGGTAGTGTGTAATATCTCCATAAAGAAGGTAACATGCAGCACACCTCTATAATGAAAGTAGTGTATAATACATCTCTGTAATGATATAATAACAATATAACACATCTCTATAATGAAGGTAGTGTGTAACATCTTTATAATAAAGGTAGTATGTAACATCTCTCAACCCTTGCAGCTCTAGAATGAACCAATATCAACAATCCATGACTTGATCAGCTAACAGTATTTATAAACAACAGAATTCAGACTGGACCTCCAAGAACAATCACGCCAGGATACAGATAAAATTTAACAGCCCAGTGAGCATCACACAAACATAAAAGATAAAGGTAACAGCTAGTGAGTATTGATACAAAGTTAAAAGATAACAATCTTGTGAATATATAATATTAAAGTTAAAGAGTCCTGTGAATATTAAATATAATATAATATTAAAGTTAAACAGTCTTGTGAATATTAGAAAAAGACTATAATATTAAAGATAACAGTGAGAACAAAAATAAACAAAGGACAGATATAAATTAATTCTTTTTTAAAACTTATCAGACAGTTAAAATAATTTAATTGAGCACATAAAAATATGCAATGGATAGAAATAAATAAATATGTTTAATCAGTTAAAGATGACAATTTAGTGAGCACACATAATGTACAAAGGACAGGTGTAAATTTTTTTAATACTTTGCATCTGGGAGTTAAAGATAACACAATTTAGTGAGAACACAAAAAGTACTCAAAGAAAAAATAAGTTCAAATGTTTTGTATAAATCTTCTTTGTGACCTTTCCTTTTACAAAGAATACTACTGTTTCACTTTACTGGATTTTCTGAATCCATAGCTTACTCAACACTTTTATCAATGTAGCATTGTGAAACTTAAAGCAGATGTTTATGGTTGGTGCTAAGAAATGTATAAACAAACTTTACTTGAACACAGTAATGTTGGCTCATAAAACTAACGCTTATAGTTTTGACATAGCACTGTTGACCCACAAACGAATATAAGATCTCTCCTGTTCTCTGGCTGCAATTACTCCTGATGGATCCAGGATGTTGCTTGCCCTGCAACATTTATAATGACATTTATTTATTTATTACCTTGCAATATTTATTACATTATTTTAACGTGGTCATGGCATGGCTCCTGAAATATATATCTTAATAATGCATTCTATTGCAAAACCCCGCATTAACACGACCCCGCTATTAATGCGATCTGATTTTATGGACCCCAATTATTGCTTATATTCACTATATGTACCAAACTAGCTGGTGGAGTTCTTTCCCTTACTTCTTCAACTCTGGGTTTGACAGGACAAGATGCAGATAAGACTTTTTCCTATATCTTGGTCTGTCATGCCTTGAAGTTGAACTGTCATACCTTGTAAGGACATTTATTTGCCTTGAATCTGTTGTACCATATAATGACATTCTTGTACCATGTAATGACATTTATTTGCCTAAATCTTTATTTCATGTATTTGCCTTGAAGCTATTATACCATGTGATGACATTTATTTGCCCTAAATCTTTATTTTATGTATTTGCCCTGAAGCTATTATACCATGTGATGACATTTATTTGTCTTGAATCTGTTGTACAATGTAAAAGATTTATTTGCCCTGAATCTATTGTAAAATGTAATGAAATTTATTTGCCCTAAATCTGTTGTTACCATGTAAAACAATTATTTACCCTGAATCTTTTGTACCATGTAATGACATTACTTGCGCCGTGTCTGTTGTACCATGTGATGAATTTTTTTGTCTGCATTATTTCTCCAGACACTTTACTTGCCACTGTTTCACTTTCAATTTTTTGAAATTTTACCAGGATGTGCTCTTTTTCAATGACATTTATCCAGAGAAATGTTTTAATTTATAAAGACATTTTGCAAATTGTTTTATGACAATTACTGACTATTCCCTAAGTGATGACTCACTCTTGATGATAAATATGAATGAACATTGCTTATTGGCCAAAATAATAATGAAAGTATATTAGCTGTGATGTACATGAATACTCTTTAAGTCTCAGTATTATAAATTTATTATGCAGATGTGTAAACTATGATACATAACATTAGATATCTAACAAATTTTTAAAAGTGGTAATCAGAAAACAATTTTGTCTTATAAACACTTTTTATTAAAATCCAGCAATAAGATTAAAAAGTAAAAAATCCAAACATATTTCCTAAAATTAAATATTTTCACATTATCCATTTCCCTGTAGCAAAACAAACAAAAAATGATTGTATATTTTAATTATCATCTTGAATTTATTTTTGTCCCATGAGCATAACCCATTGTTTGGGTTAAATAACCCATATTTAGGTGACACAATAGTAACTAGGATTGAAGGAAGGAACAGTTATACAATAGTAACTAGGATTGAGGGAAGGAACTGTTACCTCAAATCTAAATGGTGGGCACCACCCTTGACCAGAATGGCTACAACTGATTCAGACACACTTTGCTGTACCTGCAATAGCAAAATATTGACATTTTATTTAACTTATTAGGACCATAAAATATAAATATTTTTTAAAATGTTTGTGTTATGGTGGTAAATACTAGTGTGATGTGTTAGTAATGGTGAATGGAAATGTGATTAGTGGTTATAAATTAGTGTTGGTAAATGGAAGTATAATTAGTGGTGACATATTAGTGTTTTGGTGAGTACAAGTGTGATTAGCACTGATGTGCTCAGGAGTAAAAGTTAGTTTTTTGGTGATGTGTTACTATTTTGGTGAGAAGCAATGATGTATTAGTGTTTATGAGTAAATGTGTTTAGTGGTCAGGTCAGAACTCCAATTGGACTATTTATCACAGAGAATGTAAGTTTGAAAATATTTATGCATGTAAACATTGGATATAGGATTAGAACCTGAAGAAATCAAACAAAAAAAACATACAAAGGACAGACCTCTGATTGGACTTTTCATCACTGAGAATGTAAGTTTGAAAATGTTTATTCATGCACATACTGTGTTATTGTTTTCGTACCAGGAGAGAGTAATTCAATAGGTAATTTACACAGGTTATTTCTGTGATTAGACTTACTTTTCTTGTTGTGACAAATGAGAGTTTGATATTATTTTAGTAATTGGTGAGGATAATTAAAAAAGAAATCTACAAAAGTTAGACCTTTGATAGGACTTTTTATTATCTGTCACTGAAAGGGGAAGGAGGGAAAGAATGGAGATATGAAACAACTATAAACAAAGAAATGGACAAAGGGGTAGTCATTGTAATGCATCACTACCCGTTATGTCAACATCACAGTTACAACTTTATTTAGTCCTTCAATGATTTGTCAATACTAAGTACTTGTAGAATGTTGGTCACAGCATCTGACATATATTCACCATGGTTGTTTGTCTGACCCTTTTATTAATGCATGCAGGGTTATGCATGCTAATGTGTTTGTATGCAAGATGACAAATGTAAACAACACAGGACACAGCAATCAATGTAAGTACCACTAGTATTGGTGCCATTTATTTCAAATGAGAGCACAGAAAAATGTAGCATGAATCTCAAGCTTGTATCTAATTTTAACAATCACCCCAGCATATGGATACCACCACCTTTCTCTCTCTCTCCAGCTAAAGAAGGCTCTCCACTCTTATATTTAAAGAAATGTGAAATGTATGACAAAATCTAACCAGGCCCAGTGTTTGATTAGCATTTAGTTTACACATTTTGTTTTATTTACATTACTAAAACTTGCAGTTTGTTTTGCTTTATATTTACTTTGTTGTAACATCTGGTCTGCATATTTAATTTTGTTAACAATGGTCTGCACACTTCCTTAGGAGTTTCTATTTATGCACGAAATTAATGTTCAAACTAAATATTGAACTGGGTCAGCCTGGTTTGACTGGTCAGATAGATCTGAATCACCAAACTGGTGGCCATGATGTATTGTTAGACACAGACATATCTAAATTTATCAGCATTCAGGAAAGTCAGCTTTTGACTAACCACAAGAAAATTCCTTTTAACATATGGAGTGGATGGGTGTCAAAATTACTTAGGGGCAGCCAGAAACATATTAAAGATTGCCCATACATAAGGAAATCAGCAAAGATAGGAAAACATCAAGTGTGTCAGTTAAAAGAAATATATATACCTAACCTAATTTGCTGATCGAGTTGTTCATTTCTTTGTTTTCTAATTTGATTTAATTGTTAGTAAATTTATTGTTATCAAACCATTTTGTTACATAAGTGTTTGTAACCGACCGAGTGATTAGCTAACTGGGGGCTAGAGCCGGAATAAAGGGATAAAGAATCATAAATATTAATCTATAAATAAGGGGGAGATAACATTGTTAGCTAAGACAAGTCAACTAACTTATCTGGCTGAGTGTCGTGAATAAGTGGCCGATATTGTGGCATTTAAGTGGAAGATAAGTTAGGCAGTCCAGCTGTCGCTAATGTTAGGAATTATCCAATAAACCAATATTGATAATTAGAGCCTAAATTAGGACAGGCTCGTTAAACAATAACTGGACATGTGACAGTATGCTTATGTGAATGTATGACCCTTCTATGGCATGTACTAACATTACACTGACCTGAATTCAGTTCATTCACAATTTAGAATCAGTTACTGACTAGAATTTTGTCCTGTCATTTTGCGTGTATGTTGCATAAAATATGTCTCATCATTAAAAAATAAATTCCATGACTAAAGAGTTAAATAAAATAGTAATGAACTTGAAAAATAAAAATTATAATAATCAGATTTTAATAGTTTAAAATAATTAAATAACAAATTACTAAACTGACTTGATTTTCATAATATTATAAAAAATTACTAATTAAAGAATACATTAAAAAATCTCTTTGTTACAGTTAAAAACATTAAGAAATATTAAGAATAATTTAGGAAAGCAAAGAAAAACATACTTACCCCAGCTCCAGACCAGGGGTCCAAATCCCCATTGGAAAAAATTATATTTGATGTTTCATTTATTCCTAAAATTACAAACAAATGAAAAGAAAACTGTACTGGATATTTTGCAAATTACAAATAAAATCCAAACAACATATTGCATATTTAATTTATCCAGAAAACAAACAAATAACTATGCAGGATGTTTCAAATAAAAACCACTCACTTGTTCCCCAAAACTGCACACCTGACCACTCATCACGTGGTCTAACACCCCACTGCCGTTTGCAGTAGTCTATTCTCATTTCTGGAGTTAAAGGCAGGACAGGAAAGATGTCAGTTTGCCCATTGGTTCCAGAAGGCAGAATTATCTCGGTGCAAGCCTGAATATGTTGTTAATGTTGAAAAACAATTTATTAAAAAATACATAACTTATTTCATTAAAAGAAATTTTGATAGAAAAGTATACAAGTAACAGTTTGAGTAAAACTTATCTTCATTATTATCACATAAGGGGAATAGTGTCCCACAAATGGTATCTAAATTTTTGTACCAACTTACAGATTGTGCAATTTTTGTGGTAGTTGGTTAGAGAGATGGTACCAACCTTATGTGGGCGTGGGTTGACAATGGCATAAATTGTGATCTCCTTTGCAAACTAATCAGGTCAAGTTCTCCCACCATACAGGACTGAAGTACATGCAAACTAATCAGGTCAAGTTCTCCCACCATACAGGACTGAAGTACATGCAGGCATGGAGTGAACGTGTTTTCCTTGAGTCAGTATGCAACATCAAACTCATAAGTGTGGTCCCAGAGGATAAACTCGTAGGCCATTCACTGGCATGAGTGTATTCTAACTTTCAACTATTTCAGTATTTGACAATCTCCCAAACATTATCACTTTTCTATCGTTTGAACAATTTCACTTTGGCTAGAGCCACCACACACTATTTCTACACTTAGCTAGTCTTCATACCCCTTACATACCACTATCTGGTATGTAACAGCCATCAAGGAAACCAGACACTATGAATTGGGGGTAAGTGTTTCACCTGATAATCCCATGCCATAGCATTTGGACCGGTACCACAGCCTGTCGGATCAGCACATTCTATGAAATCGGCAGTGGTGTTGAAGCAGGGTGGAGAGTGTGCATTAATGTTGTAAAACACCGCTGCAGCAACAAAACAAAGTAAAAGAAAATTAATGCAATTGAAACTCTAACTGAATGGAAGTGAAGCCCTAAAAAATAAACATGGAGCCCTCCTGAATGCAACTGAAACTCTGAGTGGAAATGAAGCCCTCCAAAAATAAACATGGAATCTATAAAGGGATGAAATGATGACAGTTATGAAAATAAAAAGATGAAATTATGAGAATTTTGAAAATAACAAGATTAAATGATGACAATTCTGAAAATAAATAAAAAGATAATGAAAATTCTGAAAATGAAAGGATTAATGAGGATTCTGAAAATGAAAGGATTAACATGTTTGGCTGTTTTGAGATGCACTGAAATCTCTAGAACATAAACATCAGAGTGTCAACAAAAGGCTAATGACACTTCCACCTACAGTCAGTAGACTCTTGGTATCAAAATGAACAAATTCATGCTATCACAAACTTTGTACAAAAGTGGATAAAACCTAGATCTAAAATGAGTTCAGTACAGTTTGACTTTTAGAGTTAAGAAACTAAAATAGTAAACATGGAATTTTCTTGAAAATAAAGGGATTAAAACCTACCTGCAGCTGCTGCTAATCCTTGGACAGGATCAGTAGCACTGATAATGGCGCTACAAGCTGCCTGGAAAAAAGTGAAAGTATCCTTTATCACATTAAATGTGTTTGAGGAGTACTTTTTTAATTTCACTAATAGCAGATATCCATCATATAAAACAAACCACTGTAATATGTGTCAGGAACTCACTACAAACCACTGTAATCTGTGTCAGTAACTCACTATAAACCACTGTAATCTGTGTCAGTAACAAACTATAGCCAACTATCATAATATATACCTTTAAATACACAATACATAAGTCTTGTGATGTTAGAAACACAAAATAGCCAAATTAAATTATATCTGAACCATAATAAAATCCAGTGTAAATTTAATAACTCACTGTAGTCAGTCACTAGTATATCTGTACATTAATATAATCCACTGTAAATTTAGCAATCCACTGTATCCAGTAATCAGAATGTCTGTACATAATAGAAGCCAGTTAGCAAACCTCTGTAGCCAGTTATCAGCATATGCATAATATAGCCACTGTAAATTTAGTAACCCTCTGTAGCCATTTACCAGTACAGTGATCTCCTATAACAATTATTATAATATTAATAATGCATCATTGTCAGCCAATTATTATTAATAGCACACTGCTGTCATACATTTATTATAATATTAACAACATGCTGTTGTCAGCTAGTTACATATTAATAACACACTAGAGTCAACCAATAATCCTAATATTAATAACACTGTGGTGGAGTAAATTTGCCTATCCCTAATTCTAGAAATTAATTGTTATATAAATTGTTAACTGTCAAAGCGACCCAACCTTGGGCACTCCTTATGATGATATGTTTTGTAAGTGTCAAAGTTGGAAGTAAACAACTCAGGTGGAGAATATACTAGAAATTGGTGATGCCATCAAAACCAGTTCCAACTGAATGAGTAGTTTTTCTGAATAATAGTCGCACACTTGTTCATAACAAATTCATCCAATGGGATGGACTAAAAGTTTCTTTGTTGAAGAAATACTCTATTCTAATCACTAATCTGAACATAACTCAAGTCCGGTCATAAAGGTGAACAGTTATGTATTGTGACTAGAAGGGGCATTTGGGACCACCATCTGAATAAGAAAGATAGTGACTTGTTGCAAACCACGTAATTGTGAATATGTGCCAGCAACACCTATCATCTTTGAAAAGGTTATGTACATTGACTTTAAATATTTCTCTGAAACTCCACTCTCATTTCTATGATGATATCCATAAACTTGGTTTAAATTGACTGCTAATGTCTATACTAGGATAAAATGAATGAGTGTCCAGCATTAATTAATTATTAATTAAATGGCACAATCCTGAGAGAAACATCTATAATGCACTAATAATTAATTGGCAAACTCCTGAGAGAAACTTCTATAAGAATTAATAATGGCCTAGTCCAGTCTGTAAAAATTATTAATGACTTAGCTAGTAAGAATTATTAATGGTTCATTTGAATCACTAAAAATTATTATTGACTTAGCTGTCATTACATATTAATAATGATATAGTTCATTTTTTAAGAACTATCACTGGCTTAGTTCAATTAGTAAGAATTATTAATGGTTTAGTTCAGTCCAGTAAGAATAATTAATGGCTTAGTTTTAGATCTGGTAACAGCTTAGTTCAGTCATAACAGCTTATAAATGAAAACAATTAGTTTGAATTATTTTATGTTTAGTAAAAATTAATACTCACATTTACAGGATATCTTGGCAGCTTGTAGCCCAGAAAGTCTGTGGGATATGGATAATCTAGCATGGCCATAAAAGTGAATGCATTGCGCAACCAACCCAGCAGATGTTTGTATGATGGGCCAGAATCAGCCAGTGGTGAACACAGTTGAAAGTCATGTGTCAGTTTGTCTAAGCCTGTCAAGGAGACAAGGAAATAAAAATGGGTAAATTATACATTTCTTTCATCTTGGAGAAGGTCTTGAACTAACCATTTCATAACCATAACAAGATTTCAGCACTTTGCCATCATGGCTCCCTATCTTATCAACTAAAATACTACAATTCTGGTCATAGCAATATGCATTAAATGTGATTATGAAAATGATTCGTTAAAAATGAATTAATTATATTTACTTGATAACTTAATATACTTTGGTATTATTTGGAAAAATAATTTATAGGAAAATGCTTATAATATTAAAAATTATTATTCTTATGATCATGGAATTGTTTTAGAAAACAGGTGTCAAACTCATGCCCCACAGGCCACATCCAGCCTGGCGTACAATTATATCCGGCCCAAGAGAGAATTTTAGGTATGCCTTGTTTTGTTATTATTTTAACTATTGTCTGTTTTAATTCATATTATTGTTTAAAAAAGATTTAGTTTTCCAATGAATATCCAGTTTGGCCACAACCTTAAGTGCGATTTGAGTTTTGGTCTCCTTTGCAACACCCCTGTTTTAGAAAGTAAATCAACAGTAGTATTCAAGATTTCTCTCTATTATACTTCAGCATTTGGTTCCAATGCTATACTTGTCTGATCTGATATATATTCCTACTAGAATCCAATTCTCTATCTATCGAAAATCCAATGCTATAGCTGTCTTGATCTGAAACTGTCATGAAAAAATCTGGCTTTGTACTCGCCAGAATATTTTTTTTAAAATTCTTTTTGTCACGGGTGGTTTTTCCTGTTTTGATAATTGCAGTCAAGGGAGGCAACACATTAGTCATGTCAATCATAATTAGAGATAAATTCTTTCTGAATGGTTACTTTGAGAATATAACTAATATCCTATCACATATTCCTTTGTATTTACTGCTGGTTTGAAAGTTAAACTGTAGCTTTTATTAATAACACTATTTTATTAAATATATGTATACTGTATTGCTAAAGGTTGTATTATTCATTTCTATACATTTTAAAACAACGTTTTTAGACAGTGTGATATTGTTCCTACAGATGGAGGGTGGTTGAGGGTGTGCCCCAAACTGGTGAAACCTTTTTCACCCCCTTCCACCAACCCTCCACATGGAACACATGTGGGGCTGTGGCATCCCACTGGAGCACTCCAGATCACAGATGATGAAATGGTCAATGCAAGCTCCAGTGGATGTAAAACTGCAATTGATCCCCCCTCCCAATGGAGAGTGGTTGAAGGTGTGCGCCAATCTGGTGTGACCTTTTCCACCCCCTTCTGCCAGTCCTCCTGCCCATCACCTCAAAACACAATGTGAGGCTGTGGGGTCCCACTGTGGCACTCCAGATCATAAAACAACTGATGACAAATTGATCAACCCAAGCTCCAGAGGTGACGTAAAACTGTCTCTTGATCCTCCTCACATCCCCGTTAGAGGGTGATGCAAAAGCTGGAAGTGCCCCCTACAATCATACATTAGAAGGCAATTTACCCCCTCTCCTTCCTCCTCCATTTCCCAGCATGAAAGCAGTGGAAGCCGGAAGCGTCCCCCACCCCACATTCAGACAGAGACAGGTAGATTTTCAGTTTTACTGTTGTACACTATGAAACAGCATGGGAAATTCACCTGATCAACAGGGCTTGCCAAGATAATCATGCAAGGTACTGTGCAAGCAGGGCGAAGGAGAGGAAGACAGAGGAAAAGATGGGAGGATAACATCTCAGAGTAGACAGGACTGAAACTGAGCGATACAGTAAGATTATCAGAGAACAGAATGGAATGGAGGAAACTGGTTGTCAGGTCATCAGTGGTGCCGCAACAGTCAGCAAGACTAGGGGATAGATAGAGAGAAAGATAGACTGCCAAAATCATCCCCAAATCACCAAGACTTTATCAAATTTATTATTTGGGTGTGTCAGGTCATATTTGCCCACAATCTCCTTAATTAAAATTTGACACTATGAACAAACTTTGTGAAAATGATGACGATCAAGAAAAGGCATGAACATTCTTTATTATATATTTATTTTTGAATTTTAAATAATTTTAATACTTTAAAAAATTTTCAGTATGTTTAGCATAGGTAGCAATTTTACAGCCATTTTTCATTTTATATAAGCTCACCCATTCAATTATCAGTGAGTGACAAAACAACCTGCCAGGATGAAACTTAGCGTAACTAAATGAATTTATAAAAGAAAACTGAATTTTTCTGAGTGAACTCTTAAGATAAATCTGAAAAAAGCTGTGTGATTGTTGGCTTTATAGTCACTTCTTAGGACTGCCTGATTGGTTGTCTAGGATCCCAGTGAATGTTGTAGCAGATGCGCATTTGGTCCATGACCCAATCTGTGACCCACTTGTTCTCCTCTGGCACTGCTTCATGGCTCAGCATTCATTGAAATTCAACATCCAAGATAGAGTGCCGATCTTCCAGTAAAATACACAAGCGCTAAGAATTTGTTCCATTTACTTGTTCAAATGTTGTAAATGCACTTTAATCTTAATGAAAATAACTCATTCTTCAAAAGTGAAAAGTTTTACAACATTCTTTCATGTGTTGACAGTTCAGAGTTTGCAATCTCTGAAAAGAAGAATCCAATGTCACAACACTTACTCAAAATCATTTTCTGACAGTGGTGATTAAAAAATAACTGCTAAAAGATTACCTTCTGGTCCCTGTTGTGCAAGTTTATCCATTGCCTGAAATCCCTGTCTTATGGCCATCACACAATCATTTCCAGCCTGCTGGAAATCCTGTTTCAAAGAATACTTATGCTGTTTACTCAGAAAGTAAAATAACACATGAGGTATTCAGTTGTCATATTAAAGTCAAAGTAGGATGAGAATGCTTTTGATAGGGTGTTTGTTAACAGTGTCCTGTCTTTATTTTCTACTTGTGTCTATGACTAGTGTGTCCCTAGTATGTAGTCAACAATGTCCTGTCTGAAGTATCTACTAGTGTTATTGAGCTAGTTTCCCTAATGTATAGTTAACAGTGTCCTGACTGAAGTATCTAATAGTGTTAATGAGCTAGTGTGTCTCTATTATGTAATCAACAGTGTCCTGACTGAAGTATCTAATAGTATTAATGAGTTAGTGTGTCTCTTTTTTGTAATCAACAGTGTCCGGACTGAAGTATCTAACAGTGTAAATGAGTTAGTGTGTATATTTGATTGTTGATTTTAAAAAGAATTATTGTTAAATTTATTGATCTTCTTACACATATTGATACAACATGTTGGAAAGGCAGTAGGTTAATGGGGATTAGCTAAATATAGATTAAAAGATGGATTTATCTTCTTCTTTGGTAAGAAGTTTTCCACCTACTGAAACATTGTGTCCTTAAATGTGGTGGAAGAGAGAAAATGTTTACAGCTCCTGCAAATCTGCAAGTGAGAGAGACGTGGTGTCTTCTGGAGGATTATTAATAACATAAATTAAGATTCTCATCACTTGAAATTAGTTATGGGTGATTAAATAATAATAATCATAACCAATAACTAGTGTGGAGTAGGCATTACACTATTAAATCAACAATTTCTGCATATTTAAAACTGAAAGGGTCAAACTGACAGTCTCTGCACATTTAAAACTGGAAGGGTTAAACTGACAATTTCTGCACACTTAAAACTGAAAGGGTTAAACTGCCAATCTCTGCACACTTAAAACTAAAAGGGTTAAAATGACGTGATAATTTTAGATGATATCAAAGTGTGATAAGTATGGAACTTCCATTTAAGTCACAGTAAATAATAACTCGATATAATGAGGTCCTTGGGGTACAAAATATTTGACCACATTGTATGCGAGGCCGTGTTATAATAAGGCACCAGTTTACTGTTAATACCACTATATTTTTCTAAACCCTTTAACACAGAGCTATATAATCCACTGTGATTCAACTTCTAAGTTCTTCTAAAGCTATCTAATATTTGTACAGTATATGACATATGAGCATATGATGGTAAAACAGACTGATTTAAAAAGAATCTCTTATTGAACCATCTCAAGGGGGAGGGGGGAACGGGAGGGGGGGTGGGGACAAAATTACCCCGATTTTCTTTTGATGGCCTTGGTCACAGTCAACTCTAACCACATTTTTAATTGTTCAAAGAAACAGCTTCAAAGAACATTACTGCAGCAAGAGATAAAAGTTTGTCCACTGGCCCAGCTTTTCTATCAACAGCCCTGGTCACAGTCAACTCTAACCACATTTTTAATTGTTCAAAGAAACAGCTTGAAAGAATATTACACTGTACATGTACTTTGAAGTGATATGTGACAAATCTGTGAAGAAAAATGTCTGTTAACTCTATCTAGACAGTGGTAGGATGTGTTTGAAGTTTTTCAAGACAATAGTGATCATAGTTAAGCTGTGTTTACAAAAAGTAGCAAGTACATGTAAAATATACTGAACATTTATACTGTATAAAGTATAGGCATGGTCAGCAAAACATTTGCAAAGTGAGCCAGTTTATTTGATATAGTGCTGTTAACTCTGTACATGTAATATGAAGAGGCTGGACAGTTAAAAAAAGAAATGGGTCCACAGGTTGTCCACATTATATTGCGGGTCTGCGATACATCAAGATGCATAATACTGAGGCACCAGTGCATTCCAGTACAGGACATTAATTATGACTGAAAAATATGACATGAATAAATAAATAAATAAACATTTGTGACTGAAAAATTAAATATGAGAGCTTAAAGATTACAAATCTTAACAGAATTGCATGACTTAGTATTAAGAGGCCTGGTTAAAAGCTCTGCTTCACAATCCAATTGATAAAATAAAAAAAGTGAACAAAGTGACACACTGATGACCTCTAACCTCCCCATCAGGGTTTTATTCTAATTTAAAATCAATATAGTACGAGAAATATAATAAGCTGGACATGTTTTGTATTAATAGAATTGTTTGGAATTCTGAATCTGTGAGTGGATGGTACTGAACACTCCCTGTCACAACAAAAGCAGATTCACACACGATTCTGACATACCCAACTGACATGGCTGAAGAAGAAAGACCTGTCGAAAGATGGATCTAGCATATATATAGGAGCACTTGCTGCCAGACTTCCAGTTACAATGTTGGGGTACTTGAACCGCATGTAAGCACTTAGCATTCCACCATAGCTGAATAAAGATATCAATTATAGAGATGTGAGATGTAAAAGTCATCAATTATAGAGAAGTAAGATGTAAAAATTACCAGTTAAATTAGTGAAAAAATTGCACTACAGTGCAATTTAGTTATAATGATGAATCAACTGTGTCACCTGTCATGATGGGTGAAAAATTAAAATGAATGCATTGCTAGGAACAGAAATCTGATCTTGGGCACTGCTTATGATGATATTTTTGAGTTGGAGTAAACAACTCATATGGATAAAATGCTAGAAATTGCTGATGCAATCAAAACTGGTTCCAATTGGATGAGTAGTTTTTCTGACTAATAGCCTCGTACTTGTTCATAAAAAATTCATCCAATGGGGAAGGATCTAAATTACTTTGTTGAAGAAAGTCTATATTCTAATCACTTTGATTTGAACATAACTCAAGTCTGGTCATAAGGGCGATTGTTAACTGGCTGGTAAAGAAAGAATGGACTCAGAATATTTCATATGTTTGCTATTGATCTATGATTTGTAATTAAATTATGTAATTAAACCATTATTTTAAAGTGAACTAATTTGATAACATTGTACATTATACCTGTGAATTTTAACTGATGCTATATTTCTTATGCTGTGTGTTTATTGGGTTAACAAAACTGTTGCAGGATTTGTAAATTGAGAATGTAGTTGTAAGAGAGAAAGGAGTTTAGAGATAAAATATGCCTGAAATTTAGTGCTACCTTAATTTGACTTTTGCAGAGAAAAGCAGGCTTTTTCACTTCAGACTACAGTGACTATTGTACACTACCAAATTACATTGGTGTGTGAAACCAGTGTTGTCATCAAACTTATCAGTAATGTGTTGCTGTAAGCTGAATCCTGTGAATTCCATTCAAGAACCATGACAAAAATTGAGGCTTTTGTTTGGTCTCGAGGATTCACAAAGATTATTTTGAACATTCCTCATGGTATGCTGAGAAATGTACATCAAGTTTCTAGAACACTCAGTGTAAGTGCTTTTGACAGTGCATTATGATTCTCCATGGTGTGCTTTGTAAGTGTATAGAAGAGTCTGGAACAGTTGTGTAACATACCTAGAAGGGGTACATTGAAACTTCATCAAAATAGAAAGTTACTTGCTGCAACTGCATGATTGTGAACATGTGTTAGTGACAGCGGTCATCATTGAAAAGGTTATGTACATTGACTTTAATTATTTTAACTATACTCCCATCTTTGTGATTAATAACAACCATGAACTTGATTATATATTTATGTTAATTGACTACTTATGTCTATGCTAGGATAAACTGAGTGATTGTCTAGCATTAATTGAACATTGTTGTGAAATGATGTAAATGTCAATGCTCTTTTGATTATATTCATATGTAGCATATTTGATTGTTGATTTAATAAATTTATTGACCTTTTTACATATATTGAAAACCATATGTTGGAGAGATAGTGGGTAATGGGGATTCACTAATAGATTAAAAGATGGATTTATCTTTTCCTTTGGTAATAAGTTTTTCACTATTGGAAATGTTGTATGATGGTAAATGTTTGTTTTAATGTTGTGGAAGAAAGAAAACCCTACAGCACCCACATATCCACCAAGTGAGAGAAACAAGTGACATCTTCTGGAGAGTTATTGTCACGGAAAAAGGGAGGAGGTATGAGGGGGTAATCAAATTTATTTTTCTCTCTAAATTGTCTCCCCTTGCCCCATGTGCGACCCAACGGGGACGTTCTCCAGTTCATCTGTGAACAGGGTGAGAGGTTAAATTAGGGGTACTGAAAGCAGTTCGTGTTCCAATTAATGTCAGGACGCTTGTTTATTTTGTTTAGGTACACTGCTAGCAAGTTTGCTAAGTTCATGTTTTTAACATTTTATAAAAATATATTTGATAAATTATTAGTGTTAGTTGTTTGATAACTATATTTACAATATATGGAAAATGTGTTTAGTTTTTACTAATGTTCCTTATTATAAATTTTATTAGGGAAAATGTGTTTAGTTTTTATTAGTATTTTTATTACAAACTTCATTAGACTATGTTTTAGGAAGTTTTGCACTTCAGCATAATGCACCTTCTTAGCGTCTGTAGCGTAGGAATACACATACGAATCTTGCTTGTGAGAACTGTTTATGTATAAAAGGATCGAGGAGAACTATTTCAAACCAGTGTGCGTCGTCTGGACTAGAGAGAGGTGTAATGGGCCTCTGAATAGTGCCTACACTGAGTCTGGATAATCTTTCCATCTTTGTCATGACCGGGGAGGAAAGAACTGAATATTCTCCATGTAGAGTATAGGTTTGGACGTGTGTTTTGTCGCACTCAATTCATCATGGCAACCTTTGTTATAAAGCTTGTCCTTAATACTCTGTGTGGGTTCGAACCTTGAACAATAGCTGTCCATCAGCGAAGATCTGAGGGGAACAGGATTGTGTCGAGATAAGAATATTATGCGCCACTCATGTTTTGGAACCGTTGCAGAAGACAGGTGTCCGTGAGTTATAGATCTTGGATTTTGGACCCGTCGCAGAAGACAGGTGTCTGTGAGCTGTAATTTGTACTGTCGTCAAGGACAGCCACCCGGGTTCTACAGCAGAGAACCGAGTGTCTCAGCGTTAGACAGCGTGGGACAAGTATCGCCGTGTTTTCGTCAGTAACTGTAACTTTTTGTGTTCGTCAGCGTGTCGGCAATTGTGACTATTTCGTTTTATTTGTGCTGTGTGTTTCTGTGTCGATAATCCAGTGTATTACAAAAACTAGTAAGTAGGAAAACTTTTCTTAGAGGTGCATTACTAGGTAGGACAGTTCGAGTATAAACATTATCAGCATTGAACTATAAATTTTTATAAACATTTAACTTTAACACATAATTAGTTATTGGATGAATATTTGTGGACATTACTATTAATAAGAACATTTATTTTAAAAGTTAGATAAATTTTTGCGGTCATTACCGCTAGTGTGTTTTGTATCGGGCTACGCCCAAAGTATTGTGCCACTTGGTATTGGCAGTAGTAGAGACGGTCATCACCGTTGATTACTTTATTTTATTGTTTATTTTTAGCTTATTCACCATCATCATAATTCTTTCATTTTTTTCATTGCTCATTTTCCCCATCCCATGAATGTCGGGTGTAGACGTTTCGGAATGAATGACTAACACCGTGTGAAAGTTACATCCGTTTTTTAAATTTAAATTTTTAATTTTTAAATTAAATTCTTTGTAAACTCTTTTTCAAGGGTTGGGCTTCCTTTCTTCGTTTTGAAAGTGTGCTGGTGAGGTTGTTTGTCTGTTCGTTCTGTGTGTCTCCCTCACACACACACACACACGCCGGCTTTTCACATTTTACCCCACACTCGGAATAAAGTTATCCTATCCCCCACAAGATTATTCATGGTGTCTGAGTGTGAGAGTTGAGAGTGGTTAACAACATCTGACCATTCGATGTGACCCCGGCAAATCGCAGCAACTGGGTCTGACCCCCCCTAGCCACCGTGGAGGAAAGAGGGGCCAGTAACAAACCAGTAAGCACAACAACAGTTATTAATAACATAAATTAAGATTCTCATCATTAGTAATTAGTTATGGATGATTAAATAATAATAATAATCATAACCAATAACTAGTATGGTGTTATGTCACAAAGGGTAAGTTTAGGAAATGAGTAAATAGGTAAAAAAGATAGGCAAAAAATTGAGTTAATTAATCACTAATAAATAAAAGTACTAGTTTATGGACAATAATAGAAAAAAGTACATGTTTATGAAGTTAGATCAATAATAGGTATAAGAACAAGTTTATAAAGTGAGTAAAGAACGATGAATGATAAAAGTACAAGTTGATGGAATGAAGATCAATAATAGACAAATAGATAATACAAAATTGAGAAACTGACCTCATACTAAATATTGCAACAGTATGAAGTTAGTGGAGATCAATATTGCAAAATTAAGAAAATCTCTTTGGATTACCTGCCCCCAAATGTAATGACTGGGGCATTGGGGGCCCCCAGAGTCTGCTTGAGGTAAGCTATTAACATTGCATAATCAGCTAGTGATTGCTCCACAGTCAGCAGACCAATGTAAGGGTCTTGGAAACTCTTCTGTCCGAATGGTAGTGACTTGCCATAGAATCTCTGGAAATAAATCATTTTAATGTCGGTTTAAGGAGTCAAGGAAATGAAGAAGACTATATAATAATATATTAATACTTTAATACTAATGCTAAATGACTACTGAACTAATGCTGAATGAACACTGAACTAATACTGTAAATAATGCTGAATGAATGCTGAACTAATGCTAATCTAATACTGTAAATAATGCTGATCTGTTGCTGAATGAATGCTGAACTAATGCTGATCCAATGCTGTAAATCAGTGGTCCCCAACCCC
Source organism: Sinotaia quadrata (assembly GCA_028829895.1). Taxonomy (NCBI): domain Eukaryota; kingdom Metazoa; phylum Mollusca; class Gastropoda; order Architaenioglossa; family Viviparidae; genus Sinotaia; species Sinotaia quadrata. The sequence goes on along the minus strand of CM054180.1, from coordinate 47,193,967 downwards.
CGGTCCGTGGACCAAATGGTACCGGGCCGCCCAATTTTATTTACTGTGGTGTATTTCTCTCGGGTTTGTGCAACTTTCCATGGACGAGATTGAGTCTGAGCATTCATTCTCCCAGTTGGTGCACGATCATCTGTCTTTGCTTTTAAAGAATTTGAGCGCTACTTCAACCACACCAACACACTTCGCTTCGGACCACTGACGAATGCACTCCATCCATCGGACTGCCAGGAGGAGAGTCATGTCAAAGCGCCACACCAGACAAGCCAGCACCAAGCCTCAGCCCTTTTCAGGGCTGGCAAAAATGTCACTATTGCCCACTCCACCAAGTGACATTTTATGCGATTCTGAGTCAGTCACAGAAGATGCGGACGGCCCTTTCTGTTTCACAAACGAGCGCATAGCCCAGCTGAGACAGATACAGCAAAAGAGGCTTGAAGAGGTGCAAACATTAAGAAGTACAAAGGAGAAGACTGGACAAAATACTGCTGTGAAATCAGCAAACCAACCGAAAATGGGAGCATACGAAAAATTACCCCCTTCACCTTCACACTAGAAACTAAAAACGTTGAACTAAAAAATGCGTTCACTAATTTGCTGTTGACCCTCTTCCACACAAAAACGGAAGATGAACTTACACTAGACAAGCCATCTTAACCGCAATTGGTCTCCACAAGATTTTAAACAAGCATCTGACAAGACAACCAGAAAAAAAAAACTACATCAACAGACTGAAACACAGACAGACATCATCTGGAAAATAATGCCGACAACAAAAACACGCTCTTCACAAACGGAAAAGGAGGAAACAACGCGAAAACTTACAAAGGAAGACGGCACAACTCAAATAGTCTTTGAAGGAAAAAGCCTCGTTTCCACCTAAACTCTACAAGCCACTACAAGAGAAAGTGGAATAAACACCAACATCATCTGGAAAATTCCACATACGGCCAAAGTGAATTCAACTCAAACAGCAAAACAAGAAATCAGACAGGCATTCTCGCAAACTCCAAAACCCACAACAGATAATAAGGAAACTCAGACTACAAGCTCTATCAGCAAAGAAAAAGAAATTAAAACAACTACCACTGAAAATAAGAAGAAACGCCAAAAAATCTCTAGCACACAAATGGTACATATCAAGATGCAAGAAAGAAAAATACAAACAGAAAAAGAAGTGAAGACAACTGACGCACAGACCGAAACAGAAGTCGACAACGCTCCAACTACACCACAAGAAACAACAACAATGACTAAACCAACTGCCACCAATCCACAGCCAGTCACCACCAGGGACTGCAACAAAGACAACCACAACAGACACACAAGGAAAAACTACAGAACGAAGCACCAAATCAAAAAGAAGGCACCCGCCACAACACATCAGACGACAACAACAGTATCATCTACTACAGCCACAACAACAACGGCAGTGCTGCGACAACAACAACAACGGTGGCAGCACAGGGAGCAACATCACATGCAGTGGGGATATTTGTGGATCTAATTCAACTAATGCTTGACCACCTATACTGGCCACCAACACCCACCTACATACAGCCCAATGGATACCGGGGACATCAACAACAACAGTGCTGCGACAACAACAACAACGGTGGCAGCACAGGGAGCAACATCACATGCAGTGGGGATATTTGTGGATCTAATTCAACTAATGCTTGACCACCTATACTGGCCACCAACACCCACCTACATACAGCCCAATGGATACCGGGGACATCAACAACAACAGTGCCAATGACAACAACAACACCACTGGTGAACATCCTGGGCACACATACACACTAAGTACAGATGATGTGGTATTAGCCTGGGCTCTGTAAACCCACTCACCCGCCAATACAACAACGGCCACCACAGCACTTAAATCCCTATTGCCATTTCCGACATCCTATCTGTGTGAAGCGGGGTTTTCTGCAGTGACAGCAACCAAAACAAAACAACGGAATAAACTGGACATAAGCAACACACTTCGGGTGTAATTGTCTCCTATTACCCCCAGATGGAACCGTCTCGTTGCAAAGAAACAAGCTCAGGGTTCTCATTGATTTAGCATTCTAGTGAGTTAAAATGTTAAATCACTTTATATTCATTTTTTGGTGTAAATGTATTTTAATTTGAAGGCACGTTTAAATACAATTAAATTAATTATTAAAAACAATCTAAACAATTAACGTCCCCCCCCCACATCATCGGGCCGCGGTATTTATCAAACGTTGACCAGTCCGCAGCGAGGAAAAGGTTGGGGACCACTGCTGTAAATAATAATAATCAGGACAAGTAAAAGAATAGTACTAGATGACAATGACTATTAATATCACTGAAGATTATCATCTCCAAATAGATAATTTCTTTTAATACTGGAATAGAACAAACATAATTCAATCACAGAAATTGTTCAACTTAATCAAATATTTGAATAAACTAAATTAAATCAGTTATAAGAATGGAAAGAAAGTTATACTTATTAGTGTGTGCATATTAATCTACTATTACAGCACAAAGCAATCTCATGCATGCGCTGGGTTAGGATTACCGATTAGCCCAGGTGAAAGAAAAAGAAATGGCAAGTACTAAGACAAAACACAAGTACTAAGACAAAACACTAAAGTATCAATTTATCAAAGTGACCAACTTTTGCTTCATGGTAAAGAATTAGCAATTTGGTGATATAAAATGTTGCCAGTTATACAAATTATCAAAACACTGTCAATTGTGTAAAGCTATCAAAACACCACCAACTGTCCATAGATATCAAAACACTGCCAACTGCCCATAGATGTCAAAACACTGTTAAATGCCATAGTGAATTATAAAATTTATATTATTATTCTGAAACAGAATGTAATCACACTCATTTAATCTCACAATAATGAAATACATATATAAATTAAATTAAATTTTTTTTAAAAAGTAAAAGTAAACGTATTATCACTTCTAAGAAAATCTGGATATGATGAGCTTGTTGGATTATGCATAACGATGAAAATTAAAGAAAATAACTTTATGTAATCATGCCATAAAAATAGGTGAAATTTTCAATCAAAATGAATTTGTATTACAAATAAATACTGGTTTCAGTAAATGTTACAGGTAAAATTTGAAATTTAAGGCTTTGTGTGAAGTTTGCTTTGAAAGCAAAATTAATTGTTTAGTAGGTGGCTGTAGTGTTAGACATGTTATACTCACATGTTCTGCAAAAACTATTAATGCTCCAAACTGTGGTGCTAATTCGTGTACAAATCCACTGGCATTCCAGAAATCTGTGATATCACCTTCATTACCCGTGTAAAAAAAGACAGGCCCATTTTTGGTATCCCACCATTTAGCTGCAAAAATAAACAAATATTTTTAAAATGCGTTTTCCTCCCTCTCTCTTTTTATTATTTTTTTATTTAAAGCAGATTTTATTTTAACAGATGGAACAAGCCCAATTAAAATTTTTAGAGAATGATTATTTATTTTTAAAGTTCGTCATGCTAGCTATTACTGTAATTAGAAAAGAATAATCAGAATTGTTATCTAGGCCTAATCGTACAAAGAACTATAAGAAATAATTTTCAATTATAACATAAAAAACAAGGTAAATTCATTTAAAAGCATAACAAATAAACAAAAAAAGCAAATACTTTGGTTTTATAGATACCGTTATATTTTACTGTATAATTTTTTGCCAGTCCATCATCACTTATGTTATTGCACGTATTAAAAAAATATATAGGCCCTATATTAGTATATATTATCTTTCTTTCAACCCCAAGAGTTGATCATCACTACAGCGTTCAATTCGGAGTCTTACATTGAATAAGGTATCTCTGAGGATATGTTGCATCACCGTATGTTTTAAAGTTGAAGTGGTCTATAGTTTGGTTGAAATATTTTTCCGTATAAGACGGAATGTCTGCTCGTGATAGCAGCACGCAACAACTTAGAGCGAGAATGAAATCGCGGTGCCTGTCCGACATTTTGCAGATTTATTGTCATGTGATGGCTACAATGTTTGTCACGTGATCCACACTGGACACTAATCATTGTATCCTGTTGTCACCTAGGTTAAAACTTTTGACACATCCACGAGTCATTATTTTTCTCATTTTAATAGTTTGCTTAAATATTTTTAAAAGATTGCTGCAATCACACTTCAAACAGTAGAATTGCCGGAACCACTGAGCTATGTAGAGCTCAGTAGTCAGAATATACACACAGTGTACCATAGATGGGCCAAGAAATAGCATTTATGACTAACTAGCCGCTTTATTTAACGATAAAAATGAATATATTTATTGATGGAATTTCTTACAAACGTGACACAATGTAGTAACAGTCTCATGTAAAACTATTACAACTTTTTAGTTGCAAACTTAGGATAATCTAAGTGACATTATATAAACATTAATTCTCACAAATGTTACTTTTTTCATGTTAATGTTTCTGAATTAGATTTCCAATCGATGTTTACGGTGGATTAATGGTGCAAAAAAAACAACAACAAAAAATCAATGACCAATTGTTGATGGTAAATACAAAAGTACTCAATTTTTCTTGCTAAAATGGAAAATAATGAATACATGAACCATCGTTACTAAATATTGTGTACACTTTTTCTTAAAAAGGAAATAAGAGAAATGTGGACATTATAAAAATTAAAATCTACAGAAATAAAGTGTAAACATGAACTCAGTTTTAATGCTAATTTTGTAATGCGATTCAGCCATACAAAGATATTCTGCTGAATATAATGTATTTCATGTGCACTTTCATTCACAATCTAAACTTGGAAACTCAAACAGGTGTCACAAATTTCAAAATAAGGAGATACGGTAAAGTTTAATAGTTAAATATGGTCTGATTTTGAGCATTAACTGAATGCATCAAGCAAATTAATTTAATTGTTTATTCAACTAAAAATTTTAAATAATTGAATACGACCATAAGCTTATTAATTATTATTCAAAGTGGCATTGAACATTGAGTCAAAATGTTATTTATTAATGGGCACTATATAGGTCACTGATGTCAAAGTGTTATTTATTAATGGGCACAATATAGGTCACTGCTGTCAAAATGTTATTTATTAAAGGGCACTATATAGGTCACTGCTGTCAAAATGTTATTTATTTTTGGGCACTGTGACATATGGTTATGTGGAATGTGAATAGAGGGAAAGACAAGGATAGTTGAACCTTACTTTAATTATTTCTTTTTCATTACTGGCGTCAATCTGTCCTCTCAGTCCAAACACATACTACCTTCTGATTGATACGTATAAAGATGAAGGACATAAATTTATGTTCACAACCCCTAATCTATGCTAGGAACATATTCATTCATTTATTTAATCTCACTTTAACTCTCAATTTCCCTCTGGGCAACAGTTACAATGTAGACTGATGATTAACAATACAAAGTGAATTGTTACTAGGAAAAATTTAAAAGGAAAAGTGTATAGACAAATGTCTTGAGAAAAGTTCAATTAACAATAAAATATAAACTGTCATATTACAATAATTGTCAAACTCATCATCGTATAAATAATCTTTATGCATGGTGTTTACACCAAGATTTTCAATTGAGTTTTGATACGGCAGATGGTTGATGTAAGGCATCATCTGATCTCTGAAGCAGGGGAGATAAAAATTTACACCTCTCTTGACAGGCAGCAGGACATAAGGTGGTGTTGTGTCCATGTAGAATCTTGGGTAAAATGGGTCATCTTGAAGTGAAATAAAGAATATTAGTTTCTTTAGTTTCAAATAGACAGATAATATATAGCTGTGAAATAAAGAATATTAATTTCTATATTTTCAAATAAGAGAGATAATATATGCAGTGAAATAAAGAATATTTGTTTTAAAAGTGTAAAATAGGAGACAGAAAACAAGAGTGATCTTTCTCCAGTTATAAGATCTAGTTCATCCACAAGTCTGGTACAAAATGGACTCTTTTTCTACAATTTTGTGCAGATGTAAAAATGAAGGCAGTAAAATGGAAGAAGCCATATATGGATCTCCAGCATTCTGTCTGAAAATTTCTCAATACTGCAATTTATCTACTTGACCCTCAGATAGTTCTTCTCGTCCTAATTTGCTGCCCATCTTGATCTTTCCTCTTGTCTTAATATACATGTATTAACTTTATTGCTGGTATTCTCTTAACTGAAGGGACTCTGCCTTACTATATCAACCTTATTGCTGGTATTAACTGTCCTATTATATCAACTTTATTGTTGGTATGCTCTTAACTGAAATGACACTGTCCTACCTTATCAACTTTATTGTTATTCTCTTAACTGAAGGGACTCTGTCTTACAATATTAACCTTATTGCTGGTAATAACTTAACTGAAGGGTTTCTGTCCTATTATATCAACTTTATTGTTGTTATTCTCTTAAATGAAGGGACTCTGTCTTACTATATCAACTTTTGTGCACTCCTGTTCTAGAGTCTTAATAGCTACTAATACATCACTCATGAAATTAGATACAGATTTGCCTTTCATGGGTTTGATGAGCAATCTTATCACCTTGGTGAAAACAGATGGCACTGTGAGGATTCCAATGGCATTACCTGTCATTGATATTGGCCATCAGGTGTGCTAAATGCTAACTTCATAACTTCGACTTATCTGCCTAAGAGACTGGAATTTGCCAAAAACCTTGTACAAGATTGAGTTTTGAAAAATATTTAACTACACTGTCTAGCAAACAGATGCTCTGGCTCAGCATTGGTTCAGCTAAAAAAAATGACTGACTTATTTAGTTGTCTGTAGTTCTCAGTGCATGCCGTACTTCTTTTTTTACAAGGACTATAGGCTAACTATATGGGGATTCTGCCTTCTCAGTCATACTTAAGACTAGCATAGATTCCATTTCTGCTTAACAGCATCCCATTCAGCATAAAGTAAAACATAAGATTTCATGCAGATCAGATTATGATCCCATTGTGCAACCATAAATTTGCTGGAAGATATAGATACATATGATTCTGAGAGTATGGTATTCTCTCAACATTTCTCTAGAGAATCGTTTGTCAATTGTGCTGCTCTGAGCAGGGCTTCTCTCTCTCAGTGCATCACCTTCCACTCTTTACTAATCGCTTCTGGTTTGCCATGCATATTTTCACATGCCACTTCCTGCACAGCTGCCTGCCTATGCATGAGCACACAAAATATTATCAAGAGAATCAGGAGTGTGAGAACATATTTGCAACCCACGATCACACTCTCTTCACAATTTTTGAGACATAACAGCCTGAATGTGTCCACATACATACTATGTCTACCATCATAATGAGTACTTTATATTTTACAATTTACACCTTTGGATAGAGTGATTGTTTGAAACTCCCCAGTGTAATAATTTTTCACTGTGCTAGAGTGTACTACCAATCCTAGTCTGCAACCAGTGTCACAGAGGACTGGAACACAATGTCCATTAATATTCGGGTCAAAATGGGGCACACCACTAGGTTCTATCATATTAATGTTACATGAGCAGTGATGTCTGGTATGGCCTGCTTGAACACAGTCAAAACACACTACTGGTTCATTATTAACACCTTTGTCTGGATGACTATTCTAATGTTTTCCATGGAGGAGGTGTGAGACAGCATCCCATGTTAGGTTTATTATCTGGCTTGTCACTGCCATTTAGGTCTCATTTGTTCATTAACTGGTCTCTGTGGTTGAAAGTTGTGCCTAGATGTCAGATTAACTGTTTCCAAAATATTTAAGTTTGAAATGTCCAAAGAAACATTTGGTTGGTCAAGCAGTACATTCCTTCAGATGCTGGAATAACTTTCATAACACTCGGATGTGTTCTTCCAGGGTCTGGGTAGGCACAAAATGTCACCCATGAAGTTAGAGACAGATTCCTCTCTCAGGGGTTCGGTGAGCAATCTCATCATCTTAGTTAAAACAGCTGGCACTATGAGGTTGCTGAAAGGCATTACCCGCCAGTGATATTGGCTATCAGGTATAGTGAAAGCCAAAAACCTGTTGTCAAATCTAATTTAGAAAAATAGTTTGCTCCATTGAGCCGAGCAAAAGGTGCTCTTGTTCAGGCATCGGTTCAGCTGAAAAAAATCAACTTGTTCCGATGTCTGTACTCCACACAAAAATCTGTGCATGCCATCCTTTTTAACTTGGACAATAGGAGAGCGTTACGGGGACTCTGTCTTCTCAATCACATCTAAGGCTAACATAGAGTCGATTTCCTGTTTCACAGCATCCCTTTTAGCGTAAGGTAAAGCATACGTTTTCACGCGGATCGGATTATGATCCTGTAGTGCGACCATAAATTCACACAGACTAATTTTTCAGGGTTATTTTTGTGAACTGCTGTAAAGTAACTGCGAGTGAAAAAAATATTTTTGTGAACTACTGTAAAGTACTGCAATTTGAATTAAATCATTATTTTTGTGAACTGTAAAGTTTTGTAAAGTTACTGTGCAATTAGAGTGAAAACATTATTTTTGTGAACTACTGTAAAGTTACTGTGCAATTAGAGTGAAAACATTATTTTTGTGAACTACTGTAAAGTAAGTGTGCAGTTAGACTGTTAGAGTGAAAACGTTATTTTGTGAACTACTGTAAAGTTACTGTGCAATTAGAGTGAAAACATTATTTTTGTGAACAGCTGTAAAGTAACTGCGAGTGAAAACATTATTTTTGTAAACTACTGTAAAGTAAGTGTGCAGTTAGAGTTAAAACGTTAATTTGTGAACTACTGTAAAGTTACTGTGCAATTAGAGTGGAAACATTATTTTTGTGAACTACTGTAAAGTAACTGTGCAATTTGAATTAAGTCATTATTTTTGTGAACTACTGTAAAGTAAGTGTGCATTTAGAGTGAAAACGCTATTTTGTGAACTACTGTAAAGTAAGTGTGCAGTTAGAGTGAACACGTTATTTTTGTGAACTACTGTAAAGTTACTGTGCAATTAGAGTGAAAATATTAGTTTATGAACTACTGTATAGTGTCAATTTCTTCCGAGACGGCCATTAATGTAGCCTGGTCGAATTATACAGGGTGGCCCAAAAGTAGGTTTACAGTTATCATGTAGACTATTTATTTGAAAATTCGTTATACCTGTTAACATAAACATAAACAATTTAATCTCTCAGATGCTCAAAATGTCCTCCTTCAACATTGAGGAATGTTTTATATTGGTATTACTAAGCAAGTAACTTCAACCATATAAAAGGTAGTTTAATAACTGTAAACCTACTTTTGGGCCACCCTGTATAAATATTAAAATATCAAAATTCAAAACTGTAAGACGTACTGTTATAAGAGAGAAAAGGTGCTTGCACGTAACATTTTAACATTTAAGTTCCAAGGAAAGGCAGACCGGATGATTTCAGTTGACGCCCAGTGTAGGGCGAACGGATAATTAAAATAAATTTTCTAAACTTGTAGATTTGAACCTGACCTCCAGTAGTGAGAAACTATCAGTGTAAAAGTCGCAAGTCCTAACCACGGTTGAGATTAACAGAGCGTGTTTCCGCAAGAATGAGTAAGCGTGTGGAAAATACCTTGACTCACGGGTTAAAGTGTCGTAGGAGTCACGTGACAAAGATGATGATAAAGACCGACGAACGAATTTGAATCACTTCTTCGAGAGACGTCCCACGCCCCGGCTGGAATAGTCCGATTTACCAAAAATCGTAAAAATTTGTGTATGCGTGTGTGAGTCATCCAGCCATATAATAATGACACCCACTGATTCACCCACAATTTGATACCATTACAACAAACATATAATATTGACACCCACTCATTCCAGCACAAATTGACACCCACTATACCTGACATTTAATTCTGACACACACTGATTCAACACAATTTGACGCACACTACACCAGACTTATAATACTGACACACACTGATTCAATATAATTTGATACCCACTACACCAGATTTACAATACTGATACATACTGATTCAACACAATTTGATACCCACTACACCGGACTTATAATACTGATTCAACACAATTTGACACCCACTACACCGGACACATTCAGGAATCTTTTTATGTTTAAAAGATTTATTCTTTCAAGTTATTAAATCTTTCAATTTTTCAACTTAATATTTCTTTAAGACAAACTGAAATGGGTTGAGAATTTGCGGTAATATTTTAATAATTACAGGTATGTGTAGTGTTCTAATATCTTTTATAGTATTATCAGTTTTTCATTTCTGAATCGGTTAAGAGAGAAAAAAGAAAGAATAAGAGAGGGGGTGGGTGGGAGCTAGAGCGAACGTCTGAAATAATATAACTACAGTGTTTTAATATCGCATTTTATTCTTGTCTTCGTTGAAAGAAATATGGTCTTCTAAAACATAAATAACACTGAAAATTTAGTTTAAATTTAATATAAATAATAACAAAACTTATGAATAATAATAAAATTATAAATCACAATCACATTGATAGCAATGACGATGATAATCATAAAATTAGAAATAAATTCGATAATAATGATGACGATAATCATAAAATTAGTAATCACTTTGATAATAATGACGATGATAAACATAAAATTCTAACTACTTGACGTCGTCCATTTCTAATCCCATCCGTACTTTCAGAAAAGTAAATTTAGAAAGGCTGTAAAAAAATAATTGTGCATTTAAAAATTGATAAATGTACTGTATAGAATAAGATGTGACAAACAAATGTAATTTGATTTACTTTTAAGACCTGTGACATTTTATAAACGCTTATCATGAAAATTTCATTTAATAATAAAATTGTTAGTACTATTGCTATTTTTCTTGCTCAATTGCTCGATTATGTGGCAATAATAATCAATATTTTTACATTTCTAGAATTTAAAAATAGTTAATAGTGTGGAAAGCCGCAAATCTTTTCTTTTGTTCAGGAGATTTAATTAAATACATTTATAAACAGAAGGAAAGACACAAAATATTTACTTTATTTGCATTTTTAATATTACGATTAGTAAATCTGAATTAGACAGGCAGTAGGACATTTTTTTTTTAACCGCGAAGTTCAAGCTAATACCGATACAGTCAAATGTTGAAAGACAAAAGACAACTCGAGTGTCTTTGTCTTGAATTTGTGATTTTGAAAACTGATAGAAGTAAAAAGGAAACTCTCTTCTTCTGAGAAAAATGTTATCAACACAAATTATCCTAAACGAAATATCCCCAGTATATTTCGATTACAAAAATTACCTGAAATATAACTAAGTAACTGCATTAAACTCGGTGACTTTAACAATTACAGAATATTATGATAAGAAAATTGTATTTGTCTTCATGGAGATAATATTCTTTGCAAAAATTAATTTCTTTCATTTTTGTAAGTGGTTTGAATTGTAAATTAGGAAATAAGTTTTTGGTATTAGCTCCGTGATGTAAATACTAAAACAATTTTCAGTATATAATGCATGTGATAGGAACATCAGCAGTCTTTAGAAACCGTTTTCCCCATTGTACAGTTGCTTGTATTTCTTGACTGGAATAATTCAGTTTGACTCCTTGGAAACAACTAAGTGATGTAGAGACTCAAGGGACCACATAACGTCTAATGGACGTAATGTGATCGTAGTATAAAGCACACTGAAAACTTATCAACCTTATGCATCACTTTGTTCACAACTGAATTTTACCGGTAAGAGAATGACAACAACATTCAATTTTATTCAATACTGTGAGAAATGTATAACCTGGTGATCTTTACTTTGTGACAGATTTATTTTATCATCTAAAACTTACAGCAATTTAGGAGATCGATCTTTACTTTTGTGACAGATTTATTTTATCATCTAAAACTTACAGCAATATAGGAGATCGTTCTTTACTTTTGTGACAGATTTATTTTATTATCTAAAACTTACAGCAATATAGGAGGTCGATCTTTACTTTTGTGACAGATTTATTTTATCATCTAAAACTTACAGCAATATAGGAGGTCGATCTTTACTTTTGTGACAGATTTATTTTATCATCTAAAACTTACAGCAATATAGGAGGTCGATCTTTACTTTTGTGACAGATTTATTTTATCATCTAAAACTTACAGCAATATAGGAGGTCGATCTTTACTTTTGTGACAGATTTATTTTATCATCTAAAACTTACAGCAATATAGGAGGTCGATCTTTACTTTTGTGACAGATTTATTTTATCATCTAAAACTTACAGCAATATAGGAGGTCGATCTTTACTTTTGTGACAGATTTATTTTATCATCTAAAACTTACAGCAATATAGGAGGTCGATCTTTACTTTTGTGACAGATTTATTTTATCATCTAAAACTTACAGCAATATAGGAGGTCGATCTTTACTTTTGTGACAGATTTATTTTATCATCTAAAACTTACAGCAATATAGGAGGTCGATCTTTACTTTTGTGACAGATTTATTTTATCATCTAAAACTTACAGCAATATAGGAGATCGATCTTTACTTTTGTGACAGATTTATTTTATTATCTAAAACTTACAGCAATATAGGAGGTCGATCTTTACTTTTGTGACAGATTTATTTTATTATCTAAAACTTACAGCAATATAGGAGGTCGATCTTTACTTTTGTGACAGATTTATTTTATCATCTAAAACTTACAGCAATATAGGAGGTCGATCTTTACTTTTGTGACAGATTTATTTTATTATCTAAAACTTACAGCAATATAGGAGGTCGATCTTTACTTTTGTGACAGATTTATTTTATCATCTAAAACTTACAGCAATATAGGAGGTTTCGAAATCAACACAATCTCCGATTCCGTGACTCTTTGAAAAATCGTTCAGAAAAAGTAAAATTCATGATATAACAATTACAAATAAATCTTCAAATTAATTAACGCAATTCCTGCAAAACAATGTTTCATTATTGAGAAATCTATAAATATTAGTCGTCACCCGTGTGTTTCTGATAACCATACCATCACTGATATAAAAATAATAGATTTTATTGTATTTGTGTAAGGTTGTGAACATAAGTCGGTAGAGAGAGTTGAGTACAGCTCAATGCACAACATTGTGTGTAAGGTTGTGAACATATTAAGTCGGTAGAGAGAGTTGACTACAGCTCAATGCACAACATTGTGTGTAAGGTTGTGAACATATTAAGTCGGTAGAGAGAGTTGACTACAGCTCAATGCACAACATTGTGTGTAAGGTTGTGAACATATTAAGTCGGTAGAGAGAGTTGACTACAGCTCAATGCACAACATTGTGTGTAAGGTTGTGTGACACCAACGCCACACTTTAATCACCCATAACTAATTACAAGTGATGAGAAACTTAATTTATGTTATTAATAATTCTTCAGAAGACACAACTCATCTCTCTCACTTGGCGGATATGTGGGCGCTGTAAACGTTTTCTCTCTTCCACAACATTAAAGACAAAACATTAACCCTAACACAACCTTTTACTAAAGGAGAAGATAAATCCGTATTTTAATCTATATTTAGCGAGCACTCATCAACCCACTTTCTTCTCCAACATAAGGTTATCAATATGTGCAAGAAGGTCAATACATTTAACAATCAATTTATTAAATCAACAATCAAATATACAATTGCCTTGTTAAAATGAAAAGAGCGGTTGACATTTATATCACTTTACAACAATGTTCAATTAACGCTGGACAATCATTCAGTTTATCCTAGCATAGACATTATCAGTCATTTAACATGATATATAATCAAGTTAATGGATATCATCACGGACATGGGAGTAGAGTTTCAGAGAAATAATTAAAGTCAATGCACATAACATTTTAAAAGATGGCTTCTGTCACCAGCACGTGTTTCACAAGTCACTGCCTCTCATATTTACGGGAAGTCCATATGTCCCTTATAGAGGCACTTACACAACTGTTCCAGAATCTTCGATGCACTGTGCAAGTACGCTGTAGAGAATCGTCCTGAATTTCAACTGCGCTATCGAGCACTCAAGAGGAATGTTCTAGAATTTCTGTGTGTGTTTACTCAACACACTATGAGGAACATTCAAAATAATCTTCGTGAATTCTAACCACCAAACTGAAAGCCACTATTTCTGCCATATTGGTACTCGAATGAAATTCACAGAAATCAATTTATAGCAACACGTTTTACTGCTAAGTTGACGACAACGCCGGGTTCATACACCAACGCAATCTAGTAGAACACTGTAGTCACTGTAGCACGACATGACAAAGTAAAACAAAAATACCTGCTCTGCTCATAAGCTAACGATAGCCTTTATAACTGGACTCGTGTTATATTCAAATTCAAAGAGATTAGAATAGAGTACTTCTTCAACAAAGAAAATTTTGGTCATCCCCTTTAGATGAATTTCTTATGAACAAGTGTGAGACTATTAGTGAGAAAACTACTCACTCATTTCGAACTGGTTTGGATTGCATCAGCCAGTTCTAGCCTATCCTAAACCTGCGTTGTTTACTTCCGACTTTGACACTTAACAAAAATATAAACATAAGTTGTGCCCAAGATCGGGTTACTTTGACATTTAACAATTATGTTTAGAAATAGGGATAGGCAAATTTACTCCACCACAGATTACAATCATGTTAAAGGGTTCACTCAACGCACAACACTCAATGTTATGTTACAACCATGCTAAAGGGTCCACTCAACGTTATGGTGTATTCTTGTTCAGTCAGTAGATAGTGCACAATGCTGTCACTCAACGTTAGGGTGTATTCGTGTTCAGTCAGTAGATAGTGCACAATGCTGTCACTCAACGTTAGGGTGTATTCCTATTCAGTCAGTAGATAGTGCACAATGCTGTCACTCAACGTTAGGGTGTATTCGTGTTCAGTCAGTAGATAGTGCACAATGCTGTCACTCAACGTTAGGGTGTATTCGTGTTCAGTCAGTAGATAGTGCACAATGCTGTCACTCAACGTTAGGGTGTATTCGTGTTCAGTAACTAGATAGTACACAATGGTGTCTGTAGAAGCCATGCATTCATATTCATGATTTTTGTGGATAGATCTAACCAATCTGAAGTCCTCTCTTCTCAAGTTTTAACATAAATCACTTCAGGTTGTGAAAGGCACTCTACTCACAAATTATGTAGAAAGTAAATGGTTCACATTCCTAGGACTTAGGTGTGAAGGTAATGCAACTTAGTCCTTAACTAATAAATTAGGTGTAATATGGATGTTTCAAACTCCTATAAATAATAAAATTAGCTGTAACATGAATGTTTCGCACACTTATAAATAGTGTCTTAGGTTCACACTCCTATAAAGAATAAATTAGGTGTAATATGAATGTTTCACACTCCTACTAATAATACATTTAACATTTAAACATTATATATATGTGTGAGAGGACTGACAATTTAGGTGTAAATCGAATAGTTCATACTCAAAGAACTTAGGTCTAAACTGAATGTTTCACACGTCTAATACTTTGCTGCAAAATCTGTCTGAAATTCTTAGAATTTAGGTGTTAAAATAATGTTTTGAATGCCTCGATTTTAAGCGTTAAATAAATATTTCAAACTCCTAGATTTTAGGTGTTAAATAAATATTTCAAACTAAATGAATGTTGCCTGATGAGTTACACAAAACTGAAACGGAACTGTACTCATCACGTTAACTTGAACCATAATTGGTTTTAAACTGAAAATAAACTGTATTAACCCATTAACTTTGTTTTAAATTGAAAATAAATTGTACTAACCCATTAACTGTAACCACAATTACTTGTTTAAAATGAAAATAAACTGTACCCACCATTTAACCCATTAACTTTAACCACAATTACTTGTTTAAAATGAAAATAAACTGTACCAACCATTTAACCCATTAACTTTAACCACAATTACTTGTTTTAAACTGAAAGTAAACTGCACTAACAAATTAACGTTAATCATAATTACTTGTTTTAAATTGAAAATAAATTGTACTAACCATTAGCTTTAACCCATAATTACTTGTTTTAAACTGACATTGTACAAACCACCTTAATTTTCTTACTTGCCCCAATTAATGACTTTATCGTTAAGCACTGTACGAACTCCTTAACTTTCTTATTGCTTAAATTAATGACTTTATGACTTTAGTCTTAAGCACTGTACGAATGCCTTAACTTTCTTACTTGCTTAAATTAACAACTTTATTATTAAGAACTATTACAGGAAAAATGGATTAACAAATATTGGTTATTCTAAAGCGTTTTTGTTTCAGGCTTGGTTGTTGCAATTCTCATAAAATCAAAACTTAACAAATGCATAATTTCATTTTTTATGATAGACATTCGATGTCTCCATGGACCGTTTTTGTTTAAATTCAAAGCAATGCATTTATTTACTTTAATTATTCCACTCTTAACTGGCTGTGTTGTGGTGAAGAGTCAATGGTTGGAGAGAGTTATCATGGGTGGTGTGAAAGAAACAACAACGAACATAAGTGACGCAATCACATGGTGCTCTACTAACGATGCTAGTGAATCAGGAAAGACAAAAATAACTGGGGTGGAAGGTTTCGTCTTCACCTCAAAAAGTATGATACAGAATATAAATAGCACCAGTCTACAGTCTATTGTCTCACCAGTTGTTCACCCAAGTGTACAGTCTACCGACTCACCAGTTATTCGTACCAGTCTACAGGTTGCTGACTCACCATTTGTTCATACCAATCTAAAATCTACCAACTCACCAGTTCATACCAGTCTACAGTCCACTGACTCAGCAGTAGTTCACACCAGTCTACAGACTGCGGTCTGGCCAGTTGTTCATACCAGTCTAAAGTCTACCGATTCCTCAGTTCATACCGGTCTACAGTCTACTGACTCACCTGTTTTTTATACCAGTCTACAGATTAATGACTCATCAGTTGTTCATGTTTTAACAGACGACATCATGAACTGCTTCAACACAAACCAAGATCTATTTCTCTTTGCTGAACAAGGGACAGTATCATTGAACGCGTCCAATGCTGGTCACACACCACTGTTGCCAAGTGTCTGCTTCATACACGTCACAGTTCCAGTTGGGAAAATTATTCTGATAGATTCTGACGACAATAAAAGTCAGTATTTCTCAGGCATCTTTACTATCAGTGATGGAGATGACAAGACAGCGAAATGGTTGGTGAGAATTAATTATGAAGAATTTGAACTAAAAGAACCGTTAATGATAAAAAGTGTTTATTCTACAAGCAATTCAGTTCTTTTTCATTTATTTGTTATTGCAATTGAAGAACATCTGGACATCCGTTTAAGATTCCAGGCTGTGGATGGTAGGCCCCGACAACCCCTGGAGTTAAAGTTCACGAATGACAAACAGGGTTACGTGCAATCCCCGGGCTTTGGAAGCAGGTGGCCTTACCCGCCATATCTTGACGAATGGGTTGAGATTCAATTACTGCCACGTGAAGCAATAATGATAAGCGTGGATTATCTCTCGCTGTCGAGATCTACCCAAGATCTCATTTCTGTGTATGGGGAATATAATTCAGAAAATCGTTTAATTTGGAACATCTTCAATGAGAGACCAGAAAGTATAGTAATAACCAACATCTATAAATTGCGATTCCATTTTAAAACAGATTATTTTAGACGAGAAAGCAAGGGCTTTAGAATCTTGTTCTCCATTCATGATGAAAACATGGTTCCAGAAAAATTGCCTAGCGGTCTGTGGAACTGCTCTGTGCCATATTTTTCAAGCTTTCAGTTGCATTTGCCGTGTAACCTTGAGAAAGAATGTGAGAATGGTGAAGATGAAAAAAGATGCCCCTATACCAGTGACTTGTGTGACGGGATGATTGCCTACGATAAGACCTGTTACTCGTACAATCTCGTAGAAAACAGTATGTCGTGGTTGGGCGCAAAAGAATTTTGTGAAAACCACGGGGGACAACTCGCAAATCTGGTTACTATTTCTAAATGGCACACCGTACACTATGCCCTAAGCTATGGACTGACACAGTCTTACGTTTACACGGGTTTAATTCTGGGCAGTTTTCCCTTTGAATATTATCGTGGTTACTTTCAGTGGTCAAATGGGCATATAGCCTATTATGTTCAGCTAAAAGAACGGTTTGCCGGCCAGACCACCAAACCAATAGCAATTGCCTGCACTGCCTTATTTATACATTTAGAAATGAATAACCCATATTTTAATCTGGTTGGTTGTGTGGATATGCCGCTAGGTAACGTTATTTTATGCGAGCATGACGTCATAACAGGTCAAGTAGAAAATGAAAAAAGCAGTACTGTTCCAATTAAAATAAAGTCCACCTTCCTGTGGTCTAACAGAGTCACATATGTGGAGTGCCCTAAAGGACATGTGACACACGACTTTTTGTCTTGTGACATGCAGAGTGTATGTTTCTTGGACATGTACACACAGACATGCGAGTCTCCTATAGCTCATGTGTCGCCCTTTGTTTGCGACAACCAAGTTGAGATGATACCATACCAGCTGGTCTGTGATTTCAGGAAGGACTGTTCGGATGGATCTGACGAGGAATTTTGCATTTTCAAGGAATGCGGAGAGTCTGAAAAACGTTGCACCAATGGCCAGTGTGTTTTATTACACTTATTTTGTAACAAAGTCCATAACTGTATTGATGGTTCTGATGAACTGAGCTGTTTAATGGATAGTTTTCAACTTTTTTATGGAGAATGGCTGTCAATATCACCACCTTTAATTATGCTTCACGATGACAAAGGGACACTAATCCCAAAGTATTTGATAAACCCAGACGCTTGCCCAGAAACACACTTTATGTGTTTGAGTGAAGTTATCTGTCTACCTGTCTACGTTCGTTGTAACGGAATCTCTGATTGTCCGGGGCAAGAGGACGAGGCAAAGTGTGACACTTACACCTGTCCTGGATATTACCGTTGTCGCGCTTCAACAATATGCCTGCATGCCAGTCATGTGTGTGATGACGTGTTCCAGTGCCCACAAAGGGATGACGAACTACTGTGCCAAATGACGTGTCCACAAAATTGCACGTGCATTGGAACGGCCTATAGTTGCACTGGTCACTTTCAGGTTATCGACTACCCACAGCTTCGTTACTTAGATGTCACCCGTACCCAGGATGGAATGACATATTGTAACTTTCTAAATATAACCAATAACCCACTGCTGATCTATCTGGGTTTGAAAAAGTGCGGTTTAACAATGACGACTCTGAATACTATTTTTCTACCGGCTCCATTATATAATCTTAAAATTTTAGATTTGTCTGACAACAATTTGATATTTTTCTCAAACGTTTTCAACATACTTTCATCAGCAAAAAATCTAAGAGTTCTCAAGTTGTCGGGCAACCCCTTGGTGTTAGACATGACAGTTTCAAGTCTTACGAGACGCACATCTCCGTCACTTTATGTCCTTGACCTTTCCAGAGTGACGATACCGGAAATCAATGATTCGGTTGTGAATGTGATGTCAGAGCTACGTGAACTTAACCTTTCTCACACAGGACTGTCGGTCATAAAGCCAGCCTTCCTGAATACGCTGACCAAACTGGAAGTGATTGATTTACGAGGCGACCCGTTAAGCAGTGTTCCCCTAGAGGAACTGAGATTAATGAGATCCTTAAGGTTACTTTGGTCTGATGACTTTAAGTTCTGTTGTTCTAACGTCATTCCTAACAGTCTGAATTCAGAAAACTGCTTTGCTCCTTTCAGTGAAGTTTCTTCTTGTGAACATTTGTTGAAATCTACTTTGCATCGTGTTGTGTTGTGGGTGTTGACAACCCTCTCATTGTTAGGAAATGGGGTAAATGTTGTTTTACAGGTCTTCATTGAAAAGGATTATCAATCCGCTCACTCCATTTTAATTTTTACTCTCTTCCTGTCGTATTTCTTGAATGGTTTTGTCTTGGCCATTATCGGTGTTGCAGATTTGATTTTTCAAGGTCATTACGTCATGAACGACAATCAGTGGATGCAAAGCACCATATGCAAAATGTCTGGATTTCTCTCCCTTTTTGCCAGTGAACTCTCCGCTTTTTGTATAGTTTTCATAATTATTTTTCGTATTACTGAACTGCTAATTTCTCCCTCACGTATACAACTATTGATCTATAGGAAATTGTCTTTAATATTGTCATGCTCAGTGACATGTCTTTTGGCGTTTGGATTTTCTCTCATGACGCTCATGCCGACGTCACACCGGAAGTTTGAAGGTCAGACAGGAATCTGTATTCCCATTCCTTTCATTATGGACAAAAAAGATGACTTTAGTTATACCATGATCATTATTGTCTGTCTCAATTTAATTTTATTTCTTTTAGTTGCAATTGGTCAAGTGGCCATTTATAAACTCAGCAATGACACCAGATTAACAATAACAAAATGTCACGCTTCTTATCAGGTGACCAACATGGTGATGCTGAGTGTGGGGAGTTATATTATGACAAGCTGTCTGTTCTACTTAATGTGCACTAGCGCCCTGAGCTCTAATGACGTCACACTAGGTATGACCTTATTTCTAATTCCGCTTAATGCGGCAGTAAACCCGTTTTTATTCCGTTTAAACAAATATCGACAAAATCAGAGACAAGCTCAAGAAAAGCGACTTTTAATCCTGCTGGAACGTCAATTAAATGGACCCGCCATAACACGTGCTTAAAACGAAAAGGCATGTATAAAGGAAGTGAGCAACCAGATATTAAATGGCTTAAAAATGGCCTTCCATGTTTGAGTTCTTTTAGAAATCATGCCAGTTAAAGCGGAAATCAGAAATATGAAGCTGAAAGAAAAGAAAAACACCAGTTTTGCTCTGAAATAAAGCTGCTATGACTGAAATGAAACTTTTCTCTCTATGAATTTGTAACATATCACCCGTGTAACATATCCGTGTTAAATAGCAAGGTGAGGGATAAAGTGATGGTACAAAAAATGGCGACATTTTTATATGATACTCACACACGTTTCCACAAATAAAATTCTCACGCACAGAGCCAATGATATGTATTTCAATCACAACTTTTGAGGTAGTTGCCTGAAAATTGACACACTAGTAACATGAAATTACAATAATCGTGTAATTTAAAACATGACAGATTGTTGTATCAACACCCTATATTAGACTGCTCTTCAAAGACCAGATTTGACCAATTTACAGTTTGTCTTATCAATCATATTAATAAAGTACATTAATATTTTCTTCGAATACCAGTTTCTAACGGTTTACAGTTTATCTTATCAATCATGTTAATGTTACATTTACATTATTTTCCAAGCCAATTTTTACCAGTTTGCAGTTTGTAATATCAATACACTACACAAACGTGCCCTTTCGTTTTTCACTAGGCCAACGTTTACCAGTTTGCACCAGTGAATATGTATGTTGGGTTTGGAGGCAGTGCGACGCAGAACAGGAAAAGGCGAAGCCATTAAAATTTTTCCGACTTTAAACCTGATTGTTTCATTTCGTTTCATTTTTTAACTCAACCTTGGCAACCTATACTACTGTGATTTTTAAGTACGGCAATATTGTCAGCAGGTAAAAACGTATAAAGAAATGAGATAATTATGTGACTTTTCAGTACGGCAATAATTATAGTCAGCCGATATAAACTTATAAACAAGAAGTTATATAATTGAGTGACTTTTAAGAGCGGCACTATTCTATGTATACTGATGTGACTAAGTAAATTTGCCTATCCCTATTTCTACACGTAATTGTTATATAAATTGTTAAGTTGTCGAAGTGACCCAAACTAGGGCACTCCTTATGATGGTGTTTTTATAAGTGTTAGAGTTGGAGTAAACAGCTCGAGTGGAGAATACGCTAAAAATTGCTGATGGAATGCAAAACAGTTCCAACTGGACGAGTAGTTTTGTTATTCAATTCAATTTGTTATTCAATTAAGATTAACGAGAAAGAGACCAGCCAATGGGCTGAGATCAATAGTTTACCTGCTGTAGAGAATTGTATTGTCTAATAACTTGAATTTGGTGTGGCAAGAAGTTCGGTCATGAAAGGCAGCCGTTAGCTTAATGGCGAGTTAAGTGACTGATTGAGAGAGAATGGACTTAAATTATATTTCGTGCATTTTTGCTATTGATATGTTATACTTGCATTTTAGTAGAGATGTATTATATGAGTAAACTATTATTTCTACAAATTGTGAACTATGATGTTTTTATGCAGTATGCCAAACACTTGACGTTATTTTAGTGAAACTGTTCATAAACTATTATGCTGTATGCGTGTGTCGGGCTAATAAATACTGTTGCAGGGAACTGTAAGCTGAGACTTGAATATAAAAAGGAATGGAGTTAAAAATGAATAAACTGGAAACTTAGCATTTGTTCCTTGATTATTCTACAGGTAAAATGCAGCCTTTCCTTGTTTTACTTGAATCTCCTGGTTTACTGATTATAAACCACTTTGACCATGGTAGATGCGAGATGCATCCACCATAGTGTGTAAGTGTAAGTAATACAACCCACTCCACTGATTTATGGTGCCAAGGTATGCTGACTACATCAAGCAATTTCTGGTACAAGGAAGTTACTGGAAATTGCTACAATTGTAGTTCTGCTTGAGGGAACTAATACGTGAAGGAGTGTCCAGGTTAGCTTAGAGAGAATATCAGTGAATCAGTGTTCTACAACGGGAATCACATGGAATGGACAACAGTAATGTGAACAATAAACTTGACTTTGTTACAAAAAATGTGTGAAAGACTATTGGAACAGCGACTAAACAGGTTATGTATAAACTTTTATCGATTTTCTCTGATAACTCCATTTCTATTCTCTGATAAGAACTATCCTGTGATTTTTATTCACACTAAATTATTTATTTGTGTATTAGGAATTAAGAGTGTATAGATATGAAAATTATTCGAATGCGGTTTCATGCTAATATTGATGTCAAGTAATCTTTTTCATTGCATTTGTTATATGTATATTTGATTGTTGATTTAATACATTTATGTTTAAATTTATTGACCTTCTTACACATGTTGATAACCTATGTTGGAGAAGAAAGTAGGTGGATGGGGCTCGTTAAATATAGATTAAAGACAGTTATAAATAATATAATAAATAAAACAACAAGCTAGGGATAAAGATCTTTTACACATTGTACAAAATAATCGGAGTAAATAAAAGTCGCTTTTTCCTTAGTAGGCCGTGACCACTATTATATAACATTTCAAAATGTTCTCATTCACTCACTCACTCACTGTAATTATGTGCGTGCATTTATACTCACTGTACACTTCTTTTACTGAAAATCATAAAAATTCAAAATGATCTGTTTTTAAAATAAATGATAAGCTTACTCAAAGTCTGAACACATTATATGCTAATATGACATACCCTAAAATAAAGAGTACAAGTACCCGTAATATAACAAGCAAACGTGGATAAAATACGTCATTTCACAGAGCATAAATGCAATGATTTTTATTTTTGTCTTTTTATTAACAAATAATTAATTTATAAATATTTATTCTCTATGATCATTGCTAATCATAATATGAAATAATTTACGTAAAAAAATTATAGTTATCTATACATTAATAAATAATAAATGATAACTATTATCTCATTAAGTAGACATAGAATTCAATACTATGCGGTTATGTGCATTTTCAGAAATAAAAATGTATATTTTGTAGCTTAAAGCAGTCTTTATTAAGCAATATATTAAATAGGACTCGACAAAAGTTCAGTTTATTCATAATCTAATTTTATTAAAGCCATGTCGCAAGTATAATCGAAATCAAATTAGCTATCAATTCCACATTGTGTGTAAATTCATGTCTGTCACTGTTTTAGCTGATTGTTGTAAATTTGTTCTCTTGTGATTCTGTGCGAACTCAGTTCGAAATTACTTTTTAGTGCTTCAAGGTCGCTAAAGCGCCGTGCGAACTCAGCGCTAAATTACTTTTCAGTGCTTTACAGTCACTAAAACGCAATGCGAACTCAGCGCGAAATGAGCTCAGTTTTTCTGTAAAGTGTGCTTTTGGGAACACCGTAGCGCTGACCTGGTTCAACATTGCTTTGCAACAAGGAAAATGAGACAGGTTGCATTGGTGCATTTGTGTCTCCCATAAGTGCAGCTTCTTGAAATGCCTTCACTCCATCATGCATATCAGTGATCAAATGGTCCCGTCCCTGGAGCTGCAGGTTCAAGATGTTGAGATGAGTGGTTATGTCAGACAGAAACGCCAACTCACATTTCCACTTTTCATCCCGCAAAACTGTGGAGTCTTTTCCTTTGCTGTCCATGAACTGACAGATTTCCTCAATCAGCTGGAAAACTCAACCTAGAACCTTTCCCTGACTTAGCCACCGCAATTCTGTATGATAAGGCATGTCGCCGAACTCTGAATCTATTTCCTGCAAAAAGGACTGAAATTGGCGATGATTTAAACCTTTGGCTCTGATAAAGTTGACGGTTTGTGTTACACTGCTCATTACATGTTCCATGTTGAGGACTTTATCACACAGCGATCTTTGGTGCATGATGCAGTGATATGATATCAACTCATCAGTACAGTTCTCATGCATACCACACATCAATCCTTTGAGTATGATGCAGTGATATGCTATCAACTCACCAGTACAGTTACCGCATCCTTCCAGCTAGTCCACATCGCCGGTGCTCCATCTGTTGTAAGTCTAACAAGTTTGTCCCAAGGCAGGTTCATGTCGGTTACACTTTGACATACGTTGTCAAAAATGCATGGATTTTATGTCAAATATTTCTTTTGTAACATTCAAACTGGAGTCCACTCCACGGATGAAGATGGCGAGCTGTGCAGTCTCAGTCATGTCACTACTTTTATCGATAGCAAGAGAGTATATCGATCAGCTGTGTTTTCACATCAGTGGCCATCTCACAAACTCGATCAGCAACCGTATTTCTGCTAAGGCTTACATTTACAAACATCTGCTTTTTGTCTGAACACAAGATGTCACACACTTTCATCATGTAGCTCTTCAGAAACTCTCCCTCAGTAAATGTTGGGCTGATTTGGCGATCTCTGCCACAATAAAACTTGCTTTCATAGCAACTTCACTTTGTGATTTTGCTTTGGTGAAAAACGTCTTCTGTGATGTTAGATTCCTCTTCAATTCTTTTACCTTCTGTAGCTTCTGCTCTGCGTTCAGGTTTTTTAACTTGTCTTGATGTTTAATCTCGTATTGCCTTCTCAGGTTATATTCTTGATCACAGCCACATTATCTCCACAAATTAGAAGACACACAGGTTTACAGCCAATATCAGTAAACATATATTCAGCAGCGGCTTTGAAAGGCTCTGTTTTCAGAATTAACTTTTTTCTGGGCCATTTTAAAGGCTAGCTTTGATTTAAAATTAAGATTGTGCATCTACCTACAGGCGCTTGATTGCTATGACGTAAACGGGAAGGAGTGATGCAATATCCGGACACTACACTACTTTCATTTCTTATGTGCCAATCCAAAACGAACAACAGGTCGTTGCTAGGTTACTTTCATTTTCAACGCGGTAATGCTTTCCGGCAGCCTTTCGCTCGGCATGGCTGTTACATTAGGGAATTTGATTTGCACTTCATATCGCCCGGCCATTATAAATATTTTTGCCTAAAATTCTCTCCTGGGCCTGATGTGGCCCGCGGGCCTTGAGTTTGACACCTATGTTCTAGTTTCTGCTGATATCAATATCTCCGAATGCCAAACTGACTTGAGACTCATTTTGTGATGGCAGGTGACAAATGAAAATATATTTGATTGTTATGTTAAAACTCTAGATAGTACCGAGTATTTGTTTTCACTTAAATAATTACGGATGTATTGTTACAGTCAAACTGATAATGGCACTTCTCAGGTCTCTCTGTCTTCAATGAGTGGTGATGCTGTAATTAGGTCAGAGACCCTCAGTGTCAGATTTTCTCTTTGAGACTCAGTCCTCTGCTCTAGATCTGAGATGATCAGATTAGTCTAGGAGACAGTCAGATACTGTCAAAATATTACACATGTAGATCTAAATCTGTAGCTTGAAGGCACAGTTAAATAATAAGAAGTACAATATATAGAAATAGGCTTGATGATTCTTAAAGTTAAGGTAAGTATTACAATGTAGTTATAATTTTAAAACATTTCCCCTAAACAAGGAGGACTGAGTACTAAATTACACAGTAACATATTTTTCAGTATTTAACATTTGTAAGGCCATCACAATGTATATATACAATGCATAATTGTATAAAAAAAAACCTTTATAAAACTATGATATAGTATATCTAAGATAAAGTGTATGTGTGATTTTTCATCTAAACTTTCTCTCTCTCTCTTTCTCTCTTTGTGTGTGTGTGTGTGTGTGTGTGTGTGTGTGAACTAATGTAAATACAAATATTTCTTGTAATTAATTCAGTTGTCACGTGACTTTCAGTGCCATTGCTGAGAGCATCACATCAATTGCTAAAAACCTGTAACCTCCAAGGCAGGGTGAAGATTGTGAACATTCATTTCGTGTATTTTAACTGAGAACAATCATGTCTTCATGTATTATCACAGTCAAGTCTTCGTGTGTTATCACAATGAACATTAATTTCGTCAGTCTTTATTTATCACAATGAACATTGCTTCATGTGTTATATAAGTTTTCAAGGTTGTGGATGCTTTTCTGCTGTACTTGAACACAACCATGTTGACATATTTAATTCAGTATTATAATACTTAAAAAAAAAATACTGATACACTGTTATTCACATCTACATTACATTATTGAATATTACTTCATTCACAACATTTCTATTGAATACTGATAAAACTCCATTCACAATAATAATAATATAAAAATACCTCTTGGAAGTTTAAGAAACACTAGCATTACCTCGCTCACAACATGTCACTGAGTGTCACATGTATTTCAATCACAACATGTCACTGATTGTCACGTGTATTCCAATCACAACATGTCACTGTGTCATGTATATTTCAATCACAACATGTCACTGTCACGTGTGTTTCAATTACAACATGTCATTGAGTGATACATTTATCTCATTCATAACAATATGTCACCGAAAACTGAAATGAGTATTCATCCACCAAAAAATCATTACGACACTCGACACTAATATTAAATCATTCAAACTCATTATTTCACACTATAACGTATTTACTATTCACAATAACGTTACAACAGTCGATATTAATATGGAATTATTCAACTGATTATTTCACTGAAAAATGTATTCACTGTTCACAATAACGTTACAACAATCAATACTAATATTACATCATTTGCAACATTATTTCACTAAATAAGGTCTGTAAGTTATTCAGAATACCATTACGTTATTGAAAAACTATTATAATAAATCAGTAGCAAAAACACAAACGGTGCACACATATCACTGAATTCTGTTCACTTCTTCACACATTAAGGAGTATAGAGTTATCACGACCTTACTAATGTTGTAATATATGCTGTTTGCTACATTCTTCATATGAAAGGAATTAGAAGAGCGAAGCAAATACGAGTGTCCAAATTTCTTTCTTTGTATTGTCAGAGGGACAGCACTCTCTAAGCTACAGAAAACAATACATTCATAGAAAGCTCAATACTTAAAGCGATGTTCAATCCGATGTGTTCACTGATAGTACTGGTGCATTGTGTGAGGTCCGTACAAGGTTTGCTGGAAGTAGATAATACTTTCACAAATACACCATACGATACTACCATACTGGGACCTCAAGGTTTGGAAGGTTTTAAGGCGCATTCAGTGACACACATACAAAATAACTGGACTGATAGCAAGCCAGATTTAGATAATGCAGACAATCTATATACTTCCCAGCCGGCAAGCATACATATGTGGCATAAAAACCATTCAAACAATGTTAACAGTCTATATACATCACCTTTCACAACAACGAGGTATACAAGCCAGTCAGACAGTTTTATCAAATCATTGCCTCCAACATCACGTAATGCCCAGACAGAGTCATACATGTTAAACAACATGAACGCTAATATTTCACTGGCCATTCAAGATACAACTGAATTTCGAAAACAAGACATTTTCAGCATATCCTCGGACGATGTCATTGACTGTATGAACTCTAACAACAACAAATACTTCATTGTAGACAAAGGGACTATATCTCTATCCTATCAGCACATTATAAAACATATTGACCCACTAAAACGAAATGAAAATGGATATAACTACTGTGTTATAAATATCCGATCTAAGAGTGGTTATCAGTTCCATGTACAATATCAACAGAGAGAATTTACTGAAATCTGTAACAGTAGAGATACGAAAGAAATAAATACAATGAATATACAAGTGGACGAAGAAGATTCGTTTCTCCAACCAATAACTTTGACTAATATTCCTCGGTGTCGAATGTTTTTCTCTCCATGGGAGCCTTCTGCATTTTTTTCTTCCCAGAATAAAATCTACGTCAGAATTGTGTTAAGAGCAGGAAGTGCTTATCACCGTTCGCTGAACATGGACATTCAGTCAGTAAATGAAATATCAAAGCCGCACCTTGAGGTCGGGTACCTCACTCCACTACAGGGGTACATCCAATCTCCAGGCTTTGACAGAGAGACTGAAGACATTCCAGTTTTTGAAGGATGGGCAGAACTTTCCGTACCACGAGACCACGTGACTATGATTAGTTTGTATCGTTATGTTTTCGTTTCTTGCCCGACAATTATTTTATCCGTACAAGGTGTTGAGAATTCGCAAAACATTTCGCTACTGGATTCTTGCAATTTAATTTCAGTTGGTGCAAACTTGCATAAAACAAGTAAAATTCTTATTTATTTTAAAATAAATTTGGGTTTCTATATTATGAAATACAAGTTGAAGATTTTATTTTCTTTCCACAAAATAGACAGCATTCCAGAAAAACTTCCAGATGGTATGTGGAACTGTACCGTTCCATATTTTTACAGTTTTCAGAATCACGTGGTATGTAACTTAGAACGTGAGTGTGAGAACGGTGAAGACGAGATGACGTGTCCATACGTCAGTGTTGCTTGTGGGGAGAGAATCGCGTATGGACATAAGTGTTACGAGCTGGTTCGTCCCACCAAACCATTGTCTTGGGTAGATGCTTCAGAACATTGCCACAGCCTGGGCGGGTATCTGGCCAGCTTCAATACGATCCAAGAGTGGCAACAGATTTTTGAAATATTAAGTATGAGTCAGTTGCGAATAGATGTTTATGTTGGTCTAAAATATCAACCGTTCACATTACCATCGGAAACGTATAGAGAATTCTGGACGTGGTCAGATCAGACAATTGCATTCTACACTGATTTTTATGACACCAATGTAGCGTCGGCTGTTACTTTTGATTGTAGCTATATGCCATATATGGCTCCTAGTATAACTCTTCAAAGGTGTGCCAGTAATTATAAGACGTATATAAATGTTTTGTGCGAAAATGGAAAACCTCTTGTTCAGGTAGAACCCTACGCTAAAGACATCTCCATACACCTCTCTGCCAGTCCTATGTGGTCTGCAGACATAAGCAGTGTATTCTGTCCCGAAGGTCACAGGACGCACAGGTTTTTGGCGTGTGACAAACAGAGCGCGTGTTGGACACAAATATATCCTTCACCTTGTGATTTGACCACAACATTTACAGCATTCGAATGTGACAATCATGAACAGATAGCGTCATACACCTTGGTCTGTGACTCTGAACGTGACTGCCAGGATGGCTCTGATGAAAGTTTTTGTGTGGCTATAGCTTGTAAGCCTGGTTATAGGAAATGCAACAATGGAAAATGTATTTCTCAGGCGTTATTTTGTAATCGAAGACAGGACTGTGCAGATAACTCTGACGAAATGTTTTGTGCTGACGTTAATATTCCTTCCAGCAGAAGGAAACCATTTCCACCAGCGATCGTGTATTTTGAAAAAGATGGCTTTGAACTTCAAACTTGGGATGATCTGCATCCTTGCCCAGAAACCCACTTTTCCTGTCCAGACGGTGAATATTGCTTGCCTGTATTCACTCGCTGTAACGGTGTTTATGACTGTCCAGGTCACGAGGATGAGGTGGAGTGTGATAAGTACACCTGTCCTGGGTACTACCGTTGCCGTGCCTCCAAGGTGTGTTTGCATGCTAGTCACGTGTGTGATGGTGTGTTCCAGTGTCCTCAACACGATGACGAAATGTTGTGTCAGCTGACCTGTCCTGGAAACTGCACGTGTGAAGGATTGGCGTTTACGTGTACTGGTCAGTTTTCTGTCCCTAGTCATCTCGAACTTCGCTACTTAGACGCAAGTGACATTGACATAGATCTAAGTGAACTTTCTAACTTACGTTTCCTAGTCTATCTAAGTCTTCAAAACTGTGGTCTCAACACGATTCCTAATCTAGAATTTCCAAATCTACGAATCTTAGACTTGTCTCACAACGGAATTACAATTCTAGACGCGACTGCTCTGCAGAAGATGGGAAAACTTCAGTCACTGAAGCTATCTGGCACTCCTTTGGTGATGAGTTCAAACACATTGACTCTTGACGCACAATATGTACCTCTGCGCAACCTTGACCTGTCTTTCGTCATATTAGAACAATTTGATGCAAATGACCTGACGAATTTTCCAAATCTTGAGGGTCTGAATTTGTCCATGTGCGGAATACAGAGCATAACGGACAACGGTTTCAGTCAGTTAAACAAGCTCAGATCAATAGATTTACGAGGAAATGAAATTTCAGAATTCGGTGCTGAAATATTAAAAACTTTAAAATATTTAGAAAATGTGTATACTGACAACTTCAAAATGTGCTGCACTTCCGTTTTGCCGTCTGGTTTCAAACTGAGTAATTGCTTAGCTCCAAGGAATGAGTTGTCTTCGTGTGACGACCTCTTGCGCGCCACTGAGTACAGAATATGTCTCTGGCTGTTTGCGTCACTGGCTATATTTGGTAACATTGGAAGTTTTCTGTACAGGGCTTTCTTTCACCACGGTATATGGAAGTCAAGTTTTAATATCTTTGTCACCAACCTTAGTGTTGCAGACTTTCTTATTGGCGTTTACCTGGCCACCATTGGGGGGGCAGATCTCGTGTATCGTGGTAGTTACGTGTGGCATGACACTCATTGGAGACAAAGTGTCACGTGTCAATTTACCGGATTTCTTTCATTAGTTTCGAACGAAGTTTCATGTTTCATCATTTGTTTAATTACTGTTGACCGTTTCCTGGTAATGCATTTTCCATTTAGCCGTCTGCATTTCCAGAAGAGGTCAGCACTGTGGGCATGCGTAGTGACGTGGTGTTTAGGAACTGGACTGGCTGTTGTTCCTTTCCTTCCAGGAATGCTTCACTGGAAATTTTACAGCCAGACTGGAATCTGCATTCCATTACCTGTCACCAGGGCAACGTTTCCAGGTCGTCATTATTCGTTCGGAGTTATGGTCGTCCTCAACTTTGTCTTGTTTCTGCTGGTCGCTCTGGGACAGGTGTCCATCTTTATGTCAGTTCGTAGCAATACAATGATGTCTGACACGACGAAAAAGTCAAAAGACTCTGTAATCGCTCGTCGCCTCTTCACCGTCGTCTTGAGTAACTTTCTGTGTTGGTTTCCTATCGGTCTTCTAGGCATTCTGTCGTCTTTAGGCATTTCAATACCAGGGGAAGTAAATGTTGGAATTGTTATATTTATACTGCCATTAAATTCCGTTCTTAACCCGTTTCTTTATACGTTAAATATTTTACAGGAGAGACGAAGAAAGATTTACGAGGCTCGTCTTATGGAATACTTACGAAGCAAAGCAACTTCCTCAATAACAATGGGAGATAATCATGTGGAAGATGTAAGCATGACAGGGTTACATGCTCATTAGCAATTTGAAATCGCGTGGGAGATAACAAGAAAAACAGGTTTACTTGCTCATTAGCAATGGGAGATAATCGCGTGTAAGAATATAAGAAAGACTGGGTTACATGTTCAGTAGCAATGTTGCTATGATTTGATTTGATGAAAGACTGGGCCACTTTTTCAAAAACATTGCAAAATAAATATATGTTGAATCGAGGTATTACTGATATTGAACTTTTATAGTAGTGATGATGTTGAGATGTTGGACTATATAGTTTTGATGTTGCACAATAGTTGATGTAGTATTCATTGAGTATTTGTATTAAACTAATTTAGTGATGAACAGATGTAGTATTCACGTAGTACTTGCTTGAACTAATTAGTGCTGAATTGATATAGTATTTATGTATTACTTGTATTGAACTAATTTAGTCCTGAGGTAAGTAATAAAGAACTACTCCATCAGAACAATGGTATTTATAATGATGAAAAACTAATAAAGAAAGATTTATGATTAGAGACTATCTTAATCTCGGCAAGCGCATCGTCACTGAATATTTCAGGTGTGAGATACGTATTACGTGAACAATACGTATTGCAATAGATACGTATTACGTGAACAATACGTATTGCAATAGATACGTATTACGTGAACAATACGTATTGCATGAGATACGTATTACGTGAACAATACGTATTGCATGAGATACATATTACGTGAACAATACGTATTGCATGAGATACATATTACGTGAACAATACGTATTGCATGAGATACATATTATGTGAACAATACGTATTGCATGAGATACATATTACGTAAACAATACGTATTTCATGATTATTCCCAGACTCTGCTGATACATAGAGTGACGCCAAAGAGACCTAGTTAATGGTTATCCATAAATATCCATAATTAATTACAAATGATGAGAATCTAAATTTATGTTATAAAGAATTCTCCTGCAGACACCACTCGTCTCTCTCACTTAGCGGATATGTGGGTGCTGTAAATATTTTTTCTCTTCCACAATATTGAAGACAAATATTTACCATCAAACAATATTTCGTAGGTGGAAAACGTCTTACTAAAGGGGAAGATAAACCCGTCTTTTAATATATATCAAATATACATTTAACAAATACAATGATAAAGATTACTTGACATCAATATTTCCACAAAACCACATTCGAATAATTTTAATATCTATACAGTCTCACATCCTAACACACAATTCAGTAGATTAGTGTCAATATAAATCACAAAATAATTCTTATCAGAGAACAGAAATGGAGTTTTAGAAATAAGCACCGGATAACAGTTTCTACATAACTTTGTTTAAATGAAGCCACAATAGTCTTTTTTTTATACACTTTTCATCAAAGTCAAAAGTTTATTTTCCACGTTATTGCTGTCAATACCACGTGTTTCTCTTCTCACGTTACAGAGCACTAAATAGCTGCTATTCTCTCAAGGCTAACCTGGACACTCTTTCGCCATATTAGCTCCATCAAACAGAACAACAATTGTAGCAATTTCCAGTTACTTGTACCAGAAATTGCTTGATGTAGTCAGCATACTTTGCCACCATACATCAATGGAGTGTAGTGTATTCCTTACACTTACACACTGCAGTATATACTTCTCACATCTACCATGGTCGTAGCGGTTTAAGTAAACCAGGAGATTTAGATAAATAAGGAAAGGCTGCTTTCTTCCTGTAAAATATATTCGTGGAACAAATGCCAGGTTTCCAGTTTATTTCTTTTCAACTCCATTCTTTCTTACGTTCAAGTCTCAACATACAGTTTCCTGCAACAGTATTTATTAGCCTGATACACGCAAACAGCATAATAAATACAGCATAATAGTTTTATGAGTGAGTTCACTAGAAACAATGTCAAGTGTTTAGCATACTACACATAAGCATCATAATTCACAATTTGTAGAAATACTAGTTTACTCACATAATACTCCTCTATGTAAAATGCACGTTTAACACATATCAATAGTAAAAATGCATGAAATATTTCTAACTTCATTCTCTCTGAA
This sequence comes from Sinotaia quadrata, assembly GCA_028829895.1. Taxonomy (NCBI): domain Eukaryota; kingdom Metazoa; phylum Mollusca; class Gastropoda; order Architaenioglossa; family Viviparidae; genus Sinotaia; species Sinotaia quadrata. The sequence continues at coordinate 47,160,124 of CM054180.1, read as the reverse complement.
ATCAGTCACTATTAAGCTAATAGTTACCTTTCATGACCGGACTTCCTTCTACTCCAAATTCAAGTGGTTGAACAATAGAATTCTATACAGCAGTAAACGTTTGATCTCAGACCACTGGCTTGTCTCATTCTCATAAGTCATAACCATTGGAAGATAAAAACTTCTCATCCAGTTGGAACTGATTTGGATTGTATCAGTAATTTCTAGCATATTCTAAACTCGGATTGTTTACTCCCACTCTGACACTTACAAAAATACTATCATAAGAAGTGTTCAAGGTTGGGTCACTTCGATAATTTAACAATTTAAGAATTAAGTCTAGAAATAGGGATAAGCAAATTTACTCTGCCACATATAGATATATGACTGTTCCCAAACCCTTCTGACGACAGATTCATCAGTGTTCTCAAATATTGCTGACAATAACTAACTTGGATTTTCTCACACATTGAAAACATCATCATCATCATCATCATCATCATCATCATCATTATCATCATCATATCATGGCCTCTAAGCTCATGAATTTTGAGCTAAGAAGTGGATGAGGATCGATGGAGAAAAATCCCACTGCTCTTGCTGGGCTCGAACCCATGGCCTTCTGTATACAAAATTAGTGTCATTGCCTCATAATGAGAGAGCTCTCCAAGAGGGATGAGGATTCAAATATATTTTTTACAGAAAGCCAATCAAACACTTGTTTGGGATTATTACGTTAGTGGACATAACATTATGTGTGTTACTTTATGGTTGTACCATTCAGATGCTTGCGCTCAAAACCGCATTGTATACGAGATATTGCGTAATAAATTGCACTCTTACTTAAAGAGGTACGAGTAGCTTTGTATACGAGATATTGCGTAATAACTTGCACTCTTACTTAAAGAGGTACGAGTAGCTTTGTATAGTTTGCATTCTGAAGCAATTTGATCAATATCCTTGCAGCAATTTAAAAACCATTATCTAAGGAGCAAATTGATTAATGTCCTTGCTGAGGATTAAGAAACAGTCTAATCTATAAACAGCAACACTTTTTTTTTGTTTTCTTACATAGAACGTATGTTTTGTAATCATTTGACATTAATCAACTCTGACAATCGCCAGCTTGTCATCTGCAGGAAATTCTGTCGCCGAACCACTTGGTAAGTACATCAACAACAGCGTTTACTTCCCTTGCCTCTCAATATACTAAGACTGGCGCCCTGATCAACGTTATTTCATTTACATCTGCAAGTAGGTAAATACTTCAACAACAACATTTACTTTCTCTAGTCTCTCGAAATACTAAGACTAGCGCCCTGATAAACGTTATTTCATTTACATCTGCAAAAAGTAAATAGCAATATGCGCCACTTTTCATTATTTTTATCGCAACTATCATTTTTCAAAATAGTACAGTTATATCCCTTTATTATTCCACACATTTCCACTTCCCCCCACTACTCCGCATCTATTTCGTCATATTTACTCCACTACTCAATATCTATGTCGCCATATTTACTCCACTACTCCACATCTATGTCGCCATATTTATTCCACTGTCCACATATATGTCACGACATTTACTCCACTGCTCCACATATATGTCGTCATATTCCATCCACCTCTCCAAATATATTTTTGACTTTGAAACAAATACAATACAAATGCATTTGCCAGAAATGAAATTGATTGACTACTGGGGCCAAGTAACCGACATTTACGTTTAAGACACACGGCATTTTTATCATCGTCCTTATCAAATTTTTGTAACCTTTAAAAGTATCGCTAGCATTATTTAGTGATCAATCACTCTGAGACAGTTGACAGTAATAATTTACTTTACTTGTATTTCCAGTACTACTAATAGAATAATGTGATTAAACAGTTCATCAATCGTAAATCTTTTCTTAGTTGTTATTGTGTTTCAATTTAATACATTCAGAAGTTTGAGAATGAGGGATGGACGGAAAGAGAGAAAGAGAAATATTACTAAATATTTTTTCTTCACTTGCTGTATACGACGAGAGAACTATGGTTAAATAAGCTGTATATGGGTCGAAAATCTAGTTTTGCTCTTGATCTCAATTAAATACGTTCTGAAATCGAAAGAGAAAAAAAAACCCGCTATATACGTGTAAGTCATAAATCTTTTAATTTTGTAATCTTAGAAATCTGGAGACTAAAGGAAAACCAGTACATCAAAACCGACAAACACTGGACTATCTTGAAAGTCTTCTCACCTGTCTATATGAATATTTCTTTTGAACATCTATCTATCTATCTATCTATCTATCTATCTATCTATCTATCTATCTATCTATCTATCTATCTATCTATCTATCTATCTATCTATCTATCTATCTATCTATCTATCTAGAGAAATTTATTAGAAAGAATTAAAACAGCAATTCCAATATTAGAAAATGATCTCAAATTTGTCATACAAAGACAAATAAGCAGGCCATGCACACGAAGATAGGGAATTGTCTTCTTGTCTCAATTTTACAAGGAATTCTAAGTAAATTATAATAGATGAAATCCCAATAACAAAATCCCAATGGCTCACGATTGTGACATAATATCACTCACTGGATTAAACTCCACATCAGTGCAGTATCACACTGGGATTCCAATCCACACCAAGGCCATATGTCGCGGGTGGCGGTTAATTGTTGTTGTTGTCTGACTGTCGCTGGCCTCTCTCTCCTTCTCGGTCAAAGGGGGGGGGGGGTCAGGTCAGATACGCGACTTGCTGAGACCACACCGAATGACTTAAGTTGTTAAAAATAAATCACTCTCACATACAAATACCAATGATGTTCTTATGGGGAGATAATTTTATTCTGCTTGTGGGGCAAAGTGTGAGAAATCAGCATGTATGTATGAATGCGGGGTGAATGTATTGTGAGGGACGAACAGAACGAACAAACAAACAACCGCACCAATGCACTTGCACAACAGAGAGAGAAAAACCCAACTCTTGTTGAAGAGTTAAAAAAAAAGAAATTTATTCTAATAAATTGGGGGCTAACTCTCTCGTACGGTGTTAGTCATTCATTCTGAAAAACATCCACTCAGCAACATTCATGGGATAGGGGGACCAGAGCGATGAATATGATAAAAAATTAAAATAAAATGAAAAAGCAAATTTAATAATATATCTGGCGGTGAAAACCGCAAATATCAGCACTTAAATTAGACTGATGGGTGAAAACCCAAAGTTAATAATAAATATCTTAAGTATTTACGGTGAAAAATAAACCCAATAATCAGTTCACCAAATACTTATAAGAAAATGTTTATATGAGAAAATGTTTCTAAACAGTTTAGGGTAAATACCCAAATAATTAATAAATGTTTATAGGTAAAATGTTCCTATAAATGAATGTCAATAATGTTATAAACTTCTAATTAATTACGAAACTAATCTAAACTACCTACCTAAATGAATGCACCACTAACTAAATCTAACCTACTTACTAAAGTGAATGTCGAAAAGGAAAAACACGCACGTCTGTGTGAAGAAGAAAATGTAGTCAAGCTTGCCAACACACTGGCGAAGAGACCCGTGATATCTCGGCCCCGTAGATAGATAGCGATGTACGTGGTACATGAATTCAATGACGAGTTGACGAAGATCCGTCAGGCCTCGTTGACTGGCCTCCCTTGCTGAACAGCAAAAGAAAGCCCCCCTCCCGCCCTGAAAAGAGCGGAGAGAAGATGGTAAAAAACTGGAGTGTAAATGAAGGTGTGCCCCGTAGACTTGTCTCAGAATCCCCAGTCTGTGTGTAGCCCTGGTTCCTGCCGACAATCTAGGGGAGGGTGCCCGTCTTGTGGCTGGGTGGGCAGAAGCCAGCTGGTCCTATTCCACGAAGACTGCAAAGTCTTGACAACGAAGGGTGAGCACTCTTGTACTCCTATTTTGCTAATTACGAAAAATTAGACAAAATGGACGGCTCCAGAACGTGACGATAAAAAAACGTCTAAGCTCTCTGATGCTGCTCTGCGCGCAAACACTCTTACACTGACTGGAAAAAGTCCCTGTAATCTTCTTTTATAAAACCTAACTCTTCCACGGCCTTCTAGAAATAAAAGGCACGAGAAATAATGGACGTCTATTGTTCGATGATGCATTCATTCTAGTGGTGCACAGTCTAAAATAATCCCTAGCTAAATTTCTATTTAATGAACGTTTAACAATTAAATATGCTATCTACCTATCACTAATTTAATTCCTATCTCCTAGCGTAAATACACAAGTAAACAAATCAAATGAAATTGTTATAAATAAAAAATAAGCAATCACGCTTGCAAACATACTGACAATGCAAGCATCACGCCACCCATCCATCCGTCAATCACCTGACACACAACGCAACCCAAAAACAGTGCGTCCAAAAAAAAGGGGAATAATTAGGTAAAACAAAAAAATAAATTTTTATGATTGCTCTCCCCGATTTCCGTGCACCATGCCACACACTGAGATTCCACACCACACCAAGGCAATATCACATTGAAATTCCATACCACACCAATGCAATATCACATACTGATATTCCACTTTACACCAAGGCCATACCATACGTAGGATTCCAAGGTGATATGAAAGGTGTTGGCTCAAAACAAACGCACCTCAAAAAAATTATGTTTCTCTGAAACTATGCTAAAACGCTAGCCTACTCTTTGTAGCTTAGCCGGGATTAACGGATGATAAAATCTAAATCAGTCTTGAGTATCAACTATGCTAAAGACCGTTCTTATCAAGGCTAAGGCTTGATCTGCTTTGATATGAGACAGTAACATAGCGTAGAGAGCAGCGGCTGTTGTAATACCCGAGCAGCGAGTTTAAATTTTGACAAGAAAAAGAAGATATAAACTTCTACAATAACAAAGTTACGTGTGGAAACATCTGATAAGAGCACAGAATTCGTTAAAAATAAATAAGGAACATAACAATAATTATTTTTGAAAATAAATTAAAATTTAATACGCTCACAAACATGAAACGACTTTCCTAAGCATAAAAATATATTTTCCCCATAAATTTTAAGTGTAAAATTACAAGTTAGCGTCTTTTTTATCCAAAGTAAGTCAAACGAACTAAACCTTTCAAAGTGACTTGTACGTAAACAGTGTACGAGTACAGATAGTGTCATTGTACGAGTACAGATAGTGTCAGTGTTCTAGTGCTGATGGTGTCAGTGTACGAGTACAGATAGTGTCAGTGTACTAGTGCTGATGGTGTCAGTGTACGAGTACAGATAGTGTCACTGTACGTGTGCAGATAGTGTCAGTGTACGAGTACAGATAGTGTCACTGTACGTGTGCAGATAGTGTCAGTGTACGAGTACAGATAGTGTCAGTATACGAGTACAGATAGTGTCAGTGTACGTGTGCTGATAGTGTCAGTATTCTAGTGCTGATAGTGTCGGTGTAGCAGTTCAGATAGTTGCATTGTTGCCACAAGTAATATTAATTTGGTCAAAGACCATAAAATATATGTGAATTTCAGTATTTTTCACTGGTTAGATTATATGTTTCTTTCACTAAATGGGCATTTATTAATTCGTTAAGTCATTATTTTGCGTTGTTGATTCATTTATCTTGTCAGTAATTCATTTGGCTTTTTTTTTTAGATTCATTTTTGTTCGTTTGATTGAAAAGACGTGCCGGAACGTACTTGTAATAACACGTTGGAATTAACATTTAAAAACAAAGTGAAAGAAAAAATTCTTATTGGAAATAAAAACCATTTCTGACAAATAGAAAAAAATGTTTTATTAATTTTATAATTAATTTTTAATCATAAAATGTGATAAATTTTGATCCTAAGGTTGTGTGATGTGAATAGGCACCATATTTGGTTTCTTTCTGGATTGCCCACAAGAATAATATGTTTGATGGTGAGATCTTCAGGTGATCTTTGAAAACAGCCTTTCTGTGTCACGTGTCATTGAGGTAATCTAGGAATAGGTGCTGCATATAGTGAATAGTTTCTTAGTCTTCCTCACGTGTCATTGAGGTAATCCAGAAATAGGTGCTGCATATAGTGAATAGTTTCTTAGTCTTTGTCACGTGTCATTGAGGTAATCCAGAAATAGGTGCTGCATATAGTGAATAGTTTCTTAGTCTTTGTCACGTGCTCGGTTATATTTAATGACTCTGTCACAGTATCAGACTCAGAATTATTAATCATTAAGGTTATTATATTAGCTCTAATAGTGATAACAACCAGGCAGCCTAATCTATCCTTCAATCTCTATGCCAGATCATTCTTGGGATCTTATTCATCTAGCATAGTGACAGACAAATTAGCTGACGTGCCTTGAGTTGGCAAACATTATCTTTCCCTTTGATTAATTACTACTTATAATATTGACATATCTCCGGCTCATAACCCCAAGCCAACTCTTCTCAGTCATACTAACAAATTAACCAAAATGTGGGTTTAAGATAACAAGAATAAGAAGATTTAATAATAATAATAAAAATAGAACAATGGAATTCGATTCCTTAAAACATAGGACAATCAAGACCGTCTATATAATGTCATACCTTATTATTTGATTAACGAAATTGTTCAACTGGTTGATTATTGATTTCTTGTGGTCCAGACACTTAATTCATAGTCAATGAATAGCGATGAGCTAGTTATCATTATTTCACCCACACAGTACCTCTCTCCTTCTCGATGACGTCACATCAATGACCGTCAGCTCGTGACATGAATAAGGTGTGATTTCAGAGTGAACACGATCAATTCAGCAACTGTGACAAGACATAAGATGAAAGAAGGCCATCTGAAATAAACAATGTATCTCTCTGTAGCAGCTGATAAATACGAACAACATTTAAAGGCTTTGTGGTGACGGCAATAGATGACTCTTACAATTTAAGTCATTAAACTAAAGAGTATAGCTCACTTCAAAAGGAAGAACCGCCATCCTTGTAATAGAAGAATTAATTGTGCAGTCAGCATCTACTGAAGTACAAGTTGTGTGCCTCTGTTCTTACTGACAGGTAAGAACCAAAGTTTTATCTTGCATCTGTAGTTTAAAAGTCACTATGAAATGACCTTGGATGGTTTGTTTTTTACATCCATTCCTAGAGTTTTAGCAACATAACAAAAGATTTAGGCAATGGAGAAAGACACCAAGCGTATTGTTTAATAAAACAATTAGTCACTCGATAAACAGAAATAAATCATTCTCTATAACATAACAATTAGTCACTCGATTAATAAATATCATGCATTGGAGAATGGGAATCATCTTTAAAATAGGTGGCGCTTGCATATTACATAGGAAACTGTATATTTCATGACATTGGTATGATATATTACAAAAGAATGGTGCGCTCGAAAAACATCGCGCGTGCGTGTGTGTGTGTGTGTGTGATACTTAGGAGATTCAGCATCACCAATCCTAAAGCTGATCAATCTGTGTGATCATTTTGGTAAGAAATTGTGGACATTTGGAAAGGCCGTGAGATAAAATACATCAATTCCTTTTTCTAAAAAATAGTTTTAAAAGGCAATATATTTTCAGGACTTTATACTACTACGTTGTCACAACCCATAACTGGTAACATCAAATTGAGGGAAAAAAATGTTTGCAGGCCTTGTACTTCTAGGAAAACAATGTTAACGTTACCATAATTCACTAATCACTTCTGATTATATTGAATGTCCGACATACAAAACAATGTCTATAAAGGATTCAACAAAAGCAGTTATTTATTAAATCTCAAACTATTTAACAGACATACTTAAACACCGAAACAAGTGTAACAATAATAATCGTTAAAACATCACACAAAACGTATAGGACAACACTTCTTGTCTTACCTGAAAGATACTTATATGGTAGAGACTGCAGTTTTCATCAATTATTTGCTTAACTTAAAGTTTTAACATGTAGTAACCCACAATTTTGAACTTGCCCACACTATCCTTGCTGTCAGTGATTAAAAGAATAACTCTGCTATTTTTAGACTTGATACTCATTCAGCAGTCCATTGCGCTCAAGTTAAACATGTACTTTGTACTAAAATTCACTTCAGAGAAGATCATCTATTCAAATATTAAAGGCTGTACTTCTTTTCTAAAGATTATAAACTGTACAAATTAGATTTCTCACAGTGATTACAAACAAGTAAATAGTCTAAAGCAGTAGGTAATGATAACATGTAATACATTTTACTAATCAAACATTATATAAATATTAGTTACATATGTAATGCATTTTAATAATAAACATTATATAAATATTAGTTACACAACATGTAATGCATTTTAATAATAAGCATTATATAAATATTAGTTACACAACATGTAATGCATTTTAATAATAAACATTATATAAATATTAGTTACACAACATGTAATGTATTTTAATAATAAACATATATAAATATTAGTTACACAATTACAAAGAGGAATGAGTAAATTATTTTTAATTTACCCTTGTGAATTCTATAAAAAAGACTTTTAGTTATTAGCACAACAGGTTTGAAACAGAATTTTCATGTCTCAATAAACATAATAAAATTCATGAAAATTATTTGGAAAAATGTCTTTGGTCACCTATTTTAGGTTTTCTAAACATTTTGGTTTATTGTTTCTACTCATGAATTGCATCATTTGCCCTTGACATTGACTAGAAAAAGTACAATTTCTTTTTCTCAGTATTTAGAAGGAAGGTTCAAAGTATCAACAGTACCGATATGATAGATAATTAGCATCGTAGTTAACTCATACGTCAACATGATCAAATTATCAAAAAATACTCATAAAAAATAATTTATGCAAGTAATTGTGGAAGCTCCTGATGACGACACAGGAAAATATTGTTTCATACCTTCAACAGCGGCAAAACAAATCTTGATGACCAAGAAAACAAGGTGTGATGAGGTCATGTATTATACACTCAATCGTCAAATTTTGATGGCCAAGTGTACAAGCAAATCGGTTAGTTAGTACCGTAATAAGTCATAGCGCAGAGTTTTGTCCTTCGTGTAGTTTGTAATCTTCTAGGATATGAAAGTACATAAGGAAGAGAAAATGTATACAAAATGACTTGCCATTCAATGTAATTTTAGTAGTTAATAACTGTCAGGAAATGTTCAGAAGATTATGTCCCTTACATATTAAACACAAAACTAATTTATATTACAACATAAAAGCAACTTAACCGTCTTTTTGTATATATTTTACACAAGAATTACGATGTTCTAGTTAAAATTAAATATCTTAAACATAAAATATTTTTTCATATAATCCTTAACAAGGTTATGTTTATTTCCATTAATCATATTATTTAACCTGAGATAAGGTTTTATTACTTTAACGGCAACTGTAACAACAAACAACTTTTCTGCATAACGAGCCCCCACATGCAAAAGACCATAGATTATGGCTTTTTTGTGGGCAATTTCTGTCATCCGTGAATTTTTCACGGATAATAAATTGAAAACTGAAAATAAATAAAAAAATATTTGTAACCTAGAAGTATTGAATTTGAAGGATATGACTAATGATTAAAAGTCCAAGCTGTTACATTATCGTGAAATTATTTAAATTATGGTCATCAAAATTTGTAGATATCAGACAATTGTTTGTTCAGTAATATCAATAAATATTTATTTGTATCTAAAGGATCAAACAGACCAAAGGGGATAGCTGATCATATTTTTCCTTACATGTGTAATAAATGTAAAATAATGTATTAAGTATAACAAAAGCTTTCAGCAAAACTCAACATAGGTTCTGTCTTTTGTTTATTTAGATGAGTGCTGCTGAGTAAATGATTTAATTAGAATGAAGTTCTCTGGTTTTAGATAATGTGTGAGATTGATAAAACGAAATGGGTCTGCTGTCTTTCAGCGTAAATTTAAATGTTAGTTTGCTGAAATGAGCTGTGTCACCACGACCTTTCTGTGTTATTGTAAACAATGAATACAGACTACATTAACACTCTAACATCACTGGATAAATTAATAATTATTAACCTTCAATTTGCTAAATGCTGACCTGAGAGTGCAAGTTGCAGCAAGTAGATGATTAGCAAGTCAACTGTTTTCACCTGTGACCACTGGCAATGTACTATTTACCGCTGGTAGGAAATAGCGTACCTGTCTATAATTGATATCACCCTACACTTGCTGATAGTGAGTTGTACTATTTACCGTTGGTAGGAAATAGCATTCTCATAAACGGATGGCAGATTACACATCAGTGAATTTTTCATGTTCAGAGAGAACGGACAATTTGCACGAGAAATATCGTGAAAAGAGATGTCTTTTTGTCGTTGAAATGCTGCTCGCGCCATGTGTCGACCAGCAGTGGATTGGCAATTTGCTGAAATGAAAACTTTGCGTCTAGCGCCTTTCATTGCCTTTCATCAAATAAAAAATAGTTTTTAAGGGCACAGCTGGGCATTTAATAAAAGTAATATAAGACATTACTATGGGGCGTTCCTTGCATAAAACGTCAGGAAATGATGCTGGCTAACTTGTGCCATGCTGATTAATGACTACGTTTCCAACTGTAATATCATTTACATCTGTAGCTAAAGCAAACTAATAGTGTGTCAAATGAGATTTGTTTCTGACATGCTGACTAATGACTACGTTTCCAACTGTAATATCATTTACATCTGTAGCTAAAGCAAACTAATAGTGTGTCAAATGAGATTTGTTTCTGACATGCTCCCCCACAATGACGACGAACTTGGTGGTGGCACGTTGCTGTTATTTAATTTAAAGGGAGGTTGGATGAAACATCGATATGGGTCACGTCACTCACTTGCTGTGTTGTTTATTCCTGACAGGCTTATTTTAGAATTCAGTACTTCCTGATGCAGTAAGCTATCTGATTACTGATTTGCTGCGCGGTTTGTGAGTTTTGAAACTTGGATTTAGTGTGCAGGTCAAGGTCATATCTTGCGAGGGCGTCTCAGGTGGACCAAGCGCCGGGCCTGGGCACGTCTGAAGTGCGATTTGAATAGGGAGAGTACATGTACATTTTACTTTTTTAAATTAAAGATGAGGCCAGAATACTCCCTCTCTCCTCTCATGCACCCTGTCGACCCTATGCATTACCACAGATAGTAGTCCTATGGACTGGAGCGACCCAATGCATCCCACTTTCTAAAGCACACCCCAGCAAGCAATATCCGACTTTCTAAAGCACCCCCTTCCCCCAGCAAGTAATATCCCACTTTCTAAATCATAAAGGCCAGCAAGCAATATTCCATTTTCAAATGCACACCTCCATCAAGCTATATACCTCATTTTCGATAACGTACCTCCAGCAAACTTTACACCAAACACATTCATCCTTGACTGTAATACCATGAACAAACCACAGGACTGATTTCTATAAATACCTCGAAAACCAAACTATAACCACCCATTTCCCTCACCATCATTTTCAATCCACCCAAGGTCTTCTAGCAACACTGTTTAAAGTCTTCTCCAATTCATCAAAAGCTATCCTCTCATACACATACTTCATATCATTATGTCAAAATAAAATAAATTAATAAATCAGCAACAATCACTGTCAATCAACTATGTGAAAAACACTCCCCCCCCCCCTCTCTGGAATTCTTTAAACAAGGCCAAGAATGTCCTGAGATAGGAAAACCAGACTTTTCAGGACTTAAGCTGCTCCATGCCCTTGAGCTAGGGAGCCAGGGTGAGGAGAGTCTCTTAGTTCAGTTCTCGATTGCAGCGCCTGGATATGTTTCCTGCATGCCACACCTGTAAAAGACAGAACTCAAAACAAGCAGTGACCCATCAACCTTCATTTATCTTTCCTCCATTATGTTTCTAATTAATTTTTTTTTTTGTCACTCGTGAGATGTCGACCTCTGGCCGAAAACGCTCCCATCAAACAGGACCCCCTACTGCCTTTCATGACCGGACTTCAGCCACACCATATTCAAAGTGATTAGAGACTAGAATTATTACAGCATGCAAACTTTGATCTCAACTCATTGGCTGGTCTCGTTTTAGTAAATCTTAACCATTGGATAATAAAAACTATTCATTCACATAAGACCAATTTAGATTACATCAATAAGTTCTAGCACATTCTATTCATGAGTTGCTATTTTTAACTCAGGTATTTAGAAAACAAACAGTACCCGAAGGTCATGTCACGACGATGATAGCCATCGTAGAATGACGATGATGACATAGTCACAGTAGAATGATGACTACTGTAAGAGTACTGATGGACTACTGTCTACATTTTGTGACCATTTCATTCTGGCAATTGTCACTCTAGAATGCATTATAATTTCAACACAATCTCAAACCGAGGAAATTCCAACACTGAAAGCGATATCTCATTTATCAAACAGAATTTCGCTGGGTACAAATATAACTATAATTTATTTTCACTTTCGTTTTTTTTTCTCGTTAAATTTTGTTTCAAGTATCTCTTTCAGGAGTCCGCATAATTTCATGCACATATACATATAAAAATACATACACACGTTTATATGTAGATATGTGTATGTATATGTGCGCCTGTGTGTGTATTTATTTTTATATTCATATTCATGTACATGAAATACTAACGATGAGCACGATAGTTGAAGGGTTAATGGGCATTAACTCATTTACTTCTTCCATAACCAAGATTATAGATTGCTTCCCCTGCTCCTCTCGCACACATGCGAAGTTAAAATACGAATATTAAGAAAATATATGTTTAAATATTTACTGAAAATCAAAATTTATTATTCGGGGTCTTAAAATTTTGAAGAGGTAATATTTTTTATCCTGTAAAAGGAGAGCAGTTAGGAATTATAATCTCATTGCGTGAGGTGTGATGTACTTATTGAAATTGAAAATACAACAAAAGAAAACTTAGCTGAAAAAAAAATCAAGACATACTTTTAGACCTGTACTGGATGCGGGAACGACGTCTGTGGACATTTGAGATGAATTAAATATTTTTGTCCAACAAATAAATAACCATTTCTCCTCCCTTTCTTGAGCTTCACTCCTTTTTGTCTCATGGGAAAAGAATCATCTTCATCTGTACCAAGAGTGCTCCAATGATGAAAAGACATTTGTATCAGTAAATCACGAACTCCACTGGTAAATAAACATCATTATCATTATTATTCCATGGGTAAATAAACATCGTTATCATTATTGTTCCATGGGTAAATAAACATCTTTATCAGAAAATCGTGAGCTCTACGGGTAAATAAACATCTTTATCTTTAGTGATTAAATATATCTTTATCATTAGTGTTCCATAGATAAACAAACAGTAGTGTTCAATGGGTAAATAAGCATCTTTATCAGTAGTGTTTTACGGGTAAATAAACATCGTTATCATTAGTGTTCCATAGGTAAATGAACGTCTTTGTCAGTAGTGTTCCACAGATAAATAAACATCTTTATCAGCAAATCGTGAGCTCCAAAGGTAAATAAACATCTCCGTAAATCGTGAGCTTTCCTTGTGTTTTATGCGCCTCCCTATCATTTCTATATCGAATATTAGTTCTTCCTTTTCTCTATCGGCTTTCTCCTCCCTCAACTTTCCTTTTCAGGTTTTCGATAATCTATCGGCTTTCTCCTCCCTCACTTTCCTTTTCAGGTTTTCGATAATGTGTCTAGAATCCATCCTATATTTACTTAGAGCACGTGGTCGTAAATAAATATCTTGGCGTTCTGTGTACACAAACACTTTCGGCGATAACACGATTTATACCGACTGTAATATTAGGCTACAACCTTACAATACCATAAATTTATTCAGAGCACCTGGTCATAAATAAATTCCGTATCAATGTTACACCTTTGCCCGCGTGTTTGGCGACGATACGCTATCCCAAGGCTTCTCGTAATGTTATGCTCCAACCTTACAATACTACCTTCATTATGTTTAGTTGTCTAAATATAATTAGACTTCCTGAAGTCTAATGTTATCTGCGCCGACACATAGTAGTAATACAACTTGACTTCTCTTCACAAGATTTACTTAGTCACTTCCACACATAAGACTAATAAATCATCAATATGTAATGATGCTACAATGCCTACTACAATTGTTAATGTGTCTTTAACACTAGCTGCGACTAAAATGCATTCTTACACATAGCATTGTATACATCAACTCTACTGCAAAAGAACATATGCACACCAATAAACGATAATTCAACAACAACAACAAATTTTCTTCAATCGAAGAACAGAACTCTGTGTATGTGTAGTTTAAAATTTTGAAATTTATAACGCGTTTTTGTCTAGGATGATATGAATTTTTTTAAAGATATATATTATAAAAAATGTTTTCCTTAGGTTCTCCCCTGGATGAAATTATTAAAATAATACTACATCTAAAATGATAAAGGTTGGTAATTGCCGGAAAATACAAGCAGGAATAAAATTAATTGTTTCGTTCGTTTTGTGGAAAGTCACGCCGATAAGGCGATAAAAAGGCTCACGATGTAAAAGCTGGAACGTCAAGCGATAAGTTGATGAAGAGGCCACATGATGTAAAAGCTGAAAAGCCAAGCAATAAGATGATGGAAAGGTTACATGATGTAAAAGCTGAAATGTGATGGAAAGTTTACATGGTGTAAAAACTGAAATGTGATGGAAAGGTCACATGGTGTAAAAGCTTAAATGTGGTAGAAAGGTTACATGGTGTAAAAGCTTAAATGTGGTGGAAAGGTTACATGGTGTAAAAGCTGAAACGTCAAGCGATAAGGTGATGGAAGGGTTACATGGTGTAAAAGCTGAAACGTCAAGCGATAAGGTGATGGAAGGGTTACATGGTGTAAAAGTTAAAAAGTCACACGTCGCACTTTTCGAAGGGGAAAATATGTGTAGTGTCGGATCAGACAATAAAACAAACAAAAAATCTCTTGTATTATTTTATAGTACAAGCAATGTTGCAGAGTTTTTCTTTATGGTTTTATTGGCTCAGTTCTTCAGTATACTATTGGCTCACATGATTCATGTCCTCGGTATGTTATTGGCTCGTTGGCTCACTATGTTTTTGGTTCGTGTATCTCATTGGTTCAATATCATTCATAAATAGCATTTGATGACAATAATTATTTTATATACTTGTATTCTTACTTTCTAAAAAAAATGTTTAAAGAAAAAGAAAACACAATTTAAAATAAAATGCTATGAACAACATAATAACAGAATACATGTACTGCCACTTTCTAGAATTAAAACTCCATGTAAAAAAATAAATAAAAAGCATAAACAGCTATGCGAAAGAATGGTTAACACTTTCGCTTGATACTTTATCGGAAAAGCAATAAAACACACCTGACTGGCATTCGATATTAGCATTTTTCTTTAATGATAATAATCGATGTATTGTCATTTCATTCATGCTGTTGTTTCTCTATATACATAATTACTCAGTATATAATAATTTTAAAGTATAGATGTATGCACAAACATAACACACACTCACACACATACACACATACCCACATATTCGCGATCTAACAATTGCTTTTGACGACTCTTGCAGGCCTGTAACGTCTCCAACAGACACGATCCGTGCGGGAGAGATAAACAGGTGCAATGGCCCGCCCCAGTAGCAGTGAGTCATGTAAAGAATTAATTATTGGCTAGAGGAGATGAGAGTCTTGAGAACATTCTGGCGAATCTAGCATCGAACGATGACATTGGCAGTTTCAAAGTGCAGAACTCCACTGCAGATTGTTTTTCTCATATAGTTCAAAGGTCGTACATGTCGTGAGCTCTGCACGATGTTTTTCAGCAAAAGCTGCCTTTGAAAGAGAAAGGCGTTGACACTTTGCTATTCATCGTTGTTTCCTTTCACTAATGTTTACTTAGTATGCACTATTGACTATATGGGATAAGCTAAATGCTACATTTTATTTACGAGCAAGTGGCTGACATACACTTCTTATTCAAACACACTCGATAACAGCAAGTCCGCTACTTTCTTTGTCGCGTACTTGTAGCGCCAAGGACCAAGTGGGCTGAACTGCATTCCAAAGAGCTGACGTCATGTACTCACCAGCAAAGGGAAGGCACTCTGAGAATAAAAGGTATTGTAAACTATATGCTAACATGTTTAGCAAGGTTATTTATCTATCACTGACAAAATCTTTCAAATCCGTCAGGTCCTGACACTTATTCACCACGGACCTAAAGTGACACGAATATCATTATTTATTGCAAAAGATTATAATATTTCGTTCTATTCACTTTCTTTCAAAGAAATGCTATTATCTACCGACATCATTAGTGTTGAACTCCCCAAAATTATCAATAAACAAATAAGCAGAATCATAGTGGCTCAGCAAGAGACAAATTAAATTTCACAGTTTTATATTCACATTTATTATGCATACAGTACACTACTTGTTTATTGTAGTATTGCTGTAGTGTTTACTACTTCTAGCTCACGCCTTTACTTGTTTATTGTAGTACTGCTGTAGTGTTTACTAAATCTAGCTCGCGCATTTACTTGTTTATTGTATTATTGCTCTAGTGTTTACTAAATCTAGCTCGCGCCTTTACTTGTTTAATGTAGTATTGCTGTAGTGTTTACTACATCTAGCTCGCGCATTTACTTGTTTATTGTAGTATTGCTGTAGTGTTTACTAAATCTAGCTCGCGCATTTACTTGTTTATTGTATTATTGCTCTAGTGTTTACTAAATCTAGCTCGCGCCTTTACTTGTTTAATGTAGTATTGCTGTAGTGTTTACTACATCTAGCTCGCGCATTTACTTGTTTATTGCACTATTTCCTGTTTGTTTATTGCAGTCACCATTCACTATTCCTTTTGACTGCACTCACCACTCACTATTGCTTTTGACTGCACTCAGTATGCATTACTCCTTGCATACTATACCTAGCATGCTTTATTCCTATTTTTAAACTAGCATAATCAGTCTCTTAAAGCAACATCTCTTTATTTACTAAATGCACTGAGTCTATTAATAACAATACTAAATGCACTGAGTCTATTAATAACAATACTAAATGTACTGAGTCTATTAATAACAATACTAAATGCAGTTTCATTTGCCTTGTGAATATTGTGAATATGAAATCTTATTAATTGTTACTTTAGTTCTTTTGATAAATTTTGTGAAGTTTCACCTTTCCACTTTCGTCAATTCATTAGAGAGGTAGTGTACAGGCAAGAGGGGTGGGGCAGCCAATGATGTAATAAATAGATCAGAAGTCGGTCACGTACACTCTTAGGAAACGGTCCCCTCGAGCTGGAATTGGAGGTATGTGTGGGGCGGGAGTAAACGTACTAAAGAACTGACAAGTCGAAGATCAGGAAGTACCTTACTTCGGACAGGTAGCACTTGGGTATGGGGAGTAATCAGGGAGATTATCTATACAGGGCTTGACTTAGTCTCTCCAGACCGCATATGACGAAGACCCCGTCGAATTGGGTAGATTAATAATATTCTAGGTGAGAATGATTATTAACCTGTATGTATATTAATATTAATTAATAAATAATATTTATTACATAACCCAGACAGTCACACATGGAATGAAAGCAGCACCTCTTTATTTACTAAATGCACTGGGTCTATTAATAATATTAAATGCATCGAGTCTATTAATAATCATGGAATGAAATCAAATAGAAGAGTGTCTGTCGAGACTTAAAGTGAAAACATTTCAGAAGGCATATATATGAAACAATCCATCATAATGCAAGCTGAAAGCTACCATAAAAATAGTAACGTGGTGTCAAACAGTTAAAGAATAAACTTAACATCAAAGCACGATGACAATGTAAGCTTACATATGAAACTAATGAGACGATAGACGAAACATTGCATGTAAACGTAATAAAAATTTAAAGCTAACATATTAAACAACGAAACAAAGGATAACATATAAACACAATACAAGATTAAAACTACCAGTGCAAAAATTATAGCAACGGTAAAGAAATGCAGGATTCAAACTAACATAACAAGGCAAGATAAAGTAAAATACATAATTGCAGGGTTAAATGTGATAACAATGCAAGATAAAGTCAAATACATCATTGCATGGTTAAATGTAATAACAAGATTAAAATAACTATTGTAATGCAAGACTAAAACTAACATCTTGAAACAATGCAGGACTAAAACTAACATCTTGAAACAATTCAAGATTGTGAACAATTATGATAAGGTGAGATAAAGGCATGTACCATTTTGATAAAGAGAGATGGATGTGCATACAGTAATGATGGAGCGAGATGGATGTGTATACAGTAATGATGGAGCGAGATGGATGTGTATACAGTAATGATGGAGCGAGATGGAT
Source organism: Sinotaia quadrata (assembly GCA_028829895.1). NCBI lineage: Eukaryota > Metazoa > Mollusca > Gastropoda > Architaenioglossa > Viviparidae > Sinotaia > Sinotaia quadrata. The sequence continues at coordinate 47,141,828 of CM054180.1, read as the reverse complement.
GTGTATACAGTAATGATGGAGCGAGGTGGATGTGTATACAGTAATGATGGAGCGAGGTGGATGTGTATACAGTAATGATGGAGCGAGATGGATGTGTATACAGTAATGATGGAGCGAGACGGATGTGTATACAGTAATGATGGAGCGAGGTGGATGTGTATACAGTTATGATGGAGCGAGATGGATGTGTATACAGTTATGATGGAGCGAGATGGGTGTGTATACAGTTATGATGGAGCGAGATGGATGCGTATACAGTTATGATGGAGCGAGATGGATGTGTATACAGATATAGTGAAAAGAGAAGAATGCATGTACAATTATGATACTGCGAGAGTACAGCTTGCGTATTATACGAATGCAAGATTACAGTCAAAGCATTATAGCTGAGCGAGATTAAAGTCAATATACAAAACCAAAACGAGATTAATGCTCGCATATTATAACAATGTTGATTCCAGCTAAAAATTTTAAATCAAAATTTGTAACTAAACAAGATTGAAGCTAGCATACTATATCAGTGGCATATCGCATTTACAAAACGGGTTTATCTCTTTGAAATGAAGAAAAAAAAGGCCAAATACCCCACTTCATGATTCATAAGTAATTAATATGCACAATACTAATGCTTCGGACGAAATTTGTTTTAAGTCAAAGATTTCTAAATGAATGAACAATAAATATATTGAGCTGTATGGAATGCCTCTTTGTTTCAAGCCAATGCTTTCTAAATGAATGAACAATAAATATATTGTGCTGTATGGAATGCCTCTTTGTTTCAAGCCAATGCTTTCTAAATGAATGAACAATAAATATATTGTGCTGTATGGAATGCCTCTTTGTTTCAAGCCAATGCTTTCTAAATGAATGAATAATGAATACAATGTGCAGTAAGTAATACCTCTTTGCAGTTTTCTAAGTGAATGAATAATAAATAGATTGCGCTGTATGTAATACCTCTTTGTTTACGCCAAAGTTTTCTAAGTAAATAAATAGATTGCGCTGTAAGGAATACCTCTTTGTTTTAAGCCAACGCTTTCTAAATGAATAAATATATTGTACTGTAAGAATACCTCTTTTCCTTAAGCCAAAGTTTTGTCAGTGAATAAATATATTGTGCTGTAAAAATACCTCTTTTCCTTAAGCCAAAGTTTTGTCAGTGAATGAATATATTGTGCTGTAAGGAGTACCTCTTTGCGCATGCCTTGAACGAGCTCACCTGTTTCATTCAGTATTGTAAGTGATTATATTTGGACACTAATAGAGTCTTTTAAAATATAACTGTTCTTATGCGTGTGTAAAGTAAATTATCAGATAAGCAGATACAAGTATCAATAGTTGTTTGCCTGTCAAGACTCTGAGTTGCCCCAGAAAACACTTGACACAACTTTAAATTACTTAACTACATGCAATCACTTTTGCTTCCAAGCAAATATCAGTCGCGCCACGGACTGATAACTGTATTTGTTCTGCCATCCAAACTGGTCGACACTATTTTTTGCTCTCCATTTCTGCTCGTGCGGCGGTCCGCAGTGTTCGGCATTCGGTCCAGCGTGCTCTGTGTTCTTGGAAATTAAATCTCTTTCTTTCTCTTTCTTTCTTTCTTTCTCCTTTTTCTTTCTCAATGTCTTTCTCTATTTTTCTATTTCCCCTTCCCACTTTCTAACTCTCTGTCTTTAAATATTTCTTTTTCATATATCCCCCCCTTTCTTTATTTATCACTCTCTCACTGTGTGTGAATATATATATCCTATCTTCTCCATTTCTCTTTATTTCGGTCCACGTCTCTCAAATTATCTGTGTTTCACTTTATTGTTTCTCTTCTTTATCTGTCTCTCTTTCTCTCTCTCTCTCTCTCTCTCTCTCTCTCTCTCTCTCTCTCTGTGTCTCTCATACATACACACCCATATACACATACATAACACATACAATTGGATACTGTTCACAAAACATTTCTCCATTAGACAGTTTTCTAAAAGTAGTACAGATTGACAGACAAACAGACCGACAGATTTGATAGATAGATTGATAGACAGACAGATAGATATTTAGATAGATAGATAGATAGATAGAGACAGACAGACAGACAGATAGAGAGACAGATAGAAGATAGATTTTTGCAATATTAATGCAATTTGCAACCTTACGAAACGCTTACCCCCCCCCCCGATAGCAAAACAATAAACAATAACCAGAGCAACTTCCAAACACGTAATCAAAATGCCATTTCAAACTAAGCAACTGAACTTTAAAAGATCCCAACGGATTGTAACTTTGTCAAGAGGTAAAACTTGATCTGCATAATTTATACTTGAGTGTCAATAAGACAAAGGAAAATACGTACATTTTCTATCTTATCTATAGTCTGTTTCTAGTCATTGGAAATTGAAGCTATTAAGTCCTGACGTTTCAGTCATAACCATTAGCGATGATAGAGGCTTTACACTGAGCGCAAGTGACAAGTCGGAACTAATATTTGGTTTGTTATAGTTTGATTGGGAGCATTACGTCCAATCAAACACGTACATACTGTTTTCACCTAGCAAGGTACAGATATTAAAAGACAATGTGTTGTCTGTGACCTAATTCAGGCGTAGTTAAATGCAAGGTAGTTTAGGCAGCAGATATTAAATAACAATGTGTTGTCTGTGACCTAATTCAGGCGTAGTTAAATGCAAGATAGTTTAGGCAGCAGATATTAAATAACAATGTGTTGTCTGTGACCTAATTCAGGCGTAGTTAAATGCAAGGTAGTTTAGGCAGCAGATATTAAATAACAATGTGTGGTCTGTGACCTAATTCAGGCGTAGTTAAATGCAAGGTAGTTTAGGCAGCAGATATTAAATAACAATGTGTGGTCTGTGACCTAATTCAGGCGTAGTTAAATGCAAGGTAGTTTAGGCAGCAGATATTAAATAACAATGTGTGGTCTGTGACCTAATTCAGGTGTAACTAAATGCAAAGTAGTTTAGGCAGCAGATATTAAATAACAATGTGTGGTCTGTGACCTAATTCAGGTGCAACTAAATGCAAGGTAGTTTAGGCAGCAGATATTAAATTTAACTGTGTGATATGTGACTTAATTCAAGTGTAAATAAATGCAAGGTAGTTTAGGCAGCAGATATTAACTAGTGACGTCAACGCCACTTAATTAATGGATATGATTATAATTAAGTGGTTAATTATCCAAAACTAGTTACAAATGATAATCTTAATTTATTTTATTAATGATCTTCCAAAAGACACCACTCGTCTCTCACTTGGCGGATATGCAGGCAATGCAAACGTTTTCTCTCTTCCACAACATTAAAGATAAACATACACGGTCACATGATCTTTCCACAGGTGGAAAACGTTTTACTAAAGAAGAAGACAAATCCGTCTTTAATCTACATTTAGCGAGCCCCCCTCCACCCACTTTCTTCTCCAACATAAAGTTATCAATATGCGTAGGAAGGTCACTGAAATTAACAATAAATTTATTAAACCAGCAATCAAATATACATGACAAATACAATGAGATAAATTACTTGACATCAATATTTCCATGAAACCATGTTCGAATAATTCCTATGTTTCACACTCTTATGCTAAAATACAATTAAAAAATTATGTCAATACAAATCACAGGATAGTCTTATAAGAGAATAGAAATAGAGTTATTAGAGATAAACGATAATAGTCTTTACATAACCTTGTTTAACTGCTATCATAATAATCCTTCAGCACGCTTTTGCAATAAAGACACAGGTTTATTGTCAGCCATTATCATGTTAGCTCTATGCGCTTCACTAGCATATTGAGAAAAAATTTCACTGTTATTTTCTCGAGGGTAACATTGGACCCTTCACTGAAGTTTGCTCCCTCAAGCAGAACAATAATGTAGCAATTTCTAGCAACTTCTCTACACCAGAAATTGTTCAGGTAGTCAGCATATCTTGCCACCACACATAAATGGAGTGTAGTGTGTTCTTACACTTACACGCCCGATTCCCGCTTTTAGCATGGTGGGCCATAGTGATTTACAAATAGTAAACTCACCCACCCACCCAAAGAGGTTCAAATCAAATAAAAACAGGAAAAGCTACTTGTCTCTGCAAAATATAATCAGAGAACAAACACTAAACTTCCAATTTATCACTTTATAACTCCATTTTTTACATTCCAATCTCAAGTTTCCTGCACTGGTATTTATTAGCCTGATACATGCACACAGCATAATAAATATTTCATATCAAACAATGTCAAGTGTCTAGCAAACTACATGTAAGCAGTCTAGTTCAAATACTTATAGAAATAAAATTCAACTCACATAGTACATGTCTATATGAAACTCGAGCATAAAATATAAATAGCAAAAGTGCATGAAATATTTCAAGTCCATTCTCTCTCACTTAACTCACCATCAAGCTAACGGCTGCCTTTCAAGACTGGACTTCTTCTTGCCACTCCAAATTCAAAATGATTAGGCTAGTAGACAGTAGATTTCTCTACAGGAGGTAAACGTTTTAATCTCAGCCCATTGGCTGCTCTCATTCTCGTAAATCGTATCCATTGGATAAAACTACTCGCTTAGTTGGGATGGTTTACATTACATCAGCAATTTATAGCACATTCTTGACTCAAGTTGTTTACTTCAACTCAGACACTTTCAAAAATAAGTCATAAGGATTGCCCAAGGTCAGGTCACTCTGACAGGCCACATAATTGTGTAGTCTGTGACCTAGTTCAGGTGTAAATAATTGGAAGGTAGTTTAGACAGTAGATGTTAAGGGACACTTTGATCTTTGGCCTAATTCCGGTGTAAATAATGCAAAGTACTTTAAGCAGCAGATATTAAAGGGCACTCTGTGGTCTGTGAACTAATTTAGGTGTAAATAAAATGCAAAGTAGTTTAGGCAACAAATATTAAAGGACACTCTTTCGTCTGTGATCTAATTCAGGTGTAAATAAATGCAAGGTAGATTAAGCAGCAGATATCAATAGACTGTGTGTGTGTGTGTGTGTACTTTTTGACCTGATTCAGATGCAAATAAATGCAAAGGTAGGTTAAGCAGCAGATATCCATGGACTGTGTGTGTTCTGTGTGATCTAATTCAGATGTAAATAAATGCAATTCACATTGGCATATAATTATTATCAATAGCTGAAGAAAAAACAGAATGTTCTCTTCGCAGATAAACTTTGAATCGAACTGAATAAATATATTTGAGTTAAAATGAAATGTTTGTCAACAGGTGAAGTGCAAAATGTCAGTCTACAGTGAAAATTCATAGAGCGTGTGTACCCAGTTGCACGTGAAAATAAAACTAAGTAAAAAGTTTTCGGTCAGGAGACAACAAGAAATGAACAAGTCGATCGAGGTGACGTCACTGTCATTCACGAACACGAACATGAGACCTACAAGAGCAGTTGGAATTAAGAAGCCATTAAAAATTCTTTATTCGCGCCTTTCGCAATTTGGTAAAAATTAAAGTCACAACTTTCCTTGCAGCAAACACGTGCATGACGTTTTTATAACCAACCTCTCCAAAGCAGAAATGTCCTGTCAAGTTCTTACAGGGAATTAATATAGGAGTTGTCAGTGAGACAGAATTTCAGTCACGTTCATATTATTCTGCTGAAGAGTTGTATGGTGATATGTGTTGGGTGTATGTGTTCAAAGTGTTGTGTGTATGTGTTCAATGTGTTGTGTATATGTGTTGTGTATGTGTTCAATGTGTTGTGTCTATGTGCTGTGTACGTGTTCAATGTGTTGTGTCCATGTGATGTGTATGTGTTCAATGTGTTGTGTCTATGTGATGTGTATGTGTTCAATGTGTTGTGTATGTGTTCAATGTGTTGTGTATTTGTTCAATGTGTTGTGTCTATGTGTTGTGTATGTGTTCAATGAGTTGTATCTCTGCATGGCAATTCAATGCATATCGAGAACATGTTGACAGTTCATGACAACATTTAATATATGACGTGTCAATGATGATAGTTAATGCATATCGGGTCCTGATGACATTTACTTCATGATGGCACTATGATGACATTTAAAACATGATAGGTCTTGATAACATTCATGATGACATTTAACGAATGACGGATTAATAATGACTAAATATTATATATATTTTCGGGTCACGTGATGACATTTAGTGTTTGAGAAGTCAAGATGACATTAAGTGCTTGACGATTCAAAGATAGCAAATTTCGTGGCATTATGCGCATCGGAAATGTACATTGTGTAAATATATAGTTGACTTAAAAAAAATCTAGTGTGTACTCTGTTTATTTTTTATTTTTTCCTATATTGATTATTGCAGTTTGAATGTCTATAAAAACAAATCTACTGTGTACTCTGATTATTTTATTTTTTCCTTTATTGATTATTGCAGTTTGAATATTTTAAATTTTATCTGAAGTATTCTAGATACATATAATTCAAATTATGTTTTGTACTTTTTAAACGTTGCACCTTAATATTAATCAGAGAAAATAAATCGTACTTTACAATTAATTCGACAAGTTTGCAAATACGACCATTTGTTCGATAAGAACGCCAATGACCTCACACCAGTGTCGTTTTTGTATAAACTCATTTGTCACTGGCAGCCACTATAATGATCCGAAAGATATTTTGTTTTTCTTCCAGTCGGACCACTGGCAACCATTGACCCCTTATCAAGCAAATACCGAAGTGAGATTAACATGGAGGGAAAATTTGCCGATTGAGAACAAGAAGATTTATCACAGGAAACTAGGCCTACATTGGTGTGAGATAGTGATATGTGAACGTGAAATGTAATCAGGCTGAGATCTGTTTATGTGCACATTTAATAGAGTATGTGCGTGTTTTGAAACATGATGGATGTATGTATGCATAAATGCCCGTGTATTTTGTTTTAAAAAGTCGTTTTCCTTTAATTTACTTTATGACGTTAAATAATACTCCTAGTCATTCTATGTGATTCGATCACTATTGAAGCATCTTAAGACTTTAGAAATAGTAAAATGCACTAGATACATAGTAAATTTCACACTTCTGTTACAATTTTACAGACATCTTCGTCACAAGATGCACCAGTCACATAATTAATTTTACACTTGTACAGTCATACAAACTTCAGCCATGGATAGATGCACCCCGTCTTATAACTTTAATTCTTGACACACTCATACAGCCATAGATAGATACACCCTGTCTTATAACTTTACCTTCTTGACACACTCATACAGCCATAGATAGATAACTTTAAACTACGCACATGCGTGTTACAATTAAAATAAAGGTACGTCACACATATGTGGGTTATGATTGTTACATTTAAACAAAATGTGCACAAGCGTTTAAAATCGTCAAATTGATATTTATTTCAGTGGAGATAAAATAGTCTTCCACGATATCATTATACATCTCAGTGAATTATTACAGTTACGAATACGTGTTAACTTGGTCACTCTATTTTTCTCTGGCCACAAAGTCAGGAGAAAAATAACAACAATTCATATCAATCGCAATAAGAAAATACATGACCACGCTACAATATTCTTAATAAAATACAGTTAATAAGTATTAAGAAATTGATGTGTTACCTTATCTGAATATTCGGCAGGTATATCTTCAATTCTCGGAAATAGATGCAGCTTCTGTGAGTATAGGCAAAGTTTCGTCATGAACAAATTCCCAATTCAAGTCTCATGCTATTTATGCACATGTATGAATCAGCGATGGGAAAACTCCATCAACCATGGTTATCGAGCGTTGGGTTTGAACACTAAACCCCTCTCTACAACCGCTCAAGTGTATAGTGACCGACATCCCTTTTAACATGCATGGAAATTCTACCAGTCAGTAATCTGCAATGTGTGGTAATTATGTCAGTCGGCCATGATCGCCAGTGTAAAGAAATAATACAAAAGATGAAAACATCAAACAGCTTAATAAATGATTGAAGATAGAACTTTTGTTAGTATGACGGGCATAATTTGCCCTTGATTCCATGACACTCTAGAAATACATCTCTCAGGCAATATCATCATCACTAGCAACATTATCATCGCTAGCACCATCATTATTCTAGCAAATACCATCGATCTAGCAACACCATTGATCTAGCAACATTATCACATATAACATCATCAGTTCTATCAATATCATCAAATATAACAACATCATCTCTCTAGCAACATCATCAACTATAGCAACACCATATCTCTACCATCACTATTACTCTAGCAACATCATCACCTATAGCAACTCCATGTCTCTAGCAACACCTTCTCTGTAGCAACATCTACACCTATAGCAACACCATCTCTCTAGTAACATCATCACCTATAACATCATTTCTCAAGCAACATCATCACCTATAGCAACATCATCTATTTAGCAAGATCATCACCTATAGCAACATCATCATCTATTGCAACCCCATCTCTCTAGCAACATCATCACCAAAGCAGCACAATCTCTCTAGCAACATCATCACCTGTATCAACACCATCTCTCTAGCAACATCATCACCTCTATCAACGCCATCTCTCTAGCAACATCATCACCCCTAGCAAAACCATTTCTCTAGCAACATCATCACCTCTATCAACACCATCTCTCTAGCAACATCATCACCCCTAGCAAAACCATTTCTCTAGCAACATCATCATCTGTATCAATATCATCACCTCTAACAAACATCATCAACAATCTCTTTAAAAGACGTCCACTGTGATAAACGTCGGAATTGCAAATTAATCGCAATGCCAACAAATTAAATCTATTCCCCAACCTCTTTTCAGCACGTAACTTGCTCTTGTCTCTATCACGTAACATTCCACCGGCCATGATTTTATTATTGTAATTACCTGGTTAAGCCTTTTAATCATATTTAGTCTCGTCAATCATGACTTGTTTTCGTGAAGCTCACTTAGCTAACCTATACGGCCCTCTAGTTGTTTGAGGAAGAAAACTGCTCACTTTGCTAACCTATACGGCCCTCTAGTTGTTTGAGGAAGAAAACTGCTCACTTAGCTAACCTATACGGCCCTCTAGTTGTTTGAGGAAGAAAACTGCTCACTTTGCTAACCTATACGGCCCTCTAGTTGTTTGAGGAAGAAAACTGCTCACTTTGCTAACCTATACGGCCCTCTAGTTGTTTGAGGAAGAAAACTGCTCACTTAGCTAACCTATACGGCCCTCTAGTTGTTTGAGGAAGAAAACTGCTCACTTTGCTAACCTATACGGCCCTCTAGTTGTTTGAGGAAGAAAACTGCTCACTTAGCTAACCTATACGGCCCTCTAGTTGTTTGAGGAAGAAAACTGCTCACTTTGCTAACCTATACGGCCCTCTAGTTGTTTGAGGAAGAAAACTGCTCACTTAGCTAACCTATACGGCCCTTTAGTTGTTTGAGGAAGAAAACTGCTCACTTTGCTAACCTATACGGCCCTCTAGTTGTTTGAGGAAGAAAACTGCTCACTTTGCTAACCTATACGGCCCTCTAGTTGTTTGAGGAAGAAAACTGCTCACTTTGCTAACCTATACGGCCCTCTAGTTGTTTGAGGAAGAAAACTGCTCACTTTGCTAACCTATACGGCCCTCTAGTTGTTTGAGGAAGAAAACTGCTCCATCTCTTCATTAATTATGTACGCAGTTCTTGGCCATGGACAAAGACCATGCTTATCTGTTTGGAGTTAGAAATCATATCGTTATCTAAACCGCTGTAGTTTGATAACTGACCCATTCGGCCAGTCGGTGCTAGTCCCAGAAAACAGTCTTTGTGGATCCACAATCATTAGCTCACTCAGTTGACGGTTATCCATGAATATAATAGCATATTTATAGATTATGTTTGTACTGAAGTATTTATTCTTTTACTGAAAGAGTCCACCTAGCGATACTTTAATTAATGATAGTGTGTTTCATTTAATAACTGACTGCTCTTAAAATTAACAGCAATATTTATATCCAATCTTACTGTAGATGTCAAACTGTTTTTATCTTTCCTTTCTTTGATTACGAGTTGTTCGTTCGTAGTGTAAGGATGGTGATTAGCTATGTCACTATGTCATTCTTTTACTGTGACTTTCGTGACGTGGCATTTCGCCATTAAAGTTATTCATCTTCATGTTCGATGTAGGAATGAAAGTATATGCAGATGATTTCTATATCATAATGTCGGACCGGAAGTGAGTATTTAGAGAATTAGTTTAATACCTTAATCAGTTTTAAATCACCTTTTCTTCACCCATCTCACTTTGATCTTTAAGAATATGGTGGTCTGTTTGTCAGTGCTTTACTCCTAAATTTTGGAGTGCGGTTTGAACGAAGGTAGCATGGTAAATCCTCTGAGTGCAATAACGCAAATCCCACCTGTCACATTGCCACACTATTAAGACAAGGCTGAAAGCGATACTGCACGTTCTGAGGACCTGGCAAGAAAAACGTTCTAAGCAGTAATTGGTCTTGATGACTGTTAGTACCCCAAGTACCGTCTACTCTACTCCACAATGACTTGCGTTACCTCAAGTATAATTTATTCTACTCTGTAATGACTTGCGGTACCTCGAGTACAATTTATTCTACTCTGTAATGACTTGCGGTACCTCGAGTACAATTTATTCTACTCTATAATAACTTGCAGTACCTCAAGTACAATTTATTCTACTCTATAATGACTTGCGGTACTAAAGTACAATCTATGGAGTAACTGTCATGATTTGCAGTACCCTATGTACAGTCAGTGTAAGCAGTATACTGCTGTATTATGTAGAATGAAGTAAACATTAAAAGAGATTTTAAACGGTTAACATACCAAGTTGACCGGTTCAAAGCTTGAATTAAATTGTCTACCGATGCGGTTAGCAAAGACCTTAGAGCAAACCTCACACTGTATTTTAGAGCGTTCTGTCCAGGAATACTGATAATGAATATATTTTACTTCAAACTGTATTTTAGAAAGTTCTGTCCAGTGATACTGATAATGAATATATTTTTAACAAAATAAATGCAATGCGAACTCCTGAAGCAATATCTGTATATTAGTCTTTCAAAGACATTCAGTTAACAGCAATAGTGTAAACTGTTTAAGTAGTGATCGTAAATTTCTTGATTTTATTAAGTCCATAGAAAATCAGATAGAGAATAAAGTGGGGGGGGGGGTGGGAGAAAGAAAGAAAGAAAGAAAGAAAGAAAGACATGACTGGTGCATAGCTTGGCTTTTCAACACCTGTCTACCTCTTGACTAACAAGCGCGGTACGTGACATATTTTTACCAGTGTTTGATTGACAATGCTGAGCGTGACTTTCTCAGTTTGACTGAACGAGTCAGGCTACACGTACGTGATGTTGTTAGGTGCAAATTGGGTTCGAGTCCTTCAATTAGTCTTCATCGTATATTCTATTGCTATGGAACCGCAGATAATATCATCTTTTATTTCGACACAGTCATAATCAAAGTGTGCACCCAGTGGCTGGTCAAAATGATATAAAATTATTTTACCACTCACGTAGACACATATATAAATACAAACGCATGCATGAAAATATGCACAAATAGATAGATAGATAGATAGACAGACAGACAGACAGATAGATAGATAGATAGATAGACAGACAGACAGACAGACAGACAGATAGATAGATAGATAGATAGTTAGATAGATAGATAGATAGACAGACAGACAGACAGATAGATAGATAGACAGACAGATAGATAGATAGATAGATAGATAGATAGATAGATAGATAGATAGATAGATAGATAGATAGATAGATAGATAGATAGATAGTCCTATAGAAGACTATGATACTCCTGTTCGCAGTGTTGGCAGAAAGAATGTATTCACGTGACAGAAAGGAACCAATAATAGATCTCTGCACAAAATGCCCTTTTTTATCGGAAATTATTGGAACTTAGAAAGTAATGAGAATAACGACAACCGTAATACTTGTGAAACATAGCATAACATGAAAATTGCAGAAGTTAGTGAAGGAAAACTATGTTTCTCGAAAATATACAACCATCTTCTTGCGACAAGATTTTGTCCAGTGTCGTGATATGTTTCAAAATATTACTGTTGCAACTATCGTGACTTGTCAGAGGAGAAAAAATAAATGTAGCGACAGAAAGAGATAATTGAAATGTGTTACACACAAGTCACAAGAACTTGTTTCGAACTGTTACAATGTCTCTGTCCCTGTCTTGTTTACTGACAGCTCTTCATCAGAAATTCATGCCACCCAGATTGTAAAGCCTCCGAGCTTGACCAGCCACCCGTTTATTTGGAGACACCCTCAGTAAGTAAGATCTCTGTAAATTTGGAGACACCCTCAGTAAGTAAGATCTCTGTAAATGGAGTTGATATTCCACTGGGGTTACACTTATCGCGTCAGCCAAGTAATAACTGTGCAAACAAGAGACAAAACTCAGCACCAGAATAACAAGTCTGAAATCATGTCTAAATATAATTTGAAATACTTGAGTGTCTAATACTTATAGACTGTTTAGTTTGAAAGGTTATTACACACACACACACACACACACAAACGCACACAAATCGTTCTCTTTCGATTCGTTTTGTATTGTATTAATTTTTATTTGAACAAAAAATCTTTTGTTCCTGCTTTTCTTTGTATATTGGAATCATGTGCCTCAGCGTGTTGTGTTCGAACACTGTGATGTTGTTAGCAGTCTGTGATATTTATGTTTTACACAAGCAACACAAGCCCTTATAACCTGAGATGTATGTTTCTGTAAGCAAGGTCTACCGTTTCTAATGTTCGATAAGCAACACAAACCATTTTAAAGCGAGATGTATGTTTCTGTAAGCAAGGTCTACCGTTTCTAATGTTCGATAAGCAACACAAACCATTTTAAAGCGAGATGTATGTTTCTGTAAGCAACGATTGCCATTTGCAAATTTTGATGTATATATCCCTATCCCTTCTTAAGTTTAACGTCTCTTAAGCAGAGTCTACATTTCTAACAATTTATGGAAAGTATCTTTAACCAGCCTGTCATTTTAAAAGTCTGTGTCTATAAAACACCTAAAACTACTATAATTTAATGTTTGCAATTTCTAAAGTGTGGTGAATATCTATAAGAATGTGTGCCATTTCTATATTTGGATGCATGCGTCTGTGAGTAGCTACTGGAATTTCTAAAGTTGGATGTATGTGTCTATGAGCGGCGACTGTCATTTCTAAAGTTTGATGTAAGTGTCTGTGATCAAAGACTGTCATTTCAAAGTTTGATGTATGTGTATGTGAGCAACGATTTTCGTTTCTAAAGTTGGATGTTTGTGAGCAACGACTGTCATTTCTAAAGTTTGATGTATGTGTATGTGATCAAAGACTGTCATTTCAAAGTTTGATGTATGTGTATGTGTATGTGATCAAAGATTGTCATTTCAAAGTTTGATATATGTGTATGTGAGCAACGACTGACGTTTCTAAAGTTGAATGTTTGTGAGCAACGACTTGTCATTTCTAAAGTTTGATGTATGTGTATGTGAGCAATGACTGTAGTTTCTAAAGTTTTATGTCTGTGTCTGTGAGCAACGACCGTCATTTTAAAGTTTGATGTCTGTGTCTGTGAGCAACGACTGTCATTTCTCGTTTGTTGTATGGTTGTATGTGTCTATGAGCAACGACTGCCATTTCTAAACTCCAAGTGCGTAGACAAATGTCAGGACAGAAATCAGCACGATTCTTGGAGAAAGGTAGCAAACATTGGTACCCGGCCTCTAACAGTTTATTGTGCAGTGTGGCGACATGCAAACGTTTTGCCTTCAAGGGCATGTCGGCTCCGTCAGACCTCTTGCTACTACTGCACGTAGACACGGCCTTTTACAATGGAGTACGCTTCAAATTCGATCTGTCTTGCAGCATATCGGGTTGCGATAATGGCTAGGATTTGATACTAACACCTGTTCTGTTGAGCGCTAAGAAAAGCAGTTGTGATTTGATGGTCTCGGCTAGCCGGGGAGCGATAAGAACGCGGGCCGCTCGGGTGACGTTCATGGTGTGGTCCCACCAGGCAAGCCGAGACCGTATTTTGCCCCACACCTATATTCATTCGTAAACTGGCTTAGTCGAAGGGGTGCGGTTGTTGTTTTCTTTGGCTCTTTCTTTACTCTCTCTCTCTTTCATTTTTATCTTTTTGCACTCCGCACAGCGAGTTCGTCGCACTGACTACACTAAAACTGCTGGGAGAAAGGAAGGCTTTCAAATTGAAATTGAATGCTTCCTGAATGGCTTTTCTTTTCCAGTCAAGTGATCAATACTTCACGGACATTTTACAGCAGAAAAGTTTGCTATGTGCGAAAGGTATTTCATTTGAATCTACGTTACACAACGGAGCCGTTCAGTAGCGGAGGGTCTGTGATATGGCTTCAGTGCCATGACGTTTTTCATCTATCTGCTGCATGAACGCCAAAGCTTAGTGATTGAATAGCTTGACACTGAGAAGGGGTTAATGTACAATAAATGTGGAGGTTTTGGGATCTGTTATGAGAGGCCTGATAGCAGTGCCCATAGTGGAACAATATCTACAGGTGGCTGAAAGCGGGGTCTCTGCCCCGTCAATCATCTTGGATCGTTTATCATGAAAGCACTTAATAGCCCTCTGCCAACGCCCCCTGGCGGTAGTGCAAAGGACGATGACGATAGCACGAGTGACAATCTTGGTTTCGCAAAACACTCCGTAAAGAACGACAATTGTGTCGTGCGTTTTAGTGATGACAGAGTGAATGGTCATGGCGATTCCAGTGATGGAGCCAGCAGCGTTTATGTCGATAAAGCGAGTTTCCCGCAGTGGATGAAAACGCTGGAGAACCGATGGCAGAGGCTGCACAATAAAATCAGCAGAATCCCTCCGACTGCACATGTAGGGCGCTTCAACTGGGTGTACAGGCAATTTCGCAGTCAGCGTCTGGCAAAGTCCGCCAAAATCCGAATCAGTCCCACTGCTGGCAGTAACCGCATCGAAGAGAAATCCATTAGGTTAGCGCACGACCCTGAGGGCAACGACAGCGGCGGCGATAATACATGTATACCCAACAGCAGATTCCTCGAGAAAGAAAATTCAAACACTGAGGAGTCTGTGCGCCCCTATACTGTGTTGGACGTGAGGGATCTAGAGCACCACACCGCGCCGTTCGTATGCGATTGGTCAGATTTAAACTCGCCTACCCACTGTCAGTTTAGGGGGTGCTCGTCGGCGTTAGAGGGTAACGGTGCAGCGGAGCTGAACACAAACTTGGTGTTAGAAACCTGTGACAGTCATACAGGGTGCGAATCTAAGACTTGCAGGACTCTGGACAATGACTCTGTCACAGAGAGTCATCGATTAATATCAGACAATCCCGATGCGAGATGCCTCGACGATGGACCTCATCGTGACGATAGATGTTGGGACAGCAGGACCGTGCATACCCCACAAGACCGAGAAAAAAAGGAAGCGCCCAAGCGGGAAGTACACACGGCGAATCCCTGCACCAGCACTGGTACTGTGGATAGTTATTCCTGTAACATTGCTACCACGACATGTCCGACAACTTTTGATGCTGACGCTGAAACGCCAGCTGAGACAGTGAGCAAACAGATGCAATCAGGGGTCGTAACAAACACGAATAATGGAAATAACGCTGCAGAACGTGGTGGCAGAAATAAAGCGAGAAGAAGGCCAGAGATGCGCGTGTTCGCCAAGATGTCGCTGGAAGCGCGGCACGCGGTGACAGAGACCCTACGTGAAATGGGGGAAGGGGCCAAAGACGAGGACGAGGTGGACAAAAAAAGCGCCGCCGATAGCAGCAACAGCGACGTCACCCTCCCGTCCTTCCCTCTCTACTTCGATGGAAACGACAGTAACTGCATTGCGGATCGATTTCTTCTGGACGAGAAAGCTAACAGACATGAACAGTCAAATGTGAACAATGTCCACAATCATACTCAAGCCAAAAAAACATTTGAAACAGCGGACCCTGTGAGCAAACGGTACCAAGCCGCAGGGCTATGGAAGAACAACGTCCCAGATAAACACGTCACACACACTAGCAACAAGACTGGGAATAACAAGAAAACGAAAGGAGATTCCAGAAAAGTGTCGAATAAAATCGGACAAGGGTCTCCGGAAGTTAAAGCGCCCACACCTTTGTCCCCACCCCTGATGCTGAATGAGATCGGGGATGCGCCGAAACGCACTCACCTGCCAGCCATTACCAGTAGGACGGATGCCAGCTTCCAGCCACCTCGCTTGGACAACATTCGACAGGTGAACTATCGCATCAAGGGCGTGGGTCGTTACCGAGTGACGCGCGAATGTACATTCGAAATCACTGCTCCGGACTTTGATATTCGGTACCGTGACGTGATCACTTGCCAGAAAGGGGACAGAGAAACTCCACCACCAGAAATCTTCGATAGGTCTGTGGGCAAAGTGAAAGACTGGCTAACTAAGTATTATACACCCAGGTAGCAGCAATTTTGGCACGTACGTTGTCACATTAGAAGTCCGACACAAGCAGACGTGTTTTCTGTCCAGTTAATGGCGACCATGACTTTCTCAAGTTAGAGCGACTGAGAAAGTATATATACCAATTCAGATAGAAATAATCTGAGGTTATCAACGTAAGTGGCTACTAAACATCTAGATATCGACACTTTTGACAAGTTGGTTGGCACAATGAGATTCGATGGTTAACTTCTAAAATCTCACCTAGCGATAATATTGATACAGTGACAAAATAAGGACTGCCTGGAGGAAAAATATATCATTTACAGTATTTTCGACAGACTGGATGGCAAAGTAAGAGATTAGATTGCCAAGGTTACTATAGGTCAAGACGACAGCACATTCGAATTTCCTGGAGGACAGAGCTTGACCTTAGCTGTTCAAGGAGGCTTACTATGTGTGCAGACAACAGCATATTCGGACAGGGTGGAGGACAATTTTGACACTGGCTGACGAATGAGGTTTACTGTGTGAAGACTGCTGAAGACTAGAGAATAGAATTCCGTACTAGCGGACCCCGAAATTGACCATTACAATAGAGACAAACTAAAATCATATCAGATCTCTTACAGTTTTTCGAAGTCATTGTTTCCGGACGCGGGGGGGACGTGTCAATCTCTCGCGATATTCCTGCAGTACGTACCATTACAAAACGCTGTTACAAGACCCACTGTGTGATATGTTCCACATTATGTGTGTTTACGAACGCCATTCTAAGACCAAATTTTATCAGATTTCGTGTTTGTATAGCACGGGTAATCGCATACACTGCTCAAAGAAATCCATAAGAAAATCTCAGTTTCTCTAACAAAGTTTCCCAAAAGCATTCTAACGTGATTCACGGGATACAAGTGTGTGAGGACACTTTCACGTTCACACTTTGAGTCATTGTACCAAGTTAGAGATGTTTTGTGGCAAAGACCTAAACTTATATTTAGTAAGTTCTATTTTGTTCGTATAACGTCATACCGTGGTTATGTGTGTCTGTGTCTGTGAGGGAGAGAGAGAAAGAGAGAGATGACTCACTATATTGTGAGCACCTTTGCTTAGGAAAGTATGGAGCAGATTAATGACGTCAACTTAGACGTTTTGTAGCAATACTTTCAAGTGTTCAATACATCTGACTCTAATAACGCATGTGTAAAAGTATTGAATGGGATTAATGTAGCTGTATACTTAGGTCATCAATCTAACTTACTGGACTGGATGTCAAGAACATTTTCCTCTTAAGAGTTTTATAGTTTTGCACGACTTGTTCTCGGGAAATAAGTACCCGATTAAATTAGCTACAGTTTTAGTTTGTTTGCTATCAAAGTGACTGTAAAAAATAAGTACCCGATTAAGTTAGCTACAGTTTTAGTTTGCTATCAAAGTGACTGTAAAAAATAAGTACCCGATTAAATTAGCTACAGTTTTAGTTTGTTTGCTATCAAAGTGACTGTAAAAAATAAGTACCCGATTAAGTTAGTTACTGTTTTAGTTTGTTTGCTATAAAAGTGACTGTAAAAAATAAGTACCCTTTTAAGGTAGCTACTGTTTTAGTTTGTTTGCTATTAAAGTGATTTTAAAAAAAAGTAATTTATCTATTGTTAATGTTCTATACTTTTCCTAAAACCCATTTGGTTTTCTGTTTGGACAAGACTAATTCTCACAAATTAGCTGTAACTCTACATTACAATGAATTTTACTTTATCATACTACAAATGGCAAAATTCAATGGTCTTTGTCGTGTCTTGACAGGATGACAAAAGAATAAATGACCCACTTTCGCTCTCTGTCGATTTACTATCAGAAAATAATTGGTCCTCTTAGATGACCTATATTTATACTGGAGTCTTATCAGGAAATAACTGACCCATCATAGTGAATTATATTTTACACAGGACTCTTATCAGAAAATTGCTGGTTAATTAAGGTGAACTGTATTTTACTGAAATTCTGTCAGATAACAAATGACCCATTATAGTGAACATATTTTACTGAAATTCTGTCAGATAACAAATGACCAATTATAGTGAACATATTTTACTGGAATTCTGTCAGATAACAAATGACCCATTATAGTGAACTGTATTTTACTGAATTTGTGTCAGATGCCAATGGTCCATTTTTGCGAACTCTATTTTTTCTGAACTGCTGTCAGTAGGTATTTAGAGTTCTATGCAAGTTTATTTACTTGCTGTGAAAATGAAATTGACCCACTTTAGTGATCTGTATTTTGCACTGGCACACACTCTGGAGTCTAGAATACGATCATTAGTATTTTCATTTAAGTCGTATAAAAAGGTTTCATCCAACCAACCTAACTTTGCAAATTCTCTGTTCAACGGACTGTCAGAGAGATTTGTGACACCTCATCACCAATCCGAAAATAGGTATTAAAATTTTAAGGACACTGAGACTCGCTAGATACGAGATAAAAAGTAAAGGCAAGATCTCATTTGAGCGTCACCTTTAGGGCGCAGGTCATTGAATTCTTAATGTAAGTTCCAACAACTTTGTCTGACAGTCAAAATCATTTATAAGATAACCTTTTGAAGTACAAAGTAACGGTGTGGCGCCAACGGTGTGTTTGTGTATGTGTGTGTGTTTGTGTGTGTGTGTGTGTGTGTATGTGTCTAGGTTAATAGTACACTAAAGCTAGATGGGGTAATAATATACAGCTGGTTATAAAATTCATTATAAATACGTGTTTTTATAATTGTTACAACATCTTAGTTTTAAATAAGTGTTCGTAAAATTGATAAAAAATGTTAATTTAATCATACAAGAAACATCTTATTCAACTTTAAATTACCCATGCCAATATTCGTTTGGATTTATGTCAAATAAAGTATCTATAATTTAGTTGTCGATGACGTCGGGTGACGTAAATATTACTAATTAAATATTGCGTATAGAGTTTATACATGTAACAGTAAACAGAACGTTATTTACTATAGATAGTGATAACAGCAAGCTTTGCCATTGATATTAATTGAAGTCTGTAAACTACTGTACTTCTATCTATCTGATCGCCGATCAATTAAGTAGCATAATCTTGACGACTACCTGTTTGTTTTGATTATTGTTATTAAAAATAATAATGGCACATTTCTATTCACGTTTGAATTGTAAATTGCTTGTCTGATTTCAGGATCCTGTTATCAAGAAATAGTAACAAGAACAAACGCGACTCGCTAGATCTAAAAATCGTAACACGTGACTGAATGTCCCCGTTGTGAGATAGGGAGGAACCAGAGCAGAAAACTTACGACGTGACGTGCTAGTGTTGATGACCCACGCACGATCCATTGAGGTTCTGGATATTGCTCCCAGGGTAGATCTATTTCACACACGCGGTGGTCTTTGAGTTGTACAATTTGCGTTCTTGCTACCTTTGAGTTGTATACATACATTACAGGTATACAATTCCGCGGCCTTACTGTATTACATTTAAGTTGTACAATGTACAGCCTTATTATGTTAAGTGGTAGTACATTTAAGTTGTATAATGTACAGCTGTATTACGTTTAAGTTGTAGTACATTTAAATTGTATAATGTACAGCCTCATTACGTTTAAGTTGTACAATGTATAGCCTTATTACGTTAGTTGTACAATGTACAGCCTTATTAATTTCAGTTGTGCAATGTACAGCTTCATTACATTTGATTTTCTAAAGTATAGCCATAATATCTGACCGATTTCTCTCGTTTCTTTCATGCTCTGTTGAATTCAGTGTGTTAGGTTATTAATTCTCGCACTGTCATATTATAGTCGACGTTGATAGCGCACCCCCACCCATCCCCATCCCATTCTACTCCAACCCAATATAAGCTCCTGAAAAAATTGCAGTTGTGACAATGCTGTATGCTGTCGGCAGTTTCCACCCCTACCCCCACCCCACCCCCGCTCAGAACAAAAATTATAGTTATAATAATATATATTACATCGGTCACGCTTTTAAAGACACTCCAGTGTATGTTTTTTAATGTGTCGCCTTTACAGTTTTGATGTGTCCACAAAGTGTAGCGTTACCACACTAACGAGCATTAAAAACAGAAATGTTACCATAGCATCCTTGTACCTAACATTTTCTGGATTAGTTGTTAAATCCTTTTAATAAAGACTGGATTAGTTAAATCCTTTTAATAAAGACTGGTATAATGCATGGATTAGTTAAATCCTTTTAATAAAGACTGGTATAATGCATTGATTAGTTAAATCCTTTTAATAAAGACTGGTATAATGCATTGATTAGTTAAATCCTTTTAATAAAGACTGGTATAATGCATTGATTAGTTAAATCCTTTTAATAAAGACTGGTATAATGCATTGATTAGTTAAATCCTTTTAATAAAGACTGGTATAATGCATTGAATTTAAAGACAAATTCTTTGAGAATTACGTTCATGATGTGTCGTTCAAACTATTTTTTTAAATCGTTATCTGACGTCTTTATTTCAGTATTATTATTGTTTGCTCTCTAGATATCGAATATGTTTGTGTCCTAAAATTGGACCTGTAACGTCTTTATTTCAGTATTATTATTGCTTGCTCTCTAGATATCGAATATGTTTGTGTCCTAAAATTGGACCTGTGCGACTGTCTAACATGGACATTTGTGTTTCATTAGTGCTAATTATTTTCTTTTTATTTGTGTTTTTCACATCGATTTGGCTTGTGGACCAACAGACGAGTCTCTTTTCTTGCTTGAAAAATGTAATGTTATTATTCACAAATCCAGTATGGCTTAATAAGTATTCTGCATTTAAATTTTGCCAAATCTCAGACGGATGAGCATTTCCCTGCTACTTTGGAATCTTCGTAAATGTGAGCCAAAATGTGGGAATAAGAATTATTAATAGAAACTCTGTGAAATGCAATCCACGAATGTGAGCCAAAATGTGGGAATAAGAATTATTAATAGAAACTCTGTGAAATGTAATCCATGAATGTGAGCCATAGTGTAGGAAGGAGTGATATTATTAGAAACATTTTAAAATGCAAGCCCGTACATGTGAACCAAAGTCAGTTTAGTAACGATTGCCGTTTTAGGAACATTCTAATTTATTGCCTGAATGTGAGCCGAAGTGTGGGAACCAGTGCTATTAATAAACACAGATTTCAAGTGAACGAGTATTACATGGAAATGTACACCTTGAAAGTGAGCCATTTTGTGGGGAAATCAGCGTTATTTAAAAAAAAGCATTTTGTAATCTAATCCATCCGTATGAGAGCGAGTGCTATATAAAGCAAAAGTTTAAAAATAGAATGAATTGATGCAGATTAGCAGGCTGCTTTTCACAGCTAAAAAAAACGTGCGAATATTGTCGCTGAGCGCGTGCGTGCGTGCGTGCGTGCTGCGCAGTGAAATTGCTAAGGTGAATGTAGACAATTACATGTGATTTGTGCGCGAGGGCGAAAGTTACATCTGTGTGCATTTGAGTGACGTATTTAATGCCGTTATGTGACGAGAGAGTGAGTACATGTCGCTTTTTTTTTGTCAGTCTTGTACGTAACGTCTGTATAGTGGCGCCTTACAGTTATTTAAGGAAATGAATTTAGTATATAAGTGTGTTTGATAGACAGACAGAGAGTAGGTATGTTAAGAACAAAAGTATTTTATAATTTGGGAACCTGTCTATAATTTAATCTCCCTATTCACGAACTAAATTCTGAGAACGAGGCTTCAGATTCGATGCATTTATCTCTCGATAGAGTTTAATTCTATCATTGAACATTTAAGTGTGTATGTGTGGTGGTGGTGGGGTACTGTAAAAATTAAATTCTTAAAAAGTCTTTATCATGGATTTGCGTTTGTGTTAGTTTCTGAATATGAACATCAAAACCTTTAAAAGTATTGTCTTAAACTTTGCAATTTTTTACTGTCATATTTAAAGCATTTAAAAGAAATGTCTTAGACTTGTTTATGTAATTTTTGCATTGTCAACATTAAAGCCTTTAAAAGAATTGACTTTGACTCTTGCTTGTGTAAGTTATCACTATCAACATTAAAGTCATAAGGAGCCTGAGACATAACGCCACCCTAGTTAATGGTTATGATTATTATTATTAATCATCCATAACTAATTACAAGTGATGAGAATCTTACTTTATGTTATTAATAATTCTCCAGAATACACCATTCGTCTCTCTCACTTGGCGAGACATGTGGATGCTCTAGTCTAAACGTTTTCTCTCTTCCACAACATTAAAAGACAAACATTTACTGTCACACAATATTTCCGTAGGTGGAAAACTTCTTACTTAAAGAGAAGATAACCCGCCTTTAATCTGTATTTAGCGAACTCACATCCACCCACTATCTTTCCAACATTTATCATTATGTGTAAGAAGGTCAATAAATTTTAAAACAAATTTATTAAATCAAAATCAATATACAACATATGAATATAATCAAAGAGCATTGATCTTTACAACACTTAACAACAATGTTTGATTAATGCTAGACAATCGTTCAGTTTATCCTAACATTGATATCAGCAGTCAAATTCACAAACAAACACACACACACACACACACACACACACACACACACACACACACACACACACACACACACATATATATATATAATAAACTTATCCATAATGGCAGCTGTGATTGGCATGTTTTCACAATCACGTGGTTTGCAACAAGTCACTTTTTTTTTTATTAGGTGATGGTCCAATATACCCCTTTTAGGTATGTTACACAACTGTGCAGAATCTGTGATGTGCTCACAGAAAATTATATGCACTATCAAAAGCACACAAGGCAGAGTATTCTAGAGACTTTGTCCATGCTACTGCGCACACAAAAAAAGAACATTCAAAATATTCTTCATGAAATCTTGAGACCAAAGTAAAGCCTCAATATTCGCCATATTGGCTCTTGAACAGAATTCCAAGGAATCAATTTACAGCAACACGTTTACTGATAAGTTCGATGACAACATTGATACACACACCAACATGATCTGGTAGAGTACAGTAGTCACTGCATTCTGAAGCGGGTACAAGACTACGAAATTAAAAAAAAAATGCTCCTTTCTGCAAAGGTCAAATTAAGGCAGTTATAAATTTCAGACATATTTCATCCCTAAACTCTTTTCTCCCTTACACACATTCTCAACTTACAAATCCAACAAAATTCATTAGCCCAATACACACACAGCATAAGAAATATAGCATCAATCAAAATCCACAAGTATAATGTACAACGTAATCAAATTAGTGAACATAGAAATAATGGTTCTATTACATAAAGCATTCTCCATTTAAAATCATACATCAATAGCAAACATGTATAAAATATTCTAAGTCCATTCTTTCTTTATCAGTCAGTTAACTTACCATAAGCTACAAATCGCCTTTATGATCAGACTTGATGTATGTCAAAATCAAAGTGATTAAAATTCAACAAGTAACTTTCAGTTCATTCCTATTAGTTGAATTTGTTACGAGCAAGTATGAGACTATTAGTCAGAAAAAACTACTCATTCAGTTGGAACTTGTTTGGATTGCATCAGCGAGTTCTAGCATATTCTTTATCTGAGTTGTTTACTCCAACGCTGACACTTTAAAATATCTGCATAAGCAGTGTCCAAGATCGGGTCACCTTGACATTTAACAATTTATACAACAATTAAATTTAAAAATAGTGATAGACAAATTTACTCCACCACAGACCCATTATCACGGACCCTTATTGACTCTTAACTTTTTCAGAAGTTAAACTAAAACCCTACAATAGTCACTAGTTGCTCTCTTGGACACTATTTGTGAACACAATATAGTTTTCAGATAGAATAGTATTTTTTATATTTATTTTCTGTTTTTTTTCAAGTAAACAAATAAACACAACATGGAACCCCAATCTAGAAATTATTAAATAATGGACTATTACAGATATTTCAATATACACGCATGACAAAACATTTATTTGATTTCAAATCCTGGTGATTTAAAAAAAAGAAAATACTTAACCATGGATTAAATTACTTGTGCAGATTAGTCAACTGAAGCTTCAAATGATCACCTTACATGACGTCACAAGGAGAGAAGTTATACCTCTTAACTGTGAAGAGGTGTGAACAATTTAATGCTTTGAAATAAAATCAAGCAGTTGACGGTTTGTCTTCATACGTAAGGTGTGCATTCTTTCTAAGTTTTCTTGATCGCATTTACCGATAGACATTGATAAAACCAGTCTTCTTACTGTACCCTCTCTAAAACTTGAATGTTAGTGAGAAGCAGTAATGGCTTTCTCACACTTGTATGTAATTTAAAACAGTAATGGCTTTTTCACACATGAATGTTACTTTAAAACAATAATGGTTTTCTCACACTATATTAGTATCAAGTAGTAATGGCCTTCTCACACTTTGAAAGTTAGTGTCTCTTGAGTGTAGTTTTGTAATAGCTTCTCTTTTTCTTTTTAAAGTAGCATTTACACTCAGAATTAAACCGCACTTGCCTGTTTAATACATTATTACACTTCTTATATTGGCATCTCATCTATTTTCAGCGCAGTCTTTTGTAGAAATGTTTTTACGATCCAAATTTTGTGTCCTGCAGCCTTTCATGTTTTTAGTGTTATTGTTAAGAGCGCTGTCACCACGCAACGAACGTGTGAATGTGGAATTTGTTGTGAAAACATTTATGACACTTGCTGCGTATTGACTAAGTTTTCTTTTATTATCCATACGCTTTACTGTCACTATCGACTGCCTCAAAATTGTTTGTCCTCTACGAACATACGCTTTACTGTCACTATCGACTGCTTTAAAATTGTTTGTCCTCTCGCTTTACTATCACTATCGACTGCCTCAAAATTGTTTGTCCTCTACGAACATACGCTTTACTGTCACTATCGACTGCCTCAAAATTGTTTGTCCTCTACGAACATACGCTTTACTGTCACTATCGACTGCCTCAAAATTGTTTGTCCTCTACGAACATACGCTTTACTGTCACTATCGACTGCCTCAAAATTGTTTGTCCTCTACGAACATACGCTTTACTGTCACTATCGACTGCCTCAAAATTGTTTGTCCTCTACGAACATACGCTTTATACGCTTTACTGTCACTATCGACTGCTTTAAAATTGTTTGTCCTCTACGAACATACGCTTTATACGCTTTACTGTCACTATCGACTGCTTTAAAATTGTTTCTCCTCTACGAACATACGCTTTACTGTCACTATCGACTGCCTCAAAAGTGTTTGTCCTCTACGAACATATAGGACCTACCTAACCGCTCTGGGACACAGTGACACGTGTTTCCGTCTGGAAAGATAATACTGCTATCGTCAACTATGTGTGTTTTCTTGATCAAGTAATCAAAGTAGGGTTTTAATATTCCAGTTTTGATATTCTGTCTTATGAAAAAAATGAGTTCCACTTAAATTTAGATTGTTCTTTAAGTGTTTCATATGATTTTGTACTCAGATGAATGACCTGAACTACTGTGCATTGTGATTGTAAGAAGAAAATGTATTATAATAAGAAAATTTCTTTGGGTGTTCAAAGAGAAGTATACTAAGTTATTTTCATATATTATTTTTAAGGCGTAAGTTTTAGGTTCGGACAAGAAGAATTCACTGTTTAAAATGGTAAGTAGACAATATAAAAACTAATTAAAGACAGGAGATTAGGTTCTTTCTAAGTAATATATTTAGTATTAATATTACGTGTGTAGATATGTTTCAAGACCATAATACGGACTTTATAATTGTAATATAAACTTTGTGAGTCTTTGTAAAGTCCAAAATATGGTACTATACAACTATAATATGATAAAGTGTTAATGTCAGTTGAAAGATTTCTTTCAAGGCCCAAATGTATTTGTATATTTTTTAATCTGATTCAATTTTAATGTTAAAAAGATGTTAAACTTGTAGATTAATGTATTTACTGGGATCTTTTACAAAGTCACTCTACCAATTACAAAACTAGTGCAGTCAATGTGTACCATTCTTACCAGTCACAGCACTAGTTCAGTCAATGTGTCTAAGAGTTGCAAATTACAGCAGGTGTGCAGCAAATGTGTCTGATTGTTACCAATCACGGTGTGACGACAACGCCACTTAGTTAATGAGTATTATTATAATTAATTAATTAATTATCCACAACTAATGGATGATAATCTTAATTTATTTTATTAAATATCCTCCAGCATATACTTGGCGAATATGTGGGCGCTGTAAAAGTTTTCTCTCTTACACAACATTTAAGATAAACATTCACGGTCGCAACAATCATTCCGTAGGTGGAAAACTTCTTACTAAAGGAGAAGACAAATCTGTTTTTGTTACATATCAGTTTATCTGACCCTGTCTCAGTATCAGGATTTAAAGTTATTAATTTTAATATACATGTACACACCTACACCGATGACAGACTGGTTGCCTAATTCACCCTTCAGCCTTTTTTCGGGTCAGGTGATTCCGTGCGTTCTTTTCATGCCTTTTCTGCTTATTCTTTATCAAGTCTATCAAACTCGGTTTAACATAGTTATTTAGTTCATCGTCCTTATATTCAAACAAAACAGCCTGTTCCCACTGACCTTCAATGATCTGTCTCTTATCCATTCTTTTATTTATTTAGAACCCTGTTCTACAATAAATTCTCTTAGTGCTACACGCACAACAAAACCCACTTTGTGATAAACATGCTTATCCCGAAGCTATGCATTATTAGATCTACAACCTACAGTATCACCCATCTTTTATACTTAGTTCTGCGTAGAAATTTATTGCTACCATTTTAACTTGCATAGATACTGAGCATTATTCAGAAATACTACTACTTCTTGGGATTATTTCATGTATATGCATGTGTTTATGTTTATATATATATATATGTGTGTGTGTGTGTGTGTGTGTGTGTGTGTGTGTGTGTGTGTGTGTGTGTGTGTGTGTGTGCGTACGTGGTTGTGTATCCATGTATGTTCGTGTATGCGTGTGTTGTACTTTTAATTAAGAAACTTCACGCACTAGCTGCCATGCGAAGCGAGCCAGAGAAAGAAGTGAAAGCAATACAATTCTACTAGAGCAGATATGGATGGGGCCACTGTGGAGTGGGGACACTGGTAGTTGAAGCAAGGAATACGCACCATTTGTTGTCTAAGTCAAGAGTTCGCAATCAAAAGTTTACGCCCCCTTTCTTCTTTTTTCAAACGCCTGCACTGCGTCATACCTGGTCTTTTTACTTTTAGAAATCAAACGTTTTCAAAGATCAATGAGCATTGTTCTACCCCCGCCAATTTCCAAAACAGGCACAGCACGACGTATTTGACATTCACCTTTGTACGAATAGAGCAACATAGAGACATATGTGTAGCTGGTCAATACATTTCACTGGTTCAATAAAAGCTATTTTAAAATAATAATAATATGCAGACCTCTGCGTGAATGACATTCTTAAAATTCTTTGATAGAGACGTGAAGAATGTTCTATGCAATTCGGCACTCGGGGACAACAAGAAAATCATTCGTCTGTGGTAAGAAAGGACGACTAAGACAACGACATAATGAAAAGTTAATGCTGGCGTTTGAGAGCATAATGGTAATCACCACGCTGTTTTCATTATTGTTGTTGTCTGTTGTTGTTTTTTTTTGATCGGCTATGACATTTCATAAGAATGACATTCTTCGATGATATATTTATTGTGTGGCGACATCACCATTACAGCATTTGATGTGTTTCACCGATATAATTTTGTGTAATGGCATTCACACACTTTTATAGCATTTCTGTGTGATGACGTTCTTCACTGATATAATTTTGTGTAATGGCATTCACACACTTTTATAGCATTTCTGTGTGATGACGTTCTTCACCGATATAATTTTGTGTAATGGCATTCACTCACTTTTATAGCATTTCTGTGTGATGACGTTCTTCACTGATATATTTTGTGTAATGGCATTCACACACTTTTATAGCATTTCTGTGTGATGACGTTCTTCACCGATATAATTTTGTGTAATGGCATTCACACACTTTTATAGCATTTCTGTGTGATGACGTTCTTCACTGATATATTTTGTGTGTCGACATTCACACTGTTTATAACAGTTGATATGTGATACTGTTCACAATGGATTACAGTTTAGTTTGCATAAATAATCTTTTAAAAATTAAATAAATCTCAAAAGTAAATGGCAGTAACACTGCCCAGATTATATACAGTCAGGACCACAACACTACCAAGATTAAATACAATCAAGACCACAACAATACTAAAATTAATTACAGTCAAGACCACCACAATACCAATATTAAATACAGTCAAGACCACAACAATATCAAGACCACAACACTACCAAGATTAAATACAATCAAGACCACAACAATACAAAGATTAAATACAGTCAAGACCACAACACTACCAAGATTAAATACAATCAAGACCACAACAATACAAAGATTAAATACAGTCAAGACCACAACAATACAAAGATTAAATACAGTCAAGACCACAACACTACCAATATTAAATACAGTCAAGACCACTACAATACCAAGATTAAACACAGTCAAGACCACAACACTACCAATATTAAATACAATCAAGACCACAACAATACAAAGATTAAATACAATCAAGACCACAACAATACAAAGATTAAATACAGTCAAGACCACAATAACACCAAGATTAAATACAGTTAAGACCACAACACTACCAAACTTAAAAAGTCAAGACCCCAACACTACCATGGATTAAATATAGTCAAGACCACAACACTACCAAGATTAAGTACAATCAAGACCACAACACTGCACAGTGAAAGAAACGCATCAAAACATATCAGTATATATAAACTAAGTATTAAAATAATAAGTTAATCTCAAGTTAAATAAGATATAAAGAAATTAGCTTTTCGTTCCACTACTGGGCTCCAGATTTATTATTATTGCGCTAGCAAACGTTCTCCTGCGACCAGTTTTCTTGTCTCCCCTTCCTAACTCTTATCGATTTCACTCGTATTTTTCACTTCAAAGACAATTCACACGGTCTGCAGGAAAGCCAGTGGCTCTTCAAAGTCATTTCTCCACACTGAACTTGTTCATTACAGGATTGTCGCTTATCGCTGTATCGCTTCCTAACTTAGGTGTCGCAATGGAGAAAATACAAAAGAGCGTGCTGCGGTCTGTTTACATTTCTCATAACGGAATAGGTCAGGTCAGTAGAAAGTGCTTGCTGTTGTTTGTACCAAAGCAGTACATTCAGTGGTACCCCGAAAATGACTTAACGCTCCTTAGCAATAGGAGCAACTTTTCCTATTTGTGTGCGCGTGTGTCTGTGGCAGCCAATAAATCTAGTTTGGCTAACTTCAGTAAACGATAATAGAATTACCTGTTTGTCTGTGTGCAAGGATTTACTTCTACCTGTAGGTATTTATGCTACTACAAGTAAGACTGCAATTGTGTACATTTTCGCGTGATAGATAATTGTAATTTATTACGAGTTTAGATTACTGATACTTTTTTTTTCTCAGACCTGGGGGGGGGGGGAAAGGCTAATGGTGGTAAGTGAGAAGACTTTCTCATTTCATTGAGTTTCATTCACGAGGTATGGGTGTGTGTGTGTGGAGGTGTCTTTGTCTGATTTTCATTGGTAGCCAAGTGTTACTGCAATATTTTTCTGCGATAATATAACAACTCTAATTATCCAAACAGAAAATAAAGGCGTGATATGCTAACGTGACAGGATAATAGAAATGGCGATTGCATGAGAGACCCCATTGCCTGCAGGATCGCGTGTTCATCAGCGCCCTCATGCAGCAATGCACTTTTGTTGGCTGCCAATTACTCATTGTCCCTGCAAGTAGCCCCCACCACCACCATTCGCCCTGGTATACTGCGTGGCTTCATGCATGCTTCTGTTCTGACTGTTAGTGCGTTTTCAGCCGACTGATCAAATATCTGTACTTTTGTTCTGCGTCATTTCTCACAGCTCTATAGGTCTAAAGCAATGTTGGATGCAGGAGTTTTCGTATGATTTTTTGTAAATTCTTCCTTGAACCAGCTTGTCATATAACAGACAACAAGAAATCACTATTGCTGGACATAGATTGCTAGTGAGAGACAGCTTGGCTTAGGCCTTAGGGCATGATATCACTGCTGCTGGCCATTATACCAAGTGGTGAGGCCGTCTGTCATTGAACCGTCTGTCGGAGATCACCACGGATGGTCATATGAAGCAGATTGCCATAGACACCATGTGATGAAGCAGGTTGCCATAGACACCATGCAATGAAGCAGATTGCCATAGACACCAAGTGACAGAGGGAACTCCACCTGTCTTTCCTTACTAAAGTGTCAACATGTTATTTACCATAAACAACATTTCGTTTTGGATTGTAAAAGGCATTAAACAGTCGACAATATATCTAGTGGCAGCTACGTGACAGCATTCATTTGCCGATATCTAACGGCTGTAGCTGAGCTGAGAGCATTCATTTGCCGATTGTTTTTCCAGATATAGTTATGGTGACAGCAATTAACGAACGTTAATTTGACCAGTGATATATGGTGACAAAAATCAATGATCGTTTGTCCCTCTAATAGTTAGTGCTGATGACATTAATGACTAATTTAACCAGTGGTAACTAATTTGATTACAATTATACACCCATTGATAAATCTGAGCAATTATGGTAAAGACATTTTATTATCAAATGTTGATTTCACTAGTGGTGACTGCATTCCATTATCAACTGTCTATCCGACGAGTGGTTAATACATGCCATTATCAAATGTCCATCTGACTAGACTACATTCCATTATCATCTATCTGACTATTATGACTACATTCCATTATTAACTGTCTATCCGACTTAATGTAACTACATTCCGTTATCAACTGTCTATCTGACGAGTCGTTACTAATTCCATTATCAACTGTCTATCCGACTTAATGTAACTACATTCCGTTATCAACTGTCTATCTGACGAGTGGTTACTAATTCCATTATCAACTATCCATTTGACCAGTCGTGACTACATTTCACTATCAACTGTCTATCCGACTAGTGGTGACTATATTTCATCATCAACTGTCTATCTGAATAGTTGTGACTACATGTCATTATCAACTGTCTATCCGACTAGATTATTCCATTATCAAATATCTCTTTAGTACTATCATCTGTCTATCTGACTAGTTGTGACTTCATTCAATTTTCAACTGACTATCCTACTAGTGATGACTACATTCCGCTATCAACTGTCTATCCTACTAGTGGTGACTACATTCCATTATAAACTGTCTATCTGACTAGTGGTGACTATATATTCCATTATTTACTGTCTATCCAGCAATAGTAAATCTGTCTAACAGTTATAATTGTTTCCTGTGGTATTTGTTTGAACAACGTTAAACCACTAGATACTCTGTTGATATTTCAACGGTTTTAACCACTTATGTGCTTTCTGGCCACCTAAGTACTCTGTTGATATTTCAATAACTTTTCTTCCCTCTGGCCACCCCAGTAATGTGCTATTTCAATGCATTTAACCACTTTTGAAACTCTGACCACCCAATGGTTTTGCTGTTATTTTAAAAATAAAATATTCTAAAATGAGTAAAGAAGCAACCAAAACTGGCATATAATGCATGTTTATCATTTACTAACATTAAATGAATGGTGTTTTGCCCACTCCATCAAATTTTTACCATGCCCCCTTACTCACTCACCGACCCACTCCACATATAAAGTTGCTGTGTAAGTTTATCTTCTTCGCATTATTTTGGGTAGACGCTATAAAGGGAAAGTGAAAAATAAATAAATAAATGTTAGGTAGAATTTTATTGCTGACAAACGCGTGCAAGTAGTAATTAAATAACTGTTAAGTACAATTATATTGCTGACAAACACGTGCAGTTAGTAATTAAATAACTGATTAGTACAATTTTATTGCTGACAAACGCGTGCAGTTAGTAATTAAATAACTGTGAGTGGTTGTGTAAATATGGGCCCCAGTGCACTGCTTTCCCCTTGGGCCTATAATACCGTTAAGACGGCCCTGACACAGGCATTTAATTTTTATAATATGATGTTAAATGTTTTATTCAAAACAAGAAAATAATTTTAACTCACTCATGCCATATGTGCCTTCTTTAAAAAAAAAAATTCACTGCAGTAAACATTTTTACTGAAAGAATGTGACTAAAAAGAAATTCACTGCAGAAAACATTTTTACCGTTAGAATGTAAGTTCTTTTTTAAAAAAAATTCAATGCAGAAAACATTTTTACCGTTAAAATGTAAGTTCTTTTTTTTTTTAATTCAACGCAGAAAACATTTTTACCGTTAGAATGTAAGTTCTTTTTAAAAAAAAAAAATTCAATGCAGAAAACATTTTTATCGTTAGAATGTAACTTCTTTTAAAAAAAAAAAAAAAATCAATGCAGAAAACATTTTTACCGTTAGAATGTAACTTCTTTAAAATAAAAAAAAAATTCAATGCAGAAAATATTTTTACTGAAAAAATGTGACCTACTTAGAGTAGAAAATAGTCGATGGCATGGATTATTACAGGGGTGGATTTCTAACGCTGACCAACCCCAAAGTGGCTTTCTTTATGGACAGCTTTGGTGTGTGTGTGTGTGTATGTGTGTGTGTGTGTGTGTGTGTGTGTGTGTGCGTGCGTGCGTACGTGTTGTGTTGTCTGTGTGTGTTATGTGTATGTAAATGGATTTTTATACAATAGATCAATAGGACGAATTGGACATGACTCAGAAAAACAAGTCTAAAGGTAACAAGACTTTTCTCCTTGCTTCATTTGTACTTGCATTGGATACGCTATTCAAGTGAGACGGAAAGACTGTGTATATACGTGTGTGTGTGTGTATGTGTGTGTGTGTGAGAGAGAGAGAGAGAGTGAGAGAGAGAGTGAGAGAGAGAGAGAGAGAAAGAAAGAAAGACAAAGCGTGTGTGTGTTTGTGAGAGATAAAAAGGTGTATTTGTGTGAGAGAAAAAGACAAAATGTGTGTGTGTGTGTGAAACAAAGTGTGTGTGTGTGTGTGTGTGTGTGTGTGTGTGTGTGTGTGTGTGCGTTTGCGTGTGTGAATAGTTTTCTTTTGTCTAACCTACATGTTTCCATGACTATGTCGATGTGCTGGTAGAACACTTTGGGAAAGCATTTAGTGCCAGGCAGATCAGATCGGCGCCTTTCAATGCACTCTGTGACCTCACAGTAAATCAAAGGAAGATAAATCTCTATAATCTGCTGTAAACTGTTTATTTGCTGTCTTTGAAAATTAAAACAGATCTTAGAAACATATCACCAGTGACGACTATACACTTTATTTGCTAATTACCTGCGGTAACAGAAATCTTAAAAATACATTGCCAATAATAATTGTACATTCTGTTTATATTTGTTGTTTTCAAAGGTAAAAGGTTTCAAATACATTGCCATTAAGAACTGAATGGGGTGTTTATTTGCTAATATGTTACCAATAGCAATTACAACTATACATTTGTCTTCCAAAGATAAAATACATTGCCATTAAGAACTGAATGGGGTGTTTATTTGCTAATATGTTACCAATAGCAATTACAACTGTACATATGTCTTCCAAAGATAAAAGGGATCATATAAAATGTTTTCATTAATACCTATACAATGTGATTTTTTGCTATTTTCAAAGGCGAAAGATTTCAAATATATTGCCATTAGCAACTGAATGGAATGTTTAATTGCTGTCTTCCAAAGGTACAAGAATCATACAAACATATTGCCATTTTCAACTAAATGGAATGTGTATTTGCTGTCTTCTAAAAGTACAAATTTTACAAACATATTACCATTAACAACTGTACAATCTATTTGCTGATTTCGAAGGTCAAGAAATCTATTAAATATACTACTAATAAGAACAGTACAATCTGTTTATTTGTTGTTTTTATAACGGTAAAAGAAATCTTTCGAAATATATTGACAATTACAACTGTACAAATTGTCATATTAAAGGTGAAAGAAATAACACAAACATTTTACGAACAACTGTACCATCTGCTTTTTAAAGTTAAAAGGAATCTTTTGAGTATATTACAATTTGTTTGCTTGGTGTTTTCAAAACATGAAATAAATCTTACAAACATATTGCCTGTAACACTTGCATGTGCTTATTTGAAAATAAATCGTTCACATATATTGCATTTCGAAATGTACAATATGTTTATTTCCTGTTTTCTATAGGTAAAAGAAATTTATAAACATATTGCCAATAAAAAAAAAACATTCTGTTCATTTTCTGTTTTCTAAAGTTAAAAGAAATCTTCCAAATGTCTTATTTGTAACAAATGCATAATTCGTGTGTTTGTGTTTTCTAAAGGTAAAAGAAATCTTCCAAATGTCTTGTCTGTAACAAATGTATAATTCGTTTATTGGGTGTTTTCTAAAGGTAAAATAAATCTTAGGAACATATTGAAAATGCGACCTGTACCATATTTATTCGTTGCTTTTTGTTCAAATGACAGACCAGAGCTAAGCAATGATAGTAGAGGACAATTAACAACTATACAAATCCCCACTACTGAGTACCTACACGTGTACTTGCAGTGTCTGCATGATACGCAAATCAAAACATCCATCACTCGAGTTGCAGTGCAGAAATATGTGACAAGATGATTTCATGCCATTTTAGAGAACGTCCTGGTGCCACCATGTACTCACAAGCTACCAATGCCAAGAGACAGCGTCACACTTTCGACACACGTTCGCCACAAGCTACCGATGCCAAGAGAAAAAACGTCATACTTTCGATGCAAGTGTAAGTCACAAGCTACAAATGTCAAGAACGAAAGTCACGTTTCCTCTGTCAATGCTGCAAAACTCGCGCGATTACACATACTCTCTAGTCTTGATTAGTGTAACTGTACACATACTGTCTAGTCTTGAATAGTGTAACTCTACACATACTTTACAGTCTTGATTAGTGTAACTGTACACATACTGTCTAGTCTTGAATAGTGTAACTCTACACATACTTTACAGTCTTGATTAGTGTAACTGTACACATACTTTATAGTCTTGAATAGTGTAACTCTACACATGCTTTCTAGTCTTGATTAGTGTAACTCTATACATACTTTACAGTCTTGATTAGTGTAACTCTACACATACTGTCTAGTCTTGATTAGTGTAACTCTACACATACTTTATAGTCTTGATTAGTGTAACTGTACACATACTCTTTAGTCTTGATTAGTGTAACTCTACACATACTCTCTATTCTTGATTTAATGTAACTCTACACATACTTTATAGTCTTGATTAGTGCAATTCTAGACATACTTTATAGTCTTGATTAGTATGACTACAAATATATTTCTAGTCTTGATTAGTGTAACTCTTCTTTCTTCTCTACACAGTCTTGTGAAAAAAATAATGTACTTAGGATTATTCTCAGAACCCTATTAACTGATTATGACACTCCAATTTCTCTAGTCTCACTGGTTGCCTGTCAACAGCAGACCGCAACACATTTCTCTCGCCTCACTGGTTGCCTGTCCACAGCAGGACACAACACAATATTTCCACTCTGCTAGTTTTCATTGTCCGATTCCATCTTTAAGTATACTCCTGATCTCACCTACATATACACACTCGTACTAGAAACTTGCGCTCACCACCAGACTCTTTAACATTCCGATTTTTAAAAAAAATTTGTGGTCAATATTCTTTTGCTTATCAACAAAAAGGAAAAAGGGGCATTTTCAACACTCCAAAAATAAATTATAATGTTTGCGGTCAATATTCCTTTACTTATAAAGGTGTCCTCTCTGGAATTCGCTGCCTTTAGAGCCAAGACACTAAGAGACCATTTTTATTATAAAGAGTGCTCTCTAGATAGCTTTTTCAAGAATAGCGCTGTCTCTTCTGTGTTGATTGTTTGTTCTCGCTGTACATTTGTAAATTTATTTATATTCATGTTCCTCGTTTATAATACAGTTATTTGTTGTGCTATGTGTAAATTCATTATATATACCTCTTTTTAAAAACAGTTGCTGCAATATATTGTCATTTTGCATTTGAATGCATCTTGGTTGGGTTATATTCCTTTGAGGGATTTTTTTTGGTTTAAGTTATTTGTAATAGATCTTATGTATTTTACGAATAATTACTATAAAGTGCTTAAAGCTTTTTTTTTATATTAGATGCTTTATCAAATCTCTTTGGTTATTACTAGTAGTAGTGGAGTAGTAGACTTACAGCATTTAAAATGAAGAACAAGAGAAATAACATTGTATTGTAACTGAAAAAAAAAAAGACAAGAAACAGAATAAAACTAATGCAGGCAGGAAGAGATCGCATGGATAAATAAACACTGCTAGATTAGCAAATTCATCTGAGTACTATAAGAGGCCTCGTTACCTCCAAATAAAATGAAATGAGGAAACATGTTTTCTTTGCTGTAAAGCTGTGAACACGGACACAACTATGACGCTGAATGCTAGACAGCACACCTCTTTATTACGTCACTCGAGTTTAACAAAATGCCGGCATGTTAAAAAAATTGCACATGTTGAAGTTACTGCCATCGCCCTGGGGGTTCTGTTGGTTTTCAGGCGGTGAGGAAATAAACGGAGACGGCAGTGTACAGGCACGGGTTTCCATGGGAGCCCCGGAGCAGGGTGTGGCAAAACCTGCTTACAGAACAAGGAATTATACACTAGCACCACTTCCTTCGTGGGTTATATAGCTGTATGACTAGTTGGTAAGAATAATTGGTTTATATTATTACAGATGGCTTAGCACTTAGATGATTACACTAACAACAAATTATAGCGCATAAGAAAACATTTTAAAGTTGTAAGGAAAACAGATATATGAAACAAATAATACTATTAATACTTAGGATGGCTAAACAGTTGAGTAGATCTAAAGTTTAGATTCTAAACCAAATCGAAACGCTATGATTGCCAGAGAAATGAGTAGTCAAAGAGAGACACAAACTGAGACACAGTGTGACGCAAAGAGAAACACAAAAAGTCACAAAGAGAGAAACAAAGTGAGACACAAAGAGAGACACAAATTGAAAGACAAAAAGAGATACAAAGAGAGATACAAAATGAGAAACAATGAGAGATGCAAAGTGAGGCACAAGGAGAGATACAACGTGAGACACAAGAAAAATACAAATGAGATACAAAGATAGATACAAAGTGAGACACAAAGAGAGACACAGATTGAGACACAAAAAGAGACACAGAGTAGCAAAGTGAGACACAAAGAGACACAAAGAAAGACACAAAGTTAGTAACAAAGAAAGTCTTAAAGTGAGATACAAACAGAAATACAACGAGTGACACAAAGTGAGACACAAAGAAAGTCACAAAGGGACACAAAGAGTGAGGCACAAGGAGAAACACAAAGCGAGACACAAGAGAAATAGAAATGAGGTACAAAGAGATATACAACATGAGACACTAAGAGACACACAGTGAGTCACAATGAGAGACACAACGTGAGACACGGTGAGTCACAAAGAGAGACACAAATAGAGACACAAAGTACAGTTTTGACGAGCGCAGTGTCAAAGTAAGTCAGCAAGACACACAGTTAAACCGAGCAGAGATACCACAGGAAGCCACTACAGTCGTATGAACTATACGAAATACAAACCCCAAAGTATTGACGGCTACCGAATAAAATGAGTAAGTACTCGCATTGGTCATACATATCTCTACAGTATTTTAATACTTGTATTGATTATACACATCTTAACAGTAATTTTTACATAAAAGGTTAAATATTAGTATTCATTATACAGATTCAAGACTTCAGTTTAAAAGAATAATTGCATTTTACAATCAAGCGTGTTAAACATTGAGGACAGTATATATTAATAAATTGCAAAATTTATTAACGCCTCAGAATAATTGCAATTTTTTATCTTTTCCAAAACATAAATGGTTATCAAACCGGGCGCTATCCCGAAAACCAGCAAAATCTGGAATGAAATCAATTCTGACCTTGACACACGCGGGTGCGTCTCTGACTCCCCTGTAAGCATTCTGACCAGACTGACCAGTCTGACCATTCTGTAGACACTGGTTTAGAAAGACGGGGGCCCTCTCTCCAAGCCTCGATGTCAATCTCGGGCAGATCTTCGCAATGCACCATGGGGTTGCTGGAAAGTCAAGGTAAGATCACAACATTGAATAGAACATCATTTATAAAAAGTGGTTTCAGTCGGTATATGACTGAAATAAATGCAGGCCTGACGTCACACAATATTAAATGTAACAACAGTTTAATACTACCACGGCAATAACTATCATCTTAATATAAATTTCAGTCAATATATTACGATATGAAATTCGTATTTCAGTATATAAACAGTCTAGTAATTCAATTAATATAACACTAGTCTCAGATTAGAACTTCAGCAAATATTAGCACAAGATAGAACCAGTAC
This sequence comes from Sinotaia quadrata, assembly GCA_028829895.1. NCBI lineage: Eukaryota > Metazoa > Mollusca > Gastropoda > Architaenioglossa > Viviparidae > Sinotaia > Sinotaia quadrata. The sequence goes on along the minus strand of CM054180.1, from coordinate 47,102,899 downwards.
ACATAACATTAGTACAAGACAAGAAATTCAGTAAACATTAGGACAAGACTAGAACTTCAGTAAACATTAGTACAAGACTAGAACTTCAGTAAACATAACATTAGTACAAGACAAGAAATTCAGTAAACATTAGGACAAGACTAGAACTTCAGTAAACATTAGTACAAGACTAGAACTTCAGTAAACATAACATTAGTACAAGACAAGAAATTCAGTAAACATTAGCACAAGATAGAACTTCAGTAAACATAACATTAGTATAAGATAAGAAATTCAGTAAACATTAGGACAAGACTAGAACTTCAATAAACATTAGTACAAGACTAGAACTTCAATAAGCATTAGTACATGTCTAGAACTTCAATATGCATTAGTACAAGATTAGAACTTCAATAAGCATTAGTACAAGATTAGAACTTTCAGTAAACAAATAAGTACCAGACTAGAACTTCAAGATTAGAACTTCAAAAACATTAGTAATGGTTAGAACTTCAGTAAACATTAGTGATGGTTAGAACTTCAGTAAACATTAGTAATGGTTAGAACTTCAGTAAACATTAGTACAAGACTAGAAAAATAGTAAACAGTAGTACAAGGTTTGATCTTCAGTAAACATTAGGACAAGACAAGAAATTCAGTAAACATTAGGACAAGACAAGAAATTCAGTAAACATTAGGACAAGACAAGAAATTCAGTAAACATTAGGACAAGACTAGAACTTCAATAAACATTAGCATAGATGTTAAAGCAAGAGTAATCACAATGATTCTAATGTCACCGGCAAACCCTAGGGATTCTTTACATCGACACACCTGGATACCATAAATTTAAAATACACGAAAGGGGAGCAGTTTCCTCACGTCACTCTTGTCCTCATTATAGTTATCACAACTGTTCCATGCAATGATATTACTACAACCATTATGTGCAATGTTATTATCACAATTATTTTCTTTATGAAATAATTTCAACTAACACCTGCACTGGATTGCTATGATTCTGTCTGCAAACCAGAGCATTTTAAAATCACTGAAATTAGAATGCAAAATCGTGTTGTGTGATGCCTCTTTTATTCGACCAGTGTCCAAGTTTATCCCCTATGACATATTGTATTTTTTGGCTATCCACTCACTCACAAGTGACGACCTCCATTAGTGTGATGGGATGAAGGGAGAAAAAGGAAATATAGACTCATAATCAAAATTAACAGTTTATTTTTTCCGGTGGGGCTGAAAAAAAAAGAGATTACTAACCTTTGAAATACTTGCCAGAACGGATTAACCTGTATTTCTGACGTGGCTGTATTGTCACAGAGCACGCGAGCCAGACTGTGCTTGCGAATTTCCTCCAGTTGTTCTGTAAAGCATCACAATTTATTTATTTTAATCCAAACCGTACACCTGTAAAGCATCACAATTTATTTATTTTAATCCAAACCGTACACCTGTAAAGCATCACAATTTATTTATTTTAATCCAAACCGTACACCTGTAAAGCATCACAATTTATTTATTTTAATCCAAACCGTACACCTGTAATGCATCACAATTTATTTTAGTGATTATTGATTTATTTATTTTAATCCAAACCGTACACCTGTAAAGCATCACAATTTATTTTAGTGATTATTGATTTATTTATTTTTACCCAAACTGTACACCTGCTCTGTATGCATTATTTCCATTTTACTCCAAACACAATGTTGCTCAAGTATTCTTTCTACAATAAAAACAACATTTAAAAGCATTTATAAAATTAACATATTTGTTTGAACGTTTAAAACAGATTTGCACAATGTCATATTTGTTTACATGTCTAATGTTCTTTGTACAATGTCATATTTTCAATTCATTAGCTTAATGTCTGCATTATTAACTATAATTGTAGTGTACTGTCTTCATGGAATGTTTAGTGTACTTGTAGCTTAATATCTGTAATTGTAGCTTAATGTTTGTATTAACATCTGCATTGTTAACTATAACTGTAGTGTAGTGTCATAATGAAATGTTTTGTGTAATTGTAGCTTAATGTCTGTATCGTTAATGTAATTATAGTTTAGTGTCATAATAGAATGTTTAGTGTCATTGTAACTAAACACTTGTCTTTTAAAAGTTAATTGTAGTGTGGTGTCAAACTAGAATGTTCAGTGTAATTGTAATGTCTGGATTGTTTATTTGCGTCACAGCACCTACGGCTGGGGGTCACAAATCAAACAATAATCACGTTTAAGATTGGACTCTGACTGGACCATAGTTAAATAATTACGAGTCGATTAACTGCATCTTCATTTCTGGTTAAATTAGAGTATTAAGTCTACATACATCGAAGCTAATCGTATAAATATAGATCACCCTAGTATAATGAGACACTTTGTCTATTTCCATATCCTACCATGTGAGACTTTGTCTCTTTACAGTTTTGTTTGTCCAGTCTTGTAATGGTAAAATACACACCTGAGACTGGCTTAGAGTGTCATTGACACATTTAATGTCGAGTGTCTTCTCTAACGACATACTTCGTGTCTAATAGTAATGCATACATGCCTTTCCTTACGTCAAAACTACGTCAGCCTTACGTCGCCAGCACTTCAAACTTACGTCAACAGAACGTCAGTCTTACATATCTGTTTTTAGCACTCTTTCGCAACAATGAGTGTATACTGAGTTTCTGGATTTTACCTCCACCCACCACCATCTTAATAAAATTACTACTTTCAAATCATAATTTTGATCCATTTTCCGTCTTAAATTCATGCTCAGTGTTTAATATCTCACAAGTACACACTATAGTTTGTGTTCAACATTCCATTAATAAAGTCAGCCTGCTTCCCTGGTTAGGTTTTCATGGTATCCATCCCGTTAAAAGAACCTTGACCCATTTGAAATAACTCTGAATTCTGCTCATCTGGCGAAACTTACCTGCTGTAAATCCCGTAACGGGATCGCTGGTTTCAAACCAAAACCTGTCGCCCACTTTCAGATTCCGAAGTTGCTCTGCGATAATGCACGAGAAAGTAGGGCCAAGAATTCCGCTGCCTTCTGCCTGTTCTGAGATGCTTCCGGTAAACACATCTATGTCGTCTGGGTGCCTAGGGTTGGGGGAAGAAAATTCGGAATAAGTGCCCGGTAACTATATGTATGTCCTTAGAATTATAATAATATGTTTTCAGCAACTATGTACCTAAGTTTATAATAATATATTTTCAGTTACATACTACATAAGTTTATGATAATATGTTTTCAGTTACCATGTACCTAAGTTTATATATAATATGTTTTCAGTTACTTTGTACCTAAATTTATTATAATATGTTTTCAGTTACTATGTACCTAAATTTATTATAATATGTTTTCAGTTACTATGTACCTAAATTTATTATAATATGTTTTCAGTTACTATGTACCTAAATTTATTATAATATGTTTTCAGTTACTATGTACCTAAATTTATTATAATATGTTTTCAGTTACTATGTACCTAAATTTATTATAATATGTTTTCAGTTACTATGTACCTAAGTTTATGATAATATGTTTTCAGTTACTATGTACCTAAGTTTATGATAATATGTTTTCAGTTACTATGTACTTAAGTTTATGATATGTGTCCAGTAACTATTTACTTAAGAATACGAGGTAAGATACGATCGCTAGAATAACAAAACAAGTTCTTCAACATTTCAAAGACTGCTCCTCTCGAAATATTTGACTGGAATGATGTGTGTAAAGGGATCCTTCCTTTTGTTTGCTTTCAGGGAGAGTGTTGTTGCTTTCAGGGAGAGTGTTGTTGCTTTCAGGGAGAGTGTTGTTGCTTTCAGGGAAAGTGTTGTTGCTTTCAGGGAGAGTGTTGTTGCTTTCAGGGAGAGTGTTGTTGCTTTCAGGGAGATGTTGTCACTTTCAGGGAGAGTGTTGTTGCTTTCAGGGAGAGTATTGTTGCTTTAAATGACTGTTAAGAATGAAAGCAGTGAATGAAGAATGTATCTGTTTTCCCTGTCGTCTTGATCACAGGAACGACGTCAGCAAGTCTGTTGACCTTTGACCTGACAGAAAGATTTTATTTCATTTGTGATATCTGTCCAAATCGTGCGCGTCCGCTTTTGACTGTCACTGATTTCCGCGTCAGTGCTTTCGGAGTATATAATGTCATGTCAGGTCAGGTCAGGTCAGTTCCTAACGTAGCATGTAAGGACGAGACTCAAGTCAGCTCCAGGTGTCATTCTAACTCTGAGCATATCGGTGAGGTCAGTTAACACTCATTTCCTAAAATGCAATGCATATAAGGATACGAAAGAAATCAATGATTATTTTCGTCAACTTCATCATATATTTGCACTGAGCCACATATTTGCATTATACTAGAAACTAGATTTGCAGCACACACACACACACACACACACACACACACACACACACACACACACACACACACACACACACACACACACACACAAATGCGTAAATGTATAGACAAGAAAGATATTGTCGTAAACTTCGTCACATATTTGCAGTGTATGAAAAGTTAGATTTGAAACTAAAAATACTTGCATGAATTAGAAAGAAATCAATAACTATTTTTCGTCAAGTGCGTCGAATATATGCGTCACTTATTTGCATAATATTAGAAATGAGATCCTACGACTGCTTTGACTCTCTTTTTACTTGTATTGAACAAATAATGTAACCGATTTTAAATATAAATGGTCGGGGCATGTGAAACACAAGAAATCATTTCTTTTGCAAATATTGGAAACATGGCAGTGTGTTTGTCTGGAATTCACTATTCACTGAAAAATGTTCGTGATAGAAGTATCTATCTATCAGTCATCAGGAGAGAGAGAGAGAGGTGGGCAGTAGGGTTTATTGTCGTCTAGAGAGAGAGAGAGAGAGAGAGAGAGAGAGAGAGAGATGGGCAGTAGGGTTTATGGTCATCTAGAGAGAGATGGGCAGTAGGGTTTATGGTCATCTAGAGAGAGATGGGCAGTAGGGTTTATGGTTAGAGAGAGATGGGCAGTAGGGTTTATGGTCATCTAGAGAGAGATGGGCAGTAGGGTTTATGGTCATCTAGAGAGAGATGGGCAGTAGGGTTTATGGTCATCTAGAGAGAGCTGGGCAGAAGGAATGACACTAATCCCTTATTCAAATGATCAGAGTTTAATCCTTCATGGTATACATTTTACCGGGGGTCCTTAATCGTTCCCTATCTGAAGTTAGTGCCGACGCATGGGACGATAAATCTTGCCCCATGTGCTACAGACCACCAACGCTGAAGATCCCACTAAATTTAAATTCAGAATAAGTGGATTGTTGGCCGCTGCCTGGTCATATTTGCATCTAAAAATGACAACCAAGCAATCGCACAAGCTTCTGTCTCCACTTAGGGCAGTATATCTTTCTCTCCCATCACATACATCACCATCTGTGGAAACAGCAAATCACTCAAAACAACTGGTCGGGCGAGACATTGAAACCCTATAAGCTCACTCATAGACTTGGCTCAGGGCCTGCCGAGTTTCAAAGTCATGCTCGGGCATGTCGGCGAATGACGTGATGACAGGCATGTTGCAGAACTGGCGCCAGGCATTGTATCCAGGAATGCCGTGATCGCGAGCTCGCTGGATGTTAAAGGCGATCAGGTCCAGACTGTTGCCCGAGCGGTCTTGGAAAAGATGGTCCTGGATCTCTGGAGTGAAGAACCTGTCAACCTGCGGGAAATGTTACAATGTGAAGCAGTGACGTCACCAACGCCATGAACACATCGATGACAACAGAAACGTGGAGCGAATGTCGGTGTGTGCTGAATGGAGTGAAATGAGCACTGACCATGCAAGTTAATGTCGGGAGCAATAGCATGTCTGTGTAGGAATGCTGCATGAAAGTGGAAGTACAGAATGAGTGTGTTTTAGTGCTGATGAGCGATGTCAGTTCAAGGAGGATGAGTTGGAGAGCACTAATATAGAATGCTAATTTTATGCTAATAGAATTGCAATGTGATTCTACGTGTGAGAGTGTGTGAGTGTAAAATCATGTGTGTCAGAAGCGTTTAGTTTAAGAAGTATGTGATTGTGACAAGTGTGCAGTGTCAGTAGTGTGTGGGTTTAAGAAATATGTGGGTGTTAGAGACGTGTGGGTGTCAGACGTGTGTGGGTGTTAGAGACGTGTAGGTGTCAGAAGTATGTGAGTGTAAGAAATGTGTAGGTATAAGAAGTGTTTGGGTGTCAGAAGTATGTCAGTGTAAGAAATGTGTAGGTATAAGAAGTGTTAGGGTGTCAGAAGTATGGGTGTGTAAGAAATGTGTAGGTATAAGAAGTGTTTGGGTGTCAGAAGTATGTGAGTGTAAGAAATGTGTGGGTATAAGAAGTGTTTGGGTGTCAGAAGTATGCGAGTGTAAGAAATGTGTAGGTATAAGAAGTGTTTGGGTGTCAGAAGTATGTGAGTGCCATGAGTGAGAATGAGAGCGCGTATTTCTGTTCTTTCGACAAACAAAACCAAAACCAAACATTCTTCACGATAAAAAGCAAGCTGTTGATTTACCACGTTCGGTTCGTCTCGTACAAGTCCGCGCACATACATGTCCACTCCAAGACCATTGGACGACAAAAGTTGTGACGTGTTGCCGAAGAGGTTTTCTAATTTCGTTTCTCCGGCACCGACAAAGTCGTGGGTCATCTGCATCCAAAAACAGTTTGGTTCGTTAAAGTGCAAAACAAATCAGACCACATCCACCTCTCCCATTCTCAATCACCCACCACCCGTCACCCATCACTCATCCACCCATTCAATCATCTATATATTTACCCTTCAATCATCTATCTATCCACACATTCAATCATCTATCTATCCACACATTCAATCATCTATCTATCCACCCATCAATCATCTATCTATCCACCCATTCAATCATCTATCTATCCATCCATTCAATCATCCCAATATCTACTTTCAATCATCCATCTATCCACCCATTCAATCATCTGTCTCTTTATCCTTCAATTATCCGTCTGTTCACACATTTGATCATCCATCTATCTACCCGTTTCCTATGCTTTACTTTATTTCCATATTTATATATTTGCCATATATCCAACCTGCATCTATCCACCCGTTCGATCAATCCCATACTCATGTATTCCACAAGTTCTAAAATAATACAGGGGGGAAAAAAGAATTTCAGTTTTCCGAAGTTTTGCGACTTAAGCTGGATGGTAAAAGTGGGACGTTCATAGCGTTCATTGTATAATAAATATATACCGCTAACAGATGCATCATACCTTTGGACTGCTCAAAAATAATTCTTATGGTGGGTTCTTGTAATGTTTTCTCTTGTTTCAATTGTTTCTTAGAACAGTAAGTCTAAATTTCCGTTTTTAAACTCTCTGCATTGTATAATAGCGTGTTAAATCGAAAACAGTTCACTGCAGAGAACTGCTATACTGTGCAGGAGAGTGAAGCAAATATAACGTTAAGCCCCACTTTAAGTACCAGTGTTAATTTTCAAACTGAATGGTTCAACCCCGTGTACTAAGAGAACTCATTCATGAAATGCAATAATCAGTCTCGGTAGTGTCCCTTGATGTGCTTCCGGAGCCAACTTCAATAAATCCTTCGTACACTTCACATTCTCTTCGTGATTTTCACGGCACTTTTATCACATAATGTCCTCATATTTCACAATGTTTACATAATTCTAGACTTCGTATACTTTACAAAGTCTTTCGTACACTTCACAATGTCTTTGTATACATTACAATGTCTTAGAAAATTTCACAAAGTCTTTATATACTTGAGAAAGTCTTAGTACACTTCACAATGTCTTCATGTACAATATAATGTCTTTCTTATACTTTGGAAAATCTTAGTACACTTCACAATGTCTTCATGTACAATATAATGTCTTTCTTATACTTTGGAAAGTCTTAGTACACTTCACAATGTCTTCATGTACAATATAATATCCTTCGTACACTTCAAATTACATTTAACCACACTTTACAATGTCTTCATTCACTTTACAATATATTACCAACTTTTGCAATGTATTGATGTAATTCACAATTTCTTATCAATGTCTCCATGTAATTGACACTGTATGTATTTAACAATATTTGACCATACTTTAAAATAATTTAGTATATTTCACAATGTTTATCATACTTCAGAATTTTTTAATACGCTTCATAATGCCTCCTCAATACACTAACCTCATCACAACTCATTCGAGTGAGTTTCCAATAAAGAAATTATGTAGCGTTTCTAATACATAAGAGGGTTGTTTTCTTTTTTACTACTTCATGACGTACGAAGAATAAATAAAATTCATTATTAAAATTCATTGTAAAATGAATTTGTGAAAAACAAAACATTAGAACATAAACATACAACTGCATTTCATAGGTATATAGTATCCGCAACATTTATGCTTATAAATTAAAATAATACATATTTTCCCTAAATATAAATGTATCCTTAAAAATATGTAGCTTTTATATATTTATTATATTAATGTAATTTGAAACCTTTCTATCAGTCAGTGTGTGCAATGAGAACAATGTTTTATATATATATATATATATATATAATCCTAGACTCTTTAATCATATGTTTTTTTAAATGTTTAAAATGTCTGCCATGACTGCCATGATGTTGTTAGTAGATTTATTTAGATTTATTAAAATTTATTAAGATTTACTTTTAGCAATATCATGGTGCCTCTAACGAGTAGCTTTTTCAGTAGATTTGTTAAAATGTAAACTTCCTAGTACAAGTGTCATTGTGTCTCTAACGAGTAACCTTCTCAGTAGATTTATTAAAATGTAAACTTCCTAGTACAAGTGTCATTGTGTCTCTAACGAGTAACCTTCTCAGTAGATTTATTAAAATGTAAACTTCCTAGTACAAGTGTCATTGTGTCTCTAACGAGTAACTTGTATTTATTCAGATTTATTAAATAAAAGCTTTTTCGTACCACAATCTTTGCATCTCTAATGAGTAACCTCTGTTTGCAGAATTATTCAGATGTGTTAAAATTTTAAATCTCACCGACCAGTGCCATTGCACCTCCAGTTAGTAACGTTTGTGAGTAGAATAGACTTATGAGGACTGATTAAAACATTAAACCTCATCTAGCAATGAGGTATCATCTCCATTTACTAACGTTTGTGAGCAGAGTAGACTTATTTAGACTAATTAAAACATTAATTAGATAGTGAAGTATCATCTCCAATTAGTAACGTTATAGAGTTGTTCAGATGATTGATTGCAACTTAAAACTTCACTTACCAGTCATTCGCATTTCTAACGAGTAACGTTTTGCAAGTATATTCTGACCACTTATACAGATTAACCTTTGACCTACCAATGTCATGGCGTCTCTGATCAGCGAGTGCCCAAAACGAAAGGCAGCGGTAGCGAAGACGTTTCGTATGCTCGGGTCGACGTTGGGGTCGTAGTCTTGGCTCATCTGCCCAGGATTTAACAGCTGCAGCTTGTACGCAGCCAGACGGCCTTTGTCCAGCACCAAGGGAAGCCACTCGCCAAACGTGATCTTCTGAAGCATCGCGCCCAGAATCTTGCGGCCTTCCTGGAAGATGCGCTCATCGTTCCAGTGTGGGTTGACCTGACCTAGCCTAGTTGCCAATCGGTTGTGTTCCCTCATCCACACAGTGTGCATGCTTGCCAGACCCATCTGCTCGTTCACGCGGCCATCGCCTGCAACAACAGGAAGGACCATACACTTACCGGGAACAACAGTAAATACATGCACTTACTGGGAACAACAGTAAATACATACACTTACCGGGAACAACAGTAAATACATACACTTACCGGGAACAACAGTAAATACATGCACTTACTGGGAACAACAGAAAATACATACACTTACTGTGAACAACAGTAAACAAATGCACTTTCTGAGAACAGCAGTAAATACACACACTGGGAACAGCAGTAAATACATACACTTTCTGAGAACAGCAGTAAATACATACACTTTCTGGGAACAGCAGTAAATACATACACTTTCTGAGAACAGCAGTAAATACATACACTTTCTGAGAACAGCAGTAAATACATACACTTTCTGAGAACAGCAGTAAATACATACACTTTCTGGGAACAGCAGTAAATACATACACTTTCTGGGAACAGCAGTAAATACATACACTTTCTGGGAACAGCAGTAAATACATACACTTTCTGAGAACAGGGAGGACCATGCACTTTTTTAGTTTTTTTTATAAATAAACGAAAGAAACATAATAATATTTATGTCAGGTACAGAAACAATATCCCTGGAGGTGATTAACTGAATGTATTGACTCAGACTTATCTCTGAACAAGAAACTTTTTCTTGAGACAAATTAAGCTAAAGAGCTGTTGTATAAAATAATAATAATAATATTTCAGTTAAATAATATTTAAATGAACGGTTCCGCAGAATAAATAAAGAAATAATATGTAAATAACTGAACTATTTCGTTTAATGGAATAATTCAATAAACAACGTGTAAAATAATGATATAATTTTAGTTGTAAGTTCTTTTAATGGTACGCGTACCGCTAAGCAAATGAAAATCTATGCTTTTAAGGGGTGACATGAAGTTTCAACAAATTCTCACTCTGGTTACCATAATACTGATGACATTGCTGGACAAGGTCTGTGATTGGCTACTGGCGGGTTGCGTAGAATGACGTAACGTAGCACGACATAGTCGCACATTTGCCAGAAAGACGTTTTATGATGTGACATACAGAACTTTAATAACTTACCAGCCTTGAAGCAGTAATCAACGGCGGGGTTGTGCAAAACACACGTCTCCTTTGTCTCTTTGGGAAGGAGTGCTTGGCCTGATGACTTCAGCAAACCTGTAAGATAGATAGAGAGATAGATAGACAGACAGACTGAGACAAACTGACAGATAAATAGATAAGATAAGATTAGATTAGATAGATATAAAGATAGATAGACAGACAGATAGATGGATGGATGGATGGATGGATAGATAGATGGATGGATGGATGGGGGGATGGATGGGTGGGTGGGTGGATGGTTGGTTGGTTTTTGGATGGATAGATAGATAGATAGATAGATAGATAGATAGATAGATAGATAGATAGATAGATCACACCTTTGCTTAGGGTCCTTAGGTCTAGCTGTTCTTTTGCTGTAGATCCGTACACTTGGGATCCGTCCAAAAACGCTGTGATCTGGTTCAGCTGTTCCACTGGAGCTGTCGCAAATATGTATTTAAAGTTCACAATTATACATGTGTGTGAGTGTATGTGTGCACGCGGGAGAGAGATTTACTGATTTGTTATTTTATATTTTTACTCATGATATGTGAATTCATTTTTAATTCGAAGAATGCAAATTATCTTTCTAAAAATGTGTTTAGTGTTATTCTCTTGGTCGTATATTGGTATCGTAATTGCTACGTCACAAGCGTCACTAACGTCACTATCATTATTGTCATCTTCAAATCACTACAATCTACCTGTTACACATTAAAGTTGCCTCTCCCTATTTTTAAATTTAAATTGTTATATAAATTGTTAATTGTCAGAGTAACCCGACCTTGGGCACTTTTTATGGTGTTATTTGTGAAAGTGTCTGAGTTGAAGTAAACAGCTAGAGGCAAGAGTATTCTAGATTGCTGACCTAATGCAAACTGAGTGAGTAGTTTTCTATTATCCAATGATCAGGATTTACGAGAACGAGACCAGCCAATGGACTGATATTAAAGAATTTCACTTGCTGTAGAAAATTCTACTCCCCAATCACTTTGAGTTTGAAGTTGCAAGGAGAAAGTCCAGCTTTGAAAGACAGTTGTTAGCTTGTTGGTGAGTTAAAACTGACTTATTGAGAGTATATAGGAACTTAGAAATATTTCATGCATTTTTCACTACTGATATGTTATATTTGTGTAGGGATGTACTATATGAATTGACTTTTATTTCTTCAAATGTTTGAACTAAGCTGCACACATGTCCTGTGCTAACACTTGACATTGTCTGATGTGCTGTGTTTATTTTAACATATGTGTACCGGCAAATAAATACTTTTGAGGAAATTGTAAGTTGAGAATGGGATATAAGATAGAATGTAGTTATATTGTGATAAGCGGGAAACTTATGATTGCTTCTTAATTATATTTTGCAGTGAATAAGTGGCCTTTTGACTTTTGACTTTTGAGTTTCAACTCTCAAGTTTCCAGATATCCTTCACATGTTCACCGATTAGAAACTTGAAAGACCAGGAAGGCACAGGAATGTCTATTGTGATGTGTGAGCATAAGGAGTAGGCTAAAAACTTTGATGTATTTATTGGATACATCAGGAGAATTCTAGTACATTGAAGTTGCCAGAATTGCTGTAATCATCGTGTTATGCATGAAGGAATTGACACGGTGAGGAGAGCACTAAAGTTCGTCTGAGAATATAAAAGTGCATCAGTGATTTCCATGCATGTGATGAGAGATACATGTTGATACAGACACTGTGCTGTTGCAAAATCAAGTGAAGGTTGTTGCATCAACATGTAATCCAGGTCTAATTAAAAAAATACTTTAAATTATCTACCACTGATAACTCCAATTCTATTCTTTGATAGGATTAACCTGCAATTTGTATTGACTGTATGGTTGAATTGTAATTTTATATATATATACAGAGAGAGAGATTGTGTAAATATAATATTATCCAACCGTGAGTTTGTGGAATATTGATGTCAAGCATGTATATTTTATTGTTCATTTAATAAATTTATGACCTTCTTATGCATATTGATAATCTTATGTTGGAGAAGAAAGTTAGTGGATGGGGCCTCGCTATATATAGATTAAAATTCGGATTTGTAAATTCTCCTTTAGTAAGAAGTTTTCCACTCACGAAAACATTATGTGACTGTAAATGTTGATTAATGTTGTGTAATAGAGAAAACGTTCACAATGTCAAAATGTCTGCCAAATGAGGGACGAGCGGTGTCTGCTGGAGGATCGTTAATAAATTAAATAAATTAAGATTCTCATTACTTGTAATTGGTTATGAATGTTTAATTAATAATAATAATAATTTTCATCACACTACCATCAACATATTTAATAATTGGGTAAGGCAAAAACAACGGCATCAAGCTAAAACAAATCCGCCTGACCAACAAATTCTATTTCCATCTTGGTGTCAAATACTGTCAATCTGTTCTTTGTAACTCTGTTCACAATATCAATTGAAGCAAGCACTGTAAATCAACTCTCTGGTTAATACTTGCTTTCAAGCACTGTAAATCAACTCTCTTATTAATACTTGCAAACACTGTAAATCAACTCTCTTATTAATACTTGCTTTCAAGCACTGTAAATCAACTCTCTGGTTAATACTTGCTATCAAACACTGTAAATCAACTCTTATTAATACTTGCAAACGCTGTAAATCAACTCTCTTATTAATACTTGCTATCAAACACTGTAAATCTATTCTCCTATTTACTGCTACCTATAACTGTCCTAATACAGAGTTATGTTTTGTGACAATTTAAATAATCAATATCTACTCTCCTCACATCCTAACATGTTTCTTAAAAAAACATGTTTAATTAATTTATTTTATTTATTTTTGGCAATAGTAGGATGTGACACACTTTTGTTTGAATTGTTTCGGGTGGGTTGTTTTTCTAGGTCTGAAATCTGTCCTATTCCGCCCCCCCCCCCAACCCCAAAGCATTAAATCAGTGACTCACATTGCTGACAGTTAGCGTTCGTTACTTGAACAGAGCGCGGGAAACTAAAACAGTTGCGGTTCTTGAAGAACGGATCCCAGAACGGAATTGAAATTGGAAAGCAGGCAGTTCTGTAATAGACAAAAAGAAAACAAACAATATTGTTATTTTAGTATCATGACACACGTCAGGCACTTTCAGTTTTGTCACTCAATCAATGACTAAAACCACTTATAGTATTGATAACAAAGCAATGTTATAATTTTAGTAGAGTAACGCCAAGTCTGACCCTTTTAATACTCAATCAATGACTAAAACCACTCATAGTATTGATAACAAAGCAATGTTATAATTTTAGTAGAGTAACGCCAAGTCACTTTTATTACTCAATCAATGACTAAAACTGATAACAAAATGTTGTTACTTAATTTTTGTGATGCAAGTGAAACAATTTTATCATTCAATTTGTGGCTAATACCATAATGCACAGATAACAAATAAACACTGTTACCATTTTAATACTGTGATGATGGTGAAATACTTTTATCACTCTGTAGCAAGTGAAATGCAAATCACGTAAATAATGATTAATTATTATATTTTTATTTAGTAATTTCGCAATTTAATTAATGTATTCTGTCGAATTCATTTGGAATACTTTATTTTGACTCGTTTTGCTGAGAAAGGGCACGAAAAAACTGTTAAACTGTTTATTGTGTAGATAACAGTTTGGCCAGTCCTGTCTGGCCATGTTTACACGGCTATACAATCAACTCCACGTAACATGGTGGTCATATGTAGGTTCTATAGGTATTAAAGACATGCCACAAAAGTGCAACTTGCCTACAGCTAATTTTTTTGTCACTCTCCATAACTAAGCATAAAAAGGTTGGTCCCATGTTGAAATTAAACCATATCACACTCTCACGTCAGTCACTGACTGAAACCATGCAGTATCAATACTTTATTTATTCACAAAATTCACTCAAACTCCAGTGCTCAGTCACGTGGCTTTAATAAAACAGCATAGAAAAGAAACTTCTGATGACACAGTACTATTACAGCACAACAAACTTCTGATGACACAGTACTATTACAGCACAACAAACTTCTGATGACACAGTACTATTACAGCACAACAAACTTCTGATGACACAGTACTGCTACAGCAACATAAACTCACTTCGGATAACGTCACCCAGTTAGAGCAATATAAACTTAAATTCTTTATGACAGTGGCACAACAGCACAACAAACTTACATCTGATCACACAGTGCTGCAGCATTACCAACTGCATTCGATTGCACCGACATGATAAATTATTCACCAATTACTGATGATGACAAAAACAGCTAGAATTTATTCACCTATTACTGACCTTGCAAAACATCTATAACGTATTCACCTGCTATTGATGGTAACAAAACAGTTACAACTTACTCACCTATTACTAATGGATATAACTAAACGTGTTCAACTATTATTAATGATGAAAATATAGTTACAATTTATTTACCTATTACTGAACGTAATAAAACAGTTAAAACTTGTTCACCTATTACTAATGGTGGCAAAAGAGTTAGAGCAAATTTAGCTAATACTGATGGTAACAAAACAACTTATTCACCTATTACTGACTGGTTACAAATTGTTTACCTAATGATGACGGCGACAAAACAACTTATTCATCTTTTACTGACGGTAACAAAACAGCGTATACACCTATTATTGACGGTAATAAAACAACATATACACCTATTATTGACGGTAATAAAACAACATATACACCTATTATTGACGGTAATAAAATAATATATACACCTATTATTGACGGTAATAAAACAACATATACACCTATTATTGACGGTAATAAAACAACCGTATATACCTATTATTGACGGTAACAAAACAACTTATTCACCTATTACTGACGGTTAAAAAAAAAACTTATTTACCTATTATTGACGGCGATGACCCCACGAGAATTTCTTGGAATCTCGTCTTCACAACATGTCAGCGCACTCCCGTCCGAAGCTGAAACAAAATAAATATTAATAGTGAAAGAGGAAAGCTATCCTGAAGTGGACAGAAAATTCTACAGACTGTTTCTATATGTGCGAGAGTGTGTCTCTGTCTCTCCGCCACTTCTGTGATGGTGGTGGGATGGGGTGTACTGTGGAGGTAGTCTGCATACACAGTAGAACACTTTAAATAGCTGAAAGACATTACAAAATTTCTTCATTTTCTTTTTGTATAAAAATAAGTTGAGATCATTTCCCTGAATCATTATGTTTTTTCTGTATTAATATAAATCATATCATAAGCATTCGAGTTATTATTGTAAATCATATCTCATGTACTCGAGTTATTATTGTAAATTATATCTCACGTGCTCATGTTATTATTGTAAATCATTTCACATGCACTCATGTTATTTAAATTATATATTATACACTCGAGTTATTAGTGTAAAGTCATATAACATGCACTCGAGTTATTATTGTAAATCTTATCTTATGCACTCGAGTTATTATTGTAAATCTTATCTTATGCACTCGAGTTATTATTGTAAATCTTATGCACTCGAGTTATTATTGTAAATCTTATCTTATGCACTCGAGTTATTATTGTAAATCACATCTTACGTCCTCGTGTTATTACTGTAAATCATTACTCAAAGATTTGTGTGACCGAACAACAGAAAAACAACAGCAAATTTTTCACTTCAAACACCATGAGACCTACCCAACATAAAAGGAAGACATTTTATGAACAAGAGAACTTCAGTTTTGTTAATTAAATAATATCAATACTAAACTTTTAGACAAGGTCTGCTGCTATTCATTATGTTTTGCAGTATTTGGATAATTAAGTTCTTATAATATGTAGTAAACTATCAAGACCTCTAAATAAATGGGCAGTCCAGAAATTCTAAGCCTATCTATAAGGTAAGCATTTTGTTATTCATCAACCTCTCGCCTACTTAGCTCCCTTGACAAAGGCAAATGGATATTTGACCAGGTGATCCTTACTACAACAGTATAGATATACTGTGGAAGTTATCAAAGGCACTGATAATGTAGGGGCTGACTATTTGTCCAGAGCAGTAGAAATGGAAGTGTAAGTGTCCAGTACATAAGTCTCTAAATGTTATGAAATTCTTAAATAAATATTTCGTATCTTTTCTAAGTAGAGAGGAAGGAATAATCTTACCCACATTTCATTCATAATTTACTAACATTATCCTATATGTTGTATTTTCCTATCACATTTCATTCATAATTTGCTAACATTATCCTATATGTTGTATTTTCCTATCACATTTCATTCATAATTTGCTAACATTATCCTATCTGTTGTATTTTCCTATCACATTTCATTCATAATTTGCTAACATTATCCTATCTGTTGTATTTTACTATCACATTTCATTCATAATTTGCTAACATTATCCTATATGTTGTATTTTCCTATCACATTTCATTCATAATTTACTAACATTATCCTATATGTTGTATTTTCCTATCACAAGGAGAAACGAAATAATGATGATGATTTTGCGCATGATTTGCGTTTGTATTCCTTAAATGTAGAGACATAACGGGTCATGTCTCTAACTTTTAACAATGGAAATTGTAAGGAATTTTCTTGATGAATTGTATTGTATTTCTCTTTGAGTATGGAGACATAAATGAGACATGTCCCAACTAATAATGAGAGAAATTAATTTGCTATTTGAATTTTAATGCTCAGTGATTATTGGGGAATGTAAAATCATATTATCTAGATTTCTAACACGTGTTGAATTAATTGTGTGTATGTCTTAAAACCGACATATAATTGTGCCTTAATTATGCATAATATAGAATTTTTGTCTTGTGAGTAGTCATTCGTATCATGGTAAAAGGTTCACCAGTAATGTTGGAATTTTACTCCTAATAGATTAGATGTTAACATATCAAAAATGAGGGGTTGTATGTGGCAGAATAAATTTACCTATATTTTTAAACATAATTGTTATACAAAATGTTACATGGTCAAAGTGACCCGATCTTGGGCACTCCTTATGATGGTAATTTTTGTGTCAGAGTTGGAGTAAACAACTTGGGTTGAAACATGCTAGAAAGTTGCTGATACAATCCAAACCAGTTCCAAATGGATGAGTAGTTTTTTCCTAATAGTTTTTCACTTGTTCATAACAAACTTATCCAGTGGGGATAGACCAAACTTTTCTTTATTGAAGAGGTAATCTATTCTATCACTTTGAATTTGAACATAACTTGAGTCTGGTCAATAAGACGATCATTCTTGTGGTAAGTCAATTGACTGTTAAAAGAATGGACTTAAATATTTCATACATGTTTGCTACTGATCTATGATTTCTATTAGAGACTGCTTATGCAACTGAACATTTATTTTATGTTCATTAATTTGACTATGTTGTACATTATACTTGTGAATTTTGATTGATGCTATATTTCTTATGTTGTGTGTGTGTATCAGGCTAACGAAATTGTTGCAGGATTTTGTTAGTTGTGAATGTTTGTAAGAGAGAAAGTAGTTTAGAGATGAAATATGCCTGAAATTTAGTGCTGCATTGATTTCAATTTTACAAAAAAAAAAGCATGCCTGTTTTTTTTTTCCACTTCAAGCTGTACATGCTTGGTCATGCTTGTGTGTGAATCCATCGTTGTCATCAGCTTATCAGTAAAACATGTTGCTGTAAGTTGATTCCTGTGAATTCCATTCATGAACAAATACAGTGGAAATGGTGGTATGAGTTTGGTCTCAAGAATTCACAAAGACTGTTTTGAATGTTCCTCTTGGTGTGTTGAGTACTACACACGAAAATTCGATAGTGCATGTGAAATTAAGGGCGATTCTCTATGGTGTTCTTTGTGAACTCATCGAAGATTCTGGAACAGTTGTGTAACGTGCCTAGAAGGGACACGTGAGAACGTTGCCCAAATAAGAAAGACAGTGACTTGTTGCAAACTGTGTGATTGTGAACACGTGCCGGAGACAACCGCCATCTTTGAAAAGGTTATGTGCATTTGACTTTCATTATTTCTCTGAAACTCTACTCTCATTTCCGTAATGACAGCTATGAACTTGATTATATAATTATGTTAATTGACTCATAATGTCTCTGCTAGGATAAAATGAATGATTGTCCAGTGTTAATTGAACATTGTTGTGAAGTGATAAATGTCAATGCTCTTTTGATTATATTCATATGTTGTATATTTGATTGTTGATTTAATAAATTTATTGTTAAATACATTTATCTTCTTACACATATTGATAACTCTATGTTGGAGAAGAAAGTGGGTGGATGGGGGTTCGCTAAATATAGATTAAAAAAACGGATTGTCTTCTCCTTTGTTAAGACGTTTTCCTCTTACGGAAATATAATGTGACGATAAATGATTGTCTTTAATGTTGTGAGAGGAAACGTTTACAGCTCCCGCATACCCGCTAAGTGAGAGAGATGAGTGGTGCCTTCTGGAGAATTATTAATAACCTAAATTAAGATTCTCATCACTTGTAATTAGTTATGGATGATTAAATAATAATAATCTTAACCGATAACTAAGGTGGCTTTGGCGTCAAACCATTGTTACTTCTTTAAATTCTGTGGAGCATACAGAAAGACATCATGGTAAACTTTGAACTCTATGGACCTTATAGAAAATGAAAAATCTACCATTTTACTCTTGGAACTCTGTGAATCATAAAGAAATTGTAACCCTTTATATTTTAGGTGGTATACTGAGAGCCATCATTGTAACCTTTAAACTCTCTGGAACACCACTAAAAGCTACCATTGTAACCCTTTGCACTATGTGGACATACGAAAAACTACTGTTATAACCTTTGAAATCTCTGCAGCATATAGCAAGTCACCTTTGAACTCTTTAACTCGATAAAACATAAAGAAAGCCGTTTGTGACCTTTGAGAGTTACGTCAAGCTTTCAGCGTTCATTTCCGCGAATCAGCTCTTTGAAAATTAGAAATGGCGATTTAATTTTGATAGAGTTTGATAGCATTTAATTTAATCGTTTTCTTACATAAAATAGCACAAGGAACTTGTGAATTACTGAATAGCATTACCTGTCTGTATAGGTGTACTGGTAAAATCATGATCTAGAAATTGTCCCCATTGCATTACTATGTGGGTCAGTGACGTCATTTTCCTTTCTGGGCCAGCGCGGTGCATGATGTTGCTGACGACACGTGCTGAAGGGAGAGCATTCCCACTTCTGCTCAAAACCCGTGGCGCTGATATACCTTTCAAAGAGGATACGAAAAAAATAAATATAAGAAAGATGTGTGAAGCACAAGAATGTACTGGTTTTCGCACGTTACAATTTAAACTTTTAGGTTTATATTACACGTAGGAATTGTCAGTAAAAGATGAGCAAATAAACTAAATAATTTGTAAATAAATAAATAGTGAAATTATACACCCAGATACCATGAAGTACTTTGATTTCTTTCACGATCTGATGCTAATGATTCCGTTTACACGGTTGTTCACCAAACACTTGCATTTCACTGTACACAGGTAAATTCTAAAGATACGCCCTTTCATTGTGGATCAAGGGCAGGCAATTGTAATTACATTAGACTGAATTACCATTGCTTCCTGGGTAATGTCGGCGTGAGACCAAGTACAATGCCCATCCACTAAGAAAACGTAACTCTACTACACTAAGTTGTGAACTTCAAGTATTTTGCTCATTTTCAATCTAGGCTTTCAACTCCAACGTGATCCTGGCTTTTATCTACTTACAGCACAGAAAGAACCTGCCTGACACAGCGGTACGCACGGTTTCGATTTTGAAAAAAGAAGCTAGCACTGATAATGTGCCACGTCATTAATTATTTATTTTGTTATTTACAGTTATTTACCGTCTTGGTAGACAGGAGGCAAAAAACGCCGATGTGGAATGAGAGAACTGCCCCAGAGATTGCGAAGGAGGTTATTACACGTGCCGTCGGCCGTGCGGAACTTGGACTGTAGGTCACACTCTATCTTGACTGAACTTTGGCACGTTAGAGGCTTGGGAGGTGGGGGAAGACTCTGGGTCGTTCTTGACGTAGTTGTGGTAGTGGTGGTTGTGGTGGTGATGATAGGAGCTTGCGTGACTGATACTGAAGGTGGAGTCTTTGGGTCCGGAACCCCTTGGTTGCTGAAGACGTTGACATCTCGCATGACAAGGCTGGCTGCACGATTACTGAGTCCCATCCTGCCAATGCCAACATGAGATACACAACGACACGAGGTGGATCGAGTTGTTTTCTCTATCATAACGTTGCAATCGTCGTCTTCATCGTCCACTCTGTCCAATCTTTAATGTGCTTCTGTCCAAACTCTAATGTGCTTCTGTCCAATCTCTAATGTGCTTCTGTCCAATCTCTAATATTTTTCGTCCAACTTCTATTGTGCTTCGTTCTGTGCCTATCATATCCCTGTCCAATTTTTAACGTCCAGCCTCTACTATTTTTGTCTAATCTCTATTGTGCTTCCGTTCTGCGTCCAATCTGTAATCTGTCCAAACTCTAATGTATCTCTTCCAATTTCTAATCTTTTTCTGTCCAATCTCTAATGTGTTTGCGTTCAAATCGAATATGTTTCTGTCCAAACTGTATTTCTGCCCAATCTGTAATCAGACACTCTCTGATGTGTCTCTGCCCAATCATCAATATATATACA
This sequence comes from Sinotaia quadrata, assembly GCA_028829895.1. NCBI lineage: Eukaryota > Metazoa > Mollusca > Gastropoda > Architaenioglossa > Viviparidae > Sinotaia > Sinotaia quadrata. The sequence goes on along the minus strand of CM054180.1, from coordinate 47,081,466 downwards.
TTTTATATATATATATATATATGTTTAATCTCTTATGCGTCTTTGTCGACTCTCTAATGTGTCTCTCTACAATCTTTAATATGTTTCTAGTGATGTGCTTGCATCCAAGCTCTATGTTTCTGTGCAATCTCTAATGATATGCTTGCATCCAATCTCTATGTTTTTTTTCCAATTTCGAATATGTCTCTATTCAGTTTCTAATGCGTCTCTATTCTATCTCTAATGTGTTATTCTTTATGTCCCCTAATTAGAATGTAATAAATTATTTATATCATCTAATTAGAAGGTAATAAATGTTTTTATTTCCCCTAATTCCAGCAATGACGTTTATGCAGGTTATTAACTTTCTTTTAGGTCCGTTCTATCTGTAGCAGTCCAGCTATCTATAAACCAGTCATTAGGACGGACAGATATAGGCCTTGACTGCCAGCTGTCTATAAACCAGTCATTAGGACGGACAGATATAGGCCTTGACTGCCAGCTATCTATAAACCAGTCATTAGGACGGACAGATATAGGCCTTGATTGCCAGAATTGTTCATGCATTTGTATATATGCTTATGTGTATGCATTTGTTTATAGATATATATATACATGCATGTGCATTTGTTAGTATGTGTATATATGTGCATTTGTATGTCTATCTGCTTGCAGTTGTGTGCACATGCTTGTACATTTGTGTGTATATCCATATGAGTGCTCTTGTGCGTGCATTTGTTTGTATATCTGTATGTAATTGTGCATATATGTGTGCATTTGTACGTATATCTATGTGTATGCATTTGTCTGTATATCTGTAGATGTGTATGTATATGTGGCTGTGTACGTGGGAGTGTGTGTGCGATCAATGCAATTATAGAAAGATGAAGTAAAATGACAGAAATACTGCTAAAAAAGCACAAGGAAGTAGATGAAGTAAAATGACAGAAATACTGCTAAAAAAGCACAAGGAAGTAGATGAAGTAAAATGACAGAAATACTGCTAAAAAAGCACAAGGAAGTAGATGAAGTAAAATGACAGAAATACTGCTAAAAAAGCACAAGGAAGTAGATGAAGTAAAATGACAGAAATACTGCTAAAAAAGCACAAGGAAGTAGATGAAGTAAAATGACAGAAATACTGCTAAAAAAGCACAAGGAAGTAGATGAAGTAAAATGACAGAAATACTGCTAAAAACGCACAAGGAAGTAGCTTTTAGAAATTTCACAGCGCCTGCTTGCATTACGCTATACCCACGCAAAAAATATTTCCGACAGCAAAAAGTCGATCAAAGTCTTGTCGTCCATCAATGCCAAGGACGCCGGCTTTGTTGCGATGAAAATTGTGTGACGGCCATACGTACGATCAGAGCGCAGACTGTCCAGGCCTGTAAGAACACAATTTTAAACCTGGTTTAACGCAATGGTTGTTCTTCGGCAAACAGTACATTAAATACATTAAACGAGTCACAAAATCAAAGTTGTTTAAAAATCATTTTTTGCCTCTTAGAGAAAAACTATATATGGTTTGCTATCGTTATCTGTTTGGCTTCTCGAGTCAAACGCTTAATTTCAAAGTTTACAGTATATCATCTTTGTCTGCCGGATCCTCTATGTCGCTTGGCCTGCTCCTCTATGCTACATGACCCAGCGACTGACTTGAGTGTATGTCTTGTTTTCCGTGTTTAGAACCGAGTGCTAGCTGACATTCGGCTCCATACACATATTTTCTTGCACCTTCCAGACAGGAGGCTGTTTCTGGCCTTGGATCGCTGTTAAATCCTACCATCTGTATTCCTTGCCATTCATTTCAACAAATGTCCGCGTCTTTCTAGTTCTCTTTCTTGACTGCCGCTGGCACTTGAGAAAAGATATGCTATTTTTGACTCGGGCTAATGTTCCAGCGAAACTTAGCTTGTGTCACAAGTTTCACTTAGGAACATTAGTCATCAAGTGAATGGTCTTACATCGCCTGTCTCATGGTTGTGTTACAAGTTTCAGTAGGATCACTTGTCACCGCGTCAGCAGTCTTACATTTTCAAGTTTACATCTCTCGCTTCAGTCTCCAGTCTCACGTCTCCAGCCTCTGTTTTCGATTTCCACGCTTCTAATCTCTTGTCTCCAGTTTACTATCTCTAGTCTCTAGTGATTCTAATCTCTCGTCTCCAGTCTTGATTATCTAGCCTCACGTCATTAGTCTCTAATGAATCTAGTCTTAACGTCATAAGTCTCTACTGAATCTAGTCTTACGTCATAAGTCTCTAGTGAATCTAGTCTTATCTGCATTCTCTAAATCCAGTCTAAAATAATTGTTAGTTTACTCCTCAGTTGAGAGATATTTTTGCCATGCAATATTGCTAACGTCACATATCTTGTACGATCATTTCTCTCCCCGATGTCCGGATGACAGTACTGAAAAGAGACTTCTACGGATAAAGTTAACTTTGAACTTTTCAAATAGAAATTTCATTTAGACTTTCCACAACAAAAATTTCCAGTTTCTCTTTCAGTGAGATCAATCGTTCCTAATAATGCCCAGAAAGTTAGTTAATGTCAGTTTAGTTTAATTTTAAAAAGGATCGATTAAATGAATTCGTTTTAGCCTTTTAACATTAAAATATTTTTTTAAATAGCAAACATAAAAGCGTTGAGAATATTTGGAATTTTGACTGAACGTTTAGATATAAATATTTAAAAGGCAACATAATCCACAACAAAAAGACTTCAAATTAATTTTCTTCTTTTTTTATACTAACTATAGTAGTACAAGCATTTGTATATGTGTCTGTTGTAGAGTAGTAGTAGAAGTAGTGTATTTTTGTTGCAGTAAAAGAAGTGGTAATAGCAAATGTGTTGGTTGAGATTGTAGCATTTTGTAGTAACAACAGAAGTAGTAAATGTATTGGTTGTGGTGGTTGCAGTATAAACAGCTCATTTAGTAGCAATAGTAGATCGAAGTAGAAGTAGTAAATCTATTTTTGTGGTGGGTGTTGTAGAAGTAAATGTTGTAACAATAATAGAAGTAGTAGCAGTATGCATTTGCTGTGGTGGTAGTATCATAAGAAGTATAATTGTAAATAGTATTAGAAAGAGCAATGCTATTATTTAGTTATTTCGTAAATGAAATGTTTGAGACGCTTGCATCAGAGCAATCGTTGAGGATGACTTGAAGTCAAAGGTCAACTTACTGACATGATATTACGATGAGCGACTAAGCCCATTGCCATACCTAAACGTTTGAAGTTTGCTGCTTGAATAGCCAGGTTCTGTATGTTTCGGTTTGCCCGCTGTGACGCCAGCAGCAAACCTTGCGGATTGGTCAGCACGAATTGAGACAGTGGTGACGTAATCGGAGCAGAAATGAAGGTCACGGTCGTTGTCTGATGAACCTGTAGGGAATGTGACTTTCAAATTAGCTTCCTAACATAACATTACCGATAAACGAAAGTTAAAAAAACACGATAGATGAACTTGGCACATAAACACGACAAATTTACACTACATATAAACACGACTGATGAAGTCTATATTTAAACACCACCTATTAATCAGATCGATAAACACGACATTAAACACGACTTATTGCACTCGAATGGACAAGGTCGCACACGTCTGGGCCGAGTTAGAAAAAGAAAGAAATCATTATATAAAAATGTCTTTTATGTATATCGGTGTGGCACTGTTAAAGTGGCTCTATTTAAAAAAATAATGAATCAGAAAATTATTTTTAAATATCCAAATTTATTATATCGTACGAATTTATTGAATAATGAAATGTCTTCATACACTGGAATTTTGTGTATTATACCAGTTGGGTTTGTATACAATGTTATGCAATCCCTATGCTGTGAAAAATAATGACAACATTTTCACCTAAACATGTATAATAGCTTTGTCTTATCACGAAGTTAAACAATGTATTTCTTTTCAAATAAACATCTTGTGCAATATATCCACATATGGTACAAATTAAAATTTAAACTATAAAACCTGGTGATAAGTGCCCATTACAAATGGGAATAGTAATATTGCTGCTGTTGTTTTTATTGTTGCTACTATTATTATTATTATTGATGTTGTTGCTTCTGTTGCTATGTTATTATTATTACTTTCAAAGAGAGATAACATTAATTAAATATGCTATTTATATTATTATTTATTACTTTCAAAGAGAGACAATCATTAGTTATGTATTCTATTTGTGACAGAGTAAATATGCCTCTCCCTATTTTTAATTTAAATTGTTATATAAATTGTTAAAATTGTCAGAGTAATCCGATCTTGCGCACTCCTTATGATGGTACTTTTGAAAGTGTCTGAGTTGAGGTAAACGCTCAAAGCAAGAATATTCTAGAAGTGCTGATGTAATGTAAACTGAGTAGATAGTTTTTTTTTAAATTATCCAATGGTTATGATTTACAAGAACGAGACCAGCCAATGGGCTGAGATTAAAACGTTTACTTGCTGTAGATATAGTGTAGAAAATTCTACTCTCTAATCACTTTGAATATGGAGTGGAAAGGAGAAGTCTGGTTTGAAAGGCTGCCATTATCTTGATGGTGAGTTAGCTGACTGATTGAGAGAGAATGGACTTAGAAATATTTTGTGCATTTCGCTATTGATATGTTATACTTGTGTAGATATATACTATGTGAATTGACTTTTATTTCTACAAAGGTTTGAACTAAGCTACTCGCATTTAGTGTGTTGACAGTTGACATTGTTTGATATCCTGTATTTATTTTGCCATGCATGTGTATCGGGCTAATAAATACTGATGCAGAAAATTGCAAGTTGAGACTGGAATGTAAGATTAAATGGAGTTATAATGTGATAAACTGGAAAACTTAGCGTTTGTCCCCTGATTATGTTTTTTTTCAGAGACAAAGCATACCTTTCTTGTGCTATATGAATCTTCTGGTTTATTGTTTGTAAACCTATACGACCGACCCTGATAAAGATGGGAATGGAATGTAAGTGTAAGAATACCCTGCACTATACTGATCATGTGGCAGCAAGATTTGTTGACTGCCCAAACAATTTCTAGTGTAGAGAAGTTGTTGGATATTGCTACATTTATTGTTATGTTTGATGGAGTCACTGCAAAAAGAAGCACCCAGGTAAACTCTAAGCAGTGAAACAGTGTTTTTCATATATGAGGACACACATGGAGCTGACGGAATTGAACTAAACTATAAATTGTGACATTGTGGAGCTGACGAAATTGAACCGAACTATAAATTGTGACATTGTGGAGCTGACGGAATTGAACTGAACTATAAATTGTGACATTGTGGAGCTGACAGAATTGAACTGAGCTATAAATTATGACATTGTGGAGCTAACGGAATTGAACTGAGCTATAAATTGTGACATTGTGGCAAAGTGCACAAAGGACTGTTAAGATTGCGCTGAATCATGTTACATAAGACTATTATTACTTAACTCTAATCATTTCTTTCCTCTGATAAGACTATCCTGTAATTTGTATTGACTTTATTGTTAAATCATATTTATAATAGACCATGTAATTATAAAATTATCCAAGCGTGGGTTCATAGAACTATTGATGTCAAGTAATCTATATTTCATTGTTTTTGTCCAATGCATGTTTGATTGTTGATTTAAAAAATTATATTTATTGTTAAATTTATTGACCTTCTTATGCACATTGATAATCTTATGTTGGAGAAGAAAGTGGATGGATGGGGGCTTGCTAAATATAAAGTTGGATTTTCTTCTCAAGAAAGTGGGTGGATGGGGGCTTGCTAAATATAAAGTTGGATTTTCTTCTCCTTTAATAAGACGTTTTCCACCTATGGGACATTGTGTGACAAATAAATTTTATCTTTAATGTTGTGGAAGAGAGAAAACATTTACAGCACCCGCATATCCGCCAAGTGAGAAAGACGAGCAGTCTGTGCTGGAGGATCATTAATAAAATAAGTTAAGATTCTTATCACTTATAATTAGTTTGGGTTAATTAATTGTAATAATATCCATTAACTAAGTGGCATTGGCGTCACACTATTTTTATTACTATTATTTCTTTCAAAGAGAGACAACCATTAATTAAGCTATTGTTACTATTTTATTACTGTCGAAGAGTCAACCATTAATTAGGTGTGCTATTGTTATTATTTTCGAAAAGAGGCAATAAACGAGCTATTGTTGTTAATTTTATTACTTTCAAAGGGATACAACCGTTAATTAAGTGTGCTTTTGTTATTATTTTTATTTCTTTCAAAGAGACATGCCATTAATCGTGTTATTATTTTTTATTACTTTCAAAGGCATGAAACCACTATTTTCAAAAGGAGAAAACCAACAACTAGGCCAGTTTCTCAAAGCCGGGATGGTACCTTGCCAAGTTCTAAGTTGCTAACAGATGAATCCGCCATTTAACTTTTCTCAAATTGCAGATCCACACTATCTCGCCATTGGTCCGCATTCTCTACGTAACTGTTTGAAGTTGTGAGATAATCAATCCTACTGTTTGAAGTTGTGAGATAATCAATCCTACTGTTTGAAGTTGTGAGTATTTTTAGCAACGATTTGATGGGTAGCAGCCTAATTATGATAACATAGTTTTGAATACTTTCCTTAATAGAGGATTGATTGTTACTACATTCTGCTCAAAGTTACAGACCAGTTGTTACGCGAATCTCTAATAAATTTAAACTTATGTAGCAAAATAAGTCATACATATCAAAATGTTACATTTCTCAGTGTTGTGTGCAATTACCTGTATTAATGTGTTTAGTGTATGTGTGCGTAAATATGTGTGTAGGAGAATGTGTTAGTACGCTCACGTTCGTAAAATAACGAGCACCGTATGAGTACGGCTTTGAATTTCTTACAGTATTTACATTTAAAAAGTAGAATTTTACATAAACCTGAATGTAATGTTGACTTTGAATTTGTTACAATATTGTGTTATAGTTTGATTAATATTTCTATTAAGTGAATATATAATATGTCTATGTTTCGGTGTGTAGTGTAGTGTAGTGTAGTGTAGTGTAGTGTTTATATATTTGGACGAGTAAGTACAGTGCGTATAGATCTGCAAAATTTCAATATGTGAGTGCGTGTAGTGTTGTTATAATTGAAGGTTTGTGTAGTGTTTCTAAATGTGTGTGTGCAGAGTGCTGTATTTGAGTATGTCTATAGTATTACTATATTTTAGTATGTGTGTAGTGTTTGTATATTTGAATATATGTTCAGTGATTTGAGCATGTGTAATGTGTAATGTATAGGGTAAGCGTGTAGTTTTGATATATTTTATGTGTGCAGCGTTTGGGCATATCGCGTGAATCTGTGTGTGTGTGTGTGTGTGTGTATGTGTTTTAATTTGTTTTGCATGTATGTATTTTACATGTGTGCATATTTAATGTGTTGTCTTGGAAATGTTGTCTCGAAGTATTTGAGTTAGATCTTACCTGCATTACCATCCGTTGTCTTGGAAAATCCGGTGGCACATTGTCAAAATAATTCACCCTCGTCTGGCTGTTGGTATCCGAAAAGAACTGGGCTGACACTGTCTGGAGAGACAACATCAGACACAAAGACATCGACCACGCTACTGCGTGTTTCTTCATTTGTCTTTCTCTTGAACGTGACGCTGCCCGTCTGAGAATACATGTTACATTGAAAAACAAGCTTCACTTTCAAACTTTGATTTTGGAATAAAAAATGAATTGAAAGTTATGATTTCACTATCAAATGTTAACGTTTTCGTTAATTAAAAGGAATATGAAGGCAGATATTTTCGCTTAAAACGTTGTGTTTAGGTATTGGAGATGAACCACAGTAGTATTAAATACAATGTGACTAAGATAACAAAATTATTGGATATTAAGTGACTAAAGTAACAAAATTATTGGATACTAAGTGACTAAGATAATAAAATTATTGGATACTAAGTGACTAAGATAACAAAATTATTGGATACTATGTAACTAAGATAATAAAATTATTGGATACTAAGTGACTAAAGTAACAAAATTATTGGATACTATGTAACTAAGATAATAAAATTATTGGATACTAAGTGACTAAGATAACAAAATTATTGGATGCTAAGTGACTAAGATAATAAAATTATTGGATACTAAGTGACTAAGATAACAAAATTATTGGATGCTAAGTGACTAAACTAACAAAAGTGTTGGATGCTAAGTGACAAAATTTACAAAATTATTGGATACTGACTAAACTAACACAATTATTAAATATTAAGTTACTAAACTAACAAAATTATTGAATTTATTGAATACTAAGTGACAAAATTTACAAAATTATTGAATACTAAGTAACAAAATTTACAAAATTATTGAATACTAAGTGACTAAACTAACAAAAGTGATGGATGCTAAGTAACAAAATTTACAAAATTATTGGATATTAGGTATGAAAGTGATGAGTTCTTTACCACTGGGTGGATTAACGATAGCTCTTATTTTACGATCTATTTAATCCACCTGTCGACGGAGTCTTCGTCTTTTGAAGTTGGGGAGACTAAATCAAGCTCTTGAAACCAATAATTCACAATTATTCTCTGTTTCTAGGTGTTACTCGTCCAGAGTAAATTATTCTTTGTTCTAGGTGTTACTCGTCCAGAGCACATTATCCTCCTGCAATTAATTATAATGCTAGGTTCTTGGAATTCACGCTCGCCCCTCACATGTTCTCCATATCCAGCTTAAGAGGATCTTTCCCACAGTATGCGTGCCTGACTTTATTATTGTAAGTTATGATCTGCCCCCACCCCTTAAGCCTGCATACTTCATTTGAATTAATTAATCAAAAGTGGAAAGATAAAATGTATAAATTTTTATTAATGTAACATATGAAGAAAGCAAGCAATAAAATTATATACATGAAATTTACATAAGATATCACAAGGCATAAAATACAAGTTTAGTTTCAAAATTAGCTAATCTCATTAAATACTATTACCAAGTCATTTAGACCAACAATTCATAGGTCTCTCTAATTATTGTTTAGAATTTGAATAGTCTTTGAGAGAAGCTCATACCATGAAAATAACCTGACAATAGGCTATGAATTAGAAATTAGAAATAAAAGTTTATAATCAAAGAAAGACAATATAGACAATGTTACTGAGAGCAAGATACGAATTCACCTGATTATTCATGCGTACGTCATTGTGGCTGATACAGCCATGGTAGCATAGAGTTCGATCGTGGTGCGTTGATCTGGCGCCAGTCAGAATACAAGGCAATGCACAGACTCACTTCGAATCCTGATACACTGAATGAACAGTCTTTTCACAAAAAAAAAGTGTAAGTCCAAAGGTGGCTCTCACTATTCACAAGAGTGTCACACTAGAGTCACAAATGTTCCATGCCAGGGATCAAGTTAGAGTAGCACGCAAGATGACATGGTCTTATGCTTTATTCTCCTTATCGTCGGTACTCAAGAATTTCTTTTAGAGTTGCAGGCATCAACCAACAGACTGCAAACTCTAAACTTCCACCATCAGACTCCAGACTTGAGATTCCACACTCTACTCGTGAGGCTGGAAATCTAGTCTTGGTATTAGGCTGATTCTATGATCCGCTGTCTCTTACGTAGAAGTTCACAACAGACAGTGTGTGCTTTTCGCGTATAGACGAGGAATTATATTCTTTAAGCTGATTAACTTCACGGTCCGCTTCAAGGAATTTATTTAATTTATTGAACAATAATAAATTAATTTTATTTATAGGACGAGTTTGCGTTTTTCGACGTCACACTATGTAACTAAGAAAACAAAAGTATTTTATACTAACAAACTTTGGCTAACAAAAGTATTGGATCCTAAGTAACTAAGTTAACAAAAGTTTTGGATACTACGGAACTAAGATAACAAAAGTATTGGATTTTACGGAACTAAGTTAACAAAAGTATTGGATACTAAGTAACTAGGAGAAAATAGTATTTTATACTAAGTGACTAAACTAACAAAAGTATTGGATACTAAGTAATTAGGCTAACAAAAGTATTGGATACTATGTATCTAAACTAACAAAGTAATGGATACTAAGTAACTAAGTTAACAAAAGTATTCGATGCTAAGTAACTAGGCTAACAAAGTGTTGCATACCAAGTAGATAAACTGACAAAAGATTTGGATACTAGTTAACTAAGCTAACGAATGCATTGGATAGATAGATAGATAGATAGATAGATAGATAGATAGATAGATAGATAGATAGATAGATAGATAGATAGATAGATAGGTAGGTAGGTAGGTAGATAGATAGATAGATAGATAGATAGATAGATAGATAGATAGATAGATAGATAGATAGATAGATAGATAGATAGATAGATAGATAGATAGATATTTGACTTGAAAATAAATTAAGCAGCACGAACAAGGGAAAAAAAAAGGGGGGGGGGAGAAGAACACGTCTTTATAAAACACCGGCCAAACGGTTTGTTACTTCATACTTTTAAAACAATAACAACATGCCTATACCGAGCTTGGCCTGAGCAGAAAAAGACGCAACAACAACATATCAGTTAAAAAAACAAATCCAAGTAGGCACGCACACTTACTCACACTGTTAGACGTAAGTATCCACTGAGGGCACAGAGCACTCGGCACTCGAAAGGTGGTATTTGTAGCCCAGAAGTGGGTGGTATTTAAGCCATACCTAGAGCGTATTTCAGACGGCATTTTTGTTTGAGTGCGCAAAGCAAACTTTTGGGTGCCGTTTAACCCTGGTAAGAGCAAGTGGGAACAGCGCGACTTCATATACCTTCACACTCTTTCTGCGCTAATCATCGCATTTTTTCCCTATTTAATGATATGCATGACAAGACGATCCAATGTACATGACGTCATAGATGTGCACCTTTCGTCAAAGCTTGTAATTTATCCGGCGCATTCTTTGCACTACATTTTCTCCTCCCCCGCCTTCTAACGGATGCCGATTTTTATTTATTTAATTTTTGCTTTAAACTTTGACTAATTTTTGTCTGTATCAAGAAGTCTTTCCAGTGTATTTAAGAACGCTTTCTAGGTCAATTTCCCAATTTGTTCTTATTTTGGAAGCAAATACTTTTTAAAAGATTAATGCTTTTATTTCATTTATTTAACATCGTCCACTGAATTTAATCTGGATTATTGCTACAATGCTACGCAATACAGACTTTTGCCTGAAATATCTTACACGTGTATGTGTTTCCATGTGGAGTACTTTTGTGATGCTAATGCTGTGTGGACTGATATGAGCGACATTACACGTTTCTTTTTCGATATGCTGCACTGAAGACTACAAATTCATGCAAAAATATTTCAGTGGACTATTGTGGACTTATTCTTGATGCGGAACCTCCAGTACCTCGTTATGGCGTGGGCCATAACAGCCCTCAAGATTGTTTATTATCAAGATTTATTTACTGGCGTGGGCCATGACAATCGTCAAGATTGTTTATTATCAAATTTTATTTACTGGCGTGGGCCATAACAGCCCTCAAGATTGTTTATTATCAAGTTTTATTTACTTGAGTGGGGCCATGACAGTCGTCAAGATTGTTTATTATCAAGATTTATTTACTGGCGTGGGCCATGACAATCGTCAAGATTGTTTATTATCAAATTTTATTTACTGGCGTGGGCCCATGATTGTTTATTATCATTTACTGCGATGATGATTAAAATTATGATTTTCCTTTATAAATATAAGAAAGGAAAGGCCAAAAAAATCTAATGTTTGATTAAACAACATTACTCTCTCTTTCCTTATGTCCTAGTCGCAGTCCACATGGAACGTTATATTCGTCAAAGAACAAAAGTGTGATTGGGGGGGGGGGGGGGCTAAAGTAAGCTAGATACTTACATTTTATTACCGTGCTTCGTGTAACTCAAGTGAGGTTTGACTCATACCTGGACACATGAATGAGGACTGAATCACACGTAGACTATGGCTGAATGAGGGCTGAATCACACCCGGAGACTCTATGACTGAATGAATGCTGGTATCCCTCAGCACTTTATGAATAAATGAAGGCTGAATCACATCTCAACGCCTTTATGTGTCAATGAGGGTTGGCATTTTCAGCACTCAATGAAAGTCAATGAAAACTAACTCACATCAGCATTATATGAATGTAAACTCACAACTCTGACCTGTATGGGTAAATGAGCGCTGACTCACACTTAGGCACTTTGACTGAATGAGCGCTGACTCACACTTAGGCACTTTACGACTAAATGAGGGCTGACTCACGCTTAGGCACTTTTTGACTGAATGAGGGCTGGCTTACACTTAGGCACATTACGAGTATAAGGGAATGGAAGCAGCTTGTTGAAAAAGAGCGTCTACAGGTTAGGAGCTGAAATGACTAGACACATATCAAAAGTTACAGGTAAGGATTCGAAAAATGATTAGATAAAGGTTACAGGTGAAAAACTGAAATGACCAGACAGATATCAGAGGTTACAGGTAAGGTGCCAAAATTACTAGACAGATATCAAAGTCTGCAGGTTAGGAGCTGAAATGATGAGACAGATATAAAAGGGTACAGGTAAAGAGCTGACATGATAGACAGATATCAAAGGTTACAGGTAAAGAGCTAAAATGACTAGACAGATATCAAAGGTTACAGGTAAAAAGCTGAAATGACTAGACAGTCCTTATCCTTATATTTTTTAATTGAAAGAGGTGAAAGTTTACGTTATGTTTTGAAATACCCAGATATATCTTATCCGTACTGTTGAACTGAAAGAGATCAAAGGTCTACGGGATAGGAACTGCAATGACCAGATTTATGGAAATGCAAGAGGTCAAATAAAAATATTACGGGCCGCGTTGACTAGAGAGACAATACAAGACAAAAGCGATATTATTCAGTACCAACATCAATGACAACACATTCACCATAGACATGTCAAGCAAAAATTGCATCCCATCATAATGTGACAAGCAGTCAAAGTGGCATATAGTGGTATATTGTGAAAATTGACGCTTAAAACCAGAGCTATGAAAGTAGACCAAGTATTTACTGTATAGACTAAAGGAAAGTCTAAGTAATTCTCAGATCATTGGAGACCTAGTAAAAAACAAGAAAAGAGACACTAGAAATGAACCATTTAATTTACAATTCTTTAGAAAAATGTTAATCATAGCTACTGTTGAAGTGTTTGAGGTGTTAAGATAGTACACCGCAGTATGATGGGAATTGTACCCACGTTCGTTAAAAATAAATGTTCAATTTTAATTAAAAATTTTATAATTTATGTTTATTTTATGCTTATTTGCAATTTTAATAATTTAGAATGCTATGATAACGTCGTGGTGATGGTGGTGTGTGTGTGTGTGTGTTTGTGTGTGTTTGCGTGTGTGTGTGTTTGTCTGTGTGTGTGTTGTGTGTGTTTGCGTGTGTTTGCGTGTGTGTGTGTTTGTGTGTGTTTGTGTGTGTGTGTGTGTGTGTGTTTGTCTGTGTGTGTGTTTGTCTGTGTGTGTTTGTGTGTGTTTGCGTGTGTGTGTGTGTGTGTGTGTGTGTGTGTTTGCGTGTGTGTGTGAGTGAGTGTGTGTGTGTGTGTGTGTGTGTGTGTGTGTGTGTGTGTGAGTGAGAGAGAGAGAGAGAGGCGTAGAAAGTTCTGGCAGGACGGAATTTTGAAAAAAAAGAACACTATGAAACAAAGGAAAATGTGTAGTGTGGTGAGTTGGAGATTTGTAGATTTTGGGGTACATACTAAATGGATGGCAAAACCAAAAACTTGTATGGCTGGCACACGCTGGAGCTAGCCAAGGAGCTAAGGTGAGAGATCAATCCTGACGATGCCGGGGAAGACCGTGAAATTTTTTTCTCCAGAACTTCGCGATAGAGTTATCTGCCCTCCAAACCCCGCTCTCGGCGACAGGCCACCAGTCCTCCACAAGCTTCCATCAATGTTAAGTTTGCATGTAATGCCTTGTCGGTTAAGTAATAAAGAATTGAGTTAGTGCCGCTCTCAAATATATTCCCTAATGGAAGAGTTGGAGAAGACTCCTCTCCTGACTTTCAATAAAAGCCATCAAAAATGATTAAGCCAAAGAACAAGGGGGTAGGGGTGGAATAAACCTTTTCTGGTAGTTTCATATTTTTATCTGTCGATAGTTCGTTTCGAATTCTCGAGCAACACGCCATTATCCGTGGATCTTGTTTCCTGATTTCTGGGATTCACGCTATTATCCGTGGATCTTGTTTCCTGATTTCTGGGATTCACGCTATTATCCGTGGATCTTGTTTCCTGATTTCTGGGATTCACGCTATTATCCGTGGATCTTGTTTCCTGATTTCTGGGATTCACGCCATTATCCGTGGATCTTGTTTCCTGATTTCTGGGATTCACGCTATTATCCGTGGATCTTGTTTCCTGATTTCTGGGATTCACGCCATTATCCGTGGATCTTGTTTCCTGATTTCTGGGATTCACGCTATACTATCCGTGGATCTTGTTTCCTGATTTCTGGGATTCACGCCATTATCCGTGGATCTTGTTTCCTGATTTCTGGGATTCACGCTATACTATCCGTGGATCTTGTTTCCTGATTTCTGGGATTCACGCTATTATCCGTGGATCTTGTTTCCTGATTTCTGGGATTCACGCTATTATCCGTGGATCTTGTTTCCTGATTTCTGGGATTCACGCTATTATCCGTGGATCTTGTTTCCTGATTTCTGGGATTCACGCTATTATCCGTGGATCTTGTTTCCTGATTTCTGGGATTCACGCTATTATCCGTGGATCTTGTTTCCTGATTTCTGGGATTCACGCTATTATCCGTGGATCTTGTTTCCTGATTTCTGGGATTCACGCTATTATCCGTGGATCTTGTTTCCTGATTTCTGGGATTCACGCTATTATCCGTGGATCTTGTTTCCTGATTTCTGGGATTCACGCTATTATCCGTGGATCTTGTTTCCTGATTTCTGGGATTCACGCTATTATCCGTGGATCTTGTTTCCTGATTTCTGGGATTCACGCTATTATCCGTGGATAGTGATTATTGATTCATGGAACGTCCCGTTGTTTTCCGTGAATAACGTTTCGCTAATATCAGTGGACAGTGTTCACTGATTTGTCCAAGGGAGTGTTGTCGACAGAGCACAGTAGATGCATCAAGTCAGCAAGCCAGTAAGCTGTACTTGTGAAATATTTTGAGTTTTAAGTTAAATTAAATTTAATGTTTATTAATAGATTTATAGCAATTGATTTTTAACTACTTTATACGGATACAAAAAGATCACTCACTGAATTATACAGCAAAGAAATTTCATATCCATCGACTCTGTAACAGCACAGCGTGTATCATTAGAATTATTCTTGCAATTTTAAAATCGTGGTGGAGTAAATCTGCATATCCCTGTTTCTAAAGTTAATTGTTATATAAATTGTTAAATTGTCAAAATAACCCCGCCTTGGGCACTCCTTATGATGGTATTTTTGTAAGTATCAGAGTTGAAAGTAAACACCCGAGTTGAGAATATGCTAGAATTATGTGAGAAGACTATAATTTCTACAAATGTTCAAAGTCAAATGCTCATATATATTATGCTAAACCCTTCCCATAGCTTTGATATGCTGTATTTATTATGCTATGTGCGTGTATCGGGCTAATAAATACTATTGTAGAAAACTGTAAAGCGAGACTTGAATGTAAGAAAGATAGAGTTTTACAGCGGTAAAATGAAAACCGCATTTGCTACCTGATCATATTTTTACAGTGACTAGCAGCCTTTCTACTTTCATTGTTATTTGAACCTCCTGGGTTATTGATTATAAACTGCTATGACCGACCATGGTAGAAGCGGGGAGAAGTGTGTAAGTGTGGACAATACACTACACTCCATTGGTGTAGGGTGGCAAGTTATGCGGACTACATGAGCAATTTCTGGTACAGACAAGTTACAGTTGTTATTCTGCTTGAAGGAGCTGGTATGGAGAATGCTAGCTTCAAGACAATAGCAAAGAAACAGTGTTTTCAACATTTGAGGGAAACACATGGAACTGATGTAATAATAGTGAACAATAAACTTGTGTCTGTTGCAAAAGTACTGTCTAAAAAGCAATCACAGCTATACAAGGTTACATTGCAACTTTATCGCTTATCTCTAAAACTCCATTTCTGTTCTCTGATGAGAACTATCCTGTGATTTATATTGAATTATTGAATTGTATTTTGGGGATATAGGATTGTGAAATATAGAAATTATTTGAACGTGGTTTCATGGAAATATCAATGTCAAGTAATCTTTCTTTTCATTGCATTTGTCATTATTTTTATTGCTGATTTATAAATTTATTGACCTCCTTACGCATATTGATAGCCTTATGTTGGAGAAGAAAGTGGGTGGATGGGGGCTCACTAAATATAGATTAAATACTTAAATATTTAATCTATAGATTAAATACAGATTTTGCTTCTCCTTTAGTAAGAAGATTTCCACCTATAGAATATTGTGTGATGGTAAATAGTTATCTTTAATGCTGTGGAAGAGAGAAAACGTTTACAGCGCCCGCATATCCGCCAAGTGAGAGAGACGAGTGGTGTCTGCAGGGAGGATCATTAATAAAATAAATTAAGATTCTCACCACTTGTAATTAGTTTTGGATGTTTAATCAATCAATAATAATCATATCATTAGCTAAGCGGCATTAGCGTCACAAACACTAAATTAAAAGTTTATTTAATTTTATACAGACAGTCTAATAATATATATTCCTGCTCTTGAACCGCATGCTAAGTTATTTATTAGTAGAATTACAGTCTGTAAATGTAAATGTAAATGTAAAAAGAAGAAGAAAACCTAGTTGAAATATATGATGAAGTTATATCAGTTAAAATCTGTTAACTATTTATAAATTTAAATTTGCTTGTAACATATTATCGAACACCGTAACTTGTAATCATCAATACACCACAGTAGTTTCAATGTTGCGACTCGTTTTCCTTCAAAGGGAGTTTATTCTCACGTTTCCGCGATCATTTATATCCGAGAGCTTCCAGAGTACACACATGTACTGCGAAATTGGATCCGGCCGGAAGTTGGTATCATTCAAATCAAAGAAGAAGTACACACATGTACTGCGAAATCGGATCCGGCCGGAAGCTGCTAACTAAATGACAACAAAAGAAAAAAGAAAAATAGTAAAGTAAGAAAGACTAAATAATATTAATTTAAAATGTACAAGACTGAAAGTGTGTTTCAAGTTTACCAAATGAAAATGCACATGAAACGAGCAAAAGACAAAACAAAACAAAAATGAAAAACAGGAAAGAAAGAAAGGCCATATCACAAAGACACGACAACTGCACGCGTCCCGTAAATAGCGACAAGCGAACAGTCCGCACACTTGTGTCCTTTCTTAGCCCATCCTTCTGATTGCATTACCTCCCTTTTGGAGACATCATTTTCCGCAGGCAAGTGCTTCGGAGGTCGTGGCCGAAGTTTTTGTTGGATTTTTTTTTTTTTTTGGTTGCCCGGCAAGCAGTTTTTGCGGCAATGGCCAGCATGCTTCTCGTAGGTGCATCGAATTTCTCTATAGTCATGCACAAATTGAATTGTGATGAAAAAAAAATCAAAGAAGATTCAAGATAAGATAAAAGTTAACGGTCGTAGCCCTGGCATGTAGCCTTCTCATGGCATGCGATCATAGCCCTGGCATATAGCTTTCTCATGGCATGTGATCGTAGCCCTGGCATATAGCCTTCTCATGGCATGTGATCGTAGCCCTGGCATATAGCCTTCTCATGGCATGTGATCATAGCCCTGGCATATAGCCTTCTCATATCATGTGATCGTAGCCCTGACATATAGCCTTCTCATGGCATGTGATCGTAGCTCTGACATATAGCCTTCTCATGGCATGTGATCGTAGCTCTGACAATTAGACTCCACATGGTATGTGCAGTTCATAAACAGTTTTATACAATCTGCAATATTGGATGTACGTTTATATTTGAATGGATTTGTGACTGGGTGGAATTGTGACTATATGTAAGTAGGAATATTGTTTATGCATTATGTAATTGAATGTGTACTCATGCTTGTGTCTTGCATGTATGGGTGTGTATGTCTGAAACTATTTATGTTTGTATTGTACACAAGTGCGACTGTTTATAACGTATCATGAACATATGTGTGTACGTAGGTTGGGTTTTTGTAAATATGCATGTTTGCTTGCATGTATGACTGTAGCTATGATTGTATGAGTGTATCTCTTAATGTATGAGTGTAGTACAAATGTAATAATTATAATAACGGTGGTGGTGGTAGTGGGTGGATGATTAATGATGATAACGATGATGTCCACAATGAATTACTAACTTAATCTTATAGAGTGCTTTACTTTAACAGCATATAAGAACATGACCAAAACAAACATAAACAAAAAACAGCAAAAGACAAATATCAAACAAAAATATAGGAGCTAATGTACAGTCAGCAAAAGACACATACCAAACAAAATATAGGAACTAATGTACAGTCAGAATAAGACACATGCCAAACAAAATATAGGAACTAATGTACAGTCAACATAAGACACATGCCAAACAAAAATATAGGAACTAATGTACAGTCGACAGCACAAAAGGATTTCCTGTATTATTCGAGCTGGAGCAATGCATATCTTGATAGACCCATGGATGTTTCTGGTCGTACTGGGGATAAAGGATACTGATGTGAAATTAGCACTTTAAATTTATGTTCGTATGTTTGTATGTTGACTGAGATAAACAAACTTTTATCTGTAGATTTGCAGTATATACTTTCCTTATTCTTTTTCTATTTTCCTCATATTTCTCTTCTTCTGACATTCACGTCTAAAAATCTCTTTCAATGTAATTTATCCACAACGATTAAATAATTTTAATACTCTAAAAATATACTTTGCTCATATCTACCCTTCGAGAAATATCAAGAACAAATACAAATATAAATAAAAATAAAGAATCTAATTATGTTAAAATAAAACTTTAAAAAAGAAGAAACAGCCAAAACATACAAAAAAAAAAGGCAGAAATATCTAAGAAAGAAAAGAAGAAGGTTTGGGAGGAAGGAAGGAAGATTTTATTATTATTTTTAAGCGTAGAAGTTTTACGAATGACACCTAGAACAAACATAAACTGTTATGTAAATTTATATCTGTTACTACACAATTCTGACATAAAGTAGCCAAGTATATTTCCAGTCAGGAACAAGAAGTGCATTCGGTCTATTGACAAAAAAGTAGATAAATAAAAGACCACACTTTCATTACTAATCGAGAAAAGAAAAGAATATTTAAAACAAAAATTATCCGAAAGCGAAATCCCGATCTGAACTCTTCGTTTTCAGTGTCGGCAATTTCTCAGATACCCAGACACGAATAAAGACGGGACGCGTGGTGCTGTAATGTACATTACAAGATTGAACAGTGTCCATTTTCTTGTTCACTGGCGCGTAAAAAATGACAAGGGAGAGAGAGTAATATCATTCATAATGCCAATTTTCTTCCAGCGTCGCTGCTGTCACTCATCTCCCCTTCATTTCTTGCTCGAGGCCCCCTCCAACACCAATCCTGTTAAACGTGTTGTCCAGTGTTTTATATTACGTACTCTGGAAGTTGTTTTCAGTCCAACAACAACACTTTGGCATATTCCTTGAAAACGTTATCTGGAGAAACGTGGGCAGGAGACTGGCCGTTTGTCAGACGTTGCCTAACTTAGAACTAAAATAAATTATGTTCAAGTTACAAGATTAAAATCTGTTAAGCCAACGATTTTATAGTGACTAACTCCCTTACATTCAGGCTCTGCTGAGAGTGGGGTTCGCTTTCAGTTGTCTGCAACATGTGTTTTCTTGTGCGTCATTCATTTTCTGGTGCGTATGTCACGATTAGCACTTCAGCGTGACCTCTTGTCTCCGGGTCGCAGATGTGACGTCGCAAAGTGGCAAGTCATACCAAAATGACATAAACTGACCCTACCACCACCACCACCACACAAAAAAAAACAACAGCCCAATTTACTTGACGTTCGCGTGTAAAGGATACATTTGCCCGACAAGGAAGTGCATGTTTACGTCTGGAGACATAATTGTCTGGAAAACAAAAGACAAAAATTCCAGTTATAACGGACATTTTAAAGGCTGCACACGCAGTGGTTAAATCCAGAATCAGTGTTCTATTTAACTGTTCTCGCTGGACGTGCTCTTTGATGACTGTTACTAGTGTGAAAGTTATTCGTAACAGCGATCTTCTCTTGTCGATTACGGTGACAGAGATTCAGAAGATAAGATGGTGACTGTTTCAAGATTAAATACGTCAGTGACGTAGGCACAACAAATCACAACGCCCTCTGTAGTGTCGCCAGTTTTCCAATAAGAGTGACGTATGAATTAGACAAAAATATGATGAGAAATGTTGAATTAAGCATATTTTATCGCGAAAATCATACAACATTACATTCCTGATGAAACAGAAATTCATTGTGGTGAATGCCACTTTGGTGATTTTTGAATATTTCAAACACAGCATTGCAATAATAACATTGAACTACGCCTGTATTCAGTACATTTCCTTTAGTATTGCTCTCATTAGAAATCGGTACGTGAACACTTACAGACGGGCAAGAAAATTTCAAGCACAGCTATCATGCATACTGCACTAAAATACGTCAGGAATGAATATATTTCAGTCACAGACATTGAAAATGACAGAGAACTACGTCACTGGCGCTAAAGGTTCGAAGGTTTACTATGCAGTATCTTTGCAGCGTTTCGTTTATTGACAGTGGTGACGTCAACGTCCGGCTGTTGCTGCAGTTCTCACGGACATCAGTCTAACGACACCACGTGACAAGACTTGGAGACGAGAACCGAGTCCAGCCGCTCGTGCGTGGCACGTGGGAGGAAATGTAATGTGCGTCTTAAGCGGGCACGCTGTTCGGTTCTTTTAAATACTTTAATGTCACTCAAGACAAGAAGATGATTCACTCTAATAATCCTTGACCTTTTCTGCTCAAAGTCATAGGTAATTTTCCTCCTTTTTACTCAGAAAATCCAAGAAGCCATATATACTCTTCGTCCAGTTGCCACGCCAAGCAGAGGCGCGCGAAAGAGTGAGGGAGAGAGGAACGACAATGATGTTGGACAAGTATGACAACTCCTCTCACTGACAGGATATTACTATGTTACTAAGGTTAAAGACATCTCGTTCAGTCTCGAGCATGGATTAAGCAGATGTGTGAAAAATAATTAGCACAGTCATGTAAAATTTGGAGTCGAGAGGGAGAGAGCTCGTTGTGGTTAAGTGGTTAATCTGTCAAGTTGTTTTTGCTTCCTGTACTCGGCACATGCATACATTATAATTGGACCTCGGTACGTATACAGAGGGTGTCCCAGTACGTGTTCTATCTGGACATTTGTAGGTATCCTGCATTTATAACGACTGAACTCACGTTGACAGGTATTGTGTTTGTATCCTGCATTTATGACTGAACTCACGTTGACAGGTATTGTATTTGTATCCTGCATTTATAACGACTGAACTCACGTTGACAGGTATTGTGTTTGTATCCTGCATTTATGACTGAACTCACGTTGACAGGTATTGTATTTGTATCCTGCATTTATAACGACTGAACTCACGTTGACAGGTATTGTGTTTGTATCCTGCATTTATAATGACTGAACTCACGTTGACAGATATTGTATTTGTATCCTGCATTTATAATGACTGAATTACTTTGACAAGTATTGTGTTTGCATCCTGTATTTATATCATCTAAACTTTGATAAGTGTTGTGGGTGTATGCTGCATTTATAACGACTGAACTTTAACAAATATTGGCGTTTATATTGATAACGACTGAACTTTGACAAATATTGCGTTTGTATTTATAACGACTGAACTTTGACAAATATTGCTTTTGTATTTATAACGACTGAACTTTGGCAAGTATTGCGTTGTATTTATAATGTCTGAAATTTGACAAGTATTGTGTTCGTATCCTGTATTTATAACGATTGAACATTGACAAGTATTGCATTTGTATTTATAACGATTGAACTTTGACAAGTATTGCATTTGTATTTATAACGACTGAACTTTCACAAGCATTGCGTTTGTATCCTGTATTTATAACGACTGAACTTTCACAAGACTTACGTTTGTATCCTGTTTTTATAATGTCGAGACTTCGGCTTTATTCTCATAGATATAATGACTGGACCTCAGTGTGTATTCACAATATATAGAGACAGGACTTTTAAAGGTATACTGTATGTACACTGTATTCATAATTACTAGACTTTGGTAAGTATTCTGATTGTAACCCGTTCGAAATTATGACTGGTTCTCGGTGAGTGTAGTCTGTTGTATCCTGTATTTATTCTGACTGGACGTATGGTAGGCATTCAGACTGTTCCCTGTTAGAATTACTGACTAGACCTTGGTAACGATTTTGTTATGCATCCTGATTATATCCAGAAGTTATAATGACTCGATTTTCACATGGCTTTTTAATGTACCCTCATAGATATTTAGATAGGTAGATGGATGGATAGATAGATAGATAGATAGATAGATAGATAGATAGATAGATAGATAGATAGATAGATAGATAGATAGATAGATATTCATAAGCTGAAAGCTTAGAAATTCTAAACCACTCTAGTAGAAACAATAATTGTCTTAGTGGCATTCTGCAGATTCTCTGTAGATATATAATATAATTGATTGGACCTCGATAGGCATTCTGATTGCTATTTTGCTATAATATTTGCACTTAGTTGTACCACATTAGATAAATAACTGTATTTCGAAGATATTCCGTTTATGTCCAGTAGGTATATGACTGGCGTTTGGAAGGTATTATCATTGTAATTCAGTAACAAAGTGACCAAACTACATAGTTATTTTGGTTATACTCATGTAGGCTAATAACTGGGCTATAAAAGTATTTTTGTTATACCCAGCAGGCAAATGATTGGGCTACAGAGGTATTTTGGTTATACTACGATATGTAAAAGATTGGACTATAGAAGGTATTTTGACTATACCCCAGTAGGTAAATGACTGGACTATGAAAGGTATCTTGACTATACCCCAGTAGGTAAATGACTGGACTATGGAAGGTATTTTGACTATACCCCAGTAGGTAAATGCCTGGACTATGGAAGGTATTTTGACTATACCCCAGTAGGTAAATGACTGGACTATGGAAGGTATTTTGACTATACCCCAGTAGGTAAATGACTGGACTATAGAAGGTATCTTGACTCTACCCCAGTAGATAAATGACTGGACTATGGAAGGTATTTTGACTATACCCCAGTAGGTAAATGACTGGACTATGAAAGGTATTTTGATTATACCCCAGTAGATAAATGACTAGACTATGGAGGGTATTTTGGCTATACCTCAATTATTCTGAGCGCTCTGGAAATTGTTCTGCTTGTTCGCGATGAGAAAGCAAATTGTGATGCCTAAACGTTTGTGCAGCTAACGCCACCCCCATTATTTTGAACAATGATTTTGTTTAGTGTATGATGACTCACAATTCTGGTAGTTCAGTAAATTGGCAGCTCCAAAAATGGGCATATATAGCTGTCAGTCTGAATTTAATAAATAGTTTCTGTAACATTTTTACCTTCCGTTTCTGGTGATATTTTTTTGTCAAACAAGAGCCATCTTAATTTAATTATGTTAGCATTATTATTTGTCTTTTAGTAGCTGCTGGGAACCTTTTAGAATGGCGAGGGAAATGGCGTTGAAAACTCTAGAAAATGAGATAGACAGCTGAGAATTTTAAATGTAACTCAAGGGCTTTTCTGAATGTAAAGCCTTCTGTCTGCGCGGGCACCATTGGGCAAGGTGTTTAGCAGTACCGTTAGGGGTCGCCACATGTATAGCCTTCCTTGAGACAAAGAACTCCTTTTCAGGCGTTAGAGAGCAGACAGTCGTCATAAGAAAACTGATTATGAATATCCCCTTGTAAAGCTCATAGATATCCATCATAAGAAAACTGATTATGAATATCCCCTTGTAAAGCTCATAGATATCCATCATAAGAAAACTGATTATGAATATCCCCTTGTAAAGTTCATAGATAGCGCAGTCACTGCTGTTTGGATTCTAACAAACAGACAATGAACTCGAACGAAAAATATCAAAGCAAGACAAAAAGACTTTTCGTTCATTCTGAAAGAAGAAAATATTATGAACATCCCCTTGTAAAGTTGATTGGCTGTCAAGTTCTGATAGGATAAATTATTATGGACATCCCGTTGTAAAGTTGATGGGTTGCCAAATTCTAATAGGATAAATTATTATGGACATCCCCTTGTAAAGTTGATGGGTTGCCAAATTCTAATAGGAAAAATTATTATTATGCCTATAACACGTTGCTCAGGATTCTCAGTGTTACTTGATACATATGTGTGACATGTTCTCAGTGTTACTTGATACATATGTGTGACATGTTTTCAGTGTTACTTGATACATATGTGTGACATGTTTTCAGTGTTACTTGATACATATGTGTGACATGTTTTCAATGTTACTTGATACATATGTGTGACATGTTTTCAGTGTTACTTGATACATATGTGTGACATATTTTCAGTGTTACTTGATACATATGTGTGACATGTTTTCAGTGTTACTTGATACATATGTGTGACATATTTTCAGTGTTACTTGATACATATGTGTAACATATTTTCAAAGTTACTTGATACCTAACCAAATCATTAATGTTATTTTTTTTAAAGTCTTTCTTATGGCATTGTCACGATTTTCAAGTGTGTCCATAGCTGTAACAGGATGACACAAATATAGTGTTACTTGACACCTAGCCAAGACATTTAACCTGATGTGATTATAGTGTTACTTGGCCAAGTCATATAACGTTACATGACCTTAGAGTTACTTGATACCTAACCAAGTGATTTAACGTAACATGATTATAGAGTTTCTTGATACCTAACCAAGTGATTTAACGTAACACGATTATAATGTTACTTGATACCTAACCAAGTGATTTAACGTAACATGATTATAGTGTTACTTGATACCTAACCAAGTGATTTAACGTAAAATGATTATAGTGTTGACACCTAGCCGAAACAGAAAGAAATACAAGTCATTTAGCGTTCTGTGGCGGAGTAAATTTGCCTATCACTATTTTTAAATTTAATTGTTATATAACTTGTTAAATTGTCAGATTAACCCGACCTTGGGCACTCCTTATGACGATATTTTTGACGACGTCAGAGTTTGAAGTAAACACCCGAGTTGAGAATATGCTAGAAATTGTTGTAATGCAAACTAGTTCAACTGAGTGAGTAGTTTTTATTATCCAATGGTTTTGATTTAGAACGAATATCTTGACGTATAATTGTCATAGTAACTAAGAAGTGTATTGACACATAGTAATAGGACGAAGTATATTGACGCATTAAGACTAAGTAATATTTATTCTTCGATTTCATTTTAAATTATAATTATTTTTTCTCCGAAGTTCTGACAGAGTGCACATGACATTTGTCCCAAATCGATGTGCTGGTGTGATGACTGACTTACGTAGTGGTGTGCTGATTAAGTGATGAACTTACTAATTGAAGTTAGAGCTTCTTAAGGCTTACATGACACCAGACAGACATGTTATTGTTAGTCATTTGAAATAAAGTGATACTTACATGACACCAGACAGACACGTTGTTGTTAGTCATTTGAAATAAAGTGATACTTACATGACACCAGACAGACACGTTATTGTTAGTCATTTGAAATAAAGTGATACTTACATGACACCAGACAGACACGTTATTGTTAGTCATTTGAAATAAAGTGATACTACATGACACCAGACAGACACGTTATTGTTAGTCATTTGAAATAAAGTGATACTACATGACACCAGACAGACACGTTACTGTTAGTCATTTTAAATAATGCTTAGAAATTAATTTTTTTTCTGTTTGTTTCTTTGTTTGCTTGCTTTGGACAGCACTTCCTAGATGCGCTGTTCCACACTAGATAAGGCTGATTTTCTTGTGGTGGGTTTGGGACATAGCCAAGACTTTTTATTTGATCTTTCGAGAAGCACTTATCTGAGATATTCCTTTTCAACATTTAGACAACATTTTGGTTTTAGACAATTACTTCCCTTTGCATAAATGCACGCGCGTTTGGTCAGCCTTTGGAGGTGACAGAGCTTTCAAAACAACACGACAATACAATGGAGTGGTTTCACGCCGCTCGTCAGAATGCAGAAGGATCGACACAATTTGTGTTGTGTCTCGTCTTCCTCACTAACATGCTGGACAATCTTCTCCTCACATCAGTCGGTAAGTTACGTTTTACAATTTGCATACTTTTCTCGATAACTTTCTTGATAACATATTTTAAATGTTTTCTTGTGTTTAGTCTTTCTCTACAATATGTTGGACAACGTTCTCCTCACACCGGCCAGTGGGTTTTGCTTTTCAGCATGTAGATTTTCTTGTTAATATGCTTTTCAGCATGTAGATTTTCTTGTTAATATGCTTTTCAGCATGTAGATTTTCTTGTTAATATGCTTTACAGCATGTAGATTTTCTTGTTAATATGCTTTTCAGCATGTAGATTTTCTTGTTAATATGCTTTTCAGCATGTAGATTTTCTTGTTAATATGCTTTTCAGCATGTAGATTTTCTTGTTAATATGCATTCTCCTCACTTCGATCGGAAGGGAAATGTGACAGTGTGCAATCTTTCTTAGTAAATCGCTGGTAACTTTATCGGTGAGATGTATTTCTTTGACGGCATCCTAATGGACTTTTTATTGGTCAGTGATTCGCTTCATGTACAGTGTTTAATCTTCGACACGAATGACGGACAGCCTTCGCTTCATCATTCTCTCAGCGAGTTTCTTTTTACAGTGGCTAGTCCTGCTCATACAAGATTCTCAGTGATAGCCTTATCTTCACCAATCGGCCAGTGAGTTGTTTTTTACAGTGGCTAGTCCTGCTCATAATACAAGATTCTCTGTGATAGCCTTATCTTCACCAGTCGGCCAGTGAGTTGTTTTTTACAGTGGCTAGTCCTGCTCATACAAGATTCTCTGTGATAGCCTTATCTTCACCAGTCGGCCAGTGAGTTGTTTTTTTACCGTCTAAACTTTCCCATGCGTGAATCTATTTACACCTGTCAGTGAGTGAGTTGCTTTATCATGCTATCTAATCAGTTTAACCAAAATTGTAGTCATTGTATTGGTAGAGGTTCGGTTGTTATTTTGCATGTCTTGTCTTCCTCACCTGATGGAGAAACTTCTACTCAAATATGTCGGAGAGTTGATATTTGCAGCGTCTAAATCTTCATTACCAAAGTTCTGGAACTTTTTCCTCATATCACTCGGTAAGTTGCTCTTTATAGTTTACATATTTTATTGCCTGAATGTTGGACACCACAGAGGTTAGTATTTTGTTTCACACTGTCCCGGTTTCCTTCATTAATGTGCTAGATAAATGTTTGCCATTGTCACTGATGTCAGATCGTCACCTTGACATGCCTTTCTTACTCACAGTTCGTCACCTTGACTTGCCTTTCTTACACACAGGTCGTCACTTTGACGTCTTTCTTAGCTGAAGTGTACTTTATCTCACGCATCCCTTTACTTGTGTTCCTAACTATTCTTTCTCTAACGACTATTGTAAACATGATAATATTAAAACCTGCATCAACATGTTAGCAAATCTGACTATGTTACACAAAATTATTTCATTTTTTAAACTAAATTTATAATTTATTCCAAGCAATTTTTCTTTAATTTGTTTATCCAGTCCCGATCATTCCGTCCTTTCTGCTACACCTGGACCGCAAAGCGTTTGATGAACAAACCAACCAAACAGCAGTTTTTTCACTGCCAGCAAATGAAACAAAAAGTTCTGTACCCCACGAAAATCTCGCGCAACATGCCTTTTCATTGGCTGCTGTCGCCAGTTCCGAGAACCCAAGAGTTGGGTGGCTGTTGTCCTCAAAGGCAATCGTCCAGCTAGTAGCCAATCCTTTTGTTGGTCCGCTCTGCAGCCGGTAAGCAAGATTGAAATGCGCATGTAAAATGAGTGGTATTGTCAACAAAAGCATGTGGGTTTTATTATTAGTTGGTTTGGGTGGGTGGTTTTGCTTTAAACATTATACTTTTATGGTAAAGGAGGGATTCCCCAAGAATCATGCACAGGCAATATAATTTTCAACACTTTCCAGTTATTTTCTGAATCTATTGCAATTGCAATTTGGCTTTGGCTTTGCAATTGTTTTGAAACAACAAGTTTTTGTGTCACGTTTTTTTAACCGAAAGAATTATACAGATTTTGTTTTCGTATTTGTTCTCCATGTAAGAACTACACCTCTTTGTGTCTCGTTTTCTTGCCCCCACTCCTCAAAGAAAAGAACTATGCAGTTTTCATGTTTGTTTCATCATTTTGCTCCATGAAAAATAGCTTTTCGTGTCTCGCTTTTGTGCTCAAAATCTCCTGAGCATCCTTATAGTTTTCAGTGTTTTTTTCTACCAAATCTTGTAAAGCAAGAACACTGTATGGATTTCCTTTGTTCTTCTTTGTATTGTTTGTCCTGGCCTCTCTAAAACACCTTGTGTCCTCCAGGCCTCTCTAAAACAACTTTTTGTATCCTCCAGACCTCTCTAAAACAACCTTGTGTCCTCCAGACTCTAAAATAAACTTGTGTCCTCCAGACCTCTCTAAATCAAACTTGTATCCTCCAGACTCACTAAAACAAATTTGTGTACTCCAGACCTCTCTAAAACAACCAAACACATGTCCTCCAGATCTCTCTAAAACAACCAACACCTTGTCTTTCAGACCTCTCTAAAACAACCAAACACCTTGTCTTTCAGACCTCTCTAAAACAACCAAACACCTTGTCTTTCAGACCTCTCTAAAACAACCAAACACCTTGTCTTTCAGACCTCTTTAAAACAAAACAATCTTGTGTCCTCCAGACCTCTCTAAAACAAAACAACATTGTGTCCTCCGACCTCTCCAAAAACACCAAACACCTTGACCTCAAGACCTCTCTAAAACAAAACAATCTTGTGTCCTCCAGACCTATCTAAAAGCACTTTTTTCTGCCAGAGTCAGCAATCTTCAAGTTTTCTTTTGCCAGATCTGTGCACCATTTCCACACACTCACTCATAACTCCTTCACGGTTACTATGAGTAGACATCTATCATATGATCATTTCTAAAGTCTATGAAATTAAAACAGTTCAAGTTCCATAAAATGTCCTGTCAACTTGTCGTACACTAGGGCTACATAATCTGTAATTATAACTTCACCGAGTTCAGTATTGAAGAAACTTTGCCTTATGAATCGTGATCTTTGAACTGTTGCATATATTATTTATGCGCAAACATTTTCATGTATACATATAACTTCACGATGAAAGAGTTCTATACTATATTAGATATTCTTTTAATATTGATTAATCTGTGCTAATCGAATTTCATCCGCAGTATTAATGATATGATAATAGCACTTCAATAACATGCTTATATTTGTCTATTTATGAAAGTGGTGGGAAGGCGGAATTTTTCTTAAAGATACGTAAATCTCGAGAACCTTGCCCGTTCGAAAATACGAAGATATTTTGAGAGTTTGATTCAAACCCTTAAAAAGCAAACATACTTGCAAATGTTGTTAATTGGCAGATTTACCAGTGGCAGTTGGAAAGTTGGAAAAGTAATTTCTTTGAATATATTTATTCTTAAATAGTATAGTTGACTAATTAACCGAAATAATTGACTGTACAGTAGCATTCACTGACTACTGAAAAATAATGTGGCTGTGCAGCGAGAATTCACTAACTATATAAAATAATATGGTTGTGCAGCGAGAATTCACTAACTAAATAAATAAAATAATGTGGCTGTGCAGCGAGAATTCACTAACTAACTAAAATAATGTGGCTGTGCAGCGAGAATTCACTAACTAACTAAATAAAATAATGTGGCTGTGCAGCGAGAATTCACTAACTAACTAAATAAAATAATATGGCTGTGCAGCGAGAATTCACTAACTAAATAAATAAAATAATAACTGTGCAGCGAGAATTCACTAACTAAATAAATAAAATAATATGGCTGTGCAGCGAGAATTCACTAACTAACTAAATAAAATAATATGGCTGTGCAGCGAGAATTCACTAACTAAATAAATAAAATAATGTGGCTGTGCAGCGAGAATTCACTAACTAAATAAATAAAATAATATGGCTGTGCAGCGAGAATTCACTAACTAACTAAATAAAATAATGTGGCTGTGCAGCGAGAATTCACTAACTAACTAAATAAAATAATATGGCTGTGCAGCGAGAATTCACTAACTAACTAAATAAAATAATATGGCTGTGCAGCGAGAATTCACTAACTAAATAAATAAAATAATAACTGTGCAGCGAGAATTCACTAACTAAATAAATAAAATAATATGGCTGTGCAGCGAGAATTCACTAACTAACTAAATAAAATAATATGGCTGTGCAGCGAGAATTCACTAACTAAATAAATAAAATAATGTGGCTGTGCAGCGAGAATTCACTAACTAAATAAATAAAATAATGTGGCTGTGCAGCGAGAATTCACTAACTAACTAAATAAATAAATAATGTGGCTGTGCAGCGAGAATTCACTAACTAAATAAATAAAATAATGTGGCTGTGCAGCGAGAATTCACTAACTAAATAAATAAAATAATGTGGCTGTGCAGCGAGAATTCACTAACTAACTAAATAAATAAATAATGTGGCTGTGCAGCGAGAATTCACTAACTAACTAAATAAATAAATAATGTGGCTGTGCAGCGAGAATTCACTAACTAACTAAATAAAATAATGTAAATGTATAACTGTATTCACTTGCAAATTAAATAAAATAATCTGACTAGAGCAGTATTCACTGACTAAATAAACAAATTTAAAATGAATTTTAAGAAACTCACATCGGAATAATTACAGGACATGTTGCATGCGTTATGCTGTCACGTGATCAGTTCGCCTTTACATACGGAACCTTGTATACAACAACACAACCTTGCATACATCAATTTTATACATGCCCAACCTTGTATATAACAATTTAATTTATACACAAGTTGTATACAACATCAATCTCATTTATATACAACTTGTATACAACATCAATCTCATTCATATACATTGTATACAACATCAATCTCATTCATATACAACCTTGTATACAACAAATTTCATTCATACACAACCTTGTATACAACACCAATTTCATTCATATACAATCTTGTATACAACACCAATTTCATTCATATCCAATCTTGTAAATAACATTAATTTCATTCAGACACAATCTTTTGTACAATCAATATCTTCGCTTCCATTTAATCCACTGCTCAGAACTGAAGTTACTTTAGTCAACAAGGAACTTCTCTTTCTCGCAAGAAGTTATTTTTGTCAACAAGAAAATTCTCTTTGTCACAGAAGTTGTTTTTATCAACATTAATGTTATATGTATCAACAAGAATGTTATCTTTGTCAACAAGAAATTTATCTTTGTGGGATCGGGTGCAGTATCCTTAACAAATTTATGTGCATGTGACGGATTGGCTTATGACGCGTGTGTGCATCAACTATTAATTCCTTGCAATGAACTGCGAACTTTCAACTCTAAACAAACATTATTTTTTGCCGTCTATTGTTTGCTAGAACTGTCTGTCACCGCCCATGTAAACAAAGGTATTACACTCTTGCATTTAATTGGTGTAGATGCAGCTAAACAAAGCCCTTCTTTTTGCTTGCTGTTGAGAGAGTTGGTGTCTGCCAGAGTGTTTGTGACGAGTATGGTCGTCTTGAACATCTCTGTCGCTCATACTCACATGAATATGCTCACCACTCATTATTTATTCTTTAAAGTCCTCACGTAAATGTTTTATAGATTCCCTATTTACTTTCAAGAGTAGAGACTTTATACAGCATATAGAATATCTATTTTATTATGAGAGTATATAACAACATATAATATAATATAATATAATCTTTTGTTTCGTGTTTTCTTATCTATTTGTCTATTGTAGTCAGTAAGTTGTGCTAGTTATTTCAATATATATATAAAGTTACAAATGTGTTCATTAGCAAGGACTAGATGAAAGACAGGCCTGGGTGCCGATTTGATCCTGTGAAATAAAAAGTAGGCCATTGGGTGTTTTAATTTGTACATGATAGTTGTGCAAAGTTAATAATTGTTCATTATTAAATTTTCTTTACATACATACAGGCGCGCGCACGCACGCACACACAAACACACACACACACTTGGCAAGACGTATTTACAGGGCATAATACCTCTCCACTAGCATGTTGGTTTTCTTGAAAATGTCCTATTCCGAGATATATTTAGTCTACGTATTTGATCTGGCTGAAGAGCTGTATGCATTGCGAACATTTTGGAGAAATTTTACTGCCAACACATCGGTCTCGTTTGTTGTCCAGCACATAACACTCCGACATAGTATATGTGGCCTGTGGTGGGTTGATTTCGTTGTTGTCCAGCACATAACACTCCGACATAGTATATGTGGC
The DNA here is from genome assembly GCA_028829895.1 of Sinotaia quadrata. Taxonomy (NCBI): domain Eukaryota; kingdom Metazoa; phylum Mollusca; class Gastropoda; order Architaenioglossa; family Viviparidae; genus Sinotaia; species Sinotaia quadrata. Next base: position 47,048,891 of record CM054180.1, on the reverse strand, counting down.
CTGTGGTGGGTTGATTTCGTTGTTGTCCAGCACATAACACTCCGACATAGTATATGTGGCCTGTGGTGGGTTGATTTCGTTGTTGTCCAGCACATAACACTCCGACATAGTATATGTGGCCTGTAGTGGGTTGATTTCATTGTTGTCCAGCACATAACACTCCGACATAGTATATGTGGCCTGTGGTGGGTTGATTTCGTTGTTGTCCAGCACATAACACTCCGGCATAGTATCTGTGGCCTGTAGTGGGTTGATTTCATTGTTTCCATAACACCCCAGTGTAGTATTAATCTAGACATTATATAGATACAATGAAGTGGAAAATTAACACTATAGGTACAATGAAGTGGTGAAATTAACACTGTAAATACAAAGAAGTTGTGAAATTAACACTGTCGGTACAATGTCGTAAAATTAAGATTATAGGTACAATGAAGTGGTGAAATTAACACTGTGTAGGTACAATGAAATGGTGAAATTAAGATTATTGATACAATGAAGTGGTGAAATTAAGATTATTGATACAATGAAGTGGTGAAATTAAGATTTAATTATTGATACAATGAAGTGCTGAAATTAAGATTGTAGATACAACGAAGTGCTGAAATTAAGACTGTTGAGTTGAGATTGCTCATTTGGAGAGAAAAGCTGTTCTCTTTAAATACAACTATCTCTAATCGAAGTTGGGTTATAAATCGGTGTTAATGCTACAAATGGGTGACAGGCTGGTTTCTAGTTTATCTTTTTTCCCTCTCTTACCCCCACCCACCAACTACCCCTAAAATTGTTGTCTGCTTTGCATTCTGTGTACAAGGAATAAATGTCCCTAGTTCTTAAGAGTGATGAATGCTGACAAAGAAAGGATGTACCAATATTTTTGTTTATCGCTATTATTTCGGAAATTAATTTTCTGCATAACTGTCCAATTCATTATGATTATATATATTAATGGGTATTTCTAAATTAGTTTTCCTACAATTGCCGATGAATGAAATAGATTTGAACCCAAGGCCTTTTATGTGCAATACTAGCGCCTTAATCTTACTACCAAAAGTAATATCAATTTCTCACTCGATATACTCTTTATATCGGATATTAATTTATTATACGATATACTCTTTGCCTTGATATTAATTTCTTACACGATAAACTGTTTACATCTGATATTAATCTTGCACGATAAACTGTTAACGAGTAAAATTAATATTTGTATCTAATTTCCCCATTGTGTTTTTCAGTGTTTTATTTGATAAAAGTGCTTTATTCTGTTGACTTGATACAGAAAACAGTTTGCCCCAAATTGATATCGTTCACGTTAAATATTCTTTTCAGTCTTGGATATCCCATCTTACTGTTCAGCGGAACTACAATAATATTCATTTCTACTATTGGTGAGTAAAGATGATTTATCGGTATTCATTCCACTATTGGTGAGTCAAGTTTATATAACTATATTTATTCCACATTAAATGAGACAAGTTTATATGTCTATATTTATTTCACTACAGGTGAGAAAAGTTTATATATCTATATTTATTCTACTATTGGTGAGACACGTTAATATATCTATAGCCATTTTACTATAAATGAGACAAGTTTATATATTCATTCATTCCACTATTGGTGAGTCAAGTTTATGTATCTATATTTATTTCACTAGAGGTGAGTCAAGTTTATGTATCTATATTTATTCTACTACATGTGAGACAAGTTTATATATCTTCATTTATTCCACTATTGTGGGGAGTCAGGTTAACAAAACCATCCTAATTCCACTTTCTATACTTAACGGATAGAGAGTCCGGTTTACATAGCCACAGTACGTTGATACTACAATTGGTGTCTAGTTTAGGTAACTACATTGATTCTGCAATCGGAAGGTTAAACATATATCTATATATCTATAGATATATACAGAGTCCTCCGATAAATTGTTATCGCTATTATATGTTATTTGTTGAATGAATGAAAGTTTTAGGAAATACTTTATATCATTTCTTTTTCGTGCTTCATTTTAAAATTATTTTCGCGCGCTTTTAGGTAAAGTGCAAGCGTCTGAGCACAAGAAAATGTATTTATTATTTGGGGTTTTTAAGGAGTGTAGTCACTACTGTTCTGCCCTCTTCAAGCTTACACAATGTTTACTGACAGCTGGGAAATCAAGCTTACACAATGTTTACTGACAACTGGGAAATCAAGCTTACACAATGTTTACTGACAGCTGGGAAATCAAGCTTACACAATGTTTACTGACAACTGCTGAATAAAGTTTACACAATGTTTACTGACAACTGACGAGTCAAGTTTACACATTTACGTTTATTAACAACTAGTGGCACCCTGATTTAGCGCTGTGTACTTTCACATGGTGAGAAAAGATTACTTAGCTGTTAACTCACAATTGGTTGAAACTGCAGTGAATTAATTCTCCATTATATTTTTGATGCGTCATGAAATGTACAAATATATAAATTATATTTTTAAAATTGTGTCCTCTCCTTAAAATACTTTTACTAAAGAAGTAAAACATGAGTTTAAAATAATATATTTACAGCGATTGCTTGGTCATAAAGTAACGACAAACAGTTTATATTGCAATGTTGTCAGTGTCGTAAAATACTGAAAACCGTCTATTAAAATCAATGATCTATATGCAGTGTTTTATTTTGTCGTAAAACATAGAAAAACGTTTTTTACTGAAGTGTTTTCTGTGTCGTAAAACATAGAAAAACGTTCTTTACTGAAGTGTTTCCTGTGTCGTAAAACATAGAAAAACATTCTTTACTTAAGTGTTTCCTGTGTCGTAAAACATAGTAAAACGTTCTTTACTGAAGTGTTTCCTTTGTCGTAGAATCCACAATGTGTTATGTATTGCAGATTTTTGTTGTGTTTTAAAATACCATATTGTGTTCTGAATTGCAGGATTTGCTGTGACTTGAAATACCACAATGTGTTCTGTATTGCAGGATTTATTTGTCTTGAAATACCACAATGTGTTCTGTATTGCAGGATTTACTGTGACTTGAAATATCACAATGTGTTCTGTATTGCAGGATTTACTGTGATTTGAAATACCACAATGTGTTCTGTATTGCAGGATTTACTGTGGCTTGAAATACCACAATATGTTCTGTATTGCAGGATTTACTGTGACTTGAAATACCACAATGTGTTCTGTATTGCAGGATTTACTGTGACTTAAAATACCACAATGTGTTCTGTATTGCAGGATTTACTGTGACTTGAAATACCACAATGTGTTCTGTATTGCAGGATTTACTTTGTCTTAAAATAAAGAAGAACGTTCTAGGCTGTGATGTTGCCTGTGCCGCAAAATAACAACAATTTGCACCAAAAAAAAAAATCTATATTGTAATGTTGCTTTCGTTCTTATTATAATTAAAAATAATTTGCATTGTATTGTTGCTGAGATTTGCAAAGTTTCGAAAATGTCTTTATTGAAATGTTGCTGTGATTGCATAATGACAAACCTCTGCACTGCAGTGTTTGCTGTGATTTCTATAATGATACAAATCTCTCTGCATTGAAGTGTTTGCTGTAATTTGCATAATGACAAACTCTCTCTGTATTGAAATATTCGCTGTGATTTGTATAATGATACAAAACTCTCTACATTGCAGTGTTTGCTGTGTCGCAGACGTTCATTCCGCTACTTGTTGCACGCTCGCTGCAGGGTCTGGGGTCCGCCGCCGCTGCCATTTCAGGTACCCTGACCCTCAGACTTACCCTCAGATATCTTTAACCCCCTGGATGACCCCCAAGTATTTCTGAACCTCACTTATCTCTGACCTCAATCATTACTTACAGGTCTGTTGATCTTGTCAGGAACGTGTCCTCACATTGACCCGCAGATAACTTTGTCCTTAGATTCAACCTGAGATATTTTGCTCTGAGATACAGGTTTTTTTAGTCTAATACATATGCATTAGTTTTATACACCGACATTAGTCTTAAACACAGACATTAGTCTAGTACACAGACATTAGTCTTAAACACAGACATTAGTCTAGTACACCGACATTAGTCTTAAACACCGACATTAGTCTTAAAGTACACCGACATTACTCTTATACACCTACATGTGTATAATACACCGACATTAGTCTTATACACCGACATTATAATAATACACGGAGGATATCTAATTCACTGACATTAGTCTAATACACCGACCTTATTAACCTTTTATATATGACAATAGGTCAACAGGAATTTTAGTGTGCTTTCTCAAACAGTCAATCATCATTCAATGAAATCAGCATCGTTGTATCATTTTAGATTTGATAAACATAATAACACTACAGTTGATGACACATTTTTAATAGCACTCCATGTAATAACACTTAATTATTAACCCTACATGTAATAACAATTAATTAATAAGACTGCAGGTAATACATTTTAATAACACTGCAAGTAATAACACTTAATTAATAACAATACATGTAATAATAATTAATAACACTGCAAGTAATAATACTTAATAACAATACATGTAATAATAATTAATAACACTGCAAGTAATAACACTTAATTAATAACACTATAGGTAATAACTCTTAATTAATAACACTAGAGGTAATAACTCTTAATTAAAAACACTAACGGTAATAACTCTTAATTAATAACACTGTAGGTAATAACTCTTAATTAAAAACACTAACGGTAATAACTCTTAATTAATAACGCTACAGTTAGTGACACTTAATGAAGAGCTCTTCAGGTAATAACTCTTAATTATTAGCCCTGCAGGTAATAACATTTAATAAAGAGCAAATAATGATAATTAATAGGTCATTAAGAAAAATACTTACAGGTTTTGTGAATGGTGTAAAAGTAAGGTGATACGAATACTACACTATATTACTCATCTCGTTACATTAAATGAGACAGCACAAGACAGACTAGATATACGACATTAATGAGACAGCACAAGACAGACTAGATATACGACATTAATGAGACAGCACAAGACAGACTCTGTGTGTGTGTGTGAGAGAGAGATAGATAGAGAGAGAGAGACATTAAATGGGATAACACAAGAGAGGCTAGATATATGACATTAATGAGACAGCACAAGACAGACTCTGTGTGTGTGTGTGTGTGTGTGTGTGTGTGTGTGTGTGTGTGTGTGTGTGTGTGTGTGTGAGAGAGAGAGAGAGAGAGAGAGAGAGAGAGACTTAAATGGGATAACACAAGAGAGGCTAGATATATGACATTAATGAGACAGCACAAGACAGACTCTGTGTGTGTGTGTGTGTGTGTGTGTGTGAGAGAGAGAGAGAGAGAGAGAGAGAGAGAGAGACATAAAATGGGATAACACAAGAGAGGCTAGATATATGACCTACATCCAATCATTTTAGGTACGATAAATAAAATGAGATACTCGTGAGAGATAATTTGATATGAGATACAAATACGATTGTTGTGACAAGATAAGGCAAGACAAAACAACACAAGAAATGGTGATAAGACAACATAGTGGTTATAAAATAATCTAGTTGTGATAAAAAAAAAAGATGAAATACGATAAGATAGATGTGATAAAATAGTACAAAGCAAGGCAAGACGAAACAAGACAAGAAATGGTGATAAGACAACTTAGTGGTTATAAAATAATCTAGTTGTGATAAAAAAAAAAAAGATGAAATACGATAAGATAGATGTGATAAAATAGTACAAAGCAAGGCAAGACGAAACAAGAGAGTCGTGATAAAATTAGAATGATAAAATAAGATAGGTGTGATTTTAAAAAAATCAGAAGAAAGATATGATAGATATGATAAGACAAAAGAGAGAAAGACAATACCGTGATCAGACAAGAGAGGAAAAACAGTCCTGTTAAGACAAAGCAACATAGTCTTGATAAAACAAGAAAGGACAGGACAGGACAGCCGTGATAAGACAAGAGAGGACAGGAGAAAACAACATAGTCATAATAAAACAAGACAATAATCATAAGATTTAGGCAATACTTATAAGATTAAGAAGTTAATTATAAGATTAAGGTAAATTAATTGTAAGACTAGGGTAAGTTAATTATAAGATTAAAGTAAGTTAATTATAAGATTAAGGTAAATTAATTGTAAGATTAAGGTAAGTTAATTGTAAAATTAAGGTAAGATAATTGTAAGATTAAGGGAAGTTAATTGTAAGATTAAGGTAAATTAATTGTAAGATTAAGGTAAGTTAATTGCTTAAATCCTCGCATAACGTGATTGTCGTTTTTGAATAGGAATGAGCCTTGTTGCCGAACGATACCCGGATGACAGAAGTCGAAGTAAAGCTATGGGCGTGGCCTTAGGAGGAGCTGCTATGGGGATTTTGTGTAATACATAGTTTTTCTTTCACTGATTTTTTTCTTTCACTGTAATTTTCTTAAATAATATTTCTTAATATTTTTCCATTCTGTGTAGAATCTACACTGTAGATGATTGTCTTCATTTGTTGTTAGCAGCCTGTTTCTTTTAAACATTTGTTTTGTAATCTATTGTAACAATGATGTACCATGGATTATTTGTTTGAAATAATATATGTAGTAGTCTGTTTTCTGTTATTGTAAATGTCCTTTGAAATGGTCATTTTATTTTATTGTGGGAGTTATTTCTAAAAGACCTCTTTTCAAAACTGTCAGCATTCTGTGCAAAAGCCTATTTAGTAAGAGGGCCTTTTATCAACAGACTTTAATTCTCTAACTGTGAGCATTCCCTTCCATGTGAAGTTTTCACTGAAATAATCCATAAAATTCACTGAAATAATCCATTTTCTTTCTCGTGCAGAACATTTTTGGCTTTATGTCTGTACAAAAAGTAAATATTTTCTTTTCATGTGGCCGCTGTTTATTCTAGACTGAGACTTTATATATACTGGTTTGCTTTTTCTTGTATTGGGAGATCACGTTTAATAGTCCGTTTTCATTTATTATGCGTCATATTTAATAATAGAACTTTTTCTTCTATTGACACATCATATGTAATAGTCTGTTTTCTTTTATTATACGTCATATTTAATAACAGAACTTTTTCTTCTGTTTTGGTACATCATATGTAATAGTCCGTTTTCTTTTTGGGGGACATCCTGCGGTTCTTTGCTGAGAATATTTCCTAACCAGTCGAATGCAGATTTACTTTCCCGTCTGGTTACTTTGACCGTGTGAGTCATGTGTGTCCTTGCTCAAATAAAGTTACAATATTATAACGTTTAACATAAGAAAATAAATTTTCACTTCTCGGCGTCCATCTGTAATGCCCCAAACCACCCCACCCCCAAAAATGTCCATGAACAATTGTCCCCTCTCTGCTAAAAAATGACGTGTTAGATTTTCTCGACAGCACACTTCTCAAGCTAATTCTTAATTTTAAAAAATAAAGATAGTTATCTCAGAAATTAAAGGAGAAGGTTCCTATCTAATGAGGAATGACTGTTATTTCCCAACCTTTTAATAAAAATTGAAACTCGTATTCTCACAGCGTCATGGTGCGGATTTTTGTCCCGTTTCCTCGCCTTTAAAAGGGTGTAACTTTTCTTGCTGCCCTCTCAGTGTAGAGAATCGTGCTAATGTTAATTATTGCTGCCATTATTTTCTGATGTGATGTGTAATAATGAAATTAGGATTTAAAAAATTGAATCGTTTTTGTCTGGTAGTTGGGTACCCCTATGGAGGTTTCATGTACACTTTCGTCGGGAAGATGGTGCCTTTTGTCATCATCGGAGCTCTTGTACTTGTGGATATGGGTTTGTATCCATCTTTTCTTTCTTTTGGGTTCTCCAACCCACGTTTCGTCTCTACCCTTTATCGCCACGCCCTTTTTATTTATACACTGCTTTCCTTATCTTCCCTTTCATCTCACTACTTTTCCTTATCTCCCCCTTTTTTTATTCACTGACTTTCTTTATCTCGTCTTTAATCTCAAACACCATCATTCAATATATTTGCGAAATAAATGTTCTTTTTTATTTTTGCTTTCTCTCTCTCTCACTGTCTCTCTCTCACTGCAAATCTTTTGTAGAAGATTAATAATCCTTAATCTACACTTGTCTGAACTATGGCTCTTGGAGAAAAGTACAATGACACAGAAATATTTTGCAAGCACAGCATGTTTGAAAGCCTAATACGCTGTCATTCGGTATCTCTACGTATAATCAATACATATTATAATAAAATTGTTACGTCTTTTTGTTTGGCCGGGACTAACTCTAAAGCTACGGGACCGACTTTGATGGGACTTTTACTGTTGTATGCCTTAGTGCCCCCAAATCAAAATAGATTATATAACATCCCGCTATCCCATCAAGGAGTACTCCGGTAGCCCCCAAAACTACGGAAATAGTAAAGCGCACGGGCTTGGGCAATAGCTTTATATACGACATGGATCGGAGGGCTATAAATAGCAGTGTGTGGAGCAGCAAACTCTCACGTGATCCACCTCCTCTTTTCCAATGTTCATCACCACTAAAGCTACTATGAATATTACAACATTTTGCCAAACAATTAGATGATATGACTCCAAAAACCACAGTCAAATGCAAGCTTCCACCACACAAGCCACACATACCAATAGGACAACATGCTCTCCCTCTTCACTCTCAATGTTTACAAATAAACAGATGCTACACTAAACTTACCAACTCCCATGGACACAAAGGCTGGTAGGTCTCAAACCTATGCCTTTAAAAAAAAAAGCATCTACTACAGTACATGCCCACAACAAAAAGGCAAGAATGATTCAGAAGGAAACCAGATAACACACACAACAAATTCAAAACTAAATTTCAGTCAAAATTTAAAATAAAAATTGGCATACTAACATTTAAGATGTCCATGACATGTAGATATGAAAACAAATTTGTGGCATGCTGCATTATGGTTCTTATCTGGTAATTAAAAAATGTACTATAAAATAATTTTACTTTGAGCAACATATTCACAATAACATAACATAATATAATGTAACGTAACGTAAAAGTATAATATAATATAGAAACCAATAATGATAACGGTGGTGGTAAAATAAGAGAAACAATGCAAAAATTAAATGTCAATTCTGTTCTTTTTCTTCAGGGCTACAGTGGTTTGCATTTGGCCTGCAGCCGAAAGAAGGGGTGAGATAAAAATATTCATTTTATTTATAGAGTTAACAATTTATGTTATCCTGCAGCCGAAAGAAGGGGTGAGATAAAAATATTCATTTTATTTATAGAGTTAATGATTTATGTTGGTTGTAATATCTGGAAGAACTGTCTGCGAGGTTCACGAACGTTGGATAAGAAGATCTCCCAACACAATATGTCGGCCGATCGCTGATTACTTGCCAGAAAAGATGTGGGTCATGCTAATGTATAATACATTTCTTATAACAATAATTATGTTCTATCTTTTTTTTTTTGCTGTTAAAGCAGTTTCACATAAATAAATATGCATCTTCTGTTATTACTGTAATATGCTAGTTTTACCGCACTTGTTTGACTTTGTAAATATGACTTCATTGAACACTTGTTTGACTTTTTAAATATGACTTCATTGAACACTTGTTTGACTTTTTAAATATGACTTCATCGAACACTTGTTTGACTTTTTAAATATGACTTCATTGAACACTTGTTTGACTTTGTAAATATGACTTCATTGAACACTTGCTTGACTTTGTAAATATGACTTCATTGAACACTTGTTTGACTTTTTAAATATGACTTCATTGAACACTTGTTTGACTTTTTAAATATGACTTCATTGAACACTTGTTTGACTTTTTAAATATGACTTCATTGAACACTTGTTTGACTTTTTAAATATGATTTCATTGAATTCTTCTTTGAATGCCAGGAAGCAATTTAGAGTCTCGGTGCATTTTTAGAATTGTTTAACATCTTATTCATTTGGACAAAATTATTTCTCAAAATAATTGTTCTTTTCACCTTTTCTTCATTAAAAAAGACATTGAGAGCTAAAGCAGTGTTAATATAAAGACGAGTCTTTGATGTGTTAGTGCAAGCCAGAGGTAGGTCATTTTTACGCTAGCTGACTATAATTCATTACGACAAATAAGATGCTAAAACAACTGAGAGCAGTGAAAGCTAACTTTGTTACGGTGTACGGAACGTCTTTGAAAATGTCTTTGTTGTGTTTTCCCCCACAGGCCTCCTCCACCTTCACTCCACTTCACGTGCTTCTGAGAGATCCCTACATTTTGGTGGCTTCCGGTTAGAACGTTCGTGGCAGTCATAGTATTCAACATAGATAGATAGAACGATGGGGGGATGGGTGAATGGATGGATGATAGATATATAAATAAAATAGATAGATAGGTTTTCTAAAAGTAAAACAGATAGAAAGAAATGATGGATGGATGGATACAGAGATAGACAGACAGACAGATAGATAGATAGATAGATAGATAGATAGATAGATAGATAGATAGATAGATTGATTGATAGATATATAGATAGATAGATAGATAGATGGATGAATGGATGGATGGATGGATATATAGATAGATAGACAGACAGACAGACAGACAGATAGATGGATGGATGGATGGATGGATAGATAGATAGATAGATAGATAGATAGATAGATAGATAGATAGATAGATAGATAGATAGATAGATAGATAGATTCTGTATCATGTACAGGAGCTGTTATGTTCACGACGATGTCAATGGCGGTGCTGGAGCCCACGGTCCCTCTATGGATTATTAGCACCATGCACATCGAGAAATGGCAACTGGGTCAGCATGAACCTCGATTTTTGAAAATCTTTATTTCATAATTTAAAGTTTAAAAAGTGTTTTATCTGCATGAGTGCGTGTGTAAACCGTTTCCACGAGTAGAACATTTTATTCCAAAATAAAGAAAAAATAAAGGCTTTAGAAAATTGAAACTATTCTTTAAAAAAATTAGTTGTTCTTTAAACAATAGGTCTACTGAACACTTGGGGCACAAGCACCATCAGTGAGGCATAGTGTGTTTAACGGGTCCCAAATGAAAGTCTCTTGACCGAGTAGCGTAACTGTTCAGATCTAAAATGTGTGAATACTGAGCAACTAGTTTCCAGTAACAATGAATAAATTATAAATTAAAATGGCATTCTAAAATAGCAACTAGAATTAACTAACAATGCACAAATTATAAAAGTAAAATGGTAATAACTTTAGTCCTGATACTGTCAAAATAACAACTTCATTTATACAATTACTTTCATTTTAACTTCAAATAGCAAAATATGTTTACATTTTAAATATTTTCCAAAGTATTCTAAGTTCAGTTTTTACCCTTACAATTATTTAAGGAATATAAGAGAATTTTAAAAATAACCTAGAGAAATGGAGTGATTTAAATGTGTATAACTGTGAAGCACTTTTTCAAAACAACAAAATGTCTTCTCCAAAATTGTTGCAACATGCGCAGAAGTTTGCTCGCATTCGATTGGTTACTTTAATAAATCACGTGCTTTACACATTTCACGCTTTCGCGGCATTGCATTGAAGTTTTCTTATCTTTTTTCTTTACCTTCGCTTGTGCCATTAATATGTTTAATGTTAATTTTCTTTATTCCATGAACAAATTATTAACTTCGTTAATTATTTAAAACTGCACATAAACTCAAAACTAAGTTAATTATTTAAAACTGGACATAAACTCAAAACAAAGTTAATTATTTAAAACTGTACGTACTCAAAACGAGGTTAATTATTTAAAATTGCACACATAAAATTTAAAAGGACACAATGACATCATACCAACCACACTACAGTGGAGACAGCTCTTAAAGTCAAGCAGTGTGTTTTAAAACACTAATATCCACATATTTTATGTTTCATTTAAAACATTATTTTTAATTGATTAATAGCATTAATAATTTAATTCTTTTCAATTACTAAACAGACCAAGATTTTGAGATTAAAATAAAGTTTTAAAATATGGAAAGGGGAATTTTCCCCCCCACACGGTATTAGTTTGTCATCTTGAACTCTGTATATTGCAATTGACGTATTTGTCATCTTGTATTCTGTATATTGCAATTGACGTATTTGTCATCTTGAACTCTGTATATTGCAATTGACGTATTTGTCGTGCGTTAAGCGGACAGCTGTGTGTCGTATAACATATATTACACATTTTAATCGTATAAAAATAAAACTAATTAACTTTCCTTAATATGATTAAAATGTATAATATATGTTATACGACACACAGCTGTCCGCTTAACGCACGACAAATACGTCAATTGCAATATACAGAGTTCAAGATGACAAATACGTCAATTGCAATATACAGAATACAAGATGACAAATACGTCAATTGCAATATACAGAGTTCAAGATGACAAATACGTCAATTGCAATATACAGAGTTCAAGATGACAAACTAATACCGTGTGGGGGGGGAAATCCCCCCTTCCTTCCCCTCAAAAATTAAAATAGAAAGAAAAGAAAACGTTTCGTGAACTTTTGATATAAAATCAGAACAAATAAAACACAAAAATTCCAATTTTGTCTATATAAGGTTTTACTGCATGGTCTATTAATCGAAAGAATTCAAAGCATGCCAAAGTAAACTTTTGTTGGAACACTTTCCCTCGTACCTCATATGCTTGCATTCCTGACATATTTATGCTTGTATTCCTGACACATTTATGTTTGCATTCCTGACATACTTCTCCCTGCATTGCTAATTAATCAACAGCTGCCTGCGACACACACACATTGTCTCAAAGTACGTAAGCGAACGTACGTTAAATCGAGCCTTAAAAATAATAATAAACTTTAAAATGTTCATTGGCCAGTTAAAGTAAAAGTTATTTATTACTTGTCTTGTCGTCATATTTATGTCGATTTTTGCACTTGTATCGTTCTTATAGGACTTGTGTTCTTGCCGGATAGCATAGGGTACCTGATTGGTACCAACTGCTTTGGCCTGGTAGCCCGTAGGATTGGCAGGTGAGAAATAAAATGTGTTTAATTTAATGGCCATCCATTCACCTATCCTTGCGTCTTTTACTTTTATCAGTTTGTATCCGAACTGTCTGCCCCACTTACCCACACGACACCTATATTTGTCAGTTTGTATCCGAACTGTCTGCCCCACTTACCCACACGACACCTATATTTGTCAGTTTGTATCCGAACTGTTTGCCCCACTTATCCACACGACACCTATATTTGTCAGTTTGTATCCGAACTGTCTGCCCCACTTACCCACATGACACCTATATTTGTCAGTTTGTATCCGAACTGTCTGCCCCACTTACCCACACGACACCTATATTTCATTAGCATCCAGGCAGCCATGTACCCGTGCATCTCTTAATTTGTCAGTTTCTATCCGAACTGTCTGCCCCACTTACCCACACCGCCCACAAACACGCACACACGCTTTCACGGACACACACGTAGGCAGTGGGCTGTCGAGTAAATTCCAAGCAGATGTAGCTGCGATGTGTGTGTGTGTGTGTATGTGTGTGTGTGTGTGTGTGTGTGTGTGTGTGTGTGTTTTATAATTTTTGGAAAAGATGATTTTTCAAAAAATAATTATCATCTGCATATCGCTGATTTTTGAGTCAAACTTCGCCCTGGCAAATGAGCACGTCATTTGTGATGACATTGTTCGGTACGTTAAAGATACCTGTATAAACGAACAAACAAATAAACAATCCCAAGTTCAGGTACAGAAACTTGACACTATTAAACAACGTAGGTATTTTTATACCTGATTTGGGTGGGATTAAAAAAAGCCACTAAACTAATAATTTTTGTGTCAAATGTAAGATTTCAATCACTAATTCGTGCTTAGCCTACCTTGCGTTTGTGTGTTTGAAATCCATATTCACAATGTACGGTTGTCATAATTATCATAATTTTTACGTCATTACACTTTACATACTTATAATAAGTCTTGACTTTCTAAATTTTGTGATCTCTTTTATACTTCACTGATTATCGTATAGAAACCAAAATACAGATGTCGTGGATATATATCTTTGGATGGACATATTGACTGTATAAGGTCATCGAATTCTTGGATGAATAAAGCAGTGGTGGTTTTTGGGTTTTTTGTTTCGTTTTTTAATAGAATTTTATGGATCTAATTTAGATCTGGGTTCTGGTATGTTCCCCAGCCAAGACGTTAGATGAATGTATAAGTTAATTCTTCGTGGATAAATGTATAATTTACTTTTGGATGGATAAATGTATAATTTACGTCTGGATGGATGAATGTGATTCTGGTATGTTTCTCAGCCAAGAAGCTGGGTGAATGCAATTATTAGATCTGGATGGATGGTTGTACAATTTAGATCTGGATGGATGAATGTTTAGTTTAGATCTGGATTCTGGTATGTTCTCAGCCTATCGGTCTATGTCATTTAACTATTACGGTTTGCTTCCTGATTGAATTTTATGATTCTCGGTAAAATTAATATATTTTCTCTGATTTTGGATATAGTCCCGTGTGTTCTTTGTTATTCATTGCAGGTGGATTTGTACAATGGCGTGCATTGTGCTTATTTCCCTATGTCTCATTCTGGTAAGTAGTTTGTTTTTGGTGGATTAAGTGTTAAATCTGTCATTTCTGGTTTACCTCTCTCTTTCAGTTCTATATCTGAAGCATTAAGAGTCAATAGTGGTTTAATGAAGTGTTCGTATGTGTCTTTCTCTTTTCAGTTACCGTTAAAGAAATAATGTGTTTAAATACTGATGACGCTTCCACAGTAATGATCGCTCGAAATGAGAAATGTTTAAATATTGATGACGCTTTGTAAAATAAGATCTTGAAAAGAAATGGACAAATGTAGAGTTGCACTCTCGTGTTTGTTCCAACGTGCAATTAATTTCAAAACCACGTTGTGCACTTTATTTCCACCATTCCCACACATACAAAAATCAATGCAAAAAATCGTCACACTGATATTTTATTTTTTTAAATTATAATTTGGTAAATAACTTGTTTTCTTGTAGAATAGCAAGCTTGCGTACTGTATACATGTAGAGGAGGCGAGCTATTGATTGTATTTTACATAAAGCATCTACATCCATAAGTATCGACGTCCATCTCAAAACGTGTACTGGTGTAATTGGTTGCAACAATGTTTGGAAAAGTTTACTTCAGATTTAAAGCATGTTTTGTCGCTCGACAGTGCAACCCGGAACCTGACGTCGCGCTATTGACTTTTGACTTTACGTCTGTTTGAGGTCGACGGCCTCCTAGATTAGAGCACGGCGTATTTTTGTGGCGTTTGAAAACGATCTGCGTGGGTCCCAAAACGGAAGATTGTGAGCAGGTGCTTTCGGGAATTTAACGTTCGTCTACGAGTCAACTGCCTTGGATCATTTAGAAACAAAGATATGTTTGAAAAGATCTTTTTCTTTTATTATTTTGTTTAAGAACAAATAGATATCAAAATTGACAAAGACAAAAGTTGAGCACATTAGCTACCTAGAGATAGCATTTTTATCTAAGCAAACAAATCTACTAAATGACGTCGAGTCTTCACAAACATATCTACTAAATGATGTCATGTCTAACCACCATAAAGAAATCTAATAAATGACGTCATGTCTATCTTTACAACAACAAAAAACCTAATAAATGACGTCATGTCTAGCTTTACAAAGAAAACTAATAAATGACGTCATGTCTATCTTTAAAAAGAAAACTAATAAATGACGTCATGTCTATCTTTACAAAGAAAACTAATAATTGACGTCATGTCTATCTTTAAAAAGAAAACTAATAAATGACGTCATGTCTAACTTTACAATAATAAATGACGTCCTGTCTATACAAAGATATCTATTAAATGATCACAAGTCTAACTACATAAAAATAATTCTACTAAATGATGTCATGTCTACACAAAGAAATCTACTAAAAGATATTCGGACTTTTGCTAAATGATGACCTGTCTGCAGAATGAAATCTAAAAAAATTACGTCATGTCTACAAAAAAATATATCTACAAAATGATGTCATGTCTACACAGATATCTGCTAAATGCCGCCATGTCTAGCTACGGAAGACATAGTTGGCCTAATTATTTACAATGCTGATATGAATATATGCATAAAATTAGATCATGACCTTCACATAACTGACTTAATTATTTACAAAGTTGGCATTAGTGCCTGCATAACATTGATATTATTTACGAATGATGACGTGAAGACAGATTCCCTACTTGTTACAAAACCGTGTTGTCATTAGCATAAGTTCTCTCTGCAATATGTCAAACCATCTACAGAATGATGACATCTTACATCGACATAAATTAAATTAATTATACACAAAGAATATTAATATTAACTATTATTATTAAGGCATTATTTTGAAGAGATTGAAAAAATAGCATCTTAGGCATTTATATGTTATCTAGGCAAAGATGATGTGTTTACCAACACAAACATGACACTATTATTTAAACAAAGATGATGTGTTTACCAACACAAACATGACACTATTATTTAAACAAAGATGATGTGTTTACCAACACAAACATGACGTTATTATTTAAACAAAGATGATGTGTTTACCAACACAAGGATGACGTTATTATTTAAACAAAGATGATGTGTTTACCAACACAAACATGACGTTATTATTTAAACAAAGATGATGGGTTTACCAACACAAACATGACGTTATTATTTAAACAAAGATGATGTGTTTACCAACACAAACATGGCGTTATTATTTAAACAAAGATGATGTGTTTACCAACACAAGGATGACATTTGTATCCACACGAAGACGATATAGTTACCAGCACAAAGATAACATTATTATTTACAAAGAAGATATAGTTAGAACACAAAGATGACATTATTATATATAGAGAGTTTATATAGTTACCAACACAAGGATGACATTTTTATCAACACAAATATGATACAGTTATCAAATCCAAGATTTTATTATTTACACAAAGATAGTGTATAGTTACTGACACAGTACGTTATTATTTAGACTGAGATTATAAAGATGACAACGAAGATTATGTAATTTTATGTAAAAAAAAAAACTCCACATATTTTAGTGATTTAGTGACTGAAAAGTCGTTTGTAAACTTTTCTGAACAACTTTTCAGAATGGTGGGGGTGGTTTAGCAGGGCGGAGGAGGGGGTGGGGGTGGGGAATTAATATTCCTTCCACACGTTAAGAAATAAAATTCAAACATGGTAATGACGTGGTTGGTCTTTGCAATTTAAAAATAAAATTGCTGTAGCTGAAAATTTCCTGCGAATAGTTTGATAAGGAACCAGTTTAAATTAGTTATAATGGAATACTCTTAATATTTGTCACATACTTTTTTATATGATAGATCGACTAAAAATTCTATAGAGAAATCACTTTCAAAATCAGTCCTTTAATTCCTGGAATTTGATGAAAACTTTGTAATAACGAGAGAGAAAAAAATAATCTTTTAATTCCTGAAATTTAATGAAAACTGAGTAAGAATGAAAAAACAAACAACAATCCTTTATATCCTGAAATTTGATGAAAACTGAGTAAGAATGAAAAAACAAACAACAATCCTTTAATTCCTGAAATTTGATGAAAACTGAGTAATAACGAGAAAAAAATCAACAATCTTTTAATTCATATAATTTAAAGAAAACAGTAATAATAAGAGAAAAGCAACGGTTCAGCCAACGAAGTGATTCTATATTTGATCATATGTGTCCTGTTGACTGAACCGTGTCCGCATGCCAAGCTGCTCACGTCAGTGACACAGTCATGACAGATGACACCTTAATGTCAAGTGCAATCACCATGCGCGTGCAAATGCCGGGGACACCAAAGAGGTCTGCACACGAAACTAAACTGTCTCAAAGTCGGGTCACGAGTCGGGCGACAGTTAAATCGACGTTTGCATGTCAGATGTGACATGTTCGTATATTTTGACACTGAAGGGAGACAACAGTGAGCTGGTGTCTATTTAAACACACAAATACACAGATGCGCGCGCGCACACACACACATACTTATGCATGCATGCACGCACACACACCGGTCGCTATCTAATTATCTTTGTGCTCTCTCCTGAATTATCTTTCCATCATCAAACACTTTCGTTTTCGACGACCGGTCAAGTATACAATGTTCTTTATGTGCCTTCTTTGAGTCGTGTGTACAAGTACACACTTGGTGTTTTACTAGCCTGGGCTCTGTAAGACACCCCCTCCCACTTCAACATCGGCAACGACAGCAACAATATCCACCACAACTTTAGCTCATGGAATACCGGGCTAAAATCCGCCTTTGCCGGCCAGATACGCTTGCAGCGGAAAATAGACCACCCTTCATCATCACTTTCCTTTCTACCACCCTGTCTTTCATCGTATTCAACTCTACCTACAGAGGCACACTTCGTGCCAAGGGACGGAATCGGCGGAAGCCGCAGAAGCCCGATCCTCCGATTCTTCGAGTCGTTTACAGACTTATAAAATCAACAGACTGTCTCCCTCTGTCCATTTTTTTCTGGAATAAATAATTTCTCAACAAGTTCACCACTCTTTCACTTGTTTTGTTTTGTGTGACTCCGTGTTTTTCTTGTTTTCAAATATCTCTATCTCTCTCACATCTCTGTCTTGTTTCTCTTTCTGTACCTCGTATCTCTCTTTCTTATCTCTATCTCTGTTCCAGTTCTCTTTCTCTATCTCGCTCTCTCCCCAACCCCTCTTTCTTTTTCTTATCTGTCTAAATCTTTCCCTTTGTCTCTCTGTCTCACAATTCCATCTCTCTCTCTTTCTTGTGTCTTTCTCCTCTATTGTCTCTCTCTCGTGTCGTCCCCTACTATCTTGTCTTTCCCCGTCCTTGTCTCTTTGTCTTCTCCCCTGTGTTTCTATTTTCTGTCTCTCTGTCCCATATCTTTCTTTGTTTCTCTCTCCCCATCCATCCTCTTTGCCTGTCTCTATTTCTCTCCGCGCTATGAGTTAGTTATACAGGGTGGCCCAAAAGTAGGTTTACAGTTATTAAACTACTTGGTTGAAGTTACTTACTTAGTAATACCAATATAAAACATTCCTCAGAGTATAAATCTAACTTACATAAACAGTTTATGTTTATGTTAACAGGTATAACGAATTTCCCGCTGTTCTAGTGTCGAATTTTCAAATAAATAGTCTACGACTCTACGTGATAACTGTAAACCTACTTTTGGGCCACCTGTATTGTTAAGTGCTCATATTTTTGTTTTGATTTTAAAGTTGTGGTGCACTTTTCATAACTGTAACTGTAAAAAGGATATCTCACTGTAAAAGGATATCTAAGGCTTGTTTGAGATAAACTCGACAGGAATGTAATTACTGCATCCATCGAGTTACAACTGTAGCAAACAGATCTGACTGTGGCAATCCCAACAGCCTTAGCACTAACGAGAGACTGAAAACATTTGTTACAAACCTTGTTCTATGTCCTTTCTCTTCACAGCTTCCGTTCTCTACGCAAATCCCACACCTCATACTGCCACACCTGGGTCTGGGACTTGGCCTAGGTCAGTATGCACCAACCCCTAAATGTGTACCCCGAGCCCACTTCTATCAAACTTTCCTTCATGTGTACCCCGAGTTCACTCCCATCAATCTTTCCTACACGTGTACCCGAGTCTACTCCCATCAAACTTTCCTTCATGTGTACCCCGAGTCTACTCCCATCAATCTTTCCTACACGTGTACCCCGAGTCTACTCCCATCAAACTTTCTTTCATGTGTACCCCGAGTTCACTCCCATCAAACTTCCTTTGTGTATGTGATTGCGCGTTTCTGCGGTCTCTTTGTGTATGCTTGTGTGTATGTTTGTGTGTACCTTTATTATAATAACAAACCATGGACATTCCTTAAGTGTCCTTATTTAATGAAGCCAATATACAAACAGGCCTAAACACAATCCACTGGACAGAAAACTGACGTCACTTCTGACCAGCAATTTCGACATAACATACAATTTAATAACTTAGACTGACGTATTAAGTGCAGACGTACTCTAAATAAAAAGAGGTACTCTTAGTTATAATCACATGTCATCCTTTATATATTTTCTAATATTTGTGCCCCTTATCCGCATGGCATCATTCAGTGTTCAATATGTGTGTCTTTTAATTATATGGCACCCTTCGATCTTTCCCAGTGCATGTGGCCTCTTACACCCCTCTCCGTATACGAGTTTTCCATCTTTTACCAGTACAAGTGTTCCTTAACCACTTAACATCCTTTCCTTTTACCACAGTATGTGTGTCCCCTAATCAAAGAACACCTTCGATCATTTCTAGTATAAATGTCTTGTAACACGTATAGTTTGTGTGTCTTCGATCATTTCTAGTACAAATGTCCTTAAATACATCATATCAGTCCTATTTATTATAGCATTTGTGTCGTCTAGCACCAGAACACTCTTCGAGAGAACGTGTCCAATAACCAAGAATAGGTACCCACATAATACATCTTCACATCATTACTAGCAAAGTAAGCTATAAACAAGCACATGTACATCTTCACATTATTACTAGTGAAGTAACCTATGAACAAGTACATGTTACATGGTTGTAGTCTAGCAAAGTAAGCTATAAACAAACACATGTACATCTTCACATCATTACTAGTGAAGTAAGCTATAAACAAGTACATGTTACATCTTCACATCATTACTAGTGAAGTAACCTATAAACAAGTACATGTTACATCTTCACATTATTACTAGTGAAGTAACCTATAAACAAGTACATGTTACATCTTCACATCATTACTAGTGAAGTAACCTATAAACAAGTACATGTTACATCTTCACATTATTACTAGTGAAGTAACCTATAAACAAGTACATGTTACATGGTTGTAGTCTAGTACTTTATATCCCTTCACCTTTTCTAATGCACGTCTTGTAAGTATTTGACATGGCAGTCCTACGTCATTTGTGTTCATTAGACAAATATGTGACATCACTACATCATTTGTATTCATTAAACAAATGTGTGACATCGCTACATCACTTGGGTTCATTAAACAAATGTGTGACATCACTACTTCATTTGGGTTCATTAAACAAATGTGTGACATCACTACTTCATTTGGGTTCATTAAACAAATGTGTGACATCACTACTTCATTTGGGTTCATTGAACAAATGTGTGACATCACTACATCATTTGTATTCATTACACAAGTGTATGAATCCCCTACCTCATGTGTGTTCTAATGAGAAGTGTAAGCATTATCATTCATCATTTTTTCTGTCATTACTAACTTACTAAGTGTAAATATAACCTAGTACTTGACGTCCCATCACTTCTAATACGTGTGCCCTACAACCAAATACACGAGGTCCCATCACTTCTGTGTGCCCTACAACCAAATACACGAGGTCCCATCACTTCTGTGTGCCTTACAACCAAATACACGAGGTCCCATCACTTCTAATACGTGTGCCCTACAACCAAACACACGAGGTCCCATCACTTCTAATACGTGTGCCCTACAACCAAACACACGAGGTCCCATCACTTCTAATACGTGTGCCCTACAACCAAATACACGAGGTCCCATCACTTCTAATACGTGTGCCCTACAACCAAACACACGAGGTCCCATCACTTCTAATACGTGTGCCCTACAACCAAACACACGAGGTCCCATCACTTCTAATACGTGTGCCCTACAACCAAATACACGAGGTCCCATCACTTCTAATACGTGTGCCCTACAACCAAATACACGAGGTCCCATCACTTCTGTGTGCCTTACAACCAAATAC
Source organism: Sinotaia quadrata (assembly GCA_028829895.1). Taxonomy (NCBI): domain Eukaryota; kingdom Metazoa; phylum Mollusca; class Gastropoda; order Architaenioglossa; family Viviparidae; genus Sinotaia; species Sinotaia quadrata. The sequence continues at coordinate 47,027,128 of CM054180.1, read as the reverse complement.
ACGAGGTCCCATCACTTCTGTGTGCCTTACAACCAAATACACGAGGTCCCATCACTTCTAATACGTGTGCCCTACAACCAAACACACGAGGTCCCATCACTTCTAATACGTGTGCCCTACAACCAAATACACGACGTCCCATCACTTTAATTCGCGTCCTACAACCAAATACACGACGTCCCATCACTTTAATTCGCGTCCTACAACCAAATACACGACGTCCCATCACTTTAATTCGCGTCCTACAACCAAATACACGACGTCCCATCACTTTAATTCGCGTCCTACAATCAAATACTAGGGAAATCTTCATTCGCACGTAACGCTCTTTAGCCACGTAACATCCTTCGATTTAAAATAAATGCTTTATGGGCCTTCGCCGTAATTAAATAGTTTTATATATTTCCCAAAATGTTGAATGTATACACTTACTATGAGCTGTAGTATTACAAAATTATTTCTTGTGTGTGTATGTAATACGTAGTTGTATTACAGTTGCAGCATTGATGTGAAATGTATGAAAGTGGTGTAATCGGTGTAAATAGGTGTGACGTATGTTGCATGTATCGGATACAGCAGACTGTATCTATGCAAGTAAGTCAGGCGAGACATATGAGATAGGTGAGACAGGTGATAGGTGAAACAAGTGAGACAGATAAGACAAGTGAGAAATCACTGCTGCATGCATTCAGCATGGTGCGTGTGCATTTTACTGCATCTCGTTGCAACAGGTGTGACGGACGCAGCCTTGATGCCGTTGCTGGCTTTACTGGTGGACGCGCGTCAAGACTCCTTTTATGGATGTGTGTACGCAATCGTTCAGCTAGCGGTGTGCTTGGCCTACTCTGTGGGTAAGTCTTCTTGACAAGAAGTCTAGCCTGTGGGTAAATCTTGACAAGAAGTCTAGCCTGTGGGTAAATCTTGACAAGAAGTCTACTCTATGGGTAATTATTCTTGACAAGAAGTCTAGTCTGTGATAAGTCTTCTTGACAAGAAGTCCAGTCTGTTGGTAAGTCTTCTTGACACAAAATCTACATTTTGGGTATGTCTTTTTGACAAGAAGTCTAGGGTGTAGGTAAGTCTTAAACACTGATCTAGTATGTAGCAAGTCTTGTCAAACACTTGGTCTAGTTAGATGAACAGTGGGTCTAGATAGGGAACACTTAGGTGACTACTTGGTCTATTTAGGTGAACACTTTGTCAAGTTAGTCCAAAACTTAGTATACTTGTCAAATTGGTCAAGTATGTACGCAAGTCTTTGTCAAACAGTTGGTCTAATATATGAGTCTTGTTGAATAAATAGTGAGTATTGTCAAAGTGGCTTAGTGTCTATTCTGTTGAACAATTTGTCTAGTAAGTATTATCACATTGGTTTAGTGTCTATTTTGTCGCACAATTTGTCTAGTAAGTATTGTCACATCAGTTTAGTGTCTTTTCTGTCAAAAATGTGTCTAGTAGGCATAGTCAAAATTGGTTTAATGTTATTCTGTTGAACACTTGTCCAGTATTATCAAACTGGTTTAGTATCTATTCTGTCAATGTCATGTGAGCATATTGGTTTAGTGTCTATTCTGTCAAACAATTTGTCATGTGAGCATTGTCATATTGGTTTAGTGTCTATTATGTTGAACAAATTGTCATGTGAGCATTGTCATATTGGTTTAGTGCCTATTATGTTGAACAATTTGTCATGTGAGCATTGTCATATTGATTTAGTGTCTATTCTGTCAAACAATTTGTCTAGCAAAATATTGTCACATTGGTTTAAGTGTATATTCTATTGAATAATTTATCTAGTAAGTATTGTCAAATTGGATTGGTTTATATTCTGTCGAAGAGTAAATCCAATATGTAAGCATATCGAAAAATAATTTAGTTTGAATCTTGTCAAATAGACCTTCCAGAATCCTGATAAGATTGAGATAAAAGACGACAAATGTTTATTTTGATAAATGTAGTTAATAATAATGCAAGTAATTAGTGCAAAATGTCATTCATATACGTCCTACTTGTGGACTTGTTTTTCTTCCAGGTCCCTGTGTATCTGGTGTTGTCGTCAAAGCTGTTGGGTTTCCATGGTAAATAATGACGTACTGTTTTTGTTCTCTATTTATCTGTGATATTGTGCACTAAATGTCATATTATACTTCTGCAATGTTTATATTATTAAAATAATGAAGAGTCAGGGTTGTTTGCTGGCAGATATCTGTTTGCATATTATGATTTGTTATAGTGCAGTAAAATATAAATTAAATTAATAAACAAGAGTGTGTCCATCCATATAAATGAAATTACATGTAATATGCAGTGTATCCATCCATATAAATGACATTAATACAGAGTGTATCCATCCATATAAATGACATTAATACACAGGGTGTATCCATCCATATAAATGACATTAATACAGAGTGTATCCATCCATATAAATAAAATTAATACAGAGTATATCCATCCATATAAATGAAATTAATACACAGTGTATCCATTCATATAAATGAAATTAATATAGTGTATTTACCCATATATAGGAAATGAATATCCATCCATGTAAATGAAATTAATACAGAGTGTACCCATCCATGAAATATACAGTGTATCCATCCATATAAATGAAATATACATTAAATGAATACAGAGTGTATCCATCCATATACATGTAAATGAAATTAATACACAGAGTGTATCCATAAATTAAAATATAGATGATATAAAGTTTTTATCTTAGAGGGAAAATTCAACAAATGGATACTTCATTAGCATTACTCAAATTGAGTTTATAACACTTCCATAGATTTATTAACTCTTGAATAGTTTAGAAAGACTATAGGTTAAATTGGACATTAGAAGTGGTAACTAAAAAGCACAAATCCAACCACCCTTCCTCTTTTTCTTATTGCACTAGCCTTTTGGTTAAATGTGTCAATTTGTTTTTGACAATAATTCGGCAGCGTTGTGGGATTTTAAGGTACTCTGTACTCTCAAAAATTAAAGGAGTTTAGCAAAACTGGAGCATATTTTCTTTTTTAAGAGAGAGAATCTGTGGCTCTAATGAAACATACATTTCCCCCTTGTTTCTGAAATTTCAGGTAAAATTAATAAATATTCACTGTCAAAGAATATGATTATTTTTTTTCTCACCAGTTATTCAAGGTGCACAATTGTTTTTGAGTAATGTAAATCCTAATGATCAAAATAATCTTTCCTATCAGATACTCAAAATCATTATAAATTTAATATCTTCAGCTTAGTTAAAGATGATAACTAAAACTGCAGTCTGAGAATAAGGTTACAAAGTTACATTTAATTATGAACTCAGTATGCAAACAAGTTGCAAAATGTTTGAGCCCTGCCACGAAGCATATATAGAGTTAGCTGTATAAAGTAACAAAGTGTTAATTAAAGTAATAAGGTGGTTGTATAAAGTTATAACATGATTGTATACAGCAACACAGTAGTGACAAAAATGGTTGTATAAAGTAAAAAAGTGGATGTATAATATGGAAGTGATACTGTGGTTTTGAATCTTAAAAATGACTATTGCCTACTCTTCCTATGTCAGGGGTCATCAAACAGAATTTGTTGTGGTCCTGTTGTCTTTGTGCATGAAATCTATTTTGGTCTTGTGGACTTCACACATGAAATCTGTTGTGGTCCTGTGGTCTTCACACATGAAATCAGTGTGATCCTGTTGTCTCCACAAATAACATCTGCTGTGGTACTGTTGTCTTCTTCACAATGAAATTGTTGTGGTGCTGTTGCCTTTCACACATGAAATCTGTTGTGCTGCCACCTTCATACATGAAATCTATTGGGTTCTGTAGTTTTCACACATGAAATCTGTTTAGTCAGTCAGTGGTCATCAAACGAGACTGTGACATGAAATCTGTCAGTTCTCACACATAATTAATAATAATAATTATGGTTCTCACGCTACGTTAGTAGTCATGTCATGAAATCTATTGATTCTGTTAGTAGTAGTAATGTGATCTTGACACAGGGAATCTATTGATTCTGTTAGTAGTAGTAATGTGATCTTGACACAGGGAATCTATTGATTCTGTTAGTAGTAGTAATGTGATCTTGACACAGGGAATCTATTGATTCTGTTAGTAGTAGTAATGTGATCTTGACACAGGGAATCTATTGATTCTGTTAGTGGTAGTAATATGATCTTGAGAGGGACAACTGCAGCCTTTCAATTTGCAAGCAGAATTACAAATGAGAATTTAAAAAAAATATATTAACCACATTCTAAATATGAACATATAGCATTAATAGCCACACTTTAAGTCATGAAAAATATATATCTAATATTAACAATTTACTTCTAGTCATGAACACTAGCCATACTTCAGTCATTAGCATATACTTGTATATACTATTAATAGCCACATTTCTAATCATGACCATACACCTAATAGTATAAGCCATACTTTTTTAGTTGTAAATATATGCATGGGTTTTGTGCTTTGTGTGTGTGTGTATGTGTTAATAGCATATTTCTAATATATTTTTAGCCATGAACACATATATTTTTTCTTGTTATTAGCCATACTTCTAGTCATATATTTATTCTTGTTAAGGCTGATGCGTGGAATGGGTATCCTTAACCTCCTCTTCTGCCCATTCTGTATTCTGCTTCGCAAAGCGCCAGTGGCCAATGATGAAGAGGTAATCAGTTTCATAATAACGAATGGACTTAATTCAGTCAAAATATATGTTTGCACTATTACTATTTAAAATTTTGCTCTAAATGAAGTGTTGTTTTTTAATTGGCTGTAACAAGCTGATTGCTAGGTATACATAATTATATTTACATTAATGAAAGATAATAGTGATAATAGTAAAAGGGGCTTACATTTGCAATGGGATTATTTTCAATGAGAAGAACTACAAATGCATCTATTTTTCATTACTATTTGCAGGAAAGAAAATATCTAAGTACTTACACAAATACTCTCACATAGCTCCATGGCAATAAAAATAAAAACATTACAGAAAGTCCAAATAACCTGATTAAGAATCCTCAATATATACATATATACAATGTAACTGAGAAACTCAACTCAGGTAAAATAAAAATTTATTGTGAAACAGGATGTCATGGTTAATGCCCTTGACTAAATGTAGGATTTTAAAAAATATCAAACCATTTTATTGTGTCTCTAGATTCATCTGAGCAAAACTGAGCCAGTTCCACGCTACGTTGATGACAAGACTATGGCACTGAACAGTGCGGGCTCAGAATCATGTCAGGCCCAGAACAAAATGGACGACAGTAGTTTTTCGTATGGGCGACTACAAGAAGAAGAATGATATAACTAGAATATTTAATTATTTCAATCCCTATAAGCATCACATATTTGAAATATGAGCGGTCATAATCTCACTTAATTTCCAGTATTAGGTTTGATGTTTATTTTTATTAAGTACAATTCTTTGAAACCCAATATGATCTACACACTAATCTTATACAATTAAAGAATATATGCTGATTCAAACCTAGTACAGAATAGTAAGCTTAATTCTTTGACCAATCAATATGATCTTCTGACTACACTATTAATTTAGTATGCTGATTCACATTATTAATTTGGATAAATTAAACCACAATATTAAAAATTATATTTAATGCTGATTCAAATACATACAAACATTTTCATCCATATCATTAAGATGTGATACCATACACTGATATTATATTTTCTGACTGTGAATTGATATTTACTGTTTGTAATTTAGAAACACTGCCAGTTTTGAAGGCGTTAATTACAGGTACAAAAAGGAGTTAACGATACCAGCTTATTTTAAGAAAATGATAATTTGTAATGTGTGAACTTTGCCTTAAACATCTTTATCAGAAAATCTTCCCTAACATCAAAGTGCACAGAAAAACCACTGAGAACTCATAAATCTGCAAACTACATCATTCTTCAGAGATTATCATGTTTGTAATATAAGACACTCTGCAACCTGGCACCCCCATCTCCTAATAGAAATATCAAACAACAACACACTAAATACATGGAAATAAAATACCAAAGTTTTTAATTACTCAGGTTGTGATACATAACAAATAAATTTGCTCATTGTGGATATCAAATTTACTCACCGTGGATAAAAAATTATAAATGTGAATCGCAAAGGAATATTTTTGTGAACTATTTGTTGCACTTTAAACTGATTTTATTTTATTTTGCTGTTCTGTTGTGTGCAAAGTATATTTAATATACTTAATATAATTAATTAATTAATTAATTGTATTAATATTAATACAAGTTAGAATATTAATAAGAAGTTAGGTAGGTTAAGTATTACTATACCAAGAAATATTGCAATATGTTTCAGCCCAATGAGAGATGATACAATGCCAATGGAAATAAAAGGCAATGCAACAGAGAAACAATATAAAATGACGTGATTTAATGTCATTCCATTACAAATAAAACAGTGAGATAACATCATATGAATTTGAAATAAAAATATGGAAGTGAGATAATAATAAAGCAGTACAAATAAAACACTGAGGCTAGAAAATATTTGTTTTTAAATAATTACTGAATTTAGAAAATGATGTATTATTTTGAATAAAACTCTGAAGTTATTATTGACAGTGCTATATTATTTTGAATAAAACTCTGAAGTTATATATTATTGATAGTGCTATATTAGTTTTGAAAAAGTACTAATGTTAGAAATGCAATAAGTTTAAATAATACAATGATGATAGATAATTGAATGCTGGACCAGTTTCAATAAAACAATGAAGTTAGAAAATGTAAGAACAATATAAATAAAACAATGAGGTGAGATGATATGTTTAAATAAAACACTGAGGTGAGATGACATACAAGTTTAAATAAAACACTGAGATAAGATGACATAACAGTTTAAATAAAACACTGAGGTGAGATGATGTAACAGTTTAAATAAAACACTAAGAGATAAATATTGTTTCAAATGTCTTCAGGCATCATAATAACTGCACAATATTTATTTAAAGTTATTGTGCAGTTATTATGATGCCTGAAGACATTCAACAACTTTTAAATAAACAGAAATCTTTAATCAAATAGCAACATTTTAAATGTACTCTTACTTAGCCTTTTACAAATAGTAACAAATTTCAATGAAATATATATACAAGCCAACATTTTAAGAAGAGCAATAACTTTAAATGAACTTTTGAACAAGGTTCAACTTCAGTGAGTATCAAATGAGCACAATCAATGTGATTTAACCCTGAGAGGGTCATGGTGAGAAATACAACTGCAAATAAACATCAGACAAATCTTTAATACATCAAATAGCTTCAAAAGAGCATTTAATCAAATATAACAAACAATTCAATACCAACAGCTTTTCAGGATTAAAGGAGCTAAAGATTAACTTTTAATGAGAAGCATTAAGTATAACTGATTATCACTTAAACTTTTAATCAACAGTATCAACCCAAAGAAGACCATTACTCAAAAGTAACATTTTTAAATCAGTCTCTAAATAAAGGTAAAAATGCTAAATGAGCCTCTAAATAAAGGAATAACTTTAAATAAATCCTAACTAAACGCAACAGCTTTAAATGAATATCAATACCTTTAAATCAACAACAATAAATGCAAATGAATACTGCGTGTTTGTTATATTTTTATTTATGGGATTTTAGTATCATATGAATACTGCATGTTTGTTGTTTTTATTATGGGATTTTAGTATCATATGAATACTGCATGTTTGTTATGTTTTTATTATGGGATTTTAGTATCAAATGAATACTGCATGTTTGTTATATTTTTATTATGGGATTTTAATATCATATGAGCACACTAAAATGCTAAAGCATTTGCATTATAATACAAAAAGTCTGGGAAAACAATATGTGATATTTTAAAAACTTTTATTTACACATATATTTTATACTCAGAAAAAAACCTCACAGAATACATGCCATATCATAAAATATATACCACACATTTAATCACAAGCATACATGCACATAAATATGCACATATACACAATCTCTCTGAGACAGATTCATCTAATATTCTCTCAATTCCGATAAACAAACACCAGTTTCCTGTTAAAGATTGAATGAATACTGTCTGAGACAAAAGAAATTATAAAGATTAAACACTGGCACACACAGAAACACACACTCAAACTGAAAAAAATCTTAACCATTCAAATCTTAAGTAAAAGTAATTCAGCCAGAATGATCTTTTAAACATAAACTCTTTATTTACGTTTTTAGTTTAAAACCAATGTTGATGTGTGTAGGTGGTTATAGAAACAGACTGCTGAAATGTTTTTACGGATTTTTAGCAGTGGAAAAAATCATGATGGTTTTTCTAACAGTCCACTGGATAAATTGGCTGTAAACTCTCTATTTATGAACTAAATTCAGTCTCTTTAAGGAAATTATACAAAAAATATTTACAGCAATTTCCTATCATGTTTTGCAATGTTCTAGCACAAATCACTGCTTGAAAAATTTGTAAATGTCAAGCATCATTCTATCACTGACATCACCCAAACAATTTGTAAAGTATTAGTTACATTGTTCTATGATACTAGCACCGCTCAAATACTTTGTACAGATCTGGCAAGTTGGCTAACTGCAAAATACTTGTATCTTCTGACAAACATTTGGGAGGCATGAGGAGACTACGGAAAGCAGGGTAGATAACATGCTCAACAGTCCACTTCCACGAATACCCCTTCCTACTAGCACCGGTACTACTAGTCTCGGAACCATCTTGGCTTCCTGTAGTTTCTGGTGCAAATTCTTCGTAGATATTTTTTTTCACAGCATAGAAATCACTCAGCTCTTTAGCAAAAGTTTTAAAGCACTCTTTCTCAGAGTCCCAGGTAACCTGAAAAGGAGCAATAAATGGAAAAATTAATGTAAATCTGAGATTAGGCATCACCTTACTTCTCATTAGAGAGCAACTATGACCCCCTTATTGGTCACTTTTTCTTTTCTGCATATTTTACAACCTACAATTGTCAATAAATTAGCTCCCAAAAGTCAAATGACATTCAATAAATAAACAGTTAATCTTTAATAAAAAATTACTGTATAAAACTATACTGATTTACACATTTACACTTGACATAATTTGCGCTGTATACAGAGTCTATATCACTTATGCACACATTAAAGATTACAGCACTCTATTAGAATACATCGGGTAGTGAGCTTACTGTATAAAATGTGCATTCTCATGCTGCTCACCACATGATTTTTTTCTTAAGGTGCAGTCTTATAGTGCTCATCAAATGGCTTACTGCATGTGCAGCCTTACACTGCTCAACACATGGCTCACTGCATGTGCAGCATTACACTGCTCACATGACTTACTATATACATAGTCTTACATTGCTCAAACTGTGACTAAGACATTAGAAGAATTAAAGTCAGTCATATAGCTCTGATTTTTGATGGCAATAACTACTTTCTGTGTGCAATGATTAAAAATGATTTAACAGGCAACTGCTTTGCAATGTTCAAAAGTAGAGCAATCCAGTTAAATGCTCAAACCAACTTAATTTTCTAAAGACATTCAAAGCTGGTGGAGAAATGAAGCCATATCAGTGTGAAAAAATTAATTACATAGAATAATATACTTTTTCATTTTATACTTTTATTTATCTCTAATGTTTTTTTATTTACCTTCCACTGCCATGGTATATGATATAGGCACCATTGTACTACACTAAATATTTCACAATGCTATGCTGAAAATGTCATGAGCATGTCACATTCAACATTTCTATGCCATGATACATTATACATTAAACTTTTCCGTGCCATCTTACATACAACATGCACTTGCTCACTGTACTAAACATTTATGTTCAACATGTCACTAGAGTGCTAAACTAAACATTTATGTTCCAACATGTCACTATAGTGCTAAACTAAACATTTATGTTCAACATGTCACTAGAGTGCCAAACTAAACATTTATGTTCAACATGTCACTAGAGTGCTAAACTAAACATTTCACAATGCCATGCTACACTCATCATGTTCTAGCAAACTACAGTAAAAACTTTCCGTACTATACTAAATATAGGACTTTGCCATGCTACAAAAAAAAAACCCTGAAATGATTCTGTCAAGTTAAGAAAAAGAAAAAGGAAAAGAGTTATTTACAATTACAATCAACAAATCTATCCTAAACTGAAATTCAATACCTCTTTAGAGTATTAGTAACTATACTGATTTAACCTCAGTGGCCAAATTCAATTTACCTCAGTGGTCAAGCTGAATCTACTTCAGTCAAACTCAATTTTGTTCAATGGCCAAACTGAATTTACTTCTGTGGTTAAATTCATTTTACTTCAGTGGCATACTGAATTTATTTAGTGGTCAAATTCTCCTTGCATTAGTGGCCTAAATGAATTTTTCTCTGTTACTAAAATGAATTTGCCTCAGTAGCTAAACTTTACTTCTGTGGCCAAAATGAATTTATCTCAGTGATTAAAGTGAATTTGCCTCAGTAGCTAAACTTATTTACTTCATTGGCCAAAGTGAATTTATCTCAGTGAATTTGCCTCAGCAGCTAAACTCATTTACTTCATTGACCAAAGTGAATTTGCCTCAGTAGATTAACTCATTTACTTCATTGGCAAAAATGAATTTATCTCAGTGATTAAAGTTAATCTGCCTCATTACTAAACTCATTATTCATTGTTTACTTCAGTGTTCAAATTAAGTTTATCTTGCTGATTATACTGAATTTGCCTCAGAAGCAAAACTCATTACTTCAGTGGCTAAACTGAATTTATCTCAATGGCAAAAAAAAAATTTACCTCAATAACTAAACTCATTTAACACAGTGGCCAAACTCAGTTTCCTCAGTCAAACAAAACTTACCTCAGTGGCCAGACGCAGCAAAAGCATTGGCAGACCAGCTAAAGGTGGCGTATAATTTTCCAAGAGCATAGGTAAGGTCAGAAGATCCCCTTTCTGATAAGAATTAAAAAATCATATATTACAATCAAACAAAAAAATTAATTCAAGAATAATTAGTAGGAGTTATATATTTTATGCATATTTTTGATTTTTTTTATGTTGAAAAGAGTTAATATATAAATATCAGTAGTAATTGTGCCGTTGTTGTGCATTAAGATATAAATAACAGCTGTTTTTTGACATTATTATGCATTAACATATGAAAATATCAATAGCAATTTTGCCATTATTAACATTAACATCTAAATATCATCATCTAAATATCATTTTCTATTATTATACCTTAACATATTAAAAAATGTGGTATTATTGACATTATTATGCATTAACATATAAATATATCAATAATAACTTTGCCAACATTATACCTTTAACATATAAAATTCAGTAGTAATTTTGCTATTATTATGCATTAATACATATCAAAAGTAATTTGCCATTAACATAAAGATAGCAACAGTAGTTATGCCTTTATTATGCATTAACATAAAAGTATCAGTTGTAGTTTGCCCTAATTACAAGTATACAAGTAATATTATAATCCCCATTCCATCATGTTTTCATTAATGACCAAGTGAACAGGGAATACAGTTCAAACATATATATTTATTTATTTTTTTTTTAAAAGATATTTCAGGAATGTGAGCATTTGAAAACTACCCTGGCAAAGTTTAAATAGCCATCAACTTTTATAAATGTTATTATTTTAGTTTTAAAAGTGGAACAGAAATCATAGCTCTTGATCATGCACATGATCACCATATGATGATATACAGCTTTTAAATTGCTCTGGGCTATAGTCTATTTTTTGTTCTGCATACAGCTTTTAAATTGCTCTGGGCTATAGTCTATTCTTTGTTCTGCATACAGTTATGTAATAGCACAAGACAGTCTTGCAGAGCTCAGTTTCCTTTTGTCAAATGTCAGACCTTCAAACTAAAAAAGAGCGATAACAAGTCTCTAATTTTTTCCTTGAATGGAACAGTGTAAACAATAAACTCACCTCATCAATGTGTAATGCAAAATAATCCAGTAACATCTCAGAGTGTGAAATGAGAAAGTCGCTTACATATCGAGACAGATCTTCCTTTGGCCCATCTGCTGGCGTCCATCCACTGTCATCACTATCCAATGCCAACATAGCCAGATCATAAACTGATGCTGGTTCCTGTAACCGTTACATGAATAGAATGCCAACACATGTATTGCTACGGGAGAAAAGATGAAAAACTATATATAGGAACAATATTTAGACTGTTGCTAGACGAAACCTAAGAGACAGGGATAAAACCATATAATATGTTCCAAGATAGAAAACTAAGATTGGAAAATAAATACTAAAGCCATTTAATGAAAACAAGACAAGTATGTGCACTGTTGTTAATTGTAATGAACATACTAATCAATCAGATAAGATAATGAAAACAAGTATGTGCACCGTTGTTAATAGTAACAAATGTATACTAAACAATCAGATAGGAATGAACAGCTTTCTGTAGCAAAAGTATCAGTATTTTCACAGCTGCAAAAGGTAATGAATAATCTAAAATCAATACAGTAGGGCAATGAAAAGTTGTAAATAAAAAATCAGTGAACACACTAAATATTAACAGTAATGAGCATATTAACCAATGAGGGCAACAAGAGCTATGTTGTGGCTTATACCAATGTTTTTTTCTTGATACAGTTGCCTCATGATATCTCTGAACCAGTCCACTTTTGACAATACACATTCACTGGCATTCTGATAAAGGAGGTCTTCCTTATTGGAGTCTCTATTTTATTAGATTCATGCAAGTATGTGTGCGCATGCATGCATGTGTGTGTGTGAGGAGGGAGGGGGGGGGCAAATATAAAAGATCTCTGAATTAGAAAGTAGTATACACTTTCTATGTGGAATAAAGAGGCTCTGTACATGTGAAATCAAACAAGAGACTGATGTAACAAATGAAATAATAGAGGCAGGGAGACACCTGCCAAACTGAAAGAGATTACATCATGCAGAATAATGAATATGGCAAATTTTATGCCACAAATGTAATTATGCACAATGTGACAAGTACAATATACTGAGATGAACAAAATGTGATTAAGTACAATATAATGTGTTAGGCACAATATATGGGACAAACATAATGTAACAGGTACAATATACTGAGACCTACGTAATGTAACAGGCATAATATGAGGCAGCCAAAAAAAATCAGACATACACAATAGGGAAAAAAAGATTTAATTCAATAAAACTGCCTAAATCATACATAAATGATTTGATGAAAGAGGTAAAACCAGACAAAAACAATGGGGAAAAATTTTACCACTTACTGTTAGCTTCAATACACCAAAGTTGCCAAAATCATTCATAATGATTTGATAAAAGAGGTGTTTGCTGTTAAAATACAGAGAAAGGAACAGAAAAAATGGATTTATAAAATGTTTGTTGCTGAAAGAGAAGCCATGAAATTATCATTGTATGTAATAAATACAAAAGAAAAGAATTAAATCCTTTTATTAAATTTTAAAGCATTGTGATAATTGTCTTCAACAAGAAATGGTCGGTGCGTCTGTGTATTTCCATGTGCACTTGCTTCCAAAATCAGTGTGCTTGTTAAGAGAAAAATCAGTCACAATTTTTCATTAGTTGATTGTGAGTTTGAAAAAAATGAAAAAGCAAGATTTTGACTGTTAGGAAACAAAACAGGCTTTTGTTGAGTGTTCGATTAATCAATCAGATATTTTTTCAATGTACTATTAATTACCGTAATACCAATAATTACTGTAATTTCATTTGACTTCTGACAATCCAAGCAATCTGTTTAAGCAACAGATACCTTACTGAAAGCAGAATAAGACTGAGTAAGGTTTTGCTATTCAAATTTTAGCACAATTTTCTTGCTCATCACTGTTTAGTTTTCAAACTGGAACAACAACAAAATAATGATACTGCTATTATTTTTTAAGTTATACTATTTTTTTAATAATTTTTTAAATGCCTGCTTCCTTTAGTCCCCAATGTTTTAATCTCACTCTGCAATATAGGTACTAATAGGGCATGTTCTGATTTTATTGCTTACATTATGTTCAATTTTCCTCTCTTCATTCACTGTGATTTTAAATTTAAAACATTTAAACACCACATACTGACTAAATCTACATTGTGGGAGTGTGTTAAATTAATGTTCTAATTTAAAAACTGAAAAATGGTGTACTGTTTTCTCTTAATGGACATGATTGTGGCACTAATGTTCTTGCTCCTGTACTTTCATTTTAAATGACAGTATGTTGGTCACATTGCTGATCACAATTATCGCAAGGTTTATATTATAATTTTACAGTCTGCTAAAAATCTGAATTAGTAATTATAATTTTACAGTCTGCTAAAAATCTGAATTAGTAATTATAATTTTACAGTCTACTAAAAATCTGAATTAGTAATTATTATTTTACAGTCTGCTAAAAATCTGAATTAGTAATTATTATTTTACAGTCTGCTAAAAATCTGAATTAGTAATTATAATTTTACAGTCTGCTAAAAATCTGAATTAATAATTATTATTAACAGTTATACAATTTATTCATACATCAACTTTCATCACTCATGTACATTTTCAGACAGCACTACATTTATATATATACATTTTAACTGGGTCAACTGAAATGTGATTTAAAGAGAAAGTGTCAGATGGCACTTCATTTAAGAATTTCAAGAATGAGCAAGACAGAAAGTCATAAGTTCTCAGAACACATTTTTGTCTGTCAATAATTGTGAAATTTACAGTGGCAAAGTCAATTAATAATTTATAATAATAATGTTTGTTATGATTTTAAGCACTGATTTTTGTAAATTCTCTCAATACTTTACAATAATAAAATCATGCGTAAAATTGTGCAACAGATTTAAACTGTTGGAACAGATAAGAAAACTAAAGAGTATTGCAACAAAACAAAGTAATGAATGCACATTCAAAATAAGAATATATAATAAATAAATGTTTTATAAAACAAAACCAAATGAAATAAATTCATGGATTTAAAAAAGTATAATTTTAATCAACAACTAACTTCACAGAGGAGAATTGCTATTCTTGTACCCAATTGTGACAACTATCTGGTCAAATCAAAATCAACAAGAGGTATTCAACTAAAAAAAGTGTCCAACTCAAAAAGCAAATGGTATTACATTAAAATTTAACAAATTAATATATTGAGAACTAATTCTGTTATTGATTATGAGTTGCAAGTTCTTGTTTACTTAATTGAATCAGAGACAAAAGTCAAATTAATGAAGTTTTGGTTGAAATAAGAATGGAAGTCTGGAGAAAAAATTCAAAAAAATATGATGCTTCAACAAATAATTTCAAAGACATTCAGAGGTGTTCAGCCATATCTGCTCAGAATTAAGGAGTGCAAGTGGGTGCCTGAACGAAAGTATACAAGATATGAATGGGTTTGATAGGTTTCCTTCACCTGTGGTACCACTCACCTAAGACGACGAGTGTTGACCAGATAGAGTTTGGTTTGGTGCTGCACTAAGGCAAGTTCCTCCGTCACACAGCCAACAAACTTGTGGTTCTGAAGCATCTCCCTAAGAGCTGCACATGTTTACAAGCAAGCATCTCATTCATAGAAACTTGTTTTGTCAGAACCAATCAATTAGGGATAAGAAAAGCCTGCATTATTAATGAATGGTCATTTTCTACGTTTTACTAAAAATTTAGACAAGTAACTTAACAGCATATGCTCACAAAAATGTGAAAATGGGGTGATGTATGTTATACCTCACTGAAATTGATGATTCAATAATTATTGTAGGTAAGTTCTAAAATTTGTTTTGGAAACACTCAACGTATTTAAACTCTAAGCAATTCCTGTATTGCATTTATATTATTTGTATCAGAAATCTCCCTACATATCTAATTTTTTTCATATTCATAGAATGAAGAAAATTTAGTAATATCTCAATCATTCTGCTAATTTTACTATCTCTAATCATTTGTAAATTTTATAATCATTTTAGGTAATTTACTATCTTTGTTTCTACATTTTATAATCATTCTGGCAATTTTAATATCTCTACATATCACAAAATAGCACTTTAAAATCATATTCTTTTATTATTTTTAACCACCACCATGTGCATCAGTCTATCTGCTCTCTCTCTCTCTCTCTCTCTCTCTCTCTCTCTCCTGCCCCCGTCTATGTATATAAAATTATAGTCTTTTATTTTTTATCCTAACCCTCTATGCATTAACATAACAAATAACGAAATACTTTTATTTTATTAAGACCAGGATTTGGATTGCAATGAAAGATCTTTTTTCATTACATAAAATTAAATAAATGGGCAATTAATCTGTGACTCTGGTATTTGCTTTTGAAAGTGATTATCTACAGTCATTTAATTTGCAAGCTCTGGTGACTGTATGTTTGCTCTCAAGAAAGTGATTATCTATGGTCATTTCTATTTCACGCAGACCTTATTCATCACATTATGGCACTGGACCAACAACTGATTTTGAAAAGACATGCATCCTATATGAGTACTTGTAATAAAAAGAAAATATTGGTGCATCTGACTCATGAGGAATACAAGGTTTGTACATTTTATTGTATTATATATACTGGTAAATCTCTGCTGTTAGTTGGTGCACATAAGCCTTTTGTTATTAGCAAACAATGTTATAGCTGCTGATCGCGTCATCAAACAAATTGCGGCAATGCTGTTGTGTAAAATATCAAAAAAACATGTGCATGTACATTCTCAATGATTAATACACATCATTTACATAAAGAAATTTCAAGCATGTTACATATAATATTGAAGCATTTGTTTTCAAGTAGACTGTTAAAGGCAAAAAGCAACAAAGCATTTTAGACTTTGTAAAGAAACCATATTAACTACGTGTACATAAACCTTTTGTTGTTAGCAAACATGTACATGTATGTACATTTTTATAGCATGCCGATTGCATCATCAAACAAATCATGGCAATGCTGTTGTGTAAAAAAAAATCACCAAATACCTGCATGTACATTCTCATTCATTAACACACATCATGTACATAAAGAAATTTCAAGCTTATGTTAAAGTACTATAATATATTGCTGCCATATTGGTTTTTGTAATCTCGATCATCAGTTATCTCGACACTTTTTGGCAAACCTCTAGGCCGTCAACATATCCGGGTTCGACTGTACCAAGGTTCCAAATTAGAACATAAATACTTGATTTATTATACCAAGATTCCAATTAAATATCTACCTGCTTCTTTGCTTACGTGTTTGTAATTTAACTCTAAGTCAACCATTTGTCTCAGGCCACCAGTTCAGAATGCACCTTTATGACCATTATGCCAAGGAACCAAATCAGAACATACCTGCATGGCTGTTATCTTCAATATCTTTCCGTAAAGATAAAACACTGGTTAGTCGAATTTCTCTTTGGCATTTTTTCTGTTGTCTGTTTGTTGATGGCAGATCATTGTCTATAGTTCTGTAGAAAAATACAAAATAGTATAACACTTCATAAGATTTCTGTTGTCTGTTTGCTAATGATAGACCACTGTCTACAGTTCTGTAGAAAAATACAAAATAGTATAACACTTCATAAGATTTCTGTTGTCTGTTTGCTAATGATAGACCACTGTCTACAGTTCTGTAGAAAAATACAAAGTAGTACAACACTTCATAAGATTTCTGTTGTCTGTTTGCTAATGATAGACCACTGTCTATAGTTCTGTAGAAAAATACAAAGTAGTACAACACTTCATAAGATTTCTGTTAAAGTGTGGTGTAGTACAATAATAAAAATTACCATTTTTTTTTTTAATCAATAAACTTCATAATTAATTTCCTTTTGAAAAGATGTGGAGTAAACAAACAATTTTATCTTCTCAAAAGTAAATCTTCTTAGGTAAAGGTGCCTTTACTGCACTCACCTACTAGTAGCAGAATGTGTTTTAAGTAAATAATTAAAATAAAAATGGAAATTCTAGTCTCTGTACTCCATTAGTGAGTTCTGAGATCAAAAGTTTACCTGCTATAGAGAATTCTATTGTCTACTCACTTTGAATTTGGAGTGGCAAGAAGTCCAGTCATGAAAAGCTGCCATTAGCTTAATGGTGAGTTAGCTTAAAAGTTAGTTAACTGACTGATTGAGAGAGAATGGACTTAGAAATATTTTGTGCATTTTGCTACTGATATGTTATTCTTGTGTTTTACATAGAGATGTATTATGTGAGACTATTGTTTCTACAAATTTTAGAACTAAGATGCTCATATAAAGTATGCTAAACACTTGACATTGTTTCTAGTGAATGCACTCAATGATATGCTGTGTGCATGTATTGGGCTAATAAATACTGTTGCATGAAACTCTGTCAAGACTTGAAAGTAAGAGAGAATGGAGTTAAAGATAAATAAACTGGAAATTTAGCCTTTGTTACCTAATTATATTTTACAGAGAATAAGCAGCCTTTCCTTTTTTAACTGAATCTCCTGGTTTATTTATTATAAATCACTATGACCATGGAGATGCTTCTCACATCTACTGCAGTGTGTAAGTGCAAGGAAAACACTGCATTCAAATGATGTATGGTGGCAAAGCATGCCGACTACAGAGATCAATTTCTGGCACAAGGAAGTTACTGGGAATTGTTACAATTGTTGTTCTGCCTGAGGGAGCTAATATGGTGTACCATCAGATGGCCTTGAGAGAAAAGCATCTAGTTAGTGTTCTACAATGTGAGAAGGGAAACAAATGGAATTGACAGTAATAATGTGAACATAAACTTGTGACTTTGTTACAAAAAGCATGTGAAAAGACTAGTGCAATTTCGCCTCAACAAAATTACATTGAAACTATTATCCCTTATCTCTAATAATTCCATTTCTGTTCTCTGATAAGAACTATCCTGTGATTTGTGTTGACTATCTGTTGAAATTTGTTTTAGGATATAAAACGGTATAGGTATTAAAATTATTCGAAGGCAGTTTCATGGAAATATTGATGTCAAGTAATCATTTTTCATTGTACAGATAGCTCCTTTGCTGAAGTGTCATGACGAAACAAGATTATTACAGAGTGAAGTAATGATAGCTCTTTTACTGAAGTGTCATGACAAAATAAAGTATTACAGAGTAAAATAATTTTTGATAGCTCTTTTGCTAAAGTCAGTCATCAAAAACAGATTATTACAGAATGAAGTGTTTATAGCTCTTTTGCTGAGTCACTGTGATGACAAAACAGAATATTACACAGTAAAGTAATGATAGTTCTTTTGCTAAAGTCAGTGTCATGACAGAGTATTACAGAGTGAAGTATTGACAGCTCTTTTGCTGAAGTCAGTATCAGATTATTACATAGTGATGTGCTTATGAATTCTTTACTGAAGTCAGTATCACTAAAGCTTCCTGTCTTTACTTACATAGAATTAAACAGAAAAGTATTTATAAGCTCAACATCACATATAATCTACTCAAAAACTGTTAAACTTTACTTAGTGAGTTTTGTTTTTAAATGACTAAGTAGGTAAGAAACAATGGTAGTTTTCAAATTTGCATATTAATATTACATTAGGAATCTTATTTCAGTATCACCTTATCTTTGTAAAATTATAAAAACTAAGAACTATTTTCAATCTGCATATTTTACATTTGGAATTGCAATTGAACTTGCATCTTGCTTGTAAAAATTCAACTCATCTTGTACAAATTCAACTCATCTTGTACCAATTGAACTCATATTGTACAAATTCAACTCATAAAAATATTAAATTACAGCTGTTTCAAATCTGTGTGTGTATTATATTAGTTCTAATTCAAAGTCACTTTATGTAGTTTCATAAAAAATCTTAAGGTATTTTCAAATCTATATGTTTGATTACATTTATATATCACCTTATCTTGAAGTCATTTAGATTGGAATTAAGACAAAGTATGCACCTTTAAAGCAAATAATTTGTGCATAGCAGACAACCTCATAAACTATATTTAATAAACAAATTTAAAAACATTCCATACCCATTGGCAGTCCCCAAATCACTCTCTCCTTCTCCACTCACAGATATGGACATAGATGGTACAGGTTTTAAGAAAGCATCCAACTTTTGCTCACGGCAATCTGTTCGAACCATTCGATGTGCATGCACCTTGTCTCCTTCAGCTTAAATAAATAACAGTGTCACTTATGTGATCTTGGAATCTTCATTCATTGCTCAAATTATCACAATGATTTAAGAAGAAATAATTAAATATAACACATGAATTGCACTTGTGCAATCCTGATTATACACAAATTTTGGTTGTTTATTCTTGTGCAGTTATGCAATTGTAATTAAATAATTAAATAAAAAATATTTCAGTGACTGCTCTTTTACAGTTAAAATCCAATACAACTCTGTAAAATGTAAATATAAATTATTTCTGTTTTCAAAATATTAAAACAAAATGAGGTGATCTGCCTGGCAATGAGGTAACCATGTGGCACAATGCTTCAAATCTGTGTGCATAAAGACAAGTGATTAAAATCATGTAGACATTCGTAAGCCAGGTTTGCATTCTGTGTGCATTAAGACAAGTGATTAAAGTCATGTAGACATTCAAAAGCCAGGCTTGCATTCTGTGTGCATAAAGACAAGTGATTTAAAGTCATGTAGACATTCAAAAGCCAGGCTTGCATTCTGTGTGCATAAAGACAAGTGATTTAAAGTCATGTAGACATTCAAAAGCCAGGCTTGCATTCTGTGTGCATAAAGACAAGTGATTAAAGTAATGTAGACATTCATAAGCCAGGCTTGCATTCTGTAGAAAAAATGCACAGTAATGGTTGACAGTTTTCCGGCACCTATCAGTAACAAATAGTCTGATTCAGAGCTATATGTCACAGACTTTTTCAATTTGCATGAGCCAGTTGTAATCTGGTGTGTATCTTACCAAATCATTCAGTTATAATCAGTCAGTTTAAATTGAATAGTGACAGATAAATTATTTTAACTTCACTCCACATTTTTTTACTTCTGTGTTTTGTTTTAAAGTGTGCTAGTAGGAAACAGTGCTCTGAGTTTAGAAAATTTAAACAAAGACATTAAATGCTACTTGGGAACACAATGTAATGTTGTTTTTTATTGTTGATATGTCTTTATGTCATGAACAACAGTCATCCTTGTCTTGTCTGTGCTCTATTAATTCTATGAATGTATGCTTGTACTAAAAGTATCTTTCAATAGGCTGTGAGAAGAAAGAATTCTTTTACCGGTTAGAAAAACTTTAGACATCTTTCAATGGACTATTATAGGAAAGAATTCTTTTAGCAGTTAGAGTAACTTTAGATATCTTTCAATGGATCTTGATAGGAAAGGATTCTTTTATTTAGAATAAACTGAGACATCTTTCAATGGGCGTGTAATAGAAAAAAAAATATTTTAGCAGTTAGAGTAACTTTAAACATCTTTTCATAAACAGTAATGGACCATTATCCTGAAAGCTTTGAGAAACTTGGAGATAGATGACAATATGACCTTTGAAACTGTTTTTAATTCAGTATAATGATGGCATTGCAGGTGATTTACAAGAAAACGAAATGTCACAGGATGTTTTGATCTGTTACCTGTTACTAATGTTAGTGTTTCAAGAGTCAGTATGAAAATAAGAATTCCTTGCTACTAAAGTATGTCTTTCAAGGTTCAGTAGGAATAAAAGAATTTCTTTTACTTTTAATCAGTGTTTCAAGTGTCAGTAGAGATTTAAAAAATTTATTATTACTAATATTAGTCCTTCCAGTGTCAGTATAAATAAGAGAATTATTATTTGGAAGACATTCACATTTATTTTAAATATGTATATATTGCACAAATGTGTAATCTATAACAAATTAATTCTCTTTTGCAGTATTAGAAGGAATACAATCAATTTCTGAAAATGAAATTAAAAAAAAAACACATATTCAAATAAATTCAAGAAACTTTCAATTTTAGATAAATGGATAATAAATATTACCTTTAAAAGGTTATGTAAATAAAATAACATTGAAAGTTGAAAAGTAAAAAATACTGAATGCTGATATATAAAAAATATTTCAGGTGAATTTTAAATGTATCCACATCCACAAACTTTTCCAAGTATATATATAAAATTAACAAAATTCTGCCTTTTATAAGTGTGTGGATATTGTTGGAGTACAGAAATGCAAAAATGTGATTTTTTTTCATCAATTCAGTCATTGGATTCATATATGAGTTGGAATCTTGTGTGTGACTTAGTGGCATGGCCAGCGATGTGTAGGTGTACAGTTGTTATTGCTACTCTATCATAAAATGTGAAATATGTAAATTTCTGAACAAAGATAATATTTTCTAAAATGCATAAAGGATGGAATGAAAACTACAAGCATTTCAAGACACAAAAATAGTAAATAAGAATACCCACCAAGTGTTGAGTCGGAAGACTTATTTTCATCATCCACATCTTTTGTAGTTCCCACAGCTCCTGGGAGCAAAGTCTGAGCAAACCAACAAGTGTTTTTGTCTTTGAATATTCAAGATGAAACTGTATTATGTCCAAAACTACATGTAGTATTTACTGCAACAGGCTCTTATATTCTGATAAAAAAAATGTGTCAATATATACAATGCAATGAAAAGCATGTCTTAGCGGCAAGAATCAATGATCTACACCTGAAATCCACAAAGAAATCATACCAATTGTTGTAAATGAACTTTTAAAAGATATTAGGGAAAATGTGTCTGCACTTATGACACTTATTTCACTTTAATCTGTTTAGGGTCAGATTAATTTTTGTGAATTTATAACACCTAATGGGTTTTTACGCCAATCAATGTAAAACAAAAAGGCTGTACTAATAAATGCTTAGTAGTTGTATTATTTATAAACAGATTCATTGCTTCCTACTATAACAGAAAACAACACATCTTATATTTGTCTGTGCATCAGTCAATGAATAATGCAGAATAAGGGGGAAAGGATTTTTTTTATAATCAGTAAACTGCCAGTTTAGTAAAGCAAGTTATGCTACTGTAGAGTTTTAGCACTTGTGCAGTTCCAGATCCAACAGCTACATAGTCATCTGAAGTCAGTAGTCAATCATTTGTAATCAGTCAGCCAATGATCAGTCAATGATATGACCATTCAGCTGTAACAAAGCAGTCTTCTGTCATGTGTAGCACCTCACACCTTTTTCTCAACCAATAAAGTGGACCTCTGCATTTTGTGAAAGCCATCAATCTCCAAAGGAAATTTCTTCAGTCTTGGCAAAGCTTTGGATGCACTGTAAGAAGGTCAGGATTCAAACTTAAACCTGAAAACTGCTTGTTGGACAGAGTCTGCAGTGTGTGCGTGCGTGCGTGTGTGTGTGACAGTGAAAGTACATAAGACTGTATTCCTTTTTCTTTTTTACAGACAACATATTTTTTCATCTTTATAAGACTGGCATGTTTCTTTTTCTTATTTCAGACATATATAATGACTCTTAGTCTTACCTGTGCAAAAAAAGTCCGTGAGTTGTTTGCTGACAAGAGTTTTGCCTCTATGGTGCTTTGCACTTTAGTGATGATCAGTTCTTCATGCAGAAAGTGGACCTCATGTTTAGTCGGGTGAACATTCACATCAACATTCTGGGGTGCTATCTCAAGACTAAAACCAAAGCCAACAGTATTATTTTCAGACTGCTGTCTTCATTACAAGCATCATTAACATTAAATTAATATTTCAGAGAATCTACCTAGGTTTACTGTTAAGTCCTTTGTGCCAGTTAGTATTTTGTCTATATTTATATATATGCATTGTAGGGGAAGGGAACATAAAAATAAGTTTTTATATCTGAACTAAAATGATGTTTAAACCTGATTGGGAAATAATACTTGATTATGATAAAAATTAGTTCTCATTCAATTTATTTTCAATTCACTTTGAACAGTATGAGCACTCACTCTAGTTCTAATGCTTTAAAAAAAAAAATATTATTGCATTATTTAATTTTAACATCCCATAATAAGTGAGAAAATGACTTCTAATAGAAATATACAAAGTAGTTTCATGAACGGGTTAATGTCAATTCAATGAATGAGGGAAGCAACTGGAGCAATATGTCTATAAGGTTTATCTGTCTTGAATCAACATTGTCTAAACATTTTTAAACTTAAATAATGTGATGTCTAATATTGTTTCTATTTTATTTACTATGCAATTGGTTAATGATCAGTTTGAAAATGTTATTTTATGTTATAAAACTGGACAAGCCAACAACATACAAGTTGAACAACAGTTTTAAAAAGCTATTATTAATTATGCCTCAGTCTCTTTCCATACAAAAAATACAATGGGAAGAAGAATAATTAAAATAATTTTCTTGAATATTGCAAATATTACACAATTTATTTGAGGGGCTATTTTTATATGCACATCAAGTTTTATCTGACAGTAATTAATAATTCCATAATTTTCCAAAAATATATACCCAGACCTGACTACCCCGCTCCTCAGCAGACCATAATATCAAAGACCCAAAACCAGAATATGTTTATGAAAACCAGAAGATTCTACGTGGAAACTGACATTTTAATAGAAATACCAATAATATAAAATAAATGCAATATAACAACAAATAATGTTAATATTTGTAAATGAACTTACCAATATTGATTTATGTAAAGCACAACATGGTATTTGTCTACTATCCATTCCAATGTTTTATTTTAGACTAATTTTTTTCACGCACACTGAGTGTTAGACAGTTTTGTTTAGAAATACATTGGCCAAGGTATTTCTTTAGACTTCACCTCAAGGAGGATCTTCACATTTCAGAACAATGAGACATTAAGTACTGCATCATGATCTTCACTTTTACAGGAAAGTTTATTGTCCTTATGCCTACAAGAAGATATGATGCACAGCCAGCCAAGGTTATCAATACAAATACAAATAAAGTGACTTTGTAGTTTACATGATAACAAAACTATACAGTATTCACACAATGTTGTTATGGTAGTTTTTTAGTTCGTCAAGTTGTTGGCATATGCAGAGTTTAACTTCTGCAATCCTCCCCTTTTACATCTCAACAGCTGGAACAGGGTCTTTACCATTGAGTAAAAGTGATTCAAAGAAGCATGACAGTCAGTATTGTTTCTCCTTACACATGAGAAGATCCTCTCACAGTGTGCAGAATTTTTGGGTACAGTGAGAATGCCTCTCATTACCAATGACAAGGCTGTGAAGTCTGGATTCTTGCCAATGTTTGCCCAGATGGCATCTTCTATGTCTGTATCCACTGACATCAGTTGTCTGATAGAAGCTGAAAGATTCTGACAGTTGATCAACTGAAACATCAGAAGGAAGAAGAATTGGAAACCTCCTGACAATGGCTCTTAGTTTACTGAATGTAACACTTTGCAGATTAGTGTCAGCAACCTCGATAGGCTGAAAAAGTCTGGCTGCTGATGACTGGAAGTAGTGCTTGCATTCCTTCTTTCACAAGTTCCATATAGAATTTTCTGACTCCAGAGTAGAACTCTTCAGTCTGGAGTTGCATAAGTGATTTTCTTCTGGCTTTGCAATAAATTCCAGTTCTTCCTCTCCAATGGCAAGACCTTTGTTGTCCTTTTGGTTTGAATGGGTTTCAAACTCGACTTAGTGAACTGGCAGAGCTCCCTTTTTTGCTAGGGTACAGATAATTATTCTTTCTGTGATATTCTAATAAGTAATTTTGTTCATAGAGCTTTTTTCCACTTGTGATTTATCCTCTTCAACTTGATTTATTTCTGAAAGCTTTTCCAATTCTTCTTCGATGTCAAAATTTTTACACTTTGCGTCCAACAAGAGACAATTTTTTATCAGCTCTAAA
This sequence comes from Sinotaia quadrata, assembly GCA_028829895.1. Lineage (NCBI taxonomy): Eukaryota > Metazoa > Mollusca > Gastropoda > Architaenioglossa > Viviparidae > Sinotaia > Sinotaia quadrata. The sequence goes on along the minus strand of CM054180.1, from coordinate 47,001,293 downwards.
TTTCAGTGATGGTCTATGACGTACTACTTAAAAATTAATGCATGTTAGCTAACCAGGACTCTGATTCAACACTAACCCTAACCCTGAACATACTAATAACTTGTTTTAATGCTTCAATGAATTAAATGTGTTATGAATACAATAGTAAAAATGGATGATATGGCAATGTTCCAATTTGAAGTGAATGACAACCACCAAAACGTACAGGCACACTTCTGAACACCACGAATGCATTTTGACAGATACGATTGTCAACCGCAGAAGAAAACTACCAATGATTATTTTAGTGTCTTTGGCTGGCAATATTTTAAATGGTGTCCACTAGTATTTTACATAACGACTATCAATGACTGATGCTGGCGGCCAGCCAACATAGAGGGTGATTGTATAAGAGACAAGCAGGTTTTTCGTCCTGTCATAACCGATCAGAAAATTATCAAAAATTAAAGCAGTAAATCGCTTCCATAAGCGGAAGATTAGAGGTAAGACCAGAAGATTCTTCTACTCAAAACGGAAGGTAGGCTGGTCTTTATACCTGTCTTTTTAACATTAAAAAAAAAAAATTAAAACTACATATCTTTAGATCTTGGAAGATTTTCTTTCTCATAATCTCAAAATTACTACATTATTAAACTTGTTTGTTGTTTTTTTAAATACGATTTATAGCTTTTCAATGTTTGTTCCAAAATACTAGCACCCTGTCAAACAGTATTATTATTAATATTGTATATTCTTCTTCGCAAAAACATCATTAATAAATTTAGGTGATAAATATTGGAAATAACCCACAGTTAAATTATAATGAATTAGTCGTCTAACAATAAAATGAAGAAATAATCATCTAACAATACCTAAGGTAGACGAAGGGATGAGTGCCTTTTGGGAGGTACATCTGGTAAATACTGTCAATTGCTTTTCGTAAAGCACTGGAATCTACAAGACGATCTGTATGGAGAAAAATAATACTGCCTGAAGACTTGCTTGATAATAAAAACATGCCAGTAGAAAGACATAATATTATACGGTTAACTGTTATGAGACCTCTGCTATGATTTCTCATCAACCCTATAACCAGCTAAGACATCCGCTCCTCTTATATATATGAATATAAACGGAGAAAATGCTATGTCGAGAATATACTATAGTAATTGTCCTTAAGACTGGAGCATAGTTTTGAGTCCATTTCTAGCACTAATGTGCATATATATGAAATGGTCAAACGTGAAGAACACAACCACTCTTCTCATATAAATAATGTCAAGACTAATCATAGCAATTTCATAGTCAGGAAATAACTTGGAGTCTATTCTTAATGTTATTGTGCATACAATAAAAATGGTCAATTCTCAAGCTCTGCATGCATGTGTGCTTGTGTATGTGTTCTTTGTAATGAGGTCTCTGCTTTCTGGTCAGTAGTTATGAACTACCTCATGGTCTCAAAAATGTTTTCCTCAAGTTAATGTCAGAGTTCTTAGCTCTAATTATTACCCACTGTGCAAAATGCATCAACATGAGGACTGTCATCATTTCAAAGACAAGAGCATCTTATCTCAAAGTTTAAATATGAAATCTACCTTCTAGTGAAAGAACATGTCACTTAAAAAAAAATAAAAACCTACTTCATGTACATCACCCCATTACAAGGTCATAGTTATTGAAGTCAAAAATGTGGGAGTTTGTTTTTGAATGATGGAAATGCTTATTTCAGAAAAATATCCCAAGCCACAATAAATCAAGCATTTTATTTCTATGCATTAAAAACAGACCAGTGTGGTGAAATAAGTGTGATATATTAAGTTCTTCAACAATGCTGAAAGGATTTTAATTCATTTTCAAAAATTGGAAACATGCATAGATGCACAACATAAAACCAGCTAGTACTCCTAATAACAAGTAAAGGTGCTCAACATAAAACCAGCTAGTATTCCTAATGACAAGGTACTCAACATAAAACCAGCTACTATTCCTAATAACAAGATGCTCAACATAAAACCAGCTAGTACTCCTAATAACAAGTAAAGGTGCTCAACATAAAACCAGCTAGTACTCCTAATAACAAGGTGTTCAACATAAAACCAGCTAGTACTCCTAATAACAAGTAAAGGTGCTCAACATAAAACCAGCTAGTACTCCTAATAACAAGTAAAGGTGCTCAACATAAAACCAGCTAGTACTCCTAATAACAAGGTGTTCAACATAAAACCAGCTAGTACTCCAAATAACAAGTAAAGGTAATTAAGGATTAAGGACTTACTAAATAGTATTAAGTTATATTTCTTGCTTTTACTATACTGTACAACAATTTGTTATGAATAGAAACAAACACTAAAAATAGCAACAAAAATATATGACTACACAACCAGTGCCAATAACAACAAAAGATATGATTTTTATACAATACTTACGATTAATAAACAAGAGAAACACAGACTTTTTCACAGAGTAGTTGGCATTTGACACCAGCCCGTGAACCTTCAAAGAAAGTTTAGGGTCATCACTGCTCACCTCAACCAATTCTCTACATTTAACAGAAGCAAAAAGAACATAATTTTCCTTTCTTATAAAACCTAAAAAAAATAAAGTCATACCTTAGAAAAAAATAGTAATAGAACTTTTAGAATAAATAGAAAACAAATGTTAAAAAAGAAATCAGGAATGAAACTAAATAAACAAAATATTCTAAGCATGAATCCTTCAATTCAATGAAGATGAGAAACAAAAATCCAGATGTAATTCTTTAAATAATCCAACCAAACTGAAAAACACTTCAGCAAAGTAAAATTTATGCCACGTCCAACAAGACATTCTTATTACATTTGGTGCCACATACAACATTATTACAATGGTGCCACATATAATAAAGATGTTATATATGACAATTATTAAAAATAAAAACGCCATATTGACAGTTTATAAAAACAAGAAAATACTAAACAAACAATATAATTAATAAATACTTATTATGGTTACAACCTACTTGTCTTGCAGAGAAATGAAATATCACTGCAATATCAAAATGCACTGCTGTTCATTCACAAGTTGTTGTTAAAAGTACTGATATTCAGCAGAAAATCTTTTGAAAGTGAGACTTATTTTAAAATGAACTATACAAAAATGATGACATATGCATTACTCTCCACTCGTTACCCTGACACAAATTAGTATCTTTCAAATGTAAACTTCTACCTTCTAATTGTAGCATGCCATGATAAAATGTTTTCATTTAACTATCTTAAACCAAGAATCATGGTGATTAAATTATTAAAGATAGCATTTATTAAAATAACAATTTCAGTCACGTTGGTAACCACAGACACTAATGCAAACAAGGCAATATATGTATCAGCGTCCATTAAATTTTCCTATTTCAAGGTTTACTATAAATGCAACTAACTGAGGTTGCAATACTTTTTTAAAATATACTGTATTATTGATTACTGATATCAATCCAATATTCATATTTTAGGTTTAAATGATTGTTATCATCTTTAATCTTTTTTCCAAACATAGAGTTAAAGATGAAGTACTTGAGTACTGCTACTTAAACAGGGCGTTCAAAAGAAACAAATCCATATATATTGCATGCACATATTATATTATTACTGAAATATCAGCTGAAATACTGAGAAATATGTAAGATAACATGATTCATTACATAATGTGCACAGTGCGATGGCTAACATATTCAGCAATTTTTGTAATTCACTAGTAAATATGCATTGCCCATGGATTGTGTTTCTTTTTGAACACCCTGTAAATATCATTTCTGTAATTTTATATGCATTACCACCTCCCATATATCACATAACAAATGTTTACCATACTCTCTCTATTAAATTTATATGACTCTTTGTTTATGTTGGTATTTAGTATGAAAATGTTAATGTGCTTCATTCAAAATGTTAATGTGCTTAAATGCTTTGGTAATTTCCATTTTTTCTTGCCCACTTCCACTTGAACTCACGTCCATAATTCAGGAAGTGTTTTATGCTCTAAGTATAGGTTTTGACTTATACTCAGGAAGTGTTTTATTCTCTAAGTATATGTTGCGACCTATACTCAGGTAGTGTTTTATGCTATAAGTATAGGTTTTGACTTATGATCAGATTGACTTATCCTTAAGTTATGCCACATACAATAAGACTAAATTTTAAAGTGAAGTATGCCTAGACATGTATCATGCAATCCCAAGATCAAATTATAGTGTACTGCATATGACAAGTGTAAATTATACAGTCTTATAAATGATTTAACCTAATTAAGGGCACATTTGACAAAAGCAAATTATACTGCTTTACATATAAGGACAAATTATATTGTGCCACATATGACAAAACATAAGTATCAAACTTTTATTAAAGAACTTTAGAAGTAATGTTTAATTTATATGGCAATTGAATTCAAAGATAAAATATAAATTAAATTTATACAAACATATACACAATCCTCAAACTTTTACCTTGCAACTGATGGTCCAAACAGAGTTCGGATGTTATCAATCTGAGTAGAGTTAGGTGGAGTTCTCACGTCAGCCATACTTTCTCCTTGCTAAAACAGAACATTTAATATTATAATAGGTAGTGAAATAAAAATATATTTCTTTTTAACATGAGTTAAAGTACCTTCGTTAGACATTTTCTCCAAAGTTATAATTAATAGGATTCTATTAGGAAAAAAAAATTGATAACTAAAATTAACAAGTCCTGAAGTACTTCAGCATTTTTGTTGTACAGAAATACATAATTTTGTGTGTATGCATTTTATGTGCATGTGACAAAAATATAACATGAAAAGCATTATTTGTTAAAAAAAATAAATAAATAAATAAACTGCCTCTATGTTGCTATAATTGCATATAAGAACTTTTATTTTAATACATGATTTTTTAACTTATTTCAAGTATGAATTTTTATTTGTTTTATATTTACATGCATACAGAGATCAATAAATCCATGATGTCAGATCATTCAAAAATGGATTGTCAGATTGGCATGCAGTTAAACACACACATGCGCATACACCAACATCCATAGATAGTAAGACAGAAAGAAGAGTAGGGAGAAGAAAAGAATGACAAAAATTGGGAGAATTATACAAAAATACTAAAATCACCTTTTTAAGCGTGAATCCTACTTTTGCATTGTGTACTGCATATCTGTAGCAAACAAGAGAACAATTCAGAAGTTAATCCTTTATGCCATTTGGACTAACATTAGCTAACTGTGACTTTCATTACAGGCATTTCCATTAGGTCTTCAGTTTATCTGCTAAAATTTTATATCAACATTGTATTCTAAGGTAATTATTTTATAGGTCTACATGAAGCCAGCATGTTAAATTAATAAGGTTGTACAAAAACAAGTTCTCAACATACATTTTCTCTAGCAGCCTTGTTCCTTTGATTTGAACTTTTGTTTTCACTAGTCACTATGCTGGTTATGCACGTGCACACATGCATGCACACCACACACAAATTTAGCTTGTAAAATGAATTAAGAGTTATTACTGATAATAGTAAACACCATTCAGCTGATGTCGTGCAGTTTTATCATTTATGCAATGCTAAGTGTGCAAACACTTTCTTTAGGGCTAGTGCATACACACTTTCTTTAGGGCTAGTGCATGTGCACTAACTTTGGGGATAGATACACTTTCCTTGGGGATAGTGCATATACACTTTCTTTGGGGCTATACACCTTCTCTGTGGCTAGTGCATACACACAAACTTTGGGGATAGTGACTATCAGAGGATCATCAATAGGGGTATCAGTTTTTTCTAAAAAGCTGCCTGGGTACCCATCTAGATTTTGAACAGGTACCTGGGGACCCGTTCGAAAATTAGCATAATTTCCAACGCAACTCATGATCTCTATACAAAGCTACTTAACCATCAAGCATGCGCTTTCTTTCACACAGTAGCCAATGGTATGCATCTAGTGACTTACTAATAGTTATGATCTTTATATGTACAACGCAAACTTTTATTTTTAATATTATCAATTATTATATAAATGCTCTATTTCACACAGTAGCCGATGGTATGCATCTAGTGACTTACTATTAGTTAACAGTCCTCTTTTTTTAATGGACCAGTAAGATTTCAGTTTATAAACCCCAAGGGTACCCAAAAATGCAAATTTGACTTTTTGTCTGTGATGCTCCCCGATGACCAATTTTTAAAGGAATACTAAGGTACAGTGGAACCCTGCAATAACACCCTGCGAAAACACGAAATCAGATATAACGCAGTTGTGGCATGGCTCCCAAAATTTCGTATATTCATTCGCACATGAAATTTTTTTCAAAGTACATGAAAAAGAGCATAAAACATATTTAACTTCATTTTGCGGATGAGATCATGTATGAATTTGAATATACATGTAATATAATTGTGGTGTGGTTCCTGAAATTTAAAATTCCTGTACGTGTATTTTTCTCAAACTGGGAAAAAATATTTTTTTAAGTACATGTATATATTAGATGTTGAAATTCAAACACAATGATATGTGACAAAATTATTGAATATTTTTAATTGTGTGCAATTTTTCAATAGAATTACATGTATTATGGATGAACTGCATGGCATGACGGCACTATATGGTGTTGATAGACGTCAGTCGGGGTATTATTGGTCAATGTATATTATCGTTAAAACAAATAAAAAATTAGTAAAACTATTTAACGCAAAGTAATAACCTATAAATATATTATCTATACATTATTTTAAATATATCTTAATAATGCATTCCATTTAATATTTGTCCGATAATAACCCGATTTTTTACATTAGACATAAATATATGTATATGTTCTCGAAAAAAAGTAAAATATTGTAAAACCTGCATAATGCAACCCCGCTATTAATGCAATCCGATTTTATGGCCCCCAATTATTGCGTTATAGTAAGGTTTCACTGTATTTTCTAAGTTTATGGATACAATAATAAAGTTCAGAAAAAATTAACAACAAACTTTTAAAAAATAAACATCAATTTTTATTTTCACATAAATATCATTAGTTCAGGTTAAATATGAAGAAAACTGCTGTGATAAATTTTAGAAAATTTGCATGCAAAAGGGCATTTGTCCCCTGTAAAATGGTGATGCTGGGACTACTAGTCTTGATAAGCAATGAATGATAAATGAAGGAATCCTCATTTCAGATGCAATAAATGAGGCATTTTTATGATAAACTGAAATTGAAGAGGGAGTGAGTAGTTAAGATATTTTCTGATTGGTCAACAACAAAAAAAGAGCATAAAAACCAAGTTTCTTCTTTCTCTTATTTCCTGTTCACATATTTGATTATTTTCTGAAGTATGTGTTTGTAAATGCTTCTGTACATTTTATATTAAATGAATTAACCAATATTTCAATTATCCAGTGATTGCCCTCCACCTCCACTCATTCTGGATATTTGAGAGTCCACTCTGTGCTTGTATGTGTGCATGCACACACATACACACAAAAGCACACTAACACAGTATATTCTTACTGTTATTATTAAATATTTAAATCAATATACTGATAATATTTACAGCAATAATAATTTCCCTTTTCAAAAATAATACTAGATACACATACATTAAAACTAACAAGCGCATATATATATTTTTTAGTTTGAAATTATGTTTTTGCATAATTTATGCTGCACATATCAATCATGAAAGCTTACCGGCTAACAACTTCCACAATCCTTGCATGCTCTTCTGCTGGAGTACGAAGAGCTTTTCGTCGAGTTGACACATTATAAAATAAGTCCTCAACCTAAGAATCCAGAAAATTATTTATCTGCACAGTTCAACAAGTGCATGTGGCAACAGCAACACTAATCATAAATAACTACTGTGCACATGTAACAGCAACACTAATCATAAGTTACCATGCACAGGTAATAGCAACACTAATCATCAATTACTGTGCACATGTAACAACAACATTAATCAATAAGCTATCATGAACATCCAACAGAACCAATTCCATAAGACGTTTATAACTACACAAGTTATGAATTACTTTTGGGTCAGCCAAACAATACTTTCACAAATGATCTATTCTTAAACCCAACAGGCAACACTGTAGTGTAAAACATTAAGTAGTGATCTATTTACAAAAGGTTTTACTTAATATCAGTGATTAAGGCTCCCAATAAAGGCTAGCTCGTAACAGGTCAAGGGAGATACTATTATGAGCAATATTCCTTTAGACCATTTAAATAAGACTCTCCCTTCACCCAATATTATATTTATACAAACATGACCCAAACTAGATCTTTCTTTTAACATATTACTGATAAACTCACTGTAAAATGGAAATGTTACATTTTCAAACTAGATCACACACATTAAGTGAAAACACTACCTAGAAAAATCTGTACTAGCAGGAATATTAAGTGGGCAAATGCTCTAATTATCAACCTAACATTCCAAGCATGTGCTCACATAAATGGATAAAAACAGTACATCAATCCCCACAACAGCTTGGAAAAGTGGAATTAAAACTTACAGTGATCTGGGTCCCAACATTGCCAGCACAAGGCTTGACAGGTTCCTTCAGCTTGCCGTCAGAGTATTGACCTCTATCAGCATAGTACAAAAACAATAAAGCTCTGAATGTCTCAAACAATAACAACAAAAGAAAGATTTTATTACAAGAAAAATACAAAGATATCATTTTGGTGCACAGATCAACATGATGCAAAACAGTGTGGTATAAAGGAAATGAGAACAGACTGCTGTCAGTAGGTAGGACAATCAAAATTATTGCTTTAAATATATACATATCAATAACAACTGCTGAATGAAAGATAATGTTGAAATGTACAACTATACCACAACTACTGTCTTAATTTTTTATAAACCATAAAGATTGAAAAACATTGTGGATCTAGAGCAGGGTTTCTCGACGAAAAATGAGACCTCACTATGGGATCCTGAGAGATCGGCATTGAAAAAAATAAGCATCATATAGTCATTTTTATGCAGGGGTTTCCTGAAAATTATTTCAAGAATAAAAAGGTTGAGAAAGGCTGATCCAGAGGCTTAAAATATACCAGTTTTATATAATATTTCATAAATAACAATGAAAAGTTAACAAGTGGCATACCCCAAATCCTACTGAACACACTAACAACATGTTTAATATGTATCAAACTAGACATGAGAATGGTCCCTATCTTTCTAAATTCTTATTACATCAACTTGAGAATTAAAGTCATTTAGACTAATATCAAAAGTAGTTAGTTTATATGTGTGCATTTATATTTTACTATACAGTGTTTGTTATCTGCTCATTTATCTGTTATGTCCAAAGAATGCAATGACAACTGCTGAAAAAGTATTAGTTATTTTGACCAATTATCATCTATTGATCTAAAGCAATTAATTCATAAATAAAACTTCAGGAAACCCCCCCAAATTTTTCACATTAAATACGTCAATGTAATATGGTGAAACTTTACAATAATGATCCAATTGTTCATCAATATGAGGTATATCTTAAACTAGAGTGCACTTAAATGTATATTAATAAATATGACAGTAAATAGGAAAACATTAAAATAATATAAAGTTACTGTTTGTTACATGAAAACAAATTATAAAAGATTAAAACATTAAAATACATGTAATACAAAAATTATTATTCATTACAGATGACAGAGAACTAGAAAACATTAAAATAATACAAAGCTACTGTTCGTTACAAATGGTAACATATTGAAAAACATTAAAATAAAGGAAAGTTTCTGTTCATTATAGACGACAGTAAATCATTAAACAATAAATAATATACAGTTACTTTTCATTACAGAAGACATTAAAATGTTCATTACAGATGACAGTAAATCATTAAACAATAAATAATATACAGTTACTTTTCATTACAGAAGACATTAAAATGTTCATTACAGATGACAGTAAATCATTAAACAATAAATAATATTCAGTTACTTTTCATTACAGAAGACTTTAAAATCTTCTCAACTTCATAAAAGTCTCATGCCAAAAAATATTTATTTTCTACAAGCTAAAAATTGAAATAGCTGCCAAAAATTTTATTTTAGACTGTATTGATCTAGTTTGTGAAATATGCGTCATTTTCTATTCTGCTATAATACAAGAATTGAGTGTTGCATCTTCAAACCATTCTATAAATTGTGTAATTGACAATTTCTGTTGTGGTGATGGTCAACAGCATTCATGGGAATGAGAAATCAGAAAATAAGTACTTAGTAAATAGTGCTTGAAAATTTCTTTTTCCCATACAAGTACATTTTCACATGGCCAGGAAGGAAGGAAAGAGGGAGGGAGGAAGGAAGGGAGGAAGGAAGGGAGGGATGAAAGGCAGGAAGTTTTCACATGGCCAGGAAGAGGGGGAGGGGGAGGGAGAGGGAGAGGGGAGGGAGAGAGGGAATTGCGTCAAGGTTATTTGCTAAATGTTACTCAAATTTTCACTCTCAATGTGACTTATAATTAATCAAGTCTTCCAATAAAGAAATTCATTTATGTTCCTATCAATGCATTCATTTTAATTTTCTACCCATCAAAACAGGTGGCAAATACTCTAATAAGCAATATAATTATCTTTATTGCATTAATGTCATCATAATGTGAATTGTGATTTTTGATGGAAATGTTATTTTTCTTAAATGGTAATCACACCAAGATGAAATGAAATGAGAGTTAACTTTCTGCAATAGAAGTAGTTTCAAGGCTGCTATGAACCCTGGAAATGGATCTGATAGAGGAAAAGTGTAAACAGCTAGAGACTGAAAGGAGAAGGTGTCAAAGGTAATGGTATGACAGAGATGTAGATAAGCAGTCTGACAGAGGGAAAGTGTAAACAGGTAAACTCTGGCACAGGTGAGGGTCTCAATAGGTAAGTGGTCTGAAGGAGGGGAAGGGGTAGATAAGTGGTCTGAGAGAATCAAAGTGTAAAGAGTCTGACAACAGGAATGGTGTAGATAAGTGGTCTGACAGAGGGAAAGTTTACACAGGTAAAGAGTCTGACAGAAGAAAAGGTGTAAAAAGTGCTGACAGAAAGGTGTAAATAGGGAATGAGTGTGATAGAGGGAAAGGTATAAATAGGTAAAGGATGTATCAAATGTGAAAGTGTAAATAGAAGTATGAAGGAGTAAAATAGAAAGGAGTTATGGATAAAAAAGGTGTGTGGCAAAGGAGAAAAGTGTCTAAGGGGAGGCAACCAATAGATAGAGGTAAGTGGAGTAAAATGGTATGGGAAATGGCATTGGGAAATGTATAAATGAAAAAGGGGTGTGGCAGAGAAGAAAAGTATAAATAGGTAAGGATTCACTCTACTACGGTAAAGAAATTAAATACATTCTAACACAAAGCATTTACCTTGTAAACAAATAAAATTAACACTCAGTGTACCTGAAAGCACATTTGGCATCTGGTGTACGACTGGTAATGGAGACATGAGCAACGTGACTGATGCTGGCCAAAGCCTCACCCCGAAAACCATAGGTACCAATAGTCAGCAAGTCTTCAAATTTCTGCAGTTTGCTTGTTGTAAAACGCTCACATACTATGTCCATATCCTCTTTCTGAGGAAAAATAGACCAGCAAAACATTCTATAATAACAATGAAGATAACAGGAAAAGAATTTAAAACTGATAACCAGCCACAAAATTTACAAAGAAAATTACAGTAAACTTTATTTCAGACATCACCTCAGTGACAAACAGTATACAATAATGTCTGAAGAATGCACACATTTACTTTATTTTTGACTGTTTATTCTAATACAGGTTTTCCTGTAGCATCAGACACTTTCATATACTAGAAAAAAGCAAATCTAGTAAAGACACTGCTAAAAAAAAAAGGTTCAATCACCCGAATTCCTGTCCCATTGTCCTGTATCTGAAGCATCTTTAGTCCACCCTGTCGAACTGTAACCTGGATATTGGAGGATCCAGCATCCAAGCTGCAATAAAGCAATGTTTACATGGGACATTACTTAATATTATTATGTTGATATTCATAAATCTCAAGTTCTGAAATATAAATAAGGTATTTTTTATAAATGTAAAAAGAAGTGGAAATGAATGGTGAGGAGTTTAAACATATCACAAGTTGTACTAAAATATCCTTGAATCATGAATGGGCTATTTCTATCAATTTGCCAACCAAAAATCAAATTCAAAAAGTACCTTACATTACAATTATACTGTGATTACAATTATTTCTAGTAAAAATTAAATAGCGGGGGCATCTTGTCTATGGCACAGTGTTCAAGCAGTTATAAAATAATTACCTGTTTTCTATCATCTCTTTAATTGCATTAGCAGGTCTCTGAATAACTTCCCCTGCTGCAATCCTGTTGACCACCACTTCATCAAGTCTTTGTATTACACCTGTCTGACAACGATCACCCATTCTGCTTGTGACCTTATACCTGCAACAATAAATTTTAAAATGTCAGAAAGTTTCAACATGAAACTTTCACTTCAGTATTTTGATAAACATTTTACTAATCTCAAGCTTATTAATTTGATCAGGTGTGTTTTATTTATTCTTTAAACAAGCACTACAACAAGCAAAGGATATTTATGCAAATGCATAAAGAATATACAGACAAATACATAAATATAACAGGCTCTAAGGTCAAAATTGATTATGTCAACTACAATGATGAGTTTTAAGTCAAAAATTTTTTTTAATGTAATAGTCCCACTTGTATTTTAATGTGAAAATATGATGAAATATATATATATTGCAAGTGAAATGTATGCGAAATTGTTTGGGCGATTGTATTTAGGCCTAATTTAGCCTATAATTAAATGCAGATACTTAAAAGAACTCATTCAACCCACCCCGCCCATAAGCTCCTTTCCTCCCATCAAGCAAAATACAGCGGTTCTGTTATTTATTATATATGGTTAGTAAATGTAAAAAGTGGGCAAATACGTATTATTATTACACTATTTCTTAAAAGTGCGTTTAGTCACGCATCTTGTAAAGATCGGATTATTCCATTTCAACTAATTCAAGTGAGAGAGAAAAAACACAGTGCAACTCGCTATATATTAAATACATAAGAATTAGAGTATCATCTTGCTTAACTTACACTATTTAGACTGTTACTTCTCAAGTATTCAAAATTCAGACTATGAAATTTGTTCAAAATGGTTCGAGTGCTTTTCACACATTATAATTGTTGTGACTAATTGTCCGTCTCTCTAACATTCGTTCGCCGCCAAATTCTCAAATTACCACATCTTCAAAATGTACATTTTTATTGTTTTGAAATTTGTTGCACGTGCGATTAAAATACGTGTACTAATTTATATCCTAATATTCTAACTATAAAAGGAGAAAAAAACATACATCTAAATGTTATAATGTCATGCACTGAATATGGGTTATGTTCTTGAAAACTATTCGGCAGAAGCCAACAAGTTCATGATTCCAGTATCACTATCAGTAGGAAGTGGCATAGAATAGAAATAGTGAGGAAGTCCGACACTTACCCAAAATATGTAGGCTTCTAAATGAAAGCAGCTGATTTATAATCAAAATATTTTTTTAATAAACGAAAAATATGTGACTATAAATAGTGTTGGGAGTGTACGAGTAATCTTGGCTGTGTATTAGTGATTTTTATTATATATACTTTGAATCAAACTAAAAACCTACTCGTTAAACGTATTTCCCATTTTTTACCTTTCATTATTGTAAAATGTAGAAGAATTCTTCTAGCCCAAACAAATCGAGATATTGCACTGTAATTTTAAATCACTCACTTTTCTCACAAATGGATAAAATATACTACAGTACTTCTACTCTCCTAATTTATTCTTACTAATTTCAAAGTATAAAAAAATGATAAAATCCATAAAAATTAAAAGTAGTCTAAATTAAACACTCACATCCCACCAACAAAGGTCATCAAGCCTAGCAAGAATCTCCTGACACTGCACTTAGCCAGTCCTTGGCCCTCATCCTAGACGTAGACTTGTTCATGCTCAAAGAGCTGTTTCATTTGCTAGAATATATTCCTTATGCTAATCAGTTGGTCTGGGTTTCAGTTTGGTTCTTAATTTAACCAGTAAGCATAAGACTATGCATTTATTCCTTTGATCATTAGCTAACTAAGGAATTAAGAATGTGCAAAGCTAGATCCCTTCATTAATATTAAGAATGTGCATGAGCTAGACCCCATTCCTCTATAAAAGTTGATAGGGATATTACCCGAGTGCATGTGGATGATAAAGTAAGATGGCTATACTATAGTTTTATATTCCTTGGAAATAATTTGATATTAAATAAGTAATGCATAACAGGTGTTTGTAAGTAGTGATTCCAGTGTGCTATTAATGATGTCATTTTGCCATTAATGACTTCAGTAATCCATATTTCAAAAGTATCTAGGTGAATCCTAATGCCTGAAATGTATGGTGACCAAATGAAAAAGTAACAGAATAATAATTTAATTTAAATTTATTACATTTTAAAAGAAAATGATAATCACATTTTAAAAAATTAAAATATTAATAAAAGTAATATTTTGGGTAAATGTATCCACATAACTTTTCATAACACATTTCCTATGAACAAATATTTAATATCTCTTGAGTCAAAAAAGATTTTTTTTTAAAATGTACAATAACACTGGTGAAATGGCATTATAACAAATTTCTCATAAGCTTATCTGATCACTTTATTGAAGATATTAGAGTGCTGGAATATGTTAGCTACACAAAGAACCAATAGAAGGAAAAAAATTCTTGCCATATGACTTTCCATTTAACTGTTTCAAAAGGGTGTCTAATCTAGATCTCTTTCATTATTATTGACTAGCTGATATCAATCTAGATCTTTTTCATTATTATTGACTATCTGATATCCCACAAAAATAAAATAAAATGAAAGTAATGTATTGAGGGAGGGGAGACAACAACAAAATAATGGCAATAAGAAAAAAACAAACTTGCATCTGCAAACTGATTGTGCAAACCTTGGCATCAGAAACCTATTATCATAGAATCTGCAATAGAACAGTCTCCAGCAGAGATCACACTTAGTGAACAAAAAACATGTCTGTTTTTCAGTGTGGATGATTTGTTTAAAACTTAACCAACTGACAGCTTTACAATGGACTATATGGTATGTAAAGAGCAGATTGTACACTATTTTGGGACACAAACTCTTGGTTTAAAAAAAAAAAAAAATTAGTCAGTAGCTGATGTGAATTGCTTTTCAGTATTATAATGCAGTTAAATTAGTGGGTGGTGTGCTTGCATGGTATCCCCTGTCCCCTACCCCCTTCGTTTGCCATTTGATCAGCACATTTTAAAAACAATATCTTGACATCGAGGCTGTAAAGCAGCCTATTTTTACACTCATAACAAAAGCATTTAACTACATTTTATGATACAGCTATTAAATTTGTGGAGGCAGATATATTATCTCCAAATTCTAAATTGGAGACAAATAATTAAATAACTGATCTTTAATTCCAATTGAAGAAGAAGTCAAGATAATCTTCCTTGTAAGTCACCAAATTTAGAAGGATCAGTCAAGATTATCTTGTAAGTCACTAAATTTTGAAGGAGCAGTCAAGGTAATCTTCCTCATGTCACTAAATTAGAAGGAGCAGCTAAGATAATCTCTCTTGTAAGTCACTAAATTTAGAAGGAGCAGACGAGATAATCTTCCTCATAAGTCATTAAATTTAGAAGGAGCAGCCAAGATAATCTTCCTCATAAGTCACTAAATTTAGAATGAGCAGCCAAGGTAATCTTCCTATAAGTCACTAAATTTAGGAGCAGTCAAGATAATCTTCCTCCTAAGTCACTAAACTTAGAACAGCCAAGGTAATCTTCCTCGTAACTCACTAAATTTAGAATGAGCAGACAAGATAATCTTCCTTGTAAGTCATTAAATTTAGAAGGAACAGCCAAGATAATCTTTTTTGTAAATCACTAATTTTAGAAGGATTATTGGAGAATATTTTTAATAAAATTATTATGTTAATGAAAATCCACTCCCAATTCATTAGTAATTCCTTAGCACACATTAACTTCCCTTTTAATGGCTGTGAAAATGTCTGCAAAACTACAATCCAGTACCATTCAAGCCATGATGTAACCCAGTTCGCAATGCAAACCATTTACGTATAAGAAGTTATGTTTACTGCAAATAATGTGAATCTTACATTTTATCATATAATTTTATTTTCAATTAAACGGATTTCAGTTTAGTAGCCTCTGTAAACTTAATTGTAACAACTTCTTTATTTCAATTAAAGTAAAAGTACCTGTTTTTGCAACAGCTAACATAAAACAAATACAATAGTACTCTGTGTCCTTCTAATGGTATTTTAAATTTTAAATCCTATTTGGCTGTTGAAGCAGACTGTGCTGGCGGCCTTGCTGTAAAGGTTTTCTATGACTTTGATCAGGTTGGTATTGATGTTGTATAGCTTAGGACCAATGGAATGCATGCCATATCCTGTCGAACGACTTCTTAAAATCTACAAAGACATGATAAAGGTCTTGTTGGTGCTGAAGGTACTTCTCACATAGCAGTCTCGATTAAAAATCTGCCCAGTTGTGCTTCATCCTGGTCTGAAGCCTGCCTGTTCTTCAGACTACATTTAAATGATTACATTTCTTAAAGACTATATTTCTACACAATGCCACATAGATAAAGCTCTGATATAATTTCAGCAATTAGGAAAATAATGTTACATACTTCTCTAATGAACAAAGTTGGACTACAACCATTTCTAACTCAATAGGAGATGGGGAAGAAAAAAATCTAATTGCACACCGCACACCACAACTTGACTATGAGTAGGTAAAATTTTCAATGCTTTTACTGTGTCTTGCAATGTTAGAGTTACTGAAAGTGGCAAAGATGAGACAATAATAGATCAACTGCCCTGATGTGGAAATCTATTTCTTGCTAGAAAGAATGGATCAAGTAGATAACTAATCAGTCATCACTAAGGGAGGTAACTTTTGTGACACTATTGATTCTGCATGCAGATGTTAAAAGAGGACTTTAAAGAGATGCACTTTTAAACTACTTACTTTCAAGAGCAATTGTATTTGTTTGTTATTTGGAAACGTTTGTTTTTGATTAGCTGTACAAACTGTCTTTTTAATGAAAAATAGATCCATTCTCATCAACACTTTTATTATTATTACCAGGGAAATATACTTAAGTCTCCTTAATGCATGTAAGATACATTTCAGTATGACTCAAAAGACTTTGGGTATTCTTAATTCTCCTTAGTGCATATAACAAACATTTCAATATGACTCAAAAGACTATTTACTTAATTCTCCTTAGTGCATATAAAGATTGCATGCGCAGAAATATTATACTTTACACAGACATTTGTATACATTACAGTGTTTATACAAAAAGCACTTAATCTGCCATAATATAAAATACATGTTATTTTGCATTAAGGTATAGAGAAAAAAAGAAACTTTGCATAGATTTTTAAAAACACATTTATTCATTTTGCAATAAATTCAATTTCATCAACATTCCAGTAAAAATGCAGAGGTAGGTAAAAGATTGAGTACACACATATTCCCTAAATCCTGGTAGTAAGGCTAAGCAAAATACTTTAGAAGTAGAAAAGATAAAGTCCACACATATTCTCTAAATCCTGATAGTAAGGCTAAGCAAAATACTTCAGAAGTAGAAAAGATAAAGTCCACACATATTCTCTAAATCCTGGTAGTAAGGCTAAGCAAAATACTTTAGAAGTAGAAAATATAAAGTCCACACATATTCTCTAAATCGTAACTGGTAAGGCTAATTGAAATATTTAAGTAGATAGGATGCAAAGACATGTCAGACTTTAATGAAGGACCTACCTGTCTATCACAACCAGGTTTGAACATACATTGTACTAAAAATTTTAAAATGTATTTATTGATTAAAAATACTTTTATACAACATGTAATAAATTACAGCAAGTTTAAGAAACTGCAATAAGAGCTGAGATCCAAACTGGACAAAACATTTGTGACACAAACCTGCTAAAAAACATTTTCTTTGTAGTTTAAACAACATGATTTCTGTTGCATTTATAGCATTTCAAACATGCAGAATGAAAAAGAAAAAAATCCATCCCACTTTTATAATATATATTAAGATATTTTTTTCGGAAAAAGAACATAAGTTGGATATTTAAAAAAAGGATTAAAGGCACAGTGGTAAGATTACTGTGTTAATTTAGGTAAATGCACTTATAGAAAAATTATAATCTATTAAAATTTCATAGGCAATGTTTATTTTAAAAATATAATATTCCCCTTGTTTTCTTTAGAAATGAGACCCCTCACTACTGCAGCTCCACATAGCAAATTTATCTCCCATACCAAAGGGAAGTTAATTTGCCACAACTGGTGAGGTAGAATATCTAAACAAAAATAATAAGCACCATCAACAAAAAAAACTTTCACAATATGTGGTAGAGATCTAAACTACAAATTCTTTTTATTTAAAATTTTACAAAAAATTGATAAAATAAATATTTAATTACATAATTATTTAAATTCCATTCCATTTCCATCTTTAAGAAATTAAAAGAAGTTCAATCAAAGAAATGAGAGAGCAGCTAATTAAAAATTAGAATAATTAGTTTGAAACAAAGAACTAATGTGTTAGTGTTAAAAGAGTTTATTGCACACAAACTACAATGGTTAAAAACATGTCCATAATTAATTATGATAGTTGTAGATCCTTAATCTGCCTAAGATTCAAACTATTAAAGCTCCCTCATAATGACAGCATAACTGATAAGTTTCAAACTGTCAAATGTGAGCTAAGTGCAAATATTTAAACTGTCAAAGTTTTTTAAAGTCAACAATTTATTATCATCAGATCCTTCTGTTTGTTATTACTTGTAAACTGAACAGAGCTGATCTTAATTCCTTGTTTAGCTATCCATGGCACATTTTCCGACCTTTCCATCCCAAATGTCATCTTTCTGCTTTCTGTCTTGTTGTTTCTTCTCTGAAATTAAGAAACAACAACCAAATTTCTCCCTGAAATTAGCAAACAATAATCAATATACATATATATATATATATATAAAATTCATGGTAATATTGTAAATAAATAATACATAAAACTACTGCATAGGTAAAAATAAAGCTCTATTAACTATAGCTATATAATACTGACCACTTCAACAGAATCATTAAACTGAAATTTGTATATAAATGTATACTATACACTTAAAGTTAAAAATGAACATAAGACAAGTCTGTAAAACACTACAATGTATTTGCTGACTCTGGAAATCCTGATGATTCTGATATACACACAGCCAATGTTTAAGTCCTTAAGTTGAATACTCAATAAGATAATGTTCATTTAACTTTAATTACTAGAAAGGCCTTTTAGAGAGTTCTATCTCTGTGAAGTATTTACTTTTGCATAACTATATTAAATATCTGTTTTAATCATTATTATAAAATCAAGTCTGCTTTGTTCACCTCAAGTTTAGCTAGATAAGTATCATCTTATCTGTCAGAAAAGTTTGCATTGTTGGCAATTATATTATTTTAATGATGACCATTTGAACAATCTTTGTGCATGTTAATATATTGAAAAGTACACTATAAATTCTACATATACATAGGTTAAAATTCAAGGGCTTTTCAAGGCCTTTCTTAAAGAGCTTGGTTATTTTAATATTCAAGGGACACTAGTACACTAAAATTCAAGCAACCTAAAATTGTAACAATAATAGTTTTGTTGCAAACAAATGAAGTCAGTGAGAGTAAATTTCATACCAATATATAATATTGTTCATTAGCCTTTAACACACTCAATTCTTTTGTAGTGCTAGGATGAGCAACACAAAACCAACTTTGAAATGAAATATCACTTAAAAAATTCAAATTCATTCAACTTTCATAGCATTTTATTCAAACAGACATGTTTATATTTGTAGCAAACAAAAAAAAAAACTGGTATGTTTCTTTAAAAATCAAGACTTTTCAACTAAGCAAGGTTTTTTAGGCAAACTCAAGTGCTTTTCAATGACAAAATAAAATTAAAGTGTTATTCAAAATGGCTTTCGTTTTTCAAGAACTTTTCAAGGTTGAAGTGGACACTAATTTAAAAATAATGAATTAAGGTCACCTTTGGCCTCTCGTAACTGTTTTCGTTCTTGGTCTCGCTGTTCCTTTGAGATTCGTGGGGCCATGCCCAGAGCTCCTGTCACAAGTCGTCTGGCTGCAGCTGCTGTGGTCTCAGGGCGAGGCTTATATGGTTGCAGAAATTCTGAACATACGTAATATATTGACAGATAATAACCACAGTGCTTAAAATTAAGAAGAGATCCATGTTTACTTCAAAACACAGGGCACACCAAATATATAAACACAACCAGACAAGCCAAAGCACAGGAAAATGTTTTACATATAAGCAAAACACACAATTATAATACAAAAGAAGAGGTTTCCCAACAACATGCACATGCCAAAATTTGTTTTTAAAAGAAAATTAAAGTGTTCCTGAAGTTAATTTTCTTACTGGAAAAAATTTTTTAAATGCATTTGTGAAGAGAAAGTTGGACTCTGATAAGCAAATAATGAGGAATTTGGACCCTGATGTACAAATGTCAAAGAAGTTGGAGTCTGATGTACAAAAAATGAGAAAGTTGGACCCTGAGGTACAAATAATGAAGAATTTGGACCTTGATGTACAAATGATGAGGAAGTTTGACCCTGATGTACAAATGATGAAAAAGTTGGACCCAGATGTACAAATGATGAAAAGTTGGACCCTTATGTACAAATGATAAAGAAGTTTGATTCTGATGTAAAAACTATAAAGAAGATGGACCCTGATATACAAATGATGAGGAATTGGACCCTGATATGCAAAAGACATCCATAGGAATACTGAGAATTTTCATCAGATGATGAAGACAAAGTTCTAGCAGGAGTAACCACAAGTGAGATAAATAGGTTATTCTGGACATAAAGGGGACAATGAAATACAACAAAGAGAAGGAATATGCATCTATAAGCAAGCTAGCCACTAGAGTCTGCGAACTACTCGCCACTAGTCTGTGAACAGCTAGCCACTGTGCTAAGTAAGATGATATATTTGGTGTTTGGTGTTCTAAGAATGCAGTGGTTTGAAATTTTTTAAGTGTCCTCAAAACTGGCAGGATCAATATCAAACATAATGTAGTTTCTTTCTGTTGATGACTATACAGCAGGAATAAAAATTTGGACTAAGGGTTCAAAAGTATAAAGATCAAATGGTTTGTCATTTTGATTTTCAGTTATCCTGTGACAGACACACATTTTCTGTTATAATGCAACCCTAAGCATTAAACATATTTTATTTCATATACTTACTTTGTAAGAAGAATCAAACAAGCATCTTAAGGTCCCTTACTAAAACACACAAATAAGCTGTGCCCATAATTAGATTTTTTACACAGCCTTGCTCAGTAAAATTATTACCATCTTTTGACCTTTCCACCATCAAAAAAGATACTACTAATATGCTTTTTCAGCTTATAAATCTATGTACAAAATATACCTTGACATCTCCTGGCTTTGTTACGGGACTGCTTAGTTGCTTCTGAAAGGGGACATAATTTCATCATTGGGTGTGTCATTTTTAATGCATCACGAGCTGCACAAATATGAAATATGAAACACAAAATAAATTAAAATAAATGTTTTGTTTATCTCTTGCTGAGCTTTTCTTTCCTGCATTCCCAAATACAGAAAATGACCTGAAAAACATTTTACACTACATTTGTAATTTGAAAAAATAATATCTACATGCTTGTACATGAAAACATTTTACACTATCCTTGTAATTTGAAAGAAATAAATCTACAAGTTTGTACATGAAAAACTTTTACACTCTACTTGTATTTTGAAAGAAATAATATCTACAAGCATGTACATGAAAAACATTTTACTGGTAATTTACTTGTAAATTTGTAATCTGAAAGAAATAATATCTACAAGCTTGTATTGCACTCATAATTACACACACTTTGGATAGTATATGTTCATATGCACATGCATGCATACACTCATTCAAGTATAAAAACAGACTTAAAAAAACCAAAAATATGAACAAACCTGCAATTTCACTTGCAAATACACCCAAAGCATGAGTATCATCCACCCATTTAATATCAAAGCCACGACTCCTGAAATAAGAGTTGCTTTAGTGTACTACAGTGTAAACCATTGCATGGAAGAAAATCAGTAAGTTCCAATAACTGTAAGCATATCTATCAATTACATTCTAATCTTTTTAAGTTACAATTTTAATAAACATAAATCATTTAGATAGTACTTAGGGCAATGAAATAACACACATACACATGGTGATCATACAATAAAAACAATAGTCTTTACTTTTCATATATGTACATGGGTGTGTATAAATAATTTTATAAATAAAATTACTAGATTGAAACTGCTGATAATATAATGTTATTCTTAAATTTTGTAAAGTTTCCTTTATAAACATGTAGGAATATTTTAAAACAATCATTGAAAATAGTATAAAAAAAAATTACCTACCTAAGAGGTACTTTTTGTGATAAATGACAATGGAGGAATATTATAGATTTAAAGCATTGCAATATGCAATGTCCTAACTATGAGGTATGTATTTCTGATAATTGATAATGATGGGTTATTACAGATTACATACATTGCAAGATACAGTGTCCTAACAATGAGGTACATATTTCTGATAAATGATGAAAAGTTTTTACAGATTACATACATTGCAAGATACAATGTCCTAACTATGAGGTACATATTTCTGATAAATGATGAAAAGTTTTTACAGATTACATATATTGCAAGATACAAAATATCCTAACTATGAGGTACATATTTTTGATAATCAATGAAAGGTTATTACAGATTACATAAGTTGTCAGAAACTATGATCTAACTATGAGGTATCCGTCTGTGATAGTTGAAAATGAAGGATTATTAAAGATTATATATGCTGCCAGATAAAAATGTCCTATGAGGGGTGTGTGTATTTCTGATAACTGGATGATTACAGATTAAATACACTGCAAGGTAAACAAAAGTATGAGGCATTTGTTTCTGATAATTGATAATGACAGATTATTACAAATTAAATAACTGCAAGGTAAAATATGAGGTATTTATTTCTGATAACTGATAAAGATGGATTATTACAGATTATACATAATGCAAGATAAAAAAAGTTAATAAAAACAGTCTATAAATCACCCCAAAACTCCACACAAAACTAATTCAACAAACTTAGACTGATGAGAAACCTTCCTGTAAATCACAAAGACGTTCTCTCAACCGAAAGGAAGAGGAAGTTCAACATTTTGTTAACACTTTCATAAAACAAATCTCTTATATACAATAACAAAAAAATGAAGCATAAACAATGTTTTATAAATCGAGCCTTTTAGTATTTGTTACAAATTATTTGTCTATAAGCAACAAAATTAAACCACTTACATATAGCTTTTGAAGGCAGCCATCAAATCTCTTGTTTGGAATTCCACTGGGAAATTACTTATTTCAATAACGTGACCAAAAACTGAAATTAAACAATCCAGTAATTTTGTATAATAAAACTATACAAATTTATTTGCATAAATAAATGCTGAAGGACATATATATATATATATATATATATATATATATACATACACATCATACACCAACATTATTTAAAATACAAGCATTAGAATATCTATTCTATTATGCTGATAGCAGAGACTTTTGCCATTAAAAAAATATCAGAGAGAGAAAGCATATTCATTTTGTTCCTGTTTAATTCAAGAGTAAGGTTAATGCTGAGTACTATTTGAAAAACAAATGATATTTGTTTAGTAATAATACTGTAAACTGAAATTATGAAGAGAATTAAGCAAAACATATATAATATTTTATTACTGTCTTTCATTGCATAGCAAATAATTATAAATCTTTTTATTTAACTTGAAAATTGTCTTAAAAAAATACTTTATACATTAAAGAGACTTAGATGTATTGGTTGAGAAAAAATGCCTTCATGGTTTGTTACATTTATAAGAGAAAAGTGAACCACTTGATTAATGATAATAACCTATACTCCCAGTTACTTTAACCTCAACTAAAAAAAAAAAAAAGATTTCTTGTCATAAGTTTGCTCACTAATACTTAACTTTAACTTCAATTAAGAGATTAGTTATTATTAGTTCACATTGACAGTTTAAATTTAAGTGAAAGATGAAATATTGTCAACTGCTCATATTTTGCTAATTTAACTCTATCATCAGTGAAAAATTTCTTGTTATAAGTTCACAAATAATTTAACTTTAACCTCATCTAAAGAGGTTATTAATTCCCACTGATTGTTGTAATTAATTCACAGTGATAATTCACCTTCAAGTGAAAGAAGAAATACTGTCAAGAGTTCATGCTCTGATAGTTTAACTTCAACCTCAACTGACAGAGATTTCTTGTCAATAGTTCACACACTGATAGGTTTACTTTAGTTTAACCTTAGAAAACAGGATTTTCTGTCATTACACTATTAGCTTAAGTTTAACCTCAATTAAAAGATTTCTTGTCATTGCACAAATAGCTATATTTTAAAGTCACATGGTCTTCAGTTTACATTCTGTGTTTACAATTCAAATAAATTAGCTTTTACTCAGTTAATGAATCATTTCTTTCTCCCATTCCTTTTTAAACTCTCTCATAATTCTCAGAACTTTAACCTCAAGAAAGAAGTGTATACCCTCCATATCCATGTCTGGTTCTTTGGCCTGATATTCCAGGTAGTTGATTTTTGCTTTTGCAATTTTTACTTGGCCAACATGAGTGGTTATCTGCAAATTATAAATTTTATTGAAACAACTTCTTGTCACTAGCAGAAGCACTGTTAAAGGAATGTCAGTAAAGCATACTTTCATTAACTTCAAAAAGCAATTTCCTGTCACAAGTATCAATAGAGCAATTTACTGTGACAAGTAGTCTTTAAACGTCATCACTAAACTTTTTGTCACAAGTATCAATACAGTAACTTTCTGCAACAATGACAAGTTTTTAGAGCAACAACTTATCACTATTAATATTATAGGAAAGCAATCTCCTATCAGTAGACTTTCTGTCACACCTAGTGAAATACCAGTAAAGCACCATTTGCCACAAGAAGTATCAATAAAGCAAATTCCTGCCACCTGTAACTGTATTAGTAATCAAGTATCAATAAAGCAACTTCTTGTCACTTGTAACTGTAAACAAATATGAAATAATGAAATATCAGTAAAGTAACTTTGTCACAAGTATTCAACTAAGTAATGAAGATGTAGCAGCTATGAGTTTAAACTTTAATGTATTAGTTTGTGTGTGTTCAAACTTCAATGCAGTCTGCTAGCCAGCATAGCCCATCTCTGAAATCTGACCTCTGGCAATGACGACTAGATTTACAGCATAGGGTCAGAGAGTTCGCTTTTCAGCCATGTCAGATGATGTACAGTGTAATGATATATATTATTTTATCAATATATGCTGTTTGATGTATTTGCTAACTGTATTAACAGTTTATATATTTAGAAAGGAAATTGTTTTACATTTTTAATTGATATATTTTTATATGATGAATACTGCTTTGGTATTTGCATATTTTATAATTCACATGTGTGAGAATGCTTTTCAAACAGCCCATCAACAGATTTTATTTTATTTTAGGTCTAGTCCTTTAAGAAAGAGTTATGTATTAAAATCATGGTTAAGTTCATTAAATATTTGATTTGTTATATAACTCTTAGGCATTTAACTGTAATTGAGAAGTGAAAACAAATGAGAAAACAGAAACTATTTTTAGAGGTCTTTTAGTCCAGATTCTCCCCCTGCCCACCCCCGGCCTTTATGGCTTTTCATGGATGGCTGCATTCAGAATATATATAGGCGCTAGGGGAAAGAGAGAGATAACGGTACTACTACTTCTACACATTAGGTATTCTTCTAGAAAACAAGAAGAGCAATGATGAACTCTAAAACAACTAAACCGTCTGATGCTCTCAACATCATCTCAAAAATTACTTGAAGTACAAGATGTTGCTCATAAAACATTTTCTTAATGGTTGGAAGTGATATGTTCCTTATGCCATTTTGATGAAATAAAGTGCAAATTCCTACAGCAGTGGCACCTTGTGTGTCTCGTGTCTCTCTCTGAGTGTTGGGGTGATGGTGTGACTGATGTTATCACCCCTCATCTCTATGGCCCCACACCACTCTGGCTCACATCACTTCAAGGATATAGCAACTTTTGTCACAAACAATAAAGTATCCATACGGTAATTTTTGTCACAAGATTTATAAGTAATGAAGATAAAGCAATTGTTGTCATAAACAATGACATGACCAGTAAAGTAAATTTTGGTCATAAGTAATGAAGAATCAATAAAGCAACTTTTATCACAAGTACTGAAGTATCATTAAAACAACTGCTTATCGCATATGTCAGTAAAGCATCTTCAATAGAGCAACTTCCTGAAACAAGTGTGTTTAGAGCAACATCTTGACACTAGTTTATACTAGTGTTATATAGTGAAGCAACTTCTTATTGTTAGACTTCCCATCCCAAGTAAAGAAGTAATGAATGAACAAATAAAGCAAATTCTTGTCACTTAAAGTAATGAAATATCAATAAAGCAATTCCTTGTCACTTTTAACTACATTAGTAACGTGACTAGCTGTCACTTATAACTGTATCAGTCAAACAATTTCCTGAAGGACCATCAGTCACTATTATGAAGAAATCAATAGTAATGGTAAAGTAGCTTCCTTTTACTAGCATCAGAAACAAGTTTCTGTCACCAGAATCAGTAAAACAATTGCCTGTCACTAGTACCAGTAAAGAAAGCTCTTGTCACCAGAATCAGTAAAACAATTGCCTGTCACTACTATCAGTGAAATAACTTCTTATTACAAATATCAATTAAAACAACTTCCTCCCATTAATATTAACACAATATTTTTCTATCACTAGTATTTGTAAGGATATCATTAGAATCAGTAAAGCAATATCCTACCAATAGTATCAGTAAAGCAACTTCACGCCATTAGTGTCAGTAAAGTATTTTCCTGTCACTACTACAATTTAACAAATTCTAGTCGGAATATCACTAATGTAGCTTCATTCCATTAGTATCAGCATAAGTTTGTTTTTTTTAGTTTTCAGTGAAAGCTTAAACTGACTTCTGACTGAAACTGTTGTAATTCCAGATACTGTGATGTGGTGTTGGATTGGGGGATTGCATTCTTAATCAATACTTTTTCATCCTGTGTTAGTTTATAATAATGTTACAAGACAAATTGACAGATCTACATGTGGTAATTTGTTTTCAGTGTAAATTTTCATCTACTTTCTACTGAAAGTAGACATGAGAATTTTTCATTTGACTAAGTCTAACCGAAAAGAAAAAAGACACTTTACCTAATTTGGAGAGAGTGAAAGAATGACAGGACAAAAAAAATACATATAAACAATTATTTGAATAGCAAATTAATGTGTGAGAAAGCTAGCACCAACCAGATATATTGGGGAAAAAAACAGGTGGGACATGAAAATATACTTGTGCCAAAGAAAGATTTCAGTACTGTGGGGAGACAACATTTTCATATTGGTTGTTCTTTATTACCTCCCCTATTTGAGGGTTCTAGATCTGCCAGCTATGTATTCATGAAGGGTATCCTCGTGAATATATACTTGGTTGTAAACTGAAAAAACATCATGATAATGGGGAAGAGTCATGACATAAAATAAATATTTCCAAAATAACTTATGTACACTATCATTACATGTTACATTGTCCTAAAAAGGAAAAACTACCAGATAAGGGACTCTCAAAGGGGAATTTAGCCTCGATGCACTCCTACTCTTGAGGTTATTAAGGAGATCCAAGGAACACTGGTATGCTTAAATGAATAGTATAGTATTGGCTCAGCTGACCATCTTGTTTGCAATGTAGAAAAAACACATAACCTATCATAAATTTACAAAGATTTTAGTGCATTGAATCTCTATTTAAATTACAGCATCAAGCTCAACTACATTTGCAACAGAAATCCAGAATTATTGTATGCCAAGCAATAACTCTTACTGACACTCAGCTGGTGATATCTCAAATGAATGCTGATTAATTGGCATGCATTTAACAATGTGCTTTTATAAATTAATGCAAAATATTTCATGTTTGCAATTTTTCTCTGTTAATTAGCACAAGGCACATATTTATAACACACAGCCACTTAATGTTCCTGAAATTCCTGTGTACAAGATATGTACTCTGTAGACAAATATAGGCAATTTTCCTGATATTGTGCATAAGCTATAGACAGGAGGAAGTTTCCTGACATTGTCCACATAATAGTCTATAGACAACAAGTCAAACAAGTGTTAATTTTCCTGATAAGTGATATTCATGTACACAAGATATGTACTCTATAGACAACAAGTGAAACAGGAGGTAAGTTTCCTAATAAGTGATATTCATGTGCACAAGATATGTACTCTATACACAAGTCAAACAGATGGTAGTAATATTCATGTGCATGAAATATGTACTCTATTCTACAGACAAGTCAAACAGGTGATGAGTTTCCTGATAAGTGATATTCGTGTGCACAAAATATGTACTCTATAGACAACTAGTGAAATAGAAGGTAAGTTTATTGATAAGTGATATTCATGTGCACAAGGTATGTACTCTGTAGACAACAAGTCAAACAGGAGGTAAGTTTCCTGATACAGTTCTTTCAATTTCAAGATATCATCTATTGCACTTACTTCCGTCCAAACCTGTCTTTCCTGATCAATGAACCTTGCTCCCCAAACTACCCCATACCTTAAAAAGGAAATATATAAAAATGTAAATGTATTGTAATACCTCTTCCATCAAAGATGGGTCTAAACAATCACCATTATCATCAAAGAGTTTATCCCAGGAATCCTCATCTTCTTCAGTTATGGTTTGATCAGCATTTCTAGCAGGCTCTTTTGATGGCTCTTTGGTTGACATACTGACTCCAGTACTTAAATCTGATGGTACCTGCTGAATCTGTTTATTATTAGGCTTGGGGAATATTTCTTCTTCAGATGAACTCGTGAAATCTGTATGTTCTAATTTATTTTCTTCTAAGTGTTTTGTATAGGGATTTGTATTTTGTACTGAAGTGTTGGCATCACCACAGTCACCAACAATATTAGGACACAGGACATTCTCTGAATTTTGACTTGGAGTCTTTTCACCATAGTCAGCAACACTTTTTCCCAGCACTAAATTTTGACATGGAGTTATTTCACCCAGGTCAGCAACACTTTCTCCAGGTACTAAATTTTGACATGGAGTTATTTCACTCAGGTCAGCAACACTTTCTTCAGTCAATGAACTTTGACATGGAGTTTCATCAAGATCAGCAACACTTTCTACAGGCAATGAACTCTGACATGGAGTTTCTTCATCATGATCAGCAACACTTTCTACAGGCAATGAACTTTGACATGGAGTTTCTTCATCATGATCAGCAATACTTTCTACAGGAAATGAAATTTGACATGGAGTTTCTTCATCATGATTAGCAATACTTTCTAAGGGCAATGAACTCTGACATGGAGTTTCATCATGATCAGCAACACTTTCTACAGGCAATGAACTTTGACATGGAGTTTCTTCATCATGATCAGCAATACTTTCTACAGGAAATAAAATTTGACAAGGTGTTACTTCACGAGAGTCAGAAATACTTTCTCCACTTTGATATGGCATTACTTCACCATGATCATCATCACTGTCAATGGCTTCTTCAGACACTGAAATCTTATATACAAATCCTTCAGTTAAAGGTGTTTTTTCTTGAATGCCATCAGTCATACTGAAATCAGTATTTTCAAGTACTTTCTTATCAAAATGCATGCAATTATCATCTCTGTTTGACAGAGACACATTAGTATCTTTGGTTGCAACTGACTCAGATATAAATGTATTTACTATTGCATTTTCATATTTTTTTGCACCTTCTGAATGACAAATATTACTTGAATATCTATTGTAAATGGTTTGCTCATCCTGTATCAAAGGTCTATCTTCATCTGCAACAAAAATGCTAACCAAAGGTTCCACCATGGGGTATTCTGGAGAGGTACCTTTCCAATCTGATGAACCAACAGCTGCAAGCTGAGGTTCTTCACTGCAGGCTGGATAGTGAGAAAAATTTCCAGAATAAGTAAGCATATCATCCTTTAGCATGGAGTCATTCTTGAGTTTTCCAGAATTAAAAATTTCTATTCCTTCAATACATGATGCATCCATGCTAGTATTTTTTTCAGCATGATTAGGCAATATGTGGTGTCCATCATTATTGCTGATAGTCAGTGGATATTCAGAAATATTGTCAATTTTAGCACATTTATCAAACTTTGTAGTATTTACTTCACACCTCTCAAAATATGAGCCAGTCACCTCATGCATTGAAGAATATTTATGAAACTCAACTTCATCTGGCACTAATGTCTGCGGCAAACTGCCTTGCTGAAGAACATCTGATTCAGAAGCTATACTATCCTGATCATTACTGTTGTCACAGTGGCTATCAAATTTTTGATCCAAGGTCTTATCTTTACATCCAGTATGCATGATATTGCATTTCAACTTTCTTTTGTGTTGCACATTTTGTGGTTTGTGTCTGCTTGGTGAATCCTCACTGTCATGCATACTCATAGAGTTCGGATTCAGAGAGTAATCCCCATGTCTGATATGAAGAGTGTTGATTTCAGAAGTCTTGTTACACTCCTTCAATGTTGAGTCATTCTGTAACTGGGAATGCTTGTTCTTTGGTATTTCTGTGATTCTAAATGACTCCTTACATTTCTCCTCCATTTTTCTCCGTGGTCTGGGGATGTAGCGCTGAACTTCTGGCCTGCTTCTTTTAGCAAGATCTGTGTTAATTGGTATTAGAAAATCCTCATTTTCACTGTGTGCCTGAGTTTTAATTTGATCACCAGCAGAACTAGAAACATTGTGTTTATCAGGAGGTACTGAATCTAGAAAATTATCAACATCTTTACTTATATCCTCTGCTGCTCTTTTTGCACTGGAGTTTTTCCTTGATAGATCTTCTGTCGACCATTTTTCAGCAGTGAGGTCTCTGCTATCTTCAATTAACCTCTTTTCAGCAGTGAGGTCTCTGCTATCTTTAATTAACCTTGATTTATGAACTATATCTTTCACTAGTTGGTCTCTGCTGTCATCAATTAACCTCAAATCATCAACAACTGTAATGTTCGTAGGCTGGTTTTCACTATCTTCAACTAATGGCTTATCAGTGATAGAATATTTCTTTGGCTGGTCTCTGCAATCTTCAGTTAATCTCTCTGTCGATGATTGACTGGATGACTGATCTATATTTTCAATTAATATAATTTCATCTGTTTCTTTTCTTTGTTGACTGCTGCTTTCAATTTCCATTGGACTTTGATGCACTTCATTATCTTGGTGCTGAAAATCTCTGACCTTTTGTTGTTGGTGCTGGCTACGTCTCCCTCGTGGCACATATAACTGCATATCTGGTCGTTTTGCATGTCCTCTACTGAAGCAAACAAAACATTTTATATATAAAAGCATTCTGAAATTACAATAAATTCATTAGTAATAAAACAAAACTAAATGAAAAGAAATAAAGTATGGCCAAACATTTATTTTATAGAAATACCTTTTTAATAAATGCTCCCCTTTCACAATGAAAATAAAAGTTTTGAAAAAAAAACCCAGATGAATGACCACCTTTTTGCAAGCTGTGAAGAATGGTGTGCATCTGAATGTCGATGTGTTCCAGAAGCAACAGGTTCCGACCTCTCATGAACATTACTGCCTGATGATGTTTCATCTGAACTGGCTTGATGAGTCAAGGAAACACTTTTGTCTGCCTTGCCTCTGCCCTGGCTGCTACACCATTGTGTTGATGACTGGGGCTTGGACATTAACAGTTCCTGTCCTTTTGGTCCTCTAAAAAACAGAAATATGAAGTGAAAGAATGCAAACGACTTTCATTTTAAAAAAAACAAATAGACAAAATAAAAATCAATCAACTTTTTCTTCAAATTAGCTTTACCTGTCTAATGCTTTAAAATAATGACAGTTAATAAATATAAAAGTATATGTGTGTATTAATATATGAAAAGATGATAAACTCTGGTTTATAAATGAATGCTGAAATTGAGAAATCAATTAATAAGCATGGTGTGGTCTAGTAAATTTGCCTGTCACTATTTCTAAACTTAACTGCTATATAATTTGTTAAATGTCAACATGACATAACATTTGGATACTGCATATGACAATATTTTTGTAAGTACCAGTGTTAAAATAAACAACTCAGGTAAAGAATATGCTAGAACTTGCTGATGAATCCAAACTAGTTCCAAGTAATTTTTCTGACTAATTATCTCATATTTGCTCATAACAACTTCATCCAAAGTTACTTTGTTGAAGAAAGTCTTATACTGTAATCACTTTGATTTTGACATATCTCAAGTCCAGTCATAAAGGTGATCATTAGCTTATGGTAATTTAACTGACTGAATAAGAAAGAATGGACTAAGAATATCTCTTATATGTTTACTATTGATCTATGATCTGAATTGGAAAATGCTTATACAATTGAACCATTTTTTTCTATATTCACTAATCTGATTACATTATACAATATACTTGTGAATTTTGATTGATGCAATATATCTTATGCTTCGTGTATAATCGGGCTAATGAATATTGCTGCAGGATTTGTAAGTTGAGAATGTGTGTAAGAGAGAAAGGAGTTTAGAGATGAAATATGCCTAAAATTTGTCACTGCCCTTAATTTGACTTTTGCAGAGAGGAGCATGCTTTTCAGCATTTGGATGCTTTTGAGGTTTTATAACGATCTGCTTCAGACTTCAGTGACCACTGTACTCTATCGGATCACATAAGTATATGTATGCAGCATTATGAGTACTTAACAGAAAATGTGTAGCTCATTAATTATAACTAAAAGAGTTTTACAACACCCTTATTAATCCACCAAGTGAGAGGCAAGTTGGTCTTGTGGGAGAATTATTAATAATTATAAATTAAGATTCTCAATCACTTGTAATTAGTTAATGTATTATTAATTAATAAATATAATCATAACAAGTAAAGGGTGTCCAGAGGTGTCAACAGTGGCATATTGATAATAATTTTGCAAGTATGTAATAATAAAGCCATTTAAATTTAAACAGATGAAAACAGAATAAAATATTTTATATATATATTTTATTTTATTCTTTTATAAAAAATAAAAATCAGAATGTGCTATAGCAAAATCGCCCCAAATCCTTTGACTAATCAGTAATCTAAAAGACAAGAAATTCTTGGAAAAATATTCTGTTATTTCTTTCATTACTATATTTCTTTACTCTCAAGTTGCTAAATATCTTAACTCTTACACTGCTGTATTTTGTTACTTCTAGCACTGCTATATTTCACTATTTTTGAATTTTTGAATTTTTTGAACTGCTAGTGCTACATTTGTTATACTACTTTTCATAAGATTAATTAATTTAACTCTCTTAGCAAGACTTTTAAGTGCAGCCATTTCTGCAAAGAAAAATCAGGAAAGTTTTAATTCAAATTCTGATCACTAAATCTAAAAACTTACATTGAAGACATTCATTCAGTACCTTGTCAATAATGTTCGTAAACACACAACTGTTTGACGCTGTGATCCCTCTCCAATGGAGAAACTAACAAGGGTTGGAAAGCTTTCCACTGTCTTGTGAATGAGAAACCGATAGTAGTTATGTACTGGAGGAAATAGTGCAACACTATGACTGCTTATGTCAGAAGAAATTGGAAAGAAAGTACAATAACAATCGGGAGTTAGAATATACACAGTGCAATACTAATAAAATTGAGAAATATTTAACAAAACAATTTCCTTTAATTTACTTCTTCTCCTAACACTGTAAACAGTACAATTATAATTCTGCAAATCTGATTTGTAAGTAACCAAATGAAAACATAATTTGCACTTTAGAGTACACAATATACACACCCTGTGTGTTTGCTATTTATTAAAGAAAACAATAGGATTTTGTATAAACTCACATTTAATCAATTAATGGCTTACACAAACAAATCATATATAAAATTTTACTTTCTTTTATAAACAAAATGCATTTAATCTAATCATGATTAACCAACTTCTGTATTTTTTAAAACAAAACAAAGCAAAAACATCAACAATAAAATCATAGTTCCTGTTTCATTACTTGAAGACATAGACTACATAATACAGTTAGTAGCTTATAACTTTAACTCATTAAAAGATTTTTTTTAAAAATACATGTTTAAAGTTAGAGTAGACAAGTGTCAGAAGTCTAATACAGTAATACAAATAGGACACATACCTTTTAGCATTTGTTTCTTGCAAGAAAATTTTTAAATGTCTAATGAGGCTGTTTACAAATGTACTATCATGATGATTCAGATAACGATCATTAATATATGAAGCCAGGATTAGGCAATCCAATCAGTACCAGTGAAACGTGATCCAAAACTGTGAAATGTTCAGTGGAAAAATAGGAGAATGCAATTAAAATAAAAAGAAACTGATGATTTCAAATAAATACATCTATAATAAGTTAATAACAATATTATTTTATTGAATTATTCAGATTCCAATCTGTTGA
This sequence comes from Sinotaia quadrata, assembly GCA_028829895.1. Lineage (NCBI taxonomy): Eukaryota > Metazoa > Mollusca > Gastropoda > Architaenioglossa > Viviparidae > Sinotaia > Sinotaia quadrata. The sequence goes on along the minus strand of CM054180.1, from coordinate 46,966,548 downwards.
GTTAATTTGTCAAGTAATTTTGCTTAGGTTAAACCCAAAATTCTGCCATCATAGCAAATAAATCAACAATTAATCAAAGATCAATAATTTGTTGTCAGAGTGAATGTCATTACACAACTTAGGCAATAAATTTCTAATGTATAATGTATAAGCAATCCCCGTCAGATTTAAACAATTATACTTAACTGTCCATGTAAAAACTTTGCTGATGTATGGTGATTGACTAATCATCAACATATCAGACATTAACATCATTTACAGAGGGTTTTGTCTAAATAAAAAATATATACTATATTATTTCAACAACATATACTACCACCAACAAATTTAAGAAATGTATTTTAGACAATATGGTTGATTAGATGCATGTGTGTGTAATGTACTACTGCTTCATTTATTTTTTTTTTAAATATATGTTTGATATTAAAATTATGAGCAAAGAAATCTATTTCAATTAAATATTATTAGAAAGGTTTAATGAATGCAACATCAATAAAAAGCAATATACAAGACTAAGACTGTAAGAGTCATAATCTAATTATGTAAATATTTTCATGTGCATATTATTATTAAGAATTTAAGTAAAATATATTATTACCAATATATTAAATGTAATTTTTGTAACCTCTTATTTATTTTATTACTTATTCAAGTTATTTTAATAAAAATTACAACTGCAATAAATTTTGCTTTATTTCATAATATTTAGTTAATTTAGCAAGTTTCAAAAACTGTACTATGAGTATGAGTATGAGCGTGTGACTATGATCTAGTGTAAACTAAAATATGTATTGTTACAATTACATATTTCAAAAAGTCCTTACTCGTTGTGTGCTCAAGAAGTAATGCAGTAAACTTGTCGAGAATTCATACGATCTGCTGAGCATTTTATTTTTTAAAGCGTTGAATGAACATACATAACTGATAAGGTACACTGTGATTTAGTGTGAATGTGATACTTACGTCAACAATCCTCACTTCTTTAATAATAAAGACAAAAAAAATTATTAAGAGTACTAGTATGAATAATTTTTAAAATCTATCAATGTATATACACAAATCTAAGTACTGGGCAATACACTTTACACTACAGGCATCAGTTCTTTTATTAATTATGTATTGGATCATAATTATAATTAAAGAGCTATAATACATTCTTGATATTTAATTTTAATATAACAATTATATAAAACTATTAAACTCACGGTTTGCTTCTGTGTTGTTGTTCGTTCACAATATTTTCAGTTATTATTACGATTATATATATGTACACTTAATTCTTTAAGAACCCATATTTTCATGACGTCAGACTGAAAGTGTAATTACTCTTTATTTTTTCTGTTATCTAGACTACAGAAAAGGGTGGAATATAATGACGATACTCATTATTTTTGTGATCTCCCATTTACTCACTATAATGAAATTAATAGTTTTAATTAACCTACTAGAATCTAAGAATTTTTACCATTCACTGAAATGACCCGGAAGTGGTTGGTCTATTTACACGTGAGGTTAAATAAACGCGGCATGTTATCTAGAAAAAACGTGCACTAGTGATTTTTGTTTGTTTGATCTCTTGAGTTAATAATAATGAAATGGCATAAGCTATCTTTAGATTTTGGTTTTGTAAAAGTAATTTTGCTTATGGTCATTAAATGAAATAATGTATTGTACAGTTAACATCATAAACTTAAGCCTGGCTAGAAAGTTTAGGCCTAGTGTTTACAAATTGCCCTGAAATGACAGATAAACCTAAAGGTACAACATTTGAGTCGTGCTATTTTAATTTGCTAATATAATTATAAAATTATATTTTATTTCTTGTGTTCCCTTTTCTTGGCTTCGTTATAGTTTTATAAAAATAATAATTTGCCTTGCAAAGGGTTGGTTGGTTTTGTTTTGTTTTAGTAAGAATTTTTCTATGTAGGCCTAACAAGTAACAGTTTATTTTTAAGAATTGATATTAGCAGTCATTTGCTTTAGCCTACAAGTACCTAATATAATTTAAAGCTTTTTCTTATATTTAACTTGTTCTGACTTGCTTTATACTTTATATACCTTGAAACTGACTTGTTTATAATTATTGAAGTAGAACTAGAATTGTAGAAAGGAAAAGATCCTGGTTACTTATTGGAGTACTGATTAGTTTTCATTTACTGTGTTTGATGGCTGAGTCCAAAACACTGTAGCTTTGTTAAATATCTTGGGTTCAAACCCACTTGTTATTTTATAGGGATTTTTAAAAAAATGTATTTTCACCCTTAGACCCTTCACTCTACCATACTTTTCAGTCCTTACCCACTTCCTAGTTTATGGAAATTTGGAATGTCAGGCTTAATGGCCATAATTGTAAACAATCAGAGCTCTGTAAAGAATTAGTGTACATAAATATCCATTTTATATTTAAACGTTAAAATATCCTAAATTTGAATTTGGTAGATTGCAGCAAAACTGCAAATAACTTTTTTTGTGTGTGCACACATTTGTTATTTTTTAAAGTGCCAGTTTTATGCTTTCATCAAATTTTAAGGGATACAGTGAAATAAACAAGTAAATTTCAAATAGTTTTGTGTGATAATGCTAGCAAAATTTAATTCTGTTAATTTCTTTTGCTTGGTTACAAGATCTTGTAAAGTTTTGGTTCTGTACTGAGATTTGTGAGAAAAAAATGTATTCATTTTCCAAGCCTAGAGAAAAAAAAAAACTTTTAAGCTTTACAAAAGTGAAGCTAAATTAGTTTATTTGCAAGAAAGTTTTAACTGATTCAGTGATTGAATTCCCTGTCTGGTGATAACATAATTTCAAAGAACTAAATAATTCAAATTATTATTACAGTTTTTAATAATTTACCTGATTGCATATGAGGTAAAAAAAAAATCTCTTGAAGTTTTAATATTGTTATAAAGAGCAGAGTATCATACAATGATACATATTCATATATGATTTATTGTAGTTGTGTATATAAATACTTTTTATCTTTTATGCTCACCTCTAAGTGCAGGTATAAGAAAAAGTGTAACAACAAAAAATATGAATTTTTAAAAAAAGGAAAGAAAGACACTTTCTAACCTTTATTTTAACCTATGATCATTTATCATTACTTTTTATTTATAGGTTTCAAACAAATCCACTTATGGTGTCATGACTGCTATAAAGTCATGTGAAATAATGTGCATATTTAAATTGCAAAATTGAATGTTGTCATATAATATATATTGTTTATTTGCTGTGAACATAAATATATGTACATTCCAGACTTAAAATAGTTTGCATTCCAAACACTGAATATGTGTAAATCACAAAAACTGATCGCAGTTATGTTTACAAACTATTAATTCAGTGTAACGTCATAAAGACAGATTCATGCTTTATAATAATTAATATGAACATTGCACTTTCTCCCATACTTGTTTGTTAAAGAAGAAAATGATGAAAACTTCCTGGTTGGTGTCAGTTTACTGTCTGATGGCACTGCAGAGCATGCATCGAACTTGGGAGCTCTGTTGGTCTTGCAAGAAAATCTACATATGCCAGTAACACATCTTCGCCAGCTGATTAAAGATCACATTCCCTCCTGTCCCTCCAGCTTTAAATTTTGCTCACCACAAAGGTCTGAATGATTAAAAACTTTTAAATATAAACACAAGCATCTGTTTAATGTTGCTAGCACAAATTGTTGTTATAGTGCTAGCCTATTGTCTTTTAAAGATATTTTATTTTTAACAACATAATTCTGTTTAGAATTAGCAGCATGTGTAATTTTATTATTCCTCCAAAGCAAGAGGGTTGTGACCACTGACAAGATAGATCAAATTTTTTGTTAGTAATAAAATGTATAAAGACTTTACTGTTCCAGCAACAAATCACTTATTAATATTAGTTATCAGGACATGAATTTTAATATTTTTACCAAAATATTTTCTTATATGGTATGGAACTTATTTCTTTTTACATTAAAAGGTGTTTTATTCTTTTGTATTGATTATGATCACTGTCATCATATTTTTGTCAGCGTCTCTGGGATGCTGGTTTTTATGTTGGGTATTGGTCTAGTGCTATCTGGTCAGTTTAGGATTGATTTAGTGGTGTTTTCATCACTTTATTGGTTTTGTCTGTATGCCTTTTGACTCAAAGTTGTTTGTGAGAATATGTCAAAGACCATAGCTGTAGTTCCCTGTTGAGGATCTTTACTTTTCTTTGTGCTGCTTGTTGCATCTCAACAGTTTCTGAACAGACCTGGATGCTTGCTTACATTACATTGATTGCCATTACTTTTGTTTCCTCTCTGGTGATATACCATTCTGATAGGTACCTTCACTGTTTCCGAGTGTCTCCAAATTATTATTCACCTTGTTTTGGTGTTAGGTCTGCTTCTAGCGCAGTGTTTATTTCACTGAGGTAGGGGCCTAGATCCCTTTTGCATGTGATCAAATGGCAGGCTGGAGATATGCTTATTGTTCCCTTTAAGCTGAAAACTGGCTTACCAGAAACTGTTGTCATCCTGGCTCATGGTGTGCTGCATGAAGATCACAGAGTCATTCCTTATTTTGGTGTTTTGCATAATGAAATTACATAATGATTTGAAAGAAATAATAATACAGTTTTTCAGGCATTATCTTGTACATTCATTAGATACTTTGTTTCAGTACAGTAGGTGAATTTTGACTTTGCATTGGAGTGATGTTTCTTGATGATAGGATGACAGGTTTAAAATAATGATAAAACTTTATCTACAATCTATCCAAATAAATTTTTCATAAATCAGTATGCATATACACATTTTTATCATTCATCCTGTATTGTTAGAAAATGTCAGCATGTTTGGTCTAAACATCCACTTTTGTTTGCTTTTAGTATTTTCTGTAAAACATTTTGGATTTTTTTGTACTGCAGTTATTGTTCACTGTTCTTGCTTGTGGCACACTGAATTATTTTTCACTGAATTACCACCATTTTGAATCATAGGAAAAAAGTCCCATTTTCCTGTGGTTTTTTTGTTGTTGTTCATTTCAACAAATTGGTCAGAATACTGTTACTGTGTTAGCAGATAATCAGCCTATGTGACAGCTATAGCATAATCACATAGACTAGTAGTAGTACTACTACTACTAGTAGTGCTGGGGTAAATAGCACAGCAACCTGTATTGAGTTTCTATAACCTTTCTTCAGTTTTCAGAGTGTTTTATATCAATAGGCATCTAGAAGTCCTGCTTCATCGGGCATTACACTTCATCTAATAACAATTCTTTATCAATTAACAATGAAAAATTTGTTTGTTTATTGCATTTCATCTAATGAGAATGGCAGTTGTTTATCTGTAAACAATGAAAAATATATTTGTTTATTGCACTTTAAAGAAAATAGCAATTGTTTATCTATAAACAATGAAAAATGTGTTTGTTTAATGCACTTTAAAGTGAACAGCAATTGTTTACCTATAAACAATGAAAAATGTATTTGTTTATTGCACTTGAACTAATAGGAATGGCAATTGTTTATCTCTCTAAACAATGTACTGCTTTCAGATGGTCAATATCCAATTCCCAAGAGAGCCACCTTAAAATAAAAAATCTTATATCAGCGGAAGGATGTATTTACATTCAGAAATTATACGGTAAGACTCATCTATAAATCGTTGGTTCTTAGTCATATGTAAAATGCTTACTTCAATTAATCCTTAGTTTTGGGGACTTAGCAAATTCTCACTTGATGCATTAAGAACTTTGAATATAACTAATTTAAAACATATCCTACTTTTGAAATGGAGTTCTGCCCATGGTTGTAACCATTTTGAATTCTGATATTTGGTTGAATAAGAAAGATTTTTTTTTAAAATGCAAGTTGATTGCATTTATGTACACTACAACAGTTGCCAAAAATGAGACACAGAATATTATTAACTGAATTAGTGTCAAAAGATAACTTAGGAGAATGTAAGGACTTTAGAGTTCTCAGTCTAATTTTGATGGAGAAAAATTATTTTTAAATTCCACTCTACTAGGATATAGTTCTTTCTCTGGGCAAGTATAACATGAAATAAAGTGGACTAAAATCTAATTATTTTACATGCTGAAGCTTATTATAGGGCCTAATGCTCACATAAAAACATAAGAAAAGATAAAAATTATTAAAATGTTGATGTTTTAATATATAATAAGCCTAATCTTGATGTTTGTGTTCTTGAATGTAATTCACAGGTTTTTCTACCCTTAATAGCTCAGGTTTAAAACATAACACAGCTATGTGAAACTTTAAATGCAAAAGAAACCACATGAATTTGTACATAAATTTATGATGTTAATCAATTTAATCAAGGTGTATCGAGATTATCAGAAATATTAGCTGCTTTGAAACATCAATGATTCTGAAAATTTTCTAGCCTTTACTGTTGCAACAATGTTATCTTAATGGAAACAAAAGTTATTTTCTTACTTGGTATTCAAACTCATCACACCAAGACAAAAAGACATGAGAGTTATCTTTTTGGAATATGGTGAATTTGAAAAATGTAAGAAGTAGTTCACAATGTTATCATCATTATTTTATATTTACAAATTTATTAATTATGTTGTAATCTGTTAAAAAGGAAAAAGTCAAATTAGTTTTCCTAAAGCT